>CM038673.1:274951969-276311969 GCA_021605145.1 Aegilops bicornis
TCTTCTTCTTCTTCTTCTTCTTCTTCTTCTTCTTCTTCTTCTTCTTCTTCTTCTTCTTCTTCTTCTTCTTCTTCTTCTTCTTGTTCTTCTTCTTCTTCTTCTTCTTCTTCTTCCTCTTCTCAGGGCCCATTATTCCGTTGGGCCGTTTCCATCTCATGTTATCTTTCGGCCTTCTCAGGGCCCATCTATTCTTGGGCTCATTTCCAGCATTCATTTACTTACGGCCCGTTACTGTCATTTTATGCTTGTGGGCCAAATTCAGCTCGTGGTTACAGTCGGCCCGTTTGTGGCCCGTTAATACGTTGGGCCGTTTCCATGTCAAAAAAACCCGTTGGGCTGTTTTCATAGAGTTATCAAATACGGCCTATTAACGGCCTGTTATTGTTCACGAATAGTACGACCCATGATTGGCGAAATGATGATACGCCCCGTAGAAGGCTCATGGATCCTACGGCCCGTAAAAGGCCCATGGATCGTACGGCCCATAGAAGGCCCATGGATCCTACAGCCCGTATAGAAGGCCAATGGATCCTACGGCCCGTAGAAGGCCCATGGATCATACGACCCGCAGGAGGCCCATGGTTACAACAATCCGTTTGTTGCCATGATTATTTTGGCCTAGTTTCCAAAATTAGGTTATTGTGGCCACTAGAAAAACACAGAAAATGAACTGCAGTGACTACAAGCAAACAACTAAACAAGACAATAAGGAAATAAATAGGCAAGCAATTAACGCTATCCTATTACCGCTATTACACATATTACATCCACTGGGCATCAAAATTCGCCACCAGTGCAAATATAGGGAACAAAGTAGCATATTACATACACTGGCCGTCAAAATTGGCCACCAGTGCAAATAAACGCAGCAGCAAAACAAGAGCATAACTGAAAGAACTTCATAAGAGCTCAAGAAACGTTATCCTGGGTATCCACCATGCTGGCAATAAGCTTAACAATCTTATTAGCTTTGTCCTGTTTGGTGCTAAAATCCTCCAACGCTTGCTGTTGCACCAGAAAGTATGCATCTGAATGCTCCAGGGACTTCCGTTGTCCTTCTGCTTCTTGTCGCAGCACAACTTATCGATGTCTTTCAGCTTATAGTTGAGACTCAAGAAACCGAACTGATTCAGACAGTGAGTTTGAATAGCTTGTGCAAGCGGTAGTGGCCAGTAACTCGAACACTAAACCAAGACAGGACTTTGGGGTTGTCTCACTGTCTTCGAGATAGTCTTCCTAAGCTGTTTTATCAGCTTTGTTGGAGACCAACAAGGATGTGTCACTATCTTGAACCTTATCTGCATTACTTCCTTTACCATTGCTTAATAAGGCACTCTTCTCCAATATTCTGTCAGCATTCTAAAAGAAGAAACAAGCAGACACATAATAGGTTTAGCATGTACTAGTATATGAAACTCATTTTGGTGAACCAGTTCATTAGTAAGGTGGACAGGATTAAACTACCAAGTCTTCTATTGCCAAGTACTAGT
The DNA here is from genome assembly GCA_021605145.1 of Aegilops bicornis. Lineage (NCBI taxonomy): Eukaryota > Viridiplantae > Streptophyta > Magnoliopsida > Poales > Poaceae > Aegilops > Aegilops bicornis. The sequence goes on from CM038673.1 coordinate 274,953,460, forward strand.
ACATAATAAAAGCATCAAACAAACATATATATATATATATATATATATATATATATATATATATATATCATATGGTCACTGCATTGTCTTGCCAAATCAAAATAGAGACACGGTTCAAATCATATCAGTTCAAGACAAAGCAGCAGTGAAAGAATACAAAGCGTGGGAAACTGCACGGCACAACAAGATTTCAGATGGGTACCACGGGTCTACATGTACAACAACACTATTGGCTCTGTTGTGATGCTAGTAATGTGCATGATATGAGAAGTCAACTGTATACACAATTGAAATTGAAATCAATAGAGCTATTGATAAGAGCAAGCCTGTTAAAGAAACATGCTTGAACATACCTGCTGTGCCATTGGAGTTTCGATTGGATCCTTCAATTTGAAAATAAGTTTGTATGAGTAAATACAGTGATACAAGGGCAAAGCAGTATGCACGATAGCAATCATAGTTAAAAAAGCGTGCCTAAGCGAGCGCTTAAGCGCTCCTAGGCTCTAGGCGTTGGCGAAACGTATTGTGCATAACTACGCTTAATCTATGCATAACTGCGCATAAGCATGCGCTTTGGTCAATAAAGCGCAGGGCGGTGGCCAAACGCACAATTAATGCCCAACGCTTTTTTGAACTATGATAGCAATGGAATCTTAAATTAGAACAGTTGTTCTTCAGGTTTAGGCACTTGTTCTACATGAACAGAGTACAATAAGATGCAAGAATATAGTACTTAAAAATAAAAAATGAGCTCATAGACCTTACCACATTCTTGGTTCAGGACCAGTACAGAACAAGGCGTTCCCAATCATCGCCCAGTAAATGTGTCTTAGGAGAATGTAAGGGAATTTGATGAGTTCCTTTGCCGGTGAAGTACGTTTTCTTCAGGTAATTTCGATACTGCCACCAAGCATTCTTGAAGATAGCAGAGGTATTAGCACAGGTTACCTCATCCTGAGTTTCCAAATCGGTCCATCTCTGTAGAGAAAAATGGGAAAATTTGTTGTATTATAACCATAATGGAGGTAGGATGTATGGGACAAAGCAAAGTAACTTCCATGAATAATATTACTTGCAGATAACTCCTGGACAAACACCTGCAACTAGCATTTTCTTCATCTTCAGTATAATATTTTCAAGATGGGAAGATATGCACATACGATTTAACAACATCAAATGCGAAAGATGCTAAACTAAGACTAGCTGGTTGTGCTTCCTCCACAGGAATAGGCATACTAACTGGTGGAGTTGGGGCCGTGGTAGTACTGGCCCTTTGGGCACTGGAGCTGCCTTGCTAACTGCTCTTGTTTGGGAGCTCTGTGGTGGAGATGGTGTTGCGTCAACAGGAACTGGGTTACTATCTGCTGGGGTTGGGGTTAGATTGGGTGAAGTTGGTTATCTGTCCATCGCAGTAGGGGTACAATCTGTGAGAGTTTGGGTTATGTGTGGTAGGGCTGGTTCTCGTGCATGTACAACCGGGGTGCTATCTCCACCAAGAGGTAGCACTGTTTTATTTGAAGACCGTGTTTTTAGTCACGCTGAATCTGGCATCACCCGCTCGAATTCAAATGGCTGATAAACAGAATCATAGTTGAATGTACAGACATTGTATGAGAGACATATGTAATAGATAGTGTGGAAAAAAGAGGACATGAAATAGTTGACATGTATATCGTTTAACTAAAACGGATAGCATGACACAATTTCACATATATGATGTCTATCTAAACTGGATAACATAGCATAACATAATACAAAGATATGATGAATAACTAAACAGGATCGCATGACATAATTCACCTACATGTTATCTAAGTACTCAGGATCGCATCATTTAATTCACATATGTGATTTATATGCTAAACAGAGGGCATTAGATATGATGTCTGAACTAAGAACATGGTGTTGAATATTGTGTATATGATGTCTAAACTATGCAATGCAAGACACCATATGCATGATATGAGCAGTATAACCGCAAGCCAAGTTAGAGCATACATCTACGTGGGGGAATAGGACTAGTCATCATCTCTGAATCCATCTCTCGAGGAGCTATCGGGACCCAACAAGAGATCTGCCTTGACAGTGTAGCACTCGCTCAAGGCCTTGTTTTCACTCCAGATTTTTCAATCTCCCACCCAAATGGCTGATTCACAGGAATAGTAATTTAATGTACAAACATGTCGACAAATGGAAATGTAATGAAGAAAAGGATGGACAAGATATCATTCAAATATATGATGCCTGGTTAAATAGGATGGCATTGCACATTACACATATATTATGTCTGGCTAAAAGACATGAGACTGCATAATTCCCATATATGATATAGAAACTAAACAGGTGGCATTACAGAACATGTCTAAACTAAGCAGATGACATATATGATGTCAAAAGTAGGCACTGCAAGGCAACATATGCATGATATGACTAACATCATCATGCCAAGGTAGAGTAAACACCTTGGGGGGTAAATAGGAGTGGTCAGCAAGGCGTGAATCCGCCTCGTAATGTATATCTTCCTCTCGATTGCAACTGGAGAGGGGTGGGGAGGGTTTGCCATTGAAACCACCATGGAGCGATGTACGCATGACATTGTATTGCCAGCATAAAACTCTTCTCTTTTTCTCTACATGTTCAGCATGACTGTGTACAATATCGACATGCATACGAAAAAATATGGTGAGATTATGTAAGGAGAGCATGCAGAAATTTAGAGTGATGGTAACAACCCGGTGGATGGATCCAAAAATAATGATAGCAGGCTGATGATTGCTTTAATTTAATACAAAGACAGATGATGATTGCTTTACTATTTGTTTCCCACCCAAGATGAACAACATAGGCATACCCTAGGTGAACTAGATATTAGAAAGAGATACTATTCATTGCTTGCTCGATATGTGCACCACAACTAATTTAGAACTCAAGTTTGAACATTAATTTGGACCTGACTTGGAGTCCAAGATGTGAACATGATGATAAAGTAGCATGTAATTTTAAGCAATTCATAACATAAGCAGAAACAAAAGAGTGTGACCTCTCTTGTGGACCCATGTACTCCTCAGCTTCATCTGCTAAGTCGATTATGGTGATGCCGTTGCGGTGGGTGCCGGCGGCAGGGAAGGAGATCTGAGGTGGCGGAAGATGGTCAGGAGTCGTGATGTCTGGTTTGGTGGATGTTTCTGTCGATGGAGCAGCTCAGGTGAGGTGGACGACGTCGCAGCAGGAGGAAGACAAACCACACAAAGTTCCCTGTAACTGAAGTAATTCTGTAAGGGCTCATTTGGCTTGCATGATTCTAAAAATGTAGGGATAGGAAAAACACCGGAATAGGATAGGAATGCACATGGTAAACAATTCATTTGTAAACACAGGATTTCTGTCAACTTGGGTGTTTGGTTACAGGAATTGGAAGAGCAGAGGAATGCAAAGAAACATGGCCAAAATAAAGTGAAACCAAATGAAAGTGTGTACAGTTAGAATGTTATTCTTCCACTAATGCACTTGGTCTTGTTTTCATGCATAGGATTTTGAAAAGTAGGTCCAGGTGGATGTTTTGCTTCATTCCTTTCAACAAAATGCATGAATAATTCAATAGTAGAGTGCCATTGGAAAATTCCCTATTGCTATGTGATGCGGAGCATCCCTCACTCATCCCCATGGACGCACCTACATCTTCCCCAATACCACGTGGACCCATGACACGAGCCCGAGCTAAGGCTATTGAAGATAAGGTGAACTCGCTCCTCTCCGAACTTCCTTCTCCTACTCACGAGACATGGCTACTACCTCATTCGGAAACTCTGTGTGTGATCAGGTGCTTGGAAACGAGCCATGGAACAACTACATACAAGAGCCAAGACGACGAGGACCCCAAGCATGATGGACAAGAAGAAGAGTTGTAGCAGAAGCTACAGGCACCGGACGTCCGACACTACCCGGACGTCCGACGAGTCCCAGGACCCGGACGACCGGACTCTCCGGACGTCCGGCACTTTGCCACCCGAACCAAAACTACGGACGACCGAAGCGGCCCAGACGTCCGGACGACATGCAACCGAGCCGAATCTACGGACGACCGACAGCCTACGGACGTCCGGCCCCTCCTGAAGCTCCGGACGACCGATCCTCCCTGGAAGACCGACGCGCCCACATTAGGGCCGAATCTTCGGACGTCCGAGCCGTGCCGGACGACCGGACCGTCCCGAGCCTCCGACGCCTTCCGGACGTCCGGCACCTGGGTGACCGCACCTGCGGGCTGGAGCCCTTGTATCCCTTCGCTCTGACTTCCATTTGCACTAAGACTATAAATAGGTCGACCCCATCTCCTTTCTAGGGTTAGCATTGGTTTAGCTCATGTTTGTGTGAGAGCCTTGCTCATCCACTTGGTTACTTCTCCTCGGAGCTCAGGACCTCTACGGAGAAGATCCCCCATGCAGATTGAAGACCCCCTTCTAGGGTGGACCCCATCAAGACCTCCTCTCGGAGAAGAACGACTACTCGTGTATCTTTCCTTTGTTGATTTCGAATCTTGTGCTACCTTATGTGTTCGATGATCTAGCCCTTGTGTGATCGATACTTGTCGGTTTAGTGTTCCTCTTGTGTGTGTGTTTCCCCGTGTTCTTCCGCTTGTTCGTCGTGTTTCCCTCGTAGGATCCCCTCCAAACGTGAAAGATCTCCGATTAGGGTTCCGCCCTACATCATCTTGGTATCATGAGCCACATTGATCATGTTTTTGGAGCCCCTACCCCTCTTTTTCTAGCTTGATTTTGTTGTTTTTATCCTAAATCCGAAAATTCCCCACCAAAAATAGCCCCAAATTTTTTTGTGATTTGTTTGTGAGTTGAGATTTTGTTGGATTTGGTCCATGGATTTATGTTGCTGCGTGTGGACCTAGCTTTCCCCACCCTCTTCCCCTTTTCCATCCACCAAATCACTCGATTTCGACCTCACCATTTTCTTCTTCCCGAAATCTCGCAGTTCATCCCGAGCCCGACTTTCGCCCAGGCTCCGGACGACCGGAAAAGGTCGGACGTCCGAGGATTTAAGTCCGGACGATCAGAAATCCCGGACGTCCGTGAAACCCTGACGAAACTGAAGTTTGACAGTTCCACCACCACAATTCCACATTCCACCACATCTTCCAAAACCACATACACCACCATCCTCCCCAATACATCCTATGACGATTTTGCCACATTTTGGTCGTTGAGATTTTGAGTTGTGGTTCCCGTGTCCTATTGTGTTTCGGCTATCTAGGTACGGTACGACTTCATCATCACCTCGACTCATCTTCGCAAGGGTCACATCATCGCCAAGGATGGTAACATCATCGACATCTTTGTCATACCTTGCCATTGCATTGGTACCCACATGGCCATATTTTTGCGTAGCTTACCCATCGAGACTAGCCATTGAGTATTGCCGGCAACGTGACTTGTGCACATTAGTGATCATACTCCATAGCATACATACCATACCACCGTGGTGCATATCTTGGGATCCATTTGTGTGTCACAAAGTTGTCATAGCATACACAATTGCTATCTTGGTTCGTGAAGTTTTGCATGAGAAAAGAGCTCAAAAGTGAAAGAGCCACCCAAGCTTTTAAGCAAAGAGGAAAGATAAGCAAAGAGCTTATGAGCAAGAACCATAGCATCATACTACATTAAGATTGTCATATTGGATCATCTTGGATCATAGCACCGAAATACCATACATATAACATAATGGGATAGAGATAGTTGCATTTTTGCCTAGTAGGTTGTGCACAAGTTCAGATCCGCCTATTGTGCAATCGTGCTAGCGTCTCTCTAGTATTGTGCAACAAAAGCATTTTCGTGGATTCCACATTTTGGCTCACTTTTGGTTTGCACAATCCCACTTATCTATTTGCGTGTGTGTTTCCGTGTACCACTATGTGCTTGGTCTACTTGTTGCATTTGCAAATTTGTGTACCTTTTCCAACATTATTGACGCTCACTTACAATTGCATCAAATTTTGTGCCACCATCCTCACCAAGCTCCACCATAAGGTTTTATTTGTGTAGGTGTGAGAACCGACAAGGATTGGTACCAATAGTGCTGTTTCATTGTCCGCATTTGAGTGAACTTGATTCATCATCAACTTCGGTCAAAGGTACATTGGTATAAGTTCTTCTCCTTCTACCACTCACATTTTTGCTTGGAATGATGGATAGGCCAAGTACTTCTACCAACCCACTATTCCTCGAGCAAGACGACGACATCTCATCATACGTCACCAAGAGCCACCTCTTTGGTGCACAACGAGCGTTGCACCAAGAGCAACAAACAATGAGCGACCACATCGACAACCTCGCCACCGACTTGCGACTCTCCGAGCAACGTACAAGAGACTACTTCGACAACAAGTTCGACGCTCACAAGCAAGAGAATGATGCAAGAATGGACGAGATAGGCGCCTTAATGAGGAACTGGCACCATTCCACTTCTTCATCCTCAAGACGGAGCCGCTCGAATCGACACTCCGATGACACCTTCTACGACTCAAGTACACCTACTTCAAACACTCTTCATCGTGCCGCACGTCAAGACCGTCATGCATCTCGCAACCCGCTACATGACAAGCATTCACAAGAGCAAGTCGATGAGCAAGTCCCTCGTCCTCAATCAAAGCAAGCCGCTTTTGCCCAAGCTCAAGAACGACAACGACTACGGTGCCAAGAGGAAGAACGAGCGCGTCTACACCAAGACGAACAAGACGCCAAGGCTCAACGTCTTCAACAACAACAACGAGAAGCGCAAGCTCTTGAGGCGCAACGTGCCCTTCAAGAATCAAGTCGAGCCTTCACCAACCGCAATTGCGAGCAGGCGCAATCAAGAGGAAGCCCTTCGAGAAGAAATCCAAGAAAGGAACTACCAACCCCATGTACAACGTCAAGTCCCTCAAGCTCCTCCACAAGCTCGTCAAGTTCCACCTCAACCTCAAGTTCAACAAGAGCAAGTTGATCATGGTCTTCCTCCACGCCAAGAGCAACATGAAGACGATTGCAATCCACGTCAAGGGCGTCATCATCACCATCGCCAACAACACAATGAAGAGCAACGATATGGAAAGCTCAAATTCACCATGCCCAAGTTAAATGGAAGCAATGACCCCGAAGAGTACCTCTCATGGGCATTGAAGGTTGACAAAATCTTCCGATTGCACAACTACGATGAAGAGAAAAAAATCGCTATGGCATCACTTGAGTTCCAAGACTATGTGCTCATATGGTGGGAACAAATCATTGAGACGATTTAAAAGCAAGAGGTGAACCTCCAATCACCACTTGGGCTCAAATGAAGGATGTCATGCGAGCACGTTTTGTGCCAACCTACTACAACCGCGACCTCTTCAAGAAACTCCAACTCCTCAAGCAAGGAACAAAGAGTGTTGAAGAATACTACAAGGAAATGGAGATAGCCATGATTCGCGCCAATGTGAAGGAAGATGATGAGCAAACTATGGCACGTTTCTTGAATGGACTCAATCATCCCATCAAGAAGATCACCGACTTCCAACCATACTCCGCCCTCATTGAGCTCGTGCATCAAGCTACAAAGGCGGAACGTCAAGTGCAAGATGACTTCAAGTACGCCAAGTACTCGTCCAAGACCTACGGCTTCTCCAACAACCAAGCTTCCACACCTCCTCCAACATGTACATCAACCAAACCTTCTACAAACAACGACGACAAGTCGAGTTACAAGAGAAATTTGAAAAGTTCAAGTCGTCCTCCTCCTACTACAAGCAACTTCAAGCCACGTGCTTCATCATCTACTCTGACCGATGAGACCATCAAAACAAGCTCCTTCAAGTGTTTCACTTGCGGCGGCCGAGGCCACAAGTCCTATGAATGCACCAACAGGCGCACCATGATCCTCAACGATGACGGCACATATGACTCAATGAGTGATGAGGAGATGGAAGCCCTTGAGCAAGTGGCCATGCACCTGCGAGTGAACGAAGATGAAGATGATCAAGTCTTTTGCGATGAGGATTCGAGCCCCGCCCTCGTTGTCTCCAAGGTCTTGACTCTTCAACATCAACAAGAAGACGACCAAAGATGCCACATCTTCCACACAAAGGCCGGCATCAACGAAAGGTCCGTCAAGGTCATCATTGATGGAGGAAGTTGTCACAACTTGGCAAGTGAAGAACTATGCTCCAAGCTTCAATTGGTCAAGAGGAAGCACCCGAATCCCTACAAGGTTCAATGGCTAAGTGACTCCGGCACTATACGAGTTGAGCATACGGTCCAAGTCTCCTTCAAAATTGGTGCATATGAGGACACTTTGGAATGTGATGTGGTCCCAATGACGGTTTGCCACCTCCTTCTTGGTCGACCATGGCAATTCGACCGTGGTGTCTTCCACAACGGGCGCACCAATCACTATAGCTTCAAGATGAAAGGGAAGGAATATGTGCTACGACCTATGTCTCCTAGTCAAGTGATAGACGACAAGCAAGCCACCCATCATAGAGACAAGAGTGAGAAAGTGATCCACCAAAAAATGAGTGAGAGCCACAAGCCAAACTTGAGCGCCTCTTCGCATAGAGAGAGAAAAACCTCATCCTATTTGCCACCAAAAGTGAGATGAGAGAAGTGTGTGAGAACCCATCTAGTGTGATGCACTTTGTCCTTGTGTGCAAGGATGGAGACCAAACAACTAACACCTCTCATGAGCTACCTTTAGTGTTTAAATCTCTTTTGCAGGAATTCCAAGATATTTTCCACGATGAGCTACCTCCGGGTCTACCTCCTCTTCGAGGCATTGAGCATCGAATCGACCTCATCCGCGAGAGCCTCTACCAAACAAAGCTCCATACCGAGTCAATCCCGAAGAAACCAAGGAGATTCAACGGCAAGTACAACAACTCATCGACAACGGTCATGTACGTGAAAGCCTAAGCCCTTGTGCCGTTCCCGTTATACTTGTGCCTAAGCCCGATGGAAGTTTCCGCTCGTGTTCTGATTGTAGACCTATAAATGCTATTACCATTCACTATAGGCATCCCATTCCTCGATTAGATGATATGCTTGATGAACTTAGTGGAGCCAACTTTTTCTCAAAAATTGATCTTAAAAGTGGCTATTATGAAATCCGCATACAAGAGGGTGATGAATGGAAAACTGCTTTCAAAACCAAATTTGGTTTATATGAGTGGTTAGTGGTGCCTATGGGTCTATCGGAGGCTCCCGGTACTTTCGTGCGTCTTATGCATCATGTGCTTCGCCCTTACATTGGAGTCTTTGTTATGGTTTACTTCGACGATATTCTTGTGTTTAGCAAAACCATGAAAGAACATCTTAATCATGTTAGGGCTGTTTTGCAAACCCTTCGCAAGGAAAGTCTTTATGCAAACATGAAAAAATGCACATTTGGTGTTGACAAAGTGGTTTTCTTGGGTTTTGTAGTATCATCAAAGGGTGTCCATGTTGATGAATCTAAAATTGAAGTAATTAAAACTTGGCCCCAACCCACCAATTTGCAACAAGTGCGTAGCTTTCTTGGTCTTATGGGGTTTTTATCGTCGCTTTGTGAAAGATTTTAGCACAATTGCCGCTCCTTTGCATGCCTTGAGTAAGAAGAATACTCCCTTTGTTTGGGGAACTTTGTAATCAATCGCTTTTGATGAGCTCAAGTCTTTGCTTACTCATGCTCCGATTCTTTCTTTGCCCAATTTTGACAAAACTTTTGAGGTTCATTGTGATGCAAGTGGTACCGGAATTGGCGGAGTTTTGATGCAAGAAAAACGAGCCATTGCTTATTTTAGTGAAAAACTATTCGGTGCTCAACTTAATTATCCCATCTATGACAAAGAACTGTATGCTTTAGTGCGTGCGCTACATGTTTGGGAACATTACCTTAGACCTCATGAATTTGTCATCCATACCGATCATGAAACGCTTAAGTACTTAAAAGGCCAAACTAAGTTGAACAAGCGTCATGCCAAATGGAGTGAATTTATTGAATCTTTCCCATATGTCATCAAGTACATTAAGGGTAAAGAAAATGTTGTTGCGGACGCACTTTCACGCATATGCATGCTTGTCACTCAACTTGAGTTGAATGTTATTGGTTTTGAGCATATAAAAGACTTGTATGAGCATGATCCTTCTTTTGCTACTCCTTATGCTAAGTGTTTGACACACACATCTTGGGAACGATACTACATAAAGGATGATTATCTTATGAGAGCTAACAAACTTTGCATTCCCGAGTCTTCTCTTCGTTTGTTACTTTTGCAAGAGGCTCATGGAGGCGGACTTATGGGACACTTTGGATGCGACAAGACTTTCACCACGCTCTCCAAGAACTACTTTTGGCCCAAGATGTTCCGTGACGTCTCACGCTTCACCAACCGTTGCTCTACTTGTCGCAAAGCTAAGTCTAAAGCTCAATCCCATGGTCTTTACATGCCCCTTCCTATTCCTTATCAACCTTGGGAAGACATTAGCATGGACTTCGTACTTGGTTTGCCTAGAACTCAAAATGGAAAGGATTCCGTGTTTGTTGTTGTGGATAGATTTTCTAAGATGGCACATTTCATTCCTTGCAACAAGATAGACAATGCTTCACATGTTGCAAATCTCTTTTGTAGGGAAATCTTGCGACTCCATGGAGTACCAAAGACAATCGTCTCCGATCGTGAAGTCAAGTTCTTGACTTACTTTTGGAAGACCCTATGCGCCAAGCTCGGAATCAAGCTCTTGTTCTCATCCGCATACCATCCTCAAACCGACGGCCAAACGGAGGTGACGAACCGCACACTATCCACTCTACTTCGTGTCTTGATCAAGAAGAACATCAAGGAGTGGGAAGCATGTCTACCCATCGCCGAGTACGCCTACAACCGTGCAAGACATTCGACTACCGGCAAGTTCCCCTTCGAGGTCGCTTCTACGGCTTCAACCCGTTGTCCCCTTGGACATTCTACCTCTTCCTCTACAAGAGCGCACCAACATGGATGCGAGTGCACGGGCAAGCTACATCAAGAAGATGCATGAGGATACAAGACAAACCATCGAGCGCCAAGTAAAACGACTAGCGACCAAGCTCAACGTCAACAAGCAACCCATGGTCTTCAACATTGGTGATCTAGTGTGGCTACACCTTCGCAAGGACCGCTTACCCAAAGAACGCAAGTACAAGCTTCTTCCCAGAGCCGATGGACCTTTCAAGGTGCTAGCTTCCCCAAAGAACGCAAGTCCAAGCTTCTTCCTAGAGCCGATGGACCTTTCAAGGTGCTAGCACGCTACAACGACAACGCCTACAAGATCGACCTACCTCGAGACAAGTACAATGTGAGCGACATCTTCAACGTCAAGGACCTCGCACCATACCATGGAGATGAAGCTTTTGATCCGAGGTCGGATCTCTCTCAAGGGGGGGGGGAGATGATGCAGAGCATCCCTCACTCATCCCCATGGACGCACCTACATCTTCCTCAATACCACGTGGACCCATGACTCGAGCCCGAGCTAAGGCTATTGAAGATAAGGTGAACTCGCTCCTCTCCAAACTTCCTTCTCCTACTCACGAGACATGGCTACTACCTCATTCGGAAACTCTGTGTGTGATCAGGTGCCTGGAAACGAGCCATGGAACAACTACATACAAGAGCCAAGTCGGCGAGGACCCCAAGCATGATGGACAAGAAGAAGAGTTGCAGCAGAAGCTACAGGCATCGGACGTCCGACACTACCCGGACGTCCGACGAGTCCCAGGACCCGGACGACCGGAATCTCCGGATGTCCGGCACTTTGCCACCCGAACCAAAACTACGGACGACCGAAGCGGCCCAGACGTCCGGACGACATGCAACCGAGCCGAATCTACGGACGACCGACAGCCTACGGACGTCCGACCCCTCCTGAAGCTCCGGACGACCGATCCTCCCCGGACGACCGACGCGCCCACATCAGGGCCGAATCTTCGGACGTCCGAGCCGTGCCGGACGACCGGACCGTCCCAAGCCTCCGGACGTCCGACGCCTTCCGGACGTCCGGCACCTGGGTGACCGCACCTGCGGGCTGGAGCCCTTTTATCCCTTCGCTTTGACTTACATTTGCACTAAGACTATAAATAGGTCGACCCCATCTTCTTTCTAGGGTTAGCATTGGTTTAGCTCATGTTTGTGTGAGAGCCTTGCTCATCCACTTGGTTACTTCTCCTCGGAGCTCAGGACCTCTACGGAGAAGATCCCCCAAGCGGATTCAAGACCCCTTCTAGGGTGGACCCCATCAAGACCTCCTCTCGGAGAAGAACGGCTACTCGTGTATCTTTCCTTTGTTGATTTCGAATCTTGTGCTACCTTATGTGTTCGATGATCTAGCCCTTGTGTGATCGATACTTGTCGGTTCAGTGTTCCTCTTGTGTGTGTGTTTCCCTGTGTTCTTCCGCTTGTTCGTCGTGTTTCCCTCGTAGGATCCCCTCCAAACGTGAAAGATCTCCGATTAGGGTTCCGCCCTACATCACTATGTTTTTCCGTTGAACCAAAATAGCCCTAATGGATCGACATGAATGCATAGTAATAAGTGATGCAACAAGTGTACAACCTCTTTGCCGTAGCCATGTCGACCTCAGCATCATTGGGTTGGTCGCTGAAGCAGTTGAGGCAGAGGTGGCTGTCGGAGGTGTGGAGGAAATCTGAGGAATCGGTAGATGGCGTCCACGGCACTTCTCTGTTGTGATGGATCGTTCTGTCATTGGAGCAGCCCCGGTGAGCTATAAGACGTCAAGGCTGAAGCAGCACAAGACAGACATCGTCAATCTCAAGTGGGATTCTAATAGCATCTCCAATAGATGATGTAAAATAGATGTAAAATGTACATCACCAAAAACCACCTGACTACAACAGATGAGGTAAAAACTGTTGACTCTGAACTCAACTGTCGAAACTGAAATTTAGTGTGGAATCTGAATGTTACCGTCGAAACTGAATGCAATGTAGCAGAGAGGCACTTGACATTTAGAGGGCTTGCAGTTCATCTTCAACCTGCACCCCCCTGAGCCGCCAGCCACCACCGGCCGAACCTCCGGCACCAGCGCCACCTCGCCGCCCCGAAACAACTCCCCACCGCCAGTCCACTGCTGCCCCGGCCAGCCCTCTAGGCCCCCGCCCCGCACCCTGAACCCTAAGATAGATAGTGGGGTACCTCTCCGGGGAGGCCCCGTCCCCGCTGCGGGTGGTTCTTACTTAACTTCGGCGAGCCCCCACCCCCTGAAAATCGACTCACCCAAAAGTCGATTCAGTCGACTGAAGTGTAGCTAAATCATAGCAGAGCAGCAGCACGAGCGAGGCGGAGAGCAGTAGCAGCAGCGTGAGCGAGCAAGAGCCGGAGCAGCAGAAGCTGGGCGAGCGAGCGATCGAGCGAGAGCCGGAGCAGCAACAGCAGCGTGAGCGAGCGAGCGAGAGCCGGAGCCACAGCTGTCGATCCGGCTGGTGTGGACACCGCCGCCGAAGGGGCCTCGCACTTGGGGAGAGCCGCTGTGGAGATGTCGCCCGCAGCACCGGCTTCAAGGTAACCGCTCCATGGGGGTGCGGGATGCAGCACCGTCGGTGCCGGGAGGTCGAGTTAAGGAGAAGGTGCGATGATATGAGTGTACAACCTCTTTGGTGGCGCCGAGTAGGCCTCGGCTTCGTCCGAGGAGTCGTTGTGGATGCTGCGGTTCTGGTGGAGCAGGTTAAGGCGGCGCTGTGCGGATGGAGCAGCCGCGATAAACGAGGCGATCGTCGGAGAAGCTCCTTGGAGGTGGAGAATGGGGCGGCTGAACCGGCGAGACGACGAGATGGACGATGGATCCTCATCCGGGGAGGTTGACGAGGGACGTCGAGCTGTTGCGGTGGACGACGTCGTCGGGGAAGAGGCTCCGACTGGGTAGCGGTGAGGTGGCGCACGGAGGAGGGTGGGGTTTTGTGGCTGGAGCGGAGAGGTTATGGCGGCCTGGGATTTCGAATGGCAAAAAGGAGGCGATGGGAGGGGGTGAACCATGACTTAGGGACGCACTTGTCCAAAATGTAGGGTGTGTTACAAAAGTACCCCCCACCGATTTGAACTAGCGGCCCTTTTGGCTCAGGGTTAGAAGGGGGATTTCACGTGTCGGGATTTGGCAGCTGGAGGGAGTTTACGCGCGCGTTGTAATTTCGGGATAGCAAGGCGTGGGTTGTGAAGGCGCTAGTTTTGGAGCACGATATCTGAATTTTCGGGATATAACAAGGCGCGGGTTGAATTTTAGGGAAAAGCCTAACGTGTAATATTGTTGAGGGAGTCCTGGATTAGGGAGTCTCCGGACAGCCGGACTATATCCTTTGGCCAGACTATTGTACTATGAAGATACAAGATTGAAGACTTCGTCCCGTGTCCGGATGGGACTCTCCTTGGCGTGGAAGGCAAGCTTGGCAATACAGATGTGTAGATCTCCTCCCTTGTAACCGACTCTGTGTAACCCTAGCCCCCTCCGGTGTCTATATAAACCGGAGGGTTTAGTCCGTAGGACAACAACAATCATAACATAGGCTAGCTTCTAGGGTTTAGCCTCTACGATCTCGTGGTAGATCAACTCTTGTAATACTAATATCATCAAGATCAATCAAGCAGGAGGTAGGGTATTACCTCCATCGAGAGGGCCCGAACCTGGGTAAACATCGTGTCCCCCGCTTTCTGTTACCATCCGCCTTAGACACACAGTTCGGGACCCCCTACCCGTGATCCGCCGGTTTTGACACCGACATTGGTGCTTTCATTGAGAGTTCCACTGTGCCATCACCGTAAGGCTTGATGGCTCCTTCGATCATCGGTAACAATGCGGTCCAGGGTGAGGTTTTCCTCCCCGGACAGATCTTCGTATTCGGCGGCTTCGCACTGCGGGCCAAGTCGCCTGGCCATCTGGAGCAGATCGAGAGCTACGCCCTGGCCATCAGGTCAGGTTCGGAAACTTGAACTACATTGCCGACATCCGCGGAGACTTGATCTTCGACGGATTCAAGCCCATGCTAGGTGCACCGCACGATCACGACGAGTATGATTTAGCTCTACCATCGGACAATGTTCGGGAGATCACACCGGCAACTACTCCGGCCTTCAATCCGGAGCAAATTGCGTCATCCGAGGACGGGTGGATAGACCCCGCCAGGGAGGCCGCACTCTCAGTGGCGATAGAGCCGGATACTGACTTCACCCCTTACGAGAGCCGTGATGCCGAATCACTGGATTCGTCTCCAGCCACGGACTCCGAGCCGCCTGTGTCCGTGCCTATTGAATCCGATTGGGCGCCGATCATGGAATTTACCTCCGCGGATATCTTTCAGCACTCACCTTTCGGAGACGTGCTAAATTCATTAAGGTCTCTCTCGTTGTCAGAAGAACCTTGGACGAACTATGTCCAGCTAGAATGGGATGCGGACGACGAAGAAATTCGCTGCCCACCCACCACCCACTTAGTAGCCACTGTCAATGATTTAACCGACATGCTCAACTTCGACTCCGAAGACATCGACGGTATGGACGACGATGCAGGAGACGAACAGGAACCACCGCCCACAGGGCGCTGGACCGCCACCTCATCATATGATATATATATATATATATATATATATATATATATATATATATGGTGGATACCCCCAAAGAAGGCAATGGCGACAAGACAGCGGAGGATGACCCCTCCAAGAAGCAACCCAAGCACCGACGTCAGCGACGCCACTCTAAGTCTCGCCATAGCAAAAGCAACGATACTGGCACAAGAGACAATAACACTCTAGATAGTGCCGAAGACGATGATAATCCCCTCCAACCAGATTTAGAGCAGGAGGATGAACAAGCTAGCCCTCCAAAACAGGCAGCAGATGGAGAAATGAAGGATGATAATTACAAGCCTCTCTCTGAAAACGAGGTGAGCCTCGGCGACGAAGAATTTATCGTTCCTGAGGATCCCATCGAGCAGGAGCGCTTCAAGCGCCGGCTTATAGCCACAGCAAATAGCCTGAAGAAAAAGCAACAACAACTTCGAGCTGATCAAGATTTGCTAGCAGACAGATGGACCGAAGTCCTTGTGGCCAAGGAATCCGAACTCGAACGCCCAACCAAGAGTTATCCAAAGTGCAGGTTGCTACCTCAACTAGAGGAGGAAGCATTGAAACCTACATCACCAGCGTATGATGCGGCTGATCGGCCACCTCGTGGTCAAGACAGAGAGGCATTTCAGCCCAAAGTCCAGCCCGCACCCCGCCGCCAATCAAACAAAAATACCAAGGGCCGGGGCAACACGCGGGACCTGCGAGGTGTATTGGAAAACAAGGCAAAACATGCAAGATCGATATACGGGTGACGGGGGCGCGCACCAACGCGGGACGATGACCGTCACGCCGGATACACTAAAAGTAAATCCGGCCGGGCCGAATACATCAGACAAGACTCATATGAACTGCGTCGTGATATAGCCCGCATGCAGGCGCCAAGACACCCCTATGCTTCACTGATGAAGTTATGGATCACGAATTCCCGGAGGGTTTTAAACCCGTAAATATCGAATCGTATGAGGGTACAACAGATCCCGCAGTATGGATTGAGGATTTTCTCCTCCATATCCACATGGCTCACGGTGATGATCTACATGCCATCAAGTACCTCCCACTAAAACTCAAAGGACCAGCTCGGCATTGGCTGAATAGCTTGCCAGCAGACTCCGTCGGCAGTTGGAAGGATTTGGAAGATGCATTCCTTGACAACTTCCAGGGCACTTATGTGCGACCACCGGGTGCTGATGACTTGAGCCATATAACTCAGCAGCCAGCGGAATCGACCAGGCAATTCTGGACACGGTTCCTAACTAAGAAAAACCAAATCGTCGACTGTCCGGATGCAGAGGCCTTGCCGGCATTCAAGCATAACATCCGTGACGAGTGGCTCGCCCGGCACCTCGGCCAGGAGAAGCCGAAGTCTATGGCAGCCCTCACGACGCTCATGACCCGCTTTTGCACGGGCGAGGATAGCTGGCTGGCTCGCAGCAATAACACATCAAGGAATCCGGGCACTTCAGATACTAAAGATGCTAACGGCAGGCCACGTCGTAACAGACACAAGCGCCGCAACTACGGTGATAACGATGAAGATACGACAGTCAATGCTGGATTCAGAGGCTCTAGATCCGGTCAGCGGAATAAGCCATTCAAAAGAATTACTCCGGGCCCATCCAGTTTGGACCGCATACTCGATCGCTCGTGTCAAATTCACGGCACCCCCGACAAACCAGCCAATCACACCAACAGAGAATGCTGGGTGTTCAAGCAGGCCGGCAAGTTGAATGCCGAAAACAAGGACAAGGGGCTGCATAGCGATGATGAGGAGGAGCCCCGGCCGCCGAACATGGGAGGATAGAAGAGGTTCCCCCCACAAGTGAAGACGGTGAACATGATATACGCAACCAACATTCCCAAGAGGGAACGGAAGCGTGCACTAAGGGACGTCTATGCGATGGAGCTTGTCGCCGCAAAGTTCAACCCATGGTCCTCTTGCCCGATCACCTTCGATCGCAGGGACCACCCCACTAGTATCTGTCATGGCGGATCCGCCGCATTGGTCCTAGACCCTATCATTGACGGATTTCACCTCACTCGAGTCCTCATGCACGGCGGCAGCAGCCTGAACCTGCTCTATCAGGATACAATGCGCAAAATGGGTATAGATCCCTCGAGGATCAAACCCACCAAAACCACCTTTAAGGGTGTCACCCCAGGTGTAGAGGCCCATTGCACGGGCTCAATCACACTAGAAGTGGTCTTCGGATCTCCGGAAAACTTCCGAAGCGAGGAGTTAATCTTCGATATCGTCTTGTTCCGCAGTGGCTATCACGCACTCCTCGGGCGAACCACATTTGCAAAATTCAATGCGGTACCGCATTACGCATACCTCAAGCTCAAGATGCCAGGACCTAGGGGGGTCATAACAGTCAATGGAAACACAGAGCGCTCGCTCCGCACGGAGGAGCACACTGTGGCCCTCGCAGCAGAAGCACAAAGCAGCCTTTCAAGGCAAACTGCCAATTCGGCGATACACCCCCCGTACACTGTCAAGCGAGTCCGGAATAACCTGCAGCAGGATCGCCTGGCACGCTCGTGAGCTTCGCCTTAGCAATTCGCCCCGCCCCATCCCCACTAAGAGATTTAAATCCATGCCGCACGTACATAATTACGCACTGGAAATACCATGGGCATAGGCGGGGGCACGATCAGGACACGTCCCACAATGCGGCTTAACCGCCCTAGGGGCTGCACACCTTTATCATTTTTTTCCTTTCAGGACCTTACTCTCTGGAAGCCCTTTTCGGCAGTATGATTGCTGGACACATTACGGGAAGGAACAACCAAGGAGGCAAGAAGCTAAGTCGTATAATGGAATCCCCAGGTGATCTCTGATAACGATCGAAATACCTGTTTTAAATACCCGTACGTAGCTTGCCCTTGGATAGGACATGTCCAATAGTCCTATTTTTTGCTTATTGCACTACTTGTATCAGTACGCTTCGACGTATTATTTAAATAACAATGCATAGCATTAGTCTATTATTGTATTGTACATCCTTTTTTCTTATATGTTCATTTACTACAATTTGCACTCAGACATTACGGTACGCTAATACGCCAGGCTTTCGTATACCCCATAATGCGGCGTAAGAAGTCCGAACACTTTCGATAGTGCGGCACCCCGAACTTATAGCATTATATGCATCAGCTCTGAATCATGTCTTGGGTCAATAGTTGGGTTTGCCTGGCTCCCATGTTTTGGTACCTTACATTCCGCAATATCGGCAAAGGTAGAACTGGGAGAACTACTGCAATTGTGTCCCGGTTCTTCCGGACGAGCACCTCAGTAGAGAAAGCCAAAACTGACTGTCATGATAAGGCGAGAGCTGGTCGCTGTTCGAGAGGTCTCAAGTCCTTAAAGACTTTTTCCGCTTCGGGCGAGGAGTCGGCCTTGCACGACTTAGGCGTATATAGCGCCCCAAATTCGGCCTTCCGAATACTAGGGGCTTCGCCAAAATTTAAAATTGTAGACTTCTATGGCTAAGTGAGAGTGATAAAGCCTTATAGTCCGATTGCGTTCGTTCACAGTGCTGAACACCTCCCTCGAAGGACCCAAAATTGGGATAAAGATTGCTCAGGTTTATCCCGAACACCCCAGTACTAGTTACATGGGGGCAGAAGCCGACGACTGGCCAACTCTCAGATTTTATAAATGGTCGCACAAAAGGTAATATTTTAAATTCAAAAAGCGTTGCATAGCGCAAATGAACTAGTTTTCACATCACAGGATCACATGAGCACGTTCATTCAAAAATTACATGTTTAGCACACTCCTCCGCCACAAGGCAGACACCCTTCAGGACACTGTCATAATAAATTTCGGGGTGGCGATGCTCCTTGCCCTGCGGTGGCCCCTCCTTCACTAGCTTCTCCGCATCCATCTTCGCCCAGTGCACTTTCGCACGGGCAAAGGCCCTGCGTGCACCTTCGATGCAGACGGACCGCTTGATGACTTCAAACCAAGGGCAGGCATTCACAAGCCGCCTCACAAGGCCAAAGTAGCTGCCAGGCAGGGGCTCGCCAGGCCACATCCGGACTATAAGACCCGTCATGGCCTGTTCGGCCGCCTTGTGGAGCTCGACCAGTTGCTTCAGCTGGTCGCTCAAGGGCATTGGGTGTTCGGTCCCAGTATACTGAGACCAGAACAACTTCTCCTTCGAGCTCCCATTCTCGGCCCGGTAGAACTCCGCGGCATCTGACACATTGCGGGGCAGATCTGCGAACGCTCCAGGAGAGCTCCAAACTCGGGTAAGAAAAAAGAAATTTTCTTTCACATGCTTGCTTTTCATAATGAATGCCTTAACCGCCGCTATCCTCTTAACCGCCTCAATTTCCTGGAGGGCCTTTTGGGCTTCGGCCTTGGCATGTTTTGTGCTTTCGAGGGCCTTCGCAAGCTCGGACTCTCCCGTCTTAGAGTCAAGCTCCAAGGACTCGTGCTTCTTGACGAGAGCCTGGAGCTCTTGCTGCACCTCGCCTACTCGGGCCTCTTGTTTTTCTCGCTTGATGCGCTCCTTGGCCGCTTTGTCTTCGGCCTCAGACAGCGCTTCTTCAGGGTCGCCACTTCGGTAGTGGCCCCTGGCAAATTCATGACGATCCTATTATTTTGCAACCAAATTTCTTTTTCATATATATATAGACAAGGTATTGCTTACCTTTGCTCTCCTCGAGCTGCCTCTTGGCAAGGCCGAGCTCTTCCTCGGACCGCTCAAGGTCCTGCTTCAGTGCAGCGACCTCCGCAGTACGTGCGGCAGCGGCTAGCAGTGAAGCCTGCATATTCACATAGACATATTCTGATTAGACTCCTGTGATTATTATTTGATCCTCTATTCGGCTTTTCTTCGCGAATGCCAAACAGAGCATCAGGTGCTACTGTCTATGCGGTAATATTTTCCTATCTTTTGATTACTTACCTGAAAGCCTGTTAGGAGGCTGGCACAAGCTTCAGTTAGTCCGTTTTTGGCGGACTAAACCTTCTCGATCACCGCACTCATGATAGTGCGGTGCTCTTCATCAATGGAAGCGCCGCGAAGCGCTTCCAGCAAGTTGTCCGGTGCCTCTAGATGGACAGAGGCCACCGGCACGGGTGGCTTGCCCCTCTTAATAGGGGGTCGTGTGCCGGAGTCCGGAACCACTGGAGGTTCCGGCGCAGTGTTCGGCTGGTGGCCGGACTTGGAGCCCGAGGGAGTCTTGCTCCCTTTGAGCCTAGGGTCCGGAAGGTCGCCTCGAGGCGCCTCTGGGACTACCTCCCCTCGGCTCGATGTCCTTTGAGACAACACCTCGACGTTGTCCGTGGGGCAAGGGATGGAGGCGGTTGGAAGTGAATCGCTATTCATATCCGACGGGTCCAAAGAACCATCCGACGAAGATACGTCGATATGGGCTCGGGACGGAATGCATAATCATGTTCGGCGTAAAGAGAAGCAGTGCAATAAAACATACGATGAATTACTGTGGTACCTGGATATTTACGACTTCGCCAGGGGCTTGTCCCTGGGTAACCACTCGTCGCCGCTGTAGGCGGCCGTCGTGGAGCAGTCCGGAAGGCGGGTTCTTCCCTTCTTGGACCCTTCGGCCTCCCAGTTGGGGCGGCCTTCCTTTTCTTGTCTCCCCAGCTGGGGGGGAGAACTTTCCTCTTCGTCCTCCTCGTTTTCATGGGAGGAGTGCGCCTCGGAGTTATCGGACGATGAGCCCGATATCACCTGGCGCCGGAGACCCTTTCGGGTCCCCGTGGCCTTCTTCTTGGACTTCTTCACCGGCATCTCGTAAGGTGCCAGGACCAGCATCTCCGTTAGGAGAGCATTTGCTGGATCTTCAGGCAGGGGGGCTGGACAATCGATCTGCTCTGCTGTCTCTACCCAGTCCTACAAAATGGCGTGGAAGCTTAGATCCCGCACATGATTAAACTGGGGAAAATAAATATCCTATGAGATATAAAAGTTTACCGGATTGGCATGGCGCTTTGCGCTGAGTCCACGGTCTTCGGTAAGGGTAGGAGGTACCTCGACGCCCTTGAACAGCAATCTCCAGCCGTCCTTGTGCATCATGTCGTAGAGCTCTTGCAGCGTCTGGTGCTTGGCCGGGTCGAACTCCCACAAATTGAATGCCCGTCGTTGACACGGGAGGATCCGGCGGAAGAGCATGACCTGGACCACATTGATGAGCTTCATTTTCTTGCTCATCATGTTTCTGATGCATTTTTGTAGTCCGGTCAGCTCCACCGAGGGACCCCAAGATATGCCCTTCTCCTTCTAGGAGGTGAGCCACATGGGGACGTCGGATCGAAATTCGGGGGCCGCCACCCAGTTGGTGTCGCACGGCTCAGTGATGTAGAACCGTCCCGATTGCCATCCCTTTATGGTCTCCACATAGGATCCCTCGAGCCATGTGATGTTGGGCATTTTGCCCACCATGGCGCCTCCGCACTCCGCTTGCTGACCGACCACCACCTTCGGTTTAACATTGAAGGTCTTCAGCCACACGCCGAGGTGGGGCTAGATGCGGAGGAAAGCCTCGCACACGATGATAAACGCCGAGATATTAAGGATGAAGTTAGGGGCCAGATCATGGAAGTCCAGCCCGTAGTAGAACATGAGGCCGCGGACAAACGGGTGGAGGGGAAATCCCAGTCCGCGGAGAAGTGGGTAAGGAAAACTACCCTCTCATAGGGTTCTGGAGTAGGGACGATCTGCCCCGTATTGGGTAGCCGGTGCGCGATATCCGCGGCCACGTATCCGGGCTCCCCACAGCTTTTTGATGTCCTCCTCCGTGACGGAGGATTTCATCCACTTGCCTCCCGCTCCGGACATGCTTGGAGCGGTTTGAGGAGAAGGACGCGAACTTGGGTGCTGGAGCTCGAGTGCGCAAGAACAGATGAGCAAGGAGAAAGAAGGCGTGGGTGAAAATGTGAACCCTTATCCCTTTATAAGGGCGGACGAAACTATACGCCCCCACCTGCCTAGTAAACTCGCTTATTCCCCAAGCGCCGTAATTGATGGCGCGGTTGGGTTACCCACACCCGTATTGATGAGAATCCCGTGATAAGGGGACACGATCTCTGCTTTGACAAGACGTGCCAAGGAAACCGCCTCGCAATATGTGCCGTGGCTGGTTGAGAAAAACGGTTCGAATAATGACCAGGCCGTGATGTGATGTCATGCTACGGAATGTGTCAGCAGATTAGATTTGTGGAAATATTATTCTCTCTACAGTGGCATGTGGAATTTGTTTTGCAGAGCCGGACACTGTCGTTGTGTTCAAAATCTTCTTTTAATGCCGAAGACAATCTGCGCGCCGGACTCATCGTCATTGAAGCCTGGTTCAGGGGCTACTGAGGGAGTCCTGGATTAGGGGGCCTCCGGACAGCCGGACTATATCCTTTGGCCGGAGTGTTGGACTATGAAGATACAAGATTGAAGACTTCGTCCCGTGTCCGGATGGGACTCTCCTTGGCGTGGAAGGCAAGCTTGGCAATACGGATATGTAGATCTCCTCCCTACTAACCGACTCGGTGTAACCCTAGCCCCCTCCGGTGTATATATAAACCGGAGGGTTTAGTCCATAGGACAACAACAATCATACCATAGGCTAGCTTCTAGGGTTTAGCCTCTACGATCTCGTGGTAGATCAACTCTTATAATACTCATATCATCAAGATCAATCAAGCAGGAAGTAGGGTATTACCTCCATCGAGAGGGCCCGAACCTGGGTAAACATCGTGTCCCCCGCCTCCTGTTACCATCCGCCTTAGATGCACAGTTCGGGACCCCCTACCCGAGAAACGCCGGTTTTGACACCGATAATTGTACTTGTACGTACCAAATCAGTTCGCACTTCCCTCAACCAAAAAGAAAACGAAAAAATAAAACTATTCACACCACACAAAGAGAGAGTCTTGCCCCGTTTTACTATAAAAATGTTGTTCAAAGCCACTTTCCTTCCATCTATATAGGGCCTAATGCGTTTTTGATGCTAACTTTGACCAAATATTAGAGCAATAATATATGACATGCAACTTACACAAAGCACACCGTTAAATTCGTCTATGAAAGGTTCTTTCAATGATATAATTTTCACATTGTGCATGTCATGTACTATTAATCTTGTCAAAAGTCAAAGGCGGTGTTAAAAAACGCATTACGCCCTATATAGATGGAAGGAGGGAGTATGAATCTATGTTATGTCCAATTAAATTTTTTCGCTTGTTGTATAATGCATGTAACCTACTCATACCAACATTTTAGTGCATTCCAAATGTCTATACTACTGCTGCAATTCGAACTAAATTTGAATTCATTTCTCTATTTCAATAAGAATCTATATAGATGGGCCGCATTGACGCAAAATTATTTGTTCACCCAGCCCAGCAAATGGACTGTACATTCTAGAAAACATGGGTTAAATATATGCCACATTTTTGCAGGCTGACATGTGGGCCAATAGGTCGAAGCCTACGCAGGGCGTTGTCAACTTGGTCGGCATGCACCTTCAATCTCTCGTCTTCTTCCTCCAGCGTCGCCGGGACCGCCTGGTCCGGCCTCCAGCGGCTAGCGGCTCTGCTTAGCAAGCATCGCTGCGAAGCGCTACCCCACCACCGGCCAGGCTATCCCTCCACCCCTCCACACCTCCTATTATTCTCCACTGACTGCAGCTCCACGCCGCACCAGAACCAGTTATAACCCTTCTCCTCCACTCAATTTGCGACTCCATTGCCGCATCTTCCCATCTCCGAGTTGTTCCCGTCCGGCGCCTCTCCGTCGTCCACTGCCTTGTTGCGCTCGGTGCAGCGTGGTCAACAAACAAGAGTCATCGGAAGAGGACTGTACGTGGAGAGCCTGACAGCTGGGACCCACGAGGTCCATGGTCGCACGCAAGGAAAGTTCCTCCTTATTAAGCTGAAAAAATGTTTCCTCCACCTGACAGCTAGGACCCACCGGCTGTATCTTCGCACGGAAGGAAGTGCCTCCTTGTTATGCGAAAAAAATTATTCCTCCCCTTGACAGCTTGGACCCGTCAGATTTGGTGGCTAACTTGTGGGCCTACTAAGCGGACGTGTACGCAGGGCTTTGTCAACTTAATCAACAAATGATTCTAGCAGCTGGACTGTTGGATGTTAATCCAACAGCCGTGCTCCTTCTTCAACCTCTATTCTTGCCCCTGTCTCTCGTGGGCGGCCCCGCGGCTGTGCTGCCGTGCACCCGAACCGGTCAAGTTTCCCACTCCTCTCCATTTGAGACTCCAC
This sequence comes from Aegilops bicornis, assembly GCA_021605145.1. Classification (NCBI taxonomy): domain Eukaryota; kingdom Viridiplantae; phylum Streptophyta; class Magnoliopsida; order Poales; family Poaceae; genus Aegilops; species Aegilops bicornis. Next base: position 274,978,314 of record CM038673.1, read on the forward strand.
TTCCCCGTCTTCCCCATCTCCGGGTCGTTCTAGTCTGGGGCCTCACCGTCGTCCACCGGCTTTGGTGCGCTCGACACGGTGTGGTCAACATGGTCAACAACCGAGAGTCATCGGAAGATGACTTATACGTGAGAGGCTGACAGTGGGGACGCACCATGCCCATGGACGCATGCATGCAATGGAACGTGTCGTGGTCAACGTGGTCAAGGAACGACTTCCATAGGAAGTGTAATCAGACGTGGAGAGGGCCGATACCGGGTCCACGGCCGCAGCAAGGAAGTGCCTCCTTATTACGTGGAAAATAATGATTCCTCCACCTAACAGCAGGGACCCACCAGACGGGCCACCGTATTTTGCGGAAGAAAAACGTTTCTCCCCTGACTGCTGGGACCCACTGGACGGGCCACCATATTTCGCAAAAAAAAACGTTCCCCCGCTTTCAGCTCGGACCCACCGGAAGTGCGTCCTTATTACGCAGAAAAAATGAATACTCCCCCTGCTAGCTGGGACCCACCTTGGTGGGAGGCTGACTTGTGGGCCTACTAAGTTGACGGGGATGGAGGGCTTTGTCAACTTAGTCAATATGAACGATTCTAGCTCCAGTGACCGTACGATGTCCATCCAACGGCCGTAGTGCTTCTTCAACCTCTGATCTTCTTGCTCCAGCCGTCCAAACCAGCGCCGGTCGTGCCGCGTGCTCCTGCCTCCCGTGGCCGGCTGTGATGCCGCGGAGGCCTCACCGCCCCCTACTACTTCCACCGCTGGCCAGGCCATCCCTCTGCTCACCCACACCCCCTGTTATTCTGCGGTGACGGCAGCCTCACATCGCAGCCGAACCAGTGAACCCTCGTATTCCTCTCCGCGCGGGCTTCCACTGCCGCGTCTTCGCCGGCTCCGCGTCGTCCCCTTCCCAGGCCTCGCCGTCGTCCACTGTCCTGGTGCTCTCGGCGCGACGTGGTCAACATGGTCAAGGAACGACTTCCATCGGAAGAGTACTGTACGTAGAGAGGCTGACAGCTGGGTCCACAGCGGCCGCAAGGAAGTGCCTCCTTATTACGCGCAAAATAATTATTCCTCCACCTGACAACATGGACCCACCGGACGGTCCACCGTATTTCACGAAAAAAACATTTCCCCCTGACTACTGGGACCCACCAGCTACATCTTCGCATGCAAGGAAGTGCGTCCGGGCAAAACAAAAACGATTCGCCCCCCTGACTGCTGGACCCACTAGCTATATCTTTGCACGGAAGGAAGTGCCTGATAGTCGGGACCCACCTGGTCGAAGCGTACGTAGCGTTTTCATTCTGGTCACGAACGTGTACGTACATACTGGTCGATGTAGAGGCACACACGTGTCGTAGTAGAGGCGCGCATGTAGCATGTACACGTACGTACAGCGGCCAGGGTGCAAGAAAGAAAATATGGCCACGTACATACATATGGGTGGAGTCTCGAACGCCTAATCGCGCGTATGTACGGCCAGGGCTCGTGTACATGGCTGGGTCGGAACAGAGAAACTGCATCGTCGTCGTGTTCATGGGGAGGCAATGGAATGCGTCGTGTTCATCGGGAGGCAACGGAACGCGTGGGAGCCAACCTGCTTGGACGGAACAGCCGATGGAAACAAGGCCTGGCGTACCGCAAAATGGAGGAAACGGCCTTGTGTTCGACCGGCCACGTTCGAAACGGGATCCTGTTCATCAGGAGGGGTCCGACGTACCGCAAAACAGTGGAAATGGACCTCCTACGGTCGAAACGGGGGTCCTGTTGATCGGGAGGGGTGTGGCGTACCGCAAAACGGAGGAAATGGACTTGTGTTGGAGCGCCACTACCAAACGGGGTCCTCTTCATCGGGAGGGGTGTGGCGTACCGCAAAACGGGACTCCACGGGATACTGTTCATCTCCACCGTCGACCCCCTCCAGCCTACACGGGCTACTGTTCATCCACCGTCAACCTCCTCTAGCCTCCACCGCGATCGCTCATCCACGGGCTCCTGCTCATCTAGCCTCCACCGTGCTACTCCATCGCCATCGCTCAAGCAGCCCTCTCCTCGAGCTCTGCTCAACCACCCCTCCACGAGCCATCGCTCATCCAGCCTCCACCGCTCATCTGCTCATCCAGCCCTCCACGGGATGGTCCTGTTCATCCAGCGCTCCACGGGGTCCTATTCATCCATCCCCAACCGGCTCGATCGATCGGGGTCCTATTCATCCGGAGGCAACACCACGTGGTCCTGTTCATCCACCCCCACCGGGAACTGTTCATCAAAACCCCCCAGCAACGCTCACTGTTCATCCAGAGGCAGCATCGATCGGCTTTAGTTAGCAGCAGTAGCGAAGGAATCGCTCGATTGGGTTCAGTTAACAGCCATTGATCGATCCCTCGTGTTCAGTAACGTGTAGCCTGCAATGCAATTACTCGGGTTCAGTTAGAGCCCAACGCCTCGGTCGGATTTAGTTAGAGCCCAACACCTCACACCCACGCGCGTGCGTGTACGAGAGAAACACGCATCGCTCGGCCCCGACCACCCACCGTAACCGGGAACACCCTGATATTTTCCTCACCCTTGCTTCTACCATGGTTTTTACCATCATGGACGACCCAAAGAATGTCATGCAGCTGCGTCTCCGGCCCGCCCAGGATGAAAATCCCATTTTCTGTCATGATTTTTTGTCATAGATGTCGGAGCCCACCACATCTTTTGATGATACCGGGTTTTGTCACAATTATCGTCATAGAAGTGTCATAAGTATGACAGAAAAAAATTTCATTCGGCCCAAAATGTCACGGATGTGTCTTTTTTTTGTAGTGTCAGACCTATAGTTTTCTGGTGTGCCAAATACCACATCCAGCTGAATTTTCCCCGAGCATATTGCTTCCCTACTGGGAATGATTCCCCTAAAAGATGTATTGCTCTTCTCAATGTGACTTCTGTCCATTTGCATTTTATTGAGCGTGTCCTCGTAGATGAGGTTCAATCTGCTGACACCGTCCATTAGCACTTTAGTGAGCCGAAAACCATCCACAATTGGGTTGATGACCAGAGCGGCTAGTGCCCGGACTAAGCGGGATCTTGGTTCGTCATCGACATTGAAACTGATTGTCGTATCGTTCCAAGGGTTTATTGATGCTCCATGGTAGACTTCGGCAAGGTCGCGAGGCGCGCGTTTGCGCCGATTGATTGATAAGAAGGTATCGAAGACTGTAAGTACTTCGGGTTCGTCGTTCTCCGGAGAGTACCTTTCTAGGGTAGTGTTGGTGAGGATACCCTCACCGGTCTTGGCCACTTGCCGGAGTATCCAACATGCCCGTAGGCTGTGTGTTGGTTCGGTATTCGGCGTCATGTGTATTTGACATGGCCTATCGAGCCATTCCTCGAAGACAGTTCTATGTCCCGTAAAGGGCTTAATTTTCTTGTCCAAGGGATGATGATTAGGTGCTCCATGAGGGTGCATCCTTTTTGCCCGACCGGTAGATGGTTTAAAGGCCTTCGGTTCCCAGCGGGCTGTCTGTATTTTCCAGGCGCTTTCAATTGCACAGTATTTCTGTACTATTTCTGCCAAATTTGCAAAGTGCAGTATGCGACGGGGGTCGATGGCATTAAGGATTCCCTCGTTCGTACAGTTGTTGCGGAATACTAAAATTGCATCGTCGCGCATCAGTCTTTTATCTTGTTTTTAACAAGGTGGAATCTGGCCCAAAAGTGATGGACTGTCTCCCGAGGCTGCTACCGCACGTAAATTAGGTCGCATATGTCCGGAGGGCCGGAATTTCTTGGAGAATAATGCTTGTGGTGGGTGGGTGGGTTTAAATCCGCACTCTGACCCATTGTGGAATCCGGAGTTTGGGGAATTTCCAAGGTTGCCAGCACAGGCTCCGGAGTGTTCGGTAAATTCTCAGGCTTAATGTCCGACTCTATGTTCGGAGGACAGGAAGTGTCCTCTCGAGGATGGGTATCCGGTTTATTGGGTTCGGAAATCGGAACATAGATTGTTCTCAATGTGGGAGAAGAGTTATTGTCAGCTTGTTCCTCCACAACTGCTACCTGATGGGTGATCGGTGGAGATTTAATCTCCCTCTTATCGGGTTTAAGCCTGATCCGATCATAGTCAGTTGAGAACCCTAGGGCGGCGATGCGATCTAGCAGCTCGTTCAAAGACGATAGATCTGCCGGATCCATCTTGTCAGAGTATTCAGGGCTGATATGGAGAGGATTTTCGGCGGCCTGAGGGGTTGCCTTTGGCTTAAAGGCCGAATGGGCGCCCACGGTAAAGTCGCCGAGTCGGAGGGTTTTTCCTGAAACTAAGGCTCATCCGGAAGTGATATCGTCCTTGATGACAAGGCGAGCTATCGATCCTTCTGTTGACGGTACAGTGGAACTCTCAATGAAAGCACGAATGTCGGTGTCAAAACCGGCAGATCTCAGGTAGGGGGTCACGAACTATTCGTCTAAGGATCGAAGATAACAAGAGGCAGAGGACATGGTGTTTACCCAGGTTCGGGCCCTCTTGATGGAGGTAATACCGTACTTCCTGCTTGATTGACTTTGATGAGTACCGGAGTTATAAGATTTGATCTACCTCGAGATTGTAATGGCTAAACCCTAGATGTCTAGCCTGTATGATTATGATTGCCTCTACGGACTAAACCCTCTTGTTTATATAGACATCAGAGGGGGCTAGGGTTGTACAGAGTCGGTTTACAGAGAAAGGAATCTTCATATCCGAACGCTAAGCTTGCTATCCATGAAAAGGAGAGCCCCATCCGGACACGGGGGAAGGCCTTCTATCTTGTATCTTCATGGCCCATCTGTCCAGCCCACGTCACATAGCCTGGAAATCCGAGTTCCCCGTAATCCAGGACTCCCTCACCCCTCCTTTCCTTTTCTCCTGTATCACAAAAAACAAGTATGGGGCCCGGTGAGGGCATGTAATGAACCGTAGTGCTTATGTTGCTTTGTGCTATGTTTATTGTTTCCGGGTTGTGTTGTGGAATCTGTGCCTTATGCAAGCGTAGAGGGGTAACATAGCTTGATACATCCGGGGTAGCTTCCACCTCGTGAGGTGCGCGCCTCCTAGCATCTGGTGGGGCTTCCCTGCTGCCGACTCAGGTGACATCGCGAAGCTACGAAAATTCGTTAGGAAATCCTTATCCCTCCTAGCGCGAGGCCTCATGCATCGGTTGATCATGGCCTAGCTCACCACGTCACGATACCCGTGGGGCACAGACTTAAAAAAAGGGGGGTGCACCAATCACAAGCTCCAACGAGGGCGCCTCACGGAGACCAGGGGAGTGAGCACGCGCACACACCTGTCCAGCCCCCTCGCGACGCGCGCGAGGGAGAGCGTCAGGCAAATGCCGCCCTCCCTGGCGCAAAACAAAGAATGGAGGGAAGAATATGAGAGAAGAGGGGGTTCAACCAAGTCATCGAGAAATGCTAGAACTTCAAATTCCATTAAAAGGCTGCAAGCCAACTACATGAAGCAAATGAATAGCCGCGTCCGGCACCTAGTCTAGTCTTGTCACCAGCGTGGAGTTAAGTGTTGCCACTAGGACGTGGCAAGGAGCCCCCGAGGCCCAATGGCGGCACTACGGAGACTGTGGGGCGTGTACAGCCCCACTCGTTATTACGTGAGAGTGTCACGAGCGGAGACCTTCACGGGTAATGGGCCTTGCTTCATGGGTAGAACTTCCGAAGGTGCTGGATGTTCCAGGCGTTCTGGATGGGGATCCCGTCCTTCGTCTCCTGGCGTGCGGCGCTAGGCCTGGAGACATGGGCAATCCTTAACAGGCCCTCCCAAATGGGTGAGAGCTTATGCAGCCCCTCCCTGGAGAGCACCCGCCTCAGGACGAGATCGCCCACCTCGAATGTCCTGGAGCGGACGCTGCGACAGTGGTACCGTCGCAATGCGTGCTGGTTCCTCGCCGCCCAGAGCGAGGCTTGACGGCGGCGCTCCTCCCCCAGCACGAGGTCCATCCCCCGTATGGTGTCCTGACGTGCCTCGTCAAACTCTAGGACCCACGTGAAGCGATGCTTGACCTCGTGAGGGAGAACTGCTTCGGCTCCATAGACGAGGAAGAATGGGGTCTTGCTTGTAGGCTTGGTGGCGGTGGTGCGGATGGACCACAGCACATACTGGAGCTCGTCGTGCCAGCCCCTGCCACAGGCCTCTCAGGACTTCTGTCGGAGTTATTGGCCATGGGTAGCCTCATCCGCTCCCCATGGCATTTCAAGACATTGGGGCCGACTGCGCCCCTCAAGTCTCAAAGCTTGGCTGCCGCCGTCTCATGGCCGGCTGGTCCGATCGGCCGGCTGCCAGAAGGCGGAGGACCCCAGGAATCAGCCGTGAAGCGGGCCACCTTCTAGCAGGCGGCCCCCAGAGAGGCCGGCTCCTAGCAGGCAGTCCCAAGCACCCTCAAAGTATGCACCCCCATTAAGACGACAAGACGGGGCGTGACTACAGCAAAGCCTGCCACCCCCAAGTCCAGGGCGAGTCATGGTTACAGTGCGCCGTACAAGCCGGAGATCTCCTACACGGCGCTGCACTGTAGCCCCTCCACCCATGACCTCATCCAAGTCAGAAGGATCGTGCACCCACGACGGGCTGTTGGTACGACCCGCAAGCGGCGGGCCCTACCAGTCAGTTAGAGGCCAGAAGGTGGCAAGTCTGGCCAGTCGTCCAGGGAGGGGGATCAGCACCCAGCAGGCGGCCCTCCCCCCACCTAATAGTCTGTGCGCTATTAACCAGAAGAGACAGGGGATGGCTACAGTGAACGCCCGCCAGGCGGTGGGACTGTAGCCACGCCTTCCCCAACAAAGCCAGCGTCATTAGAAGCACGGCTACAGTAATGAGCAGCCTGCAAGACCCGCCGGCGGCGGGCGCGACTTGTCAGCCAAGTACGTGATAGCCGGCGGGTCCCACCAGTCGACGGGCCCCAGCAGACAGCGGAGAAGCCGACAGCAAGAGACACTGACGGCCTAGGCCTACAACCGACTAGTTTACCATTGTACCCCTGGGGGGTAGGCCTATATTAACCCCCCGGGGCACCCCATGCAAAGGGTTCAGATCTTTAGACCACGCACCACACATATAGAGAGAGGAGAGAGCTAGCCTTGCCCTTCTTCCTCCTCTAGCATACAACTTAAGGAGCAGCTCGTGCTCACCTGTTGATATAGCGAGCATGCGGAGACCCCGCACAATAGGACTAGGGATGTTATCTCCTAGGAGAGCCCCGAACTTGGGTAAGATTCGTCGGCGTGCATGTCTTCGCCTCATCCCGTTTCCTGGCACCGGCGACGTCTTATTAGCCCCCTCCATGATAAGCCACCCGTTGGCATATGTCGCACCAAAACCCCGACATTTGGCGCCCACCGTGGGGCTTGGTGCACCGTCGTCCGGAGATCTGTTCTGGACGGGAACCCTCTTCCTCCCTAGCGAGCGCAGCCAGCCGGGCATGCAGGATGGCGTTTGCGCCGACGTGCTGCATGGAGTGGAGGTTTCCTGCGCGGCAAGCTGCCTCGCTGACCTTGTTGGCGAGATCCGTCTCTCCGACAGGCCTGCGTCCGACACAGGCACTGAAGGCCCCGTGAGCCACCTCGTCAGCCTCCTCGACCAGCTCCACGTCACCAACGAGCTGGCCGTCGACTTGGAGTGGGTTGGCTCCACCGACCCGATGCTCGTCGACTCCGACACGGCATCCCTCGACGTGTTCCCCACCAACGTGGTGGTCGTCGACGACCCTCTCCCTCGCGCCGATAGCGGCAGCAGCACCGTCACGGAGGTGCTCGTCATCAGCCACGATGGAGCTTCCGGTGACAGAGCCCGAGATCCACTCGAGGCAGCGCTGCGAGACCTGTCTGCGCCCATCATAGAAGACGCCGACGCCGAGACGCTGGAAGCCCGCCGCGTCCAGCTCGTCGAGAGCGCCAAGAAGCTAGGCAGCTTGAGGCGCCTCTCGGAGGCTTACCTGCGCGAGACGAACCACGCTGTTGGCGGCACGCCGGCTCCTTGTGGGCCCAGCCACATTGGCACGATCCGGCAGCACGGCACAGCCATTGCCAGCATGTTCGGGGTGGACTGCCCTGTCTACACCACGCCCATGGAGAACATACGAGCTACCCAGGCAGCAGCAGATGAGGTGGAAAACCTTGAGGTCGACGAGCGTTGCCACATGACGGAGCGCGTCCAGCGGATCATTGACGTGTCTGCTGAGCTGCAAGAAGCTGGCTACCGCATCGAAGCACCCAACCGGTGGAACAACGACCCGCCTCCTCGCCAAGAGCACGGCGCGACATCTGGGATGCCGACTGGCGGCGCCCGTGGACAACGAGACAAGGAGCCGGCTGCCAACCGTAGCCATCACCATCGAGCGCGACCAAGACGGCCGCCCACGCGCGATGGAACGACCAGGCGACTATCAGCCTCCCCCGCATAGAAAAAGGCGCTTCTTCCCGCCGCCTGTTGATCACCCGAGCCTCGGAGGCTGGCTTGGCCCCCGAGAAGGAATCAGAGAAAACGATGCCCGCCACCAGATCGACCGTCTCAATCGACCCCTGGCACTAGAAGAAGAAGACGCGCTGGGCCCGCCTTGTTTCGGCCCCCGCATCCACGACGTGCCCTTCCCCAAAGGGTTCACGCTCCCAAGAGACACACCCAAGTACACTGGCCCCGTGAAGCCGGAAGACTGGCTGGTGGACTACTCCACAGCCGTCAGCATAGAAAACGTCAACAAGCGTGTCGCCGTGAAGTACATTCCGTTCATGCTCCAGGGCACCGCCCGGACATGGCTGAACAGCCTGAAGCCCCGCAGCATCAACAACTAGGTAGATTTCACTGAAGCCTTCATCTGCAACTTCACCAGCACATACAAGCGGCCGCCCAAGCCCCGCCATCTCTCTTTGTGCGTCCACGGCCCCACCGAATCAACTTGCGACTACCTCACGCGTTGGGCATGCGCAACTCTTGCGAGGGAGTGCACGAGGTACAGGCCGTCGAGTACTTCACAACCGGGTGCAGAGAGGGCACCCTGCTCAAACACCAACTTCTCTGCGATGAGCCGGCAATCCTCAACGAGCTGCTGATCATAGCAGAAAAGTACGCCACGACCGACTCCTCCATGAAGACGGAGATTCAAGTTGATGCATCCGGAAAAGTGGCTCCTCAGGCCCCTCGAACCCTGGCTGGTGACACCAGTCGGCATCAGCAACAAAACGACAACAAGCGTAAGGCGCCACCGCCGGCTTCTACCAGCCTGCAAGTGGCAATAGTCGAAGATCAGCAGCCGGAGGGGCAGCCTGCTCCCAAACGTCAGAGAGCCGGCAAGCCAAACTGGTTGCCCGCCTTCTCCTATGAGCAAACCCTTGATGCACCCTGCAAGTTTCACAGCGGCGCGAAGCTGTCCAACCACATCACCCGGAAGTGTCACTGGCTCACCCAAATCTCCAAGGGCGAAGGGTTCTTTGCCTCCTCCGCTTTCTATTGGCCCTGTGCCGCCTCCTCCTCCGCAGCAGGCGGCCCGGCCAGTTGCAGCCATCCAAGATGAGTACCCAGAAGAGCAAGGAGCCTATGTTGTTTTCACTAGCGTAGCCGATGACATGCGTAGCCGGCGCCAACAGTCCCGAGAGGTGAATGTCGTACCCATTGAAGGCCCAGAATTCATGCACTGGTCAGAAAAGCCAATCAGTTGGAGTCGAGCTGACCATCCGGAAGTGATGCCTTCTCCGGGTTCCTATGCCCTGGTGTTGGAAGCCACCTTTGACATGGAAAGGCGAGATGCTCGCTTCTCCGAGTCCTGATCGATCGCAGTAGCAACATCAACATCTTGTACCATGACACCATGGAAAAGTTGAAGATCAAGCCCAAGCATCTCTTGCCCAGTCGGACTATCTTCCGTGGCATAGTACCAGGCCTTTCTCACTCAGCAATTGGCAACATCAAGATAGAAGTCCTCTTTGGGGACAAAGATCATTTCCGCCGAGAGCCTGTCTGGTTTGAAGTGGTCGACCTTGAGAGCCCTTACCATGCACTGCTTGACTGACCTGCCATGGCCAAATTCATGGCAATGCCGCACTGTGCTTACCTCAAGATGAAGATGACAAGCACCAAAGGGGTCATTACCGTCTCTGGAGATTACCAGAAGTCGTCTGAGTGTGCGGCCGCTAGCAGTTGGCTGGCCGAGTCCCTTGTGATCGCCGCCGAGGAGCGGCTCCTTGACCGATTTGTGGCCATGGCCGGCAAGCAGTCGGACATGTCCCTTGATCCCAAGGAGTCGGAGGCTGAAGGTTCCTTCAAGCCGGCCAAGGAGACAAAGAAGATTCCGTTGGACCCAGGGCACCCGGAAAGGTACGCTGTCATAGGTGCAAACCTTGACAGCAAATAGGAAAGTGAGCTCGTCGATTTCCTCCGTGAGAATCGGGACATGTTTGCATGGTCTCCCAAAGACATGTCGGGTGTTCCGACGGATCTCGCCGAGCACAAGCTACACATCCAACCGGACATGAAGCCGGTCAAGCAACCCCTCCGCCGCCTGTAAGAAGAGAAGAGAAGAATTGTTGGTGAAGAGATAGCCCGACTCCTAGCAGCCGGCTTCATTATGGAAGTGTTCTACCCGGACTGGCTGGCCAATCCAGTCCTTGTACTGAAGAAAAACAACAAGTGGCGCATGTGTATTGATTACACCAGCCTCAACAAATCTTGGCCTAAAGATCTGTTTGCCTTGCCACGGATAGATCAATTGATAGACTCCGCCGGATGCGAGCTGTTGAGTTTTTTGGACGCATATTCAGGGTACCACCAGATCAAGTTAGACCCGGCTGATAAGCTGAAGACCTCTTTCATCACACAATTCGGAGCCTTCTATTACCTGACGATGACGTTCGGCTTGAGGAATGCCGGTGCCACGTTTCAGTGTTGCATGCAGAAGTGCCTCCTCAAGCAGCTCGGCAGAAATGCCCATGTCTATGTGGATGATGTGGTGGTGAAGACAGAGAAGCGTGGCGCCCAGCTAGAAGACCTCAAGGAGACCTTTGAAAATTTGCGCCGATTTCAGATCAAGCTCAACCCGTAGAAGTGCGTGTTCGGAGTACCTGCCGGCCAGCTCCTTGGTTTCCTGGTCTCAGAACGCGGCATTGAGTGCAACCCTGTGAAGATCAAGGCCATCGAGACTATGAAGAAGCCTGCCCGACTGAGAGACGTCCAGAAGTTCACTCGCTGCTTCACATCCATCAGCCGGCTAGGCGAGAAGGCCCTTCCCCTGTACCAACTCCTGAAGAAAACCACTCACTTCAAGTGGAATGACAAGGCGGATGAGGCTTTTCTCCAGCTCAAGAAGATGTTGACAACGTCGCCTGTCCTGGCTGCGCTGACTGCTAAGGAGCCCATGCTCCTCTACATCGCAGCCACCAGCTGGGTGGTCAGCACAGTCATTGTGATAGAGCGCAAGGAAGACGGCAAGGTTTTGCCAGTCCAGAGACCGGTATATTACTTGAGTGAAGTACTGTCGGCTTCCAAGCAAAACTATCCTCACTATCAGAAGATGTGCTATGGCGTTCATTTCACCGCCAAGAAGTTGAAGCTATATTTTTGAGAGCACCCCATCACAGTTGTTTGTACTGCTCCACTTGCCGAGATCATAGGCAGTCGAGATGCTTCAGGCCGAGTGGCCAAATGGGCCATCGATTTGGCCCCCTACATCATCTTCTACCAGCCTCGCACCACCATCAAGTCCCAAGCGCTGGCCGACTTCCTCGTCGACTAGGCCGAGACCCAGATGTAAGTGCATCTAGTGCCACCCCTAGTTGGTTTTGGAGTATTGACGACAAATGTGGTTGAGGGACTAATGCGTTTGTGAGAATTGCAGGATAACGCAGGTAGTGTCCCTCATTGATTCGGTTTACCTACCGGAGATGACCCCTAAAAATGTATGAAGACATTGACAACACTGGTGGTATGTGAAGATATTCACATTGAAGACTATGACATGAGAAGACATTGAGTGAAGACTATGGAGCGCGAAGACTGTATCGTTTCGTTGTTTCCTTTTCTTCTTTGTTGAGTCGTAGGAACCACCGTACTGTTAAGTGGGGTCCAAGTGTTCATAGTCAGAATGACTGAAGTGATGCTCAACCCAAATCCTATGTTTTCGAGCGAAGACAATGAGAGCAAAACTTATCCAGAGCTGGATGAGTCAGCTTTGCTTGTAGCCCAAGTAAAGTTGCCGTGTGTGTTTGAAATCTGACCGTTGGAACACATGTCAGTTCCTTAGTGACCCAGGTCATTTCGGACATATCAAGTTGGGTTGCCTAGTGGCTATAAATAGCCCACCCCTACACCATAAATTGGTGGCTGCTCAGAGTTAGTGCACGGCTTTTGTCGTTTGAGAGCAACCCACCTCGAAGCCTTTGAGAGAGAGAAATCCTTGCAGGACAAAGCCCAAAACACCTAGAGCCAAAGAGTGTTAGGCATCATGAAGTTTTCCGTCTGCAGGTGACCTCAAGACTTATTACACTTGAGGACTGTGGAATCCTCCGGCAAGTTAGGCGTCGCTGCTCGAGCATCCAAGAGTCATTGTGGATTGCCGCTAACGCATGATCTGTGGAAGGTTGAAGTCTACCTTGAAGACTTACCAGAGTGATTGGGCGAGGACTGTGTGTCCTTAGCTCAAGGGGAGTAAGGTGAAGACGCGGTCTTCTAAGTTGAATCTCAGCCTCCCTAACCCGGATGTACAGTTGTCACAAAGAATCGAACTGGTCCAACAAATCTTGTGTCTTCAACAAGTGATCGGTTCTATCCCTTCCCTCCTTTACTTTGAGTTTGTCTTCGTGAAGTCATTGCATATATGTCTTATCTGTTTGACTTCATCGCTTGACTACTATCGTTGTTTGGCTTCATACTATCTTCCATCCTGATCCTTACTACCTAGCTGCCATTAGTCTTTGTACGTTCACATTATTGAGTACTTGACTATGGCTTGCTTGTTGTAGTTTATCTTCCGCTGCATATCAATTAGGTCATTTCTAGTGTTTGTCTTCAAAACATCCGTGTTTTGAAGACTTTCCTAAAAATCGCCTATTCACCCCCCTCTAGTCGATAACTAGCACTTTCAATTGGTATCGCAGCAAGGTACTCCCTTGTTACGTGTGATTCGCTTTAACCACCGGAGTTTTAGCTATGTCGATCGCAGGGATAATCAAAGTCTCCGCTGCTTGCCCGTGTTCGATGGAACCGACTATCCCTCATCGGAAGAATAAGATGCGCATGCATCTTGAAGCCATTGATGTCGACCTCTCGCTATGTCGCCAAGAACGGCGTTCCTAAATCTGGTGAAGGTGTCACCGCCGATGTCAAGAAGTTCATTCAACCGGACTCCACCGCAAAGAACATCATCTGTGGTCATCGACCAAAGGACAATATGGCCGTGTGAGTGCTCGAACGCCGAAGCTAGTCCGGGACTAGCTATCCAAGGTCAACGAAGGCGCCTCAACCCGGAGAGATCAAAGGATCGTTGTTCTTCGCAACCTCTTCAACCGCTTCAAGAGAAACGACAATGAAAATGTCCAGCTCACGCTTGATCGCCTCACTGACATCACAAATGAGCTTCATGCTCTCGGCGCCACTGAGATCACCAAGCATGAAATCGTTAAGACACTATTGAGATCACTTGACAGCTCTTTTGACACCCTTGCCTTCATGATACAAGAACGCCCTGACTTCAAGACACTCGATCCGTCTGATATACTTGAGAGGCTCAACACACATGAGTTCCAAATTTTCCGAGAAAAGAGATATCTATGGTCCCAACTATGGCCGAACTCGCGCTTTGAAGGCAAAAGTTGTTTCCTCATCTGAAGAAGAATCATTGCGGTTCCGATGATCCACGAAGACATTGGAAAGGAACTTGCTATGCTTGTGAAGAAGTTCCATAAGTTCACTAGGAAGAAAGGCTTCAGAAAGTCTTCACGATCCAGCTCAAGAGATGATGAAGCTTCCACTCATGACTACAAGAAGAGAACATGTCAGAAGTGCAAGAAAACTGGACACTATATCTCTGAGTGTCCACAGTGGGACAATGAGAAGAATAAGAAGAAGAGCAAAGAATATGATTCTGATGACAAGAAGAAGAAGAAATCTTCAAAGTCTTCTTCCAAGTCCTCATCAAAGTCTTCATCGCATAAGAAGAGCTCATCTGGCAAGGCTCGTGCTTTTGTTGGCAAGGAAATGGATTCAGAGGAGGAGTCCGCTTACGAGGATGTGGAGGTGGAGTCCGAAGAGGAGTCCGACCGGGCGTTGCAACTCGGCTTTAGCCACGTACCTATGTTGCCAAGTCCATCTTCAACATCAAGACAATGACTTCTACACCAACGCTGAAGCTGATGACAAGGACGACCCTGCTCCCACCTACTGCTTCATGGCACGTGGTGCCAAGGTAAAATCACGTGATGCTTACTTTCAAACATCAAGTGAAGATGACTCTGATTGTGAATCCAAACCCAGCTACAAAACACTTGCTAAAATTGCAACCGAACAACAAAGAGCTATGGAACATACTCAAAAACTGTTAGACAAAAAGCGATGACCTGTTGGACGCTGAAATGACACGTTCACAAATCCTTAGTTGAAGACATTAAAAATCTTCATGCTAAGTACCAAGAACTTGAAAGTCGTCATGAAACGCTCTCAACCACTCATGAAAAGCTCTCCTATGATTATCTTCAAAGGAAGCAAGAGCTTGAGAAATTGAGAGCGGCTCATGAAGATCTTCAAAAGAGAATGATTCACTTCACGCTCAATGTATCAGTTCCGCTCGGGATGGATTTGAACCACCATGTCTAAAATGTCTTGAGCGTGATATCGCTATCTCTCATTGCTGAATGTTCAACCGCCGCTATTGTTGGATTGTCTTCAACTACTAATGTGGTAAGTAACCCCTCTGCGGAGGATACCACTGCTATTCTTGATGAAAATGCTAGGTTGAAGACATTGCTTGAAACAGGATGTATAAAAGTCCGAAAGGGCATCGACACTTTGCGATGTCCTCAAAGCGATTCTGAACCGAAACCCTAGGAAAGAGGGTGTTGGGTTCGAGAGGAAAATGAATGTTGATGGTTCCTACCGGAAGCCCGAAAGCGGTATCCCAAAACCACATGGGTTGTCAGAAGGGACCTTCGATGGATCCATCCACCTTATCTGGCTTTACCTGTGCTAACCCTATTATCATTGATGAATCCTTTGATGCAAACTATAAGTTGTTCAAGAATCAGAATGGTGAAGTGTTTGCCTGGTATATTGGTACTAACTGCAGGAATGGACCACCTATGAAGAAGATCTGGGTTCCCAAAAGCTGTCTTGAGAATCTTCCAGTGAATGTCATCATGACACCACCGGAAGAAGACAAACCCAGACCTAAGGCGCCATACGGTCCAAAGGCTTCATATGCATGAGGACTCACCGAGTCACCCTAACGCCAATGTTTTGCAGGAAACCGTACTCAAATTTATGAATATGAGCGTGTGTCTTCAAACCGCTATGTTCATAGAACTAAGAACTTTTCTCGCTTATTCATATGAGTATCATTCATCTCCTGCAAGGCTATTTGCTAGGGCTCCAAAGTCGAAGTTCTCGAGATCTTGCACTTAGACTCATTGTTTCTAAGCCACCCTCAAGATGTGGGTGGTTAAGAAGAATTAACTCTCTTTTGCAGGAAAGGGTCTCCACCCGAAAATCAAAGGCGCCTCGATGCTATTCTTTGGGGACCTAAAACATCTTGTAGGGCACAAGATCAAATGCCCAAATGGTCTCACTATGTATTTTGTTCTGAATCGTTTGCCATTCATCCTATCAGTCCTAATCTTGATTTAAGCTTCAATAATCCACTTGCTCGTCAAATGTTTATGCTTCACAATGCTCTTGGTGAAGCCTATCCCCTAAGCGTACTATAGGGTATGACACCTCATGCTTCAGAATGGATTATGGACAGTGGATGCACTAATCATATGACTGGTGATCGAAGTCTTCTCATGGACTCAACCTTACGTCCATCTGACAAGAGTTACATCACATTTGCTGACACTGGTAAAAGCAAGGTATTGTGTCTAGGTAGAGTTGCAATCTCAAAGGATCAACACATGGATAAAGTGATGCTTGTTGAATCCCTTGGTTTCAACTTGATGTCTGTCTCAATGCTTTGTGACTTGAACATGATTGTGATATTCGTAAAATATCGTTGCCTTGTACTAATGGAATCGACAAGTATCTAGTCTTTGAAGGGTATAGGAAAGATGATCTATACATGGTAGATTTCTCGGCAGTCCATGACTTGCCGTATGTCTTCTTGCAAAAGCTTGAGAATCTTGGCTCGCATCGGAGGCTGGGGCATCTTGGCATGAGGAACTTACACACACTCGCCAAGAAGAAGCATGTCATAGGCATCGAAGGTGTCAAGTTCAAGAAGGATCATTTATGTGGTGCCCGCAGTCGGAAAGATGACTAGGGCAAAGCACCCTCGAAGACAATCATGACGACATCTCAACCCTTTGAGCTGTTACACATGGATTTGTTTGGCCCTACTCATTACTCTACCCTCACAAAGAATTGCTTGTCTCTATGGCTTCGTCATTGTTGATGACTACTCAAGATACACATGGGTGCACATAATTCTCTACAAGACTGAAGTGCAAGATGTCTTCAGACGCTTCGCTAATCGAGCAATGAACAATTATGGCGTCAAGATCAAACATATCACGAAGTCATAACAGACCTTGAATACAAGAACACCGGACTTGATCTTTATCTGGATACCATGGGAATCACTCATGAGTTCTCTGCTCCATACACACCTCAGCAAAATGGCATCGTGGAGCACAAGAACAGAACCCTCATTGAGATGGCTCTAACGATGCTCGACGAGTACAAGACACCAAGAAAGTTACGGCACGAAGCCATTGATACGACTTGTCACGTCATCAACCGTGTTTATATCCATAAGCTTGAACAAAACTTCCTATGAGCTCCTTCTTGACAAGAAGCCAAATTTCAGCTACTTGAGTATTTGGGGCTAAGTGCTTTGGATCAAGGATCCCCATCACAAGTCAAAATTTGAACCCAAAGCTCATGAAGGCTTCATGCTCGATTACGGAAAGGACTCACACTCTTCTGAGTCTTCAATCTCTATCTCTACAAAATCGTCGAAACTGTAGATGTGTGATTTGATGAAACCAATGGTTCACAAAGAGAGTTCCTGCCAAGCACACTAGACGAAGCTCCGCCCAGCGAATCTATCAAGCTGATGGGAACTGGTGAAATCATGCGAAATGAGGTACAGCCTGAAGAGGAACTTATCATTTCTGCACCTAACCAACCTGAAGACAATGCTTAGCCTGAAGACAATCCTCCCAATGATGACAATGATCAGCATGAGCAAAGTATTCGTCCAGTTCATCCTCGAGTTGCAAATGAAGTATAGATTGAGAAGATAATCGATAGCATCAATGCACCTGGTCCGCTTACTCGCTCAAGAGCAACACAGCTAGCAAATTTCTGTGGGCACTTTTCATTTGTGTCAATATCAGAACCCAAGAAAGTTGCTGAAGCTTTTATGGAACCAGAATGGATTCAAGCTATGCAAGAAGATTTTCAACAGTTCAAGCTGAATAATGTTTGGGAACTTGTCAAGCGTCCTAACCCTCGCAAGCATAACATTATTGGCACCAAATGGATATATCGAAACAAGCAAGATGAGCATGGTCAAGTCGTCAGAAACAAAGCACGGCTTGTGGCTCAAGGATATACTCAAGTTGAAGGAATTGACTGCGATGAAACATTTGCTCCTGTAGCTAGGCTTGAAGCCATTCACATACTACTAGCCTATGCTAACCACCACAACATCTTGCTCTATCAAATGGATGTGAAGAGTGCATTTCTCAATGGCAAGATTGAAGAAAAAGTATATGTCGCTCAACCACCTGGCTTTGAAGATCCAAAACATCCTGATATGGTGTACAAGCTAAATAAAGCAATCGTATGGCCTCAAACAAGCTCCTACTTTGGTATGATACGATCAAAGACTTCCTGAAGAGCAAAGGCTTCAAACCTGGATCCCTTGATCCCACACTCTTCACGAAGACATATGATGGTGAACTCTTTCTATGCCAAATATATGTGGATGACATTATCTTTGGCTGCACCAACCAGAAGTATAGTGATGAATTTGGATACATGATGCAAGAACAATATCAGATGTCCATGATGGGAGAGCTCAAGTTCTTCCTTGGTCTTCAAATTAAATCGACAAAGGAATGGCATCTTTATATCTCAAGAAAAATACCTCCAAGATTGTCTGAACAAGTTTGGAATGCAAGAGTGCAAAGGATACACGACGCCAATGCCAGCCAAACACCATCTTGGTCCCGACGACAATGGTAAAGAGTTCGATCAAAAGGTATACCGCTCTACGATTGGTTCCTTACTTTACCTATGTGCATCTAGGCAAGATATTATTCTTAGTGTTTGCATGGGTGCTCGATTCCAAGCGGCACCAAAGGAATCACATCACTTAGCTGTGAAGCGAATTCTTCGATATTTGGCTCACACCCCAACACTCGGATTATGGTATCCAAAGGGCTCAAAATTTGATTTGGTTGGATTTTCGGATGCTGATTATGCCGGTGACAAGGTGGATCGCAAGTCTACATCAGGCACATGTCACTTTACGGGACGATCTCTCGTCTGTTGGTCTTCAAAGAAGCGTAACTGCGTATCACTCTCAACCGCTGAATCTGAATACATTCCGCCGGATCTGCTTGTGCTCAGCTTCTATGGATGAAGCAAACTCTCAAGGACTATGGCATCAATCTGAAACAAGTACCTCTCTTCTGCGACAACGAAAGCGCCATCAAGATTCTCAACAATCGATCCAGCACTTTCGAAGACAAAGCACATTGAAATTCGTCATCATTTTCTCGTGGATCATGTCATGAAGAAAGATATTGACATCATTCACGTCAACACCGAAGAGCAATGGCGAGATATCTTCACAAAGCCCTTGGATGAGAAAAGGTTTTGCAAGTTAAGGTGTGAGCTAAATATCTTGGAATCCTCAAATGTCCTGTGATCAAGCACACATCCTAACACTTATGCATGTTGATGACTTAGATGTTCAACGCACGAAGTAACGTATGTCTTCAATCTAATGAAGACTTACATTACGAGTGTGAATACATTAACGTGGAATTTGACTTGGAGCGCCCACGATAATTGTGCCGTGATATGCGGGTCTAATACTTCCTATACGGTGGGTAACGCATACCACCAAATTTCTTTGTTTGAAGTGTTTCACTCATGGCGTTATTTACGCAATATCTTCGCATTTGATTTGTCTTCAACTTCAACTTATCTTCATGATTTTCTTCACTATGTTGATTTGGTTGTTGTCGATATATATATATATATATATATATATATATATATATATATATATATATATATATATATATATATTGTTCTGTCCTCTACAGCATTCACTTATAGCTATGTCTTCAATTTGAATCTTTTGAACTAAGTGAATGTGATCGGACCCTAGTCTCTCTATGCTTACTATCTCAAACTCTATCTGTCCAAATCATATGCATTCTATTGAAACTGTCGAATGTCTTCTCTGCGTCCTTGTCAGCAGAAGACACAGGGACAAACTTTAAGTCTGTTTTAAATGATTCATCCTTACTGTTGAATTCCGGAGAAGCCGGAACGACCATCCGACAAACCTAGCGAGCGTGGGAACGTGGGACAACTCAGAGTATGTTGCATGCGTGCCACGTGCCCCTCAGGTGTGAACCGCCAGGGGCACCTACGTAATTGCGCTGTGCCGCACACCCCCTTATAAATACCTGTCCCCTGCGGTAAAGAAAATCTTCTTCCACCTCTCCACCTCGTCAAAACCCTAGCGCCACCGCTAGCTCTCGACGACGCCGGCAACGAAGCGCTTAGCTGCCGCGACTTCTCCGACGCCATCTTCACACCGGCCGCGAACATCTTCCTCTCCGCCAAAGCCGTAGGTGTCCTCCATCGCCAAGTTAGGGCACGGTGGATTGAACTGCTCGGCCTCCTTTCCTCCCGTCTAGTAGTTCTTCGAAGCGGTAAATATAACTCTATTTTTACCATCTTTTCGATCTTCAAGATCCATCCTACTTGCCAAAATTGGTTTCTGCCCATACTATGTTAGATCTATTCTGTTTGCATCTCGTACTGCCTAGTATATTCACTTAAGCTTCACAACTAGTTAGATTCCTCACTTGTACTTATTCACGGATTCGTACAAATATGGAACCAACTCTCAGCGTATAAGTGAATGTCTTCGCATCATGAGGTCAATGTCTTCAAACCGATTTATCCTCAAAATCTTTTGAGAATGCATATGACCTCTTCCCCTTCCCTCGCATCTCTAATGCTGTCAGAGGTACATGTCCGTGGGAGAATGCCTTGGTTCTCATAGTCTGCATTCGTTTGCAGAATTCTTACAGCATCAAACTAACTCTCCCGAAGCCTGTTCCTGTCTGTTCAGCAAATGCAAGCCTTTGAAGCCTTTGAACGTGAAGCCATTCAGTTTGAAATTCATGGCTTCAGAGAAATCAGCCAGGAAGGGCGGCAGACAACGTCGTGAGGGAACCTCAAAAGATCTGCCTGATGACCTCGCAGAGCTGTACAAAACAGATCCCGAAGAGACTTACAATCAATAAGAAGACGCGAATCCAATGGATTCGTCGATATTGGGCTGAACAGTGGTTCAAGTACAATTTCGTCACACAGGAATATGCCGAGTAGAATGCTATCAGAAGCCCTTGGGTGATATTCTCTTTCGAGGCCTTCCTCCCAAGAACATGACTGACGCTATTGCACAAGGTTTCTATCCTTGTATGGTCCGTGGACCTCAGCCTGAGAATGCCGAATTCGACGCGTCTCGCTTTCCGGTGTCACGACGATAATCTCTTCAAGCGCAACTTCCAGCATGCAAAGGCTTCTGCAAAGGAAAACAAGAAGTCATTGGGATTAGACTTCAACCCT
The DNA here is from genome assembly GCA_021605145.1 of Aegilops bicornis. NCBI lineage: Eukaryota > Viridiplantae > Streptophyta > Magnoliopsida > Poales > Poaceae > Aegilops > Aegilops bicornis. Next base: position 274,999,372 of record CM038673.1, read on the forward strand.
GGTCCCTCTGCTCCTCGTGCTGACGGCTCACGTGTTGTTGAACCCAATGTCATCGGTCCCTTTTCAAACCTTGATGGCCTCATCACTTACATCTTGGTCCAAGGTGCCAAAGTGGATCACTCGATGGCGATCTTTGAGTCCGATGAAGCCCGGCTCAGCTCCTGCTCCTGCTCCAAAGCCACAGAAGCAAAAGAAAGTCAAGGCTTCAAAGTCAGCTGCTCCACCAAAAGCTTCACGTGTGAAGCCACTGGCCATTTCACCTCCTGAAGCCAGTGCACAGTCTGAAGATCAATCCCGTATCTCCAAGAAGACGGAGAAGAGAAAGAAAAGTGTCAAGAATACTGAACTGACACTGACTCCTGCTGCCATTCTGCGTGAAGAGCACATTGATCTGTCCAGTGATGATGATCTTGCAGATGATGCTCTTGAGCAACTTATCAAGAGCAAAGAAGAAGCAGAAATCTTCAACAACTTGCCTCTCTTTGATGTGGCAATCATCCATCACTTCATTGATGAGTGGTTTGACACACCAAACATCGACTTTGAAGATCTGCAACTTCCAATTGGCCTCAGCGTCTCCTTCAATGGCGCCATTGCTTCTGAGCTAGCTCTAGCTCAGCGCATTGTTGAACTGAAGCACAATATTGACTATGAGAAGGCTCAGTTCAAGAAGCATATGGCTGCACTCAGCGTGCAAGACGTCAAAAACTTCAAGGTCATGATGCACGACCTCAAGGAAGCCTTTGTCAAGAAGCGTGAAGAAGCCAGAGGCTCTCGTGAGCGCATGAAGGCTCTGGCTGACAAGTGCGTGCTTGCCTACAATGAGGCTGAGAAGCGCAATGCTCTTGGCCGTCCTGGCATCAACCCCAAGATGGCTGCAAATAAAAAGAAGTCTTCAACTGACCAAGCTGCACCTTCAAGGCAGGAAGAACCCCGCATAGTCTTCCCAAGTAGCATGACTGGCTCGAAGCCAAAGGTCCTGGTCAACCGCTTCGAGCGGAGAAGAAGACGAGGGCTGCCGAGGCTGAAGCCGTAAAAGGAAAAATCCTGGCGCCTCGATGCTGCTCCCTCCAAGAAGAAGCTTAAGACCAAGAAGAATCGGGCTGCTCCCACAGAGCCCTTGGTTGTTGAACCCATTTCATGGTTCGTCCCGCGTCACGCAACCCAAGAACTTCGCATGACTATTCATGAGCACCTTCCACAGAGGCTCCTCGAAGTGAAGAGATTCCAGTGGTGATCCCATCATCAACGAAGACATTGGTCACCATGACAATGTTGAAGATGATGAAGTTCTTCCTCAAATCGAGTACAATGTGGTATCATCGCATGTTCGTACAAACAGTGAACTCATCAGCATTGGTCATCCTCTGACGCCAATTGCTCAGGATGCTTCATGGGCTGATCGCCCGCAACAACAAGACTCCCCTAGTACTCCCCAACAACAAGTCACTCCCCAACAACAGCAAGAAGAAGAGGAAGACTTTGAGGCCCAGGCAACCCCATCTCCAAAGGCGTCGCCAGCATTTCGCAGGCTTCGCAAAGGTCAAAGACCTCAAGTACCTCTCTCGAGCGTTCCAGAAGGAGAAGTGCACCACCAACCTATTGCACGTCAAATGTTTTCAGAAGCCACTCCAACTGTGAATGTCTCTGAGTCTGAAGCCAAAGCTGCTGAAGACAATCCGGCTGCACCAGCCGAAGACACTCAAGAAGAAGAAGAACGTGTCCCTACACCCTCTGTAATTGAAGAAGTTATACCTGATATCAACATGCCAGTGCCCGACCCTCCAGCTCCTCAAGTGGAGGTTGAAGACATTGAGGCTGCCACCTCCAACACCAATGCAGCCAATGACGTGGTCATGGCTGATGCCAATGTGGAGCCTGTACCAACTGCTCCTGAAGCCACTGAATGAAATGTGCCTGAAGCCAATGAGGCAACTGCTCCCGAAGCATCCTGGCGAGCAGCGAAGCCTCGATTGTCGCCATCGCTGCTCGATTCGCCACCAAGGCCCTACACAATCTAGCAAGCATACAACTATGGCGAGCTAGTCACGATAAGATGGCCTGCTCGGTCCCTCCGCCTCATGCCTCACGGTCCTCGGTTCGACTATCATATTGAGCATAGGCCTCGTGTCCGTAAGCCAAGCCAAGACTACCAAGGTTTCCAGGCACTGCCACCTCAACGGGTTCTTTCAATGCAAATGGCTTCAAAGCCCACAATACTTTCTTTGACAGTGCAAAGAACCCCTACACAAGGCCAAGGATCTCATCTGACCGTTTCTGGAGCTATCAGCAAAGAAGCTATTATTCATGCGTTCTGTATGATCAAGGGCGCATTTTCCCTCATATGCGCCTCGACACTGAAGCCATTGCCGGACTGCCGTGATTAGAAGAAGCACTTGATTGCTTTCATGATGCAGGTCTGCTTGGTTTCGTTCTGCATAAAGAACACTGGAATGAAGAATTAGTGCTTCAATTCTATGCTACCCTCCACATCCGCGACTACAACAGAGACACAAAGATATGGGTTCTCGAGTGGATGACAGGAAATGTTCATCATGAAGCCAAAGCTCTTTACATCATTGAGCTCACAGGCCTACCCACTCCCGGAGAGTTGTTTGAACCTGGATGTCAACTCCATCACGATGCCTTGGAGAGCATATTTCATAAGCCAGAACCCGACATGAGTCAGATGCTGAGCATGATGAAGCCACTGCCACATGACGCTGAATACCCTCAGCACTTCTTTGTTGATGACCTTGAGTATCTGCCTCGCACAATATATCACATCATCAGGCGAACTCTATGTCCTATCAAAGGGCATTCATCGTCTGCAAAACTGGAAGGAGCAATGAAGACATTGGTCTTCTACATCCTCAATGGCATCAGCTTCAATACGCAAGATTTCTTCATCCGACAATTGGCTACGTTTGGATCTGATCTGTTTGGTCTGAAGTTCTATGCTCCATGGGTCATGCGCCTCATCAAGATGCACTCTGCTATCAACTATCAACCCTCTGCTCGCAATCATCTGATCTTTCTACCAGAGGTTGATATGTCTGTTGAAGCCATATACCTTGAGCCTGCCAAAACGCCACTAAGTCTTCAGAATGCAGATCATCATAGCTTCTCTCAACCCATGGAAGGCATCCCAGCAATATCTCGTGTCTATCCTCTGGCTGGGAACACACGTTTGCCTCATCGTGCACGAACTGAAGCCACTGAGAGCACAATTGGCCAAAGGCCTCGGAAGCGCTCTCGAGTCCTCAATGATCGAGAACTTCTTGTGGCGCTGCATCAAAAGCAAGATAAGCATCACTCCTGGCTCAAGCGTCAAATGCAAAGCCTCTTGGTGGACGCCAATCGCATTGAAACCTTGCCACCAAGAATGCTTTTGTCACTCACGAGACCTGTCGGAGATCATGGAAGAGTTTGACCTCGCTTTCGATCTTTGAAGCAGATCTTCAAGACGATGGCTTCACTGAACGCTTGAAGTTTGACTCCACTCCTCCACGGAATGCAGTCCTACGACGAACTCCATCACTTGAAGACTCTGACTATTCTTCCTCCATGACAGCTGTCAATGCCAGAGTGATCGATGATGAAGCCGATGCTACTTCACCGCCCCCTACTTCTGCACGAATCGACACTGCACCAAGCTCGTCTGCACCGCCAACCAACAACGACAACCCTGCTACATCATCTACTTCTGAAGAGGACGAGTAGATGCTCTATGTCTTCAAACCTTTTTGCTCCTTACTGACAAAAGGGGGAGAAGCATATGAGTTTGATAGTCTTCAAGCGGGTTCATAAGGCGGTTGCACTATATTTTGCCTAGTGTTTACAACTCTCGCTTTTGATACATTTGGTTCTTTGAGTTGTAACACTTAAACTCGATGGTCGTCTGCTACTTATTTTCTTTACTCTGGTGCGATGATAAATTCCGCATGTGCGACAATAACTTCCACACTTCGATCATTCTGCAAACGTCCATTTTTCATTATGCATGTCATTCTCTTAGCTATATCATTTGATGCATGATAAATTATCTTCGTAAGTTGAAGAGGATCTCCACAAGCACAACCTGCCATGTGCATTTGCATTCCAAAAGCAAACTACTTATACGCACATTTTCAGGGGGAGCCTTTGCCACTTATGAAGACAATTCTCTATCCTTTACAATTTCACATATTTTATCCCGTTGAAAACTTCAACGGTTTGTCATCAATCACCAAAAGGGGAGATTGTAAGTGCATCTAGTGCCACCCCTAGTTGGTTTTGGAGTATTGACGACAAATGTGGTTGAGGACTAATGCGTTTGTGAGAATTGCAGGATAACGCAGTAGTGTCCCTCATTGATTCGGTTTACCTACGGAGATGACCCTAAAAATGTATGAAGACATTGACGACAATGGTGGTATGTGAAGATATTCACATTGAAGACTATGACATGAGAAGACATTGAGTGAAGACTATGGAGCCTTGAAGATCGTGGTCGTTTCGTTGTTTCCTTTTCTTCTTTGTTGAGTCGTAGGAACCAACGTCTTTGTTAAGTGGGGTCCAAGTGATCATAGTCGAGAATGGTGAAGTGATGCTCAACCCAAATCCTATGTCTTCGAGCGAAGACAATGAGAGCAAAACTTATCCAGAGCTAGATGAGTCAGCTTTGCTTGTAGCCCAAGTAAAGTTGCCGTGTGCGTTTGAAATCTGACCGTTGGAACACGTGGCAGTTCCTTAGTGACCCAGGGTCATTTCGGACATATCAGGTTGGGTTGCCTAGTGGCTATAAATAGCCCACCCCCTACACCATAAATTGGTGGCTACTCAGAGTTAGTGCACGACTTTTGTCGTTTGAGAGCAATCCACCTCGAAGCCTTTGAGAGAGAGAAATCCTTGCGAGGACAAAGCCCAAAACACCCAGAGCCAAAGAGTGTTAGGCATCACTAAAGTTTTCTGTCATGTGACCTGAAGACTTATTACACTTGAGGACTGTGAATCCTCCAGCCGGTTAGGCGTCGCGTTCTGAGCATCCAAGAGTCATTGTGGATTACCGGTGAACGCATTCTGTGAAGGTTCGGAAGTCTACCTTGAAGACTTACCAGTGATTGGGCGAGGACTGTGTCCTTAGCTCAAGGGGAATAAGGTCAAGACGCGGTCTTGAGTTGAATCTCAGCCTCCCTAACCAGATGTACAGATTGTCAAAGCAAGCTGGGCCAGTCCAACAAACCCTGTGTCTTCAACAAGTGACTGGTTCTATCCCTTCCCTCCTTTACTTTGAGTTTTTCTTCGTGAAGTCATTGCATATATGTCTTATCTGTTTGACTTCATCGCTTGACTACTATCGTTGTTTGGCTTCATACTATCTTCCATCCTGATCCTTACTACCTAGCTGCCATTAGTCTTTGTACGTTCACATTATTGAGTACTTGACTATGGCTTGCTCGTTGTAGTTTATCTTCCGCAGAATATCAATTAGGTCATTTCTAGTGTTTGTCTTCAAAACATCCGTGTTTTGAAGACTTTCCTAAAAATCGCCTATTCACCCCCCCTCTAGTCGATAACTAGCACTTTCACCAGTACCTGCCGCCAGCGTCGGACTCCACTCGTTGGCAGATGCACTTTGATGGTTCGAAGATGCGCACCAGTTTGGCAGCCGGCATCGTCCTCATCTCTCCCAAAGGCGACAAGCTCAGATACACACTTCAAATCATTTTTGCCGCCTCCAACAATGTAGCCGAGTACGAGGCACTTGTACAAGGACTCCGACTAGCAAAGGAACTCGACATTCGGCGGATTCTGTGCTACGGTGACTCCGTCTTGGTGGTCCAGCAGTCGTCTGGCGATCAGGACGCCAAGGATGCAAACATGGCAAGCTACCGCTTCCTCGTCGAGCAACTCAGCGGATATTTTGAAGGGTGCGAGTTCCTTCATGTGCCACGAAATGACAACAAGCCAGCCGATACCCTGGCACGAATCGGCTCCACCCGTCAAGCAATATCAGCCGGCATCTCCCTCCAGTGCCTCCGGAAAACCGTCAATCAAGCCTTCTCCAGAATCAGACTCTATCTTCGTGTCGGCTGCTCCTGAAACAGTCGGATCCGACTCAAAGGCTGCAACTGGCCCGGCTCGAGGACTTCGCAGCGGCTCGGGGGCTGCAGCGATCGCTTTGGCGGGGACTTCAGATCTCGTCCGGGGCTGCGGCGATCGGCCGGGGACTTCAAAGAAGCGGCTCGGGGACTTCAACAACACATCAAGCAGTGGCTGACTCCACCCTGCCACCTCCCAACCCAGCCACCCCAATACGAGTTGCAGTACTGATAGTGGAAGAAATCACAACACCAGTATGGGCCCAGCCTATCCTCAATTTTCTGGTGAACAAAGAGCTACCAGCCGATGAAATCTCGGCCCGACAGGTGCAACGTCGGGAGCATCATACACCATCGTCAACAGAGACCTCGTGAGATGCAGCATTATTGGTGTTTGCCAGCGCTACGTAGAGCCGGAGAAGGGCCAAGCAATCCTCAAAGATATCCACCAAGGCGAGTGTGGCCACCACACGGCCTCAAGATCACTTGTGGCCAAAGCTTTTCGCCATGGTTTTTTCTGGCCGACTGCTCTAGAAGACGCCAAAGACTTGGTCAAGAAATGCAAAGGGTGCCAGAAGTTCAGTTCCAAGTAACATTTGCCGGCTCAAAACCATTCCCCTTGCCTGGCCCTTTGACGTCTGGGAATTGGACATGGTGGAACCATTCAAAACTGCACTCGGCGGCATGACTCATTTGTTCGTTGCCGTGGACAAATTCACCAAGTGGATACAAGCAAAGCCAATCAAGAAGCTAAACGGTCCGTCTGCCGTGACGTTCATCGCAGACATCACCACTCGGTATGGAGTACCTCACAGCATCATCACCGACAATGACACAAATTTTGTGAATGGTGCCTTGGCTCGTTTCTGTGCGACACAGGGCATCCGACTGGACTTAGCGTCCATTGCTCACCCACATTCAAACGGCCAGGTTGAGCGAGCAAATGGCGTCATTTTGTCCGGGATCAAGCACCGACTGGTTGTACCTCTGGAGCGTTCGGCCGGCTGCTGGCTCGATGAGCTGCCCGCCGTCCTTTGGAGTCTGCGCACCACTGCAAACAAGTCAACCGGCTTCACACCCTTCTTCCTCATGTACGGTGCCGAGGCTGTCATCCCAACTGGCATCGAATTCGACTCGCTTCGCGTCACCATGCACACCGAGGCGGAAGCAAAGGAAGCACGAGAACACGACGTCGATCTGCTGGAAGAGGGCCGGCTGTTGGCACTCAGTCGGTCCGCCATCTACCAGCAGAGCCTACGCTGCTACCATAGTCGGAAGGTCAAGCCGAGGTCCTTCCAATAGGGAGACCTTGTGCTCCAGCTGATCCAGCAAACAGCCGGCCATCACAAGCTCTCTGCCCCTTGGGAAGGCCCGTTCATCATCAGCAAAGCCTTGGGCAACAACTCCTACAACCTGATCGATGCCTAGAAGCCCAGGGCGCGCAAGAGGGATGAATCCGGCAAGGAAACAGAGCGCCCGTGGAATGGAAATCTCATTCGAAGATTTTACAGTTGATGCAATATGTAGCACGCTACCTTTTGTATTACGTACGAAGACTCCGGGTCCCTCGAGGAGCACTCAAGGGCCACCCTCTTTTATCTATATGATAATTATTATGCCTATGAAATGTGTTATTCCCTTTCTTTCGCCTGAAACCGGGTTCGACCAGTCGGCCCGAGGGCTTGCCGCTTTGTACTATGTCGGTGTTTCCTGCAGTCACCTAAGTAATGTGCAACATCAAAGCCATCTCTTGCCACAAGCTGCAGCTTGCAGAGTGGTTGTTCGCCTGTCATGAGTTAAGGGCAAGAAACGGTGTTCACATGAAAAATGGCTAAGGACCAAAAAACGCTGACATAGGACAAGCCGGTCTCTCGCCTCACCGACCCGCTGCCGAGCAGCCGGCCAGCCGGTTTCCTACTTCGCTTGCAAATGTACCAATCGGCCAAAGTACTTGTCCTCCAAAAATGGTGAAGTACCTGACCAGACGGCAGTCTGCAGAGTGACTGTCCGGCTGATAGGAAGTCAACCAAGGAAGGGCGGCAAGGGAAAAAGCCAAGGAACAAAATGCAAGCAAAGTTGGAATTCGGCAAAAGCACAGCTTATGCAGTAAACAATTTACATAGCAAGAGGCCATCAACCAACAATTTGATATAGTTTGAATACACCCCATGGGTGGAATTGTGCAAATTTAACAAAAGTTTGTTGAGGCAACTACTAAGCAGGAATAGCTATGATAAATTGGCGGCCTAGGCCAAAGGAGCAGTAGGCGGGTTTGGCAGGTTGGTGGAGTCGGGCTCGCTGGCTGGTGGAGTGGCCGGTTGGCGAGTCTCGACTTGGTCGCCTTTAGTAGCAATCGAAGCGCTCGCACGCGGCTCGTTGCTAGAGGAGCAGTCGAGTTGATGCTGGCCGTCCGCACCGACCTCTGGCGCGTCGTCTTCATCATCCTCGCCTTCCTCGTCTTCCCCTTCATCGCTGGAGGCGATGTCCTCTTTCGAGTGTTAGTCGTCGTTTGGGTTCAGCCCAAACCATTCAGGTGGCGCCTCGACGCGGTTTTCGTTCAGCTCAGGGACGAAGATACCGGTGTTGGTGTACTCGGCGATCTCCGACGCGTGAATTCAGAGGTCACGCTCCACCGCCACCAATTCAGCACCGGCTTCTTGCCGGAACGTGGTCAACTGGGCTAGATCCAGCCTAGGATACCACGCCTTGGCGAACTCCAAGGCCCGCTTTGCTCCCGCTCGCGCCGCGGAGCCCTTCCACGCCTCAAGACGACCGATAGCTACTTCCAGCCAGTCGGCAGTCCGACTGGGGGTGCGTGGGGCTTGTCTATCTGGCCGGAGGGTGGAGATCGCCTGAGCCCCAGCACACTGCAGCCGGCGAAGCATCCGGTGGGCCAGTTGGAGACGAGCCTGAATGCTAAGGAACTGCTCACCAAGGGTACGAGGGGCATCGGCGGCAATCTGCGCACCTCCCGCCCTTCGTTCCTCGTGGCGAGCCTCAGTGGCCTGACTGGCGATGAGGGAGTTTCCAGGGAAGAAGTCTGCGCAGACAAAGCAATCAAGTCAGGAAACAGAAGCCATAAGCCGGCTCACTTAACAGCCGACAGCTGAGAAAATGAGAAGAGGGCTCACCATCGACTATGTCTTCAATCTTGCCATAGCCGGCAGCCAATGCCGCCTCCGTCTCGGCCCAACCTGTGCGCTCGGTCTCGAACTCGGCTAGGAGCTTGGCCTCGTTGTCCTCCTCCTGCTTCAGGACCGTCTTGTGATGTTCCGCCAGTTCCTTCAGCTCCTTTTTCAGGCGGTCGCACTCCTGGACCACCTTGTCGCACTCAATCTCCTTAGCACGCAGCACGATGTTGGCTTCACCCAGCTGCTGCTGCAAGGCGGCGTTGGCTTCTGAAAAACAAGAGAGAAAAGATATCAACAACCAAGAAAGAAGAAAAGTGATTACCGGAAGATCCGACCCGACTGCTCAGTAGTCGGCTCGCATCTCGGGGACTACAACCCGCGGGTGCGCTGACGCGCCCCCGCGGAGAAAAGAAGATAGAATGCTTACTCCGGCTATCCGCCAAGTCAGCAATTCTTCGGTCCAACTCCCAGATGTTGGCGTTGAAGGAAGCGGCGCGGATGTGTGGTAATCCTGCAACGAAGCAACAAGAAAGAGAGTGAGCCAGAGCTTAGAGCCCACTGAGAAGTTCCAGGCCGCCTGCTCAGCAGCCGACCCGGAACTCAGGGACTACACCTAGTGGGTGCGCTGACGCGCCCCCACTAAAGATCACAAGAATCAAAAAACAAGAGGCGAGTTGCGTACCTGAACCATGGCCCGCGTCTTCACGAACGTCTTCATGCACTGCGAGAGGGCAGCGTCTTCGGCCTTGAAGTCGGCCTGGAAATCTTGTGCCGCCTTGATCAAGGCGCTCGTCCCGCCTCCGTGCACCCACTCCGTTGGCGCAGCGCTGGTGGCTTCGGCTTCTAGAGCCGATGAGCTGGCGCTCCTAACCTCCACCGGCCTCAGCGCTGACGCCGCTTTCTCCACGCGGTGGCGAACTATAGTGCGGCTCGCGGGACCCGAGCCCATCACCAGCTCGCTTCCGACTGGCGCCACAAAATGGGGCGGCCGGCCGGCTGCCCTGCGCATCCGCAATCGGTAGTTACGGAGGCGCATCCATCTCCGGCAAGATGTTGTTGCCGCCTCCCTTCTCCATGACCGGCTTCTCATCGCGGGCTCCACCAGCCGGCACCAAGAACTATGGTGCTGGTGGCGCGGAGCGCAGGGGGGTGACGAGTTGCGGGATCTGCTGGCGTGCGGCATCCCCCGCCCCTCCCTTGGTCGCGGCGTCAGCTTGGGCCTTGGCTGCCGCATCCGCGTCCGCTTGCACCGCCCTAGCCGCGGCCGCCTTATTGGCCTCCGCCTTCTTGGTGGCGGCTTCCTTCTCCTCCCGCACCTCCCGCGTGTTCCTCTCCTGCGCCTCTCGGAGATCGGCGGCCGGGTCTATACGGCGGTTGTTGGTGGAGCCCTCCGCCGTCCTCACGATGGAGGCCGAGGTCGACCGCTCAAGAGAGAGCGGGGCCCTGCTCAAAAGAAGAGTGAGAAGGAAATTCAGAAGAAATCGACAAGATAAGGAGTAAGAAAAAGACACAAGAAAGGCTGAGAACTTATGCCGACACCATCGGAGGCTGCTTTGGAGCCTTCTAGAATTTGGCCGCCTTCGCGGCGGCCTCGCGCCGCTTAGTCGCAGCGGCCGTGTTCTTGGCCGCGGCGACTGAGTACTTTGGTTCTTGGGGTGGCTGCCGAAAAGCAGCACCCCACGATGTTTCGACCCACCACCTGGTCCGGTCGGCGCAGTCGAAGAGCTTTTGCCCGCCCTATCGGCAAGCGGCGGGCGGCGCGGCTCCTCCTCCTCCTCTTCCTCCTCGTCATCATCCGACTAGTTCTCCATGCCTCCTCCTCCGGAGCCACCTGCTCCACCACCACCACCTATAGCATCGTCTTTCAAGTCGGCTGCCCCCAAGTCGGGGTCCGCCATGTCGCTCGCTTCTCGGTCCGGCATGAAGTCGGCGTTGGCTTCCAGTTGGAGGGGGAGGACCTGCGTCATGATCGAGCTGGTCACCCGGCAAGACAGAAGCTGGCAAGACAGAGACCGGCAAGATAGAGGCCGGCAAGACAGAGTACGGCAAGATAGAGGCCGGCAAGGCAGAAGCCTGCAAGACAGAAGCCGGCAAGAGAGAGGCAGGCAAGAAAGAGCCCGTCAAGAGAAAAATTAAAGAGAGCTAAGAACTTACCATGGGCGGCGGATCTGCGCGGGAGTATGGCCACTTGCCGAATCGCCACCCTTCCGGCTTGAGCTTGAGATTGACTATCTCGTTCACCAGATAGGCCACCTCAGAACTAGGCATCTCCTTAGTGCACATCCGACAAGGGTCGCGATGCCCACTCATCTGGCTGATAATGTAAGGCCGGCCTTGGAGCGGGAGGACTCGGCGCACCAAGAAGGCGAGAAGCAAGTCGGCCGCCTTGAGGCCCTTCGATTCCTTCATCACCTTGAGGCGGGCGATGGCGGCAGAGGCGTCAGGCGGCAGTGGCTTTTGCTTGAAGCCCCAGTTAGTGTGGGGCTCGGTAGGCGGCCCGGCTACGTACTCTGGCAGGTTGATGAAGTCAATCGCCTGGTTGACGTTCTTCGCGTAGAAGTATGACTTCTGCCACAACTTCACCGACTGGATCAGCTTGGTGGCCGAGAAAGCGTTTCCGGCACTCGGGCGACGCACGGCGATGAAGGCTCCGCACTGGGCCGGCTCCTCCTTCGCAGCAGTGCCGAGCTTGGTGTAGAAGAAAGCTCCCCAGAGCTCAATGGTGGGGAGGATGCCGAGGTACCCCTCGCAGATGGTGACGAAGGCTGAAAGCAGCACCATCGTGTTCGGTGTGAGGTGGTGCGGCTGGAGGCGATAGAAGGCGAGAAAAGAGCGGAGGAAGCCGCTCGCCGGCAGGCTGAAGCCGCAGAGGAAGTGCGAGCAGAAGATAACTCGCTCGCCTTCCTCCGGCGCCGGCGAGATCTTGTCGGCGGGCGGCACACGCGTCTTCACATAGCCCTCGCCGGGCAGCCGCCGCGTGTTGCGGAGGAAGGTGAGATGGTCTTCGTGGATGACGGAGCCATCCTAGTCGCCGGCGCGCTCCATGGAGGCTCGGGCGCGAGGAAGAAGCGAGAAGTCACGGCGTGTGCATGAGCCCGCGACAGAGCAAAGGAGAGAGGCTCGAGAGCGACGGCAAGGCCGCGACAGCATTTCGATGAGGCTCGAGCGCAACGGCGGCAGGGAAGAAGAAGGAGCAAAAGGGGTGAGGGAAGGAAGAGCCCACGTGCCTTGGCCACTCCCTCCTTCCCCCATTTATAGCCCCAGGCTGTGAAGCCGAGGGGGCGGGGCGTGGGAGCGTGGGATTAACTGGGACCACATCCCACGGCCCCACGCTTACCGCGGGGTAAATGCGCATAATGGTGGCGCATGGGATCCTAACCGCCCCGCCTCAGTCGTAGCGGATCCGGGCACGTGCTGAGGCTTAGTAGTGGTGGGCCCCGCCTGTGGCACGTCCCGTCACGCTCGTGGACTGGCAGGCCGGCCTGGCTGGATGGCGCCGCGTGGCGAGCGAGCGGCGGGCGGCAAGCCTAGGGGCCTAGCTAGCATGCCACCTGGTTCCTGCCTCGACAATTCAAAATCCACCAGACGGCCGCCCACCTCATCCGACTCCAGGAGGTCGGCATACCAGAAGACAGACAAGATGCATAAACAAGATTACTCAGAGTAGGAAGCTGCTGGGGCACCCCGCCTTGTCGATCGCGGCGACCCACCAGCTTCGGGGACTACTGTCGGAGTTATTGGCCATGGGTAGTCTCATTCGCTCCCCATGGCATTTCAAGACATCGGGGCCGACTGCGCCCCTCAAGTCTCAAAGCTTGGCTGCCACCATCTCATGGCTGACTAGTTCAATCGGCCGGCTGCCAGAAGGCGGAGGACCACAGGAATCGGCCATGAAGCGGGCCGCCTTCTAGCAGGCGGCCTCCAGAGAGGTCGGCTCCTATCATGCGGCCCCAGGCGCCCTCAAAGTCTGCACCCCCATTAAAACGACAAGACGGGGCATGGCTACAGTAAAGCCTGCCACCCCCAAATCCAGGGCGAGTCATGGTTACAGTGCGCCGTACAAGCCGGAGATCTCCTTCACGGCACGGCACTCTAGCTCCTCCGCCCATGACCTCATCCAAGTCAGGAGGACCGTGCACCCACGGCAGGCTGTCGGTACGGCCCGCAAGCGGCGGGCCCTCCCAGTCAGTCAGAGGCTAGAAGGCAGCAAGTCTGGCCAGTCGACCAGGGAAGGAGGGCAGCACCCAGCAGGCGGCCCTCCCCTTACCTGAGAGTCTGTGCTCTATTAACCAGAAGAGACACGGGATGGCTACAGTGAACGCCCGCCATGCGGCGGGACTGTAGCCATGTCTTCCCCAACAAAGCCAGCGTCATTAGAAGCACGGCTATAGTAATGAGCAGCCGGCAAGACCCGCCGGCGGCAGGCGCGGCTTGTCGGCCAACTACGAGATAGCCGGTGGGTCCCACCAGTCGCCGGGCCCCAGCAGCCAGCGGAGAAGCCGTCAGCAGGAGACACTGACAGCCTGGGCCTACAGCCGGCTAGTTTACCATTGTACCCCTGGGGGGTAGGCATATATAAACCCCCGGGGCACCCATGCAAAGGGTTCAGATCTTTAGACCACACACCACACATATAGAGAGATGAGAGAGCTAGCCTTGCCCTTCTTCCTCCTCTAGCATACAGCTCAAGGAACAGCTTGTACTCACCTGTTGATATAGCGAGCATGCGGAGACCCCGCAGAGCAGGACTAGGGGTGTTATCTCCTAAGAGAGCCCCGAACCTGGGTAAGATTCGCCGGCATCCATGTCTTCGCCTCATCCCATTTCCTGGCACCGGCGATGTCTTATTAACCCCTTCATGATAAGCCACCCGTTGGCATATGTCACACCAAAACCCCGACAACCTCTGCATTGCCGCGCTCGGCTTGCTCATTGCTCCTGGGGTGTGCCACTGAGGCATAGCATTTCTGCGTTCCATGGTTAGCACAATATTTCTTGAAGAGATTGCTAGTGAACTGTGAGCCATTGTCGGTGATGATGCAGTTAGGGACCCCAAACCGGCTCAAGTGGCCCTTGATGAACTTAACTTCCGACCCGGCTGGGATGGTGCGGACGGCTTCCACCTCTACCTATTTGGTGAACTTGTCGATGCCGACGTAAAGGTAGCGATAGCCCCCGGGCGCTCGAGGGAACGGGCCCAGGATATCCAGCCCCTAGACCGCAAACGGCCACGAGAGTGGGATAATCTGGAGGCCCTGGGCCGGGTGATGGATTTGCTTGTTATGGAACTGGCAAGCCTCAGAGGACCTTACCAGCGCGGCTGCGTCATTGAGTGTTGTGGGCCAGTAGAACCCGCTGTGGAACGCCTTGCCAACTAGGGTGCGTGGCGACAAGTAATGCCCGCAGTCCCCGCCATGAATGTCAGCTAGCAGCTCGCTCCCCTGCTTCCTGGAGATGCATCGCAAGGAAACATCATTTGGTCGTTTTCTGTAAAGCTCACAGTCCTGGATGCAATACGCCGTAGCCTGCCGGGCCACGCGCTCCGCGTCCTCCTCTTTCTCCAGCAGCTTTCCTTGCACCAGGTATGCCTTGAACTCCTCGGTCCAGCACCCCTCCAGAGGCTCGAGCGCCAGGAGAAGGCGTGCTCCTGAGGTCAGGCCACAGGCGGGGCCTACTGAGGCTGGTGGCTGGGGGAGTTCCTCCTGAGGCGATGCCGGCTCCGCAGACGGAGGTGGTGCTGAAGGCTTGAAGAGCCGCTCCTCAAAGACGTCGGGCTCCTAGGCAGGCGCCTAGACGCCCTTTTGGCAATGTCTTCAGGTTCCTTGTTCGCCGCGAGGCACATGCTGTAGCTCCAGGCCCAAGAATTGCTTCTCCATTTTGCGCACCTCCGTGAGGTATGCCTCCATGTGCTCGTCCCTCGGCTCATACACCTTGTCGGAGAACTTGACGAGGAGCTGTGAGTCTCCCTTGATGGTGAAACGCTTCACCCCCAAGGCCGCTGCGGCCTTGAGGCCGGCAATCAACCCCTCATATACTATGATGTTGTTGGAGACCTTCTCGCTCCGCTGGAAGCAGAGCTGCACGGCGTAGTATACCTTGTCTTGGGTGGGCGAGATGAGCACGGCGCCAGCCCCCGCACCTTGCGTGCGAAAGCGCCGTCAAAGTACATGACCTAGCCATCTGGCTCTTCACTTCCTGGCGAGAGGGATCGGCTCTCGCATGCTTCTGGCTCTAGAGCATTGGTCCATTCTGCCGCGAAATCGGCGAGGGCGGCTCCCTTGATGACCCTATTTATGTTGAACTCCAGCTAAAATGCTTGCAGCTCGATGTTCCACTCAGTGACTCTTCGCGCAGCATTGGGGCTCTGGAGCACCCTCTCCAGTGGGT
Source organism: Aegilops bicornis (assembly GCA_021605145.1). Classification (NCBI taxonomy): domain Eukaryota; kingdom Viridiplantae; phylum Streptophyta; class Magnoliopsida; order Poales; family Poaceae; genus Aegilops; species Aegilops bicornis. The sequence continues at coordinate 275,014,973 of CM038673.1, forward strand.
AGGCAGAGACGACCTTAATTGAGTGGCCTTGGAAGTAATGACGCAGCTTGCGCGAGGCCACCAGGAGTGCGAGCAAAAGCTTCCGTGGCATGGGATATCATGCTCTTGCGTCCTGTAACACTGTGCTCACGAAGTATACCGGGTGCTCAACGAGGGTGGGAGCATCGACGGAGCCTGTGTCCCCGGAGGTTGTGGTGCCTCTTGAGGTGAGGGGGTTTCAAAAGGTTGGTCACCCATCAGGGCCTCCGCAGGCCCAGAAACGCCTTCTTGGGGGGCCTCATCATTCGCGGGCGTCGTCGTGGCTTTAGCGGCACAGTCTTGGCGCCGCACCGTGCCGGCTGGAGGTGCGGCATTACACGACGTGCTCTTGACCTGGCGCTCCTCCTGGACAGCCACCAACGCCGCGCTGGCTGAGTGGGGCGTGGCGGCCCGGTAGAGCATCAGGGGCTCGAGGGTACGAGGCGCTACCATCACCGGAGGACTAGTCAAGTATCTCTTGAGGTCTTGAAATGCCAGGTCGGCCTCTGGGGTCCACTCGAATGGGCCCTTCTTCTTCATCAGCTTGAAGAATGGTAGGGCGCGCTCCCTCGGCTTGGAGATGAAGCGCCCTAGCAAGGTCACACAGCCCATGAGCTTCTGCATTTCCTTGAGAGTTTGCGACGGGCTCATGTCTTCTATTGCCTTGACCTTCTCCGGGTTGGCCTCGACCCCCCTGTGCGACACGAGGAAGCCCAATAGCTTCCCGGAGAGGACACCAAACACTCACTTCTCCGGGTTGAGCTGCAGGTCTACCTGTCAAAGGCTGGTGAAAGTCTCCTACAGGTCTTGCATGAGGGTTTTTGCCTCCCGAGATTTTACCACGATGTCGTCGACGTAGGCTTCAGCGATTCCCCCTAGCTGCTGGTCCAGGGCGATGTCCATCAGCCGCTGGAAGGTCGCTCCAGCGTTGCGTAGCCCGAACGACATGCAGGTGTAGCAGTAGACCCTGCACGGGGTCAAGAAGGCCGTCTTCACCACGTTTTCCACCGCGATCTTGATCTGGTGGTAACCCGAGAACGCATCCAGGAAACACAACAGGTTGCACTTGGCGGTGGAGTCGATGATCTGATCGATGCGTGGGAGCGGGTACGGATCTTGGGTGCAGGTTTTGTTGAGGTTGGTGAAGTCGACACACTTGCGTTCCTTCCCGCCTTTCTTGGGCATGACGAAGGGGTTTGCCAGCCATTCCAGGTACGGACCTAGCGAATGACACCTGTCGCTTCTAGCTCGGAGGAGGGGTCTGGTGGATCCGCTACCGACTCCAGAGAAAGGATTGGTGGGGCGGAGCCGGCTGTACGGCACGTGAAGCAAGCCGAAAGCTTCCATGGAGAGCACATTGGGGCCCGCTCCGCCATTGATGAGGGTCTTGGTCATGGTGACGTTGCATATGGTAGGTGTGCAGAGCATTGGGAGCGTGCCCGAGCCAGCAGTGGTAGCGGGGTGGTCCCCTGAGTCGAAGGTGAGGTCGGCCTTGGGCGCCGCCCATCCCGGAGGGGCTCCCTGCTGCATAGAGGCGGCGCCGATCTGGCAAAAGAACTTCTTGACATGACGGTCCGAGGGTGGTGCCCGCGAGCCGTCGAGGATGGCCGTGACGGTGACAGGTGCCGGTGCCATGAAGCGTGCAACGAAAAGGCTGCGCAGACCCTCCGAAGAAGCCACGAAGGATCCTGGCAGGTTGAGCAGCTAGGCGTGCGGCGCGCCAGTGAGGGTCATGGGGAACCAGTTGGCCATGACCTTATCGTTGCCTCCACCCTCCATAATGGCCTCCTCGTATGCCAGCAGGAAGGTCGATGGATCCGCCGCGCCGTCGTAGCTGGGTCGCATCTCCGGACTAAACTTGTGCAGGCACTGTATCTGCCATAAGGCGGGGTTGTGGGCCCTGAGCCCCATGGCACCGTCACGAGTGTCCGTCGGTCCAGTCGGAGGAGTGGCGCCAGCCATGGGGGCCGAACGGAGAGGTGAAGCCGGTGGTGGAGCGAAACTTCAGCGCACCTCTACCTGGCATGCCAAAAGTCGGATTACGGGTTCCGGCAAACCCTTGAGGTTCGAACACTGGGGTGCGCATGAAGATCTCTCTCTCCCTAGCTCACTCTCGCAACGATCTCAAGGCCTAGCTCGACGAAACCAAACAACAAGAGGCACGAGGGTTTATACTGGTTCGGGCCACCGTTGTGGTGTAACACCCTACTCCACTGTGGTGTGGTGGATTGCCTTGTAGGCAGAGGATGAATAGTACAAGGTAAGAACAGCCTCCTGAGGGGAGGTGTTCTAAAGCTCGGTGAGCTGGTGAGCTGGCCTTGGTGGAATGAGTCCAATCCAAGCTGAGGTCCCTCCCCATGGTGGTGGCTAGTCCTATTTATAGAGGCCCTGGTCCTCTTCCCAAATGTTAGGTGGGAAGGGATCCCACAACGGCCAATTTTGAAGGGAGACAACTAGTACAAGTTATCCTGACAAAATGTGGTCTTTGCTTGCCAAAGGATCTGGTGGTGACACCGCCGTGGGCTCCGCGCTGACCTCCGTCCTGCTGCCCTGCTGGTATTGGTCTCGTTGCACCGCTATGGAAATCTTGGCCTGATGCCTCGGGACTCCTCGCCTGTGCTTGCCCCTTTAGCACCAAAGAGGCAACTCGTACTCTATGCCCGCTGGCGCCCGCCTGACCTTGATCGTCATGGCTCACATCATGCGCACCTCGTGAGGTGCCCCTTGCATAGATATCTCCGCTCCTCAGGAGCCAGCCTAGTGAGGCTGCCCCTGAGGAGGACTTGGTGTCGCCCGCCTCGCGAGGCTTGGCCCCTCGCGAGGGTCTTGAGTGAGTACTGATGAAGATGGGCCGTACCAGGCCATTGGGGTGCGCATGCAAGTCTAGGTACCCCCGTTCCCAGGGCGCTAACAACTCCCAAGCCCATGAGATCACGGTTATCACTCGTTTTCTGTTGCAAAGGATACTCCGAATCCCTAAGGCTACCGATAGAATAGTGGAGTGGGCTTTGGAGCTATCCAGCTTTGGTTTCAAGTTTGAGAGCACATCAACTATTCAGAGAAGGGCGCTGGCGGAGTTTATTGCAGAATGGACGCCAACCCCTGATGAGGAAGTGATAGAGACAGCTATCCCCGGCAAGGAATCACTCCAAGAATGGATTATATATTTTAATGGTACTTTTTCCCTACAAGGTGCAGGGGCTGGCGTGCTTCTTGTTGCCCCCTCCAGGGAGCACTTGAAGTATGTCATCCAAATGCAATTTGCCTGGGAAGAAGCCACCTACAATACAGCTGAGTATGAAGGGCTCCATGCCGGGCTCAGAATTGCAGCAGAATTGGGATTCAAGAAGCTGGTCATACGAGGAGATTCACAGCTTGTGGTGAGACAAGTCAACAAGGATTATCAAAGCCCATTGATGGAAGCATACTTCGAGGAAGTGAGGAGATTGGAGGAGCAATTTGACGGGTTGCAAACGGAGCACGTACCCCATGCAGAAAACATCATAGATGATCACCTCTCAATGTGTGCTGCGCGCCTGGCAGAGACCCTGCCGGAAACAACTCCTCACAGCCTGCCGGACCACCCCCTCTTGCCGGGCCCATGGACCCCGTGGACGAGGCTGGTGCTCCGGCAGCAAAGGAGGTGCCGCTAGTCCTCGTTGATGAGCCCCAGGCTCCAACTTCAGCAAGGCACATCGTCCACTTCCTCCAAACCAGAGAACTTCCTAGCGACCAAGATGAAGCTGAAAAAGTAGCCCAGAGGGCCAGTATGTATCAGTTTGTCGATGACACTCTGTACAGAAGGAGGCCCAACAGTGTGAAATTGAAGTGTGTCTGCCGGGAGGATGGAAAGGAACTGGTGGTTGAGATTCACAGAGGAATGTGCGGCTCACAAATTGGATCAAGGGCATTAGTTGGGAAAGCATTCCGGCAAGGATTCTATTGGCCCACAGCCCTCCAAGATGCGGTCGAGCTCGTGACAACATGTGAAACCTGCCAGGTCCATTCCAAGAGAACACACCTGCCTGCCCAAGCCCTTCAGATAATCCCTTTTTCGTGGCCATTTTTGGTTTGGGGGCTCGATATCCTCGGCCCCTTCCCCCGAGCAATCGGGGGCTTTGAATTCCTGTTTTTCGCTATCGATAAGTTTACAAAGTGGCCGAAAGTGACTGCCATGAGAAAGGTGACCCCTCAGTCGGCTATCAAGTTCTTGAAAGAATTGGTGTGTAGTTTTGGAGGCAAGGATCATCACCGACAATGGCACCCAATTCACAAGCCACACCTTCATGCAATATGTTCGTACCCTCGGATGCAAGATCTCATTCACCTCTATGGCACACCCCCAGAGCAATGGACAAGCTGAGAGGGCAAACGCTGAAGCGCTACGTGGACTCAAGACAAGAAATTTCGATACGCTGCAGAAGCACGGTAGGCGGTGGATCGAGGAGCTGCTGGTAGTTCTCTGGTCCCTCAGAACGACACCTAACCGAGCTATCGGGCCGACTTCCTTCTCCCTGGTCTACGGGGCAGAAGCAGTTATCCCCACGAAACTGATTTATGGGTCCCCACAAGTGCTTGCCTATGATGAAGTAGCGCAAGATCAGCACCGGCGTGACGATGCTGTGCTACTCGAGCAGAACCGTCTCCGTGTTGCTATGTGTGTTGCACGCTACCAGCAAGTCCTGCGTTGCTATCACTGCTGTAGGGTTCATGCCCGGTGTTTTGAGAAAGGTGACCTTGTCCTTTGGCGCGTTCAGTCCACCAAGGGTACAAATAAGATTGTCACCAAAGTGGGAAGGCCCTTACCGGGTGGTACGAGTCGCCAGACCCGGCCCAGTCCATCTGGAGACCGGAGATGGCACTCAGTTGCAAAACTCATGGAATATTGAGCATCCCCGCAAGTACTACCTGTAAGGCGTGAGGCTGTCGGGCACTGCCCAGCAGCCACCCTTTTGTATAGGCCTTGCCTCAGCTGCATGTAACCCGTTGTACAAAGCCGGGGCAATGACCCCGTGCAAGAGAAAATAAAGAAGCGCTGTAGGGGGGCCCCCAACTAAGATTGCATGCATGCATGAGCACACCAAGATCACGGCATAAGCATTTCATGAGCATTTGCATACGCATATAGATAGGATCGCATCCTGCATTCATTCTCATCTACATGGAGTAGCAGCTTCCTGCCGTGAACATGGCTTTGACAAGGGACGAGAAGATTGCACGGCACAGCGATCCCCGGCAAGCCAAACAGATAAGTTTTACCTCATGTCCATTAGTGTTCTGTAAAGCTATAACTTTGCATGAGAAAACCTTGCCTCTCTTTTGAAACTTAGGTGCTCCCATCCTTGACTCGAAGGTTGCTTCAGTCAGGATGGTCGGAGAAGCCTTTATAAGAAGGAGCTGGCGGGGGCTGGCCCCTCTGTCTGTCCCCCGGAAGACGTAGCTCTCCGGCAGACAAAGAGGGTGCTCCTGCTGGGGAAAAGTCGTTTATTTTCATGAAAGAAGCACTCCACCTATGCATGGACATACACATCATGCACGGCTTCTCAGCAAGGTTCATCTTTTTCATTTATATGCTGATACAAGTACAAGCACTACAGAACACAAAGACGGACTCGAGGGATTACATTATTTGAATTAAAATTTGCAAGTTCCGGCTGATTTAAGATTGAAAAAAGACAAGTGCCCCATGATCCCATCTTTGTGTTTTCCCTCCTTCAGGCACTACGGCGGAAGGAGGAAAAGACGACAAAAGGAGCACCCAAGCCGGAGCCCACCCCGGTCCCATCAGGGCATGGCGGGCACGGCCTGATAAGACCGGGAGTGGCGAGGCTGCGAAGGAGGAGTGCGGGGGATGGGGCGACGCCTTCTGGTCGCCAACTCCAGAGCCAGCAAGAAGCCCCGGCTTGAGCGCCGGTGGAATCATCCACCAAAGCTCAGCCGGAAGAGTGCTCAAGGCAAGGAGAAGGCACCAAGAGAACATCCCTCCCTGGCTATCACCCGAAGAGGGTGGTGATGACGGTGCCGGGGAGGGAGGGGAAGATTGGAAAGACGAGGCGGCAAGTCGACGGTCGGAGGCGAAGGTATCCATGCCATCGTACTCCGACCTGACCCCCTGCCACCCGCCTTCTCCGTCTTCGCTCGTTTTCTCCTCACCACTGCTGCTCCCAGGAAGCACCAAGACTCCGGTCCGACGCCTCCAGCGGAGCAACAACAAGCACTACTGGAATATGGCATTTTGCTGTCTGCCTCCTCTTTGCCATCTGCCAGCTAACGGCAAAGAGCCTCTTTGCCGCCCGCTTCCACACAGCGGTCGGCAAAGAAAGGGCTGATGGCAAACACGCTATTTGCCGTCAGCCAACTCTTTGTCGTCCGCTAGCAGAAGACATAGAATCTTTGCCGTCCGCTAGCGGATGTCAAAGAATGAGGGTGGCCCACTACCGAGAACCAGCTAACGAACACTTTCTTAGCCGTCCGCTAGCAGACATCAAAGAAAGTGGCCAAGCTAACGTCCGATAGCTCGGATCTTTGTCGTATGCTGGCGGACGGCAAAGAACCGTGCCCTAACTAAAATCCATCGACGCCCGCCCGCGCCCCATCTCTCTATCCCCTCTCTCTCTCTCTCCGCCCACGCCCGAGCCGCCACCGCCCCGCGCCACCCCCGTTGTCGCGTCGCCCCAGTAGCCCGGGTGACCCCCTTCCTCGCCCCGCGCCATCCCCGTCGTCGGGCCGTGCCGCCCTGTGCCCGAGCCGCTGCCGCCCCACGCCACCCATGTCGCCGCGGCACCCCTCCTCCACCCCGGCGCCCCTTGTGCTCCACCACCGCAGCCGCCCTGCCGCTCCGGCACCCCCTCCTCCACCCGGCGGCCTCGGCGCCCCTCTGCTCCACCACCGCGGTCGTCTCACCGCTCCGGCGCCTCCTCCTCCACCCGGCGGCCTCGGCGCCCCTCTGCTCCACCACCGCGGCCGCCCCACCGCTTCGGCGCCCCCTCCTCCACTCGGCCGCGCCACCGCTTCGGCGCCCCCTCCTCCACTCGGCCGCCTGACGCCCTCTCCTCCACCACCCGGTGCCGCCCACCTCCCTCCGGCCTCCTCCACCCGGTGAGACCTCTTGTATTTTTTTTTCTGTTTTTGTTTCTGTATTTTAAGTTTAGTTTAGGTTTACTTTAGGTTTGGTTCAGTTTAGGTTTCGAGCAGAGAGCCTTATATTGCAGTGCAAGAATTGATTATGATAGCTCATCCAGACTTGGAAGTTCTTAGGGTCCGTGCGAATAGAACCTGATAGCTTGCTGATACACACCAGTAGCTCAAGATGCATAGCCTGCTACTGAAATGCAGTGCTGGTGCACTGATGTGAAGCATGGTGTATAATCCAGCTGCTAATCACACCTGAGTATGCAGTGTTACTTTTTTCAGGAGATAGCATCTCAACGATATTAATATAACTAGATAAGGTCCGTACAATATGATAATTCTACCCCTACAAGAACAACACATAATAAAGCATTTTTAAAAATATTGAAATAATTAAGCATGAACCTGTTGAAGTAATCAGCAACACTCGAATTAGTTTAATTTGAGAAAACAACAAGGCATGCATATTGCTTATGGAGTCTGCCATAAGAGGCAAACTATACCCGTCTTTTTCTTTTCTTTTCTGTGGAAAGGCAAAATATACATTCAGCAAGCCGAAGGAAAGTCTAGTGTCTCTTCCTCACTAGCATAGGCATGAAAGCATATTCTAACAAATGTGATCACACCACAAGGAACTTTAGGTTTAGTTTTGATTTGCATACACCACAAGCCGAAGGGAAGTCTAGCTTGTCTTTCTCACTAGCATAGGCATGAAAGCATAATCTACCAAATGTGATCACACGACAAGCCTATGGTAATATGATGTGCTACTTGTTATGATTTGCATACAAAGTAAATTGATTTTAGGACACTAGCCTTAGTTTCTGATTTGAGGTATGTTTGTTTGCTTGGTGTGTGGCACCGAGAGCCACCTAAAATATGGTGCAACTATGATTGTTGCCACAAGTATTCCAATGTGATCACACCACAAGGAACATTAGGTTTAGTTTTGGTTAAGAAGAAAGATGAAAAAAATAAGAAGGAGATAAAGAGGCGGAAGAAGAAGTGTATTTTTTGCCTATTTTTAGATTACTATGCTCTTTTTTTCAACATTTTCAGTTTTCTTTCACGTCTAAAGAAATTCCTAGTTTTGAACGGTGCCAATTGCCATTGCCAACTAACCTACCAAATTAATTAAGTGTTGTTGATGTTGTTGAGTCAGAACGTATGTGCATTGCTTTTTTTCTCAGTTTTCTTTCATGTCTAGAAACTTGGCTCTATGTTTATAGATATGCTTCTAGCTAGATACTAATTGGTCTCTTCTACTGCTTATCAGAGATGGGTGGAGGCCGTCACCGCAGGCTCCGCTCTGCCACACCGGAGTACGAGTTGGATGCTTTTGAGTTCTTCAGTATCATACTTGGGACTTTCTCCACGAGGCAGGTATATAAAAGGAGAGATCTCCCCTTCACCCATCTCATTATGATAACTCTGTTGTTTTCTACATCACTCCTTGTCCCAAACTGCAGAGGCTGCCTGACACTTTTATGATGATCTTTGGGCGGCCATCGGCCAAAGAATGTGAAGTCGCTGACAGGCCGGCAGCTGGCTTCGCAGCTTTGGGACGTGGGGTTGGTGATCGTGCACGGACACATGTACCGTGTGTCATGGTCGGGAGCAGTTCTACTGCTCCGTTCCTCGACCTGCACGGTACTTCCTTCTCTTCAGGTACGACAACGACGCCATGCTCACCGTGAAGGTGTTCAACACGACTATGTGTCGCATGCGCTACCAGGACGACGATGATGCCAGTACGTTCTGAATCTTCTTCCTCTACAATTTTCTTTCTCTCACATCAATTGTTAACGGTCATTGTTGCATTTGGTCAGGCAATGGGAGCAACAGCAGTGACTCTGGCTACAGCCAAAGCAGCAGCGACTCTAGCTGCAGCAAGAGCAGTAGCGAGGATGATCCGGAATGGAGTGGGGAAGAAGAGGAGCAAAGTGGTGATGAGGAGGTGCAGGCTGACGATTGGCAATAGATGGTGGTGGCTGAGGATGACGTAGCGATGGTGGTGGCTGACGATGGGCAAGAGATGGTGGTGGCTGAGGATGACCTAGCGATGGTGCTGCCTGAAGATGGCCTCGCGATGGTGGTGGTGCCTGACAATGACCTCGCGATGGTGGTGGCGCTGGCGATCCCACAGCCGGGCCACATGACCATGCCAATTGTGGTAGAAGACTACATCCCACTGCCTCCACCGCCTCGCCGCTCTTGGTGCATCAGGATGAGGAAGGAGAAGGAGAAGAAGAATGAGGATTGAACTATGTCAGGTATGTCAGATCTCCAGAATGATCTATATATACTTAGCTTTGTTTCCTCCGAAATGACATAAGTTAGCTCTAATATGCTAAGTTATCTCCAATATGCTTAGTTTCCTACGTTTTCTAAATAATGACATACACTTGGCTTACTTGTGTAAAAAATGGCATAATTATGCTTAGTTAACTAAAAAATGGCATAATTAGTTAAGTTAGCTCCAAAGTGACCCATTTAACCTAGGTTAGCTCCAATATGATCCATTTTACCTAGGTTAGCTCCAAAATGACCAAGTTTACCTAGGTTAGCTCCAATATGATCCATTTTAGCTAGGTTAGCTCCAAAATGACCAAGTTTACATAGGTTAGCTCTAATATGGTCCATTTTAGCTATGTTAGCTCCAAAATGACCTAGTTTACCTAGGTTAGCTCCAAAATGACCAAGTTTACCTAGGTTAGCTCCAAAATGACCTAGTTTACCTAGGTTAGCTCCAAAATGACCAAGATGGCATAATATGCTTAGTTCACTCAAAGATGGCATAATTATCAAGGTTAGCTCCATTTTACCTAAGTATGCTTACTTCTTATTCCAGTCTTCTTCTTCTTCTTCTTTATTTTCTTCTTCTTCTTCTAACTTTCTTGTTTCCCATTTTGTAGATCTCATTTAATTCACGGAAGCTTGCATGGATGGAGTGCTTCTTTTCCATTTCTTCTTTTATTTTGTATCGATGAACTTGCATGGATGGAACTTGTTATATGGATGGATGGATAACGGTGTTGGATGAACAATGTGAAACTTTTGTAATATGTATGGATGGAACTATGTGTTGGTTATGTATGTATATATGATGAAACTTGTGTGTAGGATATGTATTTTGTGAAATTTGTGTGTTGAAATTTGTGCGTTGAAACTTGTGTGTCAAATTGAATGAATTTAAGAAAAAACACAAAAAACAGGGGCTATACAGGATCTTTGTGTGAGGACCCCGATTCCAAGTCACATCGATTTAGCCGGTAACACCTCATATCACTTTGCAGCCTCACGCACGGTATTCCCACGGGTGTCGCCTTACCATGGCCCAGGACCGTTTGCGCCTTTTGGCTCACGTATATGATAGTGTCGCTAACATCCATATGACAGAGAAATCGGGCCGACATGACTAGTCGTGAACCCAAAGTGGCACTAACTTACGGGGACAGGCATACATGAATCAACATCGAGCATGTCGGTCAGCAGCGTGCGAATCCGGGCTATAGCACTGGGCTAACAGGACTCCGGTGAACCGGGCTGTAGCAGGCTAGGCAGGACTCCGGATGTCACCGCGTGACATTTCCCCGAAGGGACAGACACAGGAACGAAGTGAATCACATGCCGGCCAATCAAGTGTTCCGGAGCAGTAGTGCTGGGCTAGCAGGACTCCGGTGAACCGGGCTGTAGCGGACTACTATGGCTCATGGAAGCACACGACTACATTTCCCCATAAGAGAGGCTACCTAGGATAAACAACTAGGTTGTCGGATCCCACACACACCAAGCATTTCAATCGTACACACAATATGCTCGATGTGTGTAAATACAACATGGCATCACAACAACACTCTATGACTCAAAGTATTTATTCATTAGGCTCCGAGGAGCGAGATATTACAAACATGGTCTCATGACCCAACATTCAGAGCATACAAGTCAAAGCACATGCGGAAGCTTAATATGACTGAGTACAGACATCTACAAATGAAAAAGGCTGAGAAGACTGACTATCTACCAGATCCTGCCGAGGGCACAAGATCGTAGCTGAGGTATCAAGCTAAACGTCGAAGTCCACACGAAACTACTAGCGAGACTGACGTCTCTCTACGCAAAACATAAAATAGGCAAACGTGAGTACAAAATTACCCAGCAAGACTTACATCAGAACTAACTACATATGCATTGGTATCAATAAAGGGGTGGTGGAGTTTGACTGCAGCAAGCCAACTTTGACTCAGTGGCTATCCTAAACTATGACTGCAAGTAACTCTTTTGAGGTGGCGCACACGAGTCCACATATTCACCATATCAATACACCACTATGGATCCGCTCCCGTCTCCCTACGAGAAGGCCATCATAGCACTCACGCTTAACTTTCGCATTTTAGAGTATCCACTTTCACTTGTCTATGAACTGTATAGGCAACCCAGAAGTCCTTTTACCGTGGACACGGCTATTCGAATAGATCATTTATAACCCTGCAGGGGAGTACTTCTTCACACACGCTCTCGCCACTTACCACCATATACACGTCGTGTATCTTGGCAACCTTCAAGCGGAAGCCTGGCGATGGAGTCAGTCACAACCTGACTAACCACACAAGTCTCTAGTCCTGGTTTATCGCCTATTCGGGTTCCATCCGCGAGGAGATCCGGCAGGGGTTTCGCTCACATCCCAAAATGATGTGTGCAGGGTTCCCGAGACACCAAACGGGTGCCCGGTACACCGGGCCACAGTGTATGTACGGCAACATAGCCCACCCCTAGGGTCAGTGCTACGCACGGCCTCTAACACATATCCTACAAACACCAGAAACTATTTGCAACTCCTGGACAGAGGGCAAGGGAAGTTAATAAGTCGAGAGGGTCCATTGGTTTCGGGGCCAATGCGTGTAGCTGTTCATGGATCACAAACACAGAACTCAGTTCCTGAGGATGGTTTCAATGAGACAACCCACCATGTACTCCTACATGGCCTCTCGCCGCTACCTTTACCAAATCGTGTTCACACACTTAGCTCACACAAACAGTAGGACATGTTCATCACCATTCCAATTCATCCCAGATGAATCAGACCTGACTCAACTCTAAGCAGTAGCAGGCATGAAAACAAGCATGAATGAGTAGGCACATCAGGGCTCAAACAAATCCTACTCATGCTAGTGGGTTTCATCTATTTACTATGGAAATGATAGGTCATGCAGAGGAAAGGGGTTCAACTACCGCAGCATGTAACAGTTGAATCATTGTTGTCCTAATGCAGTAAAAGAGAGCAGGAGCGAGCGAGTGGGATTGTATCGGAATGAACAAGGGGGTTTTGCTTGCCTGGCACTTCTGTAGATAGTATAGCTCTTCATCGGTGTCATCGATCACGTCGTCGGAACACGTCTATCGAGAGGGAACAACCACCGACAAACAAAAAAGAAACACAATCAATGCCATGCAACAATATGATGCATGAATGTGACATGGCAATATGCTGTTGATTGGCCTAATGCAACTAGCAACAAGTTAAATGGAGTTGGTCTGAACACTAGGTTCAAATTCAAACTCCATATGTGCTTTCTTAAATGCCATTTAATTGAATTGTCCTAAATAGATGGCATAAATTGCTCTAACATGCATGCAAATTCCATAAACAGATTCTTTGGATTTTTCTGATCATTTTTCATATATAAATTATTTCCATTGGAGTTATAGATTATTTTCTATGGATTTTTGAAGTTTAAGTCATTTTCTGGAATTTCTGGTTATTTCGAAAATAAACTAATTCCAGAAAAGATTAACTGCGTCAGCATGACGTCAGCGAGTCAACAGGGCTGGTCCAGGTCAAACCTGACCAGTGGGGTCCAGCAGTCGATGACCCGGTGCTTTGTTGATGACAATGACAGGTGGGTCCGGTCAACGGACACGTCAGCACAGTCAATGCTGACACGTGGGTCCAGGGTAATTATATTAACCTTAATCTAGTTTAGTTACCTAGTTAGTTAGGATGTGGGGCCCGGCTGTCAGTTTCACCGGAGGTTCATTAATGGCGCGATTAGCTGCTAATGGATGTGCCACGTCGGCACAGCCGGAGTTAGCCGCCGGCGAGGTCGATGTGGCATGATGCAGCTGGGTTTCGCCCACGGGCGACCAAACCTGCGGCGGAGGGTATCTACGCGTTGCTCGTGCTCGTTTGCATCAAGCAGTGCAAGCGGCAGTGGCTAGGGCGGCCGGTAGCGATGGCAATGGCGACAAGTGCGGTGGCCGGAGCTCGGTGGTGCACGAGCGCAGGGCTACGGCTCGCCCTCGGGGGGAACCAGGTAGCTAGGCCGCATCTAGGGGGCCCTAGGAGCATGGTGGACTACACAGCTGGGCCTGGTAAGCTCATAGGTGAGCAGGAGGTCGGCCATGGCGGATGGCGGCCTCGGGAGCTCATGGGGCGGCGGCTAGAGGAAGCTAGCGAGAGGGGGAGGTAAGGGGAAAAGCTCAGGGGCTCAAGGCGAGTGCAGGGGAGCGAACGGCGAGCTCGGGAAGGCGGACGACGACGGGGCATCTCCAGCGATCTGGGGAGGCAGAAGGTTGAAGATGACGGTGTCGGCGGCGTATGGCGGCGTCCGGTGTTGCTTGACTCAGCGGAGAGGGTGTGGGCGATGAGGCGATGACCGTGGACACGTCGACGAGGCGAGGGGGAGGCAGTGGCTGCGGCAGCAGCGAGCGGCAGCGACGGCTGCGCTCGGTGGAAAGAACAGAGGAGGGGGAGGTCGTTCGGGGGGGGGGGGGAGAAGTCCAGGGCGGTGAGGTGGGGTCTTCGCGGTGTCGTGATGGCCTCGGCGGAGGCAGGCAGGCAGGTGGCATGGCGGCACGGCCGTGCGCGCACGTCGGCCACATGCCTGCGTCCTCCTGGCACGGTGGAGAAGATGACTGGCATTGTGGGCCAGTGGGTTGCACAGTGCTGGGCCGGCTGGGCGCCAGGTAAGCCCAGGTGAGGTTTCTCTACTCTCTGCCTTTCCTGTTTTTGTTTTCTATTTATTTTCCTCTGTTTTGATTTAGTTTAAAACAAAACCATATTTAAAACTCCTGAAAATATTTGTGGGTACTGTTGAAATTATTCCCAAGAGCCCTCAACTAGTTTCAGAATTATTAGAGCATTTAAAATATTTATAGGATTTAAATGCCCCAATTCAAATACACTATGAGTTAATTAAAAAATCCAGAAATGACCTAGAAATATGTTCATCATTTTTGGCAGAGGTTTTTACCTTTATTAGAGATGATGGACATTCCATAGGGCATTTTGGGTTCATTGAAAATATTTCATTTTGATCCTAGTTGGATTTCATTTGGTGCTAGGGTTTGAACAATCCCCATTTCAAATTTCAAATAAATTTAGACATGATGCATGGATGCTTGTGCAACTATTTACAAACAAATTCTAGGGCTGTGACACTTTGCCGTCCGCCAGCGGACGGCAAAGATGCCACATGGTAGCTCCCTGTACAGCCTGGGGGCTGTCCTATTTCGTTACTTTGCCGTTCGCTGGCTGATGGCGAAGTTGCAATGGTCTTTGGCGTCCTCCAGCTGACGGCAATGCTCACCGTTAGCCCCCTAATGGCCAGATGTTGTCACGTGTGCTGTCCAGGACATTTGCCATCAGCCGGCTGATGGCAAAGACCGTTTCATCTTTGCCGTCCGCCAGCTGACGGCAAAGAAGCCTTTGCCATAGCCTATTCAGCCGGACCTGTTGCCGTCAGCTGGCTGACGGCAAAGATCTTTGTCGTCCGCCATGTGCGCCTTTGTCGTCCGCCATGGCGGACGGCAAAGTGCCTGATTCCTGTAGTGAAGCAGCCAAAACGGCCGGGGGGCTTGAGGCGCGCCGCTCCCCTCCTTGATGGGCAGGAAGGCGCGCCTCCTGTCGACAACAACCCCAAGACCTCGGCGAGGGACAATGATGGGATTACCAATGATCTCCAGCCCCGCCTCCCGGCCGGGCCTCGAAGAGATCAAGAGATTCTCCATGCCAAGGACCAGGCTCACTCCCTGAGCGTCAGCATCAACATGGAGCAACAATAGCCCTAAGCAAGAACCTGGGGGCTGGCCCCGGGCTCTTCTCTTCGGCATTGCCAGCTGAAGCAGAGAACAAGGAAAGAGGAGGGGGAATGCAAAGATGGGTGACTCCGCTCTCCTCCGCCCCTCCCTTTGATAGGCCGGGCGGGGAAGGGCAGCTGATCCATCAACGGGTGACCACCACCCTCTTCCGCCAATTCAAGGCGGGCGGACATCCTCCAAGATGCTCTCCGCGCCACGCGCCTCCGTTACCTACCCCGCGCAATGCATGCAGCATACGTGGCTAAGGATAAGGGTGCGTTGTGGGAAGAGTAAATTGGCAGTTTCTACCCCGTGCGTTAAAGTCATTCACGGGCCATCACTGAAGCGGCCCCACCACTATTGGCTTTACACCACGTGCGGGGAAACCGGAATCTTGCCCGAAATCAAGGCTAATGGAGCAGGAATGGAAACCTCAAGGGGCCAACCCCTTCAGCAACCCTGCTTGTGCACTTATTAGGCCCTACCCCGACGATGCTCAGCAGCGTGTTCAGGGCATGCCTGGGGGCTTCTGTCGGTGCAACAAACCCTGGGTCCATTGCCCAGACTATGCAGAAGCACAAGAATAAGATTGAGGCACCATCTTAAGTCAGAGATTGAAGGACCAAGAGATTTGAAGAACCAACATGCAGTTCAGAGGGACCAAGATCAAGCCAGAGGAGCAAGATATCGGCAAGAGAAGGGCCTCCCTTGCCGGCCAGGCGAGCCAGGCAAGGGGCAAGGCCACCGCCTGAAGCAGGCAACCAAGGCACCCCGGCAAGGTCTGCCGGGGCAGAACTGCCCCTCCAACCACTCAAGCACGACCCACGTCGTCAATCAGTGTTGTGTCAAGCCGGAAGATGATTAAGTGGCAGCCATTCGCCACATGGTAGCCATTTCCTACAGAAGAAACCCACATATGACACCTGTCCTGCGACGTGTGAAGGGAACAGGCATGGAGCTGGCGAGATAGCCCGGAAAGCCTTGTCAGGCAACCAGTGATGTGACACTATGCGGTGCATTCAATGCACCCTATCAGCCCGCAGAGTTAGGTATGATAACACTGTTTGCTATCGTATCAGTGGATAATGACTACTTTGCCATTATGGTGACCCCTTAGTATATAAAAGGAGGCCCATGCCACCCGTAGGAAGGGTTGGAAAGTGACGAACCCACACCACCATATGCGCATAGTCACTATGGCCCTACGGCCACCCCTACCAGGCAAGTGTACTACGTTTCACCATCCCCATTCCACCATCAATCCACTAAAGTAGGAGTAGGGTCTTATGCCTCATGGTGGCCCAAACCTGGGTAAATTTCTTGTGTGCTCTGTCATCTTTGTCGTAGATGCGCTGGTGCGCTCTTTGCGCGTGGCGCCCTATTTGAACCCGACAAGGGGCCTCCTGGTCCCATAGGTGGTCGTGGATATCCCGCGACATGGGGCCTCTGGCGCACCCTGGTGTCTTGTTGGCCCCACGGGCCTCCCCACTTGCACTTCCTTGGCTCACAAGTTGTCTTCTGGGCAGAAAAAATCTCCAAAAAGTTTTGCTGCGTTTGGACTCCGTTTGATATGCATATTCTGCGAAGTAAAAACAAGCAAAAAACAACAACTAGCATTGGGCACTATGTCAATAGGTTAGTCCCAAAAAAATCATAGAAAGTTGCTATAAAATAAATAGAAAACATCCTATAATGATAACATAACAACATGCAACAATAAAAAATTATAGATACATTGGAGATGTATCAGAATTTTTGACGCGGAATGTTGCCTAACATGTTCATCACATATTATTTTCTTCTGTAGCATGGACATTTGGACTTTTAGATGATTCAAAGCAATAGTCTATATTTGACATGAAGATTTCAATACTCAAGCACATCAACAAGCAACGATGTCTTTAAAAATATCATCGCTAAAGAAAGTTATCCCTAGCCCATCATGCTCAATCATTGATCCATTCACGAAACACACTCAAATATTAGCTACATCGAATGCACAAGTATGATCATAGTACTCCCTACTTGGTGCTTTTATAAGAGAAGATGGAGACTCAAATAAAAATGAAAATGTGCATAAAGTAAATAGATAGGCTCTTCGTAGAGGGAAGCAGAGATTTGTAGAGGTGCCAGAGCTCAAAGCTTAAATTGAGAGATAAAAGTATTTTGGGAGGCATACTTTTCCCGTCAACGAAAACGACCGAGAATTCCCAATACTTTCCATGCTAGATACATAGGCGGTTCCCAAACATAAAATAAAGTTTATTCCTTTTTCTACCATTCTTTCACAATCCATGGCTAGCCGTATCCTCGGGTGCCTTCCATAACAACACTTTCCAAGGAAAACAACATAAAGTAAATTTCTTCTTCATTTCGGGACTGGGCATCCCTATTACCGCCACACTCTTGTGTAATGACAAGTGAATAGACACTCATCTTGAGAATAACACATTTAGCATGGAAAAATATTAGCCACCCCCTGCCGCTTCATGAGTGGTACGGGAACACAAAAAGGAAATTCATTTAAAAAAATTAGAGTGGCACATACAAATTTACTTGGAACAGCATGGAAATACCGCATATAGGTAGGTATAGTGGAATCATATGGCAAAACTTGTTTTAAGGATTTTGGATGGACAAGTAGTATTCCTACTTAGTACAAGGGAAGGCTAACAAATAGATTGAGAAGCAACCAACCAAGTAACGAGAACAATCATAAATGAGCATTAAGCATAACTAACGCTGAATAATGCACCACAAGTAGGATATAACTTTATTGCACAACTATTGACTTTCGTGCTTGCATAGGGAATCACAAACCTTAACACCAATATTCTTACTAAAGCATAATTACTCACCAACATGACTCACATATTACTATCATCATATCTCAAAACCATTACAAAGAATGAAGTTTATAATATCCAATGATCGTCATGAATGTTTTTATTATATCCCTCTTGGATATCTATCACTTTGGGGCTAGTTTAATATATTACCATTGCTTATAACAAGCTCTCAAATAAATATAAGTGAAGAACATGAGCATAATTTTTTTCATCTCTCAAAATAATATAAGTGAAGCATGAGAAAATTTCTTAAATTTTTTACTAACTCTCAAATTAATCTAAGTGAAGCATGAGAGTATTTCTTCAAAAAAAGCACCACCATGCTCAAAAAGATATAAGTGAAGCACTAGAGAAATTCCATAGCTCAAAAATATAAGTGAAGCATACAGAGCAATTCTAACGAATCATAGCATCATTTTGGCTTTCTCAAATAGGTGTGTGATACGCCTCCAACGCATCTATAATTTATGAAGTATTCATGCCAATATATTATCATTCTTGGATATTTCACAATCATTTTATAGCAACTTTATATCATTTTCTGGGACTAACCTATTGACCCAGCGCCCAGTGCCTGTTGCTATTTTTTGCTTGTTTTTTACATCGCAGGAAATCAATACCAAACGGAGTCCAAATGCAACGAAACTCCACGATGATTTTTTATGGACTAGAAGGAACCCAATGGGCCAGAGATGCACCTCGGGGGTGCCCCGAGGGGGCACAACCCACCAGGGCGTGCCAGAGCCCCCTGGCGCGCCCAGGTGGGTTGTGCCCCCCTCGGTGGCCTCCCGCACCCCTCCTTGCACTATAAATTCCCAAATATTTTGAAACCCTTCGGGGTTAACCTAGATCAGAAGTTCTGTCGCCGCTAGGCTCTGTAGCCACCGAAAATAAATCTAGACCCGTTCCGGCACCCTGCCGGAGGGGGGAATCATATCCGGTGGCCATCTTCATCATCCCGACGGCCACCACGATGAGGAGGGAGTAGTCCACCCTCAGGGCTGAGGGTTTGTACCAGTAGCTATGTGTTTTATCTCTCTCTCTCTCTCTCTTGTGATCTATACCATGGGCTTTGTTAACATAGTTAGATCATATGATGTTGCTCCCCACTATACTCTTGTTGTGATGTCAACATAGTCCACCCTTTGAAGTTTTGTCATGTTGGATTGAATATTCAGAGACGAGAACACATGATGTATGTCTTGCGGTATGAATACTTGAGGTGACATTGGGGTATCTTATTGGTTCACTTGATATATGTTATGGCACTCAACTTGCCAATTCCCGCGGTGATATTGGGGTAATCTATCCATAGGGGTTGATGCACGTTTTTATTATCTTTTCTCTGATAGAAACTTTGGGGTCCCTTTGTAATTCTTTGTGTGGATTGAGTATTATGAATATGAATTTGCTTTGGTGTTATTCTAGTACGAACTCTTGAGTAGATCGATCGGAAAGAATAGCTTGCGTTATTTTGGTACGAACTCTAGGATAGATCGAACGAAAAGAATAGCTTTGAGGTGGTTTCGTACCCTACAAACAATTTCTATCTTTTGTTCTCCACTAATAGGAACTCGGGAGTGATTCTTTATTGCACTTTGAGGGATAATCATATGATCCAACTATGTTAGCATTTTTGAGAGGTTGCACTAGTGAAAGTACGGACCATAGGCCTCATTTTCAAGCATTGCAATACCTTTTTTGTGCTTGTTTACTATTTGCTACCTTGCTGTTTTTATTTATTCAGATTATAAAAATATATTTCTACCATCCATATTACACTTTTATCACCATCTCTTCGCCGAACTAGTGCACCTATACAATTTTCCATTGTAATGGGTGTGTTGGGGACACAAGAGATTTCTTGTATTTGGTTGCAGGGTTGTTTGAGAGAGACCATCTTTATCCTACACATCCCACGGATTGATAAAACCTCAGGTCATCCACTTGAGGGAAAATTGCTACTGTCCAAAAAAACACTACGCTTGGAGGCCCAACACGATTCTACAGGAATAAAGTTGCATAGTAGACATCAGCGTGTCCGGCAAGGATGATTACGACACACTAAAAGCAAAACAAGCAAAGACTCATATACTACAAGACCCTCCAAGCAAAACTCATGATATGTGACAAATAAAGATAAAGCTCCATGTAAAATTGCCGATGGTTCTTAAAAGAAAGAGGGGATGCCTTCCGGGGCATCCCGAAGCTTAGTTGCTTGGTTCTCCTTGAATATTACCTTGGGGTGCCATGGGCATCCCCAAGCTTAGGCTCTTTTCACTCCTTATTCCTTCATCCATGGTGATCTCACCCAAAACATGAAAACTTCAATCACACAAAACTTAGAAAAAACCTTTGTGAGATCCGTTAGTATAATAAAGCAAATCACCACTTTAAGTACTACTAGGAAACATGCCCGTGCGTTGCAACGGGAGAAAACAGCCTTTCATATCCCTTTTTCCTGGAATTGTTTGGATTGCTTACCACATGTGTCGCGTGGTAGCCTTTCATATCCCTAGTTTAATAAAATGAAGTAAAACAAAGCATCATGTGGGCATATTTCAAATATTCGCCAAGTTTTATTAATATATGTATAGATTAAAACAATTTAGGTACAGTACCTCCCAGTTTAAAAAAAACATGTTTACAAAAATGTTTGCCTTTCAAATTTAAAGTTCAAAAAATATTTATGTTTTTAAAATGTTTCCAACTTCGAGAAATAATCACAACAATACCTCATAGTTTTAAAAAACTGTCTGTGTTTTAAGAAGTACTCAGGTTTCAAAAAAAATAAAAAGACAAATACTTTTCTTTAAAAAAATGTGCGACTTTAAACTTTTTATTAACAACTTTGCCAAATTTTCGCATTCTAAAATATATTCACTTTGGAAAATATATTTTCCTCTCAGTATCTTGCACCACTGTGTACTTAATTTAAAATTTCATGGTGCAAATAAAACACATAATCTTGTTTAGTCTATTGGTAAGCATTTGAGTGCTCTAGTATGAGTGGCTGGGTTTGATTCCTCCAACACAGTATTTTTTTTCTTGGAAATTCTTTTAGTGCGGGCTCTTTGTACGCTAATGAGCCGGCCCAGTGCGGCTCTATGTGGTGATTTTCTTTTTTTCGGATAGAAACGAATCGGGAGAAGGAGGAAACGCCTGCGACGAAGCCTGGGACGTACGAAAATTATGTGGGTCCACCTTGAACGAAAAAAACTGGAGAAACAATCCTCCCTTTAATATTAGGGAAAGTTCATATTTTATTATTGCATTACACCTAATGTATTCTAACTTTACCATGGCTTATACCCCCCGGAATAGTCCATAAATTCATAAAATATAAGCACACAATGGAACAAAAAACCAGAATCTGTCAAAAACAAAACATTTTGTAGTAATCTGGACTTTGACCATACTTCTGTAACTCCAAAAATTCAGAAAAATAGGAAAACATAGGAAATTTGTATGTCAATCTTGTGTAAAACATTCAGAATTTTTCGTTGCTCCAGCAGAGCACATCAGTTCTACTACTGGACGTAAAAGTTTCTGTTTTCCAACAAGATCAAATCAACTATCACCCAACATGATCCTAAATGATTTACTTGGCACAAACACTAACTAAAACATAAAAACACAATCGTAACAGTAGCATAATTATGTCAACACACAAAAACAGATATGAAAAAAGAAAAAAAAATTATTCATTGGGTTGCCTCCCAACAAGCGCTATCGTTTTATGCCCCTTGCTAGGCATAAGATTTTATTGATGCTCACATGAAAGATAATAATTGAAACACAAAGGGAGCATCATAAAACATGTGAAAAACACATTGAAGTCTAACATACTTCCTATGCATAGGAATTTTGTAGGCAAGCAAATTATCAAGTAAAGAAATATCTCGCATATGCAAGGAAGAAGAAAGAAACAGTAGCAATCTTAACATAACGAGACGTAATTTAGTAACATCAAAATTTCTAAAACCATATTTTCCTCTTTCATAATAATTACTTGAAGGACCATAATCAAATTCAACAATATAATATCATGTAAATTTTTCTCTTAATGATCCTCATGCATAAAAGTTTTATAATCTTCCAAGATTGTGGGATTAACATCAACTAAAGTCATGACCTCTCAAAAACCACTTTCAATATTATTGCAAATATTATTATCAATATCATATTCATCATGAGGCTTAAATAAATTTTCAAGATCATAAGAAACATTATCACCCCAATCATGATCATTGCAATAAGTAGTGGACCTAACAAAATTATCATCCCCAATCCTGTAGTTTTGCATATTATTAAGATAACTGAAATTAATAGAATTTATAATAACATCATTGCAATCATGCTTTTAATTCAAGGAGCTATCATGAATCACTTTATAATTTTCTTCGTTTAACACTTCATCACAATTTCCAGATTCATGACTTTTAAGCAAAACTTTATAGAGATTATCAAGTGCACTCAACTCACTAGCAATTGGTTCATCATAATTTGGACTTTTGAAAAGATTAGAAAGTGGATGAGGATCCATATCAATAGATTTTTAGCAAGCGAAGATGCAAGCAAATAGAAGGCACATGGCAACACAAGCAAAACGCAAATGGATATGAAGGCAAATTTTTTTTGTGCTTTTCGCAAAAATGTTTTAGAGGTGAGGGAGATGAAAATGAGAGGCAAATGAAAATAATGTAAATTGAAAGGAGATGAGATTATTGATTGGGTACCTGATAGATGTTGATGATGTCTCCTCGGCAATAGCGCCAGAAATTCTTCCTGATTTCTTGTATCTGCGTTGGTATTCCCCCGAAGAGGAGAGGATGATGCAGCACAGCAACAATAAGTATTTCCCTGAGTTATGAAACCAGGGTTATCAATCCAGTAGGAGAACCAAGCAGCACTATATAAACGGTACCTGCACACAAATAACAAATAGTTGCAACCCAACGCGTAAGCGGGGTTGTCAATCCCTCCTCGGTATTGAGATAGATTAAATTTTGTATGAGGTTTGAGAAACATATCTGACAAAAGCACAAAATAAAATAAATAAAGAAGAAGTGCAGGAAGGTATTTTTGGCATTTTGGAATAGTAGATTTGAAAATAATATGATAGGAAATAGACCCGGGTGCCGTAGATTTCACTAGTGGCTTCTCTCGAGAAAATAACATACGGTGGCAAACAAATTACTGTTGGGCAATTGATAGAAGAGAAAATAATTATGACGATATCCAAGGCAATGATCATGTATATAGGCATCATGTACAAAATTAGTAGACCGGCTCCTGCCCGCATCTACTACTATTACTCCCTCTATCCAGCATGCATCTAGTGTATTAAGTTCATGGAAAAGTGGAGTAATGCAATAAGAACGACGACATGATGTAGACAAGATCTATTCATGTAGGAATAGACCCCATATTTTTATCCTTAATAGAAATGATACATGCGTGCCTTTCTACCCTTTTTGTCACTGGGTGAGGACACCGCAAGATCGAACCCATCACAAAACACCTCTTCCCATAGCAAGAAAAATCAATCTAGTTGGCCAAACCAAACAAAAGTTTCGGAGAAGAAATACGAGACTATAATAATCATGAATATAAGAGATCAAAGAAGACTAAAATAATATTCATAGGTAGAACTGATCATAAACTCATAATTCATCGGATCCCAACAAACACACCGCAGAAGTTATTACATCAAATAGATCTCCAAGAACATTGTATTGAGAATCAAAAAGAGAGAAGAAGCCATCTAGCTACTGCCTATGGACCCGTAGGTCTATGGTAAACTATTCATGCATCATCGGAGGAGCACCAATGAGGATGATGAAACCCTCCATGATTATGTTCCCCTTCGGCAAGGTGCCAGAATAGGGCTCTAGATTGGATCTTGTGGTTCTAGAACTTGCAGCAGCTGGAATTGTGTTTCATCGACTCCCTTAGGGTTTCTGGAATATTTGGTTATTTATAGAGCTGAGAGGCGGTGGAAAGGACTCTTGTGGGCTCCACTACCCACTAGGGCATGCCTGGGGCCTCTAGCACGACCTAGTGTCTTGTGGGCCCCATGGGCCTCCCCTCTTGCACTTCCTTGGCTCACAAGTTGTCTTCTAGGCAGAAAAAAATCTCCAAAAGGTTTCGCTGCGTTTGGACTCAGTTTGATATGGATATTCTGTGAAGTAAAAAATAAGCAAAAAACAACAACGGGCACCGGGCACTTTGTCAATAGGTTAGTCCCAAAAAAATGATATAAAGTTGCTATAAAGTTAATATAAGACATCCAAGAATGATAATATGACAACATGGAACAATAAAAAATTATAGATATGTTGGAGACAAATCATCAATCTGGTATCACATGGTAGTTGCTTTGTTGAATTTGCTCCTACTACAATGACTGAGAAGAAATGCTTATGTGGAGAGTAAAAAAATTCTATGTTTGTGTATCATCAAAATAATGCTTCATGTAATAGTTATATTGTTGAATTTGTTCATGATGCTTTTGAAAATTATTATGGAAGAGGAATATATGATTATAAACCTTAGGTCATCCTACGTCTCTCGCGAATTGATAAACCTTAGGTCATCCACTTGAGGAGAAAGTAGTACTGTTCTACAAAACTCTGCACTTGGAGGCCCAACAAAGTCTACAAGAATAAATTTGCATAGTAGACATCGGGACCGGGCGACTTCATTGTTGCATTTTGTCAAAAGTCCTGGCCTATCATCTAGAATGATATTATGGTGGCACTATTGAAGCTGTTTGTGGGGTAGTATGTGGACTTGCCAAGCTCAACAAAGCACTTATGGCGCTCATTCCTATGAAAGCCAATGCCTAGGAGCTTGGAGATTTTAGGATGATTAGGGCCTGTTTGGTAGCCTCCATGGATTTTGGGCACTTTGCATCTGTGGCCCAGCAAGGCCAAGCTAAGTCAAAACGGGCAAACAACCATGTTCTTCCCATAGTTTGTTTGCCTGCATCCCCTCTAACCCGTCTGAGCGGAAACACACACAATGGTGTTTGGTTGTGGCATGTTCTATGCAGATGCAAAGTGTTGTTGTTTGGTTGCATGCAAGAGATGTGGTCTCGTAACCTCATGTTTCAGTGGTAAGGTTACCATCACACACACATACATAACATAGTCATAGTAAAATAATAACAGGAATAGCATAAACCAGAGTCTTAGGCAGCACTTATAGGAACGAACGAACACTTGCATCAGTGTCTTAAACTAACCGTACAATGCAAATGTCTCAAACTAACAACAGTAATATAATAAACCAGAGTCTTAGGTAGCACTCATGGAAATGGCTGTAGTTCTTAGGCCTCTTAGGGGCACTACTGAGCTCCACCATCGCCTTGCCCTTCTTATCTGACATAACCTCTTTGCCCTTTGAGGAGTTCCCCGAGGCAACATTGTCGTTCTGCATTAAACATATGAAAATGAGGTCAATGAAGGTACCACATATGAACAAAACGTAATTCTTCCTCTCAACTAGGAAGGTGTTGGGCCCCCAAGTGCAAGGTTTGCAGCAAGCAACAGTTTCCCTCAAGTGACCTAAGGATTTATTGTATCTGCGAGAGTTGCCAGAATGTAACAAGTGATTAGTACATGCACACAACAAACTAAACGTCCTTGTGTCCCCAACTTAACTAGTGAGGTTGTCAATCTCACTAGCGTTGCTAGTTACAAAGGAACTAAAAGCACACGTGTATGGAGGATTTGATTGCAACAAGAAATTAAACAAAAAGGTAATTGGGATGGAAGATATAAGAAGGTGGACAAGGATCTGTATGGTTTCTATCCAAAAAGATAGTAAGAGTGTGTTGAACAAATTACAGTTGGGCAACGATTAAATTGCAACGTTTATGAGTATGATTATCCCTGGCATAATTAACATATGAGTATCACATCCCGACATCTACAAACTGCCATCTGGCTGCATCTATAGCTAATACTCCACCCCAAGACAGCTATCCATCATGCATCTCAAAGTATTAAGTAAAATAGAGTATTGCATTAAGTAGTGACATGAAGTCGATGATATATTGTCTTCACCCTTTGTTCAAAGGATAATTGTGCAATCACTTTTTATCCCTAGAGGCAACAACACAATGCAGGAGTTTCCCACTTTTTTGGAAAAACAACAACAACTTTATTAATTAAAAACAATAGTTACATCGTCAATAAGAAAGGGTACAATATTTCCCATAGGCTCCTCGAACCAATCCCTTGTCACCAATTTTTTTCCCAACCTAGCGAGCTCATGAGCTAATTTATTTCCTTCCCTATTACAATGTTCAAACCTAGTAAGAGGAATATCACAAGCCATAAAATAGCAATCATAAAAAACTATAGCCGCCGCTCCTGCATAATTCCCTTTGTTGTTCATTGTGTCAGTGACTTCCATGTTGTCAGAATTACTAATGAAACGATTGCAGACTGCCTTTTGTGGAAGCAATAAGCCAAACCTAAGCGCCAACACTTACCCTGTCAGAACATCCACACAACAACTATCTTCCAATTTCCGCCAATTATAAAATTTCCTTTGTCATCCATGAGAATAGCACCTGCTATGCCCCTTAGCAGACCATGATCAAAGGAAGCATCCACACTCAACTCAATGATATGTCTCCAATGTCTATAATTTTTTATTGTTTTATGCTATTATATTATCAATCTTGTATGCTGTATGTGCTATTTTATATTAGTTTTATGGACTAACCTATTACCAGTTTATGTTTTTTCGCGTATTTTTTGTTTCGCAGAGAAACCATACCAAAGGAAATCCAAACACGATGAAAATTTACGATGATTTTTTCTGGACCAGAGGAGACCATAAACAATTCTTGCACTGTGATAAGCCTCTGTTCTCCTGCGATCCCATCTAGAGGCCTCTGCTGGTACTCTGTGGGAGGGGGAAACCATTGGGGAGGCAATTTTTATCAACCTTGCTACCTCTATGATGATGTGTGAGTAGTTCCCACAGGACCTACAGGTCCATAGCAGTAGCTAGGTCTCTCTCTCTCTATGATTTGTAGTATAATAATCTCTTCGGAGATCTATTCAATGTAATTCTCGCTGTGTGTTCGTAGGGATCCGATGAATTGTGGTTTTATGATCATATTATTCATTGAGAGTTTTGAGTCTTTTATGAGATTTATTAAGTGTGATTTTATAGCCTTGTATTTCTCTCTGATTTATCTACCTTTTTTGGCCAATTAGATTGATTTATCTTCAGTGGGAGAGGTTCTTGGTAGTAGGTTCAATCTTGTGGTGTCCTTACTCTATGATAGGAGGAGTTGCAAGGCACGTATTTGTATTGTTGCTACTAAGGGTAAAACAATGGGACTCAAACATATTATTTGGTCTTGCTTTGTCTACATTATGTAATCATGCTTGAAGCATTACTTTGTTTGTTATGAACATAATACCTTAAGATGCATGTTGGATAGTGGTCGAGGGGGTGTAGTAACAGTAGTATATTTAGTAAGATTGATGGTCTACTTGTCATAGACGTAATGCCTATATATTAATCATGCCATGAAGAATGATCATAATTATGCGTTATTCTATCAATTGCCCAACAATAATTTATTTACCCACCATACTATGCTCATGAGAGAGATGACACTAGTGAACTCTATGGCCCCTGACTTCTTTCACTTTATATTTACTAAAACTCTAAAAATACTTACGACAATTTATTTACTTTTATCTTATCTATCTACCACTGCCATATTTAATCCTTGCAATTAGAGTACAAGGGGATTGACAACCCTCTTGCCCGCGTTGGGTGCAAGTATTGCTTACAGTGATTGTGTGGTGTCTCCTACTGGTTCGATAAACCTTGGTTCTTAACTGAGGGAAATAATATCTGCTACTATACTACATCACCCTTCCTCTTCGGGGAAATCCCAATGGCTAACACAGGTAGCACTTAACAAACCCTATAGGAGGTATGCTCCATCCTCCATTTTTCCTATTTGCATTAGGTGAGTGGGAATTTACTTAGTTTGTTGTTATAGCATGAATCCCCATAATAGTTTGGTACTCATCTTGAGACTTTCCCTTATGAACAAACTTATATCTATTCCACCATAAATACCAGACAGTTATAGCGATGAGCTTTCGTGCATTCCAGAGGCCCGACATACATAGTTCTTAATGTGGCATGAGGAGTAATAATTCAACGACTGCCTCTCCCGCACGACCAACAACACGAGCTTTGTAACCATTTCATACATCCCCAACTCATCCCACACCTCTTTAGCCTTCTAGCGCAAAAACAAGACGTGTTTTGTATCCACTGGCCCATTCGAGCATGATGGGCAATGGGCAAAGTTTTCATGTGTCTATTGACCAGGGTAACGCTACACAGGAGGGTCCCATGCAACGTACACCAAATAAAGATTTTTACCTTCGCCAAAGAAGCTAATTTACAAATCTTACCCAAATAGGATTGACCATACCATTTGTGTACTCCAATTTCCTCCCATGTTATTTATTCCTTTCCCCCAAATAGGTTGATCGAACGGCGAACAAACCATTTTTCGTATAGCTCCAAGCAATGAAATCCAGCATATTGTGCATAGGGAAAGGGATCACCAGGACTCGTTGAGCATCAATTGGACAAAATTTTTGTCTGACCAAATCACCATCCCAAAAATTCATGAATGAATCAATAAGATCAGAAATTTTGGACAGAAGATGCCCTCTTCTAGGAGTAATACTTTTTGTATTTGCACACTTTAGGATCCAACTAGCTATATATAACCTTTTCTGAGAGAGTCTACTCCCGCCATAATGCTTGTCCAAGTAAAGGAGGAGCCCTATTTAAACTTGCGTTCATTAAATCAGCCTCGGGAAATACTTGGCTCTTGAGATTGTGGCACATAAGGAATCATGACTATGAAGGAGATGCTAAGCTTGTTTGGCTCCTTGGTCTTTTAGAGCACACATATTCCACCATGCCACCCAATGCATCCTTTTCTGGTTTTCCTAGTCACGCCACTAAAATTGTGCCATCACTCACTGATTCCTTTGCAAAATAATATAGGAATTTTCAAGACAGACATGGCATAAGTTGGAATGGCTTGAACAATATATTTGAGCAACATTACCTTTCCTCCAGTAGATAACAATTTTTCTTTCCATCCACTAATTTTCATAATAATTCAATCAATCAGGAATTGAAAACAATCACTTTTTTCCATACCCACATTGGCAGGTAAACCCAAATATTTGTCATTGAGTGCTTCAATCATAATATTCAAAACTTTAGAAATTTGCGCCTTGTCTTCTACTTTTGTATTAGGGCTATAAAATACGCTAGATTTTTTGACACTCACTATTTTACCTAAGGTAACACAATAAGAATTCAGAACTGATCTCAAAGCCTCCGCATTGATGGAATTTCCTTGCATAAGGATCAAAGAGTCATCGGCAAATAGGAGATTGGAAACGGAAGGGGCTTCTCTCCTAACCTTAATACTAGAAATATTACCAATATCCTCTGTGTTAGCTAAGAGGGCAGTTAGGACCTTCATACGTAACAAGAAGAAAAGGGAGAGAGATCAGGATCCCCTACCTCAGTCCTCTAGTAGGTTTAAAACTCCCCGTCTCTTACATATTAAAACGGGCGAGCTACTCCACAGAGGAAACACATTACATAATTAAGTTCACCCTGTTCTCATGGAAACCCATTTTCAACAAAATTTCCCTTTAGACGACCATTCCACTCAAACATATGCTTTGTGCATGTCTTGTTTGATTGCACACAAACCTTCTTTACACGCCCTTTTCTTTTTTATTGTGTGGAAACATCATATGCCACTAAAATATTGTCTATAATCATTCTTCCAGGAACAAAAGCACTCTGAGTTGGGCTAATAATATCTGGAAAAATTATCTTCAATCGAGCAACAATCATTTTTGAAATAACCTTATACACCACATTGCACAAAATTATTGGGCTGAATTGAGTTACCTTTCCCGGAGAGCTAATCTTCGTCATCATTCCAGTTGCAGTATCATTCCATCCTGCCGGTATAGACATGTATTCACCGCAGGGGGACCTCATCTGTCAGATCTTATCTCAACATAGACCAAAATATCATATAAGAAATAACATGCTCTTTTAAATCACCAATATCAAATAGGGCCTTCCGAACTTTCTCTGCCATATATAGGGCCATAGGGGCATTATTCATATCACCTATCACTTTTCTTTTTATAAGATACATAAGTTTCAGGTCCTGGTGGGAGATTTTTTTACGTAAATAGGTTATAAAAATGCCCTCTAGTGTGATCTTTCATCTCCGCATCTTGCACCCACACCCCATTGTCATGTAGCAATTTTTTAGTCTGATTTCTTTTCTTTCTAGCTATTGCCGCATTATGGAAAAAGAGGTGTTACGGTCCCCATACAATAGATAGTTTGCACGACCACGTTGAATCCTGTAAATATCCTCTGGTTCCAAATGGTTTTCAATGAGGACATGAATCTCCTTTTGTCGCGCTAGCGAATCCACATTCATAGGCTGTTGGGGATATAACCCCGTGATGTGACCCACCCAGGAGGGGCCAGGTTAGATTGTTGGCGACTCATAAATGAAATCCTAAGTATGCCCAAGAAACATAAGATATGAAGACTAGAGGTGGCTTACAAGGCGGGCATGTTGCCCAAGACCCGTACATGGCATCATAATCTGGAGGTGTGAGCCGCCCGATGCTGACTTGCTTAACAAGGAAAAGGCGACTTAGAACCCGGGTCGGTCATGTTGAATGATCTGACTTGGACTCTTGTAAGCCCAGGGCCTCGACCTGTGTATATAAAGACGAGGTCCTACAGCGGGTAAACTTAGGTTACAATAGATCGAGAGCTAGGTTAAGCAATTCAGCTCCCTTGTAATTGATACTCATCAATACAACACAAGAAGGAAGTATTGTTTTACCTCATCGGTGAGGGGCCGAACCTGGGTAAACTCGTGTCTCTCGTCCCACTCAACCCCTTTAAGCTAATCACCGTTGCCATGGCCTCGCACCTAAGTCCTTTCACAAGGGCATCTACCGTCACAAAACCATGACCTTTGGCGCCCACCGTGGGGTTAGCGCATGGTGGTTCCAAGTTCTTGCAGGTCTCTTTCCCAGGGATCGAGGGGTACGCCGTTGGCAGGATCACCAAGAGTCACCGCGGAAAGCTCTACATCGACGATGCTGGCTAGGGCCCCCAGGCCGACTCAATTGAGTACGGGTACCGGGTGCCCTTCGGCAGAATTCACGTCTTCATCGGCAAGATCAGCGAATTTGAGCCTGAGCCGGACACCTCCAGCGACCTCTTTGAGTCGGCCCAGCGCACACAACCCACCCGGATTCAACCCGACTAGAAGCATGCCTTCGTTGGTTTCACGCAAGGCTTGGAGCTTGCGGAAAATTCTGCATTTGGTGGAGAGACTCTCGTCTACTCAGATGATGAGTCCTCAACTAGAGAGACGGAATCAATCTATCAGCTTCAAGACAGTTGGCTTGGGGCCTATTCTGATGGCAACAGTATCCTGGACCCCTATGAGCCGCCGAGCAGGGCTCCTATCTTCATGGCTGGCACATGGCCGGCCTTAAATTCATCAACAACTACACTATGATGTCTAGATCGTCTGCGGTTGGGGCTGGCTGCTAAGAGAGACCGTCGACTCAAGTCTTCTCAGATCTCTTAGGAAATTTGACAACTTTGTTGGCAACTGAGGTGACTGCACCGAATCAAGAGAAGCATAATGCAGAGATTATAAAGATTCTGGCAAAGATCAGTAAGGCCCCGAGGATGTCAACACAGAGAATGCAAGGAGGTGAAGGCATAGGCTCAGATTGCGGCTAAGTTGAAGCATGTAAGGGCAGAAGCTTGGCGTTTAAGCCTAGATCAGAAAGCCTTTAACACAGTTCTTTGTAGAAGGCACCAGACTCGCTTGCCTTTGCAGTATGAGCCCATGAATCTGTTCAACACACCAGGGGTAGGGACAAGCACTCCTGATGCAAGGGTGAATCCTCAGTTGATCCCGAATGTGCCTGGAAGCCGAGCGGCGGCTCAACCTCGTCAGCCTGAGACAGCACAGAGGGAGGAGCGGGTACCTAACCCACCCCCAATCAAACCCCGCCTCGACGTTTCTTGACAGCACCGCCTAGGCATTTTTCTAACCCGGTGAATAACATATTAGCGGCAGCAACACGGCTGGCAGCTATTCCGATCGAGGGCGAGTCATCGGAGGCGGTGGAGACACAGAACACCGTCGAGCTCCTTCAAACGACTGTTGCACAACAGGCGGCTTACTCATATAATTGTGATCGTGTTCATTCGACCCCACACCCAAGTCGGAGTTATAATCGGTGCATTGAGTCACCGACAATTTCCAGTAGCGAGCGACATCAAGACCCGCCCCGTGGTGTTAACCCGCCCCAAATGATAACCTACTAGTCAATGCTCAGGCGATTGTGGATGACACCAGAGATCGTCGCGAGGTGGAACCGGCAGCTCAGCAGGGGGCTTATGAGCAGCCTCCGTTGACCTCTTCAGCTTCAATTGGGGCTGGAATGATTTCCAGGACAGTTGGAGTGCTGTGTTCAGTACCAGCTTTGCATAATGAGCGTCTGCCCAAGGATTTCAAGGGTCCTCGTAAGGTGCCTAATTACATAGCTGATCTCCCTCCTGAAGGCTAGATTGAGAGTTATGAATTAGCCATGGAGATGTTGGATGTCGATGATGCGGTATGTGCTAAGTATTTCACTACGATGCTGGAAGGGACAACTCGTACATGGTTAAAAAGTGTTCCTGCTAATTCCATCAACTCATGGGGAGAGTTGAAGGCATGCTTCATCAAAAAAATTCAAGGGACATGCAAGGAGCCTCTAACGATTATTGATCTGCTCACCATTGGGTCCACCATTGGGTCCGGCGGGTCTCGTCTATTATTCACTCGTCGGATAGCATTGCGGCAGGGCGGGCAGTTCTGGTCTTGGAGAAGAATTGTCACTTTACCCCCCTCAAGCAGAAGCTTGGGCGACTTAAGCGTTATTGTAATGACATGGGTGAGCTCATGGTGGTTCTCAATAATATGCCGACTCTGATAACACGAAGGACCCGGGATCTGATGATGAGAAATCCAACAAGGGCAAGAAGAGCAGCAATGTTAAGGGACAACAGCAGAATATGCCAGGGCATAATGGCAACAACCAGTGCAATGGTGGTAGGTGCAGGCACCCTGATGGTGGGTCAGATCTGGTAGCTAACACCAACACTGGTTACAAGAACCAGCACCGCAACGGTAATGGTAATCCACCTTATGGGAAGGGAAAGCCTTTTAATCTTGAGACTACGCTAAATGACCCGTGCTTGAAGCACACTTTTCCTGACAAGCCATCTACTCATGCCTGGAAGGATCCTTGGGTTATGAGGGAGTTCAGGAACTACAGCCTCAATCAGAATCACGGTAATGACAATGGACCATCCGGTGGGTCGGGTCCTAGATCTCAGGGTTTCGGCTTTGGTGGAGGCGGTTCAAATACTGGCTATCAAAATCAAGGTAACCATGGTGGTCATAATAAACAGTCTGGTCATGGCAACCAGCAGCAAGGAAATCCGTTAGGGTATCAGAGTAATCCAAAGCAGCTCTATGGTGGCCAATACCATGTTTTTACTACAAGTCTTTGCAAACAAGATCAGAAGGTTCACAAGCGCGCAGTTAGTGTTGTTGAGCCAACAATACCCGAATACTTACGCTGGTTGGAGCACCCGATCACATGGAGTCGGGAGGATCACCCGCCTCGGGTTGAGAATCCGGTCATCTGGCATTGGTGGTTGCCCCTCAAGTGGGTAGTTATAAGTTTACTAAGGTGCTTATGAATGGGGGCAGCAATATCAACATCTTGTATTATGACACTTTTCATCAGATGAATTTAACTCACAAGGATCTTAAGCCGTCTTCCACAGTTTTCCATGGTGTGGTGCCTGGTAAGTCGGCGTATCCTGTCGAAAAGATTGCCCTAGAAGTCGCCTTTTGTTATGACTATGATTCTAGAGCAGAGACATTGTGGTTTGAGGTGGTCAAAATCAAGAGTCCATATCATGCCTTGTTTGGACGGCCGGCTTACGCTAACTTCATGGCTCGACCTTGCTATGTTTATTTACAACTCAAGTTGCCAGGGCGAAAGGGTACAATTACGGTCCAAGGTGATCGGAAGGTTGCTTTGGAATGTGAGGAAGGAGACGCATCTGATACAGAATCAGCTTGTGCTACTGAGGAGCTTATGTTTTACAAGGATAATGTTGACCCGGCTGATATGACCCCTATGAAGAAACCCACCACTGAACAAGACCCTTTGTTGAAGTTCAAATCGGCTGATGACACCAAGCATGTTGATTTTATCCCTGGAGACTCATCTCAGCAGTTCACTGTGGGGGCTAATATTGATCCTAAATAGGAAAGCACGCTCATCGAGTTCATCCGTGAGAATTGGGACATCTTTGCATGGAAACCTTCTGACATGCCATGTGTATTGAGATAATTCGCTGAGCATACTCTTAATGTGGATACTCAGTTTAAGCCGGTCAAACAGTTCCTCCGTTGTTTCAATGAAGAGCTACGTAAGGCTATTGGAGAAGAGGTGGCCCAGCTCTTAGTGGCTGGGTTTATAGTGGAAGTTTTTCACCCTAAGTGGTTGGCTAACCTTGTGCTGGTACTCAAGAAGAATGGCACGTGGCGTATGTGTGTTGACTACACAGATCTCAACAAAGCTTGTCCGGCTGATCCGCTTGCTCTCCCCCGTATCGACCAGATCATTGATGCCATGGTGGGGTGCGAGAGTTTATGTTTCCTGGATGCTTATTCTGGTTATCATCAGATCAAAATGGAAGTTAAAGACCAAGAGAAGACATCTTTCATCACAGCTTTTTGGAGCCTTATGCTATGTTTCTACGCCTTTTGGGCTTAAGAGTGCTCAGGCGACTTATCAGCTGTGTTCAGAATTGTTTTCACTGTCAGTTTGGGTGCAATGTTCATGCTTATGTAGATGATATTGTGGTCAAGTCAAGGAAGAAGGAGACTCTCCTAGAGGATCTGAAAGAAACTTTTAACAATCTCCCGGTTTACAAAATGATGCTTAACCCGACCAACTGTGTTTTTGGTGTGCCTTCAGGAAAACTATCACTACTAGGGAAAATCTTATACACAGAATCTTAGCAGCAGCGTGGTTTAAAAACAAACGATACTGCTAATTAGCAGTAGCGAGCTCCGGGAAACCGCGCTACTAACGCACATATAGCGGTAGCGCTCTAGGTGAAACAAGCGCTACTACTATAATTGCCACGACGTTGCCTCCAGGCTAGATATAGTAGTAGCGCCCTTCTCCTGGATGCGCTACTGCTAATGTACTTAGTAGCAGCGTTTTTCTTCAAAACTCACTGCTGCTAAGTATCACCGCAACTAATTAAGTTTAGTCCCATACTGCTAAGCGAACAAGGTGTTTACCACCTTAAATATGTTAGTTCTCAAACTATCTCGAGCACTTGGTCTTCCTTGAACTATATGTGTAGGATTTGTGGCTGCAATATGAATCCTCGCCTGTACCTATACAGGTACAGTGAGGATTCATGTTGACTATTTAGATTCTACACAAAAATATCAATGATGACCAATGTATATTTTTGATGTTTTTACATGCCTAGACTTATAGCATTTTTCCAGGACAAAAGCGGTACTGATATTGGGATAAACAAAAGAAATAACTACTTCCTTTAGCAGTAGCGTTTTTTTCTAAAACGCGCTATAGCTAAATTAGCTATAGCGCGTTTCCTTAAGAGCGCTACTCCTAGTTCGACTTAACTACCCGCGGGCTCAAAATTTTGCTAAGTCCTCCTTTCCCCCTGTTCCCCTACTCCTCTGTCGCCGCCGCCTGAGCCCGAGCCTGCCCTCACCGCCGCTGCACGAGGCCGCCCTCAACCTCACCGTCGTCGCCCTCGACCTCACCACCACCGCCCGAGCCCGCCCAGGACCGCCGCCTCCCGATCCGAGCCCGCCCTCGCCGCCCCTACCTCCATCGCCGAGAACCTCCACGCCACGGTCTCTCCCCTCTCTGTGTAAGCCCCCCACCCCTCGCCCACCCCTCTCTCTCTGCTTAGTTAGTAGATGTTTTTTAGTAGTAGTAGATGTTAATTTAGGGTTCATAGATAATGATTTTTAGTAGTAGTAGATGTTAATTAGTAGTAGTGATGGTACTAGTTAACTAGGTCAGGCGGAGGTAGTGGGCGTACAGGTCGAAGGTCGAGCACCCAGAGGATAACGAATCTATCGAGTACGGAGTGCCATTCGTGAGGGTGCAGAGCCGGCCGGAGCCACATGAGTATTCATTCTCCCACCACAAGAGGAGGCCGAATGGTGCTACGTCGCTTCCCCGCCATTCTCCACGGTTCCCTCGATGCTCGCCTCGTTTCAATGGCGGCGGTAGGGTTTAAGATAAGTCAAGACTAACCTAATCTTCCACCTGCTCATGCTTACAATCGGTGTGACAACAAATGAAAATCATGCTTACAATCAGTCTCACGAGTACTATGCCAATCACCCTTAAATAGCTCTGGACCTTTGGGTCAAAGTTGTGACATAGTGTACAAATAAAGAAAAATAGATTGGTGCTTCTTTCAGAAAAGAGTACTCCCTAGAAAACTGCCAATATAAGCTACTAGTATTTGGTTAGAGGATTTGCTGTCGAGAAAGATCCGTCCACAGAGAGCGCCAGACATCCCACTGGTGGTGGTGGATGCCAATGCATGCATGGAGCATGGTTGGTGTCAGTAATTTTACTGGGCACACCTTGCACTCTGCATATATGCCGGTTCCATCCAGACATTTGTGCAGTTCCACCAAAATGCAGTTGAATAACCCTGTTTGCACAGTGTAATGAAAAGCGTGATTACATTATAGTGGCACTAGTTGATGAAACACGCAAAATAAATAGAAGAAAATATTGCGATAGTATCATAGTATGCCATGCTGCGAGGGCGAGATGGGCCCTGCGACGCCTCATACTGGAAATCGTCCCAAGTCTCCCCGATACACCTTCTGCCAGTGATGAACATCAGTGTACAGCGGTAGTACAAGGAGGGGCCTTGAGACATTCAAATCTCTATTTTTGTGCAGATCAACTAAAATTAAGCACCCCAGTCTGCAGAAACGCTTAAACATTAACAATGGGACTAGTTGATGAAACATACATTAACAAAGAGAAGCACTTTCTTTATCTACATTGGAAATGAAATGATAGAGATGACACTCGCTCTATTTTAACTGCATTATTACTTCATTTTATCAGTGACACTAGGGTCGAGCAGGTGGCAAACGAGGTGTACCGTGCGTCGCAAGGATGAAGGTCGGGGGTGCTTAGACTGGGATGCTGAAGCTGGATCTTTCAGTCCCTATCTTCCCGCTGATGTTCCTGTGGTAGCATTTGGGTTGTAATCCAAACTTGGTCGAGCTAGTGCAGCGTCCCCCTACCTGCCTAGCTTATGTGGCGAACTTGTCTCCTGCCAGTACTCAGTCCGTTCTAGTAGTAGTTGCATAGCTGCCCATTTACACGGAGATGTTGTCGGATAATGGTTCTCTATGGTTGGGTTTCTTTAATGAAATCGGAGGGAACCCCCTCTTTCGTTATATAAAAAATAGTGGCACTAGCGGTGCCAAAACGTTGCCTCAAATTAATAGTGCCACTAGTGTCGGCGTTCTGGGAACGGGGGTCCCCAGACTTGCCTGCCTGCGGCCCACAGCATGGCTAAGCCAGCAGGCCGTACGGCCCATCTTCATCAACAAGGCATCCAAGACCCTCGCAAGGGTCCAAGCCTCGTGAGGCGGACGACGCAAGACCTCCTCTGGAGTAGCCTAACCAGGCAGGCTCGCGAGGAGCGGAGATATCAAGGCGGGGCAAACCTCACGAGGCTCTCATGACGTGAGCCATGACGAACGGCACCAAAGTGAGCGCCGGCCTTGTGGCCCTTATTTCCTCTTTGGTGCTAAGAAGGCCAGCGCAGGCGAAGAGTACCGAGGCATCAGGCAAAGGTTGCTATATTGGTGCAACAAGACCAAGACCAGGAGGATGGCAAGACGGAGGTCATCGTGGAGCCCAAGAGGCGTCACCACCAGAGCTTTTCGTAGGCGAACACCAATTTTGTCAGGATAGCTTGTACTAGTTGTCCCCCTTCAAATTTGCCCGCCGATTGTTGGCTCCCTTCCCGCTCGATATTTGGGAAGCGGACCAGGGCCTTTATAAATAGGTCTAGCCACCATAGTAGAAGAGAGATCTCATCTTCGCTTGATCCAACCTGATCGAGAGCCTAGCCACAAGAACACCTCAACCTCAGGAGGTTGTTCTTCCCTTGTACTGTTCATCATCAGCCCAAGAGGCAATCCACCACCACCACACTGGAGTAGGGTATTACACCACAACGGTGGCCCGAACCAGTATAAACCTCATGTCTCTCTATGTTGCGAGTTCGTCGAGTTCGTCCGTGAGATCTTTGCGAGCTAGGGCGTAGATCGGTAGGAGGGAAAGACTTCGCGTGCACCCCAGTGTTCAAACCTCAGTGTTTTGCCGGAACTCCACATCCGACATTTGGCACGCTAGGTAGGGGTGCGTCGTAGCCTCCCTTCCATCAGTTCTTTGCTCCATCGCTCTGTCGTCTCCATGGCGGACGCTCGCCGTGCTCAAGCTGAGCGTTGGGCTGCCCTCACCGCTCGTGTCGCTCGACGGCTCCCGCTGGTGGGCCACCTCGTCGTTCTCCGTTTCCCGCCGCCAACGCTGCCAGCGGCCCGGCGGGGAACGAGTAGCAGGTCTCCTCGCTGCATCCTTTGGTGCGGAAGGACGGTCGCATCGCTACTCCATCACTGACCCCTGCCAGTTCTTCGTCTCACGCGCACCGCGCTCCCATGGAGGCACGAGCCGCACTCCTCACGGCGAACGAGCTCCTGCGCTACCGCCCCGTCGACGACCTCTACGATGAGTGGCTCGATCGCGTCGCCGAGCTCGTCCGCGCCGCAGGGGGCTCTCCAGCGCCATCCCACTCTCTGCCTCCCCCTCAACCAGCCGCGGGCGACGGGGCTCATGGCATGCCTCC
This sequence comes from Aegilops bicornis, assembly GCA_021605145.1. Classification (NCBI taxonomy): domain Eukaryota; kingdom Viridiplantae; phylum Streptophyta; class Magnoliopsida; order Poales; family Poaceae; genus Aegilops; species Aegilops bicornis. Next base: position 275,054,212 of record CM038673.1, read on the forward strand.
TCCACCTCAGGCCCAAGACGGCGCCTTGGCACCAAGGCGCGCAGCTCCTCGGCGTGATCCGCCGCGCCCGGCGCCCGCGCGTGAAGAGAGAAGCTGCCAAGAAATCCCACGGCCGCGAGAAGCTGCACCTGCGCTCCCCACGCCACCTTGTCAAGACCGCGCACCGCCCGCAGCGGCACAGCGCGGACCCTGCCAAGTCCAAGCTCCACCTCCGAAACGGCCCCGGCAACCACGGCTGGCTGCCGTGCCTTCACCCCCGAGCTGCGTAGCGTCGCCTGGCCAGGCAAGTTCAAGCCGGATCTGCCTCCTCGCTACGACGGCACCGCCGAACCTGCGGAGTTGTTGCAGCTCTATGAGGTAAGCATCGAAGCGGCCAACGGCGATGAAAAAGTCATGGCGAACTAGTTTCCCATGGTTCTCAAGCATGGAGCTCACTCCAGGCTCTTGAACCTGCAGCACGACTCGATCTTCTCCTGGGACGAGATGCGCGACCGCTTCGTCGCCAACTTCCAGGGCACTCGCGACCGCCCACCGGCCGCAGGTGATCTATGCCGCATCAAGCAACAACCAGGAGAGACCCTCCAGAAGTACATCCAGCGCTTCAACAACGCCCGCCTCAAGATCCCCAAGGTCACGGACGAGGCCATCATCTCTGCGTTTTCCGACGGCGTCCGTGACGTCAAGATAAAAGAAGAGCTCCCCATCCACGAGGAGCTCTGCACCTCTCAGGAGCTATTCAACCTGGCGACCAAGTGCGCAAGAGCTGAGGAGGGGCGCCTTTCTCACCTAGAGCTGCTAGCCACAGGAGCGGAGGAGAAGAAGGCCAAGGCCAAGGACGTGAAGCGCAAGGAGGCGATCGTGCTCGCAGCGAAGCCCGACACCAAGCGGGGCAGAGATCAGCCCGAGACATCCAAGAACGGCCGACCGTTCTGCGCCTTCCACAACCTGAACACCAACAACACCAGCGACTATCAAGAGCTCAGAGCCATATGGGAAGGGCGCTACTGATCGACGCCCGAGTGCAACGGCGGGCTACAGCATGAGAGGAGGACGTGGAGGCGGACACTGGGACGACCGTGGCCCGCGCCAGGAGTGGCACGACCGGCGTCGTGAGGATCGCTGGCAAGACCAACCTCGCGAGGGCGCCTGGAGGGACCCGCCTCGTGATGATCACCCCCAGGGAAACACCGGTCTTCCCCCGCTGCCGCCACCAAGAAGGAATGACGATGACCACCAGGACGAGGGGGCTGGGGGCTTCCAGGAGCCGCGTGCGATCGCCTGCATCTTGGGCGGTGCCCAGGACCCAGCCTCTCAGCGCATCTTCAAATAGTTCACTCGCGAGGTGACGCGATGCTCCCCAAGCTCGAAGCCACGCGCCCGCTCAGGTGGTCCCAATGCGCCATCACTTTCAACTAGGTGGATCAGCTCAAGTGCGCAGCCACCGCTGGCGCCCTCCCTATGTTGTGTTCCCCAGTCATCAGCAATGTGCAGGTCACCAAGACCCTCATCGACGGTGGCGCAGGGCTCAACGTCCTGTCCGTCGACACGTTCGACAACCTCCAAGTGCCATATGAACAGCTCCAGCCCACCAAGCCTTTCTCAGGAGTGACCGACGGTTCCACCACACCGATAGGGCAGGTCCGCCTGCCTGTCACCTTCGGGGAGCGCAAGAACTACCGTACCGAGCTCATCGACTTCGACGTCGTGCACATCCATCTGCCGTACAATGCCATCCTCGGGTATCCAGCCCTGGCCATGTTCATGGCAGTCACTCATCATGGCTACAACATTCTGAAGATGCCAGGAAGTGGAGGAATCATCACGGTCCCGTGTGAAGAGAGGGATGCGGTGTGCTCCCTCGAGCGCGCCTTCCAAGATGCAGAAATTGACAACCCCAAAAGCAGAATGAAGGCCCTCCGGAGGCCATCCCTAAGAAGAAGCAGTCGCACCGTGCAGTACCTCAGGAGGATGGCGCCGCGGAAGGAGCCTTGTCAGGATCAACGCCCGCTCCAGGGGTGCCTCCCTCCATCACATAGGAAGGCGCACCCGGTGCTCTCCTCAGGCAGGGCTCGGGGGCTCTCTTCTGGAGGGCCTCAGACCTTGCCAACCTCAAGAGGGAGGCGCTTGGGCACCACTTGGAGGCGTGTGCTGCGCGGCACGTGTCCTTCAGGAGAGCACAGGGCAAGGAGTGCCCACCACCCAGGAGTTCATCACCAAGACCACTCAGGAACTGCAAGACGCAAGGGCCACGCGCAGCGACCGCAGCTCACGAGGTGCAGCTCCGCATCCTGGCGAGGATGTTGGGCTGCGTGTCTGCATCGACATCCCCGGGCTCAACAGGGCCGCATCTCAGGAGCATTTCTGTCCTTCACGTGTGGGCTGCTGCGAGGGCCTGTGTCACAGCTACGTTCGCATGCCCTTCGGCTTGCCGGGCATGGCGTCAGCCTATCAGCGCAACCTGCGGCGTGCCCTTGCAGCTCAGGAGGCCAGGAGCCGCGCCGTCCTGGAGGAGATGGAGACGGTCTTTAGGGAACCTCCCCAGCCCCAGAGGCTCAGGGTCCCGGTGGCTCATGAGGAGTCATTTCTTCAGCGCACACCTTCAGCTGCACCAACTCTACTTCGTCTACAGAACCAGGTGACATCTTTCTAGTTTGTTTAGCTGGGAGCGCCCCTCGGGTTGCATCATTCCCAGGCCACATGGTTCCGTCCCTGTGGCATGTATCCCTTTTTCTTATGTCTTTAGCTTACCTTGCCGGGGGCGCCCCTCGGGCTGCATCATCCCCAAGCCGCTCGGGCCGAACATAGTGGCATGTATCTTCCTGCATTTATCCAAGTTGATCTGCTCTCCATGCTTAACCTGCCAACGCCTATCATCCGCTTGATTGCCGCCCGCCGCGGGCCTGTTCATCCTATGCAATATGCTTGTACTTTAAAAGGGGGGCTCCTGAGCATCGCGACTCAGGAGCTCTTACTGGCTCTCCAGCCCTCACCCCCTAGCCTTGACTACGGCACCGCGACCTGGCATACCAGTGGCGGCTGAGCTCTCTCAAGGGTCGGGACCTGAGGACGTAGAGTACTTGCATCTAACCGCCTTGTAGGAACATACAGTCACCAAGACTCAAGACCAGGTGCAACCCGCCTTGAGGTAGGGCCTCGTGAGTCCCGCGCTGGCTCACGAGTGCCCAGATACACCTCGCAGCCCTGCCGTGCAAGCCACGTGTCAGGGCGGGGCTGTACACGCCCCGGGGGCTCCTCCCGAAGGGGGTCCCCCATCCCACGCCCAAGTGGAAGCACCATGCTCCGCGCTGGCTGTCGACACTGCCGAGGAGCGGCTATGCTCGTGCACAAGCGGAAGCACTATGCTCCGCGCTGGTGATAAACAACTGAGGGCGGCCCCGCGGTCATACCAACCTCAGGGAGCCCAGAGCTCAGCATCCAGCCTCACCGCAACGCCTCCCCTCGGGAGAGCCGCGCGAGGGGGCTGGGCACGGGGGCTGCGCTCGGGTCACGCCCAAGCGCACACCATCCAACCATGTCCCCAGACTTGGGCGTGGAAAAAAACGCACCCCTCCCGAGGCCTCGGCGAGGGCAAGTATGGAAATTGTTTGCACGTCAAGGGGGACTCCTGAGCATCGCGACTCAAGAGCCTAACTGGTCAAGTAGCCCCTCACTCCTTGGTCCGTCCTGGTCTCCGGTCGGCCCAATGGCAGTTGAGGTATGCGCGAGGCCGGGCTCTGCCGACGTAGAACATTAATCTTTCCCCACGAACTCTCCCTATATGTTGTTTGCGCATCAAGGGAGACTCCTGAGCATCGCGACTCAGGAGTCTAACTAATCACGTAGCCCCTCACTCCTTGGTCCATCCTGGTCTCCGGTCGCCCAATGGCGATTGAGGTATGCGCGGGGCCGGGCTCTACCGACGCAGAACAAAAAGCAAATAGGAAGGAAATCACGAAATCTCGAAGCACATATTAAAAGCATATTGTCCTCACAATACCAAATGAAAAGTCTAAATGCCTCCACGAGGCCTGATACATGTCGCAGGAACAGAACATGAAGAATGGCAGCGGGTCACCTCTAGACGTCACCGTCGCCTGCGGAAGGTGCTCCCCTGTGATCAATTTTGTCTTCACCTTCACCACCAGCCGCAAGGTCGACGACATCGCCGGACAGAGGAGCGAAGACAAAGCTGCGGAACTTCCTCAGCAAGGCCCCCACCTGATCTTGCACAGCCGCGGCAGCCGCCTCGTATTGATCTTCAGCTACAGGCTCCAACAGCTCGTCAAGGCAAGCAGTGGGGTCGCGAAGGTGCAGGTGGCTAAAGATGCGAGTCAGTGCGGCTGAAGATAGGACGCGAGATTCTGCCTCCGCCATTGGATCGAGGCCATCAACAACCTCCTGAAGCGCCTTCACCACGAGAGAAAGCAGCTGGGTAGGGCCGTCCTCGTCGGTGTCCAGTGGCTTCTCCAGGACATGCTCGTAGAGCTTCAGCGCTTGCGAGATCTCTTCTCGAGATCGGCGAAGGCCACGCGGTCTTCGGCCAGGACTCGCACCTTGGCATAAAGATCGGCCTCCCTCGTCCCCATCTTCTGCTCCAACTCTTCGAACCGGTTGCGCTCAGCGGCCTGCTTCTTCCCCAGCTCCGCCAGCTCGGCATCAAAATTCTTGACGGCTTCCTCCCAGGCCTTCATCTCCACCTCCTTCGCTTGGCGGCATTGTACCTCTTCGGCGTGCTTGTCACGCAGGCTCTGCAACTCGCCCTCCAGCTCTTGGCAGCGGTCACGGTGGCCTTGGCGTCTTTCAGCACCGCCTCACGATCGGCTGCAGCGCTGGCGGCTCCTTGCTTCTCCTTCTCGGAAGCCGCAGCAGCCTGGCCCAGCGCCGCGCGAACCGCCAGGTCGGAGTGAAGCCAGCCAGAGGCCAACTCCAGACGCCCGGCCACCAGGCACGGGTCCGCGCTCAGGAGATCCGCCTGCAGCTGGGTCATCTCCGAAAGGGCGCGCTCCAAGACAACAGCAGGAGCAGAAGAACCAGGGAGTGGAGCAGCAGTAGTAGGAGGAAGCGACATCGTTACTAGGGCTTGGGAGACCGCGGACCCCAGAGCAGCTGGGTCCTCGTCAGCCGCGCCAAGCGCCGGCACCTCCGGAGACAGCGGGGCCATGGGGGCTTATTCCACGTGGCGATGTTCCTCTTGGCCCCGCGAGGACAACCGGGCTGGGGATATGCGGGCGCTGCTGCCTCCTTTCTCTGCGGAGGGAGGCACGGCCGCCGAATCCTCCTTCCTCTTCTTCACCGAAGATGTCGGCCTGATCAACCAAGGGCGAGCATCAGGAAATAACAAGTACCAGCAGGAATAAAGTGAAGCTCGAGACACCTACCGGTCCACCGCGAAGTACTCCACCCTCTGCTTGGGAAGCTTGAAGCCTGACATCATCAGGACCTGAGGGGCAGGCGTTCGGGTCCCGGCAGCAGCAGGTGGTGCAGAAGCAGAATCGAATCCAGCCCCAGGAGGTGTCGGGGTGGAGGCGGCACCGCAGGCCACCAGCGACGACCTACCCTTTGTCGGGATGAGGGATGCTCCCTCTCCCCTTGGTAGGCGTCGGCAGGTCAGCAGGCGCATGGTGGCGAGGCTTTTCTCCATGACGGTGGGCGCCTCCAGGGCCGGCTCGTACCAAGCCGACGCAGAGGAAGTCTTGACCTTGCGTGGTGCCATGGATTGCGGGTGCAGGATGAGATTGGGGCGGATCTGGAGGTAGCGGTGGCAAGGAGCAAGAAAGGGTATCTAGAGAGAGGCAAGGAAGAAGCAATGAAGGCAAGTGCTGCCTGCGCCAGCCTTTTGTCAGGTCAGGCAGTTGCCGAGGCAGCGTGGGGAAGCGGAGACGCCCACGTCCAATCAACCGCCACACGTCAACAGAGGCCGACGGCTTTTGGGGGCCCGCGGTGCTCCGAACTTGACCCTTGGCTTCACCGCGAAGCCAAGCCCGAGCGCACCTTGGGGCCGGGGGCTACTGTCGGCGTTCTGGGAACGGGGGTCCCAGACTTGCCTGCCTGCGGCCCACAACGTGCCTAACCAGCAGGCTGTACGACCCATCTTCATCAACAATGCATCCAAGACCCTCGCGAGGGTCCAAGCCTCGCGAGGCGGACGACGCAAGACCTCCTCTGGAGTAGCCTAACGAGGTAGGCTCGAGAGGAGCGGAGATATCAAGGCGGGGGAAACCTCACGAGGCTCTCATGACGCGAGCCATGACGAACGGCACCAAGCGGGCGCCAGCGCGCGCAGCGTCCTTATTTCCTCTTTGGTGCTAAGAAGGCCAGCGCAGGCGAAGAGTACCGAGGCATCAGGCAAAGGTTGCTATATTGGTGCAACGAGACCAAGACCAGGAGGACGGCAAGACAGAGGTCATTGTGGAGCCCAAGACGGCGTCACCACCAGAGCTTTTCGCAGGCGAAGACCGCTTTTGTCAGGATAGCTTGTACTAGCTGTTCCCCTTCAAATGTGCCAGCCGATTGTTGGCTCCCTTCCTGCTAGATATTTGGGAAGAGGACCAGGGCCTCTATAAATAGGTCTAGCCACCATAGTAGAAGAGGGATCTCATCTTAGCTTGATCCAAGCCGATTGAGAGCCTAGCCACAAGAACACCTCAACCTCAGGAGGCTGTTCTTCCCTTGTATTGTTCATCATTAGCCCAAGAGGCAATCCACCACCACCACCACTACAAAAAAAGACACATCCGTGACATTTTGGGCCGAACGAAAAATTTTCTGTCATACATATGACACTTCTGTGACAATAATTGTGACAAAACCCGGTATCATCATAGATGTGGTGGGCTCCTACTTCTATGACAAAAAATCATGACAGAAATGGGCTTTACATCACAGGCGGGCGAGACGCCTTGCATGACATTCTTTGGGCCCTCCATGATGGAAAAACTGTGGTAGAAGCGAGGGGGAGGAAAATTTCGGGGAGTTCCCGGTTATGGTGGGAGGTCGGGGGCGAGCGATGTGCGTTTCTCTCATACACGTACGCGCGTGTGTGCGAGGCATTTTCTCTAACTGAAACCGAGCGATTGCACTGCAGGCTACGCGTTACTCAACCCGAGCGATTGATCGATGGCTGTTAACTGAACCCGATCGAAGCGATTCTTCGCCATCGCTACTAATCAAGCCGATCGATTGGATGAACAGTGAGCATTGCGGGGAGGGGGGGGGGGGGTTGGATGAACAGCGAGCGGTGGCGTTGCCTCTGGATGAACAGGACCCCGTGGTATGGAGGGCTGGATGAGCAGTAGACGGTGGAGGGGTTGCCGTGGACGGGTGGTTGAACAGGACCTCGTGGTGTGGAAGGCTGGATGAACAGTAGATGGTGGAGGGGTGGTTGAACAGTAGCATGTGGAGTAGCACGCGGTGGAGGCTGGATGAACAAGAGCCCGTGGAGGCTGGAGGAGGTCAACAGTAGCCCGTGGAGGCTGGAGGAGGTCGACGGTGGAGATGAACAGTATCCCGTGGAGGCCCGTTTTGTGGTACGCCACACCCCTCCCAATGAACAGGACCCTCGTTTCGACCGTAGTGCTCCAACACAAGTCCGTTTAAATGGTTTTGCGATCGCCACACCCTCCCGATCAACAGGACCCCCGTTTCGACCGTAGGAGGTCCGTTTCATCTCCGTTCTGCGGTACGCCACACCCCTCCCGATCAACAGGACCCCCATTTCGACCATAGGAGGTCCGTTTCCTCCGTTTTCCGGTACGCCACACCCCTCCCGATCAACATGACCCCCGTTTCGACCGCAGGAGGTCCGTTTCCTCCGTTTTGCGGTACGCCACACCCCTCCCGATCAACAGGACCCCGTTCCGAATGTAGGAGGTTCGTTTCCTCCGTTGTGCGGTACGCCAGGCCTTGTTTCCATCGCCTATTCCGTCCAAGCCCTCCCGATGAACATGACCACGCATTCCGTTCCGACCCAGCCGGTTGGCTCCCCATGAACACGATGATGACGCTGTTTCTCCGTTCCGACCCAACCATGTACGTATGCGTGAGTAGGTGTTCGAGACCCTGCCCGTATGTACGTACGTGGTCGTATTTTCTTTCTTGCACCCTCGCCGCTGTACGTACGTGTACATGCTATGTGCGCGCATCTACTACGACACGTGCGCGCCTCTACATCGACTAGTATGTACGCATACACGCGACAGAATGACAACGCCACGCACGCCGACCAAGTGGGTCCCGATCGGGCAATTCACGGCTGCGAAGATGTAGCTGGTGGGTCCCAGCAGTCAGGGGGGCGAATCGTTTTGTTTTTTCCCGGAGGCACTTCCTTGCGTGCGAAGATGTAGCTGGTGGGTCCCAGCAGTCAGGGGGGCGAATCGTTTTCTTTGCCCGGACGCACTTCCTTGAGTGCGAAGATGTAGCTGGTCGGTCCCAGCAGTCAGGGGGGAAACCTTTTTTTCGCGAAATACGGTGGCCCGTCCGGTGGGTCCCTGCTGTCAGGTGGAGGAATAATTATTTTGCTCGTAATAAGGAGGCACTTCCTTGCGGCCGCCGTGGACCCAGCTGTCAGCCTCTCCACGCACAGTACTCTTCGGATGGAAGTCGGTTGTTGACCACATTGACCACGCCGCGCAGAGAGCACCATGGCGGTAGACGACGGCGAGGCCTAGGAAGGGGACGACACGGAGCCGGGGAAGACACAGCAGTGGATGCCCACGCGAAGAGGAGTACGAGGGTTCACTGGTTCGGTTGCGGTGTGAGGCTGCCGTCGCCGCAGAATAACAGGGGGTGTGGGTAGAGGGATGGCCTGGCCAGCAGTGGCAGTAGTAGGGGCGGTGAGGCCTCCGCGGCATCACAGCCAGCCACGGGAGGCAGGAGCATGCGGCACGACCAGCGCTGCTTTGGGCGGCTGGAGCACGAAGACCAGAGGTTGAAGAAGCACTACGGCCGTTGGATGGACATCGTACGGTCACTGGAGCTAGAATCGTTCATATTGACTAAGTTGACAAAGCCCTCCATCCCCGTAAACTTAGTAGGCCCACAAGTCAGCCTCCCACCAAGGTGAGTCCCAACTAGCAGGGGGAGTATTCATTTTTTTGTGCGTAATAAGGAGGCATTTCCGGTGGGTCCGTGCTGACAGCGGGGGGAACATTTTTTTCACGAAATACAGGGACCCTTCCGGTGGGTCCCAGCTATCAGGTGGAGGAATCATTATTTTGCGCGTAATAAGGAGGCATTTTCCTGTGTGGGCCCCTATTGTCAGCCTCTTCCGATGGCTGTTGTTTGTTGACCATGTTGCCCTCGCCGCGCCGAGAGCACAAACGCGGTGGACGAGGGCGAGGCCCAGGAAGAGAACCACCCGGAGTAGGCGAAGCCACCACAGCGGATGCCCACGCTGAGGGGAGAACACGCGCTGACTGGTCGGCTGCGGGGTGAGGCTGACGTCGCTGGAAAATAACATGATGTGTGAGTGGTTAGAGGGATGATTTGGCGCAAAGACAGCCACCACGGGAGGAGGGAGGCAGTCCACTTGGCGCTGGTTTGGGCGGCCGGAGCAGGAAGATCGAGATTGAAGAAGCACGGCGGCCGTTGGATGGACATCCAACGATCAACTGCTAATGTGTTGACTAAGTTGATAAAGCCTTGCGTACGCGTCAAAAAAAAATTAGGACAGCGTCATCGTCAACCTAGCAGGCCCAGAAGTCAGCCTCCAAATCTGTGGAAAACAGCATACAGGCCATTAGCCATTATTTTCAATAATTTACAGCCCATTTGCTAATTCTTAAGGATATTTGAAGCCCATATTCTTTTTATTAGCATTACAGACCATATATTACAGGCCTTTATTAAAAAATCAACGAAATTTTGCATATTTCAGTGGGGTCCGAACACTTTTAATAACGAAATTTCGAGTCACGTTAAAAATAATTTTCAAAAAATTATATCAAAATAAAATTCAAAACCAATTCTCCGCAAAAAAAAAATGAATGAAATTTAGAATCTTAACCAGCAAGATGCCCGTTCGTTGCATGGAACATGAAGATGCATTTGTATGAGTAGTTTATCTTGTGGGAGAAAAGATGATATTTTAATGTAATTGCTAGTTGGCTTTGGTTTTTATAGGAGTAAAGAGTAGAGAAATCCTAAAAAAATGGTATTTTAATGCAACTGTCGGTTGGCTTTCGTTTAAAAATTTACAGCCCATTTCTTACAACTTATAGCCCATTTTCTGGGGAAGCCCATTTCTTACTACTTACACCCCTCCTTGTCTTGAAAGATTTGCAGCCCAGCAGGGCTGAGAAAAGCAAGTAGGCCTCAGTTTTGGTATTCTCCAAGAAAAAGAACTGGACTAGCCAATTTCAGAAAGAAAAAATATATCATTTGGGCTCGTCATGTGCTTAATAAAAGCGTAAGCGTGGGCTAGACAGACCTGGCCCCACTTACATTGTATGATTGAGCTCCGTCTCTAAACCGAAAACAAGCTGGCGAGCTCTTTGGGTCCCTGGTGTTATCCGCTCATTGTGTAATTTTCTCGTTTATTGACTACATTGACAATGGTGTGGAACCTAGTTGTCAAACAATTAGGAGGAAGTATTTTTTTGGCTTGTAATAACGAGGCACCTGCTTCCGAAATGCAATGACCCTGGTGGGTCCCTACTATCAGCCTCTCCATGTACAGTCGTCTCCTGATTCCTCTTGATTGTTGACCATGTTGACAACGCCAGACGGCGGCGGGCACAGCGAGCTAATCAAGGCGGAGAATGGCGGCAAGGCCTCGGACGGGAATGAACAGCAGCCATGGAAGATGCGGCAGTGTAGTGGCATGTGGAGGGGAGTGCGAGGGCAACAACATGCAAGTCAAGCATACAAATGGTACAAAAAGCCCAAGGATTAATTGTTCATCAGATTTTTAGACAAAACCCACATTGAACATGACAGTAACATCTAACCCAACCACTCTTTTTTGCAGTCACAAACAAATGGATCGGTCTGATCCATAAAATCAACATCCAGTGCAAAAAAAATTATTTCAGGATGTCTACAACTTGTTGTAAATAGAAGCCGAAACGTTTAGAAGCCCATTTGTCCACCTGAAACTTCTTTTTTTGCTGTTCAACATGTTCGTCCGTGAGAAATCTCTTGCTGTAAAAATTAAGCCTCATGGACAATAGTAACCTCGCATTCAACAGGAAGAATGTGACAAAGCTTCTATTTGCCTGGTTGGATGCATATCGTCCCATCATTATTGTCCTCAAACGAATGTCATGAGAACTGAGAAAATCCTTGTGCTTATTACGCAAACGATTGGTTATATGTTTTTCTCCATGTGGTTCTGCCTAAGTAGACATGAAGATTTATTTTCTCTGTGTGCATCCCCCAAATTGGAGGATGCGGTACTGGATGCAGACACTCACATTAAACTAACATTCAGAAGAACAAAAGTTCAGCATGTCTATGCATCTCAATGATTCACCATACTATAACCAATATACAAAGCCGTGAGAAGGTGTGGAAATAAAGAAAATCGGTCCATGTTTCTCTGAGCAAAGGGCCTCACTGTGCACGCATTAATTTCCTGGGCATGCTTGTTTCTTCTCAATGTTGCGAGCACTTTGAGCATGTTGGCAACTCCACAGCTAGCTAGCTGCCTCATCTTGAAACACATTTGCAGCAAACACATGAGGCAATAGAGATGACTCAACATGGGTCCATATTGTGCAGTTCCCCTGATATCATATTCATTGTCCTGAATCTGAAAAGATAGGAAAACAGTAGCTATACTTAAACGGTGTTGCAAAACAGTAGCACATATCAATAGCTCGACATGACAAAACACGATCATTTGGACGAAGGGGATACTGACCTGCCTGAGGAAGATTACATATTATTTCATAAGTCCTTGGTTGATTTCCACCTTCGGCTGCACTGCTTGTTTCCTCCTCCACACATGACAGGATCGTTCCGCACTACATTCAGCAAGTCAACATACGAATAAGCTAATTTCATCTTGCGGTGGTCATTGTACCTAGTTACGAATGTAGGAATACCTGGAGCACCATGAGGTTAGCTGACAGCAGGTAGATGCAGCCATATAAATTTTGTGCAGTGCTACCAAAATTGAGGTTTGTATCCCTTCCCGTTATGAGAATTCTTCTTGAAGTTGGTAGAATGTGACGGCTTGTTCTTTGCATCAAACTTGCCTTTCCACGAGATTTGTTCTTGTTGTTTTGGGGCTGGTTGGGCTGGAAGTTCTTCTCGTGTACCATGTGGGCACTAGAAGCTCCCTTAGCGACTGAGCACGTGTGTCTTTTGCTCTCGCCTATACGCTCAAAATCAAGAGTGCTAATGAGATCCAAAACAGAAAACTCATGTCTCTTGTTTTTCAGAGAAGTAGCAAAATCGTTCCATGAAGGTGGAAGCTTGGCAATGATGGTCCCAGCAACAAATTTGTCTGGCAACACACACTTAAAGTACTCAGGTTCCTTAGAGAGTGACTGTATCTCATGAGTTTGCTGAACAACAGAGCGCTCATCAGTCATCTTGTAGTCATAGAATTGCTCCATGACGTACAACTTGTTGCCAGCGCCCGAGGGCCCAAACGTGGCCTCGAGCGCAGCCCACATGTCTTTGCCGCTGTCAAACGACATATATGAATCCACAATGGAATCATCAAGAACACTCAGCAGGGCGGCTTTGAAGAGGGTATCCATGTTCTGAAAAGCTTCCTACTGTGTAGGACTAAGATCCCCATCAGGCTTACCCTTAGTGGCGTCATAGCAGTACATGATCTGAAACCAATATACTGCTCTTGTGTGCCACCTTTTAAATTGCACCCCCTTAAAAGTAGGCGGCTTCAAAAGCGCAGCAAAACCACTCGGAGTAAATTTCCTATAATCAGGTTTTTGGATTGGATTGTTGAATATATGAGCAATTTAGTATGAGATTTAATCTGAATCAGCAGTAAATAGATCATGACGACAATTGCAAGGATCAAAGTAATGATGCGGACTAATCCAGGAAAACAGAATCACATACTGTACAACGGGAGCAGAACCGCTGTGGTTGATGTTGCCACTCATGTCGTTGATGAATAGGTTACCGAGGTCGGGGAAGAAGGCTGTCGTTGAGGAAGTCGTCGCTGGCAGCAGTCACAGGAGTGTGCTCCCCAAAAACCTGATCGCCCCTCTCCCGTACAGGATCACGAAAGGCGGGGTTCGGAGGACTGCTGTCCCTTCTCGCGGTGCACACCGGAAGGAGGGCTGGAGAAGAATTGCGTGGCGGCGCTAAGATCTGGAACGGTGCGAAACCATATGATCTGTTGGCGAGGGTAGAGCATGTCAGGTCGGTCGTGCGAGTATAATAGTAGGCCTTTGGCCCCCAAACCCCACGTCCAAGTCAATAATAGCTCAAAAAAAAGTCAATAATAGCCCCACCAAGGTTTGTCTAAAAAAACGAAGTAATTAAGGCATCCGTTAGTCCCTTTAGTATAAATACAATATCATTAATTATGGCCCCACCTTTTGTCTCATAAAGTATGTTGGAGTACAACAGGCTACACGTTTACAATCCGCTTCTCTTCTCTCTTCTCTTCTCTCTCCTTCAACTAAGCACAAATACTATATTTAAATCCTTATAGCCTGCTGATGTCATCTAATTGTAGTACTTGCTCTAAAGCTACTATCCACTGTGTAGTCTGAAATGCCGGGCATGCAGCGGGCGGTGCCCTCGGTCGGCGTGCCGCTTCAACGGCAGAAGCAGTGAGAGGTCGCGTCATACGACTTGCCATCAATGTGGAGCGGCGGGCTCAGCTGGCGCCGGGCGGGAAGCGCGCGCGGGAGGGGGGAGGGGTTTTTGTTGGGCCAAGAAGGTGAGAAGCCAACTTGGGATCGGTCCGGACGGGGAAATATCATGGAGAGAATTCCTTATTTGGCCCTTTCTTAAATTTTGCTTCCTTTTTTGGCCCTAAAAATATCATTTCCCCTTTTTGACACACAATTTTTATTTTGTTCCCTTCATGACACTTCCATCAATTTTGGCACATAACAGTGTTAAGTCTAACATGAAAAGACCATTCTACCCATGATATATTATAGGACTAAAGTTTTGTCTTTTGACTACATGACTAGTGAAACCAAATCTACTATTTCAGTATCACGTAACAGATTTGAGCTCACCAGATTCCCGCAAAAAAAAGATTTGAGCTCACCGGACATCTCATGCGCACTCGTTTTACCAGTTGATGTGTAGTAATTCCGTTGCATTCGGTTTACCACTTACGAAGCCAGCCGAAATGAGACAGGTTAAGAGTGACCGTGTAGTTTAAATAAAAAGGGAAGCTGTAACAAGCACTGATCAGTGTATGTACGACCTGCTTGATTCTTTGTGTTGGTGCGTGTCCGTCCGCACCGACGAACAAGTAGATATTGTTGGCGTTACAGTGCAACAAGCGGGCGTGGTGTTGCCGGAGCCCGGAGGTGAGTGCCTGGTTGGCGACGACGCCCTTGGTTAGGAGGGCCCAGAAGTAGCCACCTGCTAAGCCTGCCGCGTAGGCATAAAATATGATGTGGCACCAATAAACTAAGCACCAATGCATTAAAGACTTGAGTTACTAAGCCATTTAATGCACTTAGCACCTCATCTAAAGAGCATTAGTAGTATAAGCCAGTGTCATGTCGTCTACAACCCATCTTATAGTCAACATGTACAATAGTAGATCAAAAGAGTGTACTACTACTTTTTTTATTCTGTGGCCCACCTTTCATTCTCACAAAGTGCCTAGGAGCACGTGCTAGAGCTGGCTCTTCACGAAGAGCCCGCTTACCTTCTCTCTCCTCTACTCTTTCCTCCAACTAAGCAGAAATATACTAGCTTATTCCTTATAGCCCGCTGACTCAGCTCTATTGTACTACCTCCGTCCTGGTTTATTGGCCTCCTTCGTATTTAGTGTCAAATTTTGACCATATATTTAACTAATAAAATGTCAATGCATGTCACCAAGAATTATACGATTGAAAACTATATTCCAATACGAATCCAGGGATATAATTTTATGACATGCAATAACATTTTATTAGTTATATTTATGGTCAAAATTTAACACAAAATACGAAGGGGACCTATAAACCAGGACGGAGGTAGTACTTGCTCTAAGCACATCTAAGCACTTACTAGCACCCCCTTGACCATGGACCTTGACGGTGTACGTCACCTTGTGTCTCATAATTTTCCTCGTCATCATCTGAGTCCTAGAAGATCTCACCCACATCATCATTAGCATGCAGCCGCCTTGATAGACAACGTGCGCAGAAGGAGTAGAGACGACTGGGGACGCACCACCACCACGTCGTGGGCACTCCGTATGTTCTCGTGTGCGTGCAACGTGCGTGTTTCTCCATCGGTGCTAGCTCTAAGGCCGAGGCTGCGATCGTCTTCGTCTCCGACTAGTAGTTGAGCAACGACGGCAAAGAGGTGCTGCAAGAGATGCGTATGCGCCGTTGCGTGCAAGCTTCACCGTAGCACGACGAACCGGACGTTGCCGCGGATGGCGCACGCCTCCATGCAGCCGAGTGTGTGCGCATGCATGTGTTATTCACATGCATTCTGCGGCCGAGCGTGTGTGCATGCACGTCTTGTGTACATGCGTTGTGTGCTCCATGCTGTGCGCGTCTGTGCATGAGTTGGATCGAATGGAGTTAGTGCGTTGGCTTGTGTACATGCGTGGCTGCATGCGTCCTGTACATGCGTGGCTTGTTGCGTGGTTATCAATAATTCAATATAAACTACTCCCTCTGTTCCTAAATATAAGTCTTTCTAGCCATTTCAAATAGACTACAACATACGGATGTATGTAGACATAGTATTTTAGAGTGTAGATTCACTCATTTTTTCGTCGGGAATCTATGCTCTTCAACTCTTTTCTTTTACATGAGCTTTATTCATCATTTTCCCAACACGCGAGACATCTAGCATCAAGGTGCACGTGTCATGCAAGAAAATGGAGAAAATCAGATAAGCAGTGCGTAAGTGAGTCGTATGGGGGAAGCGGGCAAACCCTTTTTCGTAAGTGAGTCGTGCACTTCGATGGCACCTACGCAATATTTTTTCTCCTCGATGGCACGTGAATAGTGCACGCACTCAACGACGGAGCACGGGATGGTAGCAATGACATGCCCTTTTTTGGAGAGAGAGTACGTACTAGGGAGTAGTAAATAACATTGATGTGTCCCGTCAACTCGCAGAACGACGAGAAGATTGATTGCACCTTCTCCTCGCCAGCAGCGTGCTTGGTGGCTCGCAACCTGAGGAGAAACTTTTGCTTACAAGCGGTGGGCGATGCAGCAGTTCATTTGGTGTCGATTGCGGAAGCACTACTGTAGAACCATCGACTTCCGGAAGAGGCGAAGAGCCAAGCGCAAGGTCACCTACTAACCTTAGGCTAGGCGTAGTGGGAGTAACATAAGTAGGGGTACCTCCTTTTTCTATTCTAGAAATAACCACACGCGAATATCAAGGTGCTGGTTACGTAGAACAAATTTCCTGCAGTCCGTGCTCAGCCCTCCTCTATCTCTTCTCAGCCAGCGGACGGGCGGAGCCCATCGTCTGTTTGCTCACATGCGGCCCCACATGTTAGTGAAAACACAAGCGGACCCACTGAACCTGCACATCTTTCACCTCGACGTGCTAGTGATGAAAAACAAATTCAAGAAAGATCTTCGGTGGCCGCTTTTGGAGTTACTCAAGAGTAGTAAGATTCTATTTACAGTTCAACCCAAGATGCACATCTCGTGGCTTCAACTACGACTCTATTTTCTTTCATGACACGACACGGATCCGGATGTCCCACGTGTCGGCAAAAGGAGGAAGAACCCGACCAAATCTTTGGTTGTGCTCTCGGATTAGACTAGTTGTGCTAACTTAAAAAATTTATTGTGTACTCCCTCTGTTCCAAAATACTACCTCCATCCTGGTTTATTGGTCCCCTTCGTATTTAGTGTCAAATTTTGACCATAGATTTAACTAATAAAATGTCAATGCATGTCACCAAGAATTATACGATTGAAAACTATGTTCCAATACGAATCCAAGGATATGATTTTTAATGACATGCAATAACATTTTATTAGTTATATTTATGGTCAAAATTTAACACAAAATACGAAGGGGACCTATAAACCAGGACAGAGGTAGTACTTGGCTTCCATTTGTCCAAAAATGGATGTACCTATATACTAAAACATGTCTAGATACATATATATTTTGACAAATAGAAGGCATGTATTGTGAAATGGAGGGAGTAGAATGGATGCAAGTTTTTGTATTGGGAAGAAGAGTACATCCATATATTAATAGAGCGTTGGAGTTGGCCTTACAAGTGGGACCGCAGTTGAGGAAACCGACTATCGGCAAACCTCCACCTCACCCGCCGCGCGATGGCTGAGTTAGATAAACGATGAGGTTGAAGAGATTGCTCTAGCACAGACTCCAAGAAATATGATGTCAGATGGAATTCGTGCTGGTGGTGTGTGCCGTACTCCTGGATGTGAATGCTTGTTCTGGCCCATGCCACCCTACTACTCCTACTACTTACTATATAGTACTAGTATCGAGGATTCGGGGTGCTGGTTATGTACAATATGGCTAGAGTAAAAACACCCGCACGACGCGCGAAGCATGTGAAGCTAGTAAAAATAGTGTACTACTATTGTTGATTGGCCTCATCCGATAACCTGTTGCAATGCACGTACAATTATGTATTCGGAAAATATTTTTTTGCCTCATCGCACCACTCACTCACAGAAGCAACTCGAAAGCCATTCATAAATTTAGTAAGTTTATCACAGGCATATCATTTTATTACATACAACAGGTCATCAACCCACATCAATAACGAGGATACATTATAAATACTAAAGTTTTCACCACACAACAAATAACAAGCAATGAAATGAACTTCAACTCAACCATTCCTCGGCATTGGAAACGCTTGCTTTGAACCACAAGTGATTCTCTGGGATGGGCCATCTATTGTCGACCTCGAGACCAACGCAGGAGTGATCATCCAGGCTGAAGCAGCCTACTATATCAGTACCAGGGTAGGGAACCACCCTAATGTCCGAGGTATAGACACAGTTGCTTCTCATAAATGGTGCTAGTAATGTTGTGTCAACGGAAGGAGGAAGAGGAAGAGCGTGCGACAGCAGTTCCAAATCAAGAGGGAAAGGTGAAGAGTCGGTGGATGGTTGCCAGTTTGCCATGGTTCACGAAGAGGCGCCCCGGCCTACACGTTCGTTCGGAAATACTCCTACTACTCACCGCCGTCTCACTGATATGTTGGAACGGGACCAAATGTCAATGAAACATGGTGTGTAATTTCTCGTGCAAAATGCGATCTCGCCGTGTTGGCCCAAGGTGCCGCATTAGTTTTTTTTGAAAGTTTGCCGCATTAGTTATCGGCCTTTATTTTTTTAACATGCAATCTGAATGGATAGCTCCTGTGGTCATCACACGTGATCGGATATAGTGATCATTGATTCGCCCGAGTAACTTATTACTATGGGAATATGGTAGTACCAGCGGATTCAAGGAACAGAGAAATGATGGTTGCTTCGTCCGAGCAACTTACTGTGGCGAAGGTGGGGCTCTGTGATTTGACTGCTCACTAGTCATTACTCTTTGCGCGCAACGACCGGGGTGAATCTTTCCCTGAAGTTGTGTTGTGCACTCAATATTGCTGCATGGCAGGTGGAGCCGGATGAAGGATGTCCAACATGTCCGGCGAAACAAAGTTGAATTGTTTCTGGCATTGCTATCAATCCTTAAAGATTTGTTTATATGTACGCATTATTTTGATGAAATTGTATTGTGATGCTATGAAGGTTTCAATTTTGGTTCCCGTAGGAAAAAAAAGGTTTCATCTTAGGATTCATGTGTCTTGTCTCGAGATTATCTCGTTACAACATTCCATCAAATACAAATGAAACTACCATGGCCAATGCATCTCAATGGTTCGCAGATCAGCGCCAATATTCACATCACAACTGAAGACAAAGTTGTGAGAAGGTGTACAAATAAAGAAAAAATATATAATTGATTGATGCTGTTCGTAGGCATGGCTCCATTTCCTTGGCACAGTGTTCATTGCTTGGCAGCTAGTTTCACCCAGCTCTGTAGCCAAAAAAGAGGTGTACGAAGGACACCACAATCCAACCATTTTGTGCAGCTCCACTAAAATCGAGCGGAGCATCCCTGTTTGCAAAGATATCTAGTCAGTGTGATTACAATAATAGTGGAACTAGATGATGAAACATAACACACATAAATAGAAGCCGATCACCTCTATGATCTCTCTTTAGGACTAACTTCTTGTTGGAGAAGATTAGGCACGGATTTGGATGAGGAGGATAGCAAAACCAATCTCCCTTTCCGCATTCCCACAGAAATGTAAAAACGTTGCCCGTGTGACATTTTGGCGGAACTGCGCAAAATACTCTTCAGAAAAGTGATTTGTGCAGTTCACCAAAAGGTCGCAATAGCAACGAGGTGAAAATGGATAGCCCTGTTTGCAAAAGGAGGTCGAAAGGAAACAATTACTGCCCAATAACACGAGTTGAAGACACATACGCCTACAAAAAAGAAGCATGATCCATGGAAAAAGGGAAAGAAAGCACCTGGTGGTTTATCAAAAAAGGTTTGAGGACGAGAGTGCAAGATGGAAAGAACGCCGGCCGAGATACGATTTAAGTAAACAACTAAAGAAGATCCACATGCAGCAACATGGGAAGATGGGCAGTGGAGCAAGGCCGGAGGAAGTTGTACCTGAGGGTCGTCGGGATGTTACTAGGAGGGCGCCGGCGGCCGGGATCTGCCCATACTGCGGCAGCGAGCAAGTGGCGAAGGCCCTACCGCGCCGGAGCTTGGTCAGAGAGAACGGCGGGTACCGCAGATCGGGACGAGCTGCCTCAACGCCGTCGAACGGAGAGACGATGCACATCCTCCCTTTCCGCCGGCGGACGGGATGCGGCCGGATCACTGACCAACGCTGAGAGAGAGAGGCCACGGCGGCCTTGTGTGAGATGGTGTGACGAGAGACAAACCCATTTTTCCATTTTCCCCACGGCAATCGTTTTATATTCTAGGCGTGGTACCCGACCCTCCTTCGAGTAAACAACCGCTACACGCGTCAAATTATCACGTGGGGTGCCTTTTAAATGTAAACGAACTCCACCGTGTACTGCTTGGGTGTGGCGGAACGAGACGTGAGTATGTGCGTCCTGCGTGCACTTCTTCTTTAGGTGCAGGTACGTACGTGGGTGGGTGTGAGAGAGATAGTTTGTGCGAAACAGAGGCAATGTGTTGATGATATCTCAATCAGAAAAACATAACATATGCAATGTATGTGAAACGGAGTCATGGACGTGAGATATCGATAGAATTGAAAACAGGGATGAAGTGTGTGGCTGCGCGATCGATAAAGAGTGCCATCGAATTTGTGTTTTCCCAAGTCAAAGATACAGGGCGGCTAGCCTACTGGAATTTGAGAGGGCAGAGGTGCAGTTCTTCTCCGTGGCATGGATACCTACCTACAATGTTCGACTATCGGTGTGTGTGTGTGTGTGGGGGGGGGGGGTTTAGAGATCGGTCGACTAGTATATGTGTGGGGAAGGAGAGAGACCTAGCTATGTATTGAGGGAGATCGATCGACATCCATGGATATGTGTAGCAGAGGAATAAGGTTGGGAAATAGAAAAAGGTAGAGCGTCGGAGGGTTGGTGGTGGAGTGGCGTCTCACAAATTGTGGGAGAGGCCTGCTAGACAAACGGAGGGTATGAGTGCAATATCAATATGAGAGGGCGGGGGTGTGCATGCATCTATGCACGTGTGTGTGAGAGGCAGGTCGGGAGGTATTCAAGGATGATGAGGGGAGAAGATATGGTTGTGGTAAGCATGAGTAACTACATAGGAAGATCAACCGTCGTGTGTCCGAGAAAGGGAGACATAACTAGCGAGGTAAGTGTATCGGTGCTTGGTGAAAGCGAATTATAATCGACACGGCTATATGTAGGGAGATCAGTTCATATACACGCCTGCAGTGTTAGAAGCAAATAAGGCCCGGAGGCGAGGCAGGGGAGTGGGTGTGGCTCGGAGGTGGTGTGAGAGGCCTACCATGTCGAGGGGGGAGGAGTGTGCGAGCATGTGATAAATGAAAAGAGGGGCGGGAGTGTGCACCTGCGTGGAATCGTATTGGACATATGGGGGCATGGACGGTGAGAAGAGAAGAGGGGATGTATATATGTGTTTGTTGTAGGCACACTTGGCTAGAGAGGTATATCGACCGGTGTGTGCCAGAAAGAAGGAGCCGGGGGCCTACACACACTGCTGGTGGATGACCTAAAGAGAAATAATGAACGTGCGTGATGGAGGCCGGGGACGCTAAGGGTGTGTGAGGGGGGCGGGCGTGTGCATGCTAGCGCTAGCTAGCTACAAATAGAAGAGGATCGTGAAGGTGTAAAAGATGAACAAAGATCATAATTCATTATAAAAAAGTGGATACGGATACTTGAAGAAGATATCATAATGTAGAACATTGATTATAATTTGGGCTAATGTGTCGCTTTTGCAACTCAGGTCTAAATACTTGTCATAATGTAGGGGGCGGGGCACTATACTTTGTGTGATAAACACGGTGTACGTATGGAACATGGTTTAGATTATGAATATATAGTTAGTACATCAAATGTACTATTATTTGGAATCAACATCAAGTGTATTCAAAAAATAGAATTGAATTCATGTAGTACACATAGTTCATATCTATCTCTATAGTAATCATGTGGTGTGTTATTAAGGTAATACACTAATGATGGTTGAAGTTGGCAACAATCATGATTGTAGATTCTTATTGAAATAGAGAAACGAATTCAATTTAGTTCGAATTGCAGCGGTAGTATAGACATTTGGAATGCACTAAAATGTTGGTATGAGTAGGTTACATGCATTATACAGCAAGCGAAAAAAATTTAATCGGACATAACATGGATTCATACTCCCTCCTTCCTTCCATATAGGGCGTAATGAGATTTTTAAGACTGCCATTGGCTATTGACAAGATTAATAGTACATGACATGCACAATGTGAAAATTATATCATTGAAAGAACCTTTCACAGACGAAGTTAATGGTGTGCTTTGTGTAAGTTGCATGTCATATATCATTGCTCTAATATTTGGTCAAAGTTAGTATCGAAAACCGCATTAGGCCCTATATAGATGGAAGGAGGGAGTAGCTTTGAATAGCATTTGTATAGTAAAACGGGGCAAGAATCTCTCTTTGTGTGGTGTGAATAGTTTTATTTTTTTCGTTTTCTTTTTGGTTTAGGGAAGTGCGAATTGATTTGGTACGTACAAGTACAATATTACTACACGTTAGGCTTGTCCCTAAAATTCAACCCGCGTCTTGTTATATCCAAAAAATTCAGATATCGTGCTCCCAAAACTAGCGCCTTCACAACCCGCGCCTTGCTATCCCGAAATTACAACGCGAAAACTCCCTCCACTGCCAAATCCCGACACGCGAAATCCCCTTCTAACCTGTGCCGAAGGGCCGCTAGTTCAAATCGGTCGGGGGTACTTTTGTAACAGACCCTACATTTTGGACAAGCGCGTCCCTAAGTCATGCTTCACCCCCTCCCATTGCCCCCTTTTCGCCATTCAAAATCCAAGGCCACCATAACCTCTCTGCTCCAGCCGCGAAACCCCACCCTCCTCCGTCCGCCACGTCACCGCTGCCCAGCCGGAGCCTCTTCCACGACGACGTCGTCCACCGCAACAGCTCGACATCTCTCATCCACCTCCCCGGATGAGGATCCGTCGTCCAGCTCGCCGTCCCGCCGGTTCAGCTGCCCCGTCCTCCACCTCCAAGGAGCTGCTTCGACGATCGCCTCGGCTATTGCGGTTGCTCCATCCCCACAGCGCCGCCTTAACCTGCTCCACCGGAATCGCAGCATCGTCACCGACTCCTCGGACGAAGCCGAGGCCTACCCAGCGCCACCAAAGAGGTTGTCCACTCATCGCATCGCACCTTCTGCTTAACTCGGCCTCCCAGCGCCGACGGTGCTCCATCCCGCACCCCCATGGAGCAGCTACCTTGAAGCTGGCGCCGCGGGCGACATCTCCACGGCGGCTCTCCCCCAGTGCGAGGCCCCTTCGGCGGCGACGTCCATACCAGCCGGATCTGCTGCTACTGCTGCTCTGGCTCTCGCTCGCTCACTTGCTCGCGTTGCTGCTGCTGCTCCGGCTCTCGCTCAATTGCTCGCTCGCCCAGCTGCTGCTGCTTATCTCCCCCTCGCTTGTGCTGCTGCTCTGCTCCGATTAAGCCACGCTTCAGTTGACTGAATCGACTTTTGGGTCAGTCGATTTTCAGGGGTTGGGGGGGGGGGCTCATCGGAGTTAAGGAAGAACCACCCGCTGGGACGGGGCTCACGGGAGAGGTACCCCACTATCTATATTAGGGTTCAGGGTGGGGCGGGGCCCTAGAGGGCTAGCCGGGCGGGCGGTGGCGAAGTTGTTTCGGGCGGCGAGGCGGCGCTGGGCAGCGGTTCGGTGGTGGTGGGCGGCTCGTGGGCTGCAGCAGTAGCGACCGACCGAATGGATCAAGTCTCTGTGCTTAAGTGTCATCCCTGGATCGGTATGCTGACACACACAGTACTCGAGAATTTAGAACAGAGGTAAATGACATGTATAAAGTAACGTAAATACTATTACCTCAATCCAAATAGCGGAAGTAATAGGGTTGTGGATTCCCATCAACACCAACGGCAAAGTTGAGTGTAGAAATCGTAACACTAACATATCACTTACTCGTCGTAAGATATCCTGCAACATGAGACGTTGCAGCCACAAAGGGTCAGTACATTGAATGTCTTGGCAAATTCCTAATCAGAGAGCAATGATGAATAACGGCTATCACTACATGCATATCTGGCTGGTGGAAAAGCTCTATGGTTATAAGGTTTTTGCGAAAAGCCAATTTTTCCCTACTGCAAAGGAATAATTTTTTATTTAACTATCATGGTGGTTGTTAAACATTGAGAATGGTTGACAGCATTCTCAATCCCAATTAAAAGTAATCATTAGCAAACCAACTAATTATTTAAGTAACGTGATGAGATTCACACGAAAATCCAAGTACTAGATACTCAAGATGTCCATAACCGGGGACACGGCTATTCTTGATTAGTTTATACACTCTGCAGAGGTTGCGCACTTTTCCCCACATGACTCGATCTCCTCCGTTGGTTTTCTCGCACTACATGGTGTTTGAGAAACGAATGGCCGAGACATAGTCTTTCAGAAGCGCTAGCACCTTACGATGGGTAGACCGGTACACCTTCTTTCCCCTACATCTGCTAGTCTACCACTGTAAGAGTTCGCACGACTTAATCAACTATGCTAGAGCCCATAATAGCATGTGGTTGCACACGGAAGTTTCTAGCATGAATAATCTTATGATCCCTTTGAGCCTGGGTGGCGGTCCATAAAAAACAGGCAATCCTGGTCTACCCAGGTGCCTAGACAGGCAATCCTGGAATACCCAGGTGCCTCAATCCACCCAGATGTGTGTTTAAGTTGCCACCTTAAGTAAACCATTAATTAACAATCTCACAACTGTCATGAATACTCTCAAAACCCAATCCACGTCTACGATCATAGCATAGCAATATAAGCAACGTAATAGTAACTCCCAAGGTTTGAATGCAGGGCAATAGGTTCCTACCTCATCAACTACTTCCCGATACCCACATGTTATCAATCCTACTCATGCAATGTTTGAGGGTTGAAACTAATGCATAAAAATTGGGTATGAAAAGGGATATGATCAAAGTGTGAACTTGCCTGCAATGTTGATGAAGATGATTCGCACTCAAAACTCTTGATAGTTCTACTCGTCACACTTCGGTCAATCTATCGTAAGCAAGCAATAGTAACCACGCATAAGCAATCACTCAAAAGATCGGAAAGAACGAAGAAAACAATTTGGAAAACATCAAACCCAAGCAAATAACTCTTGCAACATAAAACAATTTCTAACAGTACCAAAATTATGTGAATTTGGCCTTATCAGAAAGTTTAGGTCAAGTGCTTCGATTTGCAAAAAGAATCAACTAAATCGGAGTTACGAAACTCAAGTTACAATCAAACGAAGTTTGAATTCACTTCTGATATAATTCAAATTTTGAACTTTCAAAAACATGTTTGAGTTGGATTACTGGATAGAGGGGATCATAACGAAGAAGTGGGCGTTGGTTTCGTTGGATTTGGACAAACGAGTAAAAAGTTGTGATCGTTTGAAGATCAGGGACTAATCTGTAAAAATAACATTATGGATAGGTCCCTGGCAGAAAATCTAAAATAAAAAGAAAAATCCTACCGAACGAACGTTCACTACTGAAACCTAACGAACGGATCAATTCGCTGTGAAAACCTAACCGGCGAACATTCACTAAATAACTAGATTAAAAAGAAAAATCGGGTTTTTAAACGGTAAATCAGAAAAAAAAACTAAACCCAAAATAAAACCGGCGAACCGGGATCGGGTATTACTGGACCAAGTGAACCGGCGGCAACGGCGGTTTCTGGCAAGTCCGGGCGGCGGCGGCGGACTCCGGCAAGCTCCGGCGATGGCAACGGCGAGGCGGGACAGCGCTATAGCGGCGGGTGTGGGCGGCGGTGGCTGCTAGGGCGACGGTGGTGCGGCTCGGCGGTGCGGGCAGAGTGCGGTAGCGGCGGATCTCATCGGGGAAGCGGTGGTGACGCGATGCGGCCCGAGGCAGCGGCGAAAATGGGATCCAGGGGGTCCCGGGGCGCGCTTTATAGGAGGGGGAGGGCGGCTCCGAGGCGTGGAGGAGGGGGCAAGGCACGAGGTGGCGAGGTCGGGCACGGCGGCAATGGCAGGTTTCGCCGGGACTCCGTCCCCGAAATGGAAGACGAGCGAGGCGCGTCAAGCCGGGCCGGCTGGGCCGTGGCCTGGCGATTTGCTGGGCCGGCCCAGTTCGGTGGCCTAGAAGTTTTTTTTAAAACAGTTTTCTAGAAAAAAACATAAATAATAAAACAAATAAACTTATATAGGCATATAATATATCAAAATTTTCAGAATTTTTTTCTACAAGATGAACATTAATCTATCTTCAAATAAAATCTACAAAAATTCAAATAATTCAAACAGTTCTACAGCTCTAATATAATCCAATAAAAATCATTTTCAAAATACCAAAATGATTTCAAATTTATTTCTCTCCAATTTTTCTGATGTAGGGAATCATTTACCCTAATTTCTGTATATTTTATTTTTGGAGAAAAATAATTTGAATAAAACCCAAATAACTCCCAATTGAAAATAATTTCAAAAGGATTTTAAATTGGATTTCTTTTAAACTCCCAACTCATATTTCATATAATTTGAAGAAGTCATTTTATCTTCTCTCTTGAAAATCATTGAGTTGCATGAAGTTTATGAATTGAAATATTTACAAATGAAATTCAAATATTTTTCAAATACCCTTTGTCATTTAAATAAATGGAAGAAGTCATGTCATCTTCTCTCCAGGGTATTGTGGTGAAAAGAATTTGAATCCTCGGAGGGCATAAAAGCAAAAATGGAAGTTTGGGAAAGTCCTTTTATTCCCTCTCATTTAACTTTCAAAAGTTTCAAATTCACTCACTTTCAGTCAATCAATCACACAATCAATCTAAACTATCTATTTGTTTTTAACATTCCAAAATTTAGAATTTTTGGGATGTTACATGCAGGTTGAAGATGAACTGCAGGCCCTCCCTAAACTACATGTCAAATGCCTCTCTGCTACCATTGCGTTCAGTTTCAACAGTAGCATTCAGATTCCACAGTAAATTTCAGTTTCGACAGTTAAGTTCAGAGTCAACAGGTTTTACCTCATCTGTTGTAGTCAAGTGGTTTTTGGTGATGTTAATTTTA
The DNA here is from genome assembly GCA_021605145.1 of Aegilops bicornis. Lineage (NCBI taxonomy): Eukaryota > Viridiplantae > Streptophyta > Magnoliopsida > Poales > Poaceae > Aegilops > Aegilops bicornis. The sequence goes on from CM038673.1 coordinate 275,081,197, forward strand.
CATCCCTTTTACACCATCTATTGGAGATGCTATTAGAATCCCACTTGAGATTGACAATGTCTGTCTTTTCTTTGCTTGACCTTGACGTCTTACTGACTCACCGGAGCTGCTCCAACGACAGAACGATCCATGACAATAGAGCAGTGCCCTGGACACCGTCTACAGATTCCTCAGATCTTCCTCCACACCTCCGACAGCCACCTCTGCCTGAACTGCTTCAGTGACCAACCCAATGATGTTGAGGTCGACATGGCTACGGCAAAGAGGTTGTACACTTGTTGCATCACTTATTACTATACATTCACGTCGATCCATAGGGCTATTTTGGTTCAACGGAAAAACATAGCAATAGGGAATTTTCCAATGGCACTCTACTATTCAATTATTCACGCATTTTGTTGAAAGGAATGAAGCAAAACATCCACCTGGACCTACTTTTCAAAATCCTATGCATGAAAACAAGACCAAGTGCATTAGTGCCGAATAACATTCTAACTCAGACACGCTTTCATATGGTTTCACTTTATTTTGGCCATGTTTCTTTGCATTCCTCTGCTCTTCCAATTCCTGTAAACCAAACACCCAAGTTGATAGAAATCCTGTGTTTACAAATGCTCTGTTTACCATGTGCATTTACCTATCCTATTCCGGTGTTTTTCCTATTCCTGCGTTTTAAGAATCATGCAAGCCAAATGAGCCCTTACAGAATTACTTCAGTTACAAGTACGTGTCAAAGGGAACTTTGTGTGGTTTGTCCTGCTCCTGCCGCGACGTCGTCCACCTCACCTGAGCTGCTCCATCGACAGAAGCATCCACCAAACCAGACATCACGACTCCCGACCGCCTTTTCGCCGCCTCGAGATCTCCTTCCCCGCGGCACCCACCGCAACGGCATCACCATCATCGACTCGTGAGATGAACCTAAGGAGTACACGGGTCCACAAGAGAGGTCGCACTCTTTTGTTTCTGCTTATGTTATGCATTGCTGAAACTTACCTGCTATTTTATCGTCATGTTCAGCTCTTGGACTCCCAAGTCAGGTCCAAATTAATGTTCAAACTTGAGTTCTAAATTAGTTGTGGGGCACATATCGAGGCAGCAATGAATAGTATGTCTGTCTAACATCTGTTTCACCTAGGGTATGCCTATGTTGTTCATCTTGGGTGGGAAACAAATAGTAAAGCAATCATCATCTGTCTTTTTATTAATTTAAAGCACTCATCAGCCTTCTATCATTATTTTTGGATCCATCCACTGGTTGTTACCATCACTCTAAATTTCTGCATGCTCTCCTTACATAATCTCACCATATTTTTTTTCGTATGCATGTCAGATATTGTACACAGTCATGCTGAACATGTAGAGAAAAAGAGAAGAGTTTTGCGCGGCAATACAATGTCATGCAGACATCGCTCCATGGTGGGTTCAATGGCAAACCCTCCCCACCCCTCTCCAGATTGTAATCCAGAGGAAGATATCTGTTGTGAGGCAGATTTAGACGCCGCTGACCACTCCTATTTACCCCCCAAGGTGTTTGCTCTACCTTGGCATGATGATGTTAGTCATATCATGCATATGTTGCCTTGCAGTGCCTACTTTTGACATGATATATGTCATCTCCTTAGTTTAGACATGTTCTGTAATGCCACCTGTTTAGTTTCTATTATCATATATGGGAATTATGCAGTCTCATGTCTTTTAGCCAGCCATAATATATGTGAAATGTGCAATGCCATCCTGTTTAACCAGGCATCATATATTTGAATGATATCTTGCCCATCCTTTTCTTCATTACATTTCCATTTCTCGACAATGTTTGTACATTAAACTACTCTTCCTGTGAATGAGCCATTTGGGTGGGAGATGGAAAAATCTGGAGTGAAAACAAGGCCTTCAGAGCAGACAGTGCTACCTGTCGAAGCAGATCTCTTGTTGGGTCCCGATAGCTCCTCAGAGATGGATTCAGAGACAGATGACCAGTCCTATTCCCCCACTGAGGTGTATGCTCTAACTTGGCACAGTTACTGCTCATATCATGCATACGGTGTCTTGCATTTCATAGTTTAGACATCATATACACAATATTCAACACCATGTTCTTAGTTCAGACATCATATCGAATGCGCTCTGTTTAGCATATAAATCACATATGTGAATTCAATGATGCGATCCTGATTACTTAGATAACATGTAGGTGAATTATGTCATGCGATCCTGTTTAGTTATTCATCATATCTTTGAATTATGTTATGCTATGCTATCCAGTTTAGATAGACATCATATATGTGACATTATGTCATGCTATCCGTTTTAGTTAAACAATATACATGTCAACTATTTCATGCCCTCCTTTTTCCACACTATCTATTGCATCTGTCTCTCATACAATGTCTGTACATTCAACTATGTTTCCTGTTTATCAGCCATTTGAATTGGAACGGGTGATGCCAGTATCTAGCGGACTAAAAACACGGTCTTCAAATAAAACAGTGCTACCTCTTGGTGGAGATAGCACCCCGGTTGTACATGCACAAGAACCAGCCCTACCACACATAACCCAAACTCTCACAGATTGTACCCCTACTGCGATGGATAGAGAACCAGCTTCACCCAATCTCCACCATCTCCACCACAGAGCTCCCAAACAAGAGCAGTTAGCAAGGCAGCTCCAGTGCCCAAAGGGCCAGTACTATCACGGCGAACCCCAACTCCACCAGTTAGTACGCCTATTCCTATGGAGGAAGCACAACCAGCTAGTCGTAGTTTAGCATCTATCACATTTGACGTTGTTAAATCGTATGTGTGTATCTTCCCATCTTGGAAATATTATACTGAAGATGAAGGAAAATGCCCGATTGTGTGTGTTTGTCCAGGAGTTATGTCTAAGTAACGCTATTCATGGCAATTACTTTGCTTCGTCCCATACATCCTACCTCCATGATGGTTATAATAGAGCAAATTTTCCCATTTTTCTCTATAGAGAAGGACCGATTTGGAAACTCAGGATGAGGTAACTTGTGCTAATACCTCTGCTATCTTCAAGAATGCTTGGTGGCGATCGGAATTACACAAGAAAACGTACTTCACCGGTAAAGAAACTCATCAAATTCCCTTACGTTCTCCTGAGACACATTTACTGGACGATGACTGGGAACGCCTTGTTCTGTACTTGTCCCGAACCAAGAATGTGGTAAGGTCTATGAGCTCATTTTCTATTTTTAAGCATTATATTCTTGCATCTTACTGTACTCTGTTCATGTAGAACAAGTGCCTAAACCTGAAGAACAACTGTTCTATTTAAGATTCCATTGCTATCATAGTTCAAAAAAGGGCTAGGCGTTAATTGTGCGTTTTGCCACCGTCTTGTGCTTTACTGACCAAAGTGCATGCTTATGCGCAGTTATGCACAGATTAAGCGTAGTTATGCGCAATGTGTTTTGCCAACGCCTAGAGCCTAGGCGCGCTTAAGCACTCGCTTAGGCACGCCTTTTTTAACTATGATTGCTTTGCTCTTATATCACTGTATTTACTCATACAAACTTATTTTTAAATTGACGGATCCAATCGAAACTCCAATGGCACAGCAGGTATGTTCACGCATGTTTCTTTAACAGGTTTGCTCTTATCAATAGCTCTTTTGATTTCAATTTCAATTGTATATATAGTTGACTTTCATAGCATGCACATTACTAGCATCACAACAAAGCCAATAGTGTTGTTGTACTTGTAGACCCGTGGTACCCATCTGAAATCTTGTTGTGCCGTGTAGTTTCCCACGCTTTGTATTCTTTCACTGCTGCTTTGTCTTGAACTGAGATGACTTGAAAAGTGTCTCTATTTTGATTTGGCAAGACAATGCAGTGACCATAGGACATAGATATATGTTTGTTTGATGCTTTTATTATGTACTAGTACTTGGCAATAGAAGACTTGGTAGTTTAATCCTGTCCACCTTACTAATGAACTGGGTTCACCAAAACGAGTTTCATATACTAGTACATGCTAAACTTGTTATGTGTCTGCTTGTTTCTTCTTTTAGAATGCTGACAAAATATTGGGGAAGAGTGCCTTATTAAGCAATGGTAAAGGAAGTAATGCAGATAAGGTTCAGGATAGTGACACATACTTGTTGGTCTCCAACAAAGCTGATAAAACAGCTAAGGAAGACTATCTTGAAGACAGTGAAACAACCCCAAAGTCCTGTGTTGGTTTAGTGACCGAGTTACTGGCCACTACCGCTTGCACAAGCTATTCAAACTGACTGTCTGAATCAGTTCGGTTTCTTGAGTCTCAACTGCAAGCTGAAAGACATCGATCAACTGTGCTGCGAAAAGAAGCGGAAGGACTGCAGAAGTCCCTGGAGCATTCAGATGCATACTTTCTGGTGCAACAGCAAACGTTGGAGGATTTTAGCGCCAAACAGGAAAAAGCTAATCAGCTTGCTAAGCTTATTGCCAGCATGGTGGATACCTAGGATAACGTTTCTTAAGCTCTTCTGAAGTATGCTCTTGTTTTGCTGCCACGTTTATTTGCACTAGTGGCCAATTTTGACGCCAGTGTATGTAATATGCTGCTTTGTTCCCTATATTTGCCTTTGGTGGCGAACTTTGATGCCCAGTGGATGTAATATGTGTAATAGCGGTAATAGGCTAGCGTTAATTGCTTGCTTATTTATTTCCTTATTTTCTTGTTTAGTTGTTTTCTTGTAGTCACTACAGTCCTTTTTCTGTGTTTTTCTAGTGGCCACAATAGCCTATTTTTGGTAACTAGGCCAAAATAATCATGGAAACACACGGGCTGTTGTAACCATGGGCCTCCTGCAGGCCGTATGATCCATGGGCGTTCTTCCGGCCGTAGGATCCATTGGCCTTCTATACGGGCCTTAGGGTCCATGGGCCTTCTACGGGCCGTATGGTCCATGGGCCTTCTACGGGCCGTAGATCCATGGGCCTCATACGGGCCGTAGATCCATGGGCCTTCTATGGGGCGTATCATCATTTTGCCAATCATGGGCCGTACTATTCGTGGACCCTAACGGGCCGTTAATAGACCGTATTTGATAACTCTTTGAAAACAGCCCAACGGGTTTTTTTGACATGAAAACGGCCCAATGTATTAACGGTCCGCAAACGGGCCAACTGTAACGACGGGCTGAATTTGGCCCACAAGCAGAAAATGACAGTAACGGGCCGTATGTAACCGAATGCTGCAAATGATCCCCAAGAATCAATGGGCCCTGAGAAGGCCGAAAGATAACTTGGGCTGGAAACGGCCCAATAGAATAACAGGTCATTAATGGGTATAAAGTGATACACTGTTCATTACGGGCCAGTTTCACCACGGGCCGTTAATGGGCCAAGAGTTACAAAGGGCCTCATATGGGCCGAAAGAAGTCATGGGCCACACATGGGCCGGAAGTTAAAACAAGCTGGAATCATATTGGACAGCCTAGATGACGCTACTGGGCCTAATAAGGATAGGGCATAACGGGCCCTGGGTTAGCGGGCTGTAAATGGGCTATATGCGAACATGCCGTTAACAGGCTTTTCGTGGGCCGGCCCGCCACCTTTGACCAAGTCAAACGGGCCGGCCTTTTCACAGGAATGGGCCTCTGTTGGGCCGTGCCACGTGTCGCCATATCATAGGCGCCTTCGGTCCAATGAGCGGATGACATCTGTCCCAATGGTGAGCCGACACGCGTGTTTCCTCCAGCCAATGATGATTTTACACGCGGAAAATCCCCATTTGTCAAGGCTGTTAACGGGTTATCGGATCCAAAACCCGACCCGATAGCTTAACGGCATTCCGTTACGGTGGATGCCACGTGTCGGTCACCCTTGACGAAAGCACTTCTGTGATGCGCGATTTATCGTCATGGAAGTGGACACTTCCGTGATGATAATTTTAGTAATGTCATGGAACACTTCTACGGCAAAGACAGGTATGACTATCTTGATTCTGTCATAAAATCGTCATGGATGTACATGCATGACAAAAAACACGACCTACTATGACAAACACGTATCATCACGGAAGTGTATTTTTTTTGTAGTGCACACTGGAGTAGGGTATTACACCACAATGGTGGCCCAAACCAGTATAAACCTCGTGTCTCTCTGTGTAGCGAGTTCGTCGAGTTCGTCCGCGAGATCTTTGCGAGCTAGGGCATAGATCGGTAGGAGGGAAAGACTTCGCGCGCACCCCAGTGTTCGAACCTCAGGGGTTTGCCGGAACTCCACATCCGGCAACTAGATTAAGGTGCAAAATAATAACATTACTGCTTTATCATGGCACTGCTAAAACAGTAGCACAAGAGCAGGATCAACATGCACGATCTTTGGCAAACGGTTAGACCAAAAAGGAACATACCTCATGATGGGAACCATATCTGTAGTCAACACCATCGTAGAAGGGATGACACCAGTCACCAACATGGATGACTAATTTCATGGGACCTTTTGGTGCAGTTCACCTAAAATGAAGCAATGTCCCCATAAGGTAGCAGCTTCTTTTTCTTTTTTTAAGAAAAGGGCTCCAGCTCCGGTTCCATTTCCATCAGAAAGCGAAACCCACTGAGCTTCTTCTTCATTATTTGCAATAAAATTGACCAACATCAAGGTTGGTCATGAAGCTCATGGAATGTTCAACTATAATTTGGATATCATTTGTCCAGTTCAACTAAGATCAAGCGTGAAATGTATATATTTGTTTGCACAAAAAAGGTGGAAAGGAGGGTGACTAACAAGTGATGAAACATGCATCAAATGAAAAAAGCATGTTCCATATCTGAATGGCAATCGTACAAGGACAATAGCAATTTCTAGCAGCATTGCTAGATATTAGTGTGGGCATTAGGATTAACAATGACAACCGTTAAATACGACATTACTTCAATGGTGCCGTTGCTTCATTGTACCAGCAACATTACATTAACAGCTGCTACAGAGTCGGTATTTGTGCACGGGAGAGTAGGCCGACCAGGACAGTTGCATCTCTAACGAAAAGAAGCAACTTATCTTAATGGGAAATTTAGCAGGACTTGAAAAAAAGTGCCATTGATTCATATTATTGGAGGCATTACATTGAAAACAACATTGGTTTAACGTGTCCTAACTTTTAACAGTGCGAATGCTACATTTTACCAGTGGCATTACATAAGAGCGGCTCGGGGCAACAAACATCAGAAGAAGATATCAGGGTTGGTCCCATTTTTGTTCGGTATATAGCCACCTTGTACTATGTGAGGCTAGCAAATCTAGTGCTGGACTGACTCTGTTGACTTGTCCCCCAGTCCCTACTTTCTTTCCTTTTTCAACCAATAGATCGGGTTTATATTGAGTTTGTATTGCGTTCCCTTTATTTCCTTATTAGACCTAGAGACCAGTTGGATAGCCAATCTCTGCTACTTTTCGCCCCTATTATTTCCTCTTTCGACCAAGTCCTAGATTCAGGTAACAAATCTTCCTCCACCCCCACCCCCTTTCTTCCTTGTTTGAACCAAGTAGTACTAGATTCGAGTGCATGAACTAGTTTTACCTCTTAACAGTAAAAAAACTAGGTGGTTTTCGAACAGCCGACCGATCCTATCTACGAGGGGCCCTGAGAAATAGCAAAAGACACAAATGCAGTGATGTCAGGAGCTCGGGAAGTAGAGCAAGGCCGGTTTCGAAGGAAGTTATACCTGAGGGTCGCCGGGATGTCGCTAGGTGGGCGACGGGAGGCTGGATCTACCCACACTACGGCAGTGAGGGAGAAGGGGTGGTAGGCCCTCCCTCGCTAGTGATGCTTGGGAGAGAACGTCAAGGCGCGCTGATCGGGACGCACTAGCACTGGGTAAGAGCTGTCACCGAGGAAGAACGCATGAACGTTGCACCTTCTCACCTTCCTTGATGGGGAGGATCCGGCTGGATCTGTGACCAGTGGTGAGCAGAGAGAGAGAGTGTGGCCACCGCTGTCGTGTTTAGATCTGGAGAGGACGAGACAGTGTGAAGAGAGCAACACTAGCAAGCAAGCGCGGAGGCTCCTGCCTATATAGTGGAGTACTAGTTTTCTTTTGTCTACCAGCCAGAGCTAGCTTTACCTCGGCAATGACTATCGAGAAGTCTTCATGCATGTGCCCCAGAGGCGCAGTTGTCGTCATTTTGATCTGAAGCACCGGATTATAACATATAACATGAAAAAATGCCACATGACAAGAAATCATAATCTCACTGCCCAAAGGAGAGAAGATGAATCCCGATGGACAAACTAGACGAGGATCAAAGCTCGAATTAAAGATAAACTCGTAGAAAAGGGGTCCCTCGATAGATGTCCTAATTAACATAGCCGGCTTGACCTAGATGGCAGCCGTGTAGTCTTCGTGCATGTGCCCTCAATGACTAGCCCAACTCAGTTGTCGCTGTTTAACCCTCGCAGTGATCCGAAGCACGTGACACCTAATTTTGCGAGATGACAAGAAACCTTTTTTTAGATTTCTCACCAGAACTACATCCCTGTACAACACAACCTGCATGATATGTAGATGATAGACAATCCAGGCATGTCTGCTGGAGTCTGGTCACATGCATGCACGAACTGATCTCCCGTGTCTTGCAGGGATCGTCGAGGTACCAACGTATGTACTCCTACAACACTTCTCTAGTAGTACTATCGCCCGTATCTCTCTTCTATTAACTCACCCGACTTGCGGGGCCCGGGAGTGTGCCTATGTCGGTTCTCAATTGCGGTCCCACATGTCTGTGCGAACGCAATATGACGCGCGTTCCATTCGGAGAGCAGCGTGCTAGACCGACCGACCGTCTGGGGGGGGGGGGCGACGCGAACGAGACGGGCGTGTTGTATACTCCATACATGCGTACCGCCGTTTTCTTGAGGCTTTGCTCCATGGCGCAATCCATGGATACAAAATTAGTATACTGTACTATTTAAAAGTCGAGGGCGGGGCTTTTCCTGTGCGGTAGGCGGGGCAGTTCGGGCTAGTCGGTTCGACAGAGACGCGAGAAGATGAGGGAGTAGGCTGCTGCAAACGTAGGGTTGTGTGATTTGACAGTGAGTTACTGCTGGACAGGTGGGGCCCCATGATTTGACTTGCCATTATCATTTTAACTGCGGCGCTACGACCGGCGTGAGTCTCCCGATTCCTGACCACCTCCATACAAGTACCTCTCCCAATGCTCCACCATGTAGAGGCTGGGTCTTGCATGAGAGCCCAGTCCTCCACTTTTTCCTTGCCTCTTTCCTCCACATATACAAAAATGCCATGTAAATCGGGCTTATAGCCCACTATTGTACTCCCTCCATTCCAAAATAGATGACCCAACTTTGTACTAAGTTAGTACAAAGTTGAGTCATCTATTTTGGAACGGATGGAGTACTTACTTGCTCCTACAGGTGCTAAGCTTGCCACATAGGCATAAAGTCTGATGTGGGAAGTTAATTAAGAAGAGAGAGACTAGTTTGGTGACCCAAGGAAGAAACGGTGCTAAGCGCATGTACCTAGGTAAAAACACAATTTTAAATGAAGCAAACTTAGCAACACAAAACTAAGCACCTATGCATTGGGGACTTGATTGCTAAGCCATTTAATGCCCTTAGCATCTCATCTAAGCACCATTTCATTGAAAGAGGTCACTCCTTGGCAAATGCAATAAATACTACGAAGAAAGAGATAGAGAGAAGTAAAAAAATACTTTTATAGCTAACCTTGTTGTAGTACGAGTGACTAAGTGATGACTATGTATGACATGCCAACATCAGATATCCTAACGCACCGTGTTAAATCTCCAAGGGTCCGACCGCGTGAGCGAGGCGACAGTCGTGGTAGGTGGTGCGACCATGATACGGGCTGCTGGCAGCCCTTGGATATGAGATCGAACGATCGCATGCTAAGTTGCTGAAAATTTGCAGAATAACACTCTAGGATAGGATATTCACCCATAGGTCTAGAATCACGCCATGCAACCTTTCGATCTCAGATCCAAGGGCTCTCGGAAGCCCGTATCATGGGAGAATGGAAAGCTTCGTATCAACTGTAGTTTTCCTGACGCTTGACATGACATCAAAAGCCATTTAATTGGGCATCGAGTAGACATGACATCTAATTGGGCCCCCATAGCACTGTGCATGGATCCATTTATCCAGCAGGCAAGCCACTACCCTTCCGTTCGCACGCCCCAATCGGCATTTTTATAATAAAAAACCACTGGCAGTTCGCTCCTACTCGCCCCCGGACGTCCTTTAACATTACGCAGTTCGCTCGTAGTCGTCCCGTCTTTTCACATTACGGCAGTTCCACTATTCCTAACCCTCCTCCCAAATTCATGGCGTCCCAAATCTCCATGATCGGCAATGAGTACAAGGTTAGAACCATCACCGGCGATGAGTTCAACGTCATCTACACCTGTTCTTCCATGACGGTGAAAAGATGCCTTGCTCGCTTCAGTCGCATGTTCGAAAACTCAAATGATGAGTGGGTCGCTGGGCTAGATGTTGAGTACACCACAGTCCTGGGACAAGAGAAGGATCTAAAGGAGGAAGAGAAGAAGAAGCCCGCTGTGATCCAGGTTTGCGTGCATGACTTATGCTTGGTTTACCACATATGCCATGCCGACATTGAGTGCGAGGAATTTAAGAACTTTCTCAATGGCGGCCTAGTCAAATTCGTTACTGTAGACTTTACAAACAACAGTGGTCAGTGCCGCGCTAGTGGCACAGAGGGAGGTCGACGAAGAGGCAGCAGCGACGGCGGGACTAACGAATGGCAAGCCAGAGATTCCCCCGGCAGGGCCTGATGCCAGCTAGGCAAGGCCCCCGGCAGAGTCTGACGCCATCAGGGCAGGGCCCATGCAATCAAAAGAGGCGGTGCACAAGATGAAGATGATGCAGCACCCAGTTTACTTTGTCAGCTCCCTCCTGCAGGGGGCTAGGTCAAGGTACTCCAGCGTGCAGAAATTGCTCTTCGGCCTCTTTATGGCCTCGAGGAAGCCGCTCACTACTTCCAAGCACACAAAACCACCGTCGTCACCCGCCTCCCGTTACAACTGATACTGCACAATCCAGACGTGACCAGAAGGATTGTGGAGTGGGCCTTGGAGCTTTCAAGCTTTGGTCTGAAGTTTGAAAGTACTTCGACAACCAGAGCAGAGTCTTGGCGGAGTTCATTGCAGAATGGACCTCAACGCCCGACGAGGAAATCCAGGAGACCACTCTCCCCGGCAAGGAAGCAAGTCACAACTGGATCATGTACTTTGACGGGGCTTTTTCGCTGCAAGGCGCCGGTGCTGGTGTGCTGCTCGTCGCACCCACCGGAGAGCACCTCTAGTATGTAATCTAGATGCACTTTCCCAGGGAGATGTCCACCAACAACACTGCTGAGTACGAGGGGTTGCTTGACGGTCTCAGGATCGCGGCAGACCTCGGGGTCAAGAAGCTCATCGTCAGAGGTGATTTGCAGCTTGTCGTCAGACAAGTCAACAAAGATTTTGTGGCACACCCACGGAGCAACGGCCAGGCGGAGAGGGCAAATGCTGAAGTGTTGCGAGGCCTGACGACAAAGACTTTTGACAGGCTGCAAGAGTAGAAGGCTCTGGATTGATGAGTTGCCGGCGGTTCTTTGGTCGATCAGAACGATGCCAAATCGAGCCACCGGCCAGACACCCTTTGCCCTGGTATACGGGGCAGAATCAGTTCTCCCCACGAAACTCACATACGGGTCACCTCGAGTGCTCTCTTATGACGAGCTTGAGCAGGAGCAATTGCAGCCAGATGACGCAACGCTTCTTGAGCAATTTCCTCTTCGGGCGGCTGTGAGAGAAGCACGCTACCAGCAAGCCTTGCGCCGCTACCATAGCCGCAAGGTTCATGCTCGAAGCTTTGAGGAAGGCAACCTTGTTCTTCAGCGCGTTTTGTCGGCCAAGAATTCCAACAAGTTGACGCCAAAGTGGGAAGGCCCTTATCGGGTAATACGAGTCACTGTGCTGGCGCAGTCCGCTGGAGACCAAGATGCTATTCCAAAGGAGCAACTCTTGGAACATTGAACATCTTCGCAAGTTTTACCCATAAGGCGCGGTTGCCTGGCCCCCCGGCAAACCAACTTTTGTACAAGCCTTGCCGGCAAGGCATGCAACCCTCTGTACAAAGACATGCGCAGACCCAGGGGCAAAAATAAATAAAGCGTTGGCGCCCTAAGTTTTAGCATGCATGCTAGGTTAAGTCTCTCCCTCGGTTAGGGTTGATAGTGCTTAGCGGCGACTAACCCCTAGCCTAGAGGTCGAGTATGCGTCTTTCTGTCCTCTTTGCTTCGCAGGGCACGTGGGCACTTCTGCTGAGCCACTTGGGAGAAAGAGGACGAACCGGCGCTCCGGCCCCGGCAAGCCAGGACTGCCGGGGGCTAAAGACACAAGGATCCAACCATGACAAGCCAAGGTTGATGGGGGCTGCAGATTCAGATAAGTCCTTCATCCCCTGTTGTGCATTTCCGTATGGAACTGGGACAAATGAAACCTCGTTTTGATCCGAGGACACCGTGCACCCCCTTCTTCTTGTACCCAAGTCCCTGGGACAGAAGCGGGTCATAGACGCGGTGGCAAGAAAATAAACGAGGAGCCTAACTCTACTTCGCCCCTGCCTCCGCCAAAAGAGTGAGAATGGTCGACTGAAGTCAAGGGACGGCAAGGCCTGTTGCCGGGCGATAATGTTAATCTTAAAAATAACAAGGATTCGTTCCTTGGCATGGGCCTCGCTCACGCACAAAGAACCCGGCAAGCACCCTTTTTCATTAAAAACATGCCATACAGGTACAGTTCATATGGAATTAAAAACATGAGCGAGGGGATTACAAGTCTTCAAATTAACAAGTGCCCGCAGGCTTACAAACTAAAAAGATAAGGTGCCCGTAATCCCTTTCTTGTCCCTATCATCAGAAGGTGGAACAAGATAGCAGGAGGGAAAAAGGAGCGCCTAGGTAAGGTACGAGGAGAAGAAGGCACCAAGAGAACATCTTGGTGCCGGGAAAGGAGCTGGAAGACAAGGCAGCGAGCTGGTAATACACGATGAAGGCGTCGGTAGCCGCGTACTCCGACTTGATGGCCGCCACCTGCCTTCTTCGCCTTCTCCGACCCTCCTACCCCAGCCGCCCAAGGAGACGACGGGGAGCGCCCCGACGGAGAGCTTGACGTGGAAGGCCCTTGGCAGGGCGCGTGGCCGAGGGAAGGGCGACGCGGTTAGTCGGAGTCAGCGTCCCGCCGCTCGAATCCCTCATCACCGCTATCGCTGTCCTCCTCGTCACTCCCGCTTGAGGAGGAATCTTCATCGTCGGAGGCGCTCTCCACGCAGCACTTTAGGCGAGTTCCAAGATCTCCGAAGACCTTGACGGAGAGCAGGCGGCCCTCCATTAACTTGAAGTAGAGGACGAGCCCCACTATTAGGCTATGGATGCGAGCAAATGTCTTCCATCCGTGATGGAGGTACATAATGTGAGGAGCGGGGAAGTCGATGTCGATCCGCGTGCCACCGTACCCGCAGCCCCTCATGTGCAATTTGAGGGTCTGGGGTGGATCGAGCTCCATTTCCTGAGCAAATAGGGTAGGGAGATGGAGACGACGACGCGATGGCCGGCGCAGCCTGATGAAGAACTCCCGAGGCTGGTCCCCGACGTGGCCCTCCATCACGGGCGGCATCGCTGGCGGAGGCACAGCCATCGCGCCGCCTCATCCCCGTCTCCCCGAACTGCCGCTGCGACCTCGGCCTCGCCCCTCCCCCTTCCTCTCATGGCCGGCTCCGCCGCCGCAAGCTCGTGGGAAGGAGGAACGCGCTGTCGAGTGGCCACCCTCGCCCCCACCATTGAAGGGCCTGCGCCCCCTCTCGCCATGACGGGTGGAAGGAAGGAACAAAAGTGGAAGAAGATGGATGATGGGAGAACGTGGGATGACATCCCCCTCCCCCTCCTTATAAAGGGGTGGGGTCGAGGCTCGGCCACCCCACTCGACCAATCCAGCCATCGGAGGCGCAGGGAATAAGGACCGACCCGCTGCCCCAATCAGCGACAGCCCGGTTTCCCGCCTCCACCGCCTGCCACCTGCATGGGGGACGCGTGGCGAGCGAGCAGGATAGAGGGGACGGGTGAGGCGACCGCTCCCCATCCCGTGATCGTGGGGCGTGGGCGCCTTGAAGACCGCGACCCGAGTCCACTCAGTAAATAAGCCGCGCCTCTGCGCCTCCTCTTTCTCTTATGGGGAAGGCGCGGGCTGCCTCTGTATTGTGATGTGACGCATGCGTGCGGGAACCGCCCCACGCATGACCCCCACGTCACACACGACCCTCCATGTCGTGCGTTCAATGCGGGTCGTGGGGAAGCGCAATGGACGAAATAGTTACTGCGGTAAAAATCTGCCCCGCCTGCCCGCGCACTATTCTAGGCCTGGCCCAACAACGCGTCGCGCTTATGTGTGGCCCAGACCCGGGGCTCCTGTCGGTGTACAAAAGTAGGGGCTCTCCTTTTGACCCCTTTACTTGTGCACGGGCAGCCAGAGCCACGTGCCGCAGCCACACTTAGCAGGGTAGAGGAGGGAAGCCTGAGAGAAGCTGAAGCACAAGACAACCAAGGCAACGCCAAGACCAGGAAAACAGGAGGGCAAGATGGCGAGGTAGGCTCCCTCGGCAAGATCCTTGCCGAGGCAGCCTCCGCAGCCCCCGCAAGAGCCTTGCCGGGGCAACCTACCCGATGCTAGCAGAGCAAGCCACCCTTGAGCCCATGGGTCCCAACACCACCAACTACATTGGAACCAAGGCTCGGGAGGCGCCTCTGAGGTGGCATGCAGATCTTCGTCAAGATCATAAACATGCGAGATCAGATGAGGACCAGAAGACGGCGACTCTCAGCGAGATCCTAGCCGAGGAAATCCACAAGACCCCCGGGAAGCGCGTTGCCAGGGACGACTGCAACGCCACGGCAACACCCTTGCTGGGCCCCCGGCAAGACCCTTGCAGAAGGCATCAGCGGGGCCACTGCCAGGCATGCGCCAGTCAAGACTCCACCGCCGTCCCCAAGCAGTTGCTAGCTCAACCAGCTGGGCAGGCACCTGCGTGGCGACGGGCGGCCTCTACACCGACTCAGCAAGAACCTGCGTGGTGGCATGCAACCCTTCGTGAAGGATCCACCACCGCGCCAGCCCAGCAGCCAGCTAACGTGGCGCCACGACGCCTCGTCAGCTCGGACGCGTGTCAAGGCCAGGCGAGGTGGCGACAGCTGGGATGTGCTTCCTTGTCGTCCCCGACAAAGCAAGGGGGACACGCCGGCAGCGCATTAAATGCGTTTGTCCGATGGTCTGAGAGGATAGGCGTATCAACTATAGACCTTTCCACCTCCTGTGTGCCATTGTGGCAACCCCTTTTTGCCTATAAAACGAGGCCCGAGGCGACCAGGGGAGGGATTCGGCTCTTTTGGGCAAGTTGCACCCCGTAGCTAACTCAAGAACACAAGAACACTCAATACATCCACCAAAGCAGGACTAGGGTATTACGCATCTTCGCGGCCCGAACCTGGGTAAACGACCCGTGTGCTTCCTGTCAGACCTGATCTTTGCACAACCTCGCGCCCGCCGACTGTAGAAGGGATCCCAGTGACCCCATTGGCTTCGTTCCCACCGACATACTACCTCTCGTTTCTTCACATTATATACGTACAATATATATGGCCAACATCATATAGCCAGCAGTTTAGTTGTCAAAGAATTTCAGGGTGCTTAGTTTTGTCAAAGAATTCTAGGGTGCTTAGTTTTATTTGAGGGGTGTGTTGTGTTGGACACCATTAACTTATCACTGTGAGAATCGGCTTATTTTTGTCCTGTAACATGGTCAACGGGTTTGACGTGAAAATAATAATGTCTAATGGCATTTCTTAGCAAACATCTAACTTAACGATGTCATTTTTTAGATATCTAATTGCATTTTTGAGCAGGCATCTCACGGATCAATGGCATTTTTTGTGTAGTTGTAACTTCTAATGGCAAAACTAAGTAGTGATACACAACTAGTGGCATAAATAATAAGAACCCAAGAATTAAATAGGTATGCTAATTTCTTTATTTCTTTATTCCTTTATACCTTTGTGTGCGAAACAATATACGCTGCCTCCCCCCTAGATTTTCTTTACAGAGACAACATAGAACTATATGAGTGCCCTGTTAAATTTTGGAATGATTCCGGGTTTGTTTGGCCTTTTTTATACATTAGTTGAGTTTCTGGACATTTAATGTGCATAATCCAAATTTGAACTACAAGCACATGTTCCGGTGCACCAAAGTTGGTTGAAAAATCACATGTGTGTCCTTGGGTGAATGTCTATGTCCCATGCAAGAAATGGGAATGAAATTCAAACATTTGGGCGTCGTGACTCGGCCGAGAACATCGATA
This sequence comes from Aegilops bicornis, assembly GCA_021605145.1. Classification (NCBI taxonomy): domain Eukaryota; kingdom Viridiplantae; phylum Streptophyta; class Magnoliopsida; order Poales; family Poaceae; genus Aegilops; species Aegilops bicornis. The sequence goes on from CM038673.1 coordinate 275,097,607, forward strand.
AACTTGGTTTTTAAATTCATGTAAATCCAAAACTCGCCAGGAAATCATGAAACTTGGCATGGTGTCATGTCATGGCACTAACAAGTTGTGGTAAAAAATTGGGCCTATTTGGAACAAGTCTTGGTATAAGCTTCTTGCAAACCGAAGCTTCTCTCAAGAAACCTTTGTGTGCATAATTCAAATTTTAAATACAAGCACATGCTCCAGTGCACCAAAGCTTGTTGAAAAATCACATGTCTGTCCTCCGGTAAATTTCTAGGTCCCATGCCAGAAATGGGAATGAAATTCAAACATCTGGGCGTCATGGCTTGGCTGGAAACATTGAGAAACTTGGTTTTTTAATTACTGTAAATCCAAAACACGCATGAAAATCATGAAAGTTGGCTTGGTGTCATGACATGGCACCAACATGCTATGGTAATTTTGCTGTCCGATTTGCGAAGGCGCACACATTAACAATCAACAAAGTCATTTTGGAACAAGTGATGTCACGTTACAATCGGAAACACAAGTACTATTGAAATCATGGGCGTTCTATTTACCATTTACGTGCCGCCATGCGTCCCCTTTTTTCTTTGCTAGGAGGCGCTGTGCAGGGTAGCTATTTGAGTACGGGAGGCATGCGATCAGACCCCATGCGGGAGGAGAGCCCTTTGACCTCCATCTGACGTCCACCTCTCTCCCAAGGTCTCCATTAATGGCGCCCGAGCCTCTATTTAATGGCGTGGCAATGTCTCACTCGACTGAGATTTAAGAGAGAAATAAGAAAATATGAAAAAGAAAATTTTGCACGGATCTTGATGTAAGATCCCATGGACCTATATAGCATCTACTGTGACTTATAGCAAGACGGATGAAAATATATAAGGACGACAAGAGTGGATAATAATTGTCTTACATAATTAGGAAGATAATTAAAAAAGCCACATGCGGCTACGCCCGAAATACACAAGGGCAAAAGAAGAAGGAAGACGCATACAATGATCCGGCTCGCTGATCTCTACTTTCTTTATGCGCTGTAGGTTGCGGAGACTACTTCTCGCGGCGGGCGATGATCTCTTTCATCAGTTTGATGTCCTTAATACGCTACTTGGCAGCATCCATGGATTCCTCCACTAGCCTGTTGCGCTCAATGCGGAGCATGACATTCTCGTCCATAAGTTTCTTGATGATGACACCCGTCCTCTGCAACAAGGCAGCGGTCTCCTCGTCCTGCTTCACCCTTCCGGCGATCTTCGCCCTCAGTAGGTCGCGCTCGCCCCGGAGCTTCGCATTACCCTTCCCTAGTTGCCAGATGAAGCTGGTAGCCTCGTCCTTCAACCTCGCCCAACCAGAGATCTGATCCATCTGGCTATGGACCATCGCATGCATGCGCCTGTAAGAGTCCTTGCCTGCCCGCGAGAAATATCCCAGGCTGCCGTGGCGTGGCGGGACATCTCTACTGCTTCCGCGGCGTGGTCGTACCAGTCTGCTACATCGACGGCGTGGCGGGACCTCCGTGCTACTTCGGCGGTGCAGCGGGACCTCTGTGCTGCTACTGCTGCGCGGCAGGACATGTTGGCTGTTTTCGCGGTGAGGCGGGACATCTCTCGTGCTTCCTCTTCCATGCTCACCTCTCCCTGGTGGAAATCTCTCGACCCAGAACTCACGCTGGCCATGGCTTGATTGACTTGATTGTTTTTTGTGGATGAGGAGTTGAGGAGGAATGTGCAGTCATCTTAGCATAGTAGTATTTATAACCAAGTAGTACTAATACGCTCCTAAGTGGGAAACCGTTTAGGTTGTGATCGGTGTGAACAGGTTTGCAATTAAATATACCGTGGTAGTAGTAGTAATTTGGAATGTGACAAGCCGCGCTCAAAATTTATTGATGGTTCTAGTTTCGAAGTGCGGCACTATTCCTGGATGGCGTAACGTCGGCACGTTTTCTCGGCCGTGGTGTAGCATATGCCACGGTACTAGTTCTTTTTCTACTGCTGTGTACGTGCAAAAATTGGCACCGTCGGATACATATCTTACGCTTGGCGTTCGATAGGAATAGCCTCGTGGCGAGCTATAGACTAGTCTTTTTAGATACATTACACCTATATCTCGGGACTTCTCGCACGCACCATCACTGCTCCCTAGGTCGATGCCACCCACATACACATGTACTCTGAGAAGAGGTGCACGCACGCACTCGTCCTCTCTCACACGCGCGTCTGTAGCTACGAATTGTAGTGTTCTCAACCATCCGATTGGCTCTATCATAGGTTTGATGTTCCTCCATGGCCTTGAGATCGAGAAGTTTAAAACGCGGAGGCTAAGATGGAGGCGCGAGGTTTTGGTTAATGTGCGGGCCGCACACGGCACCAACACGACACGAGCTTCGTCTGCCTGGTGCGCATGCAGTCGGGTGAGTTGTCCAAGTATAGACACAACCAGGCCCTCGTTGGTATCCGCGCCTCGACTTTGGCTGGTCATAGTGGAGAGTAACATAGACTAGTTACTAGTCTATGTTACTAGTACCTTCATAGTGGGTAGTCTAGCTTGGTCCTTTTCACGAGAGGTGAGGTCCTTTGTGATTTGACAACTCATTACTGCTAGAAGGCGGGGCCTTGTGATTTGACTACTCATATAAATTTGCCGACGACCTGAGGAGGAGCAAAGAACTGTGCGGTATACTCAAGTTTTCCACCAGAGTAGTACTACGACAGAGGAGCACAAAACACGGCAGCCCAGTGCCATATGGCGATAAAAATGATCTAATTTGCTAGTCATCTCATTGTTAGCACTATTATATTCATGCCTCGCAGAGAACGTGCCACGTGCGGCGAAACACTCAAAGCAAAAGAAGAAACACAGGAGCAAAAGAAGAAGGAAGATTATCACCCCAAATGATCTAATTCACCGCGAAGTCGTAACTGCTTCTTCATCGCCTCCACGAGCTCCATCTCCTTGCGCGTCTCCTCCGCCATCTTCTTCATTTTGTCCATGACGCGGGATTTCTCGACGCGAGCCTTCATCATATGTTCCACGGCCGCATTACGTACCTTGATAGGAGCCGGGTGCTTGATGCGGAGCTTCGCCAACTCCTCCTTCTGTTCCATGACGAGGGCCTGCAGCATCTTCATCGAGGAACTACTACTCTCATGCAGCTTCTTCCAGCCGGCGTTCTTCTCCTTCAGCAGGTCGAGCTCTTGGCAGAGCTTCGCCTTGTCCTCTTGAAGTTGCAGGATTTCACCGGTCGCCTTCTTCTCCGAGGCAATGCTCTTCTTCAGCAGCATCACCAAGCCGGTGGTCAACTCCCCCTGCTTATGGAGCTCAGCGGGAATGTCGTCGAGGCTCTCCTTCAGTAGCTCCACCAAGCCGTGGACGAACTCCTTCTACTTCCAGCGCCGCCAGCTCGGTATGTTCGCCTCTGCGGCTAGGGCGCTCCTGGGATCCATCACCAGCCCGTGAGAGATCTTTCGAGGTCTCTGCGTGGCGGCGAGCCATCTCTTTTTTTTCCGCATCCTTGGTTGCCGCTCCCTTATTACGAGTAGTTCTCGACCTAGAGCTCTGCGCACTGGACATGGCAAGGACGGACGAAGAAGAAGCACTTATGAGGAGGAAAGATAGAGTAATTTTCGGTTAGGTAGTTCCCCTTTTTATAACCTAAGTACTAGCACTAGTACTAATACCTGCATAGTGGGAACACGTTCAGGTTTGGTACGTACTAGTAGGTGTGAGCAGGCTTGCACTTAATTGTAGCACTAGTACTTTCGAATGTGATGGGAACAAGGTAAAGATAAATTGATGGGTTTTGGTTTCGAGGCCCGAAACGGCTCCCGATGAGTTTAGTGGAACATAAATTTCAAGTAGACTACACTGCTCAGATGCGTAAATATTATGTTACTATCAAAAATTGGCACAAAATACGAAGGAGACCAATGGAAGTACTACTAGCAACCCATGATTTAACTACTTGCATGCGCACAGTGGAGTAGTAATGTCTTTCATCCACCCTCACGTCCACTCAATTTGCATGCGCTGTATTAATTGACCATCAATGAAGTGAACGACTTTACACGCATCAAATTATCACATGGGGTGGATCTTGGTACAAAATTGCGTCTGCCCGTGTACCCGCGTGTGCGCGCGAGGGAATGAGTGTGTGCGTGGCGTGCATGCACATCTTTGCTTCGTGCATGTACCGCCAGTGTGGCTCAGGGAGGATGAGTACATTCTTCTGGAACCAGCAGCACGTCACTGTGATCAATCCACACAAGGATGTCGCGACAACACCTCCACATGTGCCACGTGGCTTCATGAACTGTAAGAGAAACACTATGTAGCGTGCCATTGTGTTGTGCACATACTCAAAGTACTAGTAAGGTACACGTGCATTGCTCTGAGTCATATATGCCCGATGTTGAACTTTGTTTAATTCTTATAGTTCATCTCATTCAAAATCAATTAGTTTATAAAAAACCTAGGGCATCTTTGATTCGTAGGATTTCCAAAACGCGGGAACAGGAAAAACATGGGATTAGAGTGGAACGTCGTCTTGAATCCTACAGGATTATATGAGTCTTAGATTGTGCATAGAAAAAGCGCAGAATTCTTTCAAAGAGTTTTGATTGGATGGGATGTTTCCTATGAAATCTAGTGCAAATGAATCATAGGGAAAAATTCCTATGGTTTACAATCCTACGAATCAAACAACCAAGATAGGAAAAATTCCGAAGGATTAGAATCCTCCAAAATTCCTTGAGAATCCTTTGAATCAAAGAAGCCCTTAATCTATTTTATGATTCATGGAACTGTGCATTCTAAATCATAAAGTAAAAACAAATAATGGCAATTCAACAAGAAAAAATGTTTGGGCAGTTATGATACGGAAGATTCTAGAACAAAGGAGAACCACTATTGTTTTGAGATTTGTGCAGTATGCTTAAGTTCAACCATGGATTCTGCTAGATTGTACATGTGGAAAATTTTGGTGGGGGCTAGAAGATGGTGAGAGGGGCCGAGTGGAGGGAGACTATGAGGGAGTGCACAACTGCGAGATCGATATTTATAGAGAGGGGGCAAGAACATGCACTGTTGCGCGCAGTGGTGGAGCCATGAAAAATGTCCCATGAGCTAGGGGGGCAAGCATTGCTAATCCTTTACGAGGAGGCCAATTCATCAACTTAAACCATTTTTACCAGCAATTGTCTAATGATCACATTCATATTAGCCTTGATATATAGTGATGTTAGGGGGGGCATGGCCCTTGCTGCCCCCTGTCTTCGCCATTGTTCGCATGTCTAAGAGATGAAGCAGAAGGCATGGATGATGAGAGGGGGGCGTTGGATATATAATTAATGTAGGTGTATTAGCTATATATGTAATCCTATATAGAGAGGTATAGATTCATTGATGTGGACGTGGGAAAGAGGGTGAGACCTCACTAGATAAATAGATTGATTAGTTTATGTGGAAAACTATGAAAGACCTAGCTATATACACACACACATAGAGGAACATCGATCGTTGTGCATGCACATTAGCGATAAAGAATGCCCGATATGATGGAGAGGGGGATGTGTGTGTGTGCCTTCATGGGAGACCGACCTCAAGAAAAAGATTGCATGTGTGTGATGGATAATGCCGACTCGTAGTGTGTGTGCATGCATGCACAGGAGAAAGTTAGTGGTAAAATTATAAAGAGAAGATCAATGTGTGGGTGTAAAAGACTAGGTGAGGTCACAATCAATGTAAAGTTGAATTCAAATATTTGAATAAGAGATCATGATGTTTGAAACCCATGCATGCATGAATATAACGGAGATCTGCACGGTGTGGTTTGGAAACGAGCATGTTGTAATGTATACACATTGAACAAGGTCAGACTGGTTTGAATTTGAGATATCGATGGCAGACATCGTTTGGCCACATTACATCCATGCATGGACACACTATTCTAATTGGAGATGATGGGTGGCTTTCGCATGACATATCTATATCTATACCCCTACATATATTATATTTATATTTTTTATATAGTTTGCAGATAACTTTAACTTTGAAGGATGGTCTCTGGATGAGGCCAATCCGATGGTGTAGAGCTCGCAAATTTGAGCACTACTGGCCGTTGGATATCATCTAGATTCCACCAGATTTTGCCACATGTACAATCTAGAAGACTCTATGGTTGAACTTAAGCATAATGCACAAACCTCAAAACACAAGCACTTCTTCTTTGTTCTAGAATCTTCCGTATCAGAATTGCCCATATGTTTTTCTACATGATTTGTTTTTACTTTATGCCTTACAACGCACAGTTCCATGAATCTTAAAATAGATTAACTTTCTTATAAAAACTAGATGATTTTGAATGAAATGAACTATAAGAATTAAACGAACATCTACATCATGCATATATGCCTCAAAGCTTACATGCTATAATGTGGTATTTATTCATAATTTGGTTGCCAAATCTCATGCGTGCGATGCACGTGTACCTTACTAGTCTAAATGGTGTATGTGTGTGTGTGTTGTGCATGTTAAACACATAGTACGTAGTATATCATACTAGTCTAAATTGTCTTTTTTGGGTACACATTAAGCTTATTCTCCCGAAATTTCAAGCCGCGCCTTGTTATGCCGAAATTTCAAGCTAGCGTCTCGGCCTATCTTGCTGCAAAACTCCCACCTCTTCAACCCGCGCCTTGTTACCCCGAAATATTTAAGATAAATCTTTGTCTCGTTGTGCTCCGACAACTCCCTCCATCTCAACCCGCGCCTTGCTATTCCAAAATTACAACGCGCGCGAAAACTCCCACCTCATGTGAAATTCTAACACGCGAAATGCCCGTGATACCCCTGAACCGAAAGAACCGCCTCAAATCGGTGGGGGTACTTTCATAACTTACCCCACATTTCGGACAAGCGCGTCCCTAAGCCATGGTTCCCCAATCCCATACCATCCGCCCACCTATTCGTACAGCAAGGTTGGGAAAACCCGCGAAGCCCCACACCCTCCTCCGTCCGCCACCCAGCGGAGCCTCTTCCCTGACGATGTCGTCCACAGCGACGACTCAACGTCCCTCATCCACCGTACCGGATGAGGATCCGACATCGATCTGGTTGTCCCACCGGTTCAGCCACCCTGTCCTCCACCTCCAAGGAGCTGCCCCGATGTTCCCCTCGACTTTTGTACCACCTCCATTCCCACACCGCCGTCTTCACCTGCACCACCGGAAGAGCAGCATCATCACCGTTTCCTCGGATGAAGCTGCTGCCTAATTGGCGCCACCAAAGAGGTTGTACACTAATCGCCGCATTTTCTTCTTGATTCGATCTCGCGGTGCTGCCGGCGCTCGATCCCGAGCCGACACGGCGCGACTCCATCCACGGCGGCGTCGCCGGCCACTGCCTCCACGGCGTCGCTCCCTCGGCGGCGGCGTCCACATCAGTAGGAGCTGATGCTGCTCTTGCTCTCGGACCCCTGCCTGGTCTGCTCTTGCTCTTGCTCTTGCTCTTCCTTGCGATGCTGCTCCGATTTAGCTACACTTCAGTCAAGTGAATCGACTTTTGTGTCAGTCGATTTTCAGGGGGTAGGGCGGCTCGCCTGAGTTAAGGAATAACCAGCCGCAGCAGGGAGGGGGGCTCGCTGGAGAGGTACCCCACTATCTATCTTAGGGTTCAGGGTGGGGGCGGTGGTCACTGGCGGTGGTGGGGCGGTGGCGTGGAGATCACCAGAGAAACAGCTCGGCACGGGGGGGGGGGGGGCGTAGAGGGATGGCCGAGGCGGCGGCAGACCGGCGGTGGGGAGTGTTTTCGGGGCCGGCGGGGCGGCACACCGCCAGCCGCAGGCGGCGGGGTGGCTGTTTGGCCGGCGGTGGCTGGCGGCTCAGGGGGTGGAGGTTGAATATGAACTGCAGGCCCTTGATTTCGTATCCAACGGCTGCAAAATCGACTGACCAGAGATGAAAAAGTCAGTCGACTGACGTGTAGCCACACCTCTAGTGCGGTCAGTTTCGACAGTAAAATTCAGTTTCGACAGCAAAATTCAGTTTCGACAGTTAAGTTCAGAGATGAGCGGCTGATTATTTTACATCTAGCACTTTGTGGTTATGTATTTTACGTCATCTATTGGAGATGCTATTAGAATTCCACTCAGGTTCACATTGTCTCTCTTGTCCTCCTTCAGCCTCGGCGTCGTACAACTCACCAGAGCTGCTCCAACGACAAAACCCTCCATCACAGTGGAGCAGTACCTCGGGCTCCATCTCCAGAAGCCTAAGATCTTCTTCCCCTCCTCCAACAGCCAAGTCAGCCGGAGCATCCTCACCGGCCAACCGAATCAAGCTGAGATTGACATGGCTTCGCCAAAGAGGTTGTACACTTGTAGCATCTCTTTTTTACTCTACATGTTATATATATTGTCCACTGAACACACGGAGTAACGGGAAATACAATTATTTTATCCTACTATATGACAAGCAGTGAGGTACCGGGCAACTTAGCTATCCGTTATGGACTCTCTTGAATGCCATCATTATTTATCTCTGCGCGTTTGAGCTGTGCATTTGTCGATGGCCCTGGGAGTTGAGCTAGTAGGGCAGTGGCCTAGGTCCAAAGTAATAGAAATAGCACAAAAACATTTTTTTAGTGTAGGCTTTTAGTTGCTCAAGCCTGCCTACTATAATCGCCAGTGCTTGAAAGGAAAATTGAATGAAAAACATAGGAATTGGAAAGTTTCGTATGGTACTACTTTTCATGAATTTGGTGCAGAGGAATGGAGCAAAGGAAAACTGTAGGATTTGTTCCTTTAGTGTCTCCTTGAAAGAAAAACCGTAGTAATTTTAATTTCGACTTGTCCTCCTTTTCAAATTCCTATTCATGAAGCACAAGACTAAGAGATAGTAGCATAATAGCATTATAACCGTACATTTTCTTGTTGTTTGACTTAATCTCACCATGCTTCTTTGCATCCTGTGATCTTCCAATTCTTGTGAACCAAACACCCAGATTGGCATAAATCCTGTGTTTTTAAATTCTCTGTTTTGCACGTGCATTCCTATCCTATTCATGTCTATTTCCTACCCCTGCATTGTTAGAATCCTCGAATACAAACAAGCCATTACACAATTACTTCTGTTACAAATATGTGTCAAAGAAAACCTTGTGTCATTTGTCCCGCTCCTACAGTGCCGTGTTCCACCCCAGCTCAGCTGCTCCAACGACGGAAGGGTTCACCACAGCAGGGATCCGCTCTCCGGACTGTCTTTCGCCGCCTCAGATCTTCTTCCCCGCCGCCGGCAGCCACGACAACTGCATTACCATCATCAATTGAGCAGATGACCTTGAGGACTACACGGGTCCACAAAGAGAGGTCGCACTCTTCCGTATCTTCTTACGTTATGCATCGCTTAATATGATGACATGCTACTTTATCGTCGTGTTCACCTATTAGACTCCGAGTCAGGTCCAAAGTTATGCTGAAACATGAGTTTTTAAATGGTTGTGGGGTACATATTGGGGCAGCAACCAGTACTATATATCAACTATCTGGTTAATCTCGGGTGTCTACAATGAGTTTCATGTTGGATGCAAATAAACATTAAAGGAGCCATTATCTGTATTTTTTAACTAAAGCTATTATCTGCCTGCTATCATTGGTTTTGGGTCTATCCACAGTTTGCTACCATCACTCTGGATTTGTGCATGCACTCCTTACATAATCTCACTATGTTTTATTCCTATGCATGTAAGTTATTGTACACAATGGAACTGAACATGTAGAGCAAAAGAGACGAGCCTTGCGTGGCAATAAAATTTCATGCAGACGTCGCTCCATGGTGGGTGCAAAGGCAGCCCCCCCCCCTCCACCCATTTCGGATCGTAATCAAGAGGAAGATAACTGTTCTGAGGGGGATTCAGAAGCAGAAGACCACTCCTATTTACCCCATGAGGTCTTCGCTCTAACTTGGCATGTTGATGTTGGTAATATCATGCATATGGTGCCTTGCATTGCTTATTGTATACATCAAAGATGTCATCTGCTTAGTCTAGACATGCTTTGTGTAAATGCCATATGTTTAGTTTCTTTAACGTATATGTGAATCATGCTATGCCATCTTGTTTAGCTAGGCATCATATATGTGAATTTTGCAATGCCACCCTGGTTAGCCAGTCATCTTATATGTGAATTATATCATGACATCATTTTTTTATTACGTGTTAAATTTGTCAACAATTTTAGTACATTCAATTACTCAGCCTGTGCATCAGCCATTCAGCATGGTCATGGAAAAATCTGGAGTGGAAACAAGGTCTTCAGAGCAGACAATGCTATCTGACGAAGCGCATGTCTTGTTGGTTACAGATAGCTCCTCAAAGGAGGATTCAGAGAAAGATGACCAGTCCTATCCCCCCCCCCCGAGGTGCATGCTCTAACTTAGCAGGGTTATGTTGTTCATATCGTGCGTATGGTATCTTGCATTGCTATGTCATTTGCTTAGTTTAGACATGCTTTGTGTGAATGCCACCTGTTTAGTGTCTAATTACAATATATGTGAAGTATGCAATGCCATCTTGTTGCAAGACATTATATATGTGAATTATGCAATGCTATCTTGTTGCAAGGAATTATATATGTGAATTATGTAATGCCATGTTGTTTAGCCAACCGTCATATATGTGAATTATATCATGCCATCCTTTTTTTGTATTTCCCATTGCTTTTGTCGACAATGTTTGTATATTCAACTGCTCTTCCTGTGAATCAGCCATTTGAATCAGGAGTGAAAACAAGGTCTTCAGAGCAGACAATGCTACCTGCTGAAGCAGATATCTTGCTGGTTATAGATAGCTCTTCAGAGGAGGATTCAGAGGCAGATGACCAGTCCTATTATCCCCCTGAGGTGTATGCTCAAACTTGGCAGGGTTATATTACTCATATCATGCATATGTTGTATTGCAATGCTTAGTTTTTACATCATATACATGATATTGATTGCCATCTCCTTAGTTGACACATCATATATGCGATTGCCCTCTACTCACTTCCTTAGTATATAAATCATATATTTGAATTATATCATGCCATGATGTTTACATAGACAGCATGTACCTAAATTATGGCATGCCAACACATTTTCTAAAGACATAATATACTTATATCATTTCATCCTGTTTACATAGTCATCATATTTTGAATTATGTCATTCTATCTGTGAATTATATCATGCCATCATGTTTCCATCGATGGCATGTTTGTGATTTATGGCATGCCAACCACTTTAATAGACACATCGTATATTTATATCATGTTATCCTATTTACATAGTCATCATATTTTTAAGTATGTCATTATACCTTGTTTAGTTAGCCATCGTACATGTGAAATTGTGTCATGCTATCATGTTTAATTAGCCATCATATATGTGAAATTTTGTCCTGCTATTATGTTTGGTTCGACAACATAAATGTGAATTATTTCATGCCCTGTTTTGTTCCCTACTATCCATTGCACCTATCTATCTTACAATGTCTGTACATTCAATTAATTTTCTTGTTTATCAGCCATTTCAATTGGAGGGGGTGACGGCAGTATCTGTGGGAGTAAAAACACGGTCTTCAGAAAAGATCGTGCTACCTGCCGATGGAGATAGAACCACGGTTGTACTTGCCCAAGAACCAGCCCCACCACACATAACCTAGACTCACGCAGATTGTACCCCTACCCAGTAGGAGACAGAACCAACTACACCCCTTCTAACCCCAACCCCAGCAGATAGTAACCCAGTTCCCGTTGAAACAGCACCGTCTCCACCACAGAGCTCCCAAACACGAGCATTTAGTAAGGCAACTGCAGTGCCCAAAGCACGAGGACCACCACTTCGAACCCCAAGTCAACGCTTAAAGCAGAAGAAGAATTGTTCTCAGGTCATGTTCCGTAGCTATGGTTCATACTACTTTGCTGTATCGATGGCCTCTTTCGACCCTCGAGCACGTCCAGGCCAACTGCGAGCCCCGGAGGACGGGTGGAGGGAAGGCGCGCATGTTGTCGTCAAGCGGCGACGCGACGATCGCCGCCGGACCAATGGGTGCGATGGCCCCGACATCGACGAGCCTGCGCTCGAGGATGGCGGGTGCCTGCCATTCGAGGTCGGGTGCGCTGCCTTTACTCGCGAGCTACCGCAAGTCCGTTGGCCATCCGCTCGCACGTTCAAGCCAGAGATACCCAAGAAGTGTGATGGGAGGCTGAACCCGGCAGAGTTCTTGAGCATCTACACCATCGCTGTTCAAGTTGTCGGGGGAAGAGATGATAATGTGTTCGCCAACTTCTTCCCTTTGGCATTCAAGTCCAATCTGAGGTCTTGACTGATGCACCTGCCACATAACTCTATTTCATCATGGGCTGACCTGTGCCATGAGTTCATTGGCGCCTTTAACGGGCGGCCATCAAGAACCAGGACGGCCCAGCGACTTGCAGCTTCTCCAACAAAAAGAAGGAGAGACTCTACGCAAGTATTTGCAGAGATTCAACAGAGTCCACAGGAATATCCCAAATATCCACCCGGCGGCTATGATAGCTGCCTTCCTATCCAATGTGCGCAACCGCAGGATACGTTCCAAGATGAATGTTCGGTTGCCCAAGACTGTGAAGGAGCTTTACACCTTGGTGGACAAATGTGCTCGGGTGGAGGAGGGAAGGAAACTCCCTCGAGAGGAAGATTGCGTTGACATCGAGTCAGAGGATGACGATGAATCCACCAGTTAAAGTAAGAAGAACAAGAAGCGCAACAAGAGTTAGAAGGATAAGGCAGTGATGACCGTCGAAGGATTGGGCACGCTTAGTACCGGAAAAAAGGCTAAGGCCGAAGCCCCTGACAAGGAAGCTGCCGCGTGCGCTGTCTGCCGGGAGGCTGCAGCTTCCTAGAGGTTTGGGAAAGGCGATGGGCCGTACTACAAGATCCATCGGACCAAAGGCCACGATCTCCAAGAGTGTCATCAGGTTGAGCAGCTCGTCAAGACACAGAGGGCTAAATATGAGAAGCGTGATAAGGAAAAATGTCAGAATGGCACTGGTGGGAAGGGCCGAGGCGGTGAAGCAAATCGCCCCGGAAAGGCTTTTCGGAACCCGCCAGGGACCCAGAGAAGGAAGATTGCAATTATGAGAGTAATGGAGGGGATGAAGAGGAAACCAGCGAGCAGGAATTCCAGAAGGCCACTGATGCCCTGTGCATTGACGGGGGTGCATCTTTGCACTCCTCTCACCGCCAACTGAAATGGTGGGTGCGTGAGGTCAATGTCGTGCATCCAGCGGCAGAGTCTCAGAAGCCGCTCAAATGGTCACACACGCCCATCATCTTTGACGAAGATGACCATCCTGGCCGCACCACCGCGGTAGGGTGTTTGTCATTGTTGGTCTCTCCAACAATTCGCAACCTCAAAGTCACAAAGATGTTGGATGACGGTGGGGCCAGGATGAATCTATTTTCCCCAAAGGTTATCAGCAAGCTTCAGATAGCGGAGGAAGAGCTAAGGCTCATGGGCATGTTTCAAGGAGTCAACCCTGGCAGGAGTCATCCTAAGGGAAAGACCACGTTGCCAGTGACATTTGGGGGGAGAATTGAACTACCGGACTAAGAAGGTTGTGTTTGATCTGGTCGATCTCCCCCAGCCGTACAATGGGATCCTTAGACACCCAGCTCTGGCAAAATTCATGGCGGCATCCCATTATGCCTACAACACTTTGAAGAAGCCAGGGCCGGTAGGAGTCATTTCCATTCCGTCAGATGAGAAAGACACAATCATTTGCTTGGATAAGATGTACCGGGGTGGAGTCGTGGCAGAGGCCGTGGCAGCAGCAGTCCCCGCCAAGGAAAACAAAGGAAATAAGAAGGATAGCAGGGACACAAGCAAGGAATCCGGGAAGCGTACATCTTCGGAGTGTGCTACGCCTATTGATGACTTGCCGGAGAGTTCCAACAGCAAGAGATCCAAGGTTGCTGCACCACATGTGAAGAACCTCCCGGCAGTGCTGGCTGGTGTTGATGGTACCTTCACTATCAGCACCACCCTTGATGACAAATAGGAAAGTGCGCAAGTTGCCTTCCTGTGGGTGAATATCGATGTGTTTTCCTGGAAACCATCTGATATCCACAATGTTCCCAGGGAGGTAATCATGCACCACCTTGCTGTCTGCCCACATGCCCGACCCGTCAAGCAGAAGGTTCAAAGGCAGGCCTTAGAGAGGCAGCAGTTCATTGCCAAAGAGATTAAGAAGCTTGAGGCAGCTGGACTGGTCAGAGGAGTACTGCATCCGACATGGTTAGCAAACCCAATGGTCGTACGCAAAGCTAACGGAAAATGGAGGCTTTGCATAGATTTCACATATCTCAACAAGGCTTGCCCGAAGGACCCATTTCCCTTACCACACATCGACTAGATTGTGGACTCCACTTTAGGTTGTGATTTGCTCTCCTTTCTGGATGCATACTCTGGGTATCATTAGATCTTCATGTCCAAGGAAGACTAAGAGAAGACCTCATTAATCACCCATGTTGTCGTGGGAAACCACGGCCACCTATGGGACCAAGAGTCCCTTGCTGGTTCGGCGGGGGGATGGCACGTTGCACAAAGAGCAGAGGAGCGTCGAACAGCATAGCAGAGATCACACAGGCAGTCTTTACCCAGGTTCGAGCCGCAGTGAGGCGTAAAACCATACTCCTGCTTTCGTGGATTGATAGTGGAAAAGTGGTGTTGAGCGCAACATGCTTTGCCCGGCAGGGTTGCCTTAGGGCGGAAACGTCTACATGCGTGTGAATGTGTGAAGGGGGGTTTGCTAACCCTTTCTATGGTTGCCTTGGGCCTCCTTTTATAGGCAAAGGTGTCACCACAGTGTCAAATCAATCATTATGCACTGATTAGATAGCAAAGAGTGCTATTATACCTAACTCTGCAGGCTGACAGAGTGCATTAAATGCGCCACTCAACGTCACATAATAGTCTTCCTGGCAGGTCTTGCCGGGCTATTTTGCCAGCTTCGCGCCTGCTCGCTCGACACGTCGTAGGACAAGTGTCGCTTGTAGGTGTTTTATGTAGGAGGTGGCTACCATGTGGCAAATAGTACCCACTTAGTCACTTTCTGGCTTGACACCGCACTGATCGATGAGTTGCGTCATGGTGAGGTGGTGCGCTGAGGTGGTTGTGCCTCTGCAAGCCCCGGTAGGCCTGCCGGGTTGACTAGAAGGCTTGCTTCCGGGGGGTGACCCCATTCTTGCCATGCTCGCGTGCCCGGCACAGGAGGCTTTTCCCTTAGTAGTATCTCGCTTCTCTGGCTTGGTCTTGGTCCTCTTGTGCTGCATGCTGCTCCCTTGAAGAACTAATCTCTTGTGCTTTGGTCTTACCTTCGTGATGTGATCCTGTTCTTGCGCCTGTGGATAGTCTGGGGAACAGACCCAGGGGTTGTTGCACCGATAGAAGCCCCCGGGCCTGTCCCGAACGTGCTATTGGGCGTCATCGGGGTAGGCCCTAATAAGTGCACAGGCAGGGGCATGAAGGTGGCTGGCCCCTTGAGATCTTCTTTGCTATTTCATTATCTTCAGTCCGGGTCAGTTTCCAATTTTCCTGTGTGTCATGTAAAGCCAATCATGGTGGGGCCACCCTTGTAATGGTTCGTGAATGACTTTAACGCATGGGATAGAAACTGCCAATTCACTCTTCCCACCACGCCCTTATCCTCAGCCACGTATGCTGCATGCATCGCGCGAGGTAGGTAACGAAGGCACGTGGTGTGGGAGAGCATCAAGGAGGGGGCCCGGTCTTCTTGTATTGCTGGAGGAGGGCGGCGGTCGGCCGTTGAGGGATCAGCTCTCTTCCTCGACCCTCCTATAAAAGGATGCGCGAGGGGAGAGCGGAGGCATTCATCCTTGCATCTTCTCTACCATCCTCTGCTTTCTGCTGGTATTGCTGAAGAGACGGGCCTAGGGCCAGGCCCAGGTAGTAGCTTGAAGTCGACGACACCAGGCGCATGTGTCGATGCTTGGGGAGTGAATCTGGTCCAAGCCTGGAGAAGATGCGGTGGACGAGCCCTCCACGGCATGGGAGATATCGAGCTTCCCCATTGTGGGGATATGATCCTCTCTTCGGCCACGGTCGGCTGTCCGTTAGGTAATGCGGCATCTTGCCTTGAGCTGCTGCTACTTGTTGGCGCCTTCTATGCTCGCTCGGGGGGCAGGGCTGGGGATCGTTTGTAATCCTAGTCTTGCCCCTTTCGGTGGATCCCGGGCTGATGCTGAAGGGAGGCGCACTTTCCTGCCCGCCAAGGGGGGGACGGCGTGTCCCGAGCCCCTTAGCCGTCTTGGCCTCTGGCAGCTTCTTCGAGAAAGGCGTCGGGCTGGGGTCTTGGTCCCTCTCCGGAGTGGCGGTGAGGTGAGGGAGAAAAAATGAGGGAAGACAGAGAAGGCGGGTGGCAGGGCGTCAGGTCTGAGTATGATGGCGTGGATTCCTTCGCCTCCTACTGATGTCCTGCTGCCTCGTCTTTCAGCTCTTCTCCTCACCCCCCGGCACCATCATCACCAGTGTCTTTGTGTGATAGCCGGGGATGGATGTTCCCATGGTGCCTTCGCCTCTGCTCCATCAGTCTTCCAGCTGATCTTTGGTGGATGACTCCACCGGTGCTCAAGTCGGGGCTTCTTGCTGGTCCTCGAGGTGGTGACCAGGGCACCGCCACTCTGCTCTCCGTGTCCCTCCTTCGCAGCCTCGCCACTCCCGATCTTGTCATGCCGTGCCCGGCAGGTCGTGGCGGGAACGGGATGGGCTCCTGCTTGGGTGCCTTTTTCGTTCTCTCCGCTTCCAACCGCAATACCTGGCGGAGGGAAAACGAAAAGCGGAGATTACGGGGTGATGACCCACAAGTATAGGGGAACTATCATAGTCCTTTCGATAAGTAAGAGTGTCAAACCCAAAGAGTTGCAGAAGGAAATGACAAGCGGTTTTCAGTAAGGTATTCTCTGCAAGCACTGAAATTATCTGTAACAGATTGTTGTGTGATAACATAATTCGTAACGGGTGTCAAGTAACAAAAGTAAACAAGGTGCAGCAAGGTGGCCCAATCCTTTTTGTAGCAAATGACAAACCTGGACGAACTGTTATATAAAGCAAAGCGCTCCCGAGGACACATGGGAATTATTGTCAAGCTAGTTTTCATCATGCTCATATGATTCACGTTTGTTACTTTGATAAATTGGTATGTGGGTGGACCGGTGCTTGGGTGTTGCCCTTCCTTGGACAAGCCTCTCACTTTTTATTAACCCCTCTCACAAGCATCCGCAACTATGAAAGAAGTATTAAGGTAAACCTAACCATAACATGAAACATATGGATCCAAATCAGCCCCTTATGAAGCAACACATAAACTAGGGTTTAAGCTCCTGTCACTCTAGCAACCCATCGTCTACTTATTACTTCCCAATGACTTCCCCTAGGCCCAAATAATTGTGAAGTGTCATGTAGTCGACGTTCACATAACACCACTAGATGAGAGACAACATACATCTCACCAAAAAATTGAACGAATACCAAATTCACATGATTACTTATAACAAGACTTCTCTCATGTTCTCAGGAACAAACGTAACTACTCACAAAACATATTTATAATCAAGATCAGAGGAGTATTAATTATCGTTAAGGATCTGAAAATATAATCTTCCACAGGATAAACCAACTAGCATCAACTACAAGGAGTAATCAACACTACTAGCAACCCACAGGTACCAATGTGAGGTTTTGGGACCAAGATTGAATACAAGAGATGAACTAGGGTATGAGAGGAGACGGTGTTGGTGCAGATGTCAATGGAGATTGAACCCCTCTTGATGAGGGGAACGTTGGTGATGACGATGGCTTCGATTTCCCCTTACCGGAGGGATGTTTCCCCAACAGAACAGCTCCGTCGGAGCCCTAGATTGGTTCTGCCCAGGTTCCGCCTCGAGACGGTGGCACTTCGTACCGAAAGCTTCCTTCTGATTTTTTTTCCAGGTCAAAACACACCATATAGCCGAATATGGGCACCGAAGGCCTGCTAGGGGCCCACAAGATAAAGGGGCGCTCCCTCCACCCTTGTGGCTGGCTGGTGGCCCCCCTTTGGTACTTTCTTCGGGCAATATTTTTATATATTACAAAAACATGCTCTGTGAAGTTTCAGGACTTTTGGATTTGTGCAGAATAGGTCTCTAATATTTGCTCCTTTTCCAGTCAAGAATTCCAGCTCTCGGCATTCTCCCTCTTCATGAAAACCTTATAGAATAAGAGAGAATCGGTGTAAGTATTGTGATATAATGTGTAATAACAGCCCATAATGCAATAAATATCAATATAAAAGCATGATGCAAAATGGACGTATCAACTCCCCCAAGCCTAGACCTCGCATGTCCTCAAGCGAAAGCCGATATCGAAAAATATGTCCATGATACGTCTCCAACGTATCTACTTTTCCAAACACTTTTGCCCTTGTTTTGGACTCTAACTTGCATGCTTTGAATGAAACTAACCCGGACTGACGTTGTTTTCAGCAGAACTACCATGATGTTGTTTTATGTGTAGAAAAGAAAAGTTCTCGGAATGTCCTGAAAATCCACGGAGGCACTTTTTGGAATTTATAAGAATTATTGGGTGAAAGAAATATACTAGGGGCCAGGGGCACATCCACGAGACAGGGGTGCCCCCTAGGGCACGCCCCTATCTCGTGGGCCCCTGGACCTCCTCCGACCTCAACTCCAACTCCATATATTCCGTCTCGGGAGAAAAAATCGAGAGAAAGTTTCATCGCGTTTCACGACACGGAGCCGCCGCCAAGCCCTAATCTCTCTCGGGAGGGCTGATCTGAAGTCCGTTCGGTGTTCCGGAGAGGGGGATTCGTCGCCGTCGTCATCATCAACCATACTCCATCACAAATTTCATGATGCTCACCGCCGTGCGTGAGTAATTCCATCGTAGGCTTGCTGGACGGTGATGGGTTGGATGAGATTTACCATGTAATCAAGTTAGTTTTGTTAGGGTTTTATCCCTAGTATCCACTATGTTCTGAGATTGATGTTGCTATGACTTTGCTATGCTTAATGCTTGTCACTAGGGCCCGAGTGCCATGATTTCAGATCTGAACCTATTATGTTTTCATGAATATATGTGTGTTCTTGATCCTATCTTGCAAGTCTATAGTCACCTATTATGTGTTATGATCCGACAACCCCGAAGTGACAATAATCGGGATACTTCTCGGTGATGACCGTAGTTTGAGTAGTTTATGTATTCACTATGTGCTAATGCTTTGGTCCGATTCTCTATTAAAAGGAGACCTTAATATCCCTTAGTTTCCGCTAGGACCCCGCTGCCACGGGAGGGTAGGACAAAAGATGTCATACAAGTTCTTTTCCATAAGCACGTATGACTATTTAAAGAATACATGGCTACATTACATTGATGAATTGGAGCTAGTTCTATATCACCCTATGTTATAACTATTGCATGAGGAATCGCATCCGGCTTAATTATCCATCAGTGATCCATTGCCTACGAGCTTTTCATATACTGTTCTTTGCTTATTTACTTTTCCATTGCTACTATTACAACTACTACAAAAACCCAAAAACATTTGTCTTTACTTTTGTTACCGTTACCTTTATTATCATACCACTTCTGCTACTAAACACTTTGCTGCAGATACTAAGTTATCCAGGTTTGGTTGAATTGACAACTCAACTGCTAATACTCAAGAATATTCTTTGGCTCCCCTTGTGTCGAATCAATAAATTTGGGTTGAATACTCTACCCTCGAAAGCTGTTGCGATCCCCTATACTTGTGGGTTATCAAGACCAATTTCTGGCGCCGTTGCCGGGGAGCAGAGCTCTATTCTCTGAGTTACTTGGGATTTATATCTGTTGATCACTATGAAGAACTTGAAAGACGCTAAGACCAAGATTTTGCCCTCGACTACGAGGGGAGGTAAGGAACTGCCATCTAGCTCTGCACTAGATTCTCCTTTCGTTATTAGTAATCTTGTGACACCTAAACCTGCTACTTCTTTGAATTCTGATATGTCGCATGTGATGATGCCACTTCTGCCATGCATGATGAAACTACTTCTGTGCGTGATACTACTTTACCATTAGGTGAATTTCTAGATGAACAACGTGCTAGAGTTAGGGGGAATGAAAATATTGAAGAACCCATTATTGATGATAGTGATGATGAAGGTTCCCCCAATGATTATGTATTACCTGTTGTTCCTAAGGGTTATGTTATGAATGAAAAAGCTGCTCTGGAAATTCTTGCTTGCAATGATAGAAATGATCTTAAGAAATTATTAGCTAAATGGAAGCAGCAGTCTCTTAATGCTAGAATGAAACCCGATCCTGCGTTTGATACTTCACCTATCTGTGTTACTGATAATGATTATGAATTCTCTGTTGATCCTGATATTATTACTTTAGTTGAATCTGATCCTTTTTATGGCCTTGAATCTGAAACTGTTGTGGCACATCTTACCAAGTTGAATGATATAGCCACCTTGTTTACTCATGGTGAGAAGTCTTGCTATTTATATATCCTTAAGATATTTCCGTTCTCATTAAAGGGTGATGCTATGACTTGGTATAATTCTCTTGCTCCTGGTTGTGTGCGTAGTCTCCGGGATATGATTTATTACTTCTCTGCTAAATATTTCCCTGCTCATAAGAAACAAGCTGCCTTGTGGGAAATATATAATTTTGTGCAAATCAAACAAGAGAGTCTCCCACAAGCTTGGGGGAGGCTTCTCCGGTTACTTAATCCTTTGCCTGATCATCCTCTTAAGAAAAATGAAATACTTGATATCTTTTATAATGGATTAACCTATGCTTCCAAGGACTACTTGGATAGTTGTGCTGGTTGTGTTTTCAGGGAAAGAACAGTCGACGAAGCTGAAATATTATTGAATAATATGTTCACTAATGAAAATAATTGGACTCTTCCCGAGCCAGTTCCTGAAGTAATTCCTGAACCAATTGAGCCAACTCCTGAGCCTATTCCTAAACCCACTCCGAAGAAGAGAGGTGTTTTATTTCTCGATCTGAAGATATGCAAGAGGCAAAGAAATCAATGAAAGAAAAAGGTATTAAAGCTGAAGATGTTAAGAATTTACCACCTATTGAGGAAATACATGGTCTTAATTTACCGCCTGAAGAACCACATTGTCTTGATAACCCGATACAGGTAGTAAAGGTAAATTCTCTCTATAGATATGATAAAGTTGAAATACCTCTACTAAATTTCATAGCCCATGCTTAGATGAATTTGATGACTTTATGGCTAGGCAAGAAAGTTTTAATGCTTATGTTGGTAAAGAGTTAAAGAATAATGCTTTCGAGATAGGACGCTGTGACGCCGTAATTTGCTAGAGTTAAAGAAGAACTTCACCGCGTTAGCAAATATGCTTCTATGGTTGCTACTCAAGCTGAGCAAGTACTTAAAGCTCAAAATGATTTGCTTGATGAATTGAATAATAAAAATGACTTTGTTGTAAGAGTGGCTACTAGAACTAGTAGAATGACTCAGGAACCTTTGTATCCTGAAGGCCACCCTAAGAGAATCGAGCAAGATTCTCAGAGAAATAATTTAGAGGCACCTAGTTCTTCTAAAAAGAAGAAAAAGAAAAACGATAGAACTTTGCATGCTTCTAGTGAACCTACTGTAGACACACCTAAGAATCCCAATGATATTTCTATTTCTGATGCTGAAACACAATCAGGTGATGAACATGAACCTAGTGATAATGTTAATGATAATGTTCATGTTGATGCTCAACCTAGCAAAGACAATGTTGTAGAGATTGAACCTGCTTTTGATCTTGATAACCCACAATCAAAGAATCAACGTTATGATAAGAGAGATTTTGTTGCTAGGAAGCACGGTAAAGAAAGAGAACCATGGGTTCAGAAACCCATGCCCCTTCCTCCTAAACCATCCAAGTCAAAGGATGATGAGGATTTTGAGCGCTTTGCTGAAATGATTAGACCTATTTTCTTACGTATGCGTTTAACTGATATGCTTAAAGTAACTCCATATGCTAAGTATATGAAGGATATCATCACAAATAAAAGAAAGATACCGGAAGCTGAGATTTCCACCATGCTTGCTAATTACACTTTTAAAGGTGGAATACCAAAGAAACTTGGAGATCCAGGTGTTCCAACTATACCATGCTCTATTAGAAGAACTTATGTTAGAACTGCTTTATGTGATCTTGGAGCCAGTGTTAGTGTTATGCCTCTCTCTTTATATCGTAGACTTGAATTGAATAAGTTGACACCTACTGAAATATCTTTGCAAATGGCTGATAAATCAACTGCTATACCCGTCGGTATTTGTGAGGATGTGCCTGTTGTGGTTGCAAATGTCACTATTTTAACGGACTTTGTTATTCTTGATATTCCCGAGGACGATAGTATGTCTATTATCCTTGGTAGACCTTTTCTTAATACTGCAGTGGCTGTTATTGATTGCAACAAAGGCATTGTCACTTTTCATGTTAATGGTAATGAGCATACGGTACACTTTCCGAGGAATCAATCTCAAGTTCATAGCATCAATTCTATTGGAAAAGTTCCAATTATCATTTTTGAGGTTTTGAATTTCCTCTCCCTACCGTCAAGAAAAAGTATGATATTCTTATTGTTGGGGATTTTCATATCCCGTTGAGGTAACTTAGTGTTATTCGAAATTTCTCCGGTTCCGTGTTATTCGAAATGAGTTCGTTAACAAGACTTGATCAACCTTGTTAGTGGGTTCATTTTGATGATCACGAGATGGATGAAACTAGAAGGTACAACCTTCTGTACCCTCCTTTTACTTTCTATTATTTAGAATAAATAGAGCAAAAATAGTATTATCCGTCTGTTTTCTGAATTATCGGTGCATTAAAAAATAGTCCGAAAATAAAAGTGCTCCAAATGCCCTGCAAATCTAGTATGGTTTTTCTGGAATATTTGAGGATTTTAGGCACTGAAAACACTGCAAGAAGGGCAAGTACCAGGCCACGAGAGAGGAGGGTGCGCCCCCCCTATAGGGCGCGCCCCCTGTCTCGTGGGCCCCTGGTGGCTCCCCTCCACTTATGCTGGCACCCACACACTTCATCTTCCACCCAAAAAAATCCCCATCCAGCTCAAGCACGAGTTCTAGCTCATTTTGGTGCGATTTTCGATCTCCTTGCTCAAAGCTCCATTCACAAAACTGCTTTGGGAGATTTTTGCTTGGTATGTTACTCCTCCATTGGTCCAATTAGTTTTTGTTCTAGTTCTTTATTCATTGCAATTTTTTGCTGCATAGGTGACCATGTTCTTGAGCTTGCATGTTAAAATTTTGAGATCCCAAGCAATTCCAATGCATGATATAGGCTCTAGGAACTTGTAGGAGTAGCTGCTATCAATCTTGTTTAGTTTTATTCACTTTTGTTTTGAAGTTACTAAAATTTCAGAAATTTTCAGAAAATGTTAAGGAGGCTCTTTAAAGGCTCTTCTAGACAAAGCTCTAAGGAAAAACCCAAGTATAATCTTCCTCGCTTAGCGGAAGTACGGTCGTGTGAATGGCCATGTGAGGATTTCTTGAAAGAAGCCGGAATTCATGAAGACTTTTATGCTTTAATCGAGACTGCAGGCCTCACTGGTTTCCTCAACGACCGAATCGATCAGTATCTCTTACTTACCAATACTTTCGTGCAAAACTTTTATTATTATCCTAAGAAGTCACCGCCTGCAGTATCATTTCATTTATATGATGAATTCAAAGAAATGTCTTTACGTCACTTTTGTGCGGTATGTAGGATACCTTATGAGGGAGAATTAGAGGAACCTCATCGTGAAGATGTGGATGGCTTTGTTAAAACTATTGCTCTGGAAGAGCCAAAGAAGGGCTCTGAGGCAAAAGTCTCTAGCATACACTTCCCTGTTTTACGCTACTTTGCCATATTTGCTAGTAGATGCTTGATTGGTCGTGGAAATAGTGGAAATTTGAGCGTTCCAGATATTATTATTCTTCAACATGCTTTCCTGGGAGAAAACACTTTTAGTATGGGTGTCGTCGTTGCTAAACGGCTAGCCCTGAATCGTACAAAAGGCCCCATATTTGGAGGTATCAATGCTGCACGTCTTGCTGAACATTTTCAGATACCCATTAGGCACCATGAGGAGGAGGAGACAAAATTACCTCCTCACATTTTAGATTACAAGAGCATGGGAGCACACAAGTTTATTGTTGACAACGAAGAGAAGATGCTCTTGTATAACCTTAGATTTAATAAGAAACACAATGAGACTATTATTTTGCCGGCGCCTCTGTTGTTTGATTTGACTGCAGATAATTTTCTTGTTACGCCGGAAGAGGTGTACAATCACCGAGCTCAAGCTTTTACTCCGAACCTCGAACTGAGCGAACCTGAATCGGACCCTTATCGTGCATCATCTGTCCAATCGGATCCCGAGATGACCAGCCGATTGGTATCCTGATTACACCTCCCATTACACCGGGAGAGTAGCGGCGGTCCTTGGTACTAGACCAACTTAGGCCAAAAGCCTAAGCTTGGGGAGTACGATTTCTCACCCACTTTACATTCATGTTCACACACTAGTCGTCGGTGCTCATACTCTTTCATTGTATTATCCATGCTAGTTTAATTTTCTTTTTCTAGTTTTCTTCTTGTGTGTTTGATAAACCTTAAGAAAAACCAAAAAAATTAGTTAGTTTAATTTCCATGCTTGTAGTAGAAATTAAAATGAAAATCCAAAAATATTTCTAGCTCTTCTTTTTACTTGTTGGGAGCTTTCCCATGTAAATAGTTTTATTTTGTCTTCTTTTTTTGGGGGTCGAGAAGACCATATTGAAAATGCTTAGTGGCTCTTATATGCATGATTGTTTATTTAACTTAGAGCCCATATTATTTGTCTTCTCTCTTGAGTTGAATGCTTGCAGATTCCAGCTTAGTCCAATGCACGTGCACTCTTATTATTATACACATCATTCGGTCGTGCGAGTGAAAGGCAATAATGACGATATATGATGAACTTATTGGGATGAGAAAAGCTGGTATGAACTCGACCTCTCTTTTTTGTAAATATGATGAGTTCATCGTTCTGAGTCACTATTATGAAGTAAACATATTTGCAATGACATTTAGAGATTATCGTTGCTTGTGCCATGCTTGATTAGCTATGAGTTATAATGGTTTACCTTGCATGCCAACATGCTATTAGAATTATTATGATGTGGTATGATGGGATGGTATCCTCCTTTGAATGAATTGAGTGACTCGACTTGACACATGTTCACACATGTAGTTGAATCAAATCAACATAGCCTTCATGATATTTATGTTCATGGTAAATTATATCCTACTCATGCTTGTACTTGGTGTGAATTAATTTTAATGCATGCTTATGACTGTTGTCACTCTCTTAGTTGGTTGCTTCCCAGTCTTTTGCTGGCCTTCACTTGTACTAAGCGGGAATACTGCTTGTGCATCGAAACTCCTTAAACCCCAAAGTTGTTCCATATGAGTCCACTATACCTTCCTATATGCGGTATTTACCTTGCGTTCCAAGTAAATTTGTATGTGCCAAACTCTAAACCTTCAAATGAAATTCTGTTTTGTATGCTCGAGCAGCTCATGTACAACTAGGGTTGCCTATATCTTCCATGCTAGGTGGGTTATTCTCAAGAGGAGTGGACTCCGCTCCTCATTCACGAGAAAGGGCCGGTAACCGGGATGCCCAGTCCCATGATCCAAAAAGATCAAAGCAAATCAAAATAATTAAACAAAACTCCCCCTAGGGCTCTTGTATGTTGGAGGCACTCGTTGTTTCGAGCAAGCCATGGATTGATGCTTGTTGGTGGTTGGGGGAGTATAAACCTTTACCATTCTGTTTGAGAACTGCCTATAATGCATGTAGTATGGAAGATACAACCATCTCATAGTTGTTGCGTTGACAGCGAAAGTATGCCGCTCAAAATGTTATTCAATCTCTATTTTAAAATCGAGCTCTGGCACCTCTACAAATCTCTGCTTCCCTCTGCGAAGGGCCTATCTATTTACTTTTATGTTGAGTCACCATCCCTTCTTATTAAAAAGCACCCGCTGGAGAGCACACTGTCATTTGCATTCATTATTATTGGTTTATATTGGGTATGACTTGACTGGATCTCTTTTACCATGAATTACAATGTTTAGTCGGTCCTTGATCTTTAAAGGTGCTCTGCATTTATGTTTTGCGGTCTCGGAAAGGGCTAGCGAGATACCATTTTGTTATATCATGTTACGATTATTTTGAAGAAGTGTTGATATCCGAGTTTTATTATTATGGCTCGCTAGCTGATTATGTTATTGATATGAGTAATTGTGAGACCTATGTGTTATTGTGAGTATGGTTAGTTCATAATATTTGCTGAAACTTGAATGCTGGCTTTTCATGTTTACAACAACAAGAGCAAACAGAGTTTGTAAAAGTTTTTCTATATCACTTTCAGTTTATCAACTGAATTGCTTGAGGACAAGAAAAGGTTTAAGCTTGGGGGAGTTGATGCGTCTCCAACGTATCTACTTCTCCAAACACTTTTGCCCTTATTTTGGACTCTAACTTGCATGATTTGAATGAAACTAACCCAGACTGACGTTGTTGTCAGCAGAACTACCATGATGTTGTTTTACGTGTAGAAAAGAAAAGTTCTCGGAATGTCCTGAAAATCCACGGAGGCACTTTTTGGAATTCATAAGAATTATTGGGCGAAAGAAATATATCAGGGGGCCCAGGGCCTGTCCACGAGACAGGGGGGCGCGCCCCATATCTCGTGGGCACCCTGGACCTCCTCCGACCTCAACTCCAACTCCATATATTCCACCTCGGGGAGAAAAACATCAGAGAGAAAGTTTCATCCCGTTTCACGATACGGAGCTGCCGCCAAGCCCTAATCTCTCTCGGGAGGGCTGATCTGGAGTCTGTTCGAGGCTCCGGAGAGGGGGATTCGTCGCCATCGTCATCATCAACCATCCTCCATCACCAATTTCATGATGCTCACCGCCGTGCGTGAGTAATTCCATCGTAGGATTGCTGGACGGTGATGGGTTGGATGAGATTTACCATGTAATCAAGTTAGTTTTGTTAGGGTTTGATCCCTAGTATCCACTATGTTACGAGATTGATGTTGCTATGACTTTGCTATGCTTAATGCTTGTCACTAGGGCCCGAAAGTGCCATGATTTCATATCTGAACCTATTATGTTTTCATGAATATATGTGTGTTCTTGATCCTATCTTGCAAGTCTATAGTCACCTATTATGTGTTATGATCCGACAACCCCGAAGTGACAATAATCGGGATACTTCTCGGTGATGACCGTAGTTTGAGGAGTTTATGTATTCACTATGTGCTAATGCTTTGGTCCGATTCTCTATTAAAAGGAGGCATTAATATCCCTTAGTTTCCGCTAGGACCCCGCTGCCACGGGAGGGTAGGACAAAAGATGTCATACAAGTTCTTTTCCATAAGCATGTATGACTATTTACGAAATACATGCCTACATTACATTGATGAATTGGAGCTAGTTCTATATCACCCTATGTTATAACTATTGCATGAGGAATCGCATCCGGCATAATTATCCATCACTGATCCATTGCCTACGAGCCTTTCATATACTGTTCTTCGCTTATTTACTTTTCCGTTGCTACTGTTACAACTACTACAAAAACCCAAAAACATTTGTCTTTACTTTTGTTACCGTTACCTTTATTATCATACCACTTTTGCTACTAAACAATTTGCTGCAGATACTAAGTTATCCAGGTGTGGTTGAATTGACAACTCAACTGCTAATACTTAAGAATATTGTTTGGCTCCCCTTGTGTCGAATCAATAAATTTGGGTTGAATACTCTACCCTCGAAAGCTGTTGTGATCCCCTATACTTGTGGGTTATCAGTCCACATGTTTAGAGAAGGAGGTGTCGATAAAAATAAAATATGGACATGAGGGCATCATGATCATCTTTAGAATAGCAACATATAATGCCATATAATTTCGTATGCTAAAGTAACAATTTGTTCACAAGGTAAAGTATGAATCAGAAACTTTATTGAAAACTAAAAAACTATGATCTCATTCATTGGACTAATTGCAATTTATCATAACACCGGAAAGAGTCAATTAAAGAGCTTTTCACCAAGTCCACATACTCAACTATCATATAATCTTTCACGATTGCTAACACTCACGCGATACTTATGGGTTCAAAGCTACAATCGGACCGAGAGAAAGGTAGGGGCTTATAGTTTCGCCTCCAAACATTTTACCTCAAGGGTAATGTCAACAATAATACTTTATGATAAACTACATCCGAGTGGATTTAATTATCCGGATCTCTCCAACACATAGCGCTTGCCAAAGGAAAAAGTGTAAAAAGGGAAGGTGTTGGTCACCATCACTCTTGTATAAAGGTACAAGATAAAAGTAAAAGATAAGCCCTTCGCAGAGGGAAGCAGAGGTTATCATGCGCTTTTATGGTTGGATGCACAAAAACTTAATGCAAAAGAATGACACTTTATATTTCCACTTGTGATAAGGACCTTTGTTATGCAGTCTGTCGCTTTTATTTCTTCCATATCACAAGTTCGTATAAACCTTATTTTCTTCACACTAATAGATCATACATATTTAGAGAAAAATTTTGTTTGCTTGCACCGATGACAACTTACTTGAAGGATTTTACTCAATCCATAGGTAGGTATGGCGGACTCTCATGGCAAAACTTGTTTAAGGGATGTTTGGAAGCACAAGTAGTATCTCTACTTGGTGTAAGAATTTGGCTAGTGTGAGAGAGAAAGGCATGCTCAACATGTTGTATGATCCATCACAATATAACTTCTATTTGGATATAAGAAAACATAACCCATTATGTTGTCTTCCTTGTCCAACTTCAACTTTTTAGCATGGCATATTTTAGTGAGTGCTCACAATTACAAAAGATGTCCAAGATAGTATATTTATATTTGAAGCCGCTCTTTCTTTATTACTTCCTATTAATTGCAACAATGACCAAAATTATGTTTGTCAACTCTCAACAACTTTTATTCATCACACTCTTTATATGTGAAATCATTACTCTCCATAAGATCAATATATGAACTTTTTATGTGTTTCTTTTATTTAGTTCCCTCAAGAACATAACAAGAAAGCA
Organism: Aegilops bicornis; assembly: GCA_021605145.1. Taxonomy (NCBI): domain Eukaryota; kingdom Viridiplantae; phylum Streptophyta; class Magnoliopsida; order Poales; family Poaceae; genus Aegilops; species Aegilops bicornis. The sequence goes on from CM038673.1 coordinate 275,126,831, forward strand.
AAGCCCTCAACTCAAAACTACTCTTTATTATATATCTCACGGACTCGATTACATAGATAGAGATCGAAGAAAAACTCAAAGCTACCTAATACTAAAACTTTATTCTACTAGATCAAGAGATAACAAAAAGGATCAAACTAAGAAAAACAATAAAGATAGAGGTGTGATGGTGATACGATATGGGGCACTCCCCCAAGCTTGGCAGTTGCCAAGGGGAGTGCCCATACCCATATACTTAGATCTCTTTCTTCGGAGGTGGTGATGATGGAGTTGTTGATAAAGTAGGCTTGTCATACATCCTCCAAGTCATAGGTTCACTATCATAGAGAGATGAACGAGTCTCTGGGATCCTCAAATCTGCAGGCAAACTCATCCTCTTAAATCTGTATTCATACTCACAGTTTTGGTTTTGCAGGTCATAGATCTGGGCTTGGAGATGCTTGATTTTCTCATGAAGCTTGAAGATGGCCTCCTCAATGCTCTTGGCATCCAGCTTGTGATTGTTGGTGAACTCCGTGATCATCATGTGATTGGCGTTGAGTCCACGCTCCACCATCCCTTGGCACTTGAAAACTTGCTGCTCCATTGCTTCGAGTTTCGTCTCCAGGCTTCCGGTCTTCTTCGGCCCCTCAACATCGCGGATGTGCAGCACCCCCCTCACGCATCTCGATGGCTTGAGGGTGTCGCAACACCTCCGCAAGGTAGGGGTTGATGACCTTCTCAAAAAACTTGTCCTTGGGGGCGCTTGGAGACGTCATGGTGATCTAGATTTGTCAGCAAAACAACTCAAAACAAGAACATGAGATATTGTCGTGGTACGATGGTCAAAACCTTTGAGCGATTATATAATGAATTTCTACCGACCAAAAGAAGTATTGTGCAAGAAAACGGAGTCCAGAGGGCACAAGAGGTGGCCACAAGGACGGGGGGCGCAGCCAGGGGGTAGGGCGCGCCCTCCACCCATGCGGTGGCCTCGTGTCTCCTTCAGACTACTTTTAATTTTCCTAATTGTTGAAATATTCCAAAACGGAGAAAAATATCATTGGAAATGCTTTGGAGTCGGTTTACTTACCGTACCACATACCTATACCTTTTCAGAGTCTGAAACGTTCTGGAAAGTGTCCCTTATGTACTCCTCCGGTGTTACATTATTAATAATATTAGTCTCAACATTTATGGGAGTACCTGAGATATAAAGTTTGATTCTTTGACCGTTTACCACCTTCGGATTTGTGCCTTCGCGTTGTTGATCTTTATGGCACCGGAACGATAGACCTCCTTGATAATGTAATGGCCTTCCCATTTAGAGAGAAGCTTTCCTGCAAAAAATCTTAAACGAGAGTTGTATAGCAAAACATGATCACCTATATTACACTCACACTTTTGTATCCTTTTATCATGCCATCTTTTAACTTTTTGTTTAAACAACTTGGCATTCTCATAGGCTTGTGTTCTCCCTTCATGAAGTGGGCTAATGTCAAATAACCTCTTTTCACCGGCAAGTTTGAAATCATAATTGAGCTCTTTGATAGCCCAATATTCCTTATGTTCTAGATCAAGAGGTAAGTGGCATGCTTTTCCATAAACCATTTTATATGGAGACATACCCATAGGATTCTTATAAGCAGTTCTATAAGCCCACAAAGCATCATCAAGTTTCTTAGACCGATTCTTTCTAAGTCTATTAACGGTCTTTGCAGAATTAATTTGATCTCTCTATTGCTCAATTCTACTTGACCACTAGACTGAGGATGATACGGAGATGCAATTCTCTTGTTAATATCATACTTATCAAGCATTTTAAGGAAAGCACCATGAATAAAATGTGAACCACCATCAGTCATTAAATATCTAGGGACTCCAAACATTGGAAAATTAACATATTTAAGCATCGTAATAGAAGTGTTGTGATCAGCACTACTAGTTGGAATAGCTTCTACCCACTTAGTAACATAATGAAAAGCAACTAAAATATGTGTATACCCATTAGAGGAAGGAAAAGGTCCCATATAATCAAAGACCCAAACATCAAATGATTCAATAACAAGTGGATAGTTCATAGGAATTTCCTGACGTCTACTAATATTACCAATTCCCTGGCACTCGTCACAAGATAAGACAAACTTACAGGCATCCTTGCAGAGAGTGGCCCAATAGAACCCGGATTGCAATACCTTATGTGCAGTTGTATCTCCAGCACGGTGTCCTCCGTAAGATTCGGAGTGGCACTTGCGTAGAATCTGTCCGTGTTGATGCTCAGGTACACAATGTCTAATAACACCATCTAGTCCTTCTTTATAAGGGTGTGGGTCATCCCAAAAGTAATTTTTTTAATCATAGAAAAACTTTTACTTTTACTTTTGGTGGTATAAATTTCGCAACAATATAATTAGCATAATCAGCATACCATGGAGTACTACGAGAAGCATTTATGACATTTAGTTGTTCATCAAGAAAGCTATCATCAATAGACAATGGGTCAGCAAGAACATTTTCTAACCTAGACAAATTGTCTGCAACGGGGTTCTCAGCTCCCTTTCTATCAATAATATGCAAATCAAATTCTAGTATCAAGAGAACCCATCTTATGAGTCTAAGTTTAGCATCTTTTTTCCATAAGATATTTAATAGCAGCATGATCAGTGTGAACAGTTATTTTGGAATCAACAATATAAGGTCTAAACTTATCACATGCAAATACAACTGCTAAAAATTCTTTTTCAGTGGTAGCTTAAATTCTGTGGGCACTGTCTAGAGTTTTACTAGCATACTGAGTAACATTTAATTTCTTATCAACTCTTTGTCCTAGAACAGCACCAACAGCATAATCACTAGCATCACACATAATTTCAAAGGGTAAATTCCAGTAAGGTGGCAAAAAATTGGAGCAGAAATCAAGGCTTTCTTAAGTATTTCAAAGGCTTCTACACAATCATCATCAAAAACAAAAGGAACATCTTTTTGCGAGAGATTTGTGACAGGCCTAGAAATTTTAGAGAAGTCTTTAATAAACCTCCTATAGAAACCAGCGTGACCAAGAAAACTTCTTATACCTTTAATATCTTTAAGACACGACATCTTTTCAATAGCATCCACTTTAGCTTTTTGAACTTCAATACGTCTTTCAGAAATTTTTTGGCCCAAGACAATACCTTCATCTTTACCTAATATTAAAAGACGGAGGCTTTCATAGTTCCCCATACGTCACTTCTTTATATCCATTGATTTTGTGTTAATAACGAAGACTGACGGCTTAGATCTCTCCTTTTTTTAATGTTAACCATCCTCCTGTCCTTCTTACGTAATCCTGTCCCGCACGATAAAAAAATCGGGAGCAAAAGAACTAGCAAAATGGAAAGAAACAGAACACACAATTTGCATGGAGCTATGTGGAGTGCTAACAGAACACCTCAGGTTCCCCTCATTCCTTTCTAATGTTGAGGAAAAGGTCACTCCTTCTCCTCTTTCGATCAGCCAGGAAGATCTTCCAGTAGTAAAATGGACCTTGACAGTCTGGCACAGCGACACCCACTAGCCACGGCACGGCACAACCAACCAGTGCTCTTAGCAAGCACATCCACAACGGAGGCACAATCACACGCGATGGCAGCGGATCCATACTAGATGAGGGGGGCTGTGAGCTCTTAGGGAGGAACAAGCCCGCCACGAAGCAGACACGAAGGAACGAGGAGATGAGGTAGGCCGTTAGAGCGACGCGGCCGAGCTCGGCGATGACAGGGAAGGAAGAGAGCAAAAGGCGGACGGTGATGTCGGTGTACAGCGACAAGCTGAGAAAGTCCACGGAGAAGGTGAGCTGGAGCATGTGGAACATGTGGAACACTGGCAGCGTGATGGCGAGCGCAACGACAAGTCCGGCGAGGCCAACAGCAAGTACACGAGCGCTGCAGAGCAGGCTCATGTCCATCTTGACGCCCACAGAAAATAAAAAGGAGAATGAATGTGAGGTGCGTCATGAACCAGAACAATGAGGCCTGTGAGTCAGGGCCAACGCCAACATCCTAGCACTCTAAAAATCGATCCCCCCAGAGCCACAAAGCTGCAGAAGCAGCGCCATACGGAGTCAAGGGGGCCAGAGCACCAACCAGTGGAGATGACTGAGGAGAACGAGTGGAAGGGAAAGAAGGGTGGAGAAGAGGAACCACGCATTGCACAATGCATCCAGTGATAGGTGATAGTTCTTTACAGTGCGGTGCCTTTGTAGGCATACATAATATACAAATTGATAGTCCTAATTAACGGATGTAGCTCCTCCGAAACAAATAACCCTTCTTTGCACATGATGTATCTACACATACATCCCAAACATCATCGAAACAAATCCTAAAGTGCTGATGCACGCTGCAGTGGGTTTCTTTGTTTATGTACTGCAGAGTTTCAAGGACCAAACTATTCTTCCAGTTAAATTATGCAGCCCGTCATTGCGGTTAATTGAAGAGGATAGATTTCTTGAGTCATTCGTCTGGTTCCAATATCCAGTGGCAAACTCTGGTTACTTTGAGATAATCTGAACTTTTCTTTTACCTTCTCTTGATATGTTAAGAACACCACTACACGAGGTAGTACAAATTTACAACTTAAGAAGCCTAATTTCTAGTAGACATCTAATGATATATCCCAAGATCTAATGCTATTTGTGTTGTTGTTCTTTATTCCAATGAGACCTAGCATTAGCATGGGTTCTAAACTTCTGACCCACTCTGCTGCACTTCTTTCTATTTTTCGTTAGGACTAACTACTAGACTCCGGGTTGGCTTTATTCTTCAGGTTAATACATTCAAGTTGCAATGGTATAAATGTACTTTAACATTTCAGTAAAGTTCGCGTATGCCGTTGCTGCTTTCTTTTTTCTATGGCAGCGCGAGAGTTCAATTTGTAGTCGTAATTGTCTCGAAGGAGACTAATAGAGCCAAATTTATTCTAGAGGAAGAAAGATTTCAATACATTAATCTAGGACTCCACAAAAGCCATGGAGCTTGACGATGCGGCCATCTCCTACCTCACAAACTACGTGGCCATTTACATCGAGACGGGCCAAGTGAGCTCTCTTGTCATCCATAATTTCTATTGTTGTTTTGTTGACAGTCCTTATTTTGAACTTAATTTAATAAATTGCTTAAGTTATTCCAGTAGTAAGAATTTAATAAATTCATAAATAGTTGGAGGCATAGAATACACCAATCATTCTAGATGTGAACTTTTATTAGTAAGTGTAGGGAGTAGCTCATGGAGGATGAGCCTCATGTCCAGCTCGATGAGATTATTTTTTATGTTTTAAATATTCACGTGATTCGATGGTAGGTGTGTCTTGCTGTGGCCGAGCTCGCCACCTTGGGAATGGCCACGTTCAGACGTGTTTAGGTAAGCATAACACAATGGGCATCGTCGATGAGGGAAGGAGGATAAGTGGCGACAAGGATGGGATGCCCCATGAAATAAAGGACGTGGACGTGCATGTTGGGATCGGGTGATTATTGTTTTTCCGTTGCAACGCACGGGCATTTTTGCTAGTTAACCATAAAGTGGCACTTCTCCCAATTCAATACAAGATTAGTTTCTTCACATCTCTGCAAAACTCGGTCAAGGTTGCTTAAGAAATCATCAAAAGAAGTTCCGTAAACAAAAAAATCATCCATGAATACGTCAACAATCTTTTCACAGAAACAGAGAATATAGCAGTCATACATCTTTGAAAGGTAGCAGGTGCATTACATAAACCAAAAGGCATACGTCTACAAGCAAAGGTACCGAAAGGGCATGTAAAAGTGGTTTTCTCTTGATCCTCTTTTGATACAGGTACTTGAGAGAAACCAGAATAACCATCTAGAAAGAAAAAATGTGTATGTTTGGATAATCTTTCTAGCATTTGATCAATAAAAGGTAGAGGGTAATGATATTTTCTAGTAGCTTTATTTAGTTTGCGAAAATCAATTACCATTCTATAACATGTAACAATTCTTTGAGGAATCAATTCATTCTTATCATTAGGAACATCAGTAATACCTCCCTTCTTAGGGACACAATGAACATGACTTACCCATTGACTATAAGCAATAGGATAAATTATACCTACCCCCAGAAGGTTTAGTATTTCATTTCTTACCACTTCTTTCATCTTAAGATGTAATCGTCGTTGATGATCAACAACCGGTTTAGCATCTTTCTCCAATTTAATTTTGTGCTGACATAGAGTGGGACTAATGCCCTTAAGATCATCGAGAGTATATCCAATAGCGGCATGGTGCTTCTTCAGAGTTTTCAATAATTTCTTTTCTTCATGCTCTGAAAGGTTAGCACTAATAATAACAGGATATATCTTCTTTCATCAAGATAAGCATATTTCAGAGTATCAGGTAATTGTTTCAACTCAAACATGGGATCACCTTAGGTGGAGGAGGATCTCCAAGGATTTCAACATGCAAATTTTGTTTCAAAATAGGTCCTTGATTAAGGAGTACTTCATCTATTTCCCTTCTTTCATTCATAAACATCTCATTTTCATGGTCTAGCAAAAGATGTTCTAAAGGATCAGCAGGAGGCACGAAAATAGAAGCAATACCAAAAGTTTCATCTTTACTAGGAAATTCTTTATCATGTGGTTGTCTACGAGATTTAGAGAAATTAAAATCATGAGACATATCCCCTAAACCAACACTACTGCAGGATGCTGCAAACACGACACTACGATCAGAGACCCTTCGACGAAACTGTGTGCAAAGCAATAATCACAAACGATGGTGTAATAAACCCGTCAAAAAAGGTGCAAAACATTTGCGATGACGGATGCATCAAACATGGTTCGGATTTTAGTTGCATGTGTGAAGCAGAGCATACAGTTCAGTTCAATTAACTGTTTGCGATGAGGAGGAAAAAAAGAAACGGGCAGCCAGATGAAGGTGTGTGCGATATACAACATAATGTTCACTCGGATGAACTGTTTGTGATGAGGAGGAACAACATAAATGGGCAGCTAGATAAAGGTGTGTGCGATTGAGGGCATACGCTTCAGAAGGATTAACTATTTGCGATTAGGCAACAGAAGAGAAACGGTCAGCCATATCAAAGTGTCTACGATTGATGGCATACACTTCACACGGATGAACTGTTTGCGATTAGCTACAATAAACAGAAAAAGTTAGACAGATCAACGTGTGTGCGCTAGACGGGCACACATTCTAATTAAAAGAAGCATGCACAATGGTAATAACGAGAGCGCACGATTGTTGGAACAAGATGTGTGCTGACATTGTCTATTGCAGTGAACCCTATGGTGCAAACGCCACGTATGCGGCCGAGAAAGCGTGCCCATGTTACGCCTTCCGGGAATAGTGTCGCAATTAGAACCGTCAATAAATTTTGAGCCTGCATCCCATCACATTCCAATTTACTACCACGCTACATTTAAAAATGCAAACCTGTTCACACCGATCAAAACCTAAACGGTTTCCCACTTAGAAGCATATTAGTACTCGGTTATAAATACTACTACTCCAAGATGACTACACATTCCTCCTCAACTCCTCATCCAGAAAAACAAACAAGTCATTCATCATCTTTCCCTTGCGTCTGCCATGGCCAGCGTGAGTTCTTGGTTGAGAGATTGCCACCAGGGGGAGGCGCGCATGGAAGCAGAAGAACGAGAGATGTCGCGCCTCGCAGTGAAAGCAGCCGACATTGTCCGATTCGGGGTTCCGCAGAACCTTGAGAGTTTCGAACTCTAGGTTGCGTACGAAGAACTCTCTCCTCCCAGTCTGCCCACTCAATGATCCCATGGCCTAGCTCGACGAACCCAAAGAACAAGAGACACATGGGTTTATCCTGGTTCGGGCCAACTTGCGGTGTAATACGCTACTCCAGCTTTGTGGTGGATTGCCTCGAGGGGCTGAGGATGAACTAGTACAGTGGTGGAACAGCCTCTGGAGATGAGGTGTTCTTGGGCTCGATGAGCTGGTGAGCTGGTCAGGGTGGAATGGATCCGATCCCTACCTATGGAGGTGGCTAATTCCTATTTATAGTGGCCTTGGTCCTCTTACCAAATGTAGGCGGGAAGGGATCCCACAACGGCCAAATTTGAAGACGCACAACTAGTACAAGCTATCCTGACAAAAGTAGTCTTCGCCTACAAAAGGCTCTGGTGGTGATGCTGCAGTGGGCTCCGCGACGACCTCCATCCTGTTGTCCTGGCGGTCTTGGTCTCGTTGCACAGATATGGAAACCTTTGCTTGATTCCTCGGGACCCTGCGTCTGTGCTTGCCTCCTTGGCACCAAAGAGGAAACTGGTATACTGCGCCTGCTAGCGCCCGCTTGGCCTTGGTCGTCATGGCTCACGTCATGTGAACTTCGCGAGGTGCACCCTGCAGAGATGTCTCCGCTCCTCGGGAGCCAGTCTAGTGAGGCTGGCCCCAGGGAGGTGTTGGTGTCGTCCGCCTCGCAAGGCTTGGCACCTCGCGAGGGTCTTGAGTTGTTGTTGCTGAAGCCGGGCCTTACCGGGCTGTTGATGGAGCCACTCCACAGGCAGCATGCTGGCAAGTCTGGGCACCCCCGTTCCCAGGACACCGACAGTAGCCCCCGGGCCCAAGGCGGGCTCGAACTTGGTTGCGAGGCGAAGCCAAAGGGCAAGTGCGGAGCGCCGCGGGCCCCAACCGCCTGCGGCCTTAGTTGACGTGTGGCAATTGATGGGATGTTGGCACCTCCACTTCCCCATGCTGCCTTGGCAACTGTTCAACTTGACGAGACTCTGCTACATGCAAAGTAAAGCCATCATTATGTGCGATCATTAAGGCCGGTGGTTGACCTCCTTCTGGCTATAGATGAGGGGAGGGGTGAGGGAGTCCTGGACTAAGGGGTCCTCGGGCGTCCGGCCTGTTATCCATGGGCTGGACTAATGGGCTGTGAAGATACGAAGGCCTAAGACTGTACCCGTGTCCGGATAGGACTCTCCTTGGCGTCGAAGGCAAGCTTGGGGATCAACTATGAAGATTCCTTCCTATGTAACCAACTCTATGTAACCCTAGATCCCCCTCGGTGTCTATATAAACCGGAGGGTTTAGTCCTGAAAGGATATACTCATTACCATAGTCATACAGGCTAGACTTCTAGGGTTTAGCCATTACGATCTCGTGGTAGATCAACTCTTGTAATACTCATATTCATCAAGATCAATCAAGCAAGAAGTAGGGTATTACCTCCATAGCGAGGGCCCGAAACTGGTAAACATCCTGTCCCCTGTCTCCTGTTACCATCGACCTTAGACTCACAGTTCGGGACCCCCTACCCGAGATATGCCGGTTTTAACACCAACATTGGTGCTTTCATTGAGAGTTCCACTGTGCCATTGACGAAAGGTTCGATGGCCCCTTCGATCGTCGATAGTGACGCTGTCCAAGGAGAAACCTTCCTCCATGGACAGATCTTCGTATTCGGCAGCATCATACTGCGGGCCAACTCGCTTAGCCATCTGGAGCAGACCGATAGCTACGCCCCTGGCCACCAGGTCAGATTTGGAAGGTTGAAATACATCACAGATATCCGTGGAGACTTGATCTTCAACGGATTTGAGACCGCGGCGATCGCTCCCCCTCGCTCTGATGAACATGACTTAAATCTGTCATCGGACCACATTTAGGAGATGGTTCCTGTAACTGCCACGCCCTTAGATCCGGAGCAGATCGCGCCATCCGAGGCCACAGAGTCCGCGGCATTGGAACCGCACACAGACTCAACACCTTGCAATATCTGCGTCAACGAAATTCTGGACTCGTTTCTGGCTATAAGTTCCAAACCACGTACGCCTGCGAACACCGAGCTAGATGATCTTCGAGTTCAATGCCGTAGACATCTTCCAACACTCGCCCTTGGGCTTAAAAACATGTCCTTGGGAGGGGACTCACAACCGAACTATGTCCTGTTCGAACTAGAGGCTGATGAGGGAGAATTTCGCTTCCCACCCGCCACCCACTTCATAGCCACTATCGAGGACTTAACCGACATGCTCGATTATGGCTCCGAAGACATCGACGATATGGACGACGGTGCTGACAAGGAGCAAGGCCAAGACCCTCCATTCACTGGATGTTGGACGGCCACCTCTTCGTACGATGTGTACATGCTTGATACACCTAAAAAAGCTACCGACGATGACAAAGAAGATCCAGATGAGAATAAACCTCCTGAGATACAGTACAAGCGCCGGTGCCCTAAACGCCGTTCTACGTCACGTCGCTCAAAAGACAGCAACACTGGCACCAGAGAAAATAGTACTCCGAACGATGCCGAAAACAATGAAGACCCTGTTGGAGCAACATCCGAACAGGAGGAACAAGAAAACGGGCAAGTTAACCCTGATTAACAGGCCATGCCCAATGACTCGGATGACGATAGTTATCGTCCACCCTCCAAGGATGAGGAGAGCCTCCGCAACGAGGATTTCATCGTGCCTGAGGCACCCCTCGAGCAAGAGCGCTTCAAGCGCCAGCTAATAGCTACTGCAAGAAGCCTGAAGAAGAAGCAGCAGCAGCTTCAAGCTGATCAAGACCTACTCATTAACAGACGGACTGATGTCCTGGCAGCCGAAGAATACGACCTCAAGCATTTAGCCAAGAGTTACCCGAAGCGTAGATTGCTACCTCAGTTCGATGAGGAGGCGCCGGATCCCATACCTCCCTCGCGCAATGCGGAACGACCACCACGTGGTCGGGATAGTGTGCCGGACCGACCACCCCGCGGTCGGGATAAAACGGCAACTCAGGCAGAACAGCAGCCCACCCCACCGCCTCATAAAAACAGAGACAAAACAGCTCGGGATTATACATACGACCTTCGGCAGGACCTGGACAGTAGAGCAGGACACACCAGATCAATCTACGGATCACGAGGACGTTTTTTGACTCGCAACGACGGCTACCTATTCAGATATGACAAACCTAGTCACGCCCGGGCCATAACCGCAGGCGGACTCCATCAGAGGTGCGCCGTGATGCGGCCCGATATAGAGGCGCCGCACACCATCTTTGCTTCACAGATGAAGTAATGGATCATGAATTCCCCGAGGGGTTCAAGCCCGTCAACATTGAACCGTACAACGGAACAACCGATCCCGTAGTATGGATTGAGGATTTTATTCTCCGCATCCATATGGCCCGTGGAGACCACCTCCACGCCATCAAATACCTCCCACTAAAGCTCAAAGGGCCAGCTCGATACTGGTTAAATAGCCTGCCTGAAAATTCAATCGGCAATTTGGGAGGACTTGGAAGAAGCTTTTCTTGACAACTTCCAAGGTACTTATGTCCGCCACAGCACGCCGATGACTTAAGTCATATAGTTCAACAAGTTGGAGAATCAGCCAGAAAATTCTGGACTAGGTTCCTAACAAAAAAGAACCAGATCGTTGACTGTCCGGATGCCGAAGCCCTAGCGGCCTTCGAACACAGCATCTGTGACAAATGGCTCGCCCGCCACCTCGGCCAAGAAAAGCCGAAATCCGTGGAAGCCCTCACGGCACTCATGACCTGCTTTTGCGCGGGTGAGGATAGCTGGCTGGCTCATAGCAAAAACACAGCCAGCGAGGCAGGCCCTCCGAGGCCAAAAACAGCACCGGCAAGCTCCGACACACTAGACACACACACCGAGGCAATGGCAATAATACCGATTACACTACAATTCACGCTGGATTCAGCGGCCCCATGTCCGGCCAGCGGAAGAAACCTTATAAAAGGAACAGTCAGGGACCATCCAACTTGGACCGCATACTCGATCGTCCGTGCCAGATACATGGCACCCCACACAAACCAGCTAATCATACCAAATGAGATTGCCGGTTTTTCAAGCAAGCCAGCAAGTCCAATGACAAGAACAAGGAAATGGGATCGCAAAGCGAGGACAATGACAAAGAGCCCCGGTAGCAGAACACTGGAGGGCAGAAAAAGTTTCCCTTTCAAGTGAAAATGGTGAACATGATATATGCTACACACATCCCCAAAAATGAGCGCAAGCGCGCACTCAGGGACGTCTATGCGGTAGAGCCAGTCGCCCCAAAGTTCAATCCATGGTCATCATTCCCGATCACCTTTGACCGTCGAGATCACCCAACTAGCATCCGTCATAGCGGTTGGGCCACACTGGTCCTCGACCCAATCATCAACGGATTCCACCTGACAGGAGTCCTAATGGACGGTGGTAGCAGCCTCAACCTGCTCTATTAGGATACAATGCGCAAAATGGGCATTAATCCCTCACGAATCAAGCCCACAAAGTCTACCTTTAAAGGAGTCATACCAGGCGTAGAGGCCCGTTGTACGGGCTCGATCACACTGGAGGTGGTCTTCGGTTCCCCGGATAACTTCCGAAGCAAAGAGTTAATCTTCGATATCGTCCCCTTCTGCAGTGGCTATCACGCACTGCTCGGACAAACCGCGTTTGCTAGATTCAACGCGGTGCCACACTATGCTTATCTCAAGCTCAAGATGCCCGGTCCACAACGCTCCCTCCGTAAAGAGGAGCACACTGCTGCCCTAGCAGCAGAGGTACAGAGCGGCCTTCTCAAGCAGCACCATAATCTGGCTGTCGAGCGCCTGGATATCATTAAGAGGGTCCGGACTACACTGTAATAGGACAACTCGACTCGCTAAGAGCTCGACTAGCAATTCAGCCTCAGTCCCAGCCCCGACGAGGTAGTGGCATTCGTACCACGCGTACGTAACTACGCACCCAAAATCCCATGGGTATTGACGGAGGCATAGCTAGCTCGCGATCCACAGTGCGGCTCGACCGACCCCAGGATTCACAGACCTTCGCTCTTTCTTTCAATTTCAGGTTTTCCCTCTCTTTTCGAGGTTTCTTCTGACAACCCATTTATCGAACACACCAAGGAGGCAAGGAGCTTTGGCGTACAAGGGAATCCCTAGGTGGCCTCAGCTAACGATTGCTATACCTGTTTTACATACCCGCACGCTGCTCGCACTTGGTCATGGCATGTTAAATAGCCTTGCTTGCTTATCACATCACTTGTACAAATACGCCTCGATGTATTAATCACATTACAAATAAAGGGTAGCGTCAGCTTATTGCTTATTTCCCCCCTTTTTTCTTACCTTTGTATTTATTACTCATTGCACACGTACACTCTGCTACGTATTAATGTGCCAGGGGCTTCACCATGCCCCGCATTACGACAACCAAAGTCCGAACACTTCTTAAAGTACAGTTCGGCACCCCGAACTTATAGCATTATATGCATTGGCTCTGAATCATGTCTTTGGTCAGTAGTTGGGTTGCCCGGCTCCTATGCTTACTAACTTACGTTCCGCTATATCGGCTAGGGTAGTAAAGGGAGAACTACTGCGATTGTGTCCCGGTTCTTCCGGACGAGCACCTCAGTAGAGAAAGCTGAAAACTGACTGTCATGATGAGGCGAGAGCTGGTCAGCTGTTCGAGAGGTCTCAAATCCTTAGAGATTTTTTCCGCTTTACGTGAGGAATCGGTCTTTCTCCGATTAGGCATGCATAGCACCCCTAGTTCGACCTTCCGAACACCAGGGGCTTCGCCGAAATTTTCATTGTCAAACTCCTATGGCTAAGTGAGGGTGATAAAGGCCATATAGTCCGATTGCCTTGTTCATGGCGGTAAACACCTCCTTTAAGGACCAGAATGTGGAGTAAAGAGTGTCTAGATTTATCCCGAACACCCCCGTACTATCAACATGGGGGCAGAAGCCGACAACTGGTCAACCCTCAGATTTTAATAAACGGCCGCACATGAGGTAAAATTTAATCTCAAGCATCATATTACATACCGATCTTGTTTCATATTACAGGACAACCCGAATGTTTTTATGGGAATATCACGTCCTTCGCACATTGCTCCGCCACAAGGCGGGATCCCTCCAGGACACCGTCGAAATACAGCTCGGGTCGACTATGCTCCTTGCCCTCAGGTGGCCCCTCGGTTATCAACTTCTTGGCATCCATCTTAGCCCAGTGCGTCTTGACGCGCGCGAATGCCATCCGTGCACCCTCAATGCAGACCGACCGCTTCACGACTTCAAGCCGTGGGCAGGCACTCACAAGCCGCTTCACAAGTCCAAAGTAGCTGCTGGGCACGGGCTCAGAAGGCCACAACCGGACTATCAGGTCCTTCATGGCTAACTCGGCCGACTTGTGCAGCTCGACCAGCTATTTCAATTGGTCGCTAAAGGGCACCGGATATTCTGGTCCAAGATATTGGGACCAAAACAGCTTCTCCTTAGACATCCCTTCTTTGGCCCGGTAGAACTCGGTAGCATCTGATATGCTGCGCGGCAGATCCGTAAACACCCCCGGAAAACACAAGTTCGAGTAAGTACAAGGATTGTTTCCTTTGCATACTTGCCTTGCATAGTGAAAGCCTTACCTGCTGCAATCTTCTTGGCCGCCTGGGTTTCTCGGAGGGCGCTCTGGGCTTCGGCTCGGGCATCTTGCGCGCTCTGGTGGGCCTTTGCAAGTTCGGATTCTTGTGTCTTAGAATCGCGCTCCAAGGACTTGTACTTCTTGACGGCGTCCTAGAGCTCTTGTTGGACCTTGCTGACCCTAGCCTCATGGTTCTCGCGTGCGGCGTGTTCCTTGGCCGCTTTTTCTTCGGCCTCGGCTAACGCCTTTTTGAGGGCCGCCACCTCGGCCATGGCCCTAGTAAAGTTCATGACACTTTAGTCAGCATGAACAATTCATCCTTCTTAAATGTACCCGCAGGTCACTGCATACCTTGGCTATCCTCTAGCTGCTTCTTCATGAGGCCGAGCTCTTCCTCGGCCCGCTCCAGTTTCTGCTTTAGTCCAGAAACCTCTGCAGTATGGGCGGTAGCAGCCTGTAGCGATGCCTGCTTATTCACATAGACACCTTATGTTAGACTCCTGTGAAAATTATTTTTGATCCTCTGTTCGGGTTTTTTTCCGAACACCGAACAAAGCATCAGGGGCTACTGTCTACACTGTGATATTCTTCCTACAATTACATTACTCACCTCAAGGCCAGTTAGAAGGCTAGGGCAGGCTTCGGTCAGTCCGTTTTTGGCGGACTGAACCTTTTCGATCACCGTACCCATATGGGCACGGTGCTCATCCACAATGGAGGCGCCTTGCAGCGCTTCCAGCAGATGATCCGGTGCCTCTGGTTGGACAGAGGTCACCGGCGGCACAGGCACACCCCCTCTTTTCGGGGAAGGCCGTTCGCCGGACTCCGGAGCCGTATAGGTCGAATAGAACTTTGCCCGCATCACACATCTCCATATGGGCTTTTTTCCCCACATGTCCGGTGGCCCGGGAGTCATCCTGGGGCGCCACCCTGACGATCTCCGGAACCTTCCCCCGGCTGGGGAGGTCCTTTGGGACACCTCCTCGTCATCACCCTTGGCCAAGGGAGAGTAAGAAGGCGGCGGTGATATACTGGCCCTCTCCTTTGGATCCAGCGAACCTTCCGTTAAGGATCGCGGAGAACTGTCACGAGCCGGACTGGAATGACATAATTCAAACATATCAATATTACAAAGCGGAAAGGCCAGACATTTGGGCGTGCATAAAGATTTTGGTACTTACGATGCGGCCTAAGGCTTGGTCCGCAGAGGTCGCTCCGGAGTGCTATTGACATCCCACGCGGAGTTATCCGCGAGGGAGCCTTTCCCCCTCTGGGGCGCCTTCGCCTCCAGATTCGTGGAGGCCGCTCTCTTCTTCCTCCCCACCTCGGGTGGGGAGTCGTCTTCTTCTTCCTCCTCCTCGTCATCATCTTCGGCGGACGAAGAGTGAGTCTCGCCTTCGGACGTCGCGTCCAAAGCACCATTTCGACAAGGGCCCCTCCGGGACCCTTTGGCCGCCTTCTTGGCCGTCTTCTCCGGCACCTCATAAGGTGCTAGAAACAGCATTTTCATCAGTAATGGGAATTCTTGGTCTTCGGGCAGCGGAGCCGGATAGTTAATCCCCCCTGCTACCTCGATCCAGGCCTAAAAACATGGATAGGAAGGCTTAGGCTTTTTCCTCAAAATATGCTAGTAAAGGGTATACCTTGAAAACATGGAAGAACTTACCGAATTAGCCTGGCGTTTTAAGCTGATCCCGCGATCCTCGGTCGCGGGTGGTGGCGTCTCGCCGACCTTGAAGAGCACTTTCCAGATGTCTTCGTGCATCGTGTCGAAGAGCTCTACTAGCGTCTGGTGCTTGGCGGGATCATACTCCCACAGATAGCAAGTCCGGCGTTGGCACGGAAGGACCCAACGAATGAGCATGACCTGGATCATGTTGACAAGCTTGACTTTCCTATCTATCATGTGCTAGACGCACGTCTGGAGCCCAGTTAGCTCATTCGAGGGACCCCAGGTTAGGCCCCTCTCTTGCTAGGAGGTGAGCCGCATCGGGATTCTGGATCAGAATTCGGGGGCCGCCGCCCAGTCAGTGTCGCGCGGCTTGGTGATGTAAAGCCACCCCGATTGCCACCCCTTCACCGTCTCCATGAAGGAGCCTTCGGGCCAGGTGACATTGGGCATCTTGCCCACCATGGCGCCTCCACACTCTGCTTGTTGGCAGCTCACCACCTTCGGCTTCACATTGAAGGTCTTCAGCCATAAGCCGAAATGAGGTAGGATGCGGAGAAAGGCCTCGCACATGACAATGAATGCCATGATGTTGACAATAAATTTGGGGGATAGGTCATGGAAGTCTAGCCCGTAGTAAAACATCAGTCCACTGACGAACGGGTGGAGAGGGAATCCCAGCCCGGGGACAAAATGTGTGAGAAACACAACCCTCTCATGGGGATCTGGAGTGGGGACGATCTGTCCTTTGACCGGGGTCGGTGAGCAATCTCCTTGGCCAGGTATCCGGCCTCCCGGAGCTCCTTGATGTCCTTCTTCTTAACGGAGGAGGCCATCCACATGCCTCCAGCTCCGGATCCGGACATGTTTGGAGTGCTTTCTCGGACGAGGAATAGCTAAAGCTTGGGCGCTGGAGCTCAAGGACGGAAGGGCTGAGGGAGAGACAGGGTGTGGGTGAAAAAAGGGAATCCTTATCCCCTTATAAAGGCCGCGAATATCAAGCACCTCCCCTCCCTTATTGATGAGAATCCCGCAATAAGGGGACATGATCTCTGCTTTGAGAAAACGTGCCAATGGCAACCGCGTCTCGGAACATGGAGCGGCGGACACAAAACAGTTCGGAATTATGACCGGTCAGACGTAATGCCGTTCTACAAAAAGTTGTCAGCGGATTGGACTCGTGTAAAATTATTCTCTCTGCGGTTGGGTATGGTGTGTGTGACAGGTCCGGATACTATCATCGCGTTCGGGGATTATCTTGTAATTCGGAAAGAAGGGAACACGCCTTGCAATGCCGAAGACAATCTGCGCGCCGGACTCCTCATCATTGAAGCCAGGTTCAGGGGCTACTGAGGGAGTCTTGGACTAGGGGGTCCTCTGGCGTCCGGCCTGTTATCCATGGGCCGGATTGATGGGCTGTGAAGACACGAAGGCTGAAGACTGTACCCGTGTCCAGATAGGACTCTCCTTGGCATGGAAGGCAAGCTTGGCAATCAACTATGAAGATTATTTCCTATATAACCGACTCTATGTAACCCTAGATCCCCCTCGGTGTCTATATAAACTGGAGGGTTTAGTACGAAAAGGATATACTCATTACCATAGTCATACAGGCTAGACTTCCAGGGTTTAGCCATTATGATCTCGTGGTAGATCAACTCTTGTAATAATTGTATTCATCAAGATCAATCAAGCAGGAAGTTAACATCGTGTAAACATCGTGTCCCCTATCTACTGTTACCATCGACCTTAGACGCACTGTTCGGGACCCCCTACCCGAGATCCGCCGGTTTTGACACCGACAAGGGGCAAAGCCCCCTCGCTCATCTCTGTCTTCTCGCCGCCTGCTCCTTCTTCCTCCTCCTAGCCTTGCTGCTTTGCCATAGAACCCATGGCGCCGACAAGGAAGTTCTCTGCCACCGAGAATGGGAAGGCCCCCAAGGAGGGACCTGGCTCGCCGCTACCCAAGAGGGGGCGAGGTCGCCCATGTAAGCACGCCGCGATTCCCGCGGTGGCCCTCGGGCTTGGTGCACCGGTGGGGCTGGCACCGCTTGGTGTACAGTGGTGCTTCTTCTCGTGGCGGGAGCCGCCCAGGGCGAAGCACCCCTGCGACGAGGGAAGGCGCCATGGTTGCCCGGCCCCCTCGGCCGTGCTTCCACTTGGCGGAGGTACTCCCGGAGTTCATCTTGTGGTCGGAGAGGCCGGCCGGCACCTGGCTCCAGCTTCCGCGCTTCTTTGTCGGCGAGCTGCCGGGCTCAGGGCCTGATGGCCTCTAGCTGCAGGCCGACGACTGCTGCAATAAGGCCTCATGGGTCGTGGTCGAGGTCTCCGCTGCAGGCAACATGGCCCTGACCCACGGCTGGCAGATGTTTACCCCGCATGCAGCCTGAGCGGGAGGCGCACCCTCCACTTCAAGTATGACGGCGTCGCGACCCTCTATGTGAGGGTGTTTGGGGAAGATGGCAGCCGCACAGGATGCTGCCCCAAAGACAACAGCGGCGGCGATGAGCTTGGCCCTGACGACAGCCGTGGTGACGCTGAGGGTGAGCTTGCCCTTGGTGACGGTCGCGGCTTGTTCAGCAGCCGCATCTCTTCTTACAGTGAGAGCTCAAGCAACGGCGGCTACGACCAGCCACCATGCCACCGGGCTCGTTTCGAGGGAGGCGGTAGGTCTTCTCGTCGCCGCGCCTCGGTGAAGCGGGAGGAGGGCTCAGGCTGAGCTTGGAGGGCCTCCGCAGCCAGGCATCAGGAGCTGCTGCGATCGCGTGGGTCGCTTCTGTTTAACCTTTCCTTTCACTGCGTTTTGAAAAAATGTGGAGGGCCCTGCTGGGGCGTGTAATGAACCATGTTACTTATGCCACTATGCTATGTTTATTGTTCTCGTGTTGTGCTATGGTGTTCGTGCTCCGCGTAGATATAGAGGAGTATCTTTGCTCGACACGCTCGCGGTAACTTCCCGCCTCGCTAGGGCGCACCTTTTGGCATCTGGTGAGGCCTCCTTGCTGCCGACTCTGGCGCCGCTGGCCTCATGAGGCGTCAAAAAGCTGCAGGTTTTGTTAGAAAATCTGTCGGGCGCCTTGTTCTTCCCGCGCAAGCCCTCGGGCATGGGCCAATCAAGGCTTAGTGCACCGTGTCGCGGTACCCGGGAGGCACAAACCTAAGAGGCTGCAGAAATCCTGAGCTCGTCCTAGGGCGCCTCACGAAGATCAAGGAAGCCAAAGCTATGGGCGATAGAGCTTTGACGAGGTGTGTTTGTGGCGTGGCCAGTGCACGCACACACCTGCCCAGCCCCCGTGCGAGGCGCACCAGGGAGAGCGACGAGCAACTGTCGTTCTCCCTGCTGCTAGGCGAAGAAGGATGTGAAGTAAAGGGAGAAAACACAACTAAGAAATTGAGAAACGCCAGAGCTTCAAATTCCATTAAAAAGTTGCAAACCAGCTACAGAAAGCAAATGAACAGCCGCGTCCGGCGCCTAGTCTAGTCTTCTCACCAGCGCGGAGCTAAGTGCTGCCACTAGGACGTGGGAGGGAGCCCCCGAGGCTGGATGGCGGCACTCTGGAGACTCCGGGGCGTGTACAATCCCACTCACTATTACATGAGAGTGTCACGAGCGGATACCTTCATAGGCTCTGGGCCTTGCTTCACGGGTAGAACTTCCGCAGGTGTAGGATGTTCCAGGCGTTCTGGATGGGGTTCTCGTCTGGCATCTCCAGGCGCGCGGGGTCAGGACTAGAGATGAGGGCGACCCTAAACGGGCCCTCCCACTTGGGTCAAAGCTTATGCAGCCCTTCCCTGGAGAGCACCCGCCTTAGGACGAGATCACCCACCTCAAGTGTCCTGGAGCAGACGCTGCGGCAGTGATAACGCCGCAGCGCCTACTGGTACCTTGCTGCTCAGAGCGAGGCTTGACGGCGGCGTTCCTCCCCCAGTACGAGATCCATCCCCCGCGTGGCGTCCTTGGCTTGCCTCGTCAAACGCCAAGACCCACGTGGAGCGATGCCTGACCTCGTGTGGGAGAACCGCTTCAGCTCCGTAGACGAGGAAGAATGGAGTTTCACTGGTCAGCTTGGTCGCGGTGGTGTAGACAGCACGGGGTGGAGCTCGTCTAGCCAGCCCCTGCCGCAGGCTCTGAGCTTCTTCTTGAAAGTCCTTGCTTTGAGGCATCTCAGGACCTCTGCGTTTGCGCGATCGGCTTGTCTGTTGCTCCTGGGGTGTGCCACTGAGGATTAGCATATCTGCGTTCCAAGATTAGCATAATATGTTTTGAAAAGTTGCTGGTGAACTGCGAGCCGTTATCAGTGATGATGCGATTAGGGACTTCGAACTGGCTCATGAGGCCCTTGATGAAGTTGACCGCCGAGCCAGCCGGGATGGTACGGACTAGATCCACCTCCGCCCACTTGGTGAATTTGTCGATGGCGACGAAGAGGTAGCGGTAGCCCCCGGCGCTCGAGGGAACGGTCCTAAGATGTCCAGCCCCCAGACCGCAAACGGCCACGAGAGTCGGATAGTCTGGAGGCCCTGAGCGGGCTGGTGGATTTTCTTGGCATGGAACTGGCAGGCTTCACAGGATATCACAAGTTCGGTTGCGTCGTTGAGTGCCGTTGGCCAGTAGAACCCATTGCGGAATGCCTTGCCCACCAAGGTGCGCGATGATGAGTGATGTCCGCAGTCCCCATCGTGTATGTAAGTTAACAGCTTGCACCCTTGCACCCTGGAGATGCATCACAAGGAAACATTGTTCGGTCGTTTTCGGTATAGCTCACCGTCCTGAATGCAGTAGGTTCTGGCCTGCTGAGCCACGCGCTCCGCATATTCCTCCTTCTCCGACAGGGTCCCCTTTAGCAGGTACGCCTTGAATTCGTCATTCTAGCACCCCTGCTGAGGCTCAAGCGTGAGGAGCAGGCATGCTCCTGAGGTCGGGCCGCAGGCGAGGGCTCCCGATGTTGGTGGCGCGGGGAGCTCCTCCTGAGGCTGTGCTGGCTCCGCAATCGGAGGGGCTGTTGAAGGCTTGAAGAGCCGCTCCTCGAAGATGCCGGGCTCCTAGCGCAGGAGCCTGGACGCCCTCTTGGCAATATTGTCGGCTTCCTTTTTCATGCCGCGGGGGACATGCTGCAGCTCCAGTCCCAAGAATTTCATCTCCATTTTGCGTACCTCCGCGAGGTATGCCTCAATATGCTCGTCCTTCTGCTCGTATACTTTGTTGGAGAAGTTGACGAGGAGCTGTGAGTCTCCCTTGATGGTGAGGCGCTTCACCCCCAAGGCCGCCACGGCCTTGAGACCGGCGATCAAACCTTCGTACTCTGCGTTGTCGTTGGAGACCTTCTCGCCTTGCTGGAATCAGAGCTGCACGACATAGTAGAGCTTGTCCTAGGTGGGCGAGATGAGCACGACTGTAGCCCCTGCGCCCTGACGGGCGAAGGCTCCATCAAAGTGCATGACCTAGCCGTCTGGCGCTTCGCTTCCTAGCGAGAGGGACCAGCCCTCGCCTGCTTCGGGCCCTGGAGCGTCAGTCCACTCCACCATGAAGTCGGCGAGCGCAGCACCCTTGATGACCCTGGTGGTGCTGAACTCCAGCTGGAATGCCTGTAATTCGATGTTCCACTCGGCGACCCTCCTCGCG
This sequence comes from Aegilops bicornis, assembly GCA_021605145.1. Taxonomy (NCBI): domain Eukaryota; kingdom Viridiplantae; phylum Streptophyta; class Magnoliopsida; order Poales; family Poaceae; genus Aegilops; species Aegilops bicornis. The sequence continues at coordinate 275,148,525 of CM038673.1, forward strand.
GCATTGGGGCTCTGGAGCACCCTCTCTAGCGGGTCAGCTAAGACGACCTTGATGGGGTGGCCTGGGAAGTAGTGGCGCAGCATGCGCAAGCCAACGAGAAGCGCAAGCAAAAGCTTCTACGGCATGGGGTAGCGTGCCCGTGTGTCACGCAGTACGATGCTGATGAAGTACACTAGCTGCTCGACGAGGGCGGAAGTGGTAGTGGAGCCCGAGGCCTCCTGAGACTAGGAACCTCCTAAGGCTGGGGGGCCTTAGGAGCTTGGTCACCTGTGGGGCCAATTGCTGCCTGAGGAGCACCGGGTTGTGGAGCCTGGTCATCCACTGGCACCGACGTGGCTTCAGGGGCGTTGTCTTGCGGCTGCGTCATCTCGCCCGGACGCGTGGTGTCGTGTGGCAGAACCTTGCCCTGGCGCCCCTCCCGGACGGCCACGTGCGCTGCACTGGCTGAGTGAGCCGTGGCGGCCAGGTAAAGCATCAGGGGCTCGAGAAGACGCGGCGCCACCATCACTGGTGGGCTGGTGAGGACTCTCTTGAGGTCTTCAAACGCCGCGTCGGCCTCTAGAGTCTACTCGAACGAGCCCTTCTTTTTCATCAGCTTGAAGAACGGAGGGCGTGCTCCCCTACCTTGGAGACAAAGCTCCCTAGTGAAGTCACGCAACCCACAAGCTTTTGCATTTCCTTGAGAGTCTGCGGCAGGCTCATCTCTTCTTTCGCTTTGACCTTCTCTGGGTTCGCCTCGATTCCACTGTGCAACATGAGCAAACCCAGCAACTTACCGGAGGGAACACCGAACACACATTTCTCCGGGTTGAGCCACAGGTCCACTTTGCGCAGGCGGGCGAAAGTTTCCTCCAGGTCTTGGATGAGGGACCTTGCCTCCCAAGATTTCACCATGATGTCGTCGACGTAGGCCTCAGCGTTCCTCCCGAGCTGTCGGCCCAGAGCAATGTGCATCAGCCGCTGGAAGGTCTCCCCAGTGTTACGCAGCCCGACCGACATGCAGGTGTAGCAATACACCCCACACGGGGTCAAGAAGGCCGTCTTCTCAACGTCCTGTACCGCCAACTTGATCTGGTGGTAGCCCGAGAAGGCATCTAGGAAACACAGCAGGTCGCACTCGGCGGTGGAGTCGACGATCTAATCAATGTGCGGAAGTGGGAACGGGTCTTGAGGGCAGGCCTTATTGAGGATGCTGAAGTCAACGCACATGTGTTCCTTCCCGCCTTTCTTGGGCACGACGACCGGGTTCGCCAGCCACTCCGGGTACCGCACCTCACGGATGACTCCATCTTCTTGTAGCTTGCGGGTCTCCTGGATGATGAAGGATTGCTTCTCTGTGGACTGCCGCCGCGCCTTCTGCTTCACCGGGCGCATGTTAGGGCACACCCTTAGGTGATGCTTGATTACCCCCTCGGGACCCCAAATAGCTGCTTGGGCTCCCAAGCGAACACCTCCTTATTCGCGCGCAGGAAGTTCACCAGTGCCTCTTCTTGGTCCGGGGCGAGGTCGGTGCCTATGGTGAAGGTGGGTCTTGATGCCCCAGACTCGTCGACTGGTACATGTTTCGTCTTTGCCCAATCCTGAGAGAACAACTGCTTCTTCTTCGCCAGCGCAGCCACCCGGGCCTCGGGAGTTGTTTCGTCAGGCGGGCACGCTGCCGCTGCGGCCCTGAAGTCAAGCTTCAGGGCCATCAGGGCCCCCTTGGTGTCTCCGTCCACGGTGAGGACGCCGCTGCTCCCCGACATATTCATGAGGTTGTAGGCAGGATGAGTCGCCGCCATGAACATGGCCAGGGCCGGGTGAGGGAGTTCCGGACTAGGGGGTGTCCGGATAGCCGAACTATCATCATCGGCCGGACTCCAAGACTATGAAGATACAAGATTGAAGACTTCGTCCCGTGTCAGGATGGGACTTTCCTTGGCGTGGAAGGCAAGCTTGGCGATACGGATATGTAGATCTCCTACCATTGTAACCGACTACGTGTAACCCTAACCCTATCCGGTGTCTATATAAAGCTGGAGGGTTTTAGTCCGTGGGGCGAACAACAATCATACCATAGGCTAGCTTCTAGGGTTTAGCCTCTTTGATCTCGTGGTAGATCCACTCTTGTAACACACATCATCAATATTAATCTAGCAGGGGCGTGGGTTTTACCTCCAACAAGAGGGCCCGAACACAGGTAAAACATCGTGTCCCTTGTCTCCTGTTACCATCCGCCTAGACGCCTTGCAGTTCGGGACCCCCTACCGAGATCCGCCGGTTTTGACACCGACATTGGTGCTTTCATTGAGAGTTCCACCGTGTCGCCACCGATAGGCTCGATGGCTCCTTTGATCATCAACAACGACGCGGTCCAGGGTGAGACTTTTCCCGGACAGATCTTCGTGTTGGCGGCTTTACCTTTGTGGGCCAATTAAGCAGCCATCTGGAGCAGATCGAAAGCTACGCCCCTGGCCGTCAGGTCAGATTTGGAAGTCTAAACTATACGGCCGATATTCGCGGAGACTTGATCTTCGACGGATTCGAGCCACAGCCAAGCGCGCCGCACTGTCTAGAGGGGCATGATATAGCTCTGCAGACGAACAGTGCCCTGGAGGCCGCACCAGTATCCGCTCCGACCCTTAATCCGGAGCCTGATTCCCCGATCGAGGACGAGTGGTTGGACACCGCCTCGGGGGCTACAATCTCTACGGCGATCGAGCCGAACTCCATCCTCGCTGCGAAGACCTCAACTCTGTGGTGCGGACACCTCTCCGGACTCCGAACCCTCCGCGCCCTTGCCAATCGAATCCGATTGGGCGCCCGTTATGGAGTTCACGGCGCGGACATCTTTCAAAGACTTCGCCCTTTGGCGACATCCTGAATTCACTAAAGTCTCTCTCTTTATCCGGAGAGCCCTGGCCGGACTGCGGCCTGGACGGCTCGGATGCGGACGACGAAGAAATTCAAAGCCCACCCACCACCCACTTCATAGCCAGCATCGTCGAAAGCTTACACGGCGTGCTCGATTTCGACTCAAGACATCGACGGTATGGACGGCGATGTAGGAGAAAACAATGAACCCAAAGCACCTATAGGATTACGGACAACCTCATCCCATGATGTATACATGGTGGATACACCTAAAGGAAATGAAGGCGAGGAACAACGGGGCGCCACGAAGGATAAATCCTCGAAAAGCAGTCAAAACGGCAGCGTAAGCGCCCGAACAAAGTCCCGCCTCAACAAAGACCCAGCCATAGAGCGAGGCGAACGGCGGACAACGAACAAGTTATCGAGCAATCGCATACGAACAAGACAACTTGGATAAACAATCTGTCCCGGCGAAGACAACGGTCCGGACGACCTCACGCCGGACAAACCATTGGAGCAAAATAACCTCCGAGAAAAAGGCTCGTCGCCCGCTGCGGCGTAGCCTGAAAAAGCAGAAGCGGAAGCTCAAAACAGCGGAAGATGCACTCAGGATCAGATGGAGCAAAGTATTCAGCACCGCAGACAAGTACGGCGATAGTCGCCGAACAAAGAGCTACCCAAAAAGAAAGCTACTGCCCGAATTCGACGAGGAGGCCTTAGAGCCCCCAAAATTAAAAAGCAAGAAGGCCACCCGGTCGGATGGACGGCCTCACGGCAAAAAGAGAGCGGCGAATTGCGCCGCACACAAACCAATATGCGATCCGCATAAGGATTCACATCAAGAGGATGGCCCAGTTAGGTCCATCTATGGGCCAAGAAAGCAGGCTCGTCAAAGCAATGCAATACGCCAAAATTCCGAAGATCACGGCACACCCAAATATAGGGCGCCGCACACCCCTATGTTTCACCGATGAGGTCTTTGGATCATGAATTTCCAGTGAGTTCAAACCCGTAAACATAGAGGCATCTGACGGAACAACAGACCACGAGTGCGGATCGAGGATTACATCCTCCACATACACATGGCTAGAGGAGACGATCTCCACGCCATAAAATACTTACCCCTTAAACTCAAAGGGCCAGCTCGGCATTGGCTTAAAAGCCTCCCCGAAAGTACCATTGGAAGCTGGGGAGAGCTCGAGGATGCATTTTGGGCAAATTTTCAGGGGACTTATGTCCGCCCTCTGGATGCAGACAATCTAAGTCACATAACTCAACAGCCCGGAGAGTCAGCCCGGAAATTCTGGAACAGGTTCCTTACTAAAAAGAACCAAATAGTCGATCGTCAGGACGCCAAGCCTTAGCAACTTTCAAACACAACGTCCGAGACGAATGGCTCGCCAGACACCTCGCCAGGAAAAGCCAAGAACAATGGCCGCATTAACAAGCCTCATGACCCGCTTTTGCAGGAGAGGACAGCTGGCTGGCTAGATGCGACACCGGCGACCCGAGTACATCCGAAATCAGGGATGGAAATGGGAAATCACGACGCAGAAAAGATCAGCGCCGGAATAAGGAAAATGGCCCGAATAGTACGGCGGTCAACGCTGGATTCAAAAGCTCTCGGCCGAACAACAAAACACTGCCCCTAAAGGATAACAGTGACGAGCTATCCAACCTAAACAAGATTCTGGATAGACTGTGTCAAATACATGGTACTTCCGAGAAGCCTGCAAACCATACCCACAGAGATTGTTGGGTCTCCAAACAGTCCGGCAGACTGAACGCCGAACACAAGGGGCTCGACACACCAAGTAAAGATGACGACGAGCACCACAAGCAGAACCCCGGAAAACAAAAAAAACTTTCCCACGGAGGTTAAAACAGTAAACTCACTTCACGTGATCAAAAGGAAAAACAAAGCGGTGCCCCTAAAAAGCGCACCGCACTGCTGGTTGTCAAAACCAATCACCTTCGACCATCGTGACTATTCCGATAATATCCGAACGCAGGATGGACTGCCTTGATATTGGATCCAATAATCGATGGATTCCAATTTACACATGTCCTCATGGATGGCGGCGATGACATAAACACGATATATCAGGACACAATCCGTGGGATGGGGATAAACCAACCAAAATTCGCCGTAGCAACACCTCCTTTAAAGGAGTCTTGCTGGCCCATACACCCTCTGCCACGGGCTCCATACGCTAGAAGTTGTGTTTGGTTCATCTGACAACTTCCGCCACGAAAGGTTACTCTTCCATGTCGCCCCGTTTAAAAGTAGCCATCAAGCACTATTGGGACGCGAAGCTTTCGCCCGCTTTAACGCAATACCGCATTATGCATCTCTAACACTTAAAATGCCCGGTCCACGCGGCATCATTACGTTAAAAGGAAGTATTAAGTGTTACTCGAGCACGGGATAACGGGAGACTGCCTTGACAGCCCCACAGCTATCCGGCTCTGCTAGGCAAAGAACCTGAATTGGTCATTCAAACCCCGGACACGGCTAGACGAGTCCGGCGCCTACCAGCGGCATACCCACATATGAGGGGCCGCATGCATATATAACAATAGACAATAAAGCTCAATTTTTTTCACTTCTTCGAGCCGTACTCTGTTCATTTAATATTAAGTACATATTTCGCACGCTCCTTTTTCTTTCAAACTAAGTTCCTCTCTTTTACAGATGAACAACGTGCTACACCCATCCAGGATACGGCACAACGGAGACACAGCGCAGAGCGTGCAGCGAGACCCGTTGCAAGGATTCTTTTCAGATTAAGACCACATGTAAACCTTTTTTCACTGTCTCTTGTTGATATACATTTCCCAGTTCCTGAAATATAATCGGCGAGGAGGCTGGTGCTTTGGCATTGGCCGCACCAGAATTTTTGTGAGTACCAGTACACAAAGGGCTTAGTGCCTTATTTTGCCCATTATAATAAAGACAGAATACCTTAGGGAGTATTCGGCGTCTCGAGTTAGGCCTTATATGCATCAGCTCCGAATCATGTCTTTGGTCAAATGTTGGCTTGCCCGGCTCCTGTGTTTTGCTGCCTTACGTTCCGTTTTCACGGCTAACGCGGCACGAGGAGAACTACTGCGATTGTGCCCGGTTCGCCGGGCGAGCACCTCGAGAGAAAGCCAAAACTGACTGTCATGATATAGCGAGAGACTGGTCAACCACTCGATGACTCACAGGAATGTTTAGAATTCCTCCGCATTAAAGAAGGACCGGTTTTCGGTCAGGCACATACGCACCCGAATTGGAGAATGCGGTGCCCAGAGGGCTATCTAGTAGCCCTCCCTCGAACTCCGATGGCTAAGTGAAAGTGATAAAGCATTATAGTCCGGTTGCCTGGTTTGCTACGCTATCACCTCCTTAACAGGACCAAGGCGTTGGATTAAGTGTGAAAAGCGCTTTTGCAAACACCCCGCACTATGTGCGTGGGGGCTGAAGCCAAGGACTGCCATCTTTCAGGTTATATACACATATACATAAACGGCCGCGCAGGGAGTAGTTTACTACTTGAACGCACAAGTATAAAAAGCACTTATATTACATTGAAACATTGTTTTCACAAATCATACATGTCATTTAAACATAATATCCTTTGAGCACTGCGTCTCTATTAAACGAGCGCCCGGTAGGACTTCTTCAAAGTAGTGCTCGGCAGGAACTCGGCCTCTGCCCGAATCCTGGGATGCAACGTTAGTGGCCTTCATCTCCGCCCAGTATGTCTTGACACGGGAAAGAGCCATCCGCGCTCCCTCAATGCACGCTGATCGCTTCATTGCGTCGTCGTGGCACCGCACCAAGAAACTGCTGCACTAAACCAAAATAGCTCTTGGCTGGGTCCGTCCGGCCACAAGTGAGTCAAGACATGCTTCATGGCAAATCCGGACAACCGATTCAGCTCGCCCATTCGCCAACCGATCGGTCGTGGCGGAAGGGCGCCTCCGGACTATGGAATTGCGACCAATATAGCTCCTCCCTTCTGTGCCCCTTCTGGCCCCGGAAGTACTCAACCGCGTCCACAGCGCTCGCCGCCAAGTCCAGATAAGCAACCTCTGAACTCCACAATTTATCCAACTGAGCATACTTTGGATCTGTATATTTCCTTCGCAGCAGAAACGGTTTTCCAGCCGCAATTGCCCTGGCCTGACTCAGCTCCTCTTTGGCAGCTCTCAAAGCCGATTGGACATTCTTGGATTCGGCGTTGGCCTTCTTTAGGCCCTCTTGTTCCGCTTGACGCTCTTTTTCAAGAACCTCGCAGCGATCGGTAGTATTCCTTAACTTTTTGGCCATATCGGCCATCTCCTCTTTGTTTCGGCAGTGAGCAGCCCGTTCAGCTTTTAGCTCTTCGGCCGCCTTTAAAGCGGCCGCATTACTTCTCCTGGCTTGCTCTTTCGCTCGGGCGAGTTCTACCCGCAGCTCCTCAACGGCAGCGGCACCATCTGCATTAAGCATACAAACAGTAAGACATGGGCGTCAAACTCCCTTACCAGGTGTCCGCATAGAAGTCGCATACCTTGTGACTCGTCAAACCATTTATTAACCAGCGCGATGTCCGCATCCGCCTCATCAAGCTGCCGCTTTAGTTCGGCATATTCATCGATCCGCTGGCCTCCGGACGCCCGCCACCTGTTTAGGGCGGCGATATGTTAAAACTGAGAATTTGATCCTCGGCACGTCGTCAATTTTGACAACATACCGAGTCGCAGGGGCTACTATCTATACATGGCGCATTTTATATGCATAACTGTGAGAAGGTACAATATTTTTTGCGTACCTCAAACCCCGTCAGTAAGCTTCTGACGGCTTTGTGCAATCCACTTTCTGTGGATGCAACTCTTTCAATCACCGTACCCATTAGAGCACGGTGATCTTCTGAGATAGCCGCTCGCCCGAGCAGATCCTTCAGCTCCTCCGACCGCACACCACTTGGCGCCGGACCTTCCGCCCCCGCCGGACTTGGGGGAACCCTCCGCGACGACACCTCCGAGTCGTCCGCTTCACATGAGGGTGTGATAGGTGGAGGCGTTTCTCTCTCCATCATCTCCGGAAGAAGATTCCCCGAAGACGAGCTCTGCTGAGAAGGGCTGAGGTCCGAACTACAAGGTACAATTTCGGTTATCTTCATAAATAAATACAGGAATGCCCCTTATTTACAAGACCCCTTCTTTCTACTTACGGCTCGCTGGAGGGCTGATCCCCTTAGGGAAATAATGCGGCTGGGTTACTTCCCAGCGCCGGACTCTCTGCCGAAGATTCCCTTCCTTTCTTTGAGGCCTTGACCTCCGGATCTTCTGAAGCGGTCATCTTCTCTCCTCGGAAGGTGGGACTCTTGATCCCTCCTTCCTTGATAGCCTCCTTCGCAGAGGCAGTTCCTCCCCCGCTCCTCCCTTCGCCTTCTTCAAACGGCGCGACCTTCAACATCTTGGTCAACATGGGATCCGGCGTGGTCTTTGGGAGGGGAGCCGGACACCTTATCAACTTTGCCTTGGCTATCCACTCCTGTTCAAGAAACGACTCCTTTAAAGGGTATATATATAAAATAAATGAATGAACAGCTTGTCCGGTTACAGGACTACTTACTTGAGCATCTGGGTGATTGCAGCTTAGTCCTGCGTCCTCGGTCAAGTCCGGACACTTCTCTTGTGATCCGAAGAACAGTTTATACATCTCCACGGGCGTCGTGCCCATAAAATTTTGGAGAGCTCGTGGTCCCTCCGAATTGAATTCCCACAGGCGCAGGGGGCGACATTTGCAGGGCTGAAGGCGCCAGATCACCATAACCTGCGCCACTGCAACCAGATTGATTCCTCTTTCCTGGAGATCTCGAATACGGCCTGCTGGCGAAGAACATCCTTGGATGGCCCCAGTCGAGCCCCTTATTGACCCATGACGCCCGGCTGTGGTGGACTGGCGGAAGGCGAGCGCCGCCCATTTGGTGCCCACAGGAGCGGTCATATAAAACCACTCCGTTGCCACAAACCAAGCTCCTCTTGAAAAGATCCCTCGGGCCCACGGAGCATCAGCACATTTGCTTGACCGCCCTCCGCACTCTGCTTGCTGCCCCTTGATCGTCTTTGGCTCCACCTTGAAGGTTTTGAGCCACAATCCAAAGTGGGGGTAATATGGAGGAAGGCCTCACATACAACAATGAATGACGAGATATGGAGGATGGACTCGGATTCAAGTCATGGAAATCAAGCCCATAATAAAACATGAGCCCCGCACAAAGGGGACCGTCGGGAAGCCTAAGCCCCGAAGGAAGTGGGACACGAACACCACGTTCTCGCCGGGCTCAGGAGTGGGAGTGACCTGCCCTGGAGCAGGCAGCCTATGCGAGATCTCACCGGTCAGATACCGGGCGTCTCGCAACTTTAGCACATCTTCTTCTGTGACGGAGGAAGACATCCATCGGCCGTGCTGGTCGGAGCCGGACATCGTCGAAAGTTCGAAGCGCTTGAATCTGAAGCTTTGGGTGTTGGAACCCGAAGCGCGAGGCGAACTCGATGGAGGGTGTAAAAAGAAGAGGGCCTTGGTCTCACTATAAAGAGGTTGAATACCAAGAGCCCACCCCGTGGTCGATTAGGACTCGCCTTTGATAGAGGAGGCACGCCAACGGCACGGTTGGGTTACCCACGTCCGTATTGATGAGAATCCGGAATAAGGGGCACGATCTACGCTTTGATAAGGCGTGCCAAGGAAACCGCCTCGCTAAACACGCTGAGGTGGAACAATAAAAGCGATTCATATAAAGGCCTGGCCGTGGTGTGATGTCACGCCACGGAATACGTCGGTGATCTATGCAAAATTATTCTCTCTACGGTGTTATGTGGAACTTGTTTTGCGAGCGAACACTATCCTGGTGTTCACAATCTTCTATAAATTAGTCGGAGGAAGAACCCGCCTTGCAATGCCGAAGACAATATGCGCGCCGGACTCGTCGTCGTTGAAGCCTGGTTCGAGGGCTACCGAGGAGTTCCGGACTAGGGGGTGTCCGGATAGCCGAACTATCATCATCGGCCGGACTCCAAGACTATGAAGATACAAGATTGAAGACTTCGTCCCGTGTCCGGATGGGACTTTCCTTGGCGTGGACGGCAAGCTTGGCGATACGGATATGTAGATCTCCTACCATTGTAACCGACTCTATGTAACCCTAACCCTATCCGGTGTCTATATAAACCGGAGGGTTTTAGTCCGTGGGGACGAACAACAATCATATCATAGGCTAGCTTCTAGGGTTTAGCCTCTTTGATCTCGTTGTAGATCCACTCTTGTAACACACATCATCAATATTAATCTAGCAGGGGCGAGGGTTTTACCTCCATCAAGAGGGCCCGAACCTGGGTAAAACATCGTGTCCCTTGTCTCCTGTTACCATCCGCCTAGACGCACAGTTCGGGACCCCCTACCCGAGATCCGCCAGTTTTGACACCGACACCGGGTATTCGAGGATGGCGTTGTAATGGAGGCTGATGCGGGCGATGTCGAGGTCGATAAGCTCGGTGCGGTAGTTGTCGCGAGTGCCAAAGGTGACAGGGGGTCGGATATGCCCTGGGGGCTGGTGAGCCGTTGCGAACCGCGGAGAAGGGCTTGGTGGGGCAGAGCCGGCTGTGCCGCATGTGGAGCAAGCCGAAAGCTTCCACAGAGAGCACATTGAGGTTGGCCCCGCCGTCGATGAGGGTCTTGGTAACCGCCATGTTGCAGATAGTGGGTGTGCAGAGCATCGGGAGCACGCCTGAGCCCGCGGTGGTCTCCGGATGGTCCCCCGAGTCGAAGGTGAGGTCGTCTTTGGGCGCCGCCCATCCCGGAGGAGCTCCCTGCTGCTCGCGGGCGGCGCCCATTTGGCGGAAAAACTACTTGACGTGGTGATCCAAGGGTGGCGCCTGCGAACCGCCGAGGAGGGGCACAACGGCGAGGGGCGCTGGTGCCGCAAAGCGCGTGATGATGAGATCGTGCAGCTACTCCCAGGAAGACACAGAGGATCCTGGCAGGTTGAGCAGCCAGGCACGCGGCACGCCGGCGAGGGCCATGGGGAACCAGTTGGCGATGACCTTGTCGTCGCCTCCAGCTACCCGAATGGCCTCCTCGTACACCTGGAGGAAGGTTGCTGGGTCCACCGCACCAACGTAGCGGGGAGGCATCTCCGGCTTGAACTTGTGCGGCCATCGCACCTGTCGCAAGGCGGGGGCAAAGCCCGGAGTCCCACAGCACCTCCGTGCGCGCTCGTCGGCCCGGCCGGAGGAGCGGTGCTCGCCATGAGAGTTGAGCGGGGTAGCAAAGCGGACGGAGCGGCGAAGCGGACAGAGAGGTGAAGCTTTGACGCACCGCCTACCTGGCGCCCCAAATGTCGGATTCGGGGTTCCGCAGACCCTTGAGAGGTTCGAACTCTGGGGTGCGTACGAAGAAATCTCTCCTCCCAGTCTGCCCGCTCAACGATCCCACGGCCTAGCTCGACGAACCCAAAGAACAAGAGATGCAGGGGTTTATCTAGGTTCAGGCCACCTTGCGGTGTAATACCATACTCCAGCTTTGTGGTGGATTGCCTCGAGGGGCTGAGGATGAACTAGTACAGTGGTGGAACAGCCTCGGGAGGTGAGGTGTTCTTGGGCTCGATGAGATGGTGAGGTGGTCAGGGTGGAATGGATCCGATCCCTCCCTATGGAGGTGGCTAAGTCCTATTTATAGTGGCCTTGGTCCTCTTCCCAAATGTAGGCTGGAAGGGATCCCACAATGGCCAAATATGAAGAGGGACAACTAGTACAAGCTATCCTGACAAAAGTAGTCTTTTCCTGCAAAAGGCTCTAGTGGTGACGCTGCAGTGCGCTCCGTGATGACCTCCGTCCCGCCATCCTAGCGGTCTTGGTCTCGTTGCACAGATATGGAAACCTTTGCTTGATTCCTCGGGACCCCGCGCCTACGCTACCTCCTTGGCACCAAAGAGGAAACTGGTACACTGCGACTACTGGCGCCCGCCTGGCCTTGGCCAACATGGCTCATGTAATGTGAACCTCGCGAGGTGCGCCCTGCATAGTTGTCTCTGCTCCTCGGGAGCCAGCCTAATGAGGCTTCCCCCAGGGAGGTCATGGTGTCGTCCGCCTCGCGAGGCTTCACCCATCGTGAGGGTCTTGAGTTGTTGTTGCTGAAGCGGGGCCTTACCGGGTCGTTGATGGAGCCACGCCACGGCCGCATGCAGTTAAGTCTGACATCAACATGAAGTTAAGTCTGACATCAACGCCACGCCCTGCACCGCCGTTCCTAGGACGCCAACAGGCATGTCCCACCGTGCAGCCCTAGCAGCACAAAGGTCCCGCCACGCCGCCGAAGCAGCACGGAGGTCCCGCCGCTGCGTCGATGCATGAGACTGGTCCGGCCGCGCCGCCGAAGCAGAAGAGATGTCCCGCCGCGCCGTGAATGCAGCAGAGATGTCCTCCCGTGCCGCGGCAGCCTGGGAATATGTCTCGCGGGCAGGCGAGGACTCTTACAGGCGCATGCATGCGATTTTCCATATCCAGATGGTTCAGATCTCTGGCTATGCGACATGAAAGCCTCGCTTGAACACGCTACTAGCGTCATCCAACAACTACATGAGAGCAACACGAAGCTCCGGGCCGAGTGTGACCTGCTGAGGGCGAAGATCATCGGAAGTGCGGAGCAGTAGGAGGAGACCACTGCCTTGTTGAAGACGACTGGCGTCATTGTCGAGAAACTTATGGACGAGAATGCCATGCTGCGCATCAAACGTAGACGGCTGGTGGAGGAATCCGTGGATGCTCTCAAGCAGCATCTTGAGGACAAGAAAGAGCTCATCGCCGCTCGTCGCGGAGACTAGTTACTGTGGCCTATAGCATTGCATCAAGAAAGGAGAGATCAGCAAGCCAGATTGTTGTCTTCCTTCTTCTTTTGCCCTTGTGTATTTCGGGCGTTAGCGCAGGTGGCTTTTTTTAATTATGTTCCTAAATATGTAAGACAATTATTATGCACTGTCATCGTCCTGATATTCATCACTCTTGCTATAAGTCGCATTTGATGCTATATAGGTCCGTCAGATCTTACGTCAAGATCCATGGAAAACTTTCTTTCGAGATTTTATTTTCTCTCTCTTAAATCGCAGTCTAGTGAGACATAGCCATGTTGTGAACCAGGGGCTTGGGCGCCATTAATGGAGCCGTTGGGAGGGAGGTGCGCGGCTGATAGAGGTCAAAGGGCTCTCCTCCCGATGAGCATGTGCAGGGGTCTGATCGCACGCCTCCCATACTCAAATAGCTACCCCGCACGACACCTCCTAGCCAATAAAAAAAGGGGACATCTGGCGGCACGTAAATGGTAAGTAGAACGCCCACGGTTTCAATAATACTTGTGTTTCTGATTTGTAACGTGACAGCACTTGTTCCAAAATGACTTTTGTTGATTGTTTATGTGTGCGCCTTCGCAAAAATTACCACAGCATGTTGGTGCCATGTCATGACACCTTGCCATGCTTCATGATTTTCATGCGTGTTCTGGATTTACAGGAATTAAAAAACCAAGTTTCTCAATATTTCCTGCCGAGCCACGACGCCCAGGTGTTTGAATTTCATTCTCATTTCTTCCATGGGACCTAGAAATTCACCCAAGCACACACATGTGATTTTTCAGCTAACTTTGGTGTGCTGGAGCATGTGTTTGTAGTTCAAATTTGAATTATGCACATTAAATGCCCAGAAATTGAATTAATGTATAAAAAAGGCCAAACGAAACCGGAATAATTCCAAAATTTAGCACGACACTTCTATTAGGTCTAATCTACCTGTGTAAACAAATTAAGGCGGAAGAAAGCAGTGTATGTCGTTTCGCACATGGTGGTGACACGTTCCCTCTCGGAACCACGAGCCTTCTTGAGAGAAGCTCCGGTTTGCAAGAAGCTTATACCAAAGATTGTCCCAATTCGGCCAAAAAATTTACCACAGCATGTTGGTGCCATGTCATGACACCATGCCAAGTTTCATGATTTTAAGGCGTGTTTTGGATTTACAGGAATTAAAAAACAAAGTTTCTCAATCTTTCCGGCCGAGCAACGATGCCCAGATGTTTGAATTTCATTCCCATTTCTTGCACGGGACCTAGAAATTCACCCAAGGACAGACATGTGAGTTTTCAACCAACTTTGGTGCGCTGGAGCATGTGCCTGTAGTTCAAATTTGAATTATGCACATTAAATGCCTAGAAATTCGATTAATATATAAAAAGGCCAAACGGACCCGGAATAATTCCAAAATTTAGCACAATACTTCTATTTGGTCTAATCTACCTGTGTAAACAAATGAAGGCGGGAGAAGGCTGTGTATGTAGTTTCGCACACGGAGGTGACACGTTCCCTCTCGGAACCATGAGCCTTCTTGAGAGAAGCTCCGGTTTGCAAGAAGCTTATACCAATGCTTGTCCCAATTCGGCCAAATATTTTACCACAGCATGTTGGTGCCATGTCATGACACCATGCCAAGTTTCATGATTTTCAGGCGTGTTTTGGATTTGTAAGAATTAAAAAACAAGTTTCTCAATCTTTCTGGCCGAGCAACGACGCTTAGATGTCTGAATTTCATTCCCATTTCTTGCATGCGACCTAGAAATTCACCCAAGGACAGACATGTGAATTTTCAACCAACTTTGGTGCACTAGAGCATGTGCTTCTAGTTCAAATTTGAATTATGCACATTAAATGCCTAGAAATTCTATTAATATATAAAAAAGGCCAAACGAACCCGGAATAATTACAAAATTTAGCACGATACTTCTATTTGGTCTAATCTACCTGTGTAAAAAAATTAAGGCGGGAGAAGGCTGTGTATGTCGTTTCGCACACGGAGGTGACACGTTCCCTCTCGGAACCACGAGCCTTCTTGAGAGAAGCTCCGATTTGCAAGAAGCTTAGACCAATGCTTGTCCCAATTCGGCCAAATATTTTTACCACAGCAAGTTGGTGCCATGTCATGATACCATGCCAAGTTTCATGATTTTCAAGCGTGTTTTGGATTTGTAGGAATTAAAAAACAAAGTTTCTCAATCTTTCTGGCCGAGCAACGATGCTCAGATGTTTGAATTTCATTCCCATTTCTTGGATGGGACCTAGAAATTCACCCAAGGACACACATGTGATTTTTCAACCAACTTTGGTGCACTGGAGCATGTGCTTGTAGTTCAAATTTGAAATATGCACATTAAATGCCTAGAAACTCAATTAATGCATAGAAATGCCAAACGAACCCGGAATAATTCCCAATTTAAACACGACACTCATGTAGTTGCATGTTCACTGTACATAAATGTTCTAGCATACACTTCACCACCCTTTCCCTTCGTAACACCATTTTGTCTTTCAAAACATAATGAAAAAATCAGGTATACCACAAACAGTTTACTAGAGAGAATCGTGTGGGATGCGATATAAAATATCTTGCCGCACCATCTTGTCTGGCTTACGCAGGAAGCTTCCTCGTCTACAGTCCATCGCCCTGCTTGAACCACACTTGCGCGCTAGTTTCTCGCGGCACCGATCGAAATTATTCTGCCACCGCAGAAATATCTTGTCAAGACCCCGATCCTAAGGTACACTGATCTAGCATGTAACACATCATATCACTTTGCGGCCTCACGCACGGTATCCCCACGGGTGACACCTTACCTGGCCCGGGGCCGTTTGCGCATTTTGGCTCACGTATATGATAGTGTCGCTAGCATCCATATGACAGAGAACCCAGGCCGACATGACTAGTCGTAAACCCAAGGTGGCACAAACTTACATGGACATGCATACATGACCTAGAAATGCACGTGTCGGTCATCAACGTAAGAACCCAAGTCGTAGAAAGCTACAAGAACCTAAAGGAACAATGCGTGACATTTCCCCCAAGGGAAAGACACATGAGGAAAGAAGGACACATGTCGATCATCCCATGTGTTCCCGAGTAGTAGCAAGCTGCCATGGCTGAGTGGAAGCACTAGGAGACATCTCCCCATAAGCGAGGCTACCAAGAATAACAACTAGATTGTCGGATCGCACGCATACCAAGCATTTCAAAATCATACACACAATATGCTCGATGTGTGCAAATACAACATGGCATCCCAACAAAACTCTACGGCTCAAAGTAGTTATCAGAAGGCTCCGAAGAGTCATACATAGTAAGAATTATAATAATGGGTCACAAAGCATACAAACAATGGAATCATAAACATGTTTTGGTACAGACATCTGAAAAGGAAGAAGGCTTTAGAGCCTGACTATCGACAAGACCCTCCCAAGGGTACAAGATCGTAGGTGAGGTGACAAGCTAAATGTCGAAGTCCATGCGGAACTACTAGTGATACTGAGGTCTCTCTGCAAAAACATAAATTAAGCAAACGTGAGTACAAATGTACCCAACAAGACTTACATCAGAACTATCTACATATGCATCAATATCAAAAAATGGGTGGTGGAGTTTAACTGCAGCAAGCCAGCTTTGACTCCGTGGCTATCCTGTACTACGAGTACTTCCTTTGAGCTGGCGCACACGAGTCCACATATTCACCATATCAATACACCACTATGGACACGCACGCGCATACTGGTTGGCCCATCAGCTGAAGGCGTATTTTGCCTTTACGCCTTCGACGTGGCAGCCTCACGCAGGCTGGATTCCCCCCCCCCCCCCGGGCCTGCTGCACGGTGGCTTTCTCGCCCAGTGGCACAGTGCAATTTTTCTTTTTCTTTTCTATAACTATTCCAAAAATTCCTCAGCCCACATTATTTTCCCAAATGAAATAATTCCAACTCCAATATTTTTCTAACAATCCCCCCTATTTAATGATGTCACTTTTATACATGTCCAACCAACTTTTCTATACTGTTCAAATTTAAATTCAAATTCGAGCAATTAAATCCCTTTTTTTAAATCCATTACTCTGTTCCTGTAGCTCCAAATCCAAAACTAAGAATTTTATCCTTCTTAGTTTTCACCCAAGTATTTATCAAAAATATGTTGACATTTTTTGAGCACTTTGGTTTTTCTGTTTTACTATTGCCTTATTTTTCTCATTATTATTTTGCGACGATAGATTGTGTTGCTAATGAAGGAGTCGGACCAGAAGACTTGGAAGACCCAAAAGACTTTGCTGAGCCAGGCAAGCAGCCCTTTGACCATGTCTATGAAATCCCTTTTTATGCATGTCATATAGCACTTTATTATTGTGGCATCAGAATCATGATGAGATGGTAGCCACTTTGGTGGGTTGCCTTCGTTTCCTCCTTGTTGATACTTGCATTGTGCATGACCCTACCTTCCTATGAGGGTTATGCCAGTGGGAGTAGATAGGATGCTAAAGTAGATGCTACACAAATGGGACGGGTATATGCATGGTGATGGAGACTAAAGTATTTCCAAAGAGTTTTCGAAACCCCGTTGGGTGCCACTAATGCCCGAGGGAGATGATGAGCTAGGTAACCACTTGACAAAGAAGTGGTGTACCAGAGCAAGTTGTGTGAGTGTGTTTTCAAAAACGGATTGGTTTAAGTTGCGACCGTTATTCCAACCCTACATGTACAACCACAATACCCCTCATGGGACGGGGCTTTGTTGATTACTTTGGTCAATACTAGCAGGGAGCCCACATTACTAGTGGCGAGAGGGTATGTGGCACTCTCTCGATACGGAGTCGTGCGAGGTAGGGCGACTATGGCCGTTTTTACAGACACCGAGCACACCGTTATGTCCCCTCTCAGATGGTACGATCTCGAGTGAGTCTCGCATGATGTACATCGTGAGGACAACTGCCAATGAGTGGACTTTTTGTTAGTGTTGTCAAGGGAAAGATAATGTTCGGGTGCTTACCCCGGGTACTTGAGGTACCACGGGTCGTGGCTGACATGGAAGTTCCGCAGATCTTGTAGGTAAATTGTGCAACCTCTGCAGAGTGTAAAATTATTCGAATAGTTGTGTCCATGGTCAAGGATAGTTGGATAACCGCTCTTGGGCTATGTCCACATGTTTACAAACCAGTGCGTGTTTGGATAAGTGGGAAGAACTACTTGGTTCAAGTCAAAGGACTTGACATGATTGAGTTGGGTTGATGCCCACTCCATTTAAGTTGATATCTGTAACCAGTCCCTAGGGTTACTTTGTATTCATATGATGCATGTTTTACTAGTTGATGCATGTTTTACTAGTTGTTGAACATGTCATAGCACAATAAAATTAGCATGCTGCAAAAATTTACCTATATCATGGATTGTTGTATCATGAACCAAAACATGGGTTGCTTGCGAGTACATTCAAAGTACTCATTGGCTTGCCACTGGTTATTTAATTGTCTAGGCATGGCAGAGCATGACTTCGTAAAAGAATTCTTTGGAGACGAACATGCAAACTAGGACGTTTTCCTAGTGAGAATGACTATAGGGTTAAGGCAGATGGCTTTGGTTCTACTTATCAATGAAGATTTCTGCTGCTTAAGTTTATTTGGTATTCAGCCTTGAGGCTTTATCTATGTAAGACTTGACCATACTGGTAATAATTTGTGTAAGACGGTATGTATGGATGCAAGACTCTTGTTATTCAGCTTCTTTGTGTTCAGTGAGCATTGATCTCTGGGATCACTGTACACGTGCATTCGGTGATCACGACTTATGAGTCGGGGTCCCCACAGAGCTGGTATCAGAGCCATCCTGATTGTAAGAAGCCTTAGTTAGCATGGGCGTTAGTTAGGACAAAACCCGTTTTGCAAAACCGTCTATACTCCTCTTCTTTCTAAAGCTTATCAACCCCAAGATATATTGACCTCTCCCATTCAAACTTTGTAGATGGATGCCGTACCCGAAGACTTCCCGACCACCGGATTCCCCATTCTTCTCGAGGATAGCCCGCAATCGCCTATCAAGGCAGAAGACTCCCGAAGAATGGAGGACCCCACAGCAACACTGCATGAGTGCAAGGGATTACCGCAAGCTCTTCACACCACCGGCAAAGCAACGCCGTGTTGAGCTCCTCCATTCCCCCACTCCTTCAAGTGAAGCAGAAAGTAAGGATGCTGATGATGAGGAGGAAGACCCAGAAGAGCCAGAATCTGCGGCCGAGCATTCCACCACTTAGGCATCATTCGAAGCCGGATATGCCAGTTCATAACCCCTACGGTAGGATAGGTCGTGTATCCCCTGTGCGAAGTCGAGTCCTTGTAATGGTTCATATGTAACAATGTAGTGTTGTGTTTGCTTTTGATGTGTTTGATGGACATCGTACTTTACTTTGGGAACTTGTAAATGACTACATCACCCATTTGGATTTTAATGAGTGTGTTTTGCCCCTTTTGGGCTCCTACATAACAACAACTTGTGTCATACTGAACACTTACTAGGCACCCCCACCTATCTTGCTTTCCCCTCATCTTTCCCAATTATGAGACCTTGACCGCTACAACAGGATGTCTGTTGTTGGGGATATAACTACTAAGGGTAAACCGCCCAGGAGGGGCCGGTTCACCCTCAACTACATTGAAGCCCGTAAGACCCAGAAGATGGCGCGTTACTGGTGAAGCTTAGAGGCCCAGAGCCCAAAGGCGGATTAGGGCCCATGGTAGTAAACCGCTGTGATTGTATAACTTGTTTTGTAAGATAGAAAATGTGATGTAGGGCGGAACCCTACGTGGATGATCTTTCACGTTGGAGCGGATCCTACGGTGAATCACGAAGAACACGCTGAAGAACAAGAGGGAAAACACGGGGAAAATGAGAGAGAATTCACTCAACCGACAAGAGATCAATCACACAAGCGCTAGATCGATGAACACAAAGGGAGATACATGATTCAAGGTCAACAAAGGATGATACAAACGGTAGCCGTTCTTCTCCGTGAGGAGGCCTTGATGGGGTCCACCCTAGAAGGGGGTCTTGAATCCGCTTGGGGGATCTTCTCCGTAGAGGTCCTGATCTCCGAGGAGAAGTAGCCAAGTGGATGAGCAAAGGCTCTCACACAAGAATATGAGCTAATCCAATGCTAACCCTAGAAAGAGGAAGGGGATGAAGTATATATAGTCTCGGGGCGACGGGGTACATGGGACAAGTCCGGATACATCAGACGCAGTAGGGAGGCCGGACGTCCTGCCGGGCCGGATGTCCGGGCCTTCGCGAGGTGCCGGATGTCCGGGCTACCCGGCCGGATGTCCGGGCTGTGGCGACTGATTCTGCAGAACCGGGTGAGAGGTGCCGGATTTCCGGGCTTGGACGCCGGATGTCCGGGCCCTGGAGACTTGGGCAGCTTGGCTGATGCTGAGGTGGAAGCTCCAGGGGCCGGATGTCCGGGGTCAAGGCCGGATGTCCGGGGCCTGGAAGGTGATTTTGCCCGTTTCTGTTGGTTCCTCTTCATCCATGGACTTGGCGGCTTGTCCACCTTCACGTGCATCCTCGGGAGGTTCCCCTTGACACCTAATCGTGCATAGCATATCGGACTTAGGTAGAAGCCATGTCTCGAGTGGATCATATGTGATATCAATAAGGAAGGAGGTCACCTCATTCTCGAGAGCTCTAGCTCTAGCTCGTGTCATGGGTCCTCTTGGCTCTTGATGAGACGGTTGTAGGTCCATGGGGATGATCGTGGGATGCTCCGCATCAAAAGGGGAGACCGAGGCAGACACTTGTATGAGCCGACCTCGGGACTCTGTAGACCGGTCGGGCGCCAATCTATGTATATAAAGGGACAACCCGACGACAGTTCGAGGGCAGGAAACAACAACTCGAGACCCAGGCAAAGCGTATTTGCTCCCTGGTCATCGAAACCCAATCAATTCCATCACAACTAGACGTAGGCTTTTACCTTCATCAAAGGGGCCGAACTAGTATAAAAACTCCCGTGTCCCTTGTCCGGTTTAACCCCTTCAAGCTAACCCGTCGCGATGGCTCCACGACTAAGTCCTTTCAAGAGGACATCTGACGTGTTAATTCCACGACAGTTGGCGCCCACCGTGGGGCTAACGCATGATAGTTTCGATTTCTTGAAGGGCAGCTTTGAAGGACTCAAAGGGTACGCGGTTGGCCGGATGACCAAGAGTCGTCGCGGCAAGCTCTACATCGACGATGAAGGATGGGGCCCCGAGGCCGGCTCAATCGAGTACGGGTACCGGGTCCCCTTTGGCGGAATTCATGTCTTCATCGGCAAGATCGGCGAACCGGGCCTTGAGCCGGACATCTGCACCGACCTCATCGAGACGGCTCAGCGTGCGAGTCCTGCCCTGGTTAAGCCCGCCATGAAGCATGCGTTCGTAGGATGTGTCCATGGGATCGGATCTGAACCGGTGTCTGAAGGCGAGACGGCCGTTTATTCCAACGGCGAGTCATCCACCGGTGAAACCGAGTCCTTATACCAAGTTCATGATAGAGTGTTCGAAGGATATTCCGATGGCAACAGTATTCCGGACCTCCTTGAACCGCCAAGTCGGGTTGCTATTTTCATGGCCGGAACACAGCCCACTTTGCAGTCTTCATCTACAGCAGCAATGAATTCCGGATCAGCGGTCGCGGAAGGAGGCCCGGTGAGCCGACCGGCTCAAGTTCTCTCCGGTTTGATGGATGCCTGGGCGACCTTGTTAACCACGGCAGGTACCCCGGAGACGCAGGATCAGCACAACGCGGATGTTGCGAAGCTGAAGGACCAGATAACACAGGCTAAGGAGGACCTAGTAACTGAGGATGCTAGGATGGCTGAAGAACGGGCCGCTTTGGATGCCCAGTCATAGCAGATACAGGCATAGAATTACTAGCTCATGTTGGATCAGAATGCATCAAAAGACGTAATGCGAAGGAAGTACCGATTGCATATGCAGCCGTTCTTCGAAGGATTGAATCTCTTTCATACGCCGGGGGATGGGCCGAGTAATCCGGCAGCTGCAAACCGGACCGACGCGCCTAGGGCCGCACCGGCTCAACCACGGATAACGGAACCACCTCGACGAACGGATAACCCGCCGCAATATGTGTTAACACCACATGGTCACTTTTCGAGTCCTTTGGATAACATGATTGCTGCAGCGTCTCGCCTGGCAGCTATTCTGATGGAGGGCGATTCACTGGCGGCAATTGAGACACGGCGGGCCAGGGATCTTCTTCAAACCGCCATGGTGTAGCAGCAGGCTTATTCCTATAGCCGAGATAGAATTCATTTGACCCCCCGTCCGAGCAAAAGCTATAGCAGGCACATGGATGAAGCAGAAGTGCCTAGCAGTGTGCGGCGCCATAATGTCCCTCAGGGACCCAATCCGGCGCGCGGTGAGGTAAATGCTCAAGACGTGGTGGATAATGGCAGAGCACGAAGGGAGGCCGCTTTGGCAGCACAATATGCGGGTCATTATCAACCCGCCCTGGTTCAGCCAGCGACGTCAGTAGACCGAGGCACGGGGCTTGCTTTTAGTTCCTGGGGAGTGCCGTGTCTCATTTCGGCTCTTCGTAATGTGCGATTGCCCAAGGATTTCAAGGGTCCACGTAAGGTGCCTAATTACACCGCTGATCAGCCACCTGAGGCATGGGTCGAGAGTTATGAGATGGCAATGGAGATGCTGGATGTGGATGAAGCAGCCTGTGCAAAGTATTTCACGATGATGTTGGAAGGGACAGCTCGTACTTGGTTGAAAAACCTACCAGCCAACTCCATCGAGTCATGGGAGCAGTTGAAGGCCCGGTTTATAGCCAATTTCAAAGACACCTGCAAACAACCTATGTCCATTGTGGATCTGGATGCCTGTGTTCAAGGGGAGGACGAGTCAACAACTCATTGGGTGCACCGGGTTTCAGAAGTTTTGCATTCATCAGACCGGATTAATGCTGGCCAAGCAATCATAACGCTGGAGCGTAATTGCCGGTTTAAGTCACTAAAGATGAAGTTGGGACGGCTCAAGCGCCACTGCAATGACATGGGAACACTTATGGCAGCCTTGGTCAAATATGTCGATTCTGATAATACCAAGGATCCCGATTCTGATGAGGAGAAACCGGAGATGGGAAGGAAGAACGACGGTGCAAAAGGACAACATCACAACCAAGGAGGCCATGGGAATAATGGTAAGCACAAAGAAGATAGTTCAGATCTTGTGGCTAACACCAATATGCAGCATCTTAAAGGTAAACCGCCCCAGCGCGGTGGAGAGATGAATCTAGAGCATGGGACCAAGGAGGCCCCTACCACACATCTTTGGAAAGATTGTTATATTATGAAGGAGTTCAAAAACTCTGATCTCTACCGCTATGATCAGGGTCCGTCGGGCGGTTCAGGTCCAGGTTTTCATGGTGGTGGCGGTTCAAACTCTGGATTTCAGAATAATCAGGGCAACCAGAACAACCAAGGTGGTACTAGCCAATGAATAATCAAGGGAATCAACATCGATCAAAGTTATCAAAGTCACCCCAAGCGGTTGAATCATGGCGGTATCATGTGTTCACTACTAGCTTTGTGCAAGCGCGATCAGAAGCTTCACAAGAGGGCAGTTAATGCTATTGAACCGGCAGTGCCACGTTATTTGCGGTGGTCCGAGCAGCCCATTGTGTGGAGCAGAGAGGATCATCCGCCCCGGGTTGACAATCCGGGTCATCTAGCTTTGGTGGTAGCACCTCAGGTGGGAGGTTATAAGTTTACCAAAGTTCTGATGGATGGAGGGAGCAGTATCAACATCCTATACTATGAGACTTTTCGTCGCATGGGGTTGACAGACAAGAGTCTTAAACCGTCAAAAACTGTTTTTCATGGTGTAGTACCAGGTAAATCGGCATATCCTGCTGCCAAGATCGCTTTGGAGGTTGTGTTTGGAGATGAGCATGATTCCAGGTCTGAAACATTAACCATTGAAGTGGTGAAGATCCAGAGCCCATATCACGCTCTATTTGGATGGCCGGCTTACGCAAAATTCATGGCGAGGCCCTGCTATATCTATTTACAACTCAAAATGCCGGCTCATAAGGGGACTATCACAGTACACGGAAGTCGAATGATCGCTTTCGATTGTGAGGAAGGTGATGCGGCCTATGCTGAGTCGGTTTGTGCTACAGAGGAGCTGAAGTTTTATAAAGACAATGTTGATCCGGCAGACATGACCCCTCTGAAGAAGCCCACCACTGAGCATGACCCAACCCTGACGTTCAAACTGGCTGATGAGACTAAACTTGTTGACTTTGTTCCTGGCGATTCATCCAAATAGTTTAGGATCAGCACCAATCTGGATCCAAAATAGGAAAGCGCGCTCATCGAGTTCATCCATGATATCCGGGACATTTTTGCATGGAAGCCTTCTGACATGCCAGGTGTACCGAGGGAACTCGCTGAGCACACTCTCAATATTGATCCCAAGTTTAAACCGGTCAAGAAATTTCTTCGCCGCTTTAACGAGGAAAGACGCAAGGCCATTGGTGAAGAGGTAGCCCGGCTGTTGGCTGCTGGGTTTATCGTCGAAGTATTTCATCCCGAGTGGTTGGCTAATCGGGTGCTCGTTCTTAAGAAAAACAGCACTTGGCGTATGTGTGTGGACTACACAGATTTGAACAAGGCTTGTCCGGCAGATCCTTTTGCTCTCCCGCGTATTGATCAGATTATTGATGAGATGGCGGGTTGTGAGCGCCTGAGTTTCTTGGATGCTTATTCAGGTTATCATCAGATTAAAATGGCAGTTATGGACCAGTAGAAGACAGCCTTCATCACTCCCTTTGGAGCCTTCTGCTATGTTTCTATGCCCTTTGGGCTCAAAAGTGCCCAGGCAACCTATCAACATTGTGTGCAAAATTGTCTTCACACGCAGATTGGGCGTAATGTTCATGCCTATGTGGATGACATTGTGGTAAAATCCAGGAAGAAGGAAACCTTGATAGATGACCTCAAGGAAACGTTTGACAATCTTTAGGTTTACAAAATGATGCTCAATCCGGACAAATGCGTTTTTGGTGTTCCGGCAGGCAAGCTCTTGGGTTTTCTTGTGTCCAATAGAGGTATTTAGGCCAATCCAAAAAAGATCAAAGCCCTCAGCCGAAATGCATCAATGATGTTCAGCGTTTTGGCGGGTCGAATTGCAGCCCTGAGCCGGTTTATCAGCCGTTTGGGAGAGAAGGCGATTCCTTTATATCAGATGTTCAAGAAGACAGATGATTTTGTTTGGAGTGACGCAGCTAATGCGGCATTTGAGGATTTGAAGCGGCAGCTGGCTGAACCACCGGTCCATGCTGCTCCGGTTGATAAAGAGCCCTTGTTTTGTACGTGGCTGCCAATGCCCGTGCGGTCAGTGTGGCAATTGTGGTTGAGCGTAAGGAGGCTGGGAAGGAATATCTGGTTCAACGGCCAGTTTACTATATCAGCGAAGTGTTGATCGAGTCAAAACAACGATATCCGCATTGGCAGAAGCTGGTGTATGGAGTTTTTATGGCAAGTCGGAAGCTCAAGCAATACTTTCAAGGCCATCCCATCACAGTGGTTAGTTCTGCTCCTTTGGGCGATATAATTCAGAACAGGGAAGCAACTGGCCGGGTTGTAAAGTGGGCAATTGAGCTTGGTCCACATGGATTGAAGTATATGCCTCGAACGGCCATCAAATCTCAGGCGCTTGTTGACTTCATCAATGATTGGACCATGTTACAGGCACCAGAGGACAAACCGGACAATACATACTGGACTATTCACTTTGATGGGTCCAGGCAATTGGAAGGCTCGGGGGCTGGAGTTGTCCTTACTTCCCCTCGAGGTGATAAAATTTGTTATGTTCTCCGCTTAATGTTTCCTTGTACTAATAATGGAGCTGGGTACGAAGCCTTACTCCACGGTCTCCGCGTGGCTAAGGAAATGAACTTAAGCCGGGTTCGCTGTTTTGGAGATTCCGATCTGGTGGCTCAGCATGTTTCTGGTACTTGGGATTCTAAGGATCCACTCATGGCGGCTTATAGATGCGAGGTGGATATTGTGGCAGGTCACTTTAAGGGTTATCAGGTTGAGCACATTGACCGGCGCAAAAACGAAGCAGCAGATGCTTTAAGCTAGCTAGGATCTCAGCGTAAACCGATACCACACAATACCTTTTTAGATATCTTGCATAACCCGTCTGTTAAGTTGCCTACAGAGGAGGATTTAGCTGTTCCTAATCCAGAGGCCCAATTGGTAGCCGCTTTACATATCACTTCGGATTGGACGGTTCCATATTTGGCGTATATGAACCGGGGCGAGTTACCAGATGATGAGGTCTTCGCTAGACAGATAATCCGGCGGTCCAAGTCCATGGTTATTCACAATGGCGAGTTACACCGTTGCAGTGTTTCAGGCGTATTCGAACATTGTGTTTCTCCTGAAGAAGGACAAGAGATTCTACGTGAAATCCATGAAGGGGATTGTGGTCACCATGCCAGTTCAAAATCCCTGGTGGCTAAAGCTTTTCGTCATGGGTTCTATTGGTTGACAGCTCATGCTG
Organism: Aegilops bicornis; assembly: GCA_021605145.1. Taxonomy (NCBI): domain Eukaryota; kingdom Viridiplantae; phylum Streptophyta; class Magnoliopsida; order Poales; family Poaceae; genus Aegilops; species Aegilops bicornis. Next base: position 275,174,836 of record CM038673.1, read on the forward strand.
ATGCGGAGGATCTGGTAAAGCGGTGTGACGCTTGTCAGAAGTTTTCACGTCGACCTCATGTTCCGGCTCAAGAGCTATGGATGATTCCTATCACTTGGCCGTTTGCCACTTGGGGGCTTCATATGGTGGGACCTTTCAAGCGCTCCAAGGATAAGAAGACCCACCTGTTGGTGGCGGTTGACAAGTTCACTAAATGGGTTGAAGCGGAGCCCGTCAGCAAGTGTGATGCAGCCACGGTGGTTCAATTTCTCAAAAAGATCGTTTTTGTTTTGGCTTTCCACACAGCATCATCACAAATAATGGCACGAACCTTTCTAAAGGCGAGATGGAGGAGTTTTGTCAACGAGAGCACGTCCGGCTTGATGTAGTGTCTGTGGCTCATCCCCAGTCCAATGGTCAAGCTGAGAGGGCAAATCAAGAGATCCTGATGGGTATCAAGCCCCGGCTTATGGTTCCTTTGAAGCAGACGCCGGGTTGTTGGGTGGAAGAATTACCATCTGTGTTATGGAGTATAAACACCACCCCGAACCGATCTACGGGTTATACACCTTTCTTCATGGTTTACGAAGTGAGGCCGTCCTCCCAAGTGATATTCGTCATGACTCGCCCCGGGTTGCCAATTATGTTGAAGCGGACAATGAGCAAGCACGCCAAGAGGCGCTGGACCTGTTAGATGAGAAATGGGACATGGCTTTGGCTCGATCGGCGGTTTATCAACAAGACCCGCGACATTATCACGTACCACGGTTAAGACAAGAACCTTTCAAGAAGGCGACTTAGTGCTCCGGCTCATCCAGGATCAGGCCGATATGCACAAGTTATCCCCACCTTGGGAAGGACCCTTTGTGGTCAGCAAAAATCTACACAACGGATCATGCTACCTCATTGACGTTTTGAGAAGACTCACGCAGTTCTGAGGAGGAGACCCGGCGGCCATGGAACATAGCTCTCCTTCGGCCTTACAACACTTGGGCCATAGGCTTTTCTTATGTACATATTTCAACAATGTATATATTATGGTCAATATAATAAACCGTGATCCTTGCTATAAGCAGGGTCTCTGCCGTTTTCTTCAAATCTCTTTGTTTACATGGGGGCTTCAGCTGACAAAGCGAAGTATTACCTGTTAAACCGGCTATCATGCCACAAAACAACTTGGGAGCTTCACACCCAAGGGGCCAAAGAGATTTCTATTGCTAAAAGCACGACTCAAACATAGGCACCCACTCTCAGCGCAGCTCACAAAGTTACTTGGGGGCTCTTTGTGTAAAGTAACAAAGAGTTTGAAAGGACCCTTGTAATCGGGTATCGACCCACGGCTTGGAAGCCTGGTGTATTCACCTAAAACCCCGGGTTAACCTGACTTCATCAAGTAAGCCACTCCTATCCGGTAATCTGGCATGACCACTTAACGTTTGACAAGTCAATCTTTTACAGACCCTGAACTTGTCAAAGTTAAAACGACGATTGGTTAGTTGGAGGACCATCTTAAAAGGCTTAGCAAAAATGGTTTAACTCAACCGCCTGGCAGCCCATGAAAAGCCTCGAATTTGGGCCTGGCAGCCCTTGAAAAGCCTCGACTACACGGTTTTTGTTTTCTTTTTTCCAAGTTTTTGTTCTTTGGTAATATCATATCAACCCGGTGTTTGTTAACCCGGCTTGGCTTTCAACTATAAGTTGTCAGATCATATTCATGTTAACCCGGTGTTTGTTAACCCGGCTTGGCTTTCAACTATAAGTTGTCAGACCGGTGTTTTATAACCTGCACTGGCTTTGATTACATATTACCAGCATAATCAAAGGGTGTTATTCACAACACGGTATGGTTTAAAAAGTTTACACCAGCACTGCATGGTGGGAGTTATCAATGCTTCAGATTTGGGTTTTTTACCCTTACTACAAATACAAGTTGGTAAACCAACTAAGTGATTTAATATCACAGGTATGATTTATTTCATATTTTTAATTCAGCTTTGGTCATTAACCAGGCTTTGTATGGGGCATTGTGACCCGTCCGGCGGTAAACCGCTCGGACAATTCTTTTTTATGCAGACAACAGGATTGCATGAGAAGATATAATCAAGCTTACGCACATATCATGGCAGATCAAACAAAGTTATGTATCAGTGCTGCAGATCAAAGTACTTGCACTAGCCTATTACAAGGCACTTTGAGGCCGAAAATGCTGATTGTTCTTACATACAACAAAGTCTGTCAAAGTAACCCGATTGCCAGATTAAGACTCATTGCCAGGATGACGTGAAGTTGATGGATCTTCAGGCGCCGGTTCAACCTCCTCCTCTCCACCAAGTGGTTGGAAGTCGATGGTGGTCCAGTCAATCCGGGTTAGAGCCTGAAATACAGCTTCTTCACTTATCAGATTGGACGGTTTAACATCAGGGGCGTAAGTGTGCTTACGAATTGGCGGGATAAGGTTTTGCGCATCTGTCACAGTCGTATCAACCCGCTGGTTCCTTTCATCGTAAAAGGACTGATGAACAGTCAAGTTAGGCTCTTCAGCCAGTTGACTTGACAGCGGACGCATCTCCCTTGTCAGGGCTTTGAGGGCTTCGTTGTCAAATGTTGACCCGTCTGCTTGTTCATCCGGAAATCCCTTGGCGATATCAACTGGATCCAAGTCAGATATCCATGCTTTGGCCCGAGTTAGTGCCAGTAAAGCGCCAACCCTGGCAGCAGATCGCTTCACCTCTTCTATCTGCGCCGGCATCATGGATAATCTTACTAGTGTGTCCTTGATCAATGTTGGTGCCGGTTTGTTGTATGAGACTGCACAGATAACCCGTTGGGCACCGGTGTGTAATTGCTCGATCAAAGTGTACGCTGCCTTCAGTTTCATCCGCATATCTGTGCCCAGCTGAGCAATGCGATTACCTGCAATAGTTTACGAATTCAATGTTAAACCGGCAGAGTTCAAGATATTTTCAAACCGGCTATGACAAAGTACTTACCAAATATTGCAGAAGTCATAGCATCCACTTGATGTTTTAGCCCCGTCAGCTCTTCCACCACCGGCTTAAGAGCTGCTTCGGCATCTTGAGTCCGCTTCAACAAAGCAGCCTTCTCAGTTTCCCAGTTGGTGTGTTCATTTTTGAAACCATCCTTCAATTGCTCCATGGTTGTCAAAACACCCTTTAGTTCCTCTTTGGCTTTAGAGTTCTCTTCTTGCTGGGACTTGATGTCTTCTTGAAGATCGGAGATTTGAGATTCTCTGATATTTTTATCGGTCTGCAAAAGACAGAAGATGAAGTTGTCAAAGTCCCAAGCACATAACAAGTTATGTACTCGACACTTGGGGGCTAATCTGGATTGCTTTTTAAAGTGAGTATTTTCAAGTCCCAAGGCTCAATCCAGGTATTAAGCTTGGCACTTCGGGGCTAATGCACAATTGATCAGTTATAAAGTAAAGGCAATTAATAAGACGAGCGGTCCGGTTTGTCTTCAAAAGACAAACCGGCCCTTGGGGGCTACTCAGTTGAAGTGTTCTTTATATCGAAGTCCTGGTTTATTTTAAAGAGATAACCCGGCCCTTGGGGGCTACAATGGAAGAGATATATAGAATAAAGTAAATTTCAAAGCGTTCTTGAAGATTACCTCATAACGTTCCTTCATCAGGTTCACCAAACCGGCTTCAAAGTCACGGCTGGTGTAAAGGCGGTTTAAAAATCCGGAATGAAGTTCCTCGGCACTAAGGTTGATGAAGTTGGATAAATCAGTCTTCCCTTTCCACTTGCCCATAGCAGTGAATTCCTCCTTGGCAGTATGTTTTGACAAGACAACCGGATTACCAGGGCTAGTATGACCCATACCAGTAATAATAACATCATCGTCATCACCCTTTGGTGGACTTGGCGGATTAACGGTATCCCTGGCTGGACTTGGCAGATTTGCAGCTGGGCTCGGCGGATCAGCAGCCGGGCAAGGAGTAGCATGAGTGCTTGATGGATCAATATGAGTAGCCGGGTCAGCTTCCACCGGATTAGCTTCAATGTTCTCACCTTGTGGGGCGGAATCATCCATAACATCAATATTTCTACCGATACCGTCAGGAGCCCTATCCGGTTCAACTTCACCAATAGGGGCACTGGTTTTAGCCTTCTTGCTCAGACGGGCTTTGGCACTGATATCAAAACAAAGATTAGCACGATAAACCGAACTATGAAGGAAAAAGATGAAGGACAGTATACCTACCCAGGGACGGTTTTTAGGGGAGGCAGCTGAGTGGTTGATGAACCGCCAGACGAATTGGAAGACACCTGGTAATTCGGATCAGATGGATTGAGTGGGTATCGGAAGAAACTCTTCAAAGGACCAAGTTTTTTGGGAGAACAAGTAACCTCTGGACGACGCTTTCGGGTTGGTGTAGCCGGTAAACCGGACGAGGTGACTTGCTGGCCACTGTGTCGCGTTGTGTGACGCCCTTCAGGTTGTTGTGTCTTCAAAGAAAGTTTTGGAGCCAAATAATCAAGAGGGTGAGAGTATTTTACTTTCCGAACTGCACGACGAAATCTTTGAACCGGCACAAGATCTGAATCAGAGGAAAGAGAGATTACCTCAACATGGTCCGCACGGCTGGCCTCCGCATCATCCTGGGAATAGTAATTGTCAATAAGGTGTATGAAAAAGGAACCAAGGGAGTCAACTTCTACCTCTTGATCCGATTCGTCAATATCTTCTGGCGGATCAGAAGACTCGGCGGTTTTCTTCTTGGCTGTTCTCTTGGTGACTTTGCTCTTGGCATAAGGAGCCCTGGCCGTTTTATCTTGGGTTTTCCTTTTCCAGAAGGAGCTATTGGCCTGTAAAATTAAACAAAGGATTATTATATCAGCGTTAAAGCAGAGACGGATCAAAAAAGTACAAGGTTAAAGTTTTTACCGCTGGCGGTTTGTTGGAGGCATAAAAAGGGCGCAGCCCAATTTGGTTGCATGCGGCGGTCGGTTCGTCAAGCATCTTCTTCACACTTTCGGTGACTTCATCATCAGTCATTTCTATTTCGTTAAACCGTTGAGGATCCTTGGCGTCGTCGGTATATTCATACATCAATCCGGGGCGGCGGCTTAAAGGTAGGACACACCACGAAACCCAACAGCGGACGAGATCAACACCAGTCAAACTGTTGGCGAGGAGAGCTCGGAGCTTGGCGAGTTGAGGTGCATAAGCTTGTCGTTCTTTGGCAGTTAATCAAGGGTGGCCATTGATAAGCTGGTGAGCGCGGTAGCCCGGCAAAGGATTTTCTCCAGTAGGGGCAGTGTTCTGACAATAAAACCATGTTTGGTTCCAGTCTTTAGGATGGTGTGAAGTTTGGCATGAGGAAAATCAACTTCTTTCCTTTTTTGAATCAACACACCACCAAGTTCAGTATTGGGGCCGTCAGAGAACTCAGTTCGGCGGTTTAAGTGGAAGAAATCCCAGAAGAGATCAACAGTTGGTTCTTCTTGAAGGTAAACTTCACAGACCACTTGGAAGCTGCATATGTTGGACACAGAATTTGGTCCAATATCCTGATGATGGAGTTGGAAGCTGGCAAGTACATCCCGAAAAAACTTTGATCCGGGAGGGCTGAATCCCCGGGATAGATGTTGCATGAACACGATCACTTCTCCATCTTGAGGCTCAGGAGGGCACTCAGGGCCAGGAACTCGCCAGTGAAGGACATTTTTTGAAGCTAAAGCGCCCGTTACAACGTATCCGTTGATTTGTGTTTCCGTGATCCGAGATGGAACCCAGTTGCAAGCGGAAAATTGCTTGGTCATCTTGAAAAGCAAAACTGTAAAGGAAAAATGAAGCCTGGTTTGCGATTGACGGTTCATGTGTACTAATCGGTGTTGAACCGCGAATTTGATCAAAGCATATATGTGAGGTAAACCGGAAATTGCTATTCAAGTCAAGATGGCGGTTTAAGTGAGGGATAATGGCATATGGCGGATTATCAACTACTAAAGGATAAACCGCCCTTAGGTGGAAGGGCCAGAGCTGAAAATCTACTAAGTGTTGACAGAAACAAGTTTCACAAAATGACAGTATAAATTTGGATCTACCGTAGTTCAGTAAGAAAAACTATTCTGAGCCCTAAAATGGCGACGACAAAACACCATAAATCCAGAAGGGAATTATCAAGGCAGGAGGAGATACTACGGCGAGGTAAACTAAAATTACAACTTTGGCCACAAGAGGAGGATAACAAGTTCATCTAGTTTCAACAGTAATCAAAAAGGCAGCGAGCAAAGATGAACACCTATGAACATGGATGAACGCAGAAACCCTAAATACAGATCTAGGGTTGAGAGGAGGAATCTTACCAGATGCGCAGAGATAGCGGAGAAGAGCCGCAGTTTACGAATACGATCGAGGTTGATGCACGTGACCTTTGTCGATGCACGGTGCTTTCGAAAAGGTTGAGGACGGCGGCGGAGCTTCAGAGCTTGAGTGTCGCGAGGAGGAAGAAGAGGCACCGAAGGGGAAGAAAGAAAGGACCCCGAGCCTATTTATAAGGCAAATGGATAAGGCAAGCACATGGATCGAGGAGCCTGAAGCGGCAAAAGAGGGCGTAGCTGTCGCCTCGATCTTCGGGAGCAATTAATTAAAGGAATCTTTTTAATCTTTTTATCTGAGAGATGACGTCATGACAAGCCACTTCTTGTATCCGAGTTTGGCGTCACGGCGGTTTAACAAAAGTTCTGAGGAGAGAAGACATCATGGCGGTTTACGAGGAATGTAAGAAGATGTTCACGATTTTTCTAAATATTGGAGATTGACATGAACTGGTTCAAATCAACACAGGGCCTAATGTTGGGGATATAACTACTAAGGGTAAACCGCCCAGGAGGGGCCGGTTCACCCTCAACTACATTGAAGCCCGTAAAGACCCAGAAGATGGCGCGTTACTGATGAAGCTTAGAGGCCCAGAGCCCAAAGGCGGATTAGGGCCCATGGTAGTAAACCGTTGTGATTGTATAACTTGTGTTGTAAGATAGGAAAGGGGAGACCGAGGGGGACACTTGTATGAGCCGACCTCGGGACTCTGTAGACCGGCGGGGCGTCAACCTATATATAAAGGGATGACCCGGTGATGGTTCGAGGGCAGGAAACAACAACTCGAGACCCAGGCAAAGCGTATTTGCTCCCTGGTCATTGAAACCCAATCAATTCCATCACAAGTAGATGTAGGCTTTTAACTTCATCGAAGGGGCCGAACTAGTATAAAAACTCCCGTGTCCCTTGTCCGGTTTAACCCCTTCAAGCTAACCCGTCGCGATGGCTCCACGACTAAGTCATTTCAAGAGGACATCTGACGTGTTAATTCCACGACACCTGTTGTAACCCATACTAGTAACTCGACCCAGCAGCAAGGAGCCGGAGGATCCACCCAAGGAGGAGCCAGTCAGGTTCAAACCCAAGGACAAGCTCCACCACCTACAAACATGGACATGGCTCAGCTTCTCCAAGCCTTCTGAGAGGAATGCCAAGGCAACACTACAAAAAAAAGACACATCCGTGACATTTTGGGCCGAACGAATTTTTTTCTGTGATACTTATGACACTTCTATGACGATAATTGTGACAAAACCCGGTATCATCATAGATGTGGTGGGGTCCTACTTCTATGACAAAAAATCATGACAGAAAATGGGCTTTTCGTCCTGGGCGGGCCGGAGACGCAGCTGCATGACATTCTTTGGGCCGTCCATGACGGAAAAAACCGTGCTAGAAGCGAGGGTGAGGAATATATAGGGGAGTTCCCGGTTACGATGGGTGGTCGGGGCCGAGCGACGCACGTTTCTCTCATACGTGCGCGCGTGTGTGCGATGCGTTGGGCTCTAACTGAACCCGAGCGAGGCGTTGGGCTCTAACTGAACCCAAGCGATGCCACTGCTGGCTCGCGTTACTGAACCCGAGCGATCAATCGATCCCTTGTTGTTAACTGAACCCGATTGTGATTCCTAGTCTACTGCTGCTAAGTGAAGCCGATCGAACACTGCTCCCTCCTTCCCTGGATGAACAGTGAGAGTTGTTGAGGTGGTTTGAATGAACAGGACCCCCATGGTAGTAGAGGCTGTTGCCGCTGGATGAACAGTACCCCGATCGATCGAGCCGGTGGATGAACAGGACCCCGTGGAGGGATGGATGAATGGAACCCCGTGGAGGGCTGCTTGAACAGTAGCCGGTGGAGGGCTGGTTGAACAGTAGCCTGTGGAGGGCTGGATGAATAGTAGCCCGTGGAGGGGTGGTTGAACAGGACCCCGTGGAGAGGGTTGGTTGAACAGTAGCCGGTGGAGGAGCACGCGGTGGAGGCTAGATGAACAGGAGCAGGTGGATGAACAGTCGCAGGTGGAGGCTGGAGGAGGTCGACGGTGGATGAACAGGAGCCCGTAGAGGCTGGAGGAGATCTGCGGTGGAGATGAATAGTATCCCATGGAGCCCCGTTTTGTGGTACGCCACACCCCTCCCGATGAACAGGACCCCCGTTTCGACCATAGCGCTCCAACACAAGTCCGTTTGCTCCGTTTCGTGGTACGCCACACCCCTCCCGATCAACAGGACACCGTTTTGACTCTAGGAGGTCCGTTTCCTCCGTTTTGCGGTACGCCAGACCCCTCCCGATGAACAGGACCCCGTTTCCATTGTGGCCGGTCGAACACAAGGATGTTTACTCCATTCTGTGGTACGCCAGGCCTCATTTCCATCACCCATTCCATCCAAGCCGGTTGCGCCAACTTTGTCGCAGCCAATGGCAGCAACGCGATTTTGCGAGCTGAGAAGAAGGTGGAGGACTTCAGGAACAGGTGGGTCCTCAGGGACGCCAAGCGCTCCTACCCCCGGCTGGGGCTGCCGATCGGGTAGCCAGCGCCTCACGAGGGGTGGAATCACGAGAAGCTCACCGATCCCCAGGTGGGGTAGTTGATGGAGAAGATGGTGGCCTTGAGCCGGACGACCGGAAGGCGGAGAAGCTGACAGGGGCCATGATCGTCAAGGAGTTCCTGACGCAGCACCTGGCTCCGCTCCAGGCACACCCGCACCCCCTGTGGGAGTTTAAAGGCGCGGAAGATGATCTCTGGCTGTGCGCGGACGACTTGTCCAAGGAGGAGATGGACAATATCTTGCACGCCCTGCTCGGGAAGGTCCAGGGCTGCCCTGTGGACTCCCATCTTCCGCAGTATCGTCGCCCGGACGTAAAGAAGATTGCCGCTACCATGCCTGACTTCGACAAGCGTGGGTTGGTTCCTCCGGAGCCTTCCCAGCTCCCGGGGCTCGTGGTGCCGGTGTCTTCGGGCGAGTCTGACCAGCAGGAGAGGACAGTCTCGAAGGCGACCCGGGAGGGTCTGGGGAGACCTCTCCCCCACCCTAGCCGAATCTCCTCCGCACCTTCTCTGATGATGACGACGCCAGCGTGCACCCTATCAGGGAGTCGCCACGCTCTGCTAGGGTCTCCACAAGGCCCAAGGGCATCTGATGTCGCTTGAAGCTACGTTGATATATCCCCAAAGTGGAAGGGATGATGCAGCATAGCGGCGATAGGTATTTCCCTCAGATATGAAACCAAGATTATCGAACCAGTAGGAGAACCAAGCAACACAACGTAAACAGCCCCTGCACACAAATAACAACACCTCGCAACCCGACGTGTTAAAGGGGTTGTCAATCCCTTTCGGGTAACGGTGCCAGAAACGGCGTGCGAACGGGAATAAGTTGTAATAATTTGATAGATCGAACGCCAAATAAAATAAATAGAAATAAAATTCAGCAAGGTATTTTTGTTTTTTTGGTTTAATAGATCTGAAAATAAATGCAAGGAAATAGTAGATCGCAAAGGCAACTATATGAGATATAAGACCCGGGGGGCCGTAGGTTTCACTAGTGGCTTCTCTCCAGAAAAATAGCAAACGGTGGGTAAACAAATTACTATTGGGCAATTGATAGAACTTCAAATACTCATGACGATATCCAGGCAATGAACATTATATAGGCATCACGTCCAAGATTAGTAGACCGACTCCTACCTGCATCTACTACTATTACTCCACACATCGACCACTGTCCATCATGCATCTAGTGTTTATGTTCATGGAAAAACGGAGTAATGCAATAAGAGCGATGACATGATGTAGACAAGATCTATCTATGTAGAGATAGACCCCATCGTTTTATCCTTAGTAGCAACGATACATACGTGTCGGTTCCCTTTACATCCTTTGGGATCAAGCACAGTAAGATCGAACCCACTACCGGGCACCTCTTTCCATTTCAAGATAATTAGATCATGTTGGCCAAACAAAACCCAAATATCGGAGAAGTAATACGAGGCTATAAGAGATCATGCATATAAGATATCAAAGAAACTCAAATAACTTTCATGGATATAAAAAGATATAACTGATCATAACCTCGAAGTTCATCAGATCTCGCCAACACACCACAAAAGAGTTACATCATATGGATCTCCAAGAGGCCATTGTATTGAGAATTTAGCGAGAGAGAGAGAGAGAGAGAGAGAGAGAGAGAGAGAGAGAACCATCTAGCTACTAACTACGGACCCGAAGGTCTACAAAGAACTACTCACGCATCATCGGAGAGGCACCATTGGAGGTGGTGAACCCCATCCGGGATGGTGTCTAGATAGGATATGGTGGTTCTGGACTCTGCGGCGGCTAGATGAATATTTCGTCGACTTCCCTAGGGTTTCTGGAATATTGGGGTATTTATAAAGCAAAGAGGCGGTCCGGGGGGCACCAGAGGTGGGATCAACCCACTAGGGCGCGCCTGGGCCTCCTGGCGCGCCCTGGTGGGTTGTGCCTCCCTCGGGGCACCCCCAGGAACAGCCAGAGCTCGTTGTGTTCCTTCTGGCCCATAAAAAATCATCGTGGAGTTTCGTGGAATTTGCACTCTGTCTGGTATTGATTTTCTGCGATGTAAAAAACATGGAAAAAATAGTAACTGGCACTTGGCACTATGTCAAGAGGTTAGTACCAAAAAATGATATAAAATGACTATAAAATGATTATGAAACATCCGAGATTGATAATATAACAGCATGGAACAATAAAAAATTATAGATACGTTGGAGATGTATCAGCATCCCCAAGCTTAACTCCTACTCGCCGTCGAGTTGGTAAGTGATAAAAACAGAATTTTTGACGTGGAATGATGCCTATCATGTCATATCATATTCTTTTCTATATAGCATGGACATTTGGACTTTTTATGTGATTCAAACCAATAGTCTAGTTTTGACATAATAATTTAGATACTCAAGCGTATCAACAAGCAACCATGTCTTTCAAAATATCAATGCAAAAATAAGTTATCCCTAGCCCATCATGCTCAAACATTGATCCATTCATGAAACACACTCGAATATTAGCTACACCCAATACTTAAGTACGATCATATTGCCTCCTAGTTGGTGCTTTTTATGAGAGAAGATGGAGACTCAAATTCAAAATAAAAATTGCATAAAGTAAAAGAAAGGCCCTTCGCAGAGGGGAGTAGGGATTTGTAGAGGTGCCGGAGCTCAAAGAGAAAAACTTAGGGATAAAAACATTTTGGGAGGTGTATCCATCCCACCAATGAAAACGACTTATAGTTCCCAACACTTTCCATGCTAGATATGCCATAGGCGGTTCCCAAACGGAAAATAAAGTTTATTCCTTTTTCCACCATACTTTCACTTTCCATGGCTAACCGTATCCACAGGTGCCCTCGATACCAACACTTTCCAAGAAATTTATTATTTGACAACATAAAGTAAATTCATTTTTGTATTTCAGGACTGGGCATCCCTAAGACCTTTGCCTTACTCTCGTGCAACGACAAGTGAATAAACACTCATCATGAGAATAACACATCCAGCATGGAAAATATTAGCCACCCATCAACACTCCGCGAGCGAAACAAACACACAAAAGAGAAGTTTATTTTGAAAATTAGACATGTCACATGCTAATTTGCTTAGAACGGCAAAAGAATACCACATATAGGTAGATATAGTGGACTCATGTGGAAAAACTGGTTTAAAGGATTTTGGATGCACAAGTAGAGATCATACTTGGTGCAAAGTGAAGGCTAGCAAAAGATTGTGAAGTGACCAACCAAGAAATGGATAATCTCATAAGCAAGCATTAAGCATAAATAACACCGAATAATTCACCACAAGTAGGATAAAATTTACATTGCATGACTATTGACTTTTGTCCTTGCATAGGGAATCACAAACCTTTACACCAATATTTTTATTAAAGCATAATTACTCATCAACATAACTCACATATCACATCATCGTATCTCCAAACTATTACTAAGAATAAATTTTATTTTGTCCAATGATCTTCATGAAAGTTTTTATTATATCCTTCTTGGATACCTATCACTTTGGGACTAATTTTCATTTGTTGCTTTTCATAAGCTCAAACAAATATTAGTGAAGATCATGAGCATAAATTTTCTTCATTCTCTCAAAATAATTTAAGTGAAGCAAGAGGGAATTTCTTTAAAATTTTACTAACTCTCAAATAAATCTAAGTGAAGCAAGAGAGAATTTCTATAAGATTTTACTAACTGTCAAATAAATCTAAGTGAAGAAAGGGAGCATTTCTTCAAAAATACTAAGCATGCCGTGCTCAAAAAGATATAAGTGAAGCACTAGAGCAAGTCCTATTGCTCACAAAAAATTTAAGTGAAGCATAGAGAGCAATTCTAGCAAGTCATAACATAATTTTGGGTCTCCCAAATAGGTGTGTCCAGCAAGGATTGCTGACTTAAACCACAATATAAAAGAGGCAAAGACTCATATCATACAAGACGCTGCAAGCAAAACACATATCATGTGATGAATAAAAATATAGTTTTGAGTAAAATACCGATAGTTGTTGGAAGAAAGCGGGGATGCCACTCGGGGTATCCCGAACCTTAGTTGGTTGCTCATTTTTGGATAATAGCTTGGAATGCCAGGGCGTCCCCAAGCTTAGGCTCTTCTATAATTCCTTCATCCATCGTAAGATAACCCAAAACATGAAAACTTCAATCACACAAAACTCACCAAAACCTTCATGAGATCCGTTAGTGTAAAAAAATCACTACTATAAGTGTTGTATCAGACCAATTCTTATTTTGTATTCATATTATATCTATTGTATTCCAACTTTTATATGGCAAAAACTCATCAAAGAAAACCATAGAGCCATCAAAATAAGCACACAACACAAAGAAAACAGAATCTGTCAAAACAAAACAGTCTGTAGCAATCTGATTTGTTTGAATACTTATGGAACTCCAAAGATTCTAAAAAACTAGGAAGTCCTGGGTAATTTGTATATTAATCTTCTGCAAAACGAACTGGCATTTTTTCACGTTGTAGTGTTTTTTAACAATTATTTTCGTGAGCACAAAGTTTCTGTCTTTATCAGCAAGATCAAACAACTATCACCCAAGAAGATCTTATTGGTTTTACTTGGCACAAACACTAATTAAAACACAAAAAACACAATCATAACAATAGCAAAATTGTGCTAACACTCAAGAACAGAAAGCAAAAAGCAAAAAGCAAAAATAAAATTTATTCATTGGGTTGCCTCCCAACAAGCGCTGTAGTTTTACGCCCTTAGCTAGGCATAAAGCAAGGATCTAACTTTTGTCATCTTTCTTCTTAACTTTCTTAGAGGTATTTTCATCATGAGGCTTTGTAAACAGAACATAAAACATGTTATCCATATAAGCCTTAGCAATCCTAAGTTGGTTTTCATCATATCCCTTTTGATTTCCTGCAACAATCCAAGAGTAATCTTGATTAACATTGTTGAAGACTTGTTGGATTATATCTAAAACTGGGACTTCCTTTTTAAGATTATCATCAAAGATTTTATTGTCCCCAAGCAAATGTCTTAAAGCATAGTCACTATTGTAAATAATTTCATCTATCACAGGTTTTTCACGATTCATACCATAAAAATCAAAGATTTCCCTAGCTTCCCGTATTATGTAGTCAAACTCATTCATAAGAACGAGAGTGGCTAACTTTTTAGCCCTAGGATTATTTATGTCGGGAAGCTCAAAAAATAATCTTTGCAAAGTGGGATGGGTACCAATAAATTTACTTTCAAGTTTCAGAACTAGTGCTGAAATAGCATCCGCATAAGATCTAGTAGTATTAAGTATAGGAGCATCATCAAGACATAGATTCCTTCTTGGATACGTTCTTTTCCCATAAAGTTCCCTTGCCCCAAGATAAAAGTTTTAGCATCCAGATTGCCCCTACATCCAATCTTAGGAGTTGGGCCATCATCTGTTGGTGCCATACCAAAATCACTCATGATTGCAAGCAAAGGATAGATCTGACGAGAAAACGGCGAACAGAAAAGGAGAGGTGAATAAAACGGCAATTTTTTGTGAAGTGGGGGAGAGGAAAACGAGAGGCAAATGGAAAATAATGTAAATTGCAAGGAGATGAGATTTGTGATTAGGAACCTGGTATATGTTGAAGATCCTCCCCGGCAACGGCGCCAGAAATTCCTTTTGATGTCGCTTGAAGCTACGTAGGTATTTCCACAAAGAGGAAGTGATGATGCAATACAACGGCGGTAGGTATTTCCCTCAGATATGAAACCAAGGTTATCAAACCAGTAGGAGAACCAAGCAACACAACGTAAACAGCCCCTGCACACAAAAGCAACACCTCACAACCCGACTTCTTAAAGGGGTTGTCAATCCTTCCGGGTAACGACGCTAGAAATGGCGTGCAGACGGGAATAAGTTGTAATAATTTGATAGATCCAACGCCAAATAAAATAAATAGAAATAAAATGCAGCAAGGTATTTTTGTATTTTTGGTTTAATATATCTGAAAATAAATGCAAGTAAAAAGTAGATCGCAAAGGCAAATATATGAGAAATAAGACCCGGGGGCCGTAGTTTTCACTAGTGGTTTCTCTCGAGAAAAATAGCAAACGGTGGGTAAACAAATTACTGTTGGGCAATTGATAGAACTTCAAATACTCATGACGATATCCAGGAAATGAGCATTATATAGGCCTCACGTCCAAGATTAGTAAACCGACTATTGCCTGCATCTACTACTATTATTCCACACATCGACCGCTATCCAGCATGCATCTAGTGTATTAGGTTCATAAAAAAACGGAGTAATGCAATAAGAACGATGACATGATGTAGACAAGATCTATCTATTTTGAGATAGAACCCATTGGTTTATCCTTAGTAGCAATGATACATACGTGTCGGTTCCCATTCTGTCACTGGGATCAAGCACCATAAGATCGAACCCTCTACCGGACACCTCTTCCCATTGCAAGATAAATAGATCAAGTTGGCCAAACAAAACCCAAATATCGGAGAAGAAATACGAGGCTATAAGATATCATGCATATAAGAGATCAAAGAATCTAAAATAACTTTCATGGATATAAAAATATATAACTGACCATAAACTCGAAGTTCATCAGATCCCAACAAACACACCGCAAAAGAGTTACATCATATGGATCTCCAAGACCATTGTATTGATAATTCAGCGAGAGAGAGAGAGACAGAGAGAGAGAGAGAGAGAGAGAGAGAGAGAGCCATCTAGCTACTAACTACGGACCCGAAGGTCTACAAAGAACTACTCCGCATCATCGGAAAGGAACCAATGGAGGTGGTGAACCCTATCCGGGATGCTGTCTAGATTGGATCTGGTGGTTCTGGACTCTGCGGCGGCTGGATGAATATTTAGTCGACTTCCCTAGAGTTTCTGGAATATTGGGGTATTTATAGAGCAAAGAGGCGGTCCGGGGGGCACCAGAGGTGGGATCAACCCACCAGGGTGCGCCTGGGCCTCCTGGCGCGCCCTAGTGGGTTGTGCCTCCCTCGGAGCACCCCCTAGGCACAGCCAGGGCCCATTGTGTTCCTTCTGGACCATAAAAATCATCGTCGAGTTTCCTGGCATTTGGACTCCGTCTGGTATTGGTTTTCTGCGATGTAAAAAACATGGAAAAAACAACAAGTGGCAATTGGCACTATGTAAATAGGTTAGTACCAAAGATGTTATAAAAGGACTATAAAATGATTATAAAACATAAAATATTGATAATTTAATAGCATGGAACAATAAAAAATTATTGATACGTTGGAGACGTATCAGCACCCCTCCGAAGGGGCTCAAACAGGGGGTGCCAAAGAAGAGCAGGTCAGCACTGATCCCGCGAGGCGGTGCCTCTGCGTCGTCGCTGGTCGAGGCTGCCGCAAGCCTAGGCGCCGCGCCCTCGTCCGACACTGGGGCTCATGTGCCAGCGCCCCAGCATGCGAAGACCGCTAGCATGGTGCTTCTGAAGAGGGCGAGGTATTACGCCGCAGTGGACCAGTAAGTGCTCCGCCTTCATCTTGGTTCCCTGCTCCTGTTATAGTATTTTGATGCCTCCCTTTGTACAGCTAGGCCGATGCCTGTGGTGAAGAGGAAGAAGGAGACAGTCGCGTTCCTCGAGACCCAGCAGCTTGCCGCGGCCGCGCCACCTCTGGCACAGAAGGACGGCGATGGCCCTCGCGCTTTTGTGACTGGGTCATCTTCGCGAGACCTTGAGGCCTGGCCTCAGGAGAAGGCGATCTTCGTGGCCAAGCCGGCTTCGGAGGCGCCAGCCCCTAGTTTTCCTGCTGTGGTCCCGAAGGCTCCGAATCCCCCGGCCCCCTCTACTGCTGCTAACTTGCCGATCCTGGCGGCGGCGATGTCTCCTCCCCCTTTCATCATGCTGCTGGGCCGTGATTCTGCTTCTTCACCTGTTGTTCTGGAGGAGGCTCTTTCCGCGCTGACCCAACTTCATGATGACCTTCAGGGCGCCAACCACCACCTGGCGTCGGGGTGCCTGGAGTTGGTCTCGGGATGGCTGCGGTCCGACACGTCCGTCAGGGCGGCATGGAGCTAGGCCGTAGCGGCCTCCGCGGAGGGTAAACAGGCTGCCAGCCTGGCCGCGGCAGCCCACGACGTTGCGTTGAAGGATGATGAGGCTGCCAAGGAGCGCTACCGTGTGGCGGAGGCTGAGCTGGAGACCCTGTGCAACGAGCGGGCTGCCGAGGCTCGTCAACACGAGGCGCGGGAGGAGAAGTTGAAGGCTCAGGAAGACGCGTCGCCGGTCGTGACACCGAACTGGAGTAATCGGCACGGGAGCAGGCCGTGGAGCGCGGCCGCCTGGAGAAGCTGAAGGAGGAGGTGCAGGCGGAGAAGGCCCGACTGGAGGCCAAGGCGAAGGTTCTTGCCAAAGATCGTGCCGCCTTCAATCTCTTGAGCAGAGGTCCCGCAAGTGTACAGCCCCACCCTGACACGTGGCTTTCACGGCAGGGCTAGAGGAGGTGTGTCTGGGCACTCGTGAGCCAGCGCGGGACTCACGAGGCCCTACCTCAAGGCGGATTGCGCCTGAATTTGATTCTTGACACTTGTGATGGTCCTGCGAGATGGTCAAACAACCTGCGCCGAATGAATCTCCTGAGGTTATCACATGAGAAGGCCAAACACCAACGACCCCAGGAGGTGACGCGAATGGGGCCTGCCCGCCAGACAAAGCTCACGCTAAACAAAAGACACATCCGTGACATTTTGGGCCGAATGAAAAAAAATTATGTCATACTTATGACACTTCTATGACGATAATTGTGACAAAACCCGGTATCATCATAGATGTGGTGGGGTCCTAGTTCTATGACAAAAAATCATGACAGAAAAAGGGCTTTTCATCCTGGGCGGGCCAGACACGCAGCTGCATGACATTCTTTGGGCCGTCCATGGCGGAAAAAACCATGGTAGAAGCGAGGGCGAGGAAAATATCGGGGAGTTCCCGGTTACGGTGGCTGGTCGAGGGCCGAGCGATGCGCGTTTCTCTCGTACGTACGCGTATGTGTGCGAGGCGTTGGGCTCTAACTGAACCCGAGCGAGGCGTTGGGCTCTAACAAAACCCGAGCGATTGCACTACAGGCTACGTGTTACTGAATCCGAGCGATCGATTGATCCCTTGCTGTTAACTGAACCAGAGTGATTCCTTCGCTACTGCTGCTAACTGAAGCCGGTCGAACACTGCTGCCTCCTTCCCTGGATGAACTATGAGCATTGTTGAGGGGGTTTCAATGAACAGTCCCCGGTGGGGGGATGGATGAACAGGACCCCGTGGTAGTACAGGCTGTTGCCGCTGGATGAACAGTACCTCGATCGATCAAACCGGTGGATGAACAGGACCCCGTGGAAGGCTGGATGAACAGGACCCCGTGGAGGGCTGGTTGAACAGTAGCTGGTGGAGGGCTGGATGAACAGTATCCCATGGAGGGGTGGTTGAACAGGACCCCGTGGAGAGGGCTGGTTGAACAGTAGCCGGTGGAGGAGCGCGCGGTGGAGGCTGGATGAACAGGAGCCCGTGGATGAACAGTTGCAGGTGGAGGCTGGAGGAGGTCGACGGTGGATGAACAGTAGCCCGTGGAGGCTGGAGGAGGTCGACGGTGGAGATGAACAGTATCCCGTGGAGTCCCGTTTTGCGCTAGGCGACACCCCTCCTGATGAACAGGACCCCCATTTCGACTGTAGCGCTCCAACACAAGTCCGTTTACTCCGTTTTGCGGTACGACACCCCCCTGGTCAACAGGACCCCGTTTCGACCGTAGGAGGTCCGACAGAAGTCCGTTTCCTCCGTTTTGCGGTACGCCAGACCCCTTCCGATGAAAAAAATCCCGTTTCGACCGTGGCTGGTCGAACACAAGGTCGTTTCCTCCGTTCTGTGGTATGCCAGGCCTCATTTCCATCGGTTGTTCTGTCCAAGCCAGTTGGCTCCCGATGAACACGACGACGCATTCCATTCCGAGCCAGCCGGTTGGCTCCCCATGAACACGACGACGACGCAGTTTCTTCGTTCCGACCCAGCCATGTACATGAGCCCTGGCCGTACGTATGCGCGAGTAGGCGTTCAAGACCCCGCCCGTATATACGTACGTGGCCGTATTTACTTTTTTGCACCCTGTCCGGTGTATGTACGTGTACATGCTACGTGCGCGCCTCTAGTACGACACGTGCGCGCCTCTACTACGACACGTGCCCTTCCTTGCAGGGCCACTGTTCATCGCTGCAACCTGCAGACAGACCGATCGACCAGTATGTACGTACACATTCGCGACCAGAATGACAATGCTACGTACGCTTCGACCAGGTGGGTCCCGACTATCAGGCATTTCCTTGCGTGCGAAGATGTAGCTAGTGGGTCCCAGCAGTCGGGGGGTGAATCATTTTTTTCGCCCGTAATATGGACACACTTCCTTGCGTGCGAAGATGTAGCTGGTGGGTGGGGAAACATTTTTTTGCGAAATACGATGGCCCGTCCGATGGTCCCTGATGTCAGCTGGAGGAATCATTATTTTCCGCGTAATAAGGAGGCACTTCCTTGCTGTGGCCATGGACCTAGTTGTCAGCCTCTCCATGTACAGTACTCTTCCGATGGAAGTCGTTCCTTGACCATGTTGACCATGCCGCGCCGAGAGCACCAGGGCGATGGACCACGACGAGGCCTAGGAAAGGACGACGCGGAGCCAGGGAAGACACGGAAGTGGATGCTTACGCGGAGAGGAGTACAAGGGTTCACTCGTTCGGCTGCGGTGCGAGGCTGCCGTCGTCGCAGGGCCTAGCCAGCGGTGGGAGTAGTAGGGGCGGTGAGGCTTCCGCGGAAGCACAGCCGGCCACGGGAGGCAGGAGCAGGCGGTATCGCCAACACTGGTTTGGGCGACTGGTGCAAGAAGAGCAGCGATTGAAGAAGCAGCAGGACCGTTCGATTCAAATCTAACGGCCACTGTTGCTAGAATCGTTTGTTGACTAAGTTGACAAGCCCTATATACGCGTCAACTTAGTAGGGCCATAGGTCAGCCTCCCAACTGGTGCGCCCCAGATGTCAGTGGGAGGAATCATTTTTTTCACGTAATAAGGAGGCAGTTGACTGCGTGCGGCCAGGCCAGCGGAGGGATTAGGGTGGGCTGGTGAAGCCTGTGTGGCATCACGGCGGGCCACAAGAGGTGGGAGCAGGTTGTCCCGCCGGCGCTAGTTTAGGCGGCTCGAGGAGGAAGATCAGAGATTGAAGAAGCACGTCGGCCGTTGGATGGACATCCAACAATTACTACTGCTAGAATCGTGTGTTGATTGACAAAGCCTTGTGTAAACAAGTCAGCCTCGAAATCTGTGGCGTGTACAACCCATTTGCTATTATTTTTATAATTTTTACTCATTTTATAATTCATATGGAATTTATTGCAGCCCATTTTCCAATTTTAGAATTGCTGCCCATTTTCTGGTCAGTACCAGGGTTTAAAAATTGACCTAAATATGTGCAAAATATTGAAAGTTCGCAAATATTTGCTGGGGAACAAAATATTCTTAATCCAAAAATTTGTGGCCATACTAAAACAAATTTAAAAATAAATTATTACTATGTCCTGTTAAATCCAGTGAAATATAAAATATCAGTGAAGAACAAAAACAAAAAAAGAAACTAATTTCCCATTTGCTATAATTTTTTGGAATTTTCAACCCCTTTGATATTACTTTTAATGCATTAATCGAACATACTATTTGGCCAGGCCGGAATGCATCCCTCCTCGTCTTGAAAGATTTGCAGCCCAGTAAGTCGGAGAAAACAACTAGGCCTAGCTTGGGTATTCTTCAAAAAGATAAACCGGGCTACTGATACGTCTCCAACGTATCTATAATTTTTGATTGCTCCATGCTATATTATCTACTGTTTTCAACCATATTGGGCTTTATTTTCCACTTTTATATTACTTTTGGGACTAACCTATTAACCGAAGGCCCAACCCAGAATTGCTGTTTTTTGCCTATTTCAGTATTTCGAAGAAACGGAATATCAAACGGAGTCCAAACGGAATAAAATCGTCGGGAACGTGATTTTCTCATCGGATAAGATCCAGGAGACTTGGACCCTCGGTCAAGAAAGGAGGGAGGCGGCCACGAGGGCGGAGGGCACCCCCCTAGGGCGCGCCCCCTGCCTCGTGGGCCCCCGAAGCTCCACCAACGTACTCCTTCCTCCTATATATACCTACGTACCCCCAACAGATCAGATACGGAGCCTAAAACCTAATTCCACAGCTGCAACTTTTTGTATCCACGAGATCCCATCTTGGGGCCTGTTCCGGAGCTCCGCCGAAAGGGGAATCCACCATGGAGGGCTTCTACATCATCATCGTAGCCTCTCCGATGAAGTGTGAGTAGTTTACCTCAGTCCTTCGAGTCCATAGTTAGTAGCTAGATGGCTTCTTCTCTCTTTTTAGATCTCAATACAATGTTCTTCCCCTCTCTCGTGGAGATCTATTCGATAATCTTCTTTTTGCGGTGTGTTTGTTGGGACCGATGAATTGTGGGTTTATGGTCAAGATTATCTATGAGCAATATTTGAATCTTCTCTGAATTCTTTTATGTATGATTGGTTATCTTTGCAAGTCTCTTTGAATTATCCGTTTGGTTTGGCCAACTAGATTGGTAGTTCTTGCAATGAGAGAAGTGCTTAGCTTTGGGTTCAATCTTGCGGTGTCCTTACCCAAAGGATGTAAAGGGTTGCAAGGCACGTATTGTATTGTTGCCATCGAGGATAACAAGATGGGGTATTTACCATATTGCATGAATTTATTCCTCTACATCATGTCATCTTGCTTAAGGTGTTACTCTATTTTTATTAACTTAATACTCTAGATGCATGCTGGATAGCGGTCGATGAGTGGAGTAATAGTAGGAGATGCAGGTAGGAGTCGGTCTACTTGTCTCGGACGTGATGCCTATATACATGATCATACCTAGATATTCTCATAACTATGCTCAATTACATCAATTGCTCAACAGTAATTGCTCACCCACCGTAAAATACTTATGCTCTTGAGAGAAGCCACTAGTGAAATCTATGGCCCCGGTCTATTTTCATCATATTAATCTTCCTACGCTTTATTATTGCTTTGCTTTTTTACTTTGCCTTTTATTTTACTTTGCATCTTTATACCAAAATACCAAAAATATTATCTATCATCTCTATCAGATCTCATTCTCGTAAGTGACCGTGAAGGGATTGACAACCCCTATTTGCGTTGGTTGCGAGGAGTTATTTGCTTTGTGTAGGTACGAGGGACTTGCGCGTGGCCTCCTACTGAATTGATACCTTGGTTCTCAAAAACTGAGGGAAATACTTACGCTACTCTGCTGCATCATCCTCTCCTCCTCGGGGAAAACCAACGCAAGCTCAAGACGTAGCAGCTACCTATTTTCCCAAAGAAAAAACTGCTAGGCTGGTCATGTTGTTAGACAAGCCGCAGAGACCGCACAACCCAGTTATAGCCTGCTCCTCCGAATTACTACTCCAAAATAAGTTGTGCAATTCTGTCGTTAATTGATTATACATTGAAAAGGATGTGGGTCCCGGATATCAGCAGGGTGGATTAGAGTAAAAAACGAGGGGTGCATCTGAGTAGTAAAAGAGCGCTTGCTTATGTTCGGGAGTGGACCTGGTGGGTCCGCACTATCATACTCACAACTATAGTCCTCTCCTGATTCACTATGTTGACAGGGCCGGACGGCGGCGCCGCGGCGAGCGCACCAAGGCGGAGGATAAAGTGTTGTAGCCAATATGCTGGGCTTGGTTGGACATTCTTATTGAAAAATAAAAATGGACCGGAACTATTTACGACATTGACTATGATTTGCTTGGGCCCGATGGTTGCAGGAAGAAAATGGTGGGAGAAAGAAGACTGGTCGCTATCTTGCCTAAGAATAATATCCACTGAATGTAACGACACTATCATAGGAAATAATATCCTCCTGTTAAATCGTGAATTTAAAGAACTGGTGCATGAGCATTTAGCTTTATTTACTGATTTATGTATAGGGGACCATGAGCATCTACCTGGGCCAGATTCATGTGAGAGCCTCCCTTCCATATAATTATGGGATCCTCTATTGGGCCTTCGTCAGTGGGCTGCATGTTATCAACAAGTGGAAAATGTGTTCCGTACCAAAAATAGTATGCGCTACGTACGGTACTGGGCACTAAAGGATCAGACCATGCAACGACTTCCAAAACATTGTTTTTGTCGATCTAACAATACTACTACCTTACAACAGTTCGCTCCAGGTCGTCTCGTCCTTTCACATTACACCAGTTCAACTTCTCCTAACCCTCCTCCAAAATCCATGGCCTCCCAAATCTCCATGGTCGCCATCGAGTACTGTGTTAGAGCCATCACCGGCGATGAGTTCATAGTCATCTACACACGTGGATCCGCGACGGCAAAAGCATGCCTTGCTCGCTTCTTACGCATGTTCAACAGTTCAAAGGATGAGTGGGTCGCTAGGCTATATGTTGAGTACACCATAGTCCTCGAAAGCGAGAAGATTCTAAATGAGGCAGAGAAGAAGATGCCCGCCGTGATCCAGGTTTGCGTACATAACGTGTGCTTGGTCTACCACATATGCCATGCCGACGTTGAGTGCTAGGATTTTAAGAACTTTCTCAAGGACGAAAAGTGAATTCGTTACTGTAGACATTAGGAACGATAGGGATGTCCTAGGTCGGATAGGCCTCCTTGTAGGCCAGACCTTCGATCAACAGAAGGCAAGCCTGTTTTCCTCCTCTCGGCCTTCAATGCTGATCCTGGCAGCAGCCATGATTGATCCTTCGTACGCTAAATTGAAGAGACCTCACCACGAGTTTCATCAAGCATGGGAGTCGAAGACATTAGATGAAGATCACATCCTGTACGCACCAATGGATGCCTACCTTTGTTTAAATATCTACAAGGGTTGGATGAAGAAGCGAGCCCAAAGGTCCGGTTCAAGCAAAGAAGCGTCAGCGAAGAGGAAGAGGAAGAGGGACGAGGACAAAGTCGAGGATGTGGACTCGGACTCGGACTCCGAGTAAGGTGGCAGTGCGGTCGCTCATGCTGATTCTACTACAGTGTCAAGCAGACTAGTTGCTTAGTTTTATTTCAGGGGTGTGTTGTGATGAGCCCCCAGCAGAACTACTTTCATGTTCTTTCTCGTTATTTGAACTTTATGTTCTTTCTTGTTGTTTGAACTCTTTAGTACGTATAGTAGTACTAGTACTATGTCTTACTATTGTTCTTCTTGCAGTTGGTACTACTGCTCGTATCTTCGTGTTCCTACTGTACTTAATACGTTCGCACTAGTACTATATTTTGGGTTAGTCGATTTGTGAAAGAAGTTCGATGGAGCGAAGGAAGAAGACGACAAAGAAGCTACCCCAGTATCTATATTTGTGTGGCAGGGTGCCCATGATCTATCTTATGAGTGTTAGGTGTGGAATGCAGTTCGCCGAAACAAATGGATGGCGGGGGTGGGGGGAGCATGGCGGTGGCAGGCGGTTCAGGGGAGGGCGGGGCGGCGGCGGCAGGTGGTTAGGCGTGTGGCGGGCTGAGAAGATGAACAATGCATCAATTTCGGAGGTTGAAGAAGCCCGTCTAGCCATCCATGCTGCATCCAACGGCTCACAAGAGTTGACTCACCCAAATTGCTCCTTCAGATTGCAGGATCCACGTGGCATTCAAGGTCTCGAAGGTAGATTCCGCGTCCGCACCCGGTTTGCGGGCTCGGCGCGGGCACGACCGGCTTCCGCCGTGACAGCCACCATGCGCGCCTCCTCCGCGCGGGCGGAGACGACAATGACACGCTAGTTCCTTCTCGCCGGTGTGCTGGAGCACGCGCTCGTCCTCCTCTTCGTACGCTGTATACATGGACGCGGCTCCACCAGCTGCTCACGTGCTTGAAAGCGCGACAGCATCGGGAGGAGGGACTGCAGACGACGTGAGCGGGCGAGCCTTCGGCTTCATTGCACAGGGATGGCGGCGACACGGCGGTGATGGTCGAGAAATTGTTGGCCAGAGCAGGCGGGCGCCGGCATGCGCAACGGCGGCGTCGGCATATTGATGAGTGCGCGTAAGGGAGCTTAGTTTAGTTTTTATAGGGTTGGTGAAACTTAAAAGAAAACTGTACTAGTACACGTAAACATTAGACTGAGGTAGCGCTTATATTAGTTACCACAACCATGATACGGAATCCTGTGCAAGCGCGTGAACCGCGGCCGCACGGTCGATCAATGGTGCGTCACTGTGTCGCGCTCGAAGGACATCCACCGAACCTTTTTGTGTGTGTGAAAACAATCCCCGAATACTACTCAACTTTTTTTTCCTGGAAAAGTTCTTGCACTCCAATATTTTCATCTATTTGAATTAAGCTCCAGTTCGTGTTTACTTGGATTTGGACGTTTTAGGTGCACCCTAGTTTTTTTTAATACTGATTCTGTGTGTGTGACTGTGAGAGAACGTGTGTATGTGTCCATATGTGTGTTGTGGCGGAAGGGCAATGTGGAGACGGTGTGCGTGTGATAGAGACATAGAGAGGTGTGAATGTGCAAATGATCATGCATGATTGAGATATAGACAAATGCCGATACGTTGTGTATACATGAGAGAACGGTCTTCTATTTTACTTGTGTGTGTGTGAGAGAGAGAGAGAGAGAGGAGCATCCGTAACACAACAACCATCTCTCTCGATTCGTCCATCCCTTGCACGATCGCATGTAACACATGCATCAACGCACACATTTTGACACCCTCACCCGGCCCCTGCCCACCTCAAGGCCCGCACATCGCTCTCTATCTTGCACGCATAATCTCTTCGCGAAAACGCTATTTAGCATGTAGCTTTCTGTCACATACACACGCATTTCTCTCCATAGGTTTGATTTCTCTCAATATTTGACACACACACACACACACACACACACACACACCGCACACACACACACTGCACACACACACACACACCGCACACACACCCCCTCCCCCGAGCACGCAATTCATCCCCCATCCAAGGTTATACGGCGACCACTCTCGCTTGTGCTTCTCTGCACCCCAGCATGCACAACACCTCAATCTTCAAAGAGGGCACCGAGGAGATCGAAGACGGTGACCACACTGCACTAGAGAATGTGGGGCCATTTGGAAGTAGGATGATGTGATGACGGCTGACTGGCTCCTCCCCCCCCCCTCTCCTGGACAAAATTACCAATCCCTCTCTCCCCCACACAAAATTATCAATCCCTCAACCCACGAGATCCTTCCCCTCTCGTCCATGTTTTTCCAGCTCTCTCATCAAATCTGTTGTCTCTTCTCCTTCCACGCAGTCTGTAATCCCGATGCACACGCATCTCATGTATATTAGATGTCTCCATCTTTCTCACAGACCTAACTTGTTCCTCTCTCTTTCTCTCTCTCTCTGTCTCGTTAGGTTTGTCTCCTACTCTCTCGTCCACATACATACAATCTTTCCCGCCCTATCTGCTCCATCTTCGCAAGCTCTCTACGCGTTTCATTCACACATTCGGATGTGTTCAAAATGTTGCTTTTATAATGGATGATGTAGAGTTATGGTTGGTTTTGTTGCATCCTACAAAGTAATAACTATGAAATGCATTTAGATTCTCATTTGACTAGGATTATGTGAGTTTGAGCATATTGTGAAGTACTATAGACCTCGTATACATCTTGGAATTCAACAATGATTGTAACCATCGAATTGTATATACCATTACATTCGAAGTCAGTATCCTATATATTTATTTCACAATTACAACAAATGATTAATTCAGTACAAACTAAGAAAACAAATGTGTACTCCCTCGGTTTTTATTTAAGTCCGCGTATTAGCATTGGTCAAAGTCAAGTTGTGTAAACTCTTAGAAAGTTTATAACAAAAAATATTAACATATACAACACAATAACAAATAAATACCATTAGATTCATTATTGAATGTACTTTCACATCATACATATTTGTTATGGTAAATGTTTATATTTTTCTATAAACTTGGTCAAACTTTAGGAAGTTTGACTTCGGTCAAACCTTATATGCAAAGTTAATAAAAATGGAGGGAGTACTAGTAGTTACTAGTACTACTCGCTAGTTGCTTAGCCCAATCACCCAAAGACGCCACACGGGAGTTCTGGTGTCACAAAATTTTGAGGTCGGTGGGAAAATCTCCATGACTCGATTCAGTAGTGCCCATCATAGCCTTTGAAACAGGCCTACGGATGATGCTAGGTAGGGGGCTGTTTTCGTAACTTCAGGTTCACCCTACCCAGCCAAGCCCACTTTGGCACCCAGAGTAGTACACCTGAATACTCCCTATTTTCTGTACCCACCGCAAAATAGACTTCTCCACGGCACCGCAGCCTTCGTGCTCCTCCCCTTCTACATCGGCGCACTCGTCCACCGCAGTGCATCTGCCTCATCGATGACCTTATATGCCGTGACCGAGCCGGGTCCACCGTTGTCGCCGTGACATGGAGCCTCTTCCCCGGCACCGTCTTCCACGGTCTCGTATCTGCTTCCCGGAAGCCGACGCCAAGCGCAGAAGCACCACCGTCGTGGACAATAAACTGACTCCCATTGCCGACCATGATGCACAGAGGCCGCCGCGACCATTGTTCTCCTCCTCGATTGGTAATGTGTGTATTGAATCACTTAGCAGTACATGTGCAGTTCCAATTTTGTTCATACCTACCCTTCAAATTTCCTGGTTGTTATTGTTCCCGTAAAAGTAATTGGTTATAGCCTCCATTGTCCAACACAATATCAGCTTGTAATTGTGCATCGCTCCTGTATCACGCCGTGCTTGGGTAGGTTCTTCATCTGCAACCAGTAGTGTGGCAAATGATGAAAAGTTTTTTAGAACTAGCAAGATGCCCATGCGTTGCACGCGTCAAGATGCATTTGTATGAGTAGTTTATCTTGTGGGAGAAATGGATGAACGAGGGAAGGCCTTATTTGCAAATCTAGAGAGGGGTGTGGGTATCTTTTTGCAAAATCGCCATAGTTTCCTTCCTATCCGTCGGATATAAATCAGACGGCCTATATTGCAGGATGGCAGGCACACCATCATCACCAACTCTGTTTTTTAAAAGAAAAAAAGAGTACGAGAGTAGAGAAGTAGGGATAAATATTAAATATAAAATAAATATAACAGTAGAGAAGAGAGTAGAGATAGCAGGGACGTCGGGAAAGGATCGCTCACGCACGGGAAAAATCGGCCGGGTGCACGGTAGTTTTGGTGCGCGGCGTCCGGCGCGCTTTATAAAATCCAACGCCCACCCACCGCTCTGTGCCTTGCCACCGCTCTCTCCCTGCCCTGTGCCTTGCCACCACTCTCTCCCAGCTCTGTGCCTTGCCACGCACTCTCGTCGCTCTTTCTCGCCATGCCGCCGCAACGCCACTATGCCGCCGCGTCGTCGGGAAACTTGGGGATGCCGCGACGTCCGCGCACGCCCCTCCGGCGGCTTCTCCGCCGAGATCCGGTTCCACGGGAAGCGCCTCGGCCTCGGCAATTTTGACACCGCCAATGAGGCCGCCCGTGCATACGACACGGCAGCACGGCACCTCTGGTGGCCTCATAGAACACTGAACTTCCCCAACGTGCCGACGCGGGAGCGGGCGCAGGAGCTCGTGCCTCTGCCGCGGCTTATCGCCGACGAGGATCGTCGCGACAACCGGAGGCGGGAGCATCGTCTCGGCATCGCCTAGCTGGACGAGCGAGCCATGGCGCTGTGGAGCCAATGCTTCCAGCACGACATCATCAACGAGCACCAGTTCTACGCGCAAAGGAGGGCGGAGAGGGAGAAGAGGAGCGCGGAGCGAGCCGCCTATCGCGAGGACAAGCGTACGGGAAAAGCGGACGCTCAATTCAACATGAGGCTAGGAGCAGCGTCGCCCTGGGAATCCGACAACGATCGGTATCTTCATGGCTACATTGAGCCGTCAGAGGAGGACATCACCGAGGAGGAGTCGGACGACGAGGAGTAGTTGAACTATCTATCTTTTTTATCTATCTATGCTATATCTATGTTGAGAGCTATCCTCTACTCTCTAGTCTCTACTCTCTATCTCTACTTCTCGATCTCAACACTGTAAACGCTTTTTTAAAGCGCCGCGCATTGCGCTTCTGTTGGAGATGTTCTAACATTGCAGACGAGTGCTCTAATGTTGCCCACAAGATGCGTGAGTATTACTAGTAGTATATTTTTCTTGCCATGTTGAGATTTTAAAACCACGAGTGCGAACATGCAGAGGAGCAATGAAGACCAAACACGGGATATTGGGGACATCTTCAAGGAGCGTGGCAGGTTAAAGAGGAGCTGCACCGAACCTGTAAACGAGCTTTGGTAAGTAACACCCTTTCAATTACTTTCATTTAGCCTCGTGTTCTTTGATGTGTATATGTTGTAGTTTCCGTTTCTCTTTGCCTCGTGTTCTTCGATGTGTAATAAGAAGAGTCTTAATCGTCCTAATGCTTTCATTTTTAGCTTGATGTAGGAAGTGGGTGTTCTCACCTTGTAGTCAGTTTTTATATTTTTCATTTTGAATTCACTTCTGCGAGTCCTGTTGATCTGGCTTCTACTAAATTGATCTGGGTTGCTCTGAGTATTGATCTAAAAAAGAAGTAACTTCATGTCAGGATGCAGTTCCTGCGAGGAGGGAAGTATGGTCAACCTCGAGATCATGTTTCCAAAATGAGGCTGGATTACACACAAGGTGCCGCCTCCTAATGATGCTGGATTAGACACAAGGTACAAATTCCTAGATGATCCTGGATTACACATAAGCCAGGTGGAGTCGTCAGCTGTTCATGTCCTCGTGGCTCTAGTAAAGGCTGAAAGAAAGCGTGCAACAACCCTTGAGAATGTAGTTGAGTTCCTGAAGAAGCGAAAAGAGCAATCAGATGCTCTCTTCATCCAAGCCAAAGAAGAGATGGAAGAAGCCAGAAATAAGCTAGCAGAGGCAGAGCAGGCTAGGCGTCTCCTGCTATCTAAGGCTATTGTCAATACAAAATTTCCTTCATAATAGCTAGGTTCAAATGTTTATCCAGTCAGCATGCCTGTTGTGATGTCCTGCATCTACTGATGTGGCACAAAATAATTTTTTTCGGGTCATGTAATAACAACAATTACTTTCCAAACAATAACAGACGAAGCATTGGGCATGGTTCAGTTCACGCGCAAGCCCGACATTCCAAGTTCAACTTCCACATCAAACTCATGTTCACAGATATCTGCACATTCATAGATAATGTCCACAACCATGATTCACTTCAAAGCCATACAAAATGTGAGGAGAGTTACAAATAAAGAAAAACCTCTAGTTCCTGCTACCACTACGAGCACAACAAGTCAAGACCATGCGTAATTAATTATATTTTGGTCATTTTTTGTGTTCTAAAATCCCGGCCGTCTCGCGGAAGGACATGTTGCTGGCACATGCGCGGATTCAATGGAGGCAGGCGGGGTAGTCTGAAGCCGGTTGCATGCGGCGAGGAGGCGTGTTCAGCCGGGCCTGCAGCGAGTGGGGCCCTCTTGGCCGATAGGCCGGTTCAATGCATGCGCTATGAGAGGTCGCGTTCGTGTCAGAGCAATCACTCCCTCTAGTCCTTTTTTGTTTGGGTATAAAAAAATTCATTTTCCATTCAAATTTTACAAGTAAAAATCATGGACAAACTTTGACCCAAACTACGATGGGGACTAGTAAACTGGAACAGAGGTACTAGTTTTTTTTTTATCAAAGAAGGGTTTCCCCCTTCTGATTTTTATTACTGAAAACCAACATCTAAACCATAGTATTTGCCCTAGAACTACCAGGTTCAACATCTCGCAACATAAACCCATACAACCATACGCCAAGGAGTAGTTATGAATTCCAGTTTCGCTCCATACCAATCGTTCTAAAAACTACTTAGTACTTATAACGCACCATTGAATATCAGAACTCTTACCCTGCTAAAAAATGATATTTTAAACATGGCTACTCGATCTGTGGCAACTGACGAGCCACCGCCTCTAGGTCGTTCACCTGTGGTCCCGACCATCAACTCCTACAGATCAAATTATCACGCGAGCTGACTATTCCTACAAAGGTGTGCTCCACCACGTAGCTGGTACCCACGCATGCAGCAATCGTGCGCCTAGGGTTTTAGGTTTTATTTCTTAACGGTGCCTTTACGTAACTCTCATGTGCGCGAGACAGCGAGAGACCGACTGCGTGCATGCGCCTGTTCTCTTCGTATATGTACTCCACCGTCTGTCTGGTGTCCAAAAAATTATACAGTGGTAATAACTACTCCCTCTATTCCATAACGTAGTGCCTATAGATTTTTTGAAAAGTCAAACCTAACAAACTTTGACCAAGTCTGTGGAGACAAATATTTACATCTAGAGTGTGAAACATATATCACTAGATTCATCATATGATGTAGTTTCGCATTATATATTTTTGCTATTGTAGATATAAATATTTTTTCTACAAACTTGGTCAAAGTTTGCAAAGTTTGACTTCTTAAAAAATTTATAGGTACTACATTGTGGAATGATGCGTTGCCACACGATCAAAGTTGATTAATACATATTCACCGATTTGATAGAAAAAAAGTCTAGTCTTTAAATAGGTATATCACTAAAAATATGTTATGTTTCACTCAAAATATATTCATTTGGCGGTTTTGATGTGATAAGGGAGGAATGTTGTTAGTTTCAAGATTCGAGAAGTGGTACATGTCTAATTTCTACTATTACTAGCAAGATGCCCGTGCGTTGCACGGAACATCAAGTTCTTGTGGGAGAAAAGTATGAACGAGGGAAGGCCTTATCTACAAATGTGGAGAGGAGTGCGGGTAAATTGCCATAGTTTCCTTCCTATCTGTTAGGTGTAGATCGGACGGCCTATATTGCAGGATGGCAGGTACACCATCATCACCGACTATGCTTTTTATAAGAGTAGATATAAAAACAGAGTTGGTGATGATGGTGTTCCTGCTATCCTGCAATATAGGCCATCAGATTTATATCTGGCAGATAGGAAGGAAACTATGGCAATTTTGCAAAAAGATACCCACACCCCTCTCCACATTTGCAAATAAGGCCTTCCCTCGTTCATCCTTTTCTCCCACAAGATAAACTACTCATACAAAATGGATCTTGATGTTCCGTGCAACGCATGGGCATCTTGCTAGTTGTTGCAAAAGCCCATGTGTGTGTGAGAGAGAGGGAGAGAGGAGGAGGGCAGAGTGCATGTGTGACAAAGACACAAAGAGTGTGTGTGCGAGAGGTACCAGCTTAAAATGTGGCGATAGTGTGTGTGTGTGCACGATCGAGAGGGCGTGTCTCAAGAAGGAAAGAAAAATCTACATAGATACAAGGAGCGCGAGAGAGACATGTATGCGATAGTGGAAGCACGAGTGTGCGGCTGTATAAACCTATCTAGAGGCTAGTCGATAAATGTTTGTGAGAGAAATACGAGTCGGGGGTGCGAAAGCGAGAGTTTTTTGTGTGAGAGAGAGATGTGGTAGTCGGGAAGGGGAGTGGAAATAGGAGTTGTGCTTGTGTGAGAGAGAGAGAGATGGGGGGGGAGTTTGTCTGATCGGTAAACAAATGAATAATGTCAGTTTTATAACTGGGATGGAGACGGAAAGGAGACCGCACCAAATGTTGTGTCTGCAGGAGAGAGTAATTTTAGTGGTATGAGTCATATCTAGAGACATATAGGATGTGTGAGAGAACCCCATAGAGAGAAAGACAAAGTGAAAGACGAGTGAGACTGTGTGCGTGGCGGTGAAAAAAAAAGATTAGGTACCTAGTGATACCAGAGAACGGTAGAGATGTGAGAGATAATGAAAACCATGTAATGTATAACGATAGGGAGAGTGTGACACTTCTGAAGGGAGATGTCGAGAGACCATGTTTGCGAAGATAGGAGAAACATGAAGTGAGCGTGCCGGTGAGCTGGAAAAAAGAGAGTGATAGCTACATGAAGGATCATGCATGCAAGAGAGATGGGCGTGAAAGGAGTCAACATAAAAGGGATTCAAATATTTGAATTCGAGATGATGATACATGTAATTCATACTCGAACCAAAATTGATCTATCAAACATGCATACTCATAAAAATTCACGCGCATCTATGTTATTTAATATGTAGATATTACTGATCCATACATTTTAGTAGAACATAATTTGGTTTAAATTTTTTGAATTCAACCTTATGATTTTGAGATCATTGTATTTGTAAATCATATTATACATATAAAGGAGCAGAATTCTTTGTTATTCTTTTTAAATTATATATAAAAAATGATGTATTTAGA
Source organism: Aegilops bicornis (assembly GCA_021605145.1). NCBI lineage: Eukaryota > Viridiplantae > Streptophyta > Magnoliopsida > Poales > Poaceae > Aegilops > Aegilops bicornis. The sequence continues at coordinate 275,208,055 of CM038673.1, forward strand.
ATTTTATTCCAATCGAAAATGGATCCTGCCCGAACAAAAATAGAATACAAACTGGATTCGAATTGAGTTGGCACGGTAAACATGCACTCTTGCTCTGCAAAAATTTGAACGAAGTGGGGTAAGTCACAAGAATCACCAAACCAAAATCTGCGAGATGGAAATTACTGCCTATCCCTGCCACGCAAACCCTATTGGCTTGATTTCTATAGGTTTCGATAGGGGTAGGTTTGTAATTTCACTCAAATGTGACATAACCGCCTCTCACCCGGATTCATACACGCTGGGTGCCAAAACACAGTGTCTCCTCGGCCGAAATCGACTCCCTCCCCGATTCATACACGGTGGGCGCCAAAAACAAACTCTTGTCGGCAAATATTCGGTGTATGCGAGATTAACGTCCTATCCCCAACCGACTAATATTGCTGTGATGTAGGAAATTTTGAACGGGGGGCTAAGTTTGTAAATTTCCTCGCATTTGACACAAGCGCACCCTGAAGACATGGTTCCCCCTTCCTCTCTCCCTTCATTTCCCCATTCGTACTCCGTGGGCGCCAAAACACCCTCTCCACCCCAGCCTCCTCCGTCCGCCTCCCCATCCACCGCCGTCGTCCTCAACCATGCCGGAGCTGATACCCCGACGCCGTCGGCCATTACAAGAGATCAATCTCTCACATCCACGGCTTCGGACAGGGATCCTTGCATCCCGTCCTCTCGCTTCATCCCCGCCGTCGTCCACCTTGCCGGCGCGCCCCACCTAATCGCCTCTGCCCACCACGCCCCGCCGCCACCGTCTACCCTCCTAGATCTCCTTCCACGCTGCCGACAGCCATCGATACCGCATCACCGTCAAATTCTCAGCAGATGCATACATGGTGCCGCACCAGAGGCGGTACTCTTTCGTATCTGCTCAACTTATTTATCGCAGCAAGAAAATAGATCGCCGCTGCTTTACTCTGATTTCTTGTCCATTGATACGTCTCCAACGTATCTATAATTTTTGATTGCTCCATGCTATATTATCTACTGTTTTAGGCAATATTGGGCTTTATTATCCACTTTTATATTATTTTTGGGACTAACCTATTAACCGGAGGCCCAGCCCAGATTCTTGTTTTATGCCTATTTCAGTATTTCGAGGAAAAGGAATATCGACGGAGTCAAACGGAACGAAATCAATCGGAGAAGTTATTTTGGAAGGAAACCCACCTGATGGACTTGGACCCCACGTCGGAAGATACGGGAGGTGCTCACGAGGGTGGGGCGCGCCACCCCCTCGGGCGTGCCCCCGCCTCATGGGCCCCGTAGCTCCACCGACGCATTCTTTCACCCATATATACCTCGTACCCTAAAACTTCCAGAGCAGAAGATAGATCGGGAGTTCCGCCGCCGCAAGCCTCGAGCCATGAAAAGCAATCGGGACCCCTTTCCAGCACTGGCTTGAGGGGGGGATCCATCTCCGGTGGCCATCTTCATCATCCCGGCGCTCTCCATGATGAGGATGGAGTAGTTCACCCTCGGGGCTGAGGATATGTACCAGTAGCTATGTGTTTGATCTCTCTCTCTCTCGTGTTCTCTCTCGTGTTCCTCTATGGCACGATCTTGATGTATCCCGAGCTTTGCTATTGTAGTTGGATCTTAAGATGTTTCTCCCCCTCTACTCTCTTGTGATGAATTGAGTTTCCCCTTTTAAGTTATCTTATCGGGTTGAGTCTTTTATGAGAACACTTGATGTATGTCTTGCCGTGTTTATCTATGGTGACAATGAGATATCATGTGCCACTTGATGTATGTTTTGGCGACCAACTTGCGGGTTCCGCCCATGAACCTATGCATAGGAGTTGGCACACGTTCTTGATTCTCCGGTAGAAACTTTGGGGCACTCTTTGAAGTAATTTTTTGTTGGTTGGATAAATCTGAGATTGTGTGATGCATATCGTATAATCATGACCATGGATACTTGAGGTGACAATGGAGTATCTAGGTGACATTAGGGTTTTGGTTGATTTGTATCTTAAGGTGTTATTCTAGTACGAACTCTAGGGCTGTTTGTGACACTTATAGGAATAGCCCACGGATTGATTGGAAAGAATAACTTTGAGGTGGTTTCGTACCTACCATAATCTCTACGCTTTGTTCTCCGCTATTAGTGGCTTTGGAGTGACTCTTTGTTGCATGTTGAGGGATTGTTATATGATCTATCTATGTTATTATTGTTGAGAGAACTTGCACTAGTGAAAGTATGAACCCTAGGCCTTGTTTCCTATCATTGCAATACCATTTACGCTCACTTTTACCAGTTGTTACCTTGCTGTTTTTATTATTTCAGATTACAAAAACCTATATCTACTATCCATATTGCACTTGTATCACCATTTCTTCGCCGAACTAGTGCACCTATACAATTTACCATTGTATTGGGTGTGTTGGGGACAGAAGAGACTCTTTGTTATTTGGTTGCAGGGTTGCTTGAGAGAGACCATCTTCATCCTACGCCTCCCACGGATTGATAAACCTTAGGTCATCCACTTGAAGGAAATTTGCTATGTCCTACAAACCTGTGCACTTGCAGGCCCAACAACGTCTACAAGAAGAAGGTTGTGTAGTAGACATCATCCATCACTTACTTGTTAGTTGAAATAAAACATTGGTTGCGAAGTTGCCTTTGTCCGGTTTGCACCTTCAGATCCGCCATGGCACGCTCAACACTATACTCGCAATGCTTATGGTTTACTCCTTTCATATTCCACACTATTTGAATGACAGTAGAGAAAATTTCAAAATTGGGTCGCTCGATTTTTGAGAGCTCGCGGGTGTTCGCCGGTGTGAAGGAAGGGGCTCGGGTGGGGACGGTGGTTGTGCAGGCGGTGGTGGGGCCTCGCCGAACAAAGAAAACACGATGCGGGTAGGGGCGGGGCTGGGGGTGGTGGTGGCGGAGGAACACAGGCGGTGGGGGCCGGTTGTTCGGTCGGCGGCCCGTGCGGTGTTCTGTATGGGAAGCACAATATGTTCCTTGTCAGGAAGGGGACCAGGGACATCTGCAGTCAACGGGTGATAGAGCTGGCCTGTATGTGATCGATAGGCTTTCAATTAGTAGCGGCAATACAACACTATAATTTCCAGCCGGTTCCACTTTCCCGATTTATATATCCTTGTTATGGTGTACCCCTTTTATGTACACTATGATCTGCCTAGTTGTTGTGTGCTCTTGTTATCATGGTTTGGCAATTAACTCTCTATACAGTATATTATGAACCTATCATCTGCAAACTATCCTTGCTTCTGGAGCCTATTTTTTGTGTACTTGTGCCAGATTATATTAATGCACACACCATATTACACCACACATGGGCTCTCTCATCATAATCCAGTGATAGCACACAATGGTTTACAGGGGCGCCCATATATTAGAATATCCTCTGCATTACAAAGATAATCTCACTACTATTTATGTTTTCATGCTTCTCAGATATTATACGTAATCACAGTGAATATTAGAATCCGCGCATCAGAAGAATATTGTGGAACACTGCAACGACTTACAAAATTGGCACCAAGGCATTGAGTGCCATTTTGGATGCAATGAAACTCATACGCTCCCCACCTATATATTCTTGTTCAGAATATGATCCTAATGACTATTCTGACCTCGAGGAGTCAAAGGCGGATGGCCTGTCCTGTTCACCCATCAAGATGCTTGTTCTAATTTGGCAAGGTTCTATTGATTGCGCGTATCTTGCATAAGTTGTCTTGCATTTCTTCTACTCTGTAGCACCGCCATTTGCTTAGTTTACTCATCATATATGTCAAGATGCCATGCCCATCCATTATCAATACATATTCCATCTGTCATCATACCATGTTTTTCCACTCAAATGATGTTCTTGTGCATCATACATCAGAAAGGAAGAGGGTGATTGCCGAACCAGAAGGAGCACCAGCAAAGTCCCACTTATATTGGCTCTACAACCAGTGACACAAAACGTGGGACCGACTCCAGCAGACTGTACCCATACTTCACTGGCCACACCACAAGCCCCACCACACAGGACCTGCACTCCAGCAAAATGTATGCCAATTTCAGTTGCCATAGCACCAGTCGTACCACAGAAAAATCCCACTCCAGCAAAAAGTACATCAAGTCCACCGGCCGAAGACCTATCCCAGTTGCACAGATGGACAATTCCTTCAGATTGGAACCCCATTCCAGTTATTCCCAGTTTAAAAGACAATGCTTTCAATGTTGTTAGGGACTACATGCATATATTCCCATCATGAGAAGATTATAGTGAAGACAAACACCATTTCCACATCTTCTTGTCCCACTTACGTGTAAGTGCTATTATTCATGATGATTATTTTCCTATTTTTTGCTGATTGAACACATCAATGATTTACATTACATTGTTGTAAGTAGGCGAGGGTCAATCTGGATAGTCATGACGAGCAAAGCTTGCTTGCACTTTTGAAGGAAGCATTGCAGCAGTATCGATGTTACCTGAGGAAATCACACTTTGATGGCAAGTCTATAAACGAATTTCCGGTAAAGTCTCATGTGCTAAATTTAGAAGACATTGAATGGAAAAACCTTGTTATGCACTAGTCTCATTCCTAGGATGAGGTACTGTCTATGATATCACATGACAATTTGAACTTCTACTTTTTCGCATGTGCCTTACGGATCTTTTTTGCAGGAAATCTGCTCGAAGAAGAACTCTAGTTTGAAAAGGACGACAGGATATCACAAATATGATGCCCGCTGCTTTGCTCTTGTTAGTACCTTTTGTCCTATATCACTATACTAGCATACATACCTGGTTCATTATGTGATAGCAATATGCATGATAGCTTGCTTATCAATTGTTCGCTCCAAATTATCTGATCTGTATGAATGGTTACATTAGTGTAGAATATATCCAATGCCAATTAAAAATTCTAGCTCTGCATTGTTCTTGTAAGTACCTGCTGTCCTTTATCAGTGTACTTATATTGACAGATAGTTGTACATGTACCATCACTCTACAGCTTATTTTCCTTTGCCCTCCATTTTCTACACATCAGATCTATATTTACTCTTACCATAAGGTTGGATAACACCGATGGTACTGAAGAAGTTTAGCTCTGCATTGCTCTTGGTTGTACCTTTTGCCTGTATCGCTGTACTTGCATTTATAGCTACTTGGTTATGTAGCATCACTCTTCATCATCTTAAATATTCTCCATTTTTTCTTACATTATCACATCTATATTTACTCTTAACAAAATGTAGAATAAATGCAATGCTTATGAAGAAGATTCTGTGGTAAACTTCTTGAAGTGCCCCCCCATCAGCATGGACAAGGGCTTTATAGAGCCTGTCTTCACCAATAATGTAAGTTTGTCCTTCTCAAGCCTTCAAACTTTGTTGTGTATATTTGGTTAGGCATGACTGCAACAACTGTCTATTTTTGGTGTTTGCATCAAATTGCATGTTTAAAGTTTATTATGTTGTTCATAAACAAAAGTTTGTCCTTCTTAATTTAACTTTTTAGTTGTACAACCAAGTTCCTTCTTCATAACATGTAAATTAAACTATACAGAGCAAGTGATCTTCTTTTACCTTTGCATGTATGCTTACATTCTTGATCCGTAATCCGGTGGTGTGGTGAACCTACCCACTACAAAGACAATCTCATATTCTGCAGTGTCTTAACTATGAACAATGTCATATCATTCTACTATTATTTAAACCATCTCTTTATTTGCCAATATGAAATGGGATAAATTGACAGCACACTAACCATTGATACTTTTGAGTTCTTGATCTGTAATCCAGTGGTGCCGTGAAGCTGCCAACTCCTTCACAACGTCATTTCATGCCATGTCTTGACCTGAACAATACCATATTGTGTTAATGCTATTTTAAACTGTGCCACTTTATTCGTCGGTAAGAAATGATGAATTGTCAGCACTCATACTTATATGTCCAAAACCTATCATCTGTCTGCTTGTTTATCTTTCAGAGTGAGGAGGATATAAGTGTCAAACAAGCGCAGTCTCATCAGCTTGCTTTCACTGCTTGCTGCAGCTCTTGCAGGGCTAACCTTTCTTGAACTCTATTGAAGTGCTGACGGTTTTGTATATTATTTTGTCGGCGTGTTTGTTTGCACTCGTGACGTTCTTTGATGCCCAGTGTATGTAATCTGCTGTCTGCTTGTGCTTTATTATCATAGTGGCGAACTTTGATGCCCAGTGGATGTTATATGCCATAATATCTTTATTTTATAGTCTAGGTTTTTTCTTATTCGCGATGCTACAGTTATTTTACTATATATATTCAGGCCTTTAATAGGACGAGTAAACCGTCGGCCCTATTTTTGCAAGAAAACTCAATTGGCTTTTAGGAGGCTGAAAAGTAGGTTGGGCTTGAAACGTGTCGAACAGCTCATGGGCCGGCAGCAGGCCGAAATAGACCCCGGCACATGATTGTGCCAATCACATCATGGGCCGTTAACAGGCCAAAATTGTCTCGGTCCTTGTTTGGCCCAATCATATTACCGGATGTGAGCAGGCAGGATGCAAACCGGGCCGTAGTTAGGCCCAACTATATGACGGGCTTAACAGGATGAAATAAATATAGGGCCGAAATGTTAAACGAGCCTTTAACAGGCCGAAACTAATATCAGGCCGAACTACTAAATGGGCCTTTAGCAAGTGGGCCCAAAAGTATAGCGTCTAGTTGACGAACCGAATCTGATATGGGCCATAATTTGGCCCAAAGCCTCTTAAAGGGTCGGATCTTATCTGGGCCGTAATTTGGCCCAGAACATGGTAGGCTTTTAACGGGCCGGATCTCATATGGGCCTTTATTAGGCCCGGAACGTGGCAGGCTGTTAATGGACCGGACGAAATATGGGTCGGCATTTGGCCCAAAACATGGCAGCATGTGAATGGGCCGGCCCACTAGTGTCCTCAAAATCTTGTGGGCCTTTAGCCGGGCCGGCCAATTATGGTCGGAAAAATCTTGTGGGCCTTTAGCTGGGCCGGCCCATTATGGTCCGCAAAATCTTGTGGGCCTTTTGCTGGGCCGGCCCATTATGGCCTGCAAAATCTTGTGGGCCTTTAGTTGGGCCGGCCCATTTAGCCTATATGGCCCTCTGTTGGGCCCTGCCACATGTCGACGTATCATAGGCATGTCTCCTCCAATGGATGGGCGACATCTGGCCCACCGACGAGCAGACACGTGTTTCCTCCAGCCAATGAGAATTTTACACGTGGAAAATTACCATTGGTCCGAGCTGTTAACGGGTTATCGGATCCAAAACCGGACCCGATAGCTTAACGGCGAGCCGTTACGGTGGATGCCACATGTCGTTCACCCTTGACGAAAGCACTTCTATGACGCGCAATTTATCATCATGGAAGTGGACACTTCCGTGATGATAATTTTGGTAATGTCGTGGAACACTTCTACGACAACACATGTATGACTATCTTGATTCTGTCATAAAATCGTCATGGATGTACATGCATGATAGAAAATGTGACCTACTGTGACAAACACGTATCATCACGGAAGTGTATTTTTTGTAGTGTTAGTCGTTGGGTTTATCGCTGCTACAGGGACGGACCCGAGCGCAGACGTCGTGCCTAGTCTTCTCATGTGAAAAATCCTAAAGAAAGAAAACCGGCGCGCGGCTCCCGTGGTGACGAGGCACCGTGTCATGCGCCCTAGCTCATCCACCATCGATTAGCTCATGCGAGAACAAGGCACCAAGGGCCATGGGAGGTGACATACATGGGAGCTGGCCCACGAGCCAGAGCTCAACCTCTTGGATTTAGCGACGCCGCAGGGATGGACCCGAGCACAGACGTCGTGCCAGTCCTTCATCATGAGGCGGTCGTGGGTGGGTTTGCAAGGGCGCACGACGTTTATGGTATCGAAGTACCGGACAAGCAAATAATAATCATAAAGCGAGTCATGGGAGGAAGTAAGGCTAGTTCTAATGAATGCAAGAACGATACATGCCGCGGGGACAGACCCATGCGGCCTGGGGATGATGTAGCCCGAGGGGCGCCCCCAACAAAAAAATCAAAGATGCAAAAGGATACATGTCGCAGGACATGCCCATGCGACCTACGGATAATGCAGCCCGAGGGGCGCCCCCAACTGAATTAACCGGAAAATGTCACCTGGCACCGTTGCTCAAGAGATGTTGAAGTAGCTGAAGACGCGTGCTGAAGAAGTCGCTCCTCACGAACCGCCTTGGTCCTGAACCTTGGGAGGCTCTGGAGGCCCGGGGGGCTCGTGAAGAACCGTCGCCATCTCCGCCAGGACTGCCTGGTGCCTGGCCTCTTGATCCTCCAAAATGCTCTGCAGGCAACGCTGGAAGGTAACAGCCGCATTCGGCAAGCCAAAAGACACGCGAACATAGCTGCGAGGGGGGCCTCACACCGACCAACGTGTGATGGCCAAAAGCGCTCCTGGGATGTGGCCTTGTTGAGCCATGGAATGTTGACGCAGACCCGCAGCTTGTTTTCCTCGCTAGAGCAAGGAGCTGCGCCAGGTGGTGGGCGACGGTCCCCACGCATGGCTCTCGCCTCTTGAAGCTCCTCGGTCGCCTTGGTGACGAACTCCTGAGCACCTGGCGCCCCATGCCTTGTTCTCTCGTGAGGGAATCGTGCGATGAAGCATGCCTCCATGTGGTGCCCGTGCGCCTCCCTCGTGACATTGGCTAAGTCAGAGGCCCTCCAGAAGAGAGCCCCCGAGCCCAGCCTGAGGAGGGCGCCGGGCATGCCTTCCTATGTGAGAGAGGGAGGCGCCCCATCTGTGGGCGAAGGTCCTGAGGTGGTGCCGCTAGAGACACCGCTCTCCTGAGGCTCTTGGCGGAGTAGCTGATTCTTCTTCTTGGGGACAGCCTCGGGAGGGTAGATGGCGCCTTCGTTGTCTGGGTCCTCGACCGCCGCCGCCTGGTAGGCGCGCTCGAGAGAGCACACCGCCTCTCCTCCTCACAGGAGATCGTGATGATGTCGCGGTTCCCTGGCATCTTGAGGACATTGTAGCCATGATGGGTCACCACCATGAACTTGGCCAGGGCTGGATATCCAAGGATGGTATTGTACAGAAGACGGATGTGGGCGACGTCTAAGTTGATGAGCATGGTGCGGTAGTTGTCGCGTTGACCGAAGGTGACAGGGAGGCGGATCTACCCTATCGGAGTGGTGGAGCCGTCGGTCACTCCTGAGAAAGGCTTGGTGGGCTGCAGCTGATCATATGGAACTTGGAGGCGGTCGAACTTCTTGATGGAAAGAACATTGAGCCCCGCACCGCCATCGATGAGGGTCTTGGTGACAAGGACGTTGCTGATGATGGGCGAGCAAAGCATCGGGAGAGCGCCGGCAGTTGCCGCACACTTGAGCTGGACGGACAAGTTGAAGGTGATGGTGCACTAGGACCACCTGAGCGGACGTGTGTCCTCGAGCCTGGGGAGGGACGCGTTCACCTCACGGTGAACTGCTTGAAGATGCGCTCAGAGGCTGGGGCCTGAGCGCCGCCCAAGATGCAGGCGATGGCGCATGACTCCTGGAAGCCCCCAGCCCCCTCGTCCTGGTGGTGGTCGTCGTTCCTTCTTGGTGGTGGTGGCAGCGGAGGGAGGTCAGCGTTGCCCTAAGGGCGGTCCTCACGAGGCTGATCTCTCGAGGCGCCCTCGCGAGGCTGGCCCTGCCAGCGGTCCTCACGAGGCTGATGCGCCACTCCTGGCGGGGGCCGCGGAAGTCCTAGAGTCCTCCACTTCGACCTCCAACACGGCCATAGCCTCGATTGTTGCACTAGGCACGTCGACCAAGGAGCCCGTCGTGTATGGCCCTGAGCTCCTGACAGTCATTGGTGTTGTGGGTGTGTACATTGCGGAAGACGCAGAACGGACGGCTGTAATTGGATGACTCTAGGTGGTCGCAGCCGCGCTTCATCTCTGGTTCAGCCGCGAGCACGACCGCCCCCTTGTGCTTCACATCCTTGGCCTTGGCCTTCTTATCTTCTGGGTCGGGCATTGGGAGCTTGAGGAGGGAGAGACGCCCTTCCTCAGCTCTCACGCACTTGGTCGCCATGTTGAACATCTCAAGAGCTGTGCACAGGTCCTCATGGATGGCGAGCTCCTCCTTCATATTGACATCGGAGACGCCATCGGAGAACACCGAGATGATGGCCTTGTCCGAAACCTTATGGATCTTGAGGCGAATGCTGTGAAGCGCTGGATGTACTTCTGCAGGGTCTCCCCTAGCTGCTGCTTGATGCGCGGCAAGTCACCCGCGGCAGGCGGGCGGTCGCGAGTACCCTGGAAGTTGGCGACAGAATGCTCGCCCATGTCGCCCCAGGAGGAGATCGATCCCGCGGGAAGGTTCAGGAGCCACGAGCGCGCGCCGTCCTTGAGAGCCATGGGAAACCAGTTCGCCATGACCTTCTCGTCGCCGCTGGCCGCCTCGATACTCAGCTCATAGAGTTGTAGGAACTCGGCAGGGTTGGGGGTGCCGTCGTAGCGCAGAGGCATGTCGGGCTTGAACTTCCCCGGCCAGACAGCGCCGTGCAGCTCGGGAGTGAAGGCACGGCAGCCCGCGGTGGTCACTGGAGCCCGTCATGGAGGCGGAGCCTGGTCTTGGTACTCTCGCGCCACTACCATAGGTGGCGCGCGGTTTTGACGTGGTGGTGCTGGGAGTGAGGAGCATCTTCTCGCGGCCGCTGGACCTCCTGGCATCTTTCTTCTTCACGCACGGTCGCCCGCGCGGTGGGTCACGTTGTGGGGCCGCACGCCTTGGATCGAGGGCAAAATCTTGACGGGGAGGTGGCGGAGGCGCTCCATGGGCTACGTCGCCCGTGGCAGGAGGCGGGCGAGGTAGCGAGAGGGACGGTGCAGGAGAGCCCCCAGCGGCACTGACAAGCTCAGCGAATCGGTCCAGCCAGTCCTCCCATAAGTCATCGATGGGGCGGTAGCGCAGGAGCTCGCACGCCATGAGCAGTGCAACCCACGCGTCCACCGGCCCGCGACGAGCGTGCGACGATGAGCCAGCTGGAGTCGGCGACGGGGTGGCGGTGCGCCCATCGCGCCGCACGAAGGGGTGCAGCGATGAAGTTTGTTGCTCGTGCCCCGCCGGGCCGGTGGCGGCGTTGGCAGCTGGTGATGGAGAACGACGGGGAGGCCCCCCAACAGGTGCCATCTGGGAAACGCGAGCGGCAAGAGCGGCTCGACGCTCGGCACGGGCTTGACGAGCATCAGCCATGGAGGCGGTGGAGCGGCGGCGGGTCGACCGACAGAAGAGAGGCTTGGATGCACCCCTACCTGGCACACCAAATGTTGGATTCAGGGTTCCGCAGACCCTTGAGAGGTTCGAACTCTAGGATGCGTGCGAAGAACTCTCCCCTCCTAGTATGCCCGCTCAATGATTCCATGGCCTAGCTCGACGAACCCAAGGGACAAGAGACATAGCAGTTTATCCTGGTTCAGGCCACCTTGCGGTGTAATACCCTACTCGAGCTTTGTGGTGGATTGCCTCGAGGGGCTGAGGATGAACTAGTACAGTGGTGGAACAGCCTCGGGAGGTGAGGTGTTCTTTAGCTCGATGAGCTGGTGGGATGGTTATGGTGGAATGGATCCCCTTCCCTATGATGGTGGCTAAGTCCTTTTTATAGTGGCCTTGGTCCTCTTCCCAAATGTAGGCGGGAAGGGATCCCACAACAGCCAAATTTGAAGGGAGACAACTAGTAAAATCTATCCTGACAAAAGTAGTCTTCGCCTGCAAAAGGCTCTGGTGGTGACGCCGTGGAGGGCTCCGTGATGACCTCCGTCCTGCCGTCCTGGCGGTCTTGGTCTTGTTGCACCGATACAGAAACCTTTGCTTGATTCCTCAGGACCCCGCTCCTGCGCTTGCCTCCTTAGCACCAAAGAGGAAAGTGGTACACTGTGCCCGCTGGCGCCCGCTTGGCCTTGGTCGTCATGGCTCACGTCATATGAACCTCGCGAGGTGCACCTTGCATAGATATCTCCGCTCCTCGGGAGCCAGCCTAGTGAGGCCGCCCCCAGGGAGGACTTGGTGTCGTCCGCCTCGCGAGGGTGTTGAGTTGTTGATGCTGAAGCTGGTCGTACCGGGCAGTTGACAGAGCCACGCCGTGGGCCGTAGGGAGGCAAGTCCAGGTACCCCCATTCCCAGGACACCGACACACCTGGAAGTTTTGCAGGATGGCTGTAGCATATGCCGTGCTTGCTGTTGATGGTTGGTATGAACAAATCGATGAGAGGGTGAGATCTCATGTTGTCAGCACTCACTTTGGCCTCAAGGTGCTCTATCAGCTCCTGATCCGTGGGATCGAACTTGACGCTTGACAAAGAGCAGCCAATCCTTCTTGGACTTGCATCGCTTAATTCGGTGGTACTCAATGTATGATCAATCGACTGTTTTTAAGTTAATGATGAAAGATCTCGACAGATAAGTGGTACTCCAAATCTGACGTCCACAATACCCGAACACGCCGCCGGGACTCTTGTGTCACCTCACGCGCAGCGTGTTGTCACGTCAATTCAATGTGAGGACATGATGAATAATTTGACCGACGTATACGAGTACTACTATTGTACTACTTACTAGCCGTATTTGTGTCGCATTTTAACCATAGGTTTAACTAACAAAATGTCAATGCATGTCACCGGAAATTATACCATTGGAAAACTATGTTCAAATACGAATCAAATGATATGATTTATTGTGACATGCATTAATTTTTAGTTAGTGAAATCTAATTATGGTCAAAATTTGACACAAATTACGAAGGGGACCAATAAACCAGGAGGGATGTAGTAGTACGATTAGCGCAATATATAGTATAGAGGACTAGTACAAATTTAGAAATGGAGTAAGAAGTTACAAGGCTGTGCGACAGACTTTGTAGGCTACATGAGTAATACAAAATGTAGTTCCCATTGGACAACACTTTCAGCAACAAGTATGCAATTGAAGCCTAATTGATCTCTTTTGGCATGAACCACAACGCCGCATGTCGGGTTTGCAAAAGACATCCATCGCATGGAAGCTTGATGCCTTTCACACACTGAAGATTATCTGCCAACAAGCTGTGTCGACGAATCTCTGAATATGGTGATTCATGAAACCCATGGTATGATGTGTAAACACAGTTCCCCCTGGCGAATGGAAGTTGCATAGCACAGTAATCATCGTCGGTGATATGATCGATGATTGGTTGTATGATCGGATAATTGCTCCCAAGGAACATGGAGTGGTTGCCGAGGCTGTAAACCTGCCTCCGGTTGAATACGCCTGGACCAACAGAGCTGGGATCTTTCTCGAACACGAAGCAGCCATAGCCATCACAGTCACGAATGCCCCAGGCATCGTACTGCATGTGGTTTGATGTAATAGTTTGGTCAATTTTTGATGTGCGAATGAGCATCAAATGACCGTCGTCAGCTGTACGAGCGATAAACCACCACCCATCGACTGGTATGATTCCCTGGAATCATGAAGGCCAACGCATTTGCGTCACCTGCAACAAATCAAACTGGAGACCAAAAGGACAAAAATATACAATCATATTCAGAGTAAGTGGGGAAATAAGATTATTATAACAGTGACACATATCATAGACACAGAATTGCAATGGCGTGGTAATAATCATACCCCAAGTTAAAAAAAATAAGCCAATGGCTTTATATTCTAGCAATATGTCATGGTTCGAACATCATGTAAAAATGAGAGGAAAAAAGCTATGAGAGGGCCTAGTCATATTCTACCATAGCACTTACTACTGTTCTTGTAACATCCAAAATTTTCAATTTGGAATGTTATACATAGGTCATTCATACATATCATATTTTATTGCATTTCGTTTAGCGATCCTCGGAATTCTAAGCAACTCAAGGAACTACGGAGAGAGTTGGGGATTTCACGTTTTTCATATTTGAATTTTATCAAATAACGAAACAAGGATCACTTTGATTCTTATTATTTTTTCTCTCCGAAAATATTTCATATTAAAATAGATGAGAGGAGATAATATGATTTCTCCAAAATAAATGAAATATTGGAGGAAAAAATTTAAAATCAAATAAGAATTTTTATTTGGATTTTATTGTGATTTTATTTGAATTAGGAAAAATATGCGTTTTTCCAATTTGCATTAGAGGCCCAAATAAATGTTCACTTTATCCGTAATATTATTAGAGGACAGCGAAAAATTATTTTAGGATTTTTGGAGTCCGTTTAGAATTTCTTTCAATTGTTTTTCTACGTCAGGTTTTAAAAAAAAAGGGTAACCGACTTACCGGGTCGTACCCGAGCCGGAAAACTCCGTCCGGGGGCTTTATAAGCCGTGTCGCCCGAGGCCCCAGCCCACCGATGCCCGCAGCCGTGCCCCAAACCCTAACCGTAAGCCGCCGCCCGCCGCTGCCACCGCCGCCCACCGCCGCCTCCCGCCACCGCCACCACCAGATCTCTCCTAGCCTCCGTCGTTGACCACTTGACCGGTCGATTTTTTTTTCAGAAAACCCTAAGATCAGTTTTTTATTTAGATCGGTTTTTGTTTCGGTTTTTCTCGGTTCGGTTAAATAGAGGACGTTCGTCCGTACGTTCGTTTTAGCGAAAGCTGTTCGTCCGTTAGCCGCAGTCAGCGAACGTTCGTTCGTTAGTCTGTTCGTCAGTTTTTCTTTTTCCAGGGTTTTTCGCGATTATTTTCATTCGCGATTTCTGCCCTAATCTTCGTTCTAGTATAACTTTTCGCTCGTTTATCCAAATCAGGTGAAACAAGCATCTAGATCTTCGTCTCGAAGCCCTCTTTCTGTTTAACCAACATGAACAAGATTTTGGTTCTGTAAAATTTGACTTTAGTCCAGATTAGTAAACGGATCTTGTTTCTTTCGTGGTTTGTGTTTTGTTGTTCCATTCGATTTGATTCTTTTTTGCAAACCGGAGTTCTTCAGTTGAACTTTCTGGTTAGATCTTCTTATTTGAGTTTTACGCGTGCATCTTTGCTTGAGTGCTTATGTATGCTATTGTTTGTTTGCGATAGAATTCCTGGAGTGCGAAGCGTGCTACTACGAGTCACTAGGTTTTGCGGATCGTCAGCAAGGCAAGTTCACACTTTGGTCATACCCCTTTCATACCCAGTTTTTATGCATTAGTTTCAACCCTCAAACATTGCATGAGTAGGATTGATAACATGTGGGTATTGGGAAGTAGTTGATGAGGTAGGAACCTATTGTCCTGCATTCAAACCATGGGAGTTACTACGTTACGCTTATACTGCTATGCTATGCTCGTAGACGTGGTTGGTTTGAGTGATTCATGATAGATGTAAGAGTTATTATTAATGATTAACTTAAGGTGGCTACTTTAATACACATCTGGGTGGAATGGTAGGGGCACCCTGGAGCACCCAATGTCTCCCCGGCACTGGAGAACCCAAGAGCTGCCCAAGGGGTCCCGGAGGACCCGTGTGATCACCCTATGGAATGCCACCCAGGCTCAAAGGGTTCATAAGATTATTCATGCTAGAAACTTTCGTGTGCAGCCACAAGCTATTATGGGCTCTAGCATTGCTAAGTATGTTGCAAGACCTCTTTCAGTGGTCGACCTCTTTCAGTGGTCGACTAGCAGATGTAGGGGAAAGTAGGTGTAACTGTCCACCCAGAGTAAAGAGTTAATGTTTCGGAAAGACTGTGTCTCGGTCATCCGTTTCTCAAACATCATGAAGTGCGAGAAATCCAACGGAGGAGATCGAGTATTGTGGGCAAAAGTGTGCAAACCTCTGCAGAGTGTACAAACTAATCATGGTTAGCCGTGTACCCGGTTATGGACATCTTGAGTATCTGGTTCTTGGATTATCATATGGATCTCATCACTCTAATTTAATTTGCTGGGTTGATAATTACTTTTAATTTGGATTGAGTTGGAGGAACCTTCTCAATATTGTTCAACTACCATGATAGTTAAATAAAATATATATTTCCTTTGTTGTAGGGGAAAATTGGCTTTTCAAAAAAACATATTAACCATAGAGCCTCCACCAGCCATACATGCATGTAGTGATAGCATTTATTATGTTCATTGCTCTATTGTGTTACTATGCCAGCATATTCCATGTGCTTACCCATTTTCGGGCTGCAACGTATCATGTTGCAGACTTTTCAGACGAAGAGTAAGATTCGCTAGGCCGTTGTCATGCACTCATCTATGCCGTTGGAGTTGACGGGCTCACTTTATCTTCCAAGCCTTCCGTTGTTATCTTATTTAGATGGCCTTAAGCCATATTTATTGTAATAAGTTCTCTTTTGAGACTGTCGATGTAATAAGTGTGTGATTGCTACTCTGTTATAAATCCTTCAAGTACTATGTGTCTCAGCATTACCGATCCAGGAATGACACTGAAGCACAGAGACTTAACCGTCTGAGGTCGGGTCGCTACAGTTCTCATATCAACTCTAACCAATAACATGCGTTGTTATAATTTTTTTTTGGAAATGAGAGTAACATATAGCAGTCATGAGGTTATACTCATTCTATCTATTCTAACAATCATTAGATGCCAATTGTTCTCATATCAACTCTAAAAATAGCATGTGTGGTCATAAAAATCTAGGAATGAGAGCAACATATAGCAATGATGTGGTTAATAGACATACTATCTATTCTAAATTTGTAACAATCAACATGCAGTCGTATTCATAAGGTAAATATGAGATAGAAGAACTACACGACGATAGATTCCACCAGTATAGGCAGCCAATTTGTGCGTCGACCATGTAAACGATGCCATCGTGCACTATAACATCAGACAAAAATGTTGGCTCAGCAGGTTTGACGATGAGCCATAACCATGTATGGCGACCGGATTCAAGGTAGACTAATCCCATGTTGAACAAGGCAATGAGCTTGTAATCCATGTAGTCTTCTGATGGTGTGGGCACTTCACAGATTACAACCTTCAGCAAATAGAGGTCGAGCCAAAAGCTCGACGCGTCTCGTGCGTAGTAGGCAGGAGTGTCCGGCGGGCCGCGAGGCTCGATGGTGGCGGTATCCAATGATGGAAGGGTGATCGCTCGCTGGGTGTAGATATCCACGGCACGCCATGGACTACCGGATTGGTGGATGAGGATGATCCATTTGGCCTTCATGCCCGCCCAGTAGTGGTCGTGCATGAAGGACAGGTGGACGGGAAGTGGTAGCATGTCAAGGGGCACCACGGCAACCTTCGTAGTATCATCAAGTCGGTGTCTGGACCACCTGCGAGGATCGGGCATCAGCAAGCAGGGTGTGTTGAAAAGGGTCAGCCAGTTGCAGACGAGTAGACGGTACGAAGACACCGATCATGCGGCCAGACGGACGGTGCTGGGCAGGTCCATACGATTATAGATCTGCTCGAAGAGAACATCGGGGAGGGAATTCCAATCGCGGCTCTGCATGTTAATCAGTTCTGCCATAGGGTTTTTTAGGGCGCTGAGTGATTGGGGTTTTCGGTGCCTGCGAGCCAGCGGGGAAGTGGATTCGGGCGGGCGAGCAAAGAAGATGATGTGTGTGGCCGAGCAGTGAGCGGGGGGATATGGTACGCGCGAGCTACCAAGGAAGATGGCACGGGCAGGCGAGCACTGAGCGGGGGAAAATGAATAGCGGCCGACAATGGGGAAGAGGGGAGGAAGAACAAGAGAGGAGGAAGAAGAAGAGAGGAGGAAGAAGAGTGAAAGACGGGGAAGAAAGTGCATTAAATCTCAATTCTACTAGTACTACTACCAGGATATACCGTCCTTCGGAGTGTAAATACTTACGCCGATGACATGTGGGTCTACCTCAGGAGGTCCCAAATGTTAGTTAATGCAGGAGAGAGGTGCGTAGGTGTATTTGCGGAAGCATGCTCCACTGGTAAACATGATGGCAGTACATGGTAAGGCTGATTTACTAACGCGAACACGCTGGTTCAGCTTATTAATTAGGTGTCCCATCTACTGCAGCGTGTATTGTCACTTCACTGTGAGGACTAGCTGAATAGTTCTTTCTGACCGATATGGGGAATAATGGATCGCTAAGACTTCCTATCTACAGTATCCCTATGCCTCTACTCTCATCCTGCCCAACAAGATGAAACATTAGCCAAGGCACCCGGCGCCAATAATGTAGGAGTACAAGTACTACCTCCTTTCTAGTTTATAGGGCTCAATTCAAAAATCTCATCAACCAAGGTAGATGGTGAGTGGTGGAATAATTTTTGTAGTTTGCAAAAACACTCAATTAATGCACTCGTTTTCCTCAAAAAATCATGTTTACCAATGCATTAATTTTGTGTCAAACTTTGACCATCTACTTCCTCTGTCTAGGTGAATGTCATCTTTGGTTGTGTGCCGTGAACAAGGAGGGAGAAGCAAGAGAACTTAATGTTTATTTGCTAATTAATAGCATTGCATGCAATGAACTAACCACTGCATGTCGTGTTTGGTAGTCTCAAGTCATTGAGAATATGCATGCCCACTTCTCTTATTGGTTGATATGTCAAGAAACAAGAAACGAGGTGGGAGTTAATGCACCGCGCATAAGTGTTTTGGGTTTATTTGGTTTTGGCAAAGTGACTTATACACCTAGACGGAGGGGGTATTTAACTAAAAAAATGTTAATGCATTTCACCAAAAATCATATCACTAGATTCGTATTTGAACATAGTTTTTAATGGAATAGTTTTTTATGACATGCATTGGCACTTTGTTAGTTAAATTTACGGTGAAAATTTTACACTAAGTACGAAGGGGACCATTAAACTAGGACGGAAGTTTATATAGAGGTCAATAAAAAAATCATCAACCAATGTAGTAGTAAATGATGAGTGCCCAAAGATTTTTTTTCCGAAAGTACTCAATAATGGGATCATTTTCCTCAAGAAAATTGTGTTTACGAACGTATTAATTGGAATGCATGCGTGACGAACAAATGACCAAAACTTTTACACGCATTGGTGAGTTATCTCTTAATTCTTGCATGCAACGTTTTAATGAAGCATGAAATATGAACATGTCAACGGGAGGGAGTAAATGGCTCATGCATGCATGCAACATGCAACACTCACACGTACACATACACGCACGCAACACTCACGCACCCATGCGGCACACAGCACACGACGCAACACACACACTAACGCTCTAGTGGTCAACCTACTCCCTACGTCCGTGAAAGACTATAGATATAGAGATTTACGAATTGACCAGGGCATAACTAACGCCCAAAAGTAGCAGACTTATGTGTGCATGCGACCATTGAGAGAAGAAGATTAAATGAAGGTTGTTGCTTGCTGTAATTAATGATAGACATGTAGCCTACAGCTAGAGCACAAGTTGGTGCATTAGTCAATCAATATCTATTAGATTAAAGGCTAAATGCATTGGAAGTGTAGATGTACACTCTTTGTTTTTGAGCCGATGTACACTCTTTGTTGGAAGGCCGAGGGAGTACATGTGCATGCACTCACATACACAGCCAGGGTGGTTCGCGTGCAAGGGTTGGACTCCTGTCGCGCCTGCGTAAAGTTTTGTTGAACTGGTTTCATTGCTCTGCCAACTGATAGGTGGGACCCAGAAAAAAGTTGTCAATTTAACCAGTCAACAAAGTGCCACATCGACTATGTGGCCAGTTAGTAGGGTCCAATACGGTGCTCTATGATGAGCTAGTGATCACATAATCACCACAAAACTATATAGTGACTATAAAGAGCGTATTGTTACATACGTTGACCGCCAGTGTATTTTTATCGCTTCAAATTAAGCCAACAAAGGATGCAGTAGTACTGCTTTGATGTGTCCCGTCAACTCGCCGAACGAGGAGAAGCTTGCTTACTATGCCCTCTCCCTCGCCCGCGCACGTGGTGGCTCGCAGGACGAGGAGAGGGATTTGACTACATCGCCCTCTCCCGCTCCCTCGCCCTCACCCTCGCAGTGGATGTGCAACAGTTCAATCAGTGTCCGATTTATCAGAAGCATATTGTACTGTAGTATCATCATTGTTGGACCTTCCGAAGAGGCGACGAGCCAAGTGCAATGTTCATACGAGTATGAACTGTTGAACCTCAAGAAGAGGCAATGAGCCAAGCGCAAGGTTTTATAGAAGTTGTCGTCCTAGTAGGAGTACTACAACTATAGCGAATGATGCTACTGTATGATGCCGCCATGTCACCTATAATCAAAGTTGTGCCACCTTTTTTTCTCAAAGAGCATGTCGGAGCCTGTGCAACAACCACACAAGTTGCACGCACACAAAACATATTTACTAGCAATAAATTCTAAAGGACAAATGCCAGTATGCCACACAAGTTCATCTCCACTTCATGTGATAAATTTGTGCATGACTAGTCTACATGTATTCACAATGCTACCATTCACAATTTACCATACTCCACTTACACGTTATAGATGGGCTACATGTCCTCCTCCAGGTTCCAGTCCCAGGTGTTCTTCATGGATGGCATGATCCATAGCGGTGGGCAACGGGAATCATTGTCGCAGCTTTCTAGTCTGGTGCCACATGATGGAGACTCATCCAAGCTGAAGCGGCATCAATCAGGGATAGCATGTCCCAGCATGTCGTTCATCTGGCGGTGCGCACTGAAGACACAACCATGATTCATGAATGGCAGGCCTTCGGTGTCATGCACGAAAGGTGGCATCCGCTTCACAATGGGGTAGCTGTCCTCGGCACCCACGTAGCATCACGGGGGTCGAACTCGGCGCCGTTCATCTGGTACACGCGGCATCTCAGATCTGGACACATGGTGACATACATAGTCAAGGTCCATGCATAACAATCTTGTGCTCAAATATGGCAGTCAGTAATACTGTGCAACAAATAGTACTACTCCGGTATAGAGGAAGTAGCATAACCGGCTTATTATATATAGCCACTCTTGGCTACATGGATGTGATAGTAAGACATGGAAAAACAAAAATGGTGGCAGCTACTGGGTTCAAGTCTTCAAGGGCCTAGCTAGCTATACGCGTCCTCCAAGATAAAAAGTACTCCTACTAGTACTAGTAAGTAGTACAATAATGAAAGAGAAGGAGAGAGGGTTCAAAAAATATAATACTAGATTGTACTACTAGTATAGTAAACATGTGCCAGTCAAGAAAAGAAAATAACTAAGAAGTACTACTACTCTACTACTCTAACACACAACAATGAGAAAATCCAATACCTGGGTAGATGGTGACGGTCCGATCGTGGTAGATTGTGTGACCATGTTGCACATCAGTGGTACCATGGGCAACGACTGCTAAGATAGTTGATCCCAATATGCCAAAGTCATCTACAAGGTTCTAGGTTAGACCGAATCACGGAAGCAAATGCACATCTAGGATCGACGATCTTATTTTGATCGGGGGATGACTGGCCCTCCTGCTGCCGCTCTCCTCCTGCATACCCGGCAAGGTCAGCGCCAAAGTATCGTACCCCTGAGACATGTCGACGAGGGGAGGGTAGTGAGCTTATGCTGGGGGCTGGGACGGGGGCTGCTATCTGGGCTACTCAGCACCACCAGTGGCGCCCTCGAAGTACCAGCCGGGGGCTGGCCACCCGCCGAGACCTAAGCCCTCTTCACTCTCTGGGCCAGCGTCTCCACGTCCCTGCAAAGACGAAGACAAGTCAAGACAAGTGACCCAGATTGAGGAGACAGAGATGACGGGAAAGAGCCAGATACTCACTCGTCGTCTGCCTCGTCCTCTATTGTTTTCCTCTTCCTCCTCGCGCTGAGGGATCCAAAGTCGAAGGTGACCCCCGCGTCAGCGTCCGCTGGAGGAGGGGAGGAAGGCGGAGTCTGGGCGCGCTTGGGCGAAGAGGAGGTAGATGCTCTCTTCTTCGCCGCCGCGGCCTTCACCACTTTCTTCGCCGCCGCGGCCCTCGCTGACGCGCGGACTCCTCTGGAGACTTCGGCCGCCGCGCCACCTTGACAGGCCGCATCGGCTCGCCAGAAGTGGCCCGCCGCAGGACTCGCCCTCTCCCCGTGGCCGGAGGGTCAACAGCCCCGGCCTCCTCCCCCGATAACTCATCGGCCACATCCTCGACCAGAGGAGCCTCGGTGCCGGCGTTGCTGGCCTCCCCAGCGGCCTCCGCCCACCTCGCGAGCTCGTCCTCCTCCGCGGCCGTCGCGTCCTTGTCCTCCACACCACCAGCGCTGTCGGCCTCCTCGGCAAGCTTCGCCTCTATCGCCCTGGCGGCGATGTAGTCTAGCTCCGATTGGGTGGTGTCCTGGACAAGCAGCCGCTCGGCGTCGGCGTTGACGTATCCCTCGTGCAGGGTGTCGAAGAACTACTGCACCTCGACGTCCTCCGGCTTGGCCCAGCTCGGGTCAGGGCCATGCGCGTTGCAATCCGGCATCATGGCGATGATGTCGGTCCGGTGCGAATTGTTGCACAGCGGGACCACTCCCGCCGGCAACTTGAACAAGGGCCCCTTGAAGACCTTGCGGCCTTTGCGGCGGCCCTCGCGACCTTGCCGGTCCACTCGACCTCGCCGTCGCAGCCCACATCAAGCTGGAAGATTAGCTGGCAGAAATTGGCATGCCCCATCACTGTGAAATTGTGGTCGAGGCCGGGGCGGAGCCGCATGATCTCGGCGGGGTTCGTGAAGAGCCAGGCCGGCCTCCCCTTGTTGTGCAATGCAGCGATCCGGCGGCGGATGAAGTCCGCCCCGATCATCTCGAGGGTGAGCCAAAGGATCCTAGTGGTGGCAATCGTGAGCTTCTCGTCATCGGTGTCGACGTTGCTCCAATCGCTTCTGCGGACCGGCGGCGCCCGGCGAACTTTGCAGAACGCCGACGTGTCCTTCTCTTCGATCCAGCACCACCGGCCCCACCATTCTTCCCACCTCTCCTTCATGGCGCCATCTGGGTACGCTCCCTTGGACCCTGGGATCCAGGTGATGCAACCAGAAAATGGCGCCTCCCGTTTGGATCCGAGGGAAGAAGTAATGGCGGAAGAGCGCCGTGTTGGGGTGCACCCCGGCGAAACCTTCGCAGAGGTAAGTGAAAAGGGCCATGCACGCCACAACATTTGGGGTAAAATCAAAGAGGCGAAATCCAAAGGGGTGCATGATGTCGCTAAAGAAATCGGAGAAAGGAGGACAAAGCCCGCAAGAAAAATAGTCGAGAAGAAAGGGTACCAATTGGGGGTAGCCTCGGCGCAGTTGGCGGGGATGATGCGCGTGGCTGGGTGCCCCGACTTCTCTTCCCCCGTCTTCACCGCCCACAGGGGCTTGAAGGCCTCCCAGAGCTCGAACACGTCAAATGTCGATGGGAAGAAGGCGTACTGTGTCCGCTGCACCGCGAGCGCACTCTCCGGCGGCTCCGTCCCTCCGGCATCCTTGGCCACACCCTTGCCCTTGACGGATTTCAGCGCCATGGCGGCTGGGGGAGAAGGGCAAAGCAGAGGTCGGCGGGAACGCAATGGCGGCGAGCAAGGGCGAATCTTAGAGAAGAAGAGGAAGACGAGTGAAGGCTTCCGAGATTGGGATTGCGCGGAGGGTAAAGGAATAGTGCGCTCACGGTTATCCCTTTTTATGGGGAAGCCGCTGGTCGCGCTACCCATTTACTGCGATGTGACGCATGCGTGCGGGAACCGCCCCACGCATGCCGCCCACGTCACGCGCACCCCTCCATGCCGCGCGCGGGACGTGGGAAGCGCAGCACGCGAAAAGTTTCACCGCGGTAAAAACCGCCCCGCCTGCCCGTGCACCGTTTTGGGCCTGGCCCAACAACGTGTCGCGCTTATGTGTGGCCCAGGCCCGGGGGCTCCTGTCGGCGTACAAAAGAAGGGGCGCACCTTTGTACCCCTTTACCTATGCACGGGTAGTCGGAGCCGTGCCCACGGCCACACCAAGCAGAGTAGGGGAGGTGAACTGAGGTAAAATCAAAGCCCGAGGCAGCCAGAGCAACGCGAAGACCAAGACTACAAAGAGTAGAGAGACGAAGCAGGTTCCCCCGGCAAGACCCTAGCCGGGGCACCCTCAGCGGCCCCGGCAAGCCCCTTGCCGGGGCGGCCCGTCAAACACCAACAGAGCGAGACACCCATGAGCCCACGTCCCCAACACCATCAGCCACGTTGGGCCAGGGCTCGCGAGGCATCCCTGTGGTGGCATGCAGATCTTTGTGAAGACAAGGAATATTCAAGATTGGATGATGATTAGAAGGCGGCGATTCTCGGCAAGATCCTTGCCGAGGGGAACCACAAGACCCCCGGCAAGATCCTTGCCGGGGACGACAGCACGCCACGGCAAGGCCCTTGTCGGGCCACCCAGCAAGGCCCTTGACAAGGGCGCCAGCGGGGCCACTGACAGGCCCGCACCAACCAAGTTTCCACCGATGTTCGCATGCAGCTGCCAGCCCAACCAGCTGGGCAGACACCTGCGTGGCAACATGCAGCTTCCAGGCCAACTCAGCAAGCGCCTGCGTGGCGGCATGCAGATCTTTGTAGAGGCCTTGCCACCACGCCACCTCAGCTGCCTGCCTGCATACATGGCGCCGCACGCATCACTTGCCGGGGCGCGTGTCAAAGCAAGGAGGAGCGGCGATGGACGGGACGGGCCTCACCCCCGTCCCCGATAAAGCTTGGGGACACCTCAGCGGCGCATTAAATGTGACTTGTCCTGTAATGTCTGAGCAATAAGCTCAATATCAGACGCTTTTCCACCTTCTCAGATGCCACTGTGGCAGCCCCTTTCGACTATAAAAGGAGGCCCATGGCATACTGGAGAAGGATTCGGCTCTTTGGAACAACGCACCCCACCATAGGTAGTTCGAGAGCTCAATTACTCTCTGAAATACACCCACCAAAGTAGGACTAGGGTTTTACGCATCTTCGCGGCGCGAACCTGGGTAAACGATCCTTGTGCTGATTACTAATCATGCTCTTCTCGCAACCCTGCGCCCCGGCAACCGTAGTAGGGATTCTTGTGATCCCATAGGTGTCGTTCCACACCGACACATTTGGAAGGGAGATTCCCCCTATATGACACCCGCCAGAGGCGTATCATGCAGATAGGAAGACGATGATTAAGCGGTGCGGCAGGCCTGCCGGGCTGCATCCTCAGCGTGACACCTAGCAATGCATTAAATGCACGTTGTCCTAATTGCCAGAGTTAGGTATCATAGCATTGTTGGCTATCTAATCAGTAGATAATTACTGTTTTGCCACGGGTGGTAACCACTTAGCCTATAAAAGGATTGCCATGGCAATCTAAAAAAGGATTTTGACCCTTGTACACTCATACACGCGTAGCTGCTCTCCCCGATGCGACCTTGTCAAGCTTGAGTCTTGCGTGTCCACCACGGTCCTCCCTTCAATCCACCAAAGCAGGAGTAGGGTTTTAAACTTCTCTGCGGCCCGGACCTGGGTAACTACCAGCATCACCACTGTCGTGTTGTTCCATGGCTTCTGCTCTTTGTGCTACGTGATCTCCCCCCTGCCGAACCACAAAGGGGTTGATGGCCCCATAGGTTATCGTGCTCCACCACGTCATCTTTGGCACGACAGGTTGGGGGAAGCGCTTGCGTGAAGCCGAGGTCATGAACATCAGGTCAATCTTCGTCATCATCTTCTTCATCATTATTTTCAAAGTCCATGGCGCGCAAGAAAAAGTTTGGCGCAATAGCTCACCCTTCCACCTAAAATGCCCCCTTGCACGTAGCCACTGATACTATGGGTGATGCGGCGGCGTTGGGGGACGCGGGCACCATGGGGGACCTGACTGGCGCAGGCGGCACTGTCATCATTCCCCCCGCGGCCAAAGCGGGAGCGGAAGACGCCCGGGGAGAGCGGTATCAACAACATACTGACGACCGTGTTCCACAAGGCACGGGCGGGGAGAATGTTCTGTCTCCACCTCGCCACCGCGCTGGAGGGCATAGCCGCGGCGACAATGCCCATTCTGGTGTGAGTTGCAACCCCCCAGCTGTCCCTGCTACAGGCGTAGCTACCGGGCACGCGCCTTCCCCAGGGCAGGGTAACCAAGACGAAGCGCTAAACTAGGTCCTCAACCCCTAGGCGCACCCTTCTCGCCACCGTACCACCGTGGCGACTGGCTTGCAGCGATGAGAACATGGCACAGCCATGACAGGTACTGTCAGGATTCGAGCAACCGTGGTCTGTGTCGTCATCTATGCCAAGCACTGCTACAGAAGCCATGGCGCGAGCCCATCTCCTGCTGAGATTCCCGCCAGCGGCCAATCAAATGGATGACTGGGGAGCCACCATTCAGAGTTTGATTGATTTTGCTGAAGTGCAAGGATCACAGCAGGCAGGCCCGCCACGGCGCTTGCAAGCAACAACCACAGCCTGAGCTGTTGACTGTGTTAAGGGGGGCCACTCTAACGGTGCAATCCCCTCCGTGACAGCCAGCACAGCGGCTGCAGCCAGAACCGGCGACCAAGAACCCGATGAGGTGTCAATGGCTTCATTTGATCCTCGAGCCCATCGAGATCAGCGACAAGTCCTGGAAGATCGGTGGAAGGAAGACGCGTGCATCACTATAGAACGGTGTCGCAAAACCTGCCGCCCATATGATAGGCGCAATGGCCCAGACATCAACGAACCCATGCCTAGTGAAGGCGGGTACTTCCCTTTTGAGGTGGGGTGCCCTGCCTTCACTCACGAGCTGCGGCAAGTCCGTTGGCCATCTGCCCATGTTTTCAAACTAAAAATACCAGAAAAGTATGATGGAAGGCTGAACCCGGCAGAGTTCTTGAGCATCTACACAATCATTGTTTTAGCCACCGGAGGAAGAAATGAGAAGGTGTTCGCCAACTACTTCCCTTTGGCACCCAAGGCAAATGTGAGGTCATGGCTGATGCACTTGCCGGAGAATTCCCTTTCGTCCTGGGCTGACCTGTGCAATGAGTTTGTTGGTGCCTTCTCGAATGACCATCAGGAACCAGGACGGCCCAGCGATTTCCAGCTCCTTCCACAAAAGGAAGGGGAGAGTATGTTGAAGTACGTGCAGAGGTTTAGTTGGGTGCATAGGAACATTCCAGATATCCACCCGACAGCTGTGATTGTCGCGTTCCAGTCCAACATGGGCAACAAGAGGATACGTTCCAAGATGAACGTCCGGTTGCCCAAGACTGTGAATGAGCTATACACCTTGGCAGATAAATGTGCACATACAGAGGAAAGGAGGCGGCTCCCCGGAAGAGGATGGCATCGAAGTTGACCCAAAAGATGACAAAGATGCCGCTAACCCGAAGGGGAAGAATAAAAAGCACAATAAGAACCGCAAGGAAAAGTCACTACTGATTGTTGAGGGTTCTGGCACTCCAAGTACCGGCAAGAAGGCCAAGACCGCAGCCCGCGGCAAGGAAGTTGCCGTGTGCACTAATTGCCGGGAGGCTGCGGCGGCCGAAAAGGCTGGGAAGGCTGACAGACCATACTTAAAGATCCACTGGATCAAAGCCATGATCTCCAAGTGTGTGACCAAGTTGAGCAACTTGTCAAGAAGTAGAAAGCTGAGTACGAGAAGCGTGACAAGGAAAGAGACCAAGAAGGCGCTGGCAGGAAAGGCCCAGGTGGCACAGGAGGCCGTCGCGGCAAGACTCCTCAGCATCAAGAGAAACCTACTAGAGACCATGAGAAGAAGGAAGGTGATGATGAAAGTGATGAAGGGGATGAAGAGGAAACCAGCGTGAGGTCAATGTTGTAGAGCAAGTGGCAGATTCCTGGAAACAACTCAAATGGTTCGGCACGCCCATCATCTTTGACAAAGAAGATCACCCTGACCGCACCACCGTTGTAGGGTGCTTGCCATTGTTGGTTTCACCAACAATCCGAACCTCAAGGTCCCAAAGATGTTGGTTGACAGTGGGGCGGGGTTGAATCTGATTTCCCCCAAGGTAATGAGCAAGTTGCAAATATCAGACGAAGAGCTCAAGGTTACTGGCACGTTTCAAGGAATCAACCCTTGCAGGAGCCGTCCTAAGGGAAAGATCACACTAACGGTGACGTTTGGAGGAGAATTGAACTACCAGTCAAGAAGATTATGTTTGACGTGGTCGAGCTTCCTTTGCCGTACAATGGGATTCTTGGCCATCCAGCTCTGGCAAAATTCATGGTGGCATCCCACTATGCATATAATACTTTGAAGATGCCAGTTCCAATGGGCGTCATCTCCATCCCGTCGGACAAGAAAGAGGCCATCATATGTGTGGATAAGATGTATTGGGATGCAGTCACTGCCGAGGCCGCGGAAGTTGCAACCCCGCTAAGGAAAACAAGAAAGGAAAGAAAGCTAGCAGGGATACCAGCAAAGAATCCAGGAAGCGCGCCTCTTCGGAGTGCACCGCGCCCGTCTAACATCCCCAGCGTTCCGAGGGAGGTAATCGAGCACCACCTTGTCGTCTTCCCTCATGCTCGGCCCGTTAAGCATAAGGTTAGGAAGCAAGCTTTGGAGCGGCAGGAGGCTGCAATTCATTGCCGAAGAGATCAAGAAACTTGAAGCGGCTGGTTTGGTCAGAGGAGTGTTGCATCCGACGTGGTTGGCGAACCCGGTGGTGGAGCGCAAGGCGTATGGGAAATGGAGGCTTTGCATAGACTTCATAGATCTGAACAACGCATGCCCGAGGGACCCTTTCCCCTTGCCGCATATTGACCAGATTGTGGATTCCACTTCCGGGTGCGATCCGCTTTCCATCTTTGGTGCATACTCTGGATACCATCAGATATTCATGTCTAAGGAAGATGAGGAGAAGACAGTGTTCATAACCCCATGTGGCACGTACTACTTTGTACGGATGCCCCTCGGGTCAAAAAGCATTGGGTCCACTTTTGTAAGGGCAGTGCAAATTTGGTTTGGGCCTTAGTTACACCGAAATATTGAAGCTTACATGGATGACATACTGGTCAAAACCAAGGACAGATCAACGCTCATTCAGGACTTGGAAGAGACCTTTGCAAACCTGCGCAAGATCAACTTGAAGTTGAACCCTGAGAAGTGTGTGTTTGGCGTTCCCTGCGGCAAGCTACTTGGCTTCTTTGTGTCTCACCGAGGGATAGAGGCTAACCCCGACAAGATCAGAGCGATCGAGCAGATTCAAGTTGTCGGTGTTCTGGGAACGGGGGTCCCCAGACATGCCTGCCTGCGGCCCATGGTGTGGCTCCTCCATCGGCCGAGTACGGCCCATCTTCACCAGCAAACACTAAAGACCCTCGCGAGGGGCCGTGCCTCGCAAGGTCGACGAGACAAGACCTCCTCAGGGGCGGCCTCACTAGACTGGCTCGCGAGGAGCAGAGAGATCAAGGCGAGGGGCACCTCTCGAGGTTCCCGTGACATGAGCCGTGACGACCAAGGCTAGGCGGGCACAGGGTACTCGTTGCCTCTTTGGTGCTAAAGGGGAAAGCGCAGGCGAGGGGTCCCGAGGCATGAGGAAAAGGTTTCCATATCGGTGCAACGAGAGCAAGACCAACAGGACGGCAGGACGGAGGTCATCGCAGAGCCCAAGACAGCGTCACCACCAGAGCCTTTAGCAGCGAAGACCACCTTTTGTCAGCATAGCTTTTACTAGCTATCCCCCTTAAAATTGGCCGTTGTGGGATCCCTTCCCTCCTTACATTTGGGAAGAGGACCAGGGCCTCTATAAATAGGACTAGCCACCACCTTAGCAAGGGGATGGATAATTCAGATCACCCTCGACCACACAAGCTCACCGAGCTCAAGAACACCTCTCCTCAGGAGGCTATTCTTCCCTTATACTTGTTCATCCTCAGTCTACAAGGCAATCCACCACACCACACTGGAGTAGGGTATTACACCACATCGGTGGCCCGAACCAGTATAAACTCTTGTGTCCCTTGTTCTCCGTGTTCGACCTGCTGAGCTTTGAGATCGTGGTGAGTGGGCAAGCTAGGGAAAGGGAGAGGTCTTCATGCGCACCCCAGAGTTTGAACCTTAAGGGTTTTGCCGGAACCCGCAATCTGACACTTGGCACGCCAGGTAGGGGTGCGCTGAAGCTTTCCTTTCATTGATCCACGCTCCACCGCTCCACCACGTCCATGGCAGACGCGCGCCAAGCTCGTGCCGAGCGCCTGGCCGCCCGCGTCACTCAGACGGCCCCTGTCGGCAGGCCTTCCCGTTGTTCTCCATCACCCGCCGCCAACGCCGCCACCGGCCCGGCGGGAAACGAGCAGCAAGCATCTTCGCTGCAACCCTCGGTGCGGCAGGACAGCCGCACGGCTACCCTGTCGCTGACTCCGGCCGGCTCATCGTCCCACGCACCCACGGACGCGCAGGTCGCGCTGCTCATGGCACACGAGCTCCTGTGTTACCGCCCGGTCGACGACCTCTACGAGGACTAGCTAGACCGCATCGCCCAGCTCGTTAGCGCCACTGGGGGCTCACCTGTCCTGTCTCTCTCGCTACCTCGCCCTCCTCCAGCCTCGCGTGTAGCCCACGGAGCACCTCCGCCACCTCCACACCAAGACGGTGCCCTGGCGCCAAGACGCGCGGCCCCTCGGCGCGACCCACCGCGCCGGGCGCCCGCGCGTGAGGAAGGAAGCTGCCAAGAAGTTCCCCGGCCGCAAGAAAATGCTCCTGCACTCCCGGCACCACCACGACAAGACAACGTGCCGCCTGCGATTGCGGTGCGCGGGCATCAATAGTAGGCTCCGCCTCTACAAACGGCCCCGATGGCCACAGCAGGCTCTCGCGCCTTCACTCCGGAGCTGCGTAGCATCGTCTGGCCAGGCAAGTTCAAGCCAGACCTGCCTCCTCGCTATGACGACACCCTCGACCCTGCGGAGTTCTTGCAGCTCAACGAGCTCAACATCAAGGCAGCTAACAGCGACGAGAAAATCATGGCGAACTGGTTCCCCATGGCTCTCAAGGATGGTGCTCGCTCGTGGGTCCCGAACTTGCCCCCGGGATCGATCTCTTTCTGGGGTGAGATGCGCGACCGCTACGTCGCCAACTTCCAGGGCACTCGCGCCCGCCCTCCGGCCACGGGTAACCTGCGCCGCATCAAGCAGCAGCCAGGAGAGAACTTGCAGAAGTACATCCAGCGCTTCAACAGTGTTTGCCTCAAGATCCCCAAGGTGACGGACGAGGCCATCATTTCAGCGTTTTCTGATGGTGTCCGCGAGGTCAAGATGAAGGAGGAGCTCGCCATCCACGAGGAGCTATCCACGGCTCTGGAGATGTTCAACATAGAGATCAAGTGCGCAAGAGCTAAGGAAGGGGGCCTTTCCCTCCTCGAGCTCCCTACTGCTGACCCAGAGGAGAAGAAAGCCAAGGCCAAGGACGTGAAGTGCAAGGGGGTGGCTGTGCTTGCAGCGGATCCAGACACGAAGCGCAGCCGGGACCACCCCGAGTCGTCCAAGAGCAACCGTCCATTATGCGCCTTCCACAACGTACACAGCCACAACACCAACGATTGTCAGGAGCTCAGGGCCATTTGAGATGTACTCGGTCGACGCCCCGAGTGCAACGACCAGCGCTACGGCCGAGGAGGACCACGAAGTGGGGGACGCTGGGACGACTGCGGCCCCCGCCAGGAGTGGCGCGACCGGCCTCGTGAGGACCGCTGGCAGGACCAGCCTCGTGAGGGCGCCTGGAGGGACCAGCCGAGCAAGGACCGCCCTTAGGGCAATGCTGGTCTCCCTCCACTCCTGCCACCACCATGAAGAAACCACGACCACCATCATGACGAGGGGGCTGGGGGCTTCTAGGAGCCGCGTGCTATCGCCTGCATCTTGGGCGGAGCTCAGGCCCCAGCATCTCAGTGCTTCTTCAAGTAGTTTGCTCACGAGGTGAACGCGGCCCTCCCCAGGCTCGAGGCCACACGCCTGCTCAGGTGGTCCAAATGTGCCATCACCTTCAACTCCTCGGACCAGCTCAAGTGCGCGGCGACTGCCGGTGCTCTGCCGATGCTTTGCTCGCCCGTCATCAGCAACGTCCAAGTCACCAAGACCCTCATCGAGGGCAGCGCAGGGCTCAATGTCCTATCCGTCGAGACATTCGATATCCTCCAAGTACCATACGATCAGCTGCAGCCTACCAAACCCTTCTCAGGAGTGACCGACGGCTCTACCACCCCGATAGGGCAGGTCCGTCTCCCTGTCACCATCGGCAAGCGCGACAACTACCGCACCGAGCTCATCGACTTCGACATCGCCCACATCCGTCTACCGTACAATGCCATCCTTGGGTAGGCAGCATTAGCCAAGTTCATGGTTGTGACCCACCACGACTACAACTTCCTCAAGATGCCAGGAAGCGGCGGAATCATTACAGTCCCCTGCGAAGAAACAGATGTGGTGTGCTCCCCGGAGCGCACCTTCTAAGCCGCAGCAATCGAAGACCCCGACAGTGAGGGCACCCTGTACCCTCCTGAGGCCATCCCCAAGAAGAAGAAGCAACTACTCCGCACAGGGCCTCAGGAGAGCGGCGTCTCCAGCGGCGCCGCCTCAGGATCAGCGCCCGCACCTGGGGCGCCTCCCTCCCTCGCATAGGAAGGCGCGCCCGGCGCCCTCCTCGGGCGAGGCTCGGGGGCTCTCTTCTGGAGGGCCTCAGACCTAGCCAGCATCGCGAGGGAGGCGCTTGAGCACCACGTGGAGGCATGCTTTGCGGCATGTTTCCCTCAAGAGGGCATTGGGCGAGGTGCGCCCGGTGCTCAGGAGTTCATCATCAAGGCCACCCAGGAGCTTCAAGAAGCAAGGACCATGTGCGGCGACTGCCGCCCACCTAGCGCAGCTCCCCATCCTCACGAGGACGACGGGCTGCACGTCTGCATGGACATTCTAGGGGTCAACAAGGCCGCGTCTCAGGAGCGCTTCTGGCCTTCGCGCGTTGAGCGCTGCGAGGGTCCATCCCACAGTTATGTCTACATGCCATTTGGCTTGCCAAACGTGGCGGCCGCCTTCCAACGCCACCTGCGGAGTGTCCTGTCTGCTCAGGAAGCCGGCACCACGCAGTCGGGGCGGAGATGGCGACGGTCCTCGAAGTCCCGCCCGGGCCCCCAGAGCCTCTCGAGGCTCAGGGTCCCGGCGGCTCATGAGGAGCAACTCCTTCATCGCGCACCTTTGGCTACCTCAACCCTCCTTCGACAATGGTACCAGGTGACATTTTCCAAGTTTAATCAGCTGGGAGCGCCCCTCGGGCTGCAAGATTCCCAGGTCGCACGGGCCTGTCCCTGCGGCATGTATCCTTTTGCATCCTTAGCTTGCTCTGTCGGGGGCGCCCCTCGGGCTACATCATCCCCAGGCCGCTCTGGTCCGTCCCAGTGGCATGTACCGTTCTTGCATCTATCTGAACTAGCTTATCTCCTTGCGTGGTTTTCTTACGAATGTCGCTTGTTTGATTACACCCCACGGCATCCCGCGTTGCTAACCGATGTCTTGTTTACCCCGTGGTGAAAACTCCACATACCGGCATGGCGCTTGTGCTCGGGTCCGTCCCGGCAACGCTGATAAACCTGAGAGATCGAGCTCTGGTCGCGGCCCGCTGCGCACACGTCACCTCATCAGATCCTCAGTGCCTTCGTCTTCTTGTGGAACAATCAGCAACTGCGTAACCAGCGCGATCGCGGGCTATGCTCTCTCTCCAACTAACCTACGTGCAGGAAGCTCCCGAGGATGACAGCGGGCGGTAACGCGGGCACCTTCTTTTCCCATGCAATTCGCTTGCGCATTTAAAGGGGGGCACCTGAGCAACGCGCCTCAGGATCTCTTACTGGCTCTCCATCCCTCACCCCTGGCCTTGAGCACGGCATCGCGACCTGGCATACCAGCGGCGGCTGAGCTCGCTCGAGGGCTGGGACCCGAGGACATAGAGCACATGAAAGAGCATGGTAAAAGGGGGAAAGCTCGCACGGGCCTAACCCGGCTACACTACGGCCATTGACGCACGAGCCTGGCGCATCACGAGGAGTCGAATCTGGACCGCTAAGATAAGTTTTGCACCTGGGTCCGCCACGCGTTGCGACATAGGATTCCCGTCTCTTGCAGCCTTACTACGACGATGCCGCTTTCCTTTCCTACCTTCAGGTAGCTTCTTGCACGCTAAAGGGGACCTCTTGAGCATCGCGCCTCAAGATCTCTCACTGGACCTCGGGCCGCTCACCTCCTGGCCTTGACCACGGCATTGCGACCTGTCATACCAGCGACGGCTGCAGCCTGCCTTGGGACTAGGACCTGTCGGCGTAGAGCACCAAGCTACCGCGAGGTCAGAAAGGGTGGACGGAGCCGAAGCAAGACATGCAGTCGTAAATCTTCATAATAAGGGAAATATTAAACAAAAGGCACTACAGATCCTTTACACACCCCCACGGGGTTTGTCTCGATTCCGCGCAGGGAACAAAAGAAGAAGGTTTCTAGGAGCCCTATCTACAAGCGCCAACGCCGTCGATGCCATCATCAACAGTGGGCCACGGGAGGCCGACGCCAACCCCATCCAGATCAACAGCGGTGGCGGCGGACGCCGCTGCTGCGCTCCGTGCACAGCGAGAGCTCGGGGGCACGTAGCTGTCGTCGCTCGTCTCCGGAGTCTTGTAGGGCTCGGGAGAGTCGTTGGACTCCCAAGCACCATCGCTGCTGCTGGAGGAACCGCTCGCGAGGCCAGCAGCTGGCCCGGCTCCTGCCGCTGTGTCATCCAACCGACCCCCTCCAGGGCAGCACTCCGGGCGGCGGCCTTCCCCGTCGAAGACCTTGAATAACATCGTGGAGGCACCGTCGTATTCGAAGTGGATGGTGAGGGCGCCCTCCGCATGGCAAACTCGGGCGAACTCACCCCATCCGCGAGTCATGAAGATTTTGCCTGGGAAGACGACCTCAACCTCTG
Organism: Aegilops bicornis; assembly: GCA_021605145.1. NCBI lineage: Eukaryota > Viridiplantae > Streptophyta > Magnoliopsida > Poales > Poaceae > Aegilops > Aegilops bicornis. The sequence continues at coordinate 275,242,873 of CM038673.1, forward strand.
CCCCCGTCACCGGGGCATCGCACTCGGCGTGTCGCAGCCATAGCTCGAGGGGACCCCTCAGCGGCATCTCGGCGGAGAAGAACTGCGCAGAGGCATTGCCGCCCACACCACCAGTTCACGCGAGAAGCCCTCGGTGTGGGTTCCTGGGGCGACGACGCGTGCCACTGCCGGCGCGGCGACCATGGCCGCGAGGTGGACGGTGTTGGTCGCCGCCTCCTCCTCCGGAGCCCTCGACCTGGGCATACAAAGGTAGCGGGTATTCGGGAGGAGGCCGCTCATACCAAGGCCTCGACACCTCCGGCCTCACGACTACGTCGCAGCGGCGGGCCAGCCTCTTCTTTGGCGGAAGCGGCCCCGGCTCGTCGCGGGGGGCTTTTCCCTTCTCAGCGGCCAAGAACCTCCGTATTGGAGCCATGGGTGTCGCTGCTAGCAATGAAGCAAGGGAGAAGAAGCAAGCGAAACGGGAAGAGATGGGCGACGGGGGCTCTTCCCCCCTACTCATTTATAGCAGGAGAAGGCCAACCGGCGACCCCCACGATCGGAGCTAATGATGGTTTTCTCTGCATGCACCAGGGACTCGTCAAGTCGGGCAGTTGCCGAGGCAGCGTGGGGAAGTGGAGACTCTCACGTCCCATCAGTCGCCACACATCAATCAAGGCCGCAGGCGGTTGGGGCCCGCGACAATCCACACTTGCCCCTTGGCTTCGCCTCGAAGCCAAGTCCGAGCGCGCCTTTGGCCCGGGCTCTTGTCGGCGTTGCAGGAACGGGGTCCCAGACTTGCTCGCTGCGGCCCACGGCGTGGCTCCTCCACCTGCCTGGTATGGCCTATCTTCACCAGCAAACACTCAAGACCCTCGCGAGGGGCCAAGCCTCGCGAGGCGGATGACACAAGACCTCCTCAAGGGCGGCCTCACTAGGCTGGCTCGCGAGGAGCGGAGAGATCAAGGCGAGGGCCACCTCGTGAGGTTCCTGTGACGTGAGCCGTGACGACCAAGGCCAAGCGGGCACCAGCGAGCATAGGGTAACCCTTGCCTCTTTGGTGCTAAAGGAGTAAGCGCAGGCGAGGATTCCGAGGCATCAGGCAAAGGTTTCCATATCGGTGCAACGATACCAAGACCAGCAGGACGGCTGGAGGGAGGTTATCGCGGATCCCACGATGGCGTCACCACCAGAGCCTTTAGCAGGCGAAGACCACCTTTTGTCAGGATAGTTTGTACTAGCTGTCCCCCTTCCAATTGGCCGTTGTGGGATCCCTTCTCGCCTTACATTTGGGAAGAGGATCAGGGCCTCTATAAATAGCACTAGCCACCACCTTAGCAATGGGACGGATCATTCAGATCACCCTCGACCACACAAGTTCACTGAGCTCAAGAACACCTCTCCTCAGGAGGCTGTTCTTCCCTTGTACTTGTTCATCCTCAGCCTACAAGGCAATCTACCACACCACACTAGAGTAGGGTATTATACCACATTGGTGGCCTAAACCAGTATAAACTCTTGTGTCCTTTGTTCTCTGAGTTTGATGCGCTGAGCTTTGAAATCATGGTGAGTGGGCGAGCTAGGGGAAGGGAGAGATCTTCATGCACACCCGAGAGTTCAAACCTTAAGGGTTTTGCCAGAACCCACAATCTGACACAAGCACCCAAGACAGTCAAGGATGTGAGGCGTTTACCTGGATGTGTTGCTGCACTGAGTAGGTTCATTTCCAAGTCTGCCGAGCGCGCCCTGCCGTTCTTCAAAATTCTGAAGTAGGCATGGCCCATGAAATGGACCCCGGAGGCAGAATTAGCGCTGCGGGACTTAAAAGCCCATCTTTCCTTGGCTCTCACCTTGGTCGCGCTAAAACCACAAGAGTCGTTGCTGCTATATTTAGCGGCAACCATTCAAGTGGTTAGTACAGCGCTGGTGGCATAGCAGGAAGTTGATGAGGGAGCAACCAGAGGTGTTGTTCCCCCTCTCCCCGGAGAAGGAAGTGAACCAGTCACGACAAGGTTGGGTACGGATCAAGAGAAAGAAGAGCAGGATAGTGAAGGCAATCCCAAGGCCACGGCAAAGAAGAACGTGGTGCAGCGACCAGTTTACTTTATTAACTCCATGTTGCAGGGGGCTAGGTCAAGGTACTCTGGAGTGCAAAAATTGATCTTCGGCCTCATCATGGCCTCAAGGAAATTACGACAGTACTTCCAAGCCCACGAGATCACAGTTGTCACTCGTTTCCCTTTGCAACGCATACTGAGGAAACTGAGGCCACCGGCAGAATAGTTGTATGGGCATTAGAGTTGTCAAGTTCTGGTCTGAAGTATGAAAGTACCTCTACCATTCAGAGCAGGGCACTGGCAGAGTTCATTGCGGAATGGGCACATACTCTAGACGAAGAGACACCAGAAATAGTTGTCCCCGACAAGGAGGCACCCCAAGAGTGGATCATGTACTTCGATGGTATTTCTCATTGCAAGGTGCAGGGGATAGCATGCTCTTTGTCACGCCCACCGGAGAGCACCTCAAGTATGTGGTCCAAATGCATTTTCCTTGGGATAAAGCTACCAACAACACAACAGAATATGAAGGGCTCCTTGCCGGGCTCAGGATTGCAGTAGAGTTAGGGATTAAGAAGCTGATAATCCATGGAGATTCGCAGCTTGTGGTGAGGCAGGTTAACAAGGATTACCAGAGTCCATTAATGGAGGCATACGTCGAAGAATTAAGGAGGTTGGACGAACACTTTGACGGATTGCAAACAGAGCACGTGCCATGTGCGGAAAATGCCACTGCTGATTATTTGTCAAATTGTGCCGCACAAAAGCTCCCCATGGAACCAGGGACCTTTGTCCTTCATTTGACACAACCATAAGTATCTCCATTGACGATGGCTAGTAAAAGGAGGAAGCTCGACTCCGACAAGGCTTTACCGGCAGGGCCTCCAGAGGTCCCTGGTAGCGAAGCTGCCGGGAATAATGCCACTTCGCTTGGTGAGCTGCATTCTTCCGTTGGACCACAAGTCCTTGTGGTCGAGGTAGGCGCTCCCACGAGTGAGGAGGTGTCATTGGTCCTATTTGTCGACCACGAGCTCCAACTTGGGTGCGACACATTGTTCGCTACCTCCAAACTGGAGAACTTCTCGAAGAGCAAGATGAAGCTGAATGAGTAGCCTGGAGGGCCAATATGTATCAGTTTGTCAATGAAACATTATATAGATGGAGGCCCAATGGTGTGAAATTCAAGTGCATTTGCCGGGAAGAGGGGAAGGAACTGTTGGCAAAAATACACAAAGGCATGTGCGGCTGGAAGTGGAGCCTGTGAGGAAGGTAACCGCACAATCAACCATTAAGGTCTTGAAAGGATTGGTGTGCCATTTCGGAGTACCCGCCAGAGTTATCACTGACAATAGCACCCAATTCATAAGCCGCTCCTTCATGCAATACGTTCAAACCCTTGGAAGCAAGGTTTCATTCGCCTTCGTCGCTCATCCCAGGAGTAATGGACAGGCTGAGAGGATGAACACTGAAGTGTTGTGTGGGCTCAAGACAAGGACTTTTGATAAGCTCACTACTGTAGGATGCTGCTAACGTGACACTACGATCAAAGACCCTTCAATGAAACAGTGTGCGATGCAATAATCGCAATCGGTGGTGTAAATAACCCGTCAAAAAAGGTGCAAAATCTTTGCGATGGAGGATGCATCAAACACGGTTCTGATTTTAGTTGTGAGTGCGATGCAGGGCATACGGTTAAGTTCAATTAACTGTTTGCGTTGAGGAGGAACAAAAGAAACGAGCAGCCCGATGAAGGTGTGTGCGATATACATCATACCGTTCACTCAGATGAATTGTTTGTGATTAGGCAACACAAAAGAAACGGTCAGCCAGATCAAGGTGTGTGCGATATACGGCATGCGGTTCACTCAAACGAGTTGTTTGCGTTGAAACAAGAGAACAGAAATGGTTCGACTTAACAAGATGTGTGTGATACGCGGGAAACATGTCTGTAATAGGAAATGTGTGCGAAGACCAATAACTACACAGACGATTGCTACTAACAAGGCGTGTGTGTTGTGAGCAAATGATTGCTGGTATACAATTGTGAGTGATTGAAGAAAACATCACCGACGGGTTCCATTGTTTAGTCATTGTGCGATGTGATTTTCTTTGTCCGCACAACATCTACGCTCTGTTACAGAGCATCAACATATGTACTTAAGAATAAAGCATTGTATAACCAAATTAAGCATACAATTACACAAGTGACTACACACATAACATTTCCACACACCAAAGTAAGCAATTACATGCATACTAAACTAGGAGAAACGAGGATCTAATCATCTACTTATTGTTGTGACGATGCTTGCCATTGCTCTGCTTCCAGCTGGATCCCTGGCCATTTTGGGGAAGGAGGCACTTCCTCATGTCAACGATCCGCCTGTACATGTCATAGCTCGTTTACGCTTCCTTGGCCGCGTACACGACGTGAGCTTTTTCGAGTTTCTCCATCCAGGCCGAGTGCCAGCCACGCTTGTCCTTGTTGCACGAATCCTTCATGTCTCTGTAGTAGGGGTCGATGATGGCCTCGGCGAGGTGAACTAGTGAGTCCTTCTCATGCTCCTTGCTGCCCCAGATCTTGTATTGGCCCTGGATGTTAATAAGATTCTGGCAGGCGATGTCCGAATTCTCGAGCGCCTTTACATCGTTGGTGATGTCCACCGTAGCGAACATGTAGTGGGGGCTGTTGACAAACCTGGCGAAACGCTCGCAAAGCCTTTGTGGCCAGGCAGTAGTGGTAGACGAGGACGTGGTGGCGCACACACATCTAGGCGACGATGACCCTGGGACGAGACCCGGCATGAGCACGGGTGTACTCGAGGTCGAACACGACCACCTTGCACTTCTCCTCGGCAAGCAACAGCTCCATGATGTGGATGGAGCGCTCCACCCAGACCGGGTTGTTGGTGTACACCACCGAGAGGTCCATGAACCTTCTATGGGTGTCCACCACGGCACGCATGGTGAACTGCTGCTCGTTGTCGGCAGCCGCTCGGGGCGCCATTGGAGATGCACAGGATACCCTCTAAGAATTTCTCATGGTGGGTGTGCTTCTTGCAATGGTGGGGCGCGATCGAAAGGTTGAAGAGACACAAGGGTTAAATGGGCGTTGTAATAAATTTGGGCCGACCGGCCTGTAATCGTCACGTCTTGTCACGGCATTCATAGCGGAGGATTCCAGTGCATGCTTGACAACACCGCACCGCACGCGTGAGCTCGAAGATGCGCCAAATGTATCATCGGTGAGCCTGTTCCCGTGCTACCGCGCAAGCTTCCCGCCCGGCTAGTTTGGCCACGCGTCGGCTAGAAGAGGGACAAATTGTGGGCGTTTATTGGCAAAAAGCTTTGTAAAAATGAAGTGTGTGGAATGACTTCGGTCATAAGTTTACCCTTGGGTGATGAGGTCAAAGTTACACAGAAGTGTGATGATGGACACTCGACTGCGACAATTAATTATGCGCTCTACAGGGCACACGGTGGAAGAAACCAACTATGTGCAATAATGTCGAAGATCGCAATCAAGTTAGCTATAGAGACCATGTGCTGTGAGATCGACAAGGTAAACAGATTCGAGAATGGTTAATAAAATCCAAGACCATTGCACATTAAGGTCAAAATAGTGCTACCAATATACGAGTCTCATATGATGCCATTTCAATGATTATACCACAAAAGCTCGAAATATTACATGGTTCAAATTCCAGAGTTATATGGCTCAAATTCAAAGATTACAAGGTTCAAACTGATATTAGAAATGAAATTCAGCTCATCACCGTAGAACGCCACGCTTGATCTGGCGATCATGGATATCAGAGAGGTTTAAACTATTATTACCACTTCTCAGTCTGGTTTCGAAACCTCACAATTTTTGCAAAGGGGTCAGCCATTGAGAAGTCATGTATGGGGTTGACATGATGACTTCCGATTACTCTGCCATCTGAAGTTCCAAAATGAAATCCGGCATCTTTGGAGCCTGTTCCATTCTGCCGTAGGCACCTGCGCTGATCAACAAACCATTCATTTTTGCTAAATAAATGTAGGGCAAACCTCATTACCTTCAGCACCCTTGCTCTGAGAACAAAGAACCTGGCGAATATAACCTTCGGTAAGGTCCCTCGGTAGGAGTTCAAAGTAATTTCTGAGAGATGCAGATTTAGGCATTCGACGTGATTGTTATATTGTATGACATTATCCACCACTGGGCCTAATCTTATCTGCAAAAGAAGAAAATGTGTTAGTGTCTACATGCAGTTTTGAACACTACTATAGGCCTATTTGGTTTGCAGGATTTGTAAAATGCACTAACATGCCATCTTTGATCTGACATGATTAACATGGGCATTTGATTACATTCTAGAAAAATGTAGCTTTCTTCACAAGAGGTTGGAGTGGATGAAAAGTTCCCTAAGAAATCTATTACAGATGAATCCAAAGGATAAATGCTTATTTATTGTAACCATATGGATCAAGCAACCAATATGGGGGGGGGACATGTATGTACTGAAATCCTCCAAAAGAATCCTTCAGAAATCGTAGTACATTGTCATTGTAAACTTGGAAAAAGGTGTCACCAACTGAACTCCCTGATGGTTAACATTTAACAGGAAAGGAACATCACCTCGATATATAGCTTCTCCAGGCACGGCTTCTCAGGAAAGTGACAACTTGCTCCAGGTTGGGGCCGATAGATTCTAGTGCCAAGACCTTCATTGTGCGTAGTTTCGGGGTCAAGCTTGTCGGAATCATTTTCTGAATGACACACGAACAAACATCTTCAAAATTATAAATAATGTTCATTTGTAGAAGGAGAGGTAGAAGGCGGTTGTTGTACCTGAACGGGTGTGGATCCAATAGCAAGTTCGGAGTATTTGTCAAACGAGTAGCCCACCAGTGTCAATTTCGGTGCAGAAATGAAATTGATTCTTGCTGGACCTTCTTGATCAACTACAAGTAATCTCTCAAGTGTAGGTGTTTCCTCAATGACCATACCATGGTACACATCTTGTGATGTCTTCCTGCAGCACCAGCAACACACATAAATAGTCTGGAGAGTCATGGAGGCGATGTGGAAGGTACTCAATCCATTGATCGCCTAAAGATGAAGGTACTCGAGTGTAGTACAGCCACGGAGCAGGTGCTCCATGTCACCGTTTGAGAGGCAGACGACGACGAGCTCGAGGTGCTTCAGTCGTGGTAGAATAAGAGCGGGCGTGTCATTAAGGGGGGATGGCAGTTCCTGAACTTGGCGACGCGCAGCGTGGGTGCGAGGCCGAGCGCGGATGTTGGCAGTGAGCGCATATGCCCATCATCAAAACTGAGCTCCTCGAGCTGATCTAGGGCGGGGGATCGGAACCAGTCGTCAAGCTTGGCTCGGTCCTTGCCGCTGGAACGGAACTTGCCCATTCTAAGGCCTCTGGTTGGGCCAAGGTGACTTCCGGGGATCTTGGAGAAGGCATCGAAGCTGTTGCGATAGCCACTGCAGAGCTCGTGGGTGTCGATGAGGTCGAGAGGGCTGGAGTTCCATAGGGGACGCCATTGCTGGGAAAGGACGGTTGTCCGCGCCCTATATTTGATTGGGAGGAGGGAGATGATGACTGTCAACATCTCATCAGGGAGGCTGCTGATGAAGTCTAGGCCTGCTGGAGTCACTTGCGGTTCTAGCTCGCCCCACCTCTACATGTTGGCAGCTCCGTTCTCGACCTCCGGAGTCTCCTTGTCAGCGGCACTTTTTGATAGAAATGGGAGTACAGGGAATATTTGGTTAAAACAGGGCAATAGAAAAGTGTATTGGTAACTAGAAGTTATTAGGTAGGAATATAGTAAGAAAAGGGAATAACAATTGGTTGCTTAAATACTACACAATTCATTTGATATCGCTGGGTAAGTCAACATGCAGATAGTTAAAAAGAATACTTACTTTGAACAAAGTCTGGACGGATGATATCGTCGGGGAAGCTAGCATATATATCATGACCAGGACGTTTTATGTGCAGTGCAATTCTAGTGCTAGCTTTCTGTTCGTAAAACTTAGAAATTTCTTTCCAAATGACAATGCCAAAATAGGAGTCACCACGTTCATCAAGTCTTACAGTAGCAGTGATTGTAAATCCATGGTTTGTGCGTAGTATGACATCCCTGCAGTCTTGATTTATGTAAAGGGAAAGATTGTGCACTATAGATTATGTTGCATAGCAAAGGGCGCGCTGCAGAAAATGGTAGGATTGTTAAAGAAAATATGGTAACATGCAAATATGGGCCCAAATTGAAAGAACTCTACAGTAGACGAATCGAAGGACAAAAATCTATAATTAAACAGATAGGGTAAATATGATGTCATGGAAATATGAGAGTAATCAAAAGAACAATACATCATTAATTTTCCTAATATAGAAAGAAGAGGGGGAAAATCCCCTTTAACATATATGGTGCATGTGGCACCTTTTATCCAAATGTAGTAATATTTAGAATATGTTCAGGAAAGTAGGGTGTCGGTGTCAAAACCGGAGGATCTCGGGTAGGGGGTCCCGAACTGTGCGTCTAGGCGGATGGTAACAGGAGACAAGGGACACGATGTTTTTACCCAGGTTCGGGCCCTCTAGATGGAGGTAATACCCTACTCCTGCTTGATTAATATTGATGATATGGGTAGTACAAGAGTAGATCTACCACGAGATCAAGGAGGCTAAACCCTAGAAGCTAGCCTATGGTATGATTGTTGTTCGTCCCCACGGACTAAAACCCTCCGGTTTATATAGACACCGGATAGGTTAGGGTTACACAGTCGGGTTACAATGGTAGGAGATCTACATATCCGTATCGCCAAGCTTGCCTTCCACGTCAAGGAAAGTCCTATCCGGACACGGGACGAAGTCTTCAATCTTGTATCTTCATAGTCCAGGAGTCCGGCCAACGGTAAGAGTTCGGCTATCCGGACACCCCCTAGTCCGGGACTCCTCGGTAGCCCCGAACCAGGCTTCAATGACGATGAGTCCGCCACAGAGATTGTCTTCGCATTGCGAGGCGGGTTCTTCTCCAAATTCCATATACTTGTCGAATAGTGTCCGGCTCGATAAATGCTGCGCTCCTCGGCCTGCGCCCAATAATGGCCATCTTCCACGTGCTTGAATGAATGCGAAAAGCCGTGGTATTTTTACAATTACCCCTAGCCGCGCAAATGAGCCGCTTATAAAGGGGCAAGGATCTAGATCTGAATCACACCATTCCCCTTTGCGAAGCTTTCATCGGAGCGCCTCTTGACCAAAGCCCATTCCATCATGGACAATGACGCTGCTCCTCCTCTCAAGGCCCCAGCCCTCGGCCAGAAATTGGGAGAGATGCTCGGTCCCAAGATAGCGAGCTAGTTATACTCCAAGCCAAGGGATTTCTCCCTCCGGCCTTCATGGTACCTGTTCGAGCCGGACTTGCCACCTACAAGGGCGGAAAGCAAGCGGAGAGCGTCCCCGATCCCTCTAAAGAAGAGCAGGTGTGCTTCATCTCTTATCTAGTAAGACGACTCGGATTTCCAATCCATCCGTTTCTCCGGGGCCTCTTGGAGTTCTACGGCCTCCAACTGCACCATCTTACTCCTGCCTCCATCTTGCACATCGCGGGCTTCGTGGCCCTTTGCAAACTATTCTTGGGCGTCGAGGCTCACTTCGGGCTGTGGAAGAGAATATTCTGCCTAGTACCCCGCTCTCATGAGGGGTCAATATATCAAGTGGGCGGAGCCGAGTTATGGCAAGATCGCCGGGACGGATACCTATCCGGAACCCCAAAGAAGGCGTCCAAGACTGGCCTTGAATGGTTTTACATGGAGGACGCCCCGTCCGCTGCCGGATCCTATTCGGATCGGCCTTCCGGAGTTCAGCAATGCTCCATCGAAGAAGCGCCTAAGCCGGGCGCCCTTGGAGCCCCTGGAGAGAAGATGACCGGGATGTCCGTTATTTGATGAGCCGAATAAGGTTACTGGCTCATGCCGGATTGACCATGACAGGAGTCATGGCAATCTGCGTTATGAGGGGAGCGCAGCCGCTCAAATACAGGGGCCACCCCATGTGGGACTTCAACGGGGAGGACGATGCCACCCGTCATGGCCGCAAAGGGCTGTGGATCGGTCACCGAACTGGTGAAGATCTTGTCTGCCATGTACAAAGGAGAGGAGGAGGATTTCCTCCGTGTCAACCCTCTAAAGGAGTTTTCTTCGAGTAATCCTCGAAGCTGGGTAAGCAAACATTTTATGACCTGTACTATCCATGTTCCCGTAGCTAAATATCTCATTTCATGGTTTTTGCGCAGGAACTGCGCCGGACTGTGGAGAAGATACACAGCCCGCCCCCACAACCCGAGGATCCGGAGCGGTCCCTCGATCCGACCTCCGAAGAGGATCCGGATATAACGGTGGAGTTGATCGACGGGGTGTTCTACCAACTTAGCGTCGACAACGCTTTGGTGGCCATTACGGCCGGTTACCCCGGAATACTTCCAGCCCCACAGGTAACTGAGACCGAGATCCCAAAAACCCTGATAATGACCCATCCATGCTTATTTTTGATCACCATATACCAATGGTGCTTCGCAGGGGGTACCTTTGAGGTAGGAAGCCGAGCCCGCTGCCATCGCCAACAAAGGGCAAGGCGGCCTCAAGCTAAAAAGAAGTGCGGTCCGGATCGAAACTCCACCGCAACGGTATGGCATGTCACCATACTTCCAGGATTGATTCTCGGAAGGCGATTAACGCCGATGCTCTTTTCAGAAAAGAGCTCGCCGGACTGAGTCCGGAGAGGCTGCCGATCGAACCTTCACCGGACAAGCTTCAAAGCCGGGTCCGGAAGCTGAGGCGAGCACGAGACGTGCGTCGGATGCTCCTCCAACAGAGGATGCCGACAGGTTGTCCGCCACCAACTCTGAGGTGGAGAGCGCCTTGAATCACAAAGGCGTCGCAGACAGTTCTTCGTGGACGCATGTTTCTCCCTGCAGGCCTTGAATGCCTTTGATTCGGGAGATGCGCATCTCCGTGCCGCCAAGATGGTCTAGCCAGAGCCACGGAGCAAAGTATGTGAAGGACATACGGGTAAGGAAATTTGATGATTATATATGCCAAGAGTCTCCCGAGACTTAAAATAGTTAGAATAACTGATTTAAGGATCATTTGTTATGCAGATCTTACAAAAAGAATACCCGATCGTCCCAGAGTTGGAAGAGTGCAGGCCCAACTTGAGGCCGCACAAGCCGCCACGGGGAGCCACAGAGACCCCTCCGTAATATACGCTTCAGAAGATAAATAATTTATGAAGTGCGGCGGGTGTGTAAATCTGACAAAAACATTGCAGATGGCGCCGGACCAAATCCGGACAAGCAACAGCTCCTACGCCAGTTAAAGGCCGGTGAGAGCGTGCTTACGAGGGTGCGGCAGAAGAAGAATAACCTCCAAGACGCCAACACCAAGCTGGGTGAGGAACTAAAGGACGTTCGTGCCCAGTTAGGCGACCAGTAAAGGAGAATCGGCGGCTTCGTCGCGGCATTTTCAGTAAGTGCTTGAGCGAATTTTGAAAGAGTTCGGCGAGGAAGGCGAATCGACATAGACATGTATGTAGGTTTGCTCACTGTGTCGCCCCGAGGAGGAGATGCCCAATTCTTCGGGTGATCTTCTTCCCGAATTCGCGCCACCGCATTTAACGAAGTCCGGCAGGTGATGAAAGGCATCGGCCAAGCCTTGTGGCTATCTATCTCCCCGCTCAAGGCATTGGGGAGTGGCGGAGCGGCTTCAAGGAGCACGGCGGCGCTCCGCTATGGAAGATATCGGCCTGCCGGCAAGGCCAGGGAGGCTCGGGCCATGGTGAAGACGCTGACACGGTTGGTGACCCAAACCACATGGCCGAGGTCGGAATCGTAATGGGCGGATGGGATGGAGATCCCTGTAAGCTTAGTGTACGGCCAAGTAGAATTGGCCGCCAAGTATTCCCAGCAAGATTGTAAATTATATAGCCTATTAGATGGCATTGAGGAGGAATACGATGAGTCGAGTTGACTATGTAAAAATATGACATGAAAGAATGTCTTCTAGCCGGATTGTAGATCGTTTGTCATAGCGGACCTTTTCGCTTTGACCTCCGGACCCAATAGTCCGGAGAGTGTCCGAATACCATCGTGGTTATATAAGAACCGTGGTATGCATGGAGACCAGGCGTAGGGGTCATTGTTGCTGTATCAGACAAGTGCCCAACTAGTTATGTTATATTACATGGGTATTAAGAAACATCTTCCAGGGAGAATAGTTCCGTTAAGGGTTCCTTTCGCTGGGATACATGGCCTAAAGTGCATGTCAAAGCTGCTATAAAAGCAGAAAATCATCTGGGGGCAGATGTGTAAATAGTTAAAAATCATCTTTCAGTTCACCGACCGAATATTCCCTTAAGAACGCTAGCTTCGGCTTCACCTACCGAGGTACACATCCGGCTGACCCGGCAGTAACAATCGCAGAGGTGCTCCCTTTACCTCCTAGCCGAACAATCAGGAACGTAGGGGTAAGCACAGGAGCCACGCAACCCTGCTTGGCCAAAACTTAAGTCATATCGATGCATGTAATGGTGAATAAAAGGTACATGCGGAAGTTTAACGCATGTGTTGGGCATGAAAGCCCGTATAAATAAGCTTCTGTTAAAGAAGCCCCTGTATAATGAGCGGACAGCTGGCCAAGTGTGTGCGGAAAAAGCACGAACGAGCCTCTAGAGGCTACAAGAAGAAGAAGGGGGAAGGAGAGAAATAAAAGATAGCAAAAGGCAAAAATAAAGAATGCGGACGGAGGAAGGAGACGAACTTGAGTCCTGCACTTAGTCGTAGAATCTTCGTAGAAGGGCTGCGTTCCATGGGTTCGGCTCGAGTCGGTTATCCGATGCATTTCGCAGACGGTATGCTCCGCCGGTCAGGACCTAGTCGATGATGAAGGGACCTTCCCATTTGGGCTTGAGTTTGTCCTTTTTCTTGTCCGACAGGCGTAGAACTAGTTCGCCAACGTTATAAGCTTTGGCCCGCACTTCCCTGCTTTGATATCTTCGAGCCTGCTGTTGATAGAATGCGGAACGAGCCTTTGCCATGTCGCGCTCCTCCTCCAATGCGTCCAAACTGCCCTGCCGATCGAGCTCGGCTTCTCTTTCTTCATACATGCGTACGCGAGGTGAGTCATGTATTATGTCGCAGGGCAAGACTGCCTCTCCGCCGTACACCATGAAGAATGGTGTGAATCCGGTAGTACGATTCGGCGTGGTCCGCAGCCCCCAGAGTACGGAGTCGAGCTCCTCGACCCAGTGCGTGTTAGATTCCTTGAGGGACCGCACTAGTCTGGGATTAATGCCGCTCATGATTAGACCGTTTGCCAGTTCGACTTGGCCGTTGGTTTGAGGGTGATAGAATGAGGTGTAATCGAGCTTGATGCCCATGTTTTTGCACCATGATTTCACCTCATCGGCCGTGAAGTTGGTGCCATTGTCAGTAATGATACTGTGGGGGACATCGTATCGGTGCACTACCCCTGATATGAAGTCTATCACTGGTCCGGATTCGGCCGTTTTAACTGGTTTGGCCTCTATCCATTTGGTGAATTTGTCCACCATGACCAATAGGTATTTTTGCTTGTGGGTTCCTCCCTTGAGGGGTCCAACCATGTCAAGCCCCTGCATCATGAACGGTGTGATGGGTATAGTTTTAAGGCGGTGGGTGGCATGTGGCTTTGGTTAGCGTAAAGTCGGCAACCGACGATCGTTGGACTAAGTCCTCACAGATCTGCCCGGCCGCCGCCAATAAAATCCTGTACGGAAGGCCTTGCCTACAAGGGCCTGGGCTGCGGCGTGGTGCCCACCCAGTCCGACATGAATTTCAACTAGGAGGTTTCGCCCTTCCTCTTCGGAGATACGCCTTTGAAGGACTCCGGTAGTTCTTTTCTTATAAAGCTCTCCCTCATGGACTTTATAGGCTTTAGAGCACCGTACTATGCAGCGGGCCTCATTTTGGTCTTTGGGGAGTTCCTGCCTAGTTAGGTAGGCTAGGAATGGTTCCGTCCACGGGGCGATAACCGCCATTATTTCGTGAGCAGAGGGTGTTATCTCGGGGGCGGAGCCTCCGGTTGTGTCAAAGTATTCGGCGTCAGGCGGTGCGGTTGGGTCTGGATTGTTATTGCCGGATTCCCCTTCCCATAGTACGGATGGCTTGAACAGCCGTTCCAAAAAGATATCTGGTGGGATGGCATCGCGTTTTGCACCGATGCGTGCCAATATATCCACCGCCTGGTTGTTATCCCGGGCTATATGATGAAATTCGAGCCCTTCGAACTGCGTCGACATTTTTAGGACCGCATTGCGGTATGCTGCCATTTTCGGATCTTTGGCGCCAAAGTCTCCGCTTATTTGAGATATTGCGAGGTTTGAATCGGCGCACCTCTAGGCGTTGAATGCCCATGGAGATCGCCATCCGGAGGTCGTGCGAAGGGCCTCAGATTCGCCGCGTTGTTGAAGTCCGTATACATTATCTTAAGGACGTATTGGACTGTGTCCCCGGTTGGGGACGTCAGGACGACGCCAGCCCCCAGGCCAGCCAACATTTTGGAGCCGTCGAAGTGCATGATCCAATTGGAGTATGGGCCGTACTCTTTAGGGAGTTCGGCTTCAGTCCATTCGGCCACAAAGTCGGCCAAAACCTGCGACTTAATAGCTCATCGTGGCTTATAAGTTATGTCGAATGGGAGGAGCTCTATGGCCCATTTAGCAATCCGGCCCGTCGCGTCATGTTGTTTATAATGTCATTAAGAGGTACTTCGGAGGCTACCGTTATCGAATACTCTTGAAAGTAGTGTCGCAGCTTCCGAGATGCCATGAACACCGCGTATGCTATCTTTTGATAGTGTGGGTACCGGGACTTGCATGGAGTTAGGACAGTGGACACATAATAAACCGGTTTTTGAATAGGGAACCGGTGTCCCTCCGTTTCTCGTTCGACAACGAGCACCGCATACCGACAACTTGATGTGTTGCGGCGATGTATAATAGCATTGGTTCGCCCACGTTGGCGCTGCCAGACCGGATTTGTTGCCAAAATGGCCTTTTATTTCTTCGAAGTCCGGCCGTGGCGGCATCCGGCCCACTCGTAGTGTTCGTGCGGCGGAGGAGGCGGTAAAGAGGTAATGCCTTTTCTCCTAACGGGAGATAAAGCGGCTTAGAGCCGCTACGCATCCCGTCAATTTTTTTATTTGTTTGAAGTCTTTTGGAATATCCAATTGTGACAGAGCTCGAATCTTGGCTGGGTTTGCTTCAATTCCTCTACCGGACACGATGAAGCCCAGGAGCTTTCCTACCGAACGCCAAGACGCATTTTTCCAGATTGAGCTTGATGTCATATTTTCGAAGATTGTTGAATGTGAGCCTCAAGTCGTCTACTAGAGTTTCGACGTGCTTGGTTTTGACGACCACGTCATCTACATATGCTTCCACCGTTTTGTCGATCTGGTTTGCCAGACATGTTTGAATCATGCGCTGGTATGTTGCGCCGGCGTTTTTAGCCCAAAGGGCATTGTGTTGAAGCAGAACGGGCCGTGTGGAGTGATGAATGCTGTTGCAGCTTGGTCTGGCTCCGCCTTCTTGATTTGGTGGTAGCCGAGTATGCAGCGTCGAGGAAGCACAATGAGTCGTGGTCCTGCTGTGGCGTCAATGATTTGATCAATTCGAGGGAGGAAGAGATCCTTTGGGCAGGCCTTATTAAGGTCTTTGAAATCAACACATAGGCGCTGTGATTTATCCATCTTTGGTACCATCACCAGGTTCGCTAGCCAGTCCGGATGTTTTATATCTCCGATGAATCCGGCCTCCAAAAGTTTGGCTAGCTCCTCTCCCATGGCATGTCTCTTGGGTTCGGAAAAGCGCCTAAAGAGCCTGTTTGATCGGCTTGAATCCTTTTAGGATATTTAGGCTGTGCTCGGCCGGTGATGTTGGATTCTGGCATGTCCGAAGGGTGCTGCAAAGATGTTCCAGTTTTCTTGTAGAAATTCTCGTAGTGCGCGTCTACATCAGGGTTTAATTGTGCCCCGATGGAGGCCGTCTTTGCAGGTCCGCTGGGTGGACTTGGAATTTGACTATTTCATCCGCTGGTTTAAAAGAGGTGAACTTGGATCTTTTATCAAGTATCACATCGTCCCTGTTCACCGTGGAGCGCACCGCGGTGAGTTCCTCGGCCGCTAGGGCTTCGGATAGTGCCTCGAGGGCTAGTGCGGCTGTCTTATTTTCGGCGGGGAGTGCTATGTTCACTGGCGAGAGTGATGATCCCGTTGGGACCGGGCATTTTAAGCTTCATGTACCCATAATGGGGTATAGCTTGAAAAATTTTGAATGCCTCTCGTCCTAATAAAGCATGATATTCGCTGTTGAACGGGGCCACTTGAAATGTGACCTCCTCGGACCTGTAATTGTCCTGTGCAGCATGCTTCCCGGCTGGGGATTATTCCTCTAAAAGTTGTGCTGCTTCGCTCAATGCGGTTCCAGTCTATTTCCATTTTTTGGAGGGTTTCCTCATAGATGAGGTTTAGTCCGCTGCCGCCATCCATGAGTACCTTAGTAAGGCAAAAGACGTCTACTATCGGCCGAGGACCAATGCGGCCGTGGTGCTGGGCAGTTCGAATTTAGGTTCACATCGGCATTGAAGGTAATAGCCGTGTCACCCATGGATTTATTGTTGCTACTTGGTAGACTTCGCAAGGTTGTGGAGTTGTCGTTTTGCATGTTGTTTGATGCGAAAGTCTCAAGACTGCTAACACCGCATCGGTGTTGCTGGGCTGGGATTCGAAGCTAGAAGCTCTTTTCGCCGCTTTTGGCCACCTGCCGTAGTATCCAACATGCTCGAAGGCTATGAGTTGGAGTGGCGCCCTCTGTGTTATGAATTTTGTAGGGTCCGTTTAGCCAACCCTCCAGTACGGTTCCTTACCCTTTAGGGGATTTTGGTTTTTTGGTATTCAACCCAGGTGCTTGATAATGATGCACCCTTTTGTTCCGGACTAGGGATGTATTCGGGGCCAGATTATCCCAAAATTTACTTTCGGTTTTCCAGGCGCTCTCCATCGCACAAGATTTCTTTTGTACGATGGTCACCAAGTCAGCAAAGCGTGTAATTTCGCGACGACTTATGGCGTTTAGGATTCCCTTGTCCGTGCAATTATTGCAGAAGATTGCTATTGCATCCTCCTCTCGGTAGTCCTTTATCCTGTTCATAACCAAGAGGAATCTGGCCCAGTAATGATGTACTGTTTCGGCGGGCTCTTGCCGAATTCGAGAGAGATATCTAATGTTTGGGTGGGCGGGTGGCACTAAATCCAGAACCCCGTCCAATTTAGGACTCAAGGGCCGGGAAGTTTCCGAACTCGGAAGTTTGGATTTTTGAGTGCTATCCAATGAGTCCGACCCGCCGCTTGACTTTAAGTTCAGGGCTTGATCGACATCCGTCCCTCCGCAGGAATCCGGCATGGAGGGATCGAGAATTCGGACGTAGCTAGTCCTTAAGATAGGAGAAGATTCACCGCATTGCTCCTCTATCACAACAACATGATGGGTAGCCTGGGGAGAGTTGATCTCTCTCAGATCGGTTTTAGGCCCGATCCGGTCGTAATCTGTGGCGACCCCCAGGGCGGCGATGCGATCCAGGAGCTTGTTTACGGAGGAGAGCTTGACCGGATCTAACAATTCGGCAAGTTCTGAACTAACATGGAGATTGGTTTCGATGACTCGAGAGGTCATCCGGCGCGACGGTTGAACTAGCGGTCATGAGAAAACCTCCTAGCCGAAGAGTCTGACCGGTGGCCAAGGCTTCTTTGGCGATGGTATCGTATTTGAAGACGAGATGAGGCATCCTACCTAATGGCGACGGCACAGAGGAACTCTCAATGAAAGCACCAATGTCGGTGTCAAAACCGGCGGATCTCGGGTCGGGGGTCCCGAACTGTGCGTCTAGGCGGATGGTAACAGGAGACAAGGGACATGATGTTTTTACCCAGGTTCGGGCCCTTTCGATGGAGGTAATACCCTACTCCTGCTTGATTAATATTGATGATATGGGTAGTACAAGAGTAGATCTACCACGAGATCAAGGAGGCTAAACCCTAGAAGCTAGCCTATGGTATGATCGTTGTTCGTCCTATGGACTAAAACCCTCCGGTTTATATAGACATCGGATAGGTTAGGGTTACATGTAGTCGGTTACAATGGTAGGAGATCTACATATCCGTATTGCCAAGCTTGCTTTCCACGCCAAGGAAAGTCCCATACGGACACGGGACGAAGTCTTCAATCTTGTATCTTCATAGTCCAGGAGTCCGGCCAACGGTAAGAGTTCGGCTATCCGGACACCCCCTTGTCCGGGACTCCCTCATAGGGCATGCCAGCCGATTTAGGGTGAGATTGAACATACCGCGCGCATCCTCAAGTCATCTGGTATGGTGAGATGGAACGTCTCGTGGAGGCTGCAAGATCCTGATGTGCCCGTGCATGATACGTCCATTTTGCATCATGCTTTTATATCGTTATTTATTGCATTATGGGCTGTTATTACACGTTATGTCACAATACTTATGCCTATCCTCTCTTATTTTACAAGGTTTACATAAGGAGGGAGAATGCCGGCAGCTGGAATTCTGGGCTGGAAAAGGAGCAAATATTAGAGAGCTATTCTGCACAACTCCAAAAGTCATGAAACTCCACGAAAGTTAGTTTTGGAAATAATAAAAAATATTGAGCGGAAGAAGTACGTCAGAGGGGGCCCCACCTGGCCACGAGGGTGGAGGGCGCGCCCTACCCCTAGGGCGCGCCCCCCTGCCTCGTGGGCCCCCTGTTGGCTCTCCGGTGGCCATCTCTGCTCTATGAGGTATTTCGTCGAGGAAAAATTCATAAGCAACCTTTCGGGATGAGACTCTGCCGCCAGGAGGCGGAACCTTGGCGGAACCAATCTAGGGCTCCAGCAGAGCTGTTATGCCAGGGACACTTCCCTCCGGGAGGGGGAAATCATCGCCATCATCATCACCAACGCTCCTGTCATCGGGAGAGGGCAATCTCCATCAACATCTTCACCAGCACCATCTCCTCTCAAGACCCTAGTTCATCTCTTGTATCCAATTCTTGTCTCCAAGTCCGGGATTGGTACTAGTAGGTTGCTAGTAGTGTTGATTACTCATTCTAGTTGATGCTAGTTGGTTTATTTGGTGGAAGATCATATGTTCAGATCCTATATGCATATTAATACCCCTATGATTATGAACATGAATATGCTTTGTGAGTAGTTACGTTTGTTCCTGAGGACATGGAGAAGTCTTGCTATTAGTAGTCATGTGAATTTGGTATTCGTTCGATATTTTGATGAGATGTATGTTGTCTAGCCTCTAGTGGTGTTATGTGAACGTCGACTACATAACACTTCACCATTATTTGGGCCTAGAGGAAGGAATTGGGAAGTAATAAGTAGATGATGGGTTGCTATAGTGATTGAATCTTAAACCCTAGTTTAAGCGTAGCTATGAAAGGGGCTGATTTGGATCAATATGTTTCATGCTATGGTTAGGTTTACCTTAATACTTTTGTTGTTGTTGCAGATGCTTGCAATAGAGGTTAATCATAAGTGGGATGCTTTTTCAAGTAAGAACAACACCCAAGCACCGGTCCACCCACATATAATATTATCAAAGTACCGAACACGAATCATATGAACGTGATGAAAACTAGCTTGACGATAATTCCCATGTGTCCTCAGGAGCGCTTTTCTCTATATAAGAGTTTGTCTAGGCTTGTCCTTTACTACAAAAAGGATTAGGCCACCTTGCTGCACTTTATTTACTTTTGTTACTTGTTGCCCGTTACAAATTATCCTATCACAAAACTATCTGTTACCACTTATTTCAGTACTTGCAGAGAATACCTTGCTGAAAACTGCTTATCATTTCCTTCTGCTCCTCGTTGGGTTCGACACTCTTACTTATCGAAAGGACTAATATAAATCCCCTATACTTGTGGGTCATCAAGACTCTTTTCTGGCGCCGTTGCCGGGGAGTGAAGCGCCTCTGGTAGATGGAATTTGGTAAGGAACAATTAATATAGTGTGCTGAAATTTATTGTCACTTGTTACTATGGAAAGTAATCCTCTGAGGGGCTTGTTTGGGGTATCTTCACCCCGACCAGTAAAGCAAAGAGTTGCTCCTCAACCTATTGAACCTACTGAAAATGAAAATGTTCCCTTTGAAGTTCCTTCGGGTATGTTAGAAAAACTGCTAGCTAATCCTTTTGTAGGAGATGGAACAAAGCATCCTGATGAGCACCTAATCTATGTGGATGAAGTTTGTGGATTATTTAAGCTTGCAGGTATACCCGATGATGTTGTTAAGAAGAAGGTCTTCCCTTTATCTTTGGAGGGAGATGCATCGACATGGTATAGGCTATGTGATGATATGGGGTCATGGAACTATAAACGATTGAAATTGGAATTTCATCAGAAGTATTATCCTATGCATCTTGTTCATTGTGATCGCAATTATATATATAATTTTTGGTCTCGTGAAGGAGAAAGCATCGCTCAAGCTTGGGGGAGGCTTAAATCAATGTTATATTCATGCCCCAATCACGAGCTCTCAAAAGAAATAATTCTTCAAAGTTTTTATGCTCAGCTTTCTGATAACAATTGCACCATGCTCGATACTTCTTGTGTTGGCTCTTTTATGATGAAGACTATTGAATTCAGATGGAATTTATGGGATAGAATTAAATGCAACTCTGAAGATTGGGATCTCGACAAAGGAAAGGAATCAGGTATGACACCTAAATTTGATTGTGTTAAATCTTTTATGAATACCGATGTTTTCCGTAAGTTTAGCACTAAATATGGACTTGACTCTGAGATAGTAGCTTCTTTCTGTGAATCTTTTGCTACTTATGTTGATCTCCCCAAGGAGAAGTTGTATAAATATCATCCTCCCATAGAAGTAAAAGTAGTTGCACCTTCTAAAGTTGAAGAAAAGACTGTCACTTATAATGATCCTGTTGTTCCTACTTCTCATGTTGAGAAACCACCTTTCCCTGTTAGAATAAAGGATCATGCTAAAGCTTCAACTGTGGTTCGTAAAAGCAATATCAGAACTTATACACGTCCTGAGCAAATTAAAGTTGAACCTAATATTGCTATTGTTAAAGATCTCTCGGCTGATAATATTGATGGGCATGTTATTTATTTCTGCGGTGAAACTGCTAGAATTGCCAAACCTTGTGCTAAAGATAAACATAGACTCGTGATAGGCATGCTGTTATTTCTGTTAAAATAGGAGATCACTGTTATCATGGCTTATGTGAATTGGGTGCTAGTGCTAGTGTTATACCTCATGACTTATACAAAGAAATTAAGCATGAGATTGCACCTGCTGAGTTAGAAGATATTGATGTTACAATTAAACTTGCCAATAGAGATACTATATCAGCAATGGGAATTGTTAGAGATGTTGAAGTCTTGTGTGGGAAAACTAAATATCCTGCTGATTTTCTTGTTCTAGGTTCCCCACAAGATAGCTTTTGTCCCATTATTTTTGGTAGACCCTTCTTAAACACTGTCAATGCTAGAATAGACTGCGAAAAGAGTGTTGTACCTCCTAGTAGACAACACCGTGAAGAAGAATTGCCTAGTAAGGATGAAATTATTGGTCTTGCTTCTATTGTCGTACCTGCTAGTTATCCTTTAGAACAATATTTGCTAGACCATGAAAATGATATGTTTATGAATGAAAGAAGGGAAATAGATGAAGTATTCTTTAAACAGGAACTTATTCTGAAACACAATTTGCCTGTTGAAATCCTAGGGGATCCTCCTCCACCCAAGGGTGATCCTGTTTCAGCTTAAACCGCTGTTCGATACTCTTAAATATGCTTATCTTGATGAAAATAAGATATATCCTGTTATTATTAGTACTAACCTTTCAGAGCATGAAGAAGAGAGATTATTGAAAACTCTAAAGAAGCACCGTGCTGCTATTGGATATACTCTTGATGATCTTAAGGGCATTAGTCCCACTCTATGTCAACATAAAATAAATTTGGGAGAAGATGCTAAACCAGTCTGTGATCATCAACGAAGGCTGAACCCTAAGATGAAAGAAGTGGTAAGAAAGGAAATACTAAAGCTCCTTGAGGCAGGTATAATTTATCCCGTTGCTGATAGTCGGTGGGTAAGTCCTGTCCATTGTGTCTCTAAGAAGGGAGGTATTACCGTCGTTCCTAATGATAAAGATGAGTTGACCCCGCAAAGAATTATTACACGTTATAGGATGGTAATTGATTTCCGCAAATTAAATAAAGCTACTAAAAAGGATCATTACCCTTTACCTTTTATCGATCAAATGCTAGAAACATTATGCAAACATACACATTTTTGCTTTCTAGATGGTTATTCTGGTTTCTCTCAAATACCTGTGTCAGCCAATGATCAATCAAAGACTACTTTTACCTGCCCTTTTGGTACTTTTTTCTTATAGACGTATGCATTTTGGTTTATGTAATGCACCTGCTACCTTTCAAAGATGCATGATGGCTATATTCTCTAACTTTTGTGAAAAGATATATGAGGTTTTCATGGACGACTTCTTCGTTTATGGATCCTCTTTTGATGATTGCTAGAGAAACCTTGATCAAGTTTTGCAGAGATGTGAAGAAACTAATCTTGTTTTGAATTGGGAAAAGTGCCACTTTATGGTTAATGAAGGCATTGCCTTGGGGCATAAAGTTTCTGAAAGAGGTATTGAAGTTGATAAAGCCAACGTTGATATTATTGAAAAGATGCCATGTCCCAAGGACATCAAAGGTATAAGAAGTTTCCTTGGTCACGCCAGATTTTATAGGAGGTTCATTAAGGACTTCTCAAAAATTTCTCGGCCTCTGACTAATTTATTACAAAAAGATATACCATTTGTCTTTGATGATGATTGTGTAGAAGCATTTGAAATACTTAAGAAAGCATTGATCTCTGCACCTATTGTTCAGCCAACTGATTGGAATTTACCCTTTGAAATTATGTGTGATGCTAGTGATTATGCTGTAGGTGCTGTTCTAGGGCAAAGAGTGGATAAGAAATTAAATGTTATTCAATATACTAGTAAAACTCTAGACAATGCTCAGAGAAATTATGCTACTCTTGAAAAAGAATTCTTAGCAGCTTGTATTTGCTTGTGATAAGTTCAGACCTTTATATTGTTGATTCTAAAGTAACTATTCACACGGATCATGCTGCTATTAAATATCTTATGGAAAATAAAGATGCTAAACCTAGACTCATTAGATGGGTTCTCCTGCTACAAGAATTTGATTTACATATTGTTGATAGAAAGGGAGTTGAGAACCCCGTTGCAGACAACTTGTCTAGGTTAGAAAATGTTCTTGATAACCCACTACCTATTGATGATAGCTTTCCTAATGAGCAATTAAATGTCATAAATGCCTCTCGTACTACTCCATGGTATGATGATTACGCTAATTATATTGTTGCTAAATTTATACCATCTAGTTTCACATACCAGCAAAAGAAAAAAGTTTTTCTATGATTTGAGACATTACTTTTGGGATGACCCACATCTTTATAAAGAAGGAGTAGATGGTGTTATTAGACATTGTGTACCTGAGCATGAACAGGAACCAATCCTACGCAAGTGTCACTCCGAGGTTTATGGAGGGCACCACGCTGGAGATAAAACTGCACATAAGGTATTGCAATCTGGTTTTTATTGGCCTACTCTCTTCAGGGATGCCCGTAAGTTTGTCTTATCTTGTGATGAATGCCAAAGAATTGCTAATATAAGTAGACGTCAGGAAATGCCTATGCATTATTCACTTGTTATTGAACCATTTGATGTTTGGGGCTTTGATTATATGGGACCTTTTCCTGCCTCTAATGGATATACACATATTTTAGTTGCTGTTGATTACGTTACTAAGTGGGTAGAAGCTATTCCAACTAGTAGTGCTGATCATAGCACTTCTGTCAAGATGCTTAAAAGAAGTTATTTTTCCGAGGTTCAGAGTCCCTAGATATTTAATGACTGATGGTGGTTCACATTTTATTCATGGTGCTTTTCGTAAAATGCTTGCTGAGTACGATGTTAATCATAGAATTGCATCTCCTTATCACCCACAGTCTAGTGGTCAAGTAGAATTGAGTAATAGAGAGCTCAAATTAATTTTGCAAAAGACTGGCAATAGGTCTTGAAAGAATTGGTCCAAGAAACATGATGATGCATTATGGGCCTATAGAACTGCATATAAAAATCCTATGGGTATGTCTCCGTATAAAATGGTTTATGGTAAAGCATGTCACTTGCCTCTCGAACTAGAACATATGGCTTATTGGGTTATTAAAGAGCTCAACTATGATTTTAAACTTGCCGGTGAGAAGAGGTTATTTGATATTAGCTCACTTGATGAATGGAGAACCCAAGCTTATGAGAATGCCAAGTTGTTTAAAGAAAAAGTTAAAAGATGGCATGACAAAAGGATACAAAAGCGTGAGTTTAATGTAGGTGATTATGTATTGCTATACAACTCTCGTTTAAGATTTTTTGCAGGAAAACTTCTCTCTAAATGGGAAGGCCCCTACGTTATCGAGGAAGTCTATCATTCTGGTGCCATAAAAATCAACAACTTCGAAGGAACAAATCCGAAGGTGGTGAACGGTCTAAGAATTAAACATTATATCTCAGGTAATCCCATAAATGTTGAAACCAATGTTATTGAAACCGTAACCCCCGAAGGAATACATAAGGGACACTTTCCAGAACGTTTCAGACTCTGAAAAGGAATAGGTATGTGGTACGGTAAGTAAATCGACTCCAAAAAAGTTTTTAAGGCAATATTTCTCCGTTTTGGAATATTTAGAAAAATAGAAAAATAAGAAGCAGTCCGGGAAGGACACGAGGGCTCCACGAGGGTGGAGGGCGCGCCCTACCCCACTGGACGCGCCCCCCTACCTCATGGGCACCTCGTGTGCTCTTCGGACTCCGTTTTCTTGCACGATACGTATTTTTGCGGGTAAAAATTCATTATATATTCTCCCGAAGGTTTTGACTCCTATATCACGCAAACATCCTCTGTTTTCGTTTCGAGCTGTCCTGCTGCAGATTAGAGCAACATGTCGTCCCAGGATTCTGAAGAGAAAGCTATGTGGCTGATTACCTTGCAAATCCTAAGGTCTACGGAGATGTGGAGCATTGTGGTTGGACTACGGAAGAAGAAGAGGACTATGAACCCAAGAGGAGGGAGGAGACGAGCTCAGATGAAGATGAAGCCCCACTACCTCAACCTGGGGACATGCATGTGGAATTCAAAAAGTCAAGCCTCCCTGATAGAGCAAAGAAACTTAAGATCGAGTTTATCCCTTTTCGTCTCTTGCAGGAAAACAAGCAGGAACTATGCAAAAAGATATTAAGCTTGGAGCAAGAGATTGATGACCTGAGGGATCAAAATTCTGTCCTCAAGCGCAAGTTAAGGGAGAAGCCTACGCCGTCAACTAAATCATTATCTCCATCACCTCCGAAGAAGGAAACATAATCACATGGGTATGGGCACTCCCATTGGCAACTGCCAAGCTTGGGGGAGGTGCCCCGGTATCGTATCACAACCACATCTCCTATCTTCACCATTTTTCTTAGTTCGATCCTATTAGTAGTATCTTGATCTAGTAGAATAAAGTTTATGGCATGATCTAGTTTTGAGTTTTGCTTTATGATCTCTCTATGTAATCGAGTCCGTGATCTATATAATAAAGATTAGTGTTGAGTCAATGGCTTGATTATTTTGCCATGATCTTGAGTGAATAAAAGAAAAGAGAAAAAGAACAAAAAGAAATAAAGAGTTCATATTGAGCTTATCGAGAGTAATGACTTCACATAGAAAGAGTATGATGATTAAAAGTTGTTGAGAGTTGGCAAACATAGCTTTGGTCATCGTTGCAATTAATAGTAAGTAATAAAGAAAGAGAGGTTTCAAATACAAATAGACTATCTTGGACATCTTTTATGATTGGGATCACTCATTAAAATATGACATGCTAAAGAGTTGATGTTGGACAAGGAAGACAACGTAATGGGTTAAGTTTTCTTATATCTGAGATAAAGTATATTGTCATGGATCATCCAACATGTTGAGCTTGCCTTTCCCCCTCATGCTAGCCAACTTCTTAGCACCAAGTAGAGATACTACTTGTGCTTCCAAAAACCCTTAAACCAGTATTGCCATAAGAGTCCACCATACCTACCTATGGATTGAGTAAGATACTTCAGGTAAGTTGTCATTGGTGCAAGCAATAAAAATTGCTCTCTAAATATGTATGACTTATTAGTGTGGGAGAAAATAAGCTTTATACGATCTTGTGATGTGGAAGAAATAAAAGCGATCGATCGCATAATAAAGGTTCATATCACAAGGGCAATATAAAGTGACGTTCTATCGCATTAAGATTTTGTGCATCCAACCATAAAAGCGCATGGCAACCTCTGCTTCCCTCTGCGAAGGGCCTATCTTTTATTATTATCTCTACCTTATGCAAGAGTCATGGTGATCTTCACCTTTCCTTTTTACATTTTATCCTTTGGCAAGCACAGTGGTGTTGGAAAGATCCCTGATATATATATATATATATATATATATATATATATATATATATATATATAATTGGATGTAAGTCAGCATGAGTTATTATTGTTGACATTACCCTTGAGGTAAAAGGTTGGGAGGCAAAACTATAAGCCCCTATCTTTCTGTGGTTCGATTAAAACTCCGTAACCACTTAGTATTGCGTGAGTGTTAGCAATTATGAAACACTAAATGATAGTTGAGTATGTGGACTTGCTAGAAAGCTCTGACATAGACTCTTTCTGATGTTATGATAAATTGCAATTGCTTCAATGACCGAGATTATAGTTTGTTAGTTCTCAATAAAGTTTCTGATTCATACTTGGCATTGTGAATAGATTATTACTTGAGCATAAAAAATAATACGACAATATCTATATATGTTGCCGTTATGAGAATAATCATGATGCCCTCATGTCCGTATTTTATTTTATCGACACATCTACCTCTAAACATGTGGACATATTTATCGTTATTGGCTTCCGCTTGAGGACAAGCGAGGTCTAAGCTTGGGGGAGTTCATACGTCCATTTTGCATCATGCTTTTATATCGTTATTTATTGCATTATGGGCTGTTATTACACATTATGTCACAATACTTATGCCTATTCTCTCTTATTTTACAAGGTTTACATAAGGTGGGAGAATGCCGACAGCTGGAATTCGGGGCTTGAAAAGGAGCAAATATTATAGACCTATTCTGCACAACTCCAAAAGTCCTGAAACTCCACGAAAGTTAGTTTTGGAAATAATAAAAAATATTGAGCGAAAGAAGTACGTCAGAGGGGGCCCCACCTGGCCATGAGGGTGGAGGGCGCACCCTACCCCCCAGGGCGCGCCCCCTGCCTCGTGGGCCCCCTGTTGGCTCTCCGGTGGCCATCTTCTGCTATATGAGGTATTTCTTCGAGGAAAATATCATAAGCAACCTTTCGGGACGAGACTTCGCCGCCACGAGGCGGAACCTTGGCGGAACCAATCTAGGGCTCCGTGAGCTGTTCTGGGGACACTTCCCTCGGGAGGGAAATCATCGCCATCGTCATCACCAATGCTCCTCTCATCGGGAGAGGGCAATCTCCATCAACATCTTCACTAGCACCATCTCCTCTCAAAACCCTAGTTCATCTCTTGTATCCAATTCTTGTCTCTAAGTCCGGATTGGTACTAGTAGGTTGCTAGTAGTGTTGATTACTCCTTGTAGTTGATGCTAGTTGGTTTATTTGGTGGAAGATCATATGTTCAGATCCTATATGCATATTAATACCCCTCTGATTATGAACATGAATATGCTTTGTGAGTAGTTACGTTTGTTCCTGAGGACATGGGAGGAGTCTTGCTATTAGTAGTCATATGAATTTGGTATTCATTCGATTTTTTGATGAGATGTATGTTGTCTAGCCTCTAGTGGTGTTATGTGAACGTTGACTGCATAACATTTCACCATTATTTGGTCCTAGAGGAAGGTATTGGGAAGTAATAAGTAGATGATGGGTTGCTAGAGTGACAGAAGCTTAAACCCTAGTTTATGCGTTGTTTCGTAAGGGGCTGATTTGAATCCATATGTTTCATGCTATGGTTAGGTTTACCTTAATACTTTTGTTGTAGTTGCGAATGCTTGCAATAGAGGTTAATCATAAGTGGGATGCTTGTTTAAGTAAGAACATCACCCAAGCACCGGTCCACCCACATATCAAATTATCAAAGTACCGAACGCGAATCATATGAATGTGATGAAAACTAGCTTGATGATGATGAGGACATGACTACCTTGGATACGACCAAAAATATTGCATACATGCATATTTGTCAGGTGATCTCTAGTGCAAACTATTCAATAATCTATTTATGTTATCCAGAACAAAAATACTTCACACACTTTTGTGTTTTGTCTAATTGCAGGTGTATGGGACATTTGTACAATCCACATATGAAGATAAGGCAAAAGGAGAAGTTTAGGTTCTGTTCAAAAAGTCCTCTCACATCACTTTTGGGGCAAGAGAAGATAGAGTCCAAGTCTCTCACGTTCTGGAGTCAGATTCGGACTGCATAGACATACCTGACTCAAAACACCAACAACTTTTTCATACGGACTCCGAATTGGGTGATTCTTTTTTTGTTGGAAAGTAGATTTTTATATGCAATTCTATAGGCCCATAATGCATCATCAAGTTTCTTGGACCAATTCTTTCTAAATCTATTAATAGTATTTTTCAAAATTAATTTGAGCTCTCTATTACTCAATTCTACTTGACCACTAGACTGCGGGTGATATGGGGACGCAATTCTATGATTAACATCATACTTAGCAAGCATTTTATGAAAGGCACCATGAATAAAATGTGAACTACCATCAGTCATTAAATATCTAGGGACTCCAAACCTCGGAAAAATAACTTCTTTAAGCATCTTAATAGAGGTGTTATGATCAACACTACTAGTTGGAATAGCCTCTACCCACTTAGTAACGTAATCAACAGCAACTAAAATATGTGTATACCCATTAGAGGAAGGAAACGGTCCCATATAATCAAAGCCCCAAACATCAAATGGTTCAATAACAAGTGAATAATTCATAGGCATTTCTTGACGTCTACTAATATTACCAATTCTTTGACATTCATCACAAGACAATACAAACTTACGGGCATCTTTGAAGAGAGTAGGCCAATAAAAACCGGATTGCAATACCTTATGCACAGTTCTATCTCTAGCGTGGTGTCCTCCATAAGCTTCGGAGTGACACTTTCCTAGGATCTGTTCCTGTTCATGCTCACGTATACAAGGTCTAATAAGACCATCTACTCCTTCTTTATAAACGTGTAGGTCATCCCAAAAGTAATGTCTTAAATCATAGAAAAACTTTTTCTTTTGCTGGTATGCGAAACTAGGTGGTATAAATTTAGCAACAATGTAATTAGCATAATCAGCATACCATGGAGCAGTACGAGAAGAATTTATGACAGCTAATTGCTCATCAGGAAATCTATCATCAATAGGTAGTGGGTCATCAAGAACATTCTCTAACCTAGACAAGTTGTCTGCAACGGGGTTCTCAGCTCCCTTTCTATCAATAATATGCAAATCAAATTTTGTAGCAAGAGAACTCATCTAATAAGTCTAGGTTTAGCATCTTTCTTTTCCATAAGATATTTAATAGCCGCATGATCAGTGTGAACAGTTACTTTAGAATCAACAATATAAGGTCTGAACTTACCACAAGCAAATACGATTGCTAAAAATTCTTTTTCAGTAGTAGCATAATTTCTCTGGGCATTGTCTAGAGTTTTACTAGCATACTGGATAACATTTAATTGCTTATCAACCATTTGTCCTAGAACAACACCTACAGCATAATCACTAGTATCACACATAATTTCAAAGGGTAAATTCCAATCAGTTGGCCGAACAATAGGTGCAGAAATGAAGGCTTTCTTAAGTATTTCAAATGCTTCTACAGAATCATCATCAAAGACAAAAGGAATATCTTTTTTGTAAGAGATTAGTTAGAGGCTTGGATATTTTAGAGAAGTCCTTAATGAACCTCCTATAAAAACTGGCATGACCAAGGAAACTTCTTATACCTTTAATGTCCTTGGGACATGGCATCTTTTCAATAGCATCAATTTTAGCATTATCAACTTCAATACCTCTTTCAGAAATTTTATGCCCCAAGACAATACCTTCATTAACCATAAAGTGGCACTTCTCCAAATTCAAGACAAGGTTAGTTTCTTCACATCTATGCAAAACTTGATCAAGGTTGCTCAAGCAATCATCAAAAGAAGTTCTATATACGGAGAAATCATCCATGAAAACCTCAACAGTCTTTTCACAAAAATCAGAGAATATAGCCATCATGCATCTTTGAAAGGTAGCAGGTGCGTTACATAAACCAGAAGGCATACGTCTATAAGCAAAGGTATCAGAAGGGAAAGTAAAAGTGGTCTTTTCTTGATCCTCTTTTGACACAGGTATTTGAGAGAAACCAGAATAACCATCTAGAAAGAAAAAATGTGTATGTTTGGATAATCTTTGTAGCATTTGATCAATAAAGGGTAAAGGGTAATGATCCTTTTTAGTAGCTTTATTTAATTTGCGGAAATCAATTACCATCCTATAACCTGTAATAATTCTTTGTGGGACCAATTCATCTTTTTCATTAGGAACAATGGTAATATGTCCCTTCTTAGGGACACAATGGACATGACTTACCACTCACTATCAGCAACGGGGTAAATTATACCTACCTCCGGAAGCTTTAGTATTTATTTTCTTACCACTTCTTTCATCTTAGGGTTTAACCGTTGTTGGTGATCAAACAACCGGTTTAGCGTCTTTCTCCCATTTTATTTTGTGTTGGCATAGAGTGGGACTAATGCCCTTAAGATCATCAAGAGTATATCCAATAGCAGCACGGTGCTTCTTCAGAGTTTTCAATAATCTCTTTTCTTCATGCTCTGAAAGGTTAGCACTAATAATAACAGGATATATATTTTTCACATCAAGATAAGCATATTTATGAGTATCAGGTAATGGTTTAAGCTCAAACACAGGATAACCCTTGGGTGGAGGAGGATCACCTAGGATTTCAACAGGCAACTTGTGTTTCAAAATAGGTCCCTGTTTAAAGAATACTTCATCTATATCCCTTCTTTCATTCATAAACATATCATTTTCATGGTCGAGCAAATATTGTTCTAAAGGATCATTAGCAGGCATGGCAATAGAAGCAAGACCAATAATTTCATCTTTACTAGGCAATTCCTCATCACGGGGTTGTCTACGAAATTTATCAAAATTAAACTGATGAGACATATCCCCCAAACCAATAGTAACAACATCCTTTTTGCAGTCTATCTTAGCATTAACAGTATTCAAGAAGGGTCTACCAAATATGATTGGGCAAAAGCTATCTTGTTGGGAACCAAGAACAAAAAAATCAGCAGGATACTTAACTTTCCCACACAAGACTTCAACATCTCTAACAATCCCAACTGGTGAAATAATGTCTCTATTGGCAAGCTTAATTGTGACATCAATTTCCTCTATCTCAGCAGTTGCAATTTCATGCATAATTTCTTTGTATAAGGAATGAGGTATTGCACTTGCACTAGCACCCATATCACATAAGCCATGATAGCAATGATCTCCTATTTTAACAGAAATAACATGCATGCCTACAACAGGTCTATTTTATTTTTAGTATCAGGCCTAGCAATTCTAGTAGCTTCGTCACAAAAGTAAATAACATGCCCATCAATATTATCAGCCAAGAGATCTTTAACCATAGCAACACTAGGTTCAACTTTAATTTGCTCAGGGGGTTTGGGTGTCCTAATATTACTTTTGTTGACCACAGTTGAAGCTTTAGCATGATCCTTTATTCTAACAGGGAAAGGTGGTTTCTCAATATAAGCAGTAGGAACGACAAGATCATCATAAGTGATAGTCTTTTCTTCAACTTTAATAGGTGCAACAACTTTTACTTCAATGGGACGATTATATTTAAACCACTTATCCTTAGGGAGATCAACATGAGTAGCAATGGATTCACAGAAAGAAGCTACTATCTCAGAGTCAAGTCCATATTTAGTGCTAAATTCACAGAAAACATCGCTATCCATAAAAGATTTAACACAATCAAACTTAGGTGTTATACCTGACTTCTTACCTTTGTCGAGGTCCCAATCTTCAGAGTTGCATTTAATTCTTTCCAATAAATCCCATTTGAATTCAATAGTCTTCATCATAAAAGAGCCAGTACAAGAAGTGTCGGGCATGGAGCGATTATTGAGAGAAAGCCGAGCATAAATTTTTTGAATAATCATCTCTCTTGAGAGCTCATGATTGGGGCATTAATATAAAATTGACTTAAGCCTCCCCCAATCTTGAGCGATGCTTTCTCCTCCACAAGGCCAAAAATTCTATATGTAATTACGATCACGATGAACAAGACGCATAGGATAAAACTTCTGATGAAATTCCAATTTCAATCGGTTGTAGTTCCATGGTCCCATATCATTACATAGCCTAGACCATGTCAATGCCTCTCCCTTCAAAGATAAAGGAAGACCTTCTTCTTCATAACATCCTCGGGCATACCTGCAAGCTTAAATAATCCACAAACTTCATCCACATAGATTAGGTGCAAATCGAGATGTAATGTTCCATCTCCTGTAAAAGGATTAGCTAGCAGTTTCTCTATCATACCCGAAGGAATGTCAAAGTAAACATTTTCAGTAGGTTCAGTAGGTTGAGGGGCAACTCTTTGCTCTACTGGTTGGGGTGAAGATACCCCGAACAAGCCCCTCAAAGGATTATGTTCCCATAGTAACAAGTGACAATAAATTTCAGCACACTATATAAATTTTTCCTTACCAAATTCCACCTACCAAAGGCGCTTCACTCCCCGGCAACGGTGCCAGAAAAGAGTCTTAATGACCCACAAGTATCGGGAATCTATCGTAGTCCTTTCGATAAGTAAGAGTGTCGAACCCAACGAGGAATAGAAGGAAATGACTAGCGGTTTTCGGTAGGGTATTTTCTGCAAGCACTGAAATTATTGGTAACAAGTAGTTTTGTGGTAAGGTAATTTCTTATGAGTAACAAGTAATGAAAGTAAATAAGGTGCGGCAAGATGGCCCAATCATTTTTGTAGCAAAGGACAACCTGGACAAACTCTTATATAGAGAAAAGCGCTCCCGAGGACACATGGGAATTATCGTCAAGCTAGTTTTCATCACGCTCATATGATTCGCGTTCGTTACTTTGATAATTTGGTATGTGGGTGGACCGGTGCTTGCGTGCTATCCTTTCTTGGAAAAGCATCCCACTTATGATTAACCCTATTGCAAGCATCCGCAACAAGAGAAGTATTAAGCTAAACCTAACCATAGGATGAAACATATGGATCCAAATCAACCCCTTACGAAGCAACTCATAAACTAGGGTTTAAGCTTCTGTCACTCTAGCAACCCATCATCTACTTATTACTTCCCAATGCCTTCCTCTAGGCCCAAACAATGGTGAAGTGTCATGTAGTCGACGTTCACATAACACCACTAGAGGAGAGACAACATACATCTCATCAAAATATCGAACGAATACCAAATTCACATGACTACTTATAGTAAGACTTCTCCCATGTCCTCAGGAACAAATGTAACTACTCACAAATCATATTCATGTTCATAATCAGAGGGGTATTAATATGCATAAAGGATCTGAACATATGATCTTCCACCAAATAAACCAACTAGCATCAACTACAAGGAGTAATCAACACAACTAGCAACCCACAAGTACCAATCTGAGGCTTTGGGACAAACATTGGATACAAGAGATGAACTAGGGTTTTACAGGAGATGGTGCTGGTGAAGATGTTGATGGACATTGACCCCCTCCCGATGAGAGGATCGTTGGTGATGACGATGGCGATGATTTCCCCCTCCCGGAGGGAAGTTTCCCCGGCAGAACAGCTCTGCCGGAGCCCTAGATTGGTTCCGCCTCGTGGCGGCGGAGTTTCTTCCCGAAAGCTTGCTTATGATTTTTTCCAGGGTAAAAGACTTCATATAGCAGAAGATGGGCACCGGAGGCCTGCCAGGGGGCCCACGAGGTAGGGGCGCGCCCAGGGGGTAGGGCGCACCCCCACCCTCGTGGCCAGGGTGTGGGCCCCTCTAGTACTTTCTTTCGCTAGTATTTTTTATTAATTCCAAAACGTGCCTCCGTGAAGTTTCAGGGCTTTTGGAGCTGTGCAGAATAGGCCTCTAATATTTGCTCCTTTTGTAGCCCAGAATTCCAGCTCCCGGCATTCTCCCTCTTCATGTAAACCTTGTAAAATAAGAGAGAAAAGGCATAAGTATTGTGATATAATGTGTAATAACAGCCCGTAATGAAATAAATATCAATATAAAAGCATGGTGCAAAATGGACGTATCAGTAACCAGAGAAACCCTATGATCTATTTGACACATAAATGGGTATAGCTGACTAACCAGCTGTCCATCGTCGTCGGAGTCGTCGCCCGAGTGGTCGTCGCCAGGGTCGTCACCAGAGTCGGTGTGGAACTCCGCCTCCGGCCGTGGAATCTCGATGCCGTCGACGATGTCAGGGTGCAGCGGTAACTCGCCGGCGGTGACGGCAACCTCCGTCTCCATCTCCACACCGTGCTCCGGTGCTTTATCAGCCATGGCGTTGCCACTCCCTCCGATGGGGCACTTCGGCGACATCCTCATACACTGACAGCTTTGAGGACTGAGACCGGCGTAGAGGATGCAAGCGGAGAGAGAGAATTGTGTGTGTGGCAAGAATGGGGGGTGCGTATGCTCGAGCGCACCATTAGAATGGACTAGTGGGAGTAGTGGGAGAGAGGCGGGCGGCGGTCAAACCGATGGCTAGCCTCCCGGTGAGCCTGCGGACCGGACTGCTGGCATGCCTACCAAAGTTTCACACAGCTACTCGCACGCCTCCTGATGACACTGCACAGCAAGCACGCCTCTGTTAATTCACACACTTGCACGCACGCCTCCTGGTCTACCTGCATGGCGGACTGCTCGCATGCGTCCCGTCAACTCACGCCTGCTCGCCTGGCACACGGGTCGCGCAGCGGCACGTATATTGTTTTTCTATTTGGATGAGTAATGTTGCTGCTTTATTGCTTAACGAAAGCATGGCACATATTCATTGTTGGTCTAACGCTCGCGGTTTGAATAAATAATCTTTTTGGGATATTGGTTCCCAATTATTAATAAACTCCTGTTTGTAATTAGATAAAGATTACATGAAAACTGGTCTCAAATTTGACCAAAAAAGAACAATGACACTTTGTATTGGTGCCCATATGACAACACGATAAGTTTCATGAACTTCAGATAAGTTTTGGATGTACTAGAATTTAGAAATCAAGATTCTCAATGTTTGAAATTTGTTGCACGTGGAGTAAACATGCACCGAGTGAGACACATGTGTTTTTGCAATCCATTTAGGTGCACTGTCACGTGTGCATGTAGCTGTTTAATTTTTGCACATTGTACCCGTAGAAAATAAATCAATTAATTTACTAAAACGTCATAATGATCTCTATTTTTTCCGAAATTAAAACGTCCCTCCTTTGCTAACATATGTTCACCGCGGGATAATTAATTTAACATGCATCGTAGTTGCGGTGGTTTCGCGGTGTGTGTGGGTGTGTGCGTTTGGGGATGGCGGGTGGCTCGCAGTACACTACGAGTTGTGAGCCACCATGTGGGTTGGCCATTTTGTTAGGCAGTCCGGTGCCACATCAGAGTCGTGAATTCGTTATTTAAAACATTACACAACCCTTTCATACATACATGTTTTGGCCACATGCAGTCGATAGTTGTCCTACATCACACTCGTACTCGCATGTGACGTTTTCTGTGGGCCCACGAGGTCGTCGTCCATCACTTTGACGAACAGCCGGCAGTGAGGTTAATTTGACCAGCAAGGTAGAATCTTTTTTTGGTTGTGTTATCGTGGTATATAGTACGGGTCGAAGAGGTGAGAGGGGACTAGCATATATACTATATGTACGTGTCCGTGAACAACTACACCTCACTCAGTGTTGGGACTTTTTGGTTTCCGAGGCATCATGCCACATCAAAATTGTGAAATTGGCTATTCAAACATCACACAACACCTCTTTGGGCCACATGCATGAACGCGGTGGTTATCCTAGCTAGGACACTCACGTGTGATGCTCCCATCTATGGGCCCATGAGGCCATCATCGATGCATGCATGCATCACTTTGACCTACATCAGGAGAGGTTAATTAATTTCACCATCGATGAGGATTCTTTTTGGGTTGTACGTATTATGGTAGGAGCATATAGTATGCGTCCAAGAGGGGGGAAGGGGACCATCATATGTAGTACGCTTCATGAACCTCGCTCTGTGTGGGTGCATGGTTTACGGTTTTCGAGGCATGTGCCACATACAAAATGACGGTGGTTGTCCTCTCGCACCCACTAAAGCGGTTATCAGCAATATCGATGCTTTCCATCTATGGGCCCGCTTGGTCCATCACTACTTTTTGCCTGACAACGAGAGAGGTTAATTTGACTTAGGAGGGGATTATTTTTTTTGCTTATAATACGGTATATATATAGGTCATGCTCTGTGATGACATGCATGATACAGTTTGAGCACACACACATGCACATGTACGCTTGAATCCCTCCCATCGAGTCGAAGTGGCTAGTACAACGACACATCATGAACCGATCTCGCTCTGTGTAGGGAGTGTACGATTTTCGACGCACGCGCCACATCAATATTATGAAATGGTATTCAAACATGCATGCACGCATCACCTCCATACATATGCATGTATTGGTTGCCTTTGAATGGTACACTCCCTCATGCCGTTATCAGCGACAGGCCTATATATTCGTGGGCCCACGTGGACATTCATGATCACCTTGACCGACAACAAGATAGGTTACCATGGCAGATTCTTCATTTGGTTCCTTTTATCGTAGTATAGGTCGTGGTGAGCTTAAGACCAAATTAAGTTTGAGCGCATATACTATGCACGCATGCATGAATCCCCATCGTTGGCTTCAAGTGTGGTGTAACAAACATATGCATCGTCAACCTAACCCTCACTCAGTGTGGGGATTTCTAGTTCGAAATCACGGTGCCACATCAAAATTGTTCCATTGTGTACTCAAAAACACACCTCTCCATACATATGTTTGGGCCACACGCATGTAGTGGTTGTCTTCGGGGACTAGCTACTTGTGTGATTGTTGGCGAGCTAGCCCATCTTCGGGGACGCATGGACGGCCATCACTTTGACCAACAACAAGAGAGAGGTTGTACGACCAAGGTGGATTATTCTTGGTCCCTTTTACGATCCATCTTGGTCAGATATGCCTCTCTAGCCCGCCGACTGGAAGTGTGGGGGGGGGGGGCTGCTACTTCGCAGTTTGCTAGGTGAACCTCGGTTGGGGGCCATGCATTCATAGCTTAGGATTCCCTTCGTGCCGACACGAGGGGGGCTGCTAGCTACTTCTCACTTTTCTAGGTGAACCTCGATTGGTGGCGGGGGCATGCAGTCATAGCTTAGGATTCCCTTCGTGCCGACATGAGGGAGGGGGGCTGCTAGCTACTTCACACTTTGCTAGGTGAACCTTAGTTGGGGGGGAGGGGGCACGCATTCATAGCTTAGGATTCCCTTCATGCCGACACGAGGGGTGGGTGGGGGCAAGCAATACCGTGCACTTTGCGAGATAGGTGCCACATCAAAGTTGCATTTGGTATTTGAAAATCAAACCACCCTTTTCATACATAAATTTGGTCCACATGCAAGTGTGTTCATGTTCTGACCCTCTCCTGCGTCATTTTTCGCCAAATTTATGAACATTAGACAAGTCGGATGACGCAACAGACACGGTTCACTCAAACTAACCGTGTGCATTGGGCTCCATGAGGCTTCCCTTCTCAAAAATATCTACCCGCCTGCAGCTTTTTTCTGTTTGATAACACACGGTTATTGTGTTTCGACCATGTGTGATGTTTCTTGTTCCCAATCCCGCTTGCATCCCTCGAAAATATCTGCCCGCCTCGAGGGTTTTTCTGTTTCATAACACACGGTTGTTATCTCCGGACCGTGTGCGATGCACCGTCATCAAAATTTTCAATAGCCCCGGCATTTCACTCCCGTGTTTGACTCCCGCATAGTAAAATTTTCAGTACCCGCTTCATTTCCTCAAACACACCCCCGCCCCCCTCCACACACACA
This sequence comes from Aegilops bicornis, assembly GCA_021605145.1. NCBI lineage: Eukaryota > Viridiplantae > Streptophyta > Magnoliopsida > Poales > Poaceae > Aegilops > Aegilops bicornis. The sequence continues at coordinate 275,281,346 of CM038673.1, forward strand.
CCAAAACCTCCTCGGGCGTGTGTGAGCGCACACACACACACACACACGCACACACACACCCCGTCCCTCGCTCAAAACCCTAGCAAGGTCCCCGCCGCCGCCGCCGCAAGGCCACCATTGTCAACATCTGCTGGTTTGCCCGTGTAGCTTACCCACCGATCTCCATACCCAGGCCACCCTGAGTTTCTTAGATGACGCATGCCAAACGCCCCTTTCCCACAGACCCCCATCCCCCACTCCAGAGCGTCGCAGCCTAAGCCCAGCTACGCTTCCTAATGAGCTCGAGGAGCGACTGGCCCAAAAGAGGTGTTTCGCGGTCTCTTCGCCCAACGTTACCGAGGAAACTGACGGCCATTACTGGCGGCAGGCACTCAAGCAGCAGGCTAGAGTATGCGGGCATGTCTCGGGCGCCGGCTACGACATCGAGGTCATCGACAGTGATGACCTGAGGCGGGCTATGTCACAGGTTAAGTGGCCCACCCCCAACCCCTCGGGTTCAACCACCGTCGATCTCACCCAAGGCCCAGCCGCTGATCTCCTCTGGCTTAGTGTCAAAAATTAGCCATCCTACATCGCCATCGAGCCCCTTTTGTCATTTTCCATCCTACATGGCCCCGCTGCTGAAGGAAACGATTTGGGATCCACAGCTTCCAAGTTAGACCTCAACGACGGCGACCACGAGGAGGGCACCCTCTCCGGCTCTTCCAAGGGGAAGGAGCCCATCTGCTCTTCCAAGGGGAAAGCGCCCGTCTGCCACATCAGGGAGGGCACCCAACAGCCGTGCTTTTCCAAGGGGAAGGAGCCCATTTGTGACAACATGGAGCGTATCCAGGGTCCGTACTCTTCCCACGGGAACGATCCCATGTGTGACAAGTGAGGAAACCCATGATTTGTTTTGTCGAGTCCCTTTTGTAGTGTAGTGAGAATATGTCAACTTTTAATTGCTATATCTGGTTGTTTGCAGTATGCCTTGTTTATTTCACTTGTTCACAATGCGATGCTCTATATGTGCAATTATTTACTGTGCAGTACATTTCATCAATCAAGTATCAAACGTTCCGATAGGAATGCATATATTTGCTTGTTGTTAAGCCTGTTATAGTTAGTATATGCCTCTTTTAAAGTTTTTTGATTGTACCGTTGTTTGTAGTTAGGATATGTCCAGTTTCAAATCCTATCTTTGGTTGTTCGTAGTATGCCTTGTTTATTCTAGTTATTCACAACGTGATGTTCTATATGTGCAAGTATGAACTGTGCATTTCAATTTCATCAGTACCAGTTTCGACAATACCACTATGAATGACTACATTTGGTTGCTACATATTGTAGTGAACACACCTTTCCATTTTCATTTAACAATAACTAGTGTACTTCAACCGGCACAATACCAGTTTGAATGAATATGTTAGCTTGTTGTTAAATGTTAGGCATGTTGCAGTTAACACACCTTTCCACTTGTTTTGCTTTACTAGCATGCTTAAACCTACACACTGAAGCTATCTTTTGGAGATTATTTTGTCTGCCATGGATAATTTTGGTTGATGTTTAGCTTGTTGTGCTTAACATGCTTCTCGCTGTACCTACACAGGACAATTTAGGGAACGACTGATGTTTTCAATCGAGGTTAGTTTCATCCCATGGGTTATATATGCTCACTGTTCAGGATATCGGTAGCTGGTACCATATAGGCCGAGGGCTGATAAGGGACTAATCGGTGAATCAGACTTTTAACTGAATATATCTGCAACCCATTTATCGTTAGGTTAACTAGGGCCATATGTAATATATCTGAGGCTACATAGCAACATGCACTGTACTTAATGTGTAAATATGCAGTCCTGGGCTACATAGCAACAAGGAAGAGTGTTACATTAATAATCTGATGATGTCTAGATATACGTAGAAGAGCAGCAGCAACGATAACAACAAGAATATAGCCCTGTTTGGATACTCAACTTAGCTAGAGGTTAGAGTTAGGTTCTCGCTCATGACTAACCCTGAACTAACTCCATCCAAAGAGTTCTTTGGATGGCAGGGTTAGATTGACAATAAATGCACTAGGAGAACTAGCTCCAATTAGCACCTCTTGGGTAGTTGTTTTGGGTGGGTTATAGATGCAACTAGCTCAAACTTGCCCTCATGTTTAGATATACTTAAGGGCTATTTGATCCCGAACTTTCTCAAAATAACAGTAACCCATGGATACAGCAGCAGTTAATCAGCCGATAATTTGTAAGAATGCAATAAACTCCTTCTGGCCCATAATATAAGATGTTAATTCATCTAATATGTGAGTATATTGGATGTTATAAGATATTATAAAACAGTGTTGTACTACATCATTGTGCAATTGTTGTTTAGCTTCTAATATTAGCTTCGTGCTTTTAGGTACATATGTCATTTGTAAAGATTCGCGCTTTGACCCTTTCTGCGTATGGGGCAATGAGATATCGATGAACAAGCATCAAGTGAGGAAGCTGATAAAGATTGTTAGTAAAATGGGTCCAAAGATGGCAATTAAACTATTTGTTTACACTTTATCCAATACAACAGCGAACTGTAGGATGGTAAGTAAGAACTTTGCAGCCTTCTTTTTACTGCCCATAATGAGTTGTGCTAGATGAGAATGTCTGAATCTTTTTCGTTTACAGTGGTTGCCAAAGCAATTTACTCAACATTACCTCTCAAACTATATGATTGGTTGGCATGCAAATGTTAAAGTATTTCTACCAGAACACGATGATTATCTAGATGTTTTCATGAAGACCGTGAAGGATGGGCGGTCAGCCATCACAAGGGGTTGACTAGAGTCGTACGGGCCTTCCGCATGGAGGAGGGCACAATATGGGCATTCTGCTTCACCATGTTCAGCAACCAGAATGTATACAACTGTGGTTCATCATTCTTTATTTGATTCTTATGTAATTCTTGAACATGTGTACCTATGAATCGAATACCTATGAACCTGATGGATATGAATAAAGCTATAGCATACATTCAAATTCAAATCCGATACAATTTGAAATAGCAGCAATTAAATTATGGTGAAATTACGCTCTCCAGGTCATTACGGCACACACGGTAGGTAAAACACAAACGTTTGCGATATACACCATAATCCGAGATGGTTCATAGAGAGAAAACGTGTGCAAGCATGCACAAAGTTGCCGTCTGCAAAGCGTGTGCGATGTCAGACTATATCACAAATGGTGCGGGCAAACTAAACGTTTGTGATGGTTGCCTTACCATACACGATTCACAACCATGAACTGTTTCTGATGAAGTATGCATCATAACCGTTGCACCACATAATAGCGTGTGCAATAGTTGTCGTGTACGACGATGTTACGATGGTCCGACATTTCGTAATCCTATCTGACACTCGTACGATGATTTGCTAATCTTCTTAATTAGTTATCGCATACGGTTTGGGACAAGCGAATGTGTATGATTGTATGCTTATCATATGTGTTCTATAATAGTGAACCGTTTGTGATGGGTCGCACATTGTAAACATAGCACCACAGAATACCGACTGCAATGGCAATGCGAGCACAAACCAGTAGGAGTACTGTACATGGATCTTGGCTCCCTATCCCCCATGATTTTTGGGTCGTATGGGAAGGACCCCCTATCGCCCACTCTCACTTGGCGACAGTTCCAAATGCCGTCGCGGAAAAGGGGTTAAAACCCATTTGTTTAGCACCGATGCGTACCAGTGCCTGCAAAATTTCGGCAAATGCTGGATCAGCAAGCTGCCGGTGGTTCTTTGGCCCCTCCGTACGACACCAAATCGGGCTACGGACCAGACTCCCTTCTCCCAAGTCTATCGGGCAGAAGTAGTACACCCCACGGAACTTATATACAAGTCACCTCGAGTATTTGCCTACGATGAAGTAGATCAAGAGCAGCACCGGCATGAAGATGTCGTGCTCCTTGAGGAGAACCGTCTTCGGGCTGCTGTGCGTGCTGCACGCTACCAGCAAGCCTTGCGCCGCTATCAAAGCTGCAGGGTTCATGCCCGAAGAGGAAGGCAACCTTGTCCTTAGGCGTGTGCAGTCCGCCAAGGGTTCCAACAAGTTGACGCCAAAGTGGGAAGGCCCTTACCTGGTAGTACGAGTCACCAGACCCGGCGTAGTCCGTCTGGAGACCGAAGATGGCATCAAAATGCAAAACTCATGGAACATTGAGCATCTTCACAAGTTCTACCTGTAAGGTGCGACTGCTGGGCCCTGCCCTGGCAGCCACCTTTTGTACAAGCCTTGCCAGGCGTAAACCCCAAGCATAGATAACAAAATGAAGCGTTGGCACCATAAAAACCGGCATGCATGATTAGCTTAGCAAAAACTTGCTATCGGTGTCAAAACCGGCGGATCTCGGGTAGGGGGTCCCGATCTGTGTGTCAAGGCTGATGGTAACAGGAAGCAAGGGACACAGATGTTTACCCAGGTTCGGGCCCTCTCGATGGAGGTAAAACCCTACTTCCTGCTTGATTAATATTGATGATATGGGTAGTACAAGAGTAGATCTACCACAAGATCGTAGAGGCTAAACCCTAAGAACTAGCCTATGATGGTATGATTGTAATTGTGATCGGCCTTCTAAGGACCAACCTCTCCGGTTTATATAGACACCGGAGAGGGCTAGGGTTTACATGGAGTCGGTTACAAGGAAGGAGATATAATATCCGGATCGCCAAGCTTGCCTTCCACGCCAAGGAAAGTCCCGTCCAGACACGGGCCGAAGTCTTGAGTCTTGTATCTTCACGCTTCAATAGTCCGGACGTTGTACACAGTCCGGCTGTCCGGATACCCCTAATCCAGGACTCCCTCGGTAGCCCTGAACCAGGCTTCAATGGCGATGATTCGACGCGATATTGTCTTCGGCATTGCAAAGGCGGGTTCCTTCTCGAATACTCCAAAGTGCACATTACGGCGAATAGTGTCCGGCCTCCAATCAATGTTGTGCTCCTCGGCTTCGGTGCCTCGGTAATGACCATCTCCATGTGTCGAGCGAATGCGAGGAGTCGAGGCATTTTTGCATTTGCCACCCTCGGCCCTCCGGGCTAACCGTCTATTTGAAGGGACGGGAATTCTCAAATCCAAACCTCACTCTCCCTCCCAGAGCCAGCATCCAACAGAGCGCTCCATGAAAAGCCATTCCAACATGGCCGGCCGTCGCAGCTCTTGTGCTTGCCATTCTCGTTCCAAGTCGGGGGATTGGGTAGAGTGTTTGGTTCCTCATAGCCGTTTGATAAAGTTACAAACACAAGGGTTTCTCCCACCGGCGTTCATGGTCCCCGTCCGAGCTGGAATAGCCACTTATGACGGAGGAGACCAAGCTGAGGGATCTCCTAACCCATCTCCGGAGGAGCGTATATGTCTGATCCCTCATCTGCTGAGGGGCGTTGGGTTCCCTATCCACCCGTTTCTTCGCGGGCTCATGGAGTTCTACGGCCTCCAGTTACACGATCTTACCCCTGGCTCTATTCTGCACATAGCGTGGTATGTTGCCCTTTGCGAGCTATTTTTAGGCTGCGAACCACACTTCGGATTATGGCGGAAGCTGTTCTGCCTCGTCCCCCGCACCCAGGGGGAGTCCCTAAGTCAAGTGGGCGGGGCCGAAGTATGGCGCATTGCCGAGACCGGATACCTGTCCGGCACTCCTAAGAAGGCACCAGAAAATTGGCCTTGAGTGGTTCTATATAACGAGCGTCCCCTTCCGGATCCAGTCCGGATAGGTCTCCGCAAGTTCAAGAACGCCCGCCAAGGGCACGCTAGCTGGCGCCCGGGCCCTCAAGAAGAGGACACGAGGGAAATATTCCTCCTGATGGACAGGATAAAGTTACTGGCCAAATCCGGACTGACGATAGTCGAGGTTATGGCGATATGCATAAGACGGGGAGTGCAATCGCTCCAATATCGGGGGAAGCCCATGTGGCATTTCAACGGGGAAGACGACGCCACCCGCTGCGGCTGTAAAGGTCTGGACTTCCCTGCCGCTCTAGCAAGGATATTGTCCGATCTGTACAGAGGGGCAGAGGAGGAATTCCTTCACATAAAAACGCGGGACGAATTCTCCATGTACAACCCCCCAGCGTGGGTAAGTTGCCATTCTTTTTCCCTCTTTTACTCTAGCGTTCTTCTGCTAAGATTACTTGCATCAATGCTTCTGGGCAGGAATTAAGGAGGGCCGTAGAAGGAATCTTCAGCCCTCCCGCAACAGAGGACCTGGAAGGGCCCTAGATCCGGGACTTAAAGTGGATCCGGATATCACTGTGGAGCTCGTCAACGGGGTATTTTATCAGGCGAGCTGGGATGGCGCCCTAGTGGCCATAACGGCTGACTACCCTGGACTGCTCCCCGCTTCGTGTGTAAGCCGAACTAGAAATCCCTATCCTTCAAAGAGGACTCCCCCAGGTGTTATATTTTACCTTTGAGGCGTCGTTCTATTTGCAGAAACAACGGCCGGAGCGAGGGGTCGAGCCCCTAGGGACTCGTCAACCACGGGCAGGCTTAAGAGGAAGGCGGTGAGGGTTGACACACCGCTACAGAGGTAAAACAATAACCTGTCCTGTAATTATAGAATTTAAAATATGACAGCGCCCTTTGTGTCTGGCAGGAAGAAGAATAACCGGAATATATCTGGAGACCCTACCAATGACGCCTCCACCAGCCGGGTCGCAGAACCGGCTTCAGGGGCGGAGGCGGACACGGGGCCAGCACCGCATAGCTCTCCAACAGAGAGTGCGGACATGCTCTCAGCCACGAATTCCGAAGTAGAGAGCGCCATGAATCACAGGAGCCGACGGGCCGTACTTCGGAACAACATCTTTTCCAAAGGGGCGTTTAATGCCTTCAATTCGGCGGACGCGTACGTCCAAGCTGCTCGGGGCGGGCTTGCCCAAGCGAAAAACCAGTATACCAAAGACATACGGGTGAGAAATTTTGATAAGTGTGCATAGCAGTAGCCCCTGAGACTTGAAACAGTTGAGACAACAGTTTTAAGGATCAACTTATGTGCAGGTCCTTGTAGAGAAGAATGAGCAATTATTTCGGGAGCTGGAGGGATGCAAGGCCGAACTAAGGGCCGCGGTTGCCAAATTAGAGGAGCCCCAAAAGCCCTCATCTGGTAAGAATTGTCACAATTGCGTGAGGATGCACCAGTTAGTAAATGGCTGATGTGACAAGTCTAACAGAGAATTCTACAGACAATCCCGGGGTGAATGTAACGCCCCGGATACAACTTTCCATATTCGTAACTCCAACTCTTGCCTTTTCCGGAGATGCGATATATTATTTCCTCCGTGGTTGGGTTTTTGTCTTTTGTTTTGCATTTTGTTCATGTCATGCATCTCATCTCATAGCATCATGCGCATTGCATCTGCATGTTTTTCATAAAACTTGCATCGCTCGTAGTTGTCGCGTCCCTCCTTGCTTTCGTTGACCGTTCCGAGACTAACATTGTTCTTCATTTGCCCTCTTGCCTAAACCGGAGTCTCTCTGTACAGTGCATCGGATTAAAATGAGTTAAACTTGTAAAATGCTTAGAATTTTATCTAGTTTCTTAATCTGCTACTTTCATCCATGTTAAAAATGTTAAAAATGTTGTTTGTTTAAATTTGCTCAAATGCCATGTTAAAATGATTTATTTCATAACTAAATAACCGTAACTCAGAATTTAATAAACTTTATATGTAAATGGGGTAGAACAATGCATAGATTAACTTGGTGCACTTTGTTTTGCTGTTTAACAACAATAAAATATGTTTTAGGTCAGAACAGTACCAAGTTCGAAATATGCACATGAGGATTTTCCGGAATTGTTGTTTCTTATTTCCGGCCTCATTTAAACTTGCCTAAATAGTTAGTTTAATTAAGCTTCACCTCTTGCCATGCTTAACAAAATTTAATATTGTTGAGTAACTAAACGAGAGCGAACTAAATAACTCGAATGTGGTGTTTCGTCAATATGCAAATTGTTGCATATTGAGCTCCATTTAACTTGTAGTATTGTATGTTGCACTTTTCCATGCCATGCCTCATTAAACCGGACATGCATCATACTTGTTTGTGCATCATGCCATGTTTATGCTTGTGCATTTACCATGTTGTTTGCTTCTTTCCGGTTTGCGTCTCTCGTTAGCTTCGGTTTCGTTCCGGAGTTGTGAGGATTCGTTCGACTACTCCCGGTTGTCTTCTTCATGGACTCGTTCTTCTTCCTAGCGGGATTTCAGGCAAGATGACCGTCACCTTGGATCTCATTACTATCATTGCTATGCTAGTTGCTTCGTTCTACCGCTATGCTGCGTTACCTACCACTTGCTTATCAAGCCTCCCAAATTGCCATGAACCTCTAACCTTTGTCACCCTTCCTAGCAAACCGTTGTTTGGCTATGTTACCGCTTTGGCTCAGCCCCTCTTATAGCGTTGCTAGTTGCAGGTGAAGATGAAGATTGCTCCATGTTGGATTATGTTTATGTTGGGATATCACAATATCTCTTATATTATTAATGCATCTATATACTTGGTAAAGGGTGGAAGGCTCGACCTTATGCCTGGTGTTTTGTTCCACTCTTGCCGCCCTAGTTTCCGTCATATCGGTATCATGTTTCCGGATTTTGCGTCCCTAATGCGGTTGGGTGATTTATGGGACCCCCTTGACAGTTTGCTTTGAATAAAACTCCTCCAGCAAGGCCCAACCTTGGTTTTACCATTTGCCTCACCACTACCTACCTTTCCCTTGGGAGTAATTAACCCAAGGGTCATCTTTATTTTAGCCCCTCCGGGCCAGTGCTTCTCTAAGTGCTGGTCCAAACCGAGCGATGTCCGACACCCCCTGGGCAACCAGGGTCTATGCCTTCTTGCTCATCCGGTGTGCCCCGGAACGAGATATGTGCAGCTCCTATCGGGATTTGTCGGCACATTCGGGCGGTCGTGCTGGTCTTGTTTTACCATTGTCGAAATGTCTTGTAAACCGGGATTCCGAGACTGATCGGGTCTTCCCGGGAGAAGGAATATCCTTTGTTGATCGCGAGAGCTTATCATGGGCTAAGTTGGGACACCCCTGCAGGGTTTGAACTTTCGAAAGCCGTGCCCGCGGTTATGTGGCAGATGGGAATTTTTAATATCCAGTTGTAGTAAACTTGAAGTAAACTCTTCTAAAATACACCAATTGTGTGCGTAACCGTGATGGTCTCTTTTCGGGGTTGTTCGAGAGGAGAACACGGTTTCTGGGTTATGTTTGACGTAAGTAGGAGTTTCGGGATCAATTCTTGATCATTACTATTTGACGACCGCTTGCTTTGCTTTTCTTCTCGCTCTTATTTGCGTAAGTTAGCCACCATACATGCTTAGTCGCTCCTACAACCTCACCACTTTACCCCTTCCTTACCCATTAAGCTTTGGTAGTCTTGATACCCATGGTAATGGGATTGCTGAGTCCTCGTGGCTCATAGATTACTACAACACCAGTTGCAGGTACAGGTTATACGATGATCATGACGTGGGAGCGATGTTTACTTGTGTTGGAGTTCTTTTTCTCCGTCGATCTTGGGTTAGGTTCCTGGTCGGCAGCCTGGGCTAGCAGGGTGGATGTCGTTTGAGTTTCTGTTTATGTTTCATCCGTAGTCGGGTGTTGATGTTGTATATGATGTATTGTTGTATTCTTGTGACATTGTATGTCTTGGTTGTATCCCCACTATTATGTAATGTTGATGTAATGATATCCACCTTGCAAAAGCGTCTTCAAGATGCACTTCTATCCTTGGTGGGACCTTCGAGTTCCTTTAGGATAGGGTCACATCTTGGGCGTGACAAGTTGGTATTAGAGCCTCGACCGACCATAGGAGCCCCCTTGTTTGTTGGCCATTGTTGAGTCTAGAAGAAAACTATTTTGAGTCTTAGGATTATATATATCGGAGAGTAGGATTCTTTTTACTCCTCAGTCCCTTCGTCGCTCTGGTGAGGCATGCTGACGTAGATGTTTTGTCTTTCCTCTCCTCAAATTTCACGAATTTTTTTTAGGATCACGCGGGTATCTTGGGATCGTTTGGATAGTCTTGTGACGAGAACATTGTTCTTGGTGCCTCCTGACATTAGGGGTTGTGGTAGTGTCCCGGGGAGTTGAGCTCCGAGGTGTTGTCGTCACAATTTTATCATTGCAGTTCTGGAATACCTGAGTTTTGCCGACATCGAAAATCTCTTTTATGCAGTTGTTGGTGACATAACCTCGACGCCACCCAGTACTGGGAAGTTCGGGAGTATTGCCATAGCTCGTATAACGGATGCTTTTCGAAGGTTGAGGTACACGATTTCGAGTTTTCTTGGTTATGTGTTGAAGGATGGATACAATTTGGATCTAGGTATTGTTAGTTTGGGTGATATATTTTGTGTCCCCTGTATCCCCAACACCAGATTGCATAACCAGAAAGTTTCGGGAGTTTACAGGTGGGAATTCAAGTAGCTCATAGAATACCTTTCCGACAGATGCATGATATGGGATTGGGTAAATCTCTATCATATGTTTGTTTCCGGCTTATTTCTGCAAGCCAATCCTTTGTTTTGTGTTGAGTTGTGGTATTTGAGTTGCTTCAATGTCAAGTGTTGATTCCATACCTTTCAAGCGGTGTTCTCATATCTCTATGGGAATACTAATCCTTCATGTTTATCGAGGTCGTCATGTTAATTCTTTTGCAAATCGACGTGCTTCTCTTCAAGTGGATCCGATCATTTCAACATTCGCGAGATCAATTCTCAGTTCTTTGCAACGGTATTTGCTTCATCCGTCCCAAGTTGTCTTTGTTTTCCCCGCCCTCCCACCCTTTTTCTTCAAGGACTCAGATTTCTTAATCAAGTATCCATTGATTCATGTCAAGTCTCTTCACTCTATTCAATCAATGTTCTGATCCGGTGATCCCTCGTGAAGATGCTCACGAGCTTCAAGTTCATCATTCTTCTTTCTCGTATTCTTTTCCGGTAGATTTAAGTCAAGCTTCATTGTTGATCATATCTCTTCCTCTTGTTTCACATGATTTCCATGATGGAAGTTCTTATCTAAGCATCTCATAATCGTTCACCTCTCTCTATTACATTATCCGGAGTGCTAAAGATATCTCGGAAGAATCATGTTTCCATTCTTAATCCGTTTGAGTTACTTCAAGGTTTTTCTCTCATTCAAGCTATTTAATTCAACCGGTGCAACCTCTCTTTAAAATCCTTCAACGATGTTTCTTTCGAGTGGGCCCTAACCCACAGGTCTTTTTCCAGGATCTTACCTGACTCTTCTAATTTTCCCGGAACTATTCTAAAATTCATTTCAAAGTTTGACGTAAGAATGAATTTTCATCAGTCACATGCCTTCTCCTAGGCCGCTTTCAAATTCTTTTCATATCTGGCTCAACCTTTCCTCTTTTAATACTTCCGGAGTTTCTCAACAATTTGGTGGTGTTTCTCCTCGTCATTCTCAGCATGTGAAGACCGAAGAAGAGTTCCTCTTAAATCCTTACCCGTTCTTCCAAAGATGCGTAGTTCAAGTTTGATGCCATCCTCTCATAATTGTTTTCGATTGTGGGAATTCTTTTCACCCATCCGGAGCATTCATGAGTTGTTTCCATTTCTTTCTTCCGAAAGCCATCATGTCATAATTCTTCATTCTCAGCGTGTAGCTACCGTTGTCCAAATCTTACCGGTGCATCGTTCAAATACCCTCTAATCAGTTCATGATCTCTTCGTTCTCATGTATCTAAATCCCCTCAAGTATCTTCATTCGTTTTCCCATTCTTCCCAGTGATTTCTGCCTTTGCTACTTTCATTTTCAATTCTTACGGTGGTTCGTTCAAGATTTCTCTTCCTTCGTTATCGTATCAATTCATTCATTCTTTCGTTGTTTCAATCCCACCGGTGGTTGCATCAACACCTTCCCAAGTTGCGCTATTTCTCTCTTCAATCTTTTCAAGAAGAATAAGTAGTATGCCAAATCCATTGCTTGTCATCAATTTATATTGGTGAAGGATACACATAACATAATTCTTATTCTTGTTTCATCCAAGTGATTAATTCCTCTTCCGGAGTTCCAAGTTTTCCGCATTATCTCGTCACGAAGCTCCATCTAAATCATCGCAAGGCTTCAACTTGTGTTCTCAACTTCTCTTTCATTTTATCATCTTTTATTACCGGAGTTCTTCATAGAGGCTCTACATGGTGGTTCGTCAAGGATTCTTTTAATTATTCAATTGTTCTTCAAGATTTCTCTCGAAGTTATGATCCGTAAGCTATACTCTAAAATAAACATGGTGTTCAACACATGTTTTGTTTTGAGGAGTTCAAGTATTCTTCTTCTTGCATTTCGAAGTGCAATTCGTTCTACCTTATCATTTGAGGTGGTGTTATGTCATTCTTGACAATTTGAGTTCGTGTTTCATGATTCACTTGTTGTCAAGAATGAGGTATTTAAATTCATCAATCTCTTCATTGGAGTTATCTTGGGTTATATTTCACCTAAAGCTTTCCCTAAGGATTGTTGCTATTTATGGTGCTTATAAATGACCCAAGTTCTTCATTTGTCCTCCCGGTGAAATAAGTTTCTCGTCTCCTTGTTGATATCAATCCAATCATTTGTTTCCGTTGGTGGTAGAAGCTCACGTCATAATTTTGAGGTCTTTTCCATAAGCCCACTACAAGCTTATCCTTTCGGTGTTGGTTTTCCAACAACTCCGTTATAACCTTCTTGGAAGGATACTTTCCAAGCTCATTTGTGGCAGAAGTTGGCATTTTCTTCTCCATTCTTTTATTTCAATGATCTATCTTCTATTCTTTCTTAGGAGGCATGGTGATGTTGCTCTCTTCACTCATCATCTCGAATTGTGAGGATCGTGTTCTTTTCATGCTTATCCATTTAACCGGAGTGTTCTGTCATCTCTTCAAGTTCTTTTCATCTTATCAAGTTTTCCTTCTTCTTTTAGTCGGAGTGCTGCCCAAATTATATCAATCTTATTCCTTCTCCATCTAGTTTTAATCGGAGTGGTTTCAATATCTATCTTGTCACTTAACCTCTTGGTTCTCGTCGTATCCCTTGTTCCTCTTTTCTAACGGAGTGTTTTCAATTTTGCTCATCTTCGTTGTTTTCTTTCTTTCATTTTGCTCAACCTCTCAAGGTTCATGGTTTCACTCGTTTGTCGAAGAAGCAACTTAGTTTTACCTATTCTCTTCCTCTTTATTTTCCCTCCGGTGCCATACTAGATCTCGGGACGAGATCCTCTTGTAGTGGTGGAGTGTTGTAACGCCCCGGATACAACTTTCCATATTCGTGTCCAACTCTTGCCTTTTCCGGAGATGCGATATATTATTTCCTCTGTGGTTGGGTTTTTGTCTTTTGTTTTGCATTTTGTTCATGTCATGCATCTCATCTCATAGCATCATGCGCGTTGCATCTGCTTGTTTTTCATAAAACTTGCATCCGCTCGTAGTTGTCGCGTCCCTCCTTGCTTTCGTTGACCGTTCCGAGACTAACATTGTTCTTCGTTTGCCCTCTTGCCTAAACCGGAGTCTCTCTGTACAGTGCATCGGATTAAAATGAGTTAAACTTGTTAAATGCTTAGAATTTTATCTAGTTTCTTAATCTGCTACTTTCATCCATGTTAAAAATGTTAAAAATGTTGTTTGTTTAAATTTGCTCAAATGCCATGTTAAAATGATTTATTTCATAACTAAATAACCGTAACTCGGAATTTAATAAACTTTATATGTAAATGGGGTAGAAAAATGCATAGATTAACTTGGTGCACTTTGTTTTGCTCTTTAACAACAATAAAATATGTTTTAGGGCAGGACAGTACCAAGTTCGAAATATGCACATGAGGATTTTCCAGAATTGTTGTTTCTTATTTCCGGCCTCATTTAAACTTGCCTAAATAGTTAGTTTAATTAAGCTTCACCTCTTGCCATGCTTAACAACATTTAATATTGTTGAGTACCTAAACGAGAGCGAACTAAATAACTCGAATGTGGTGTTTCGTCAATATACAACTTGTTGCATATTGAGCTCCATTTAACTTGTAGTATTATGCATTGCACTTTGCCATGCCATGCCTCATTAAACCGGACATGCATCATACTTGTTTGTGCATCATGCCATGTTTATGCTTGTGCATTTACCATGTTGTTTGCTTCTTTCCGGTTTGCGTCTCTCGTTAGCTTCGGTTTCGTTCCGGAGTTGTGACGGTTCGTTCGACTACTCCCGGTTGTCTTCTTCATGGACTCGTTCTTCTTCCTAGCGGGATTTCAGGAAAGATGACCGTCACCTTGGATCTCATTACTACCATTGATATGCTAGTTGCTTCGTTCTACCGCTATGCTGCGTTACCTACCACTTGTTTATCAAGCCTCCCAAATTGCCATGAACCTCTAACCTTTGTCACCCTTCCTAGCAAACCGTTGTTTGGCTATGTTACCGCTTTTGCTCAGCCCCTCTTATAAGCGTTGCTAGTTGCGGTGAAGATGAAGATTGCTTCATGTTGGATTATGTTTATGTTGGGATATCACAATATCTCTTATATTATTAATGGATCTATATACTTGGTAAAGGGTGGAAGGCTCGGCCTTATGCCTGGTGTTTTGTTCCACTCTTGCCGCCCTAGTTTCCGTCATCTCGGTATTATGTTCCGGATTTTGCGTCCCTAACGCGGTTGGGTGATTTATGGGACCCCTTGACGGTTTGCTTTGAATAAAACTCCTCCGGCAAGGCCCAACCTTGGTTTTACCATTTGCCTCACCACTACCTACCTTTCCCTTGGGAGTAATTAACCCAAGGGTCATCTTTATTTTAGCCCCCCCGCCCCCGGGCCAGTGCTTCTCTAAGTGCTGGTCCAAACCGAGCGATGTCCGGCGCCCCCTGGGCAACCAGGGTCTATGCCAACCCGTCGTCTTGCTCATCCGGTGTGCCCCGAGAACGAGATATGTGCAGCTCCTATCAGGATTTGTCACATTCGGGCGATCGTGCAGGTCTTGTTTTACCATTGTCGAAATGTCTTGTAAACCGGGATTCCGAGACTGATCGGGTCTTCCCGGGAGAAGGAATATCCTTCGTTGATCGCGAGAGCTTATCATGGGCTAAGTTGGGACACCCTGCAGGGTTTGAACTTTCAAAGCCGTGCCCATGTTATGTGGCAGATGGGAATTTGTTAATATCCGGTTGTAGTAAACTTGAAGTAAACTCTTCTAAAATACACCAACCGTGTGCGTAACCATGATGGTCTCTTTTCGGGGTTGTTCGAAAGGAGAACACGGTTTCTGGGTTATGTTTGACGTAAGTAGGAGTTTCAGGATCACTTCTTGATCATTACTATTTGACGACCGCTTGATTTGCTTTTCTTCTCGCTCTTATTTGCGTAAGTTAGCCACCATACATGCTTAGTCGCTGCTGCAACCTCACCACTTTACCCCTTCCTTAACCATTAAGCTTTGCTAGTCTTGATACACATGGTAATGGGATTGCTGAGTCCTCGTGGCTCACAGATTACTACAACACCGATTCTGGTACAGGTTATCACGATGATCATGGCCTTAGCGATGTTTACTTGTGTTGGAGCTCTTTTTCTCCGTCGATCTTGGGTTAGGTTCCTGGTGGCAGCCTAGGCTAGCAGGGTGGATGTCGTTTGAGTTTACATTTATGTTTCATCCGTAGTGGGTGTTGATCTTGTATATGATGTATTGTTGTATTCTTGTGACATTGTATGTCTTGGTTGTATCCCCACTATTATGTAATGTTGATGTAATGATATCCACCTTGCAAAAGCGTCTTCAAGATGCGCTTCTATCCTTGGTGGGACCTTCGAGTTCCTTTAGGATAGGGTCGCATCTTGGCGGTGACAAGTTGGTATCAGAGCCTCCACCGACCATAGGAGCCCCCTTGTTTGTTGGCCGTTGTTGAGTCTAGAAGAAAACTATTTTGAGTCTTAGGATTATATATATCGGAGAGTAGGATTCTTTTTACTCCTCGGTTCCTTCGTCGCTCTGGTGAGGCCTCCTGACGTAGAGGTTTTGTCTTTCCTCTCCTCAAATTTCATGAATTTTTTTTAGGATCACGCGGGTATCTTGGGATCGTTCCGATAGTCTTGTGACGAGAACATTGTTCTTGGTGCCTCCTGACATTAGGGGTTGTGGCGGTGTCCGGGAAGTTGAGCTCGAGGTTTTGTCGTCACAATTTTATCGTTGCGATTCTGGAATACACTGAGTTTTGCCGACATCGAAAATCTCTTTTATGCACTTGTTGGTGAGATAACCTCGGCGCCACCCGATCTTTGGGGAGTTCGGGAGTATTGCCATAGCTCATAGAACGGATGCTTTTCGAAGGTTGAGGTACACGATTTCCGGAGTTTTCTTGGTTATGTGTTGAAGGATGGATACAGCTCGATCTAGGTATTGTTAGTTTGGGTGATATATTTTATGTCCCCTCTATTGCATAACCAGAAAGTTTCGGGAGTTTATAGGTGGGAATTCAAGTAGCTCCTATAATATCTTTCCGACAGATGCATGATATGGGATTGGGTAAATCTCTATCATATGTTTGTTTCCGGCTTATTTCTGCAAGCCAATCCTTTGTTTTGTTTTGAGTTGTGGTATTCGAGTTGCTTCAATGTCAAGAGTTGATTCCATACCTTTCAAGCGGTGTTCTCATATTTCTATGGGAATACTAATCCTTCATGTTCATCGAGGTCGTCATGTTAATTCTTTTCCAAACCGGCGTGCTTCTCTTCAAGTGGATCCGATCATTTCAACATTCGCGAGATCAATTCTCAGTTCTTTGCAACGGTATTTGCTTCATCCGTCCCAAGTTGTCTTTGTTTTCCCCGCCCTCCCACCCTTTTTCTTCAAGGACTCAGATTTCTTAATCAAGTATCCATTGATTCATGTCAAGTCTCTTCACTCTTTTCAATCAATGTTCTGATCCGGTGATCCCTCGTGAAGATGCTCACGAGCTTCAATTTCATCATTCTTCTTTCTCGTATTCTTTTCCGATGGGTTTAAGTCAAGCTTCATTGTTGATCATATCTCTTCCTCTTGTTTCACATGATTTCCATGATGGAAGTTCTTATCTAAGCATCTCATAATCGTTCACCTCTCTCTATTCGTATCCGGAGTGCTAAAGATATCTCAGAAGAATCATGTTTCCATTCTTAATCCGTTTGAGTTACTTCAAGGTTTTTCTCTCATTCAAGCTATTTAATTCAACCGGTGCAACCTCTCTTTAAAATCCTTCAACGATGTTTCTTTCGAGTGGGCCCTAACCCACAGGTCTTTTCCCAGGATCTTACCTGACTCTTCTAATTTTCCTGGAACTATTCTCAAATTCATTTCAAAGTTTAACGTAAGAATGAATTTTCATCAGTCACATGCCTTCTCCTAGGCCGCTTTCAAATTCTTTTCATCTTTGGCTCAACCTTTCCTCTTTTAATTCTTCCGGAGTTTCTCAACAATTTGGTGGTGTTTCTCCTCGTTATTCTCGGCATGTGAAGACCGAAGAAGAGTTCCTCTTAAATCCTTACCCGTTCTTCCAAAGATCGTAGTTCAAGTTTGATGCCATCCTCTCATAATTGTTTTCGATTGTGGGAATTCTTTTCACCCATCCGGAGCATTTCATGAGTTGTTTCCATTTCTTTCCTCTGAAGGCCATTATGTCATAATTCTTCATTCTCAGCGTGTAGCTACCGTTCTCCAAATCTTACCGGTGCATCATTCAAATACCCTCTAATCAGTTCATGATCTCTTCGTTCTCATGTATCTAAATCCCCTCAAGTATCTTCATTCGTTTTCCCATTCTTCCCGGTGATTTGTGCCTTTGTTACTTTCATTTTCAATTCTTACGGTGGTTCGTTCAAGATTTCTCTTCCTTCGTTATCGTATCAATTCATTCTTTCTTTCGTTGTTTCAATCCCACCGGTGGTTCCATCAAGACCTTCCCAAGTTGCGCTATTTCTCTCTTCAATCTTTTCAAGAAGAATAAGTAGTATGCCAAATCCGTTGTTGTCATCAATTTATATTGGTGAAGGATACACATAACATAATTCTTATTCTTGTTTCATCCAAGTGGTTAATTCCTCTTCCGGAGTTCCAAGTTTTCCACATTATCTCGTCACGAAGCTCCATCTAAATCATCGCAAGGCTTCAACTTGTGTTCTCAACTTCTCTTTCGTTTTATCATCTTTTATTACCGGAGTTCTTCATAGAGGCTCTACATGGTGGTTCGTCAAGGATTCTTTTAATTATTCAATTGTTCTTCAAGATTTCTCTCGAAGTTATGATCCGCCAAGCTATACTCTAAAATAAACATGGTGTTCAACACATGTTTTATTTTGAGGAGTTCAAGTATTCTTCTTCTTGCATTTCGAAGTGCAATTCGTTCTATCTTATCATTTGAGGTGGTGTTATGTCATTCTTGACAATTTCAGTTCGTGTTTCATGATTCACTTGTTGTCAAGAATGAGGTATTTAAATCCATCAATCTCTTCATTGGAGTTATCTTGGGTTATATTTCACCTAAAGCTTTCCCTAAGGATTGTTGCTATTTATGGTGCTTATAAATGACCCAAGTTCTTCATTTGTCCTCCCGGTGAAATAAGTTTCTCGTCTCCTTGTTGATATCAATCCAATCATTTGTTTCCATTGGTGGCAGAAGCTCACCTCATAATTTTGAGGTCTTTTCCATAAGCCCACTACAAGCTTATCCTTTCGGTGTTGGTTTTCCGTTATAACCTTCTTGGAAGGGTACTTTCCAAGCTCATTTGTGGCAGAAGTTGGCATTTTCTTCTCCATTCTTTTATTTCAATGATCTATCTTCTATTCTTTCTTCCGGAGGCATGGTGATGTTGCTCTCTTCACTCATCATCTCGAATTGTGAGGATCGTGTTCTTTTCATGCTTATCCATTTAACCGGAGAGTTCTGTCATCTCTTCAAGTTCTTTTCATCTTATCAAGTTTTCCTTCTTCTTTTAGTCGGAGTGCTGCCCATATTATACCAATCTTATTCCTTATCCATCTAGTTTTAACCGGAGTGGTTTCAATATCTATCTTGTCACTTAACCTCTTGGTTCTCGTTGTATCCCTTGTTCCTCTTTTCTAACGGAGTGTTTTCAATTTTGCTCATCTTCGTTGTTTTCTTTCTTTCATTTTGCTCAACCTCTCAAGGTTCATGGTTTCACTCGTTTGTCGAAGAAGCAACTTAGTTTTACCTCTTATCTTCCTCTTTCTTTTCCCTCCGGTGCCATCCTAGATCTCGGGACGAGATCCTCTTGTAGTGGTGGAGTGTTGTAACGCCCCGGATACAACTTTCCATATTCGTAACTCTAACTCTTGCCTTTTCCGGAGATGCGATATATTATTTCCTCCGTGGTTGGGTTTTTTTCTTTTGTTTTGCATTTTGTTCATGTCATGCATCTCATCTCATAGCATCATGCGCATTGCATCTGCATGTTTTTCATAAAACTTGCATCCGCTCGTCAGTTGCCGCGTCCCTCCTTGCTTTAGTTGACCGTTCCGAGACTAACATTGTTCTTCATTTGCCCTCTTGCCTAAACGGAGTCTCTACATGCGATTGCATCGGATTAAAATGAGTTAAACTTGTAAAATGCTTAGAATTTTATCTAGTTTCTTAATCTGCTACTTTCATCCATGTTAAAAATGTTAAAAATGTTGTTTGTTTAAATTTGCTCAAACGCCATGTTAAAATGATTTATTTCATAACTAAATAACCGTAACTCCGAATTTAATAAAATTTATATGTAAATGGGGTAGAAAAATGCATAGATTAACTTGGTGCAATTTGTTTTTCTGTTTAACAACAATAAAATATGTTTTAGGGCAGAACAGTACCAAGTTCGAAATATGCACATGAGGATTTTCCGAAATTGTTGTTTCTTATTTCCAGCCTCATTTAAACTTGCCTAAATAGTTAGTTTAATTATGCTTCACCTCTTGCCATGCTTAACAACATTTAATATTGTTGAGTACCTAAACGAGAGCGAACTAAATAACTCGAATGTGGTGTTTCGTCAATATACAACTTGTTGCATATTGAGCTCCATTTAACTTGTAGTATTGTCTGTTGCACTTTGCCATGCCATGCCTCATTAAACCGGACATGCATCATACTTGTTTGTGCATCATGCCATGTTTATGCTTGTGCATTTACCATGTCGTTTGCTTCTTTCCAGTTTGCGTCTCTCGTTAGCTTCGGTTTCGTTCCGGAGCTGTGACGATTCGTTCGACTACTCCCGGTTGTCTTCTTCATGGACTTGTTCTTCTTCCTAGTGGGATTTCAAGCAAGATGACCGTCACCTTGTATCTCATTACTATCATTGCTATGCCAGTTGCTTCATTCTACCGCTATGCTGTGTTACCTACCACTTGCTTATCAAGCCTCCCAAATTGCCATGAACTTCTAACCTTTGTCACCCTTCCTAGCAAACCGTTGTTTGGCTATGTTACCGCTTTTGCTCAGCCCCTCTTATAGCGTTGCTAGTTGCAGGTGAAGATGAAGATTGCTTCATGTTGGATTATGTTTATGTTGGGATATCACAATATCTCTTATATTAATGCATCTATATACTTGGTAAAGGGTGGAAGGCTCGGCCTTATGCCTGGTGTTTCGTTCCACTCTTGCCGCCCTAAGCTGGATTTTGCGTCCCTAACGCGGCCCGGAAGCGTAATCGAGCTTGATGCCCATTTTTGCGCACCAAGTTTTCACTTCGTCGGCTGTGAAATTTGAGCCATTATCAGTGATGATGCTATGGGGGACACCGTATCGGTGTACGACCCCGGATATGAAGTCTATTACTGGTCCAGATTCAGCCGTTTTGACTGGTTTAGCTTCTATCCATTTGGTGAATTTGTCCACCATGACCAATAAGTATTTCTTATTATGGGTTCCCCCTTTGAGAGGTCCGACCATATCCAGCCCCCAGACCGCAAAGGGCCAAGTTATGGGGATTGTTTGGAGAGCGGTAGGGGGCATGTGACTATGATTGGCAAAGAGCTGGCAACCGACACAATGTTGGACAAGGTCGTCTTGGCGCCCGCTTTCAGCCGTCGGCCAATAGAAGCTGTCTGGAAGGCCTTGGCGACTAATGCCCGAGCAGCGGCGTGGTGCCCTTGAGCCCGGCATGGATTTCAGCCAAGAGCTGCCGCCCTTCCTCTTCGGAGATGCATCTTTGTAGTACTCTGGTAGCGCTTTTCTTGTAGAGGTCCCCTTCGTAGACCTTGTAAGCTTTAGAATGCCGAACAATGCAGCATGCTTAATTTTGGTCTTCGGGGAGCTCTTGCCTATTTAAGTAGGCCAAGAAGGACTCGGTCCACGAGGCGATTACAGCCATGACTTCATGGGCCGAGGACGTTATTTCGGGGGTAGGACCTCCGACTATGTCTGATGGTTCGGAATCTTGGGATGTATTCGGATCCGTGCTAGTATTGCCGGACTCCCCTTGCCATACTACAGATGGCTTGAACAGCCGTTCCAGGAATATATTAGGTGGGACGGGGTCGCATTTAGCGCCGATGCGAGCTAGGACATCCGCCGCTTGATTGTTTTCTTGAGCCACATGGTGGAATTCGAGCCCCTTGAACCGAGCTGACATTTTGAGAACGACATTACGGTAGGCCGCTATTTTCGGGTCCTTGGCATCAAAATCTCTGTTTATCTGTGATATTGCGAGGTTTGAGTCCCTGCGCACTTCTAGGCGTTGAATTCCCATAGAGACTGCCATCCGAAGACCGTGCAATAGAGCCTCATATTCGGCTGCATTGTTGGAGTCTGTGTATAATATTTGGAGGACGTACTGGACCGTGTCGCTGGTGGGAGATGTCAGCACTACACCTACTCCTAGTCCGGCCAGCAATTTAGAGCCGTCGAAGTGCATGATCCAGTTTGAGTATGCGCCGTACTCTTTAGGGAGTTAAACTTACATCCATTCGGCGAAGTTAGCCAACACTTGCGACTTGATGGCCCGCCGTGGTTTGTACGTTATGTCGAATGGAAGGAGCTCAATAGCCCACTTGGCAATCCGGCCCGTAGCATCACGGTTATTTATTATGTCATTGAGTGGTACTTCGGAGGCCACCGTAATCGAACACTCTTGAAAGTAGTGTCGTAGATTTCGGGATGCCATGAACACCGCGTATGCTATTTTTTGGTAGTGTGGGTATCGGGATTTGCATGGGGTTAGGATCGTGGACACGTAGTAGACCGGCTTCTGGAGCGGGTATTTGTATCTGTCGGCCTCTTGTTCAGCAGCGAGGCTGCGCTTACGACTTGATGCGTTGCAGCTATGTACAACAACATAGGTTCATCGATATTCAGCTGACATTATCTTTGGATTACTGGCCAATAGGGTCTTTATTTCATCCAGTCCGGCCACGGCTGCATCCGTCCATCTGAAGTGTTCGGTGCAATCAAGAAGGCGATAAAGCGATAGTGCCTTTTCTTCTAACACGGAGATAAAGCGGTGAGAGCAGCCACGCATCCCGCTAGTTTTTGGATGTGCTTGAGGTCTGTTGGTATAGCCAAGCGTGATGTGAGCTTGGATCTTTGCGGATTCGCTTCAATTCCTCTGTTGGAAACGATGAAGCCAAGAAGCTTCCCGAGGGGCGCCAAAACGCATTTTTCCGGATTCAGCTTGATGTCGTATGTCCGGAGATTGTCGAATGTAAGCCTCAAGTGCGTCTATTAGGGTTTCGGCGTGTCTTGTTTTTATGACCACGTCGTCCATGTATGCCTCCTTGTTTTGCCGATTTGCTTTTCCGGGCATGTTTGAATCATGCGTTGGTAGGTTGCACCGGCGTTCTTGAGCCGAAAGGCATAGTGTTGAAGCGAAAGGGCCATATGGCGTTATGAAAGTTGTTGCAGCTTGGTCAGACTCTGCGATCTTTATTTGATGGTATCCAGAGTATGCATCGAGGAAACACAGCGAGTCGTGTCCAGCTGTGGCATCGATGATTTGATCGATGCGAGGGAGGGGAAAGGGATCCTTGGGCAAGCCTTGTTGAGGTCTTTGAAATCGACGCATAGGCGCTAGGATTTATCCTTCTTTGGCAACATCACCAAATTTGCCAGCCAATCCGGATGTTTGATATCTCTAATAAATCCGGCATCGAGTAGCTTGGCTAACTCTTCCCCCATTGCCTGTCGTTTGGGCTCTGAGAATCGCCTTAGGGTCTGCTTGACTGGTTTATATCCTTTTAGAATATTGAGGTTGTGTTCGGCCAGTCTGTGTGGGATGCCCGGCATGTCCGATGGGTGCCAGGCAAAAATGTTCCAATTCTCGCATAAGAAATCTCGTAGTGCGGCGTCAATCGCGGGGCTCAGCTGTGTCCCGATGGAAGCTATCTTCATGGGGTCCGTTGGGTGGAGCTGGAATTTGACTATCTCATCTGCAGGTTTGAATGAGGTGGACTTGGGTCGTTTGTCGAGTATTACGTCGTCCCTGTCCACGGCGGCCCGTAGTTTTGTTAATTCTTCGGCTGCTAGGGCCTCAGATAATGCTTCCAAGGCTAGAGTTGTGGTTTTATTTTCGGCGTGAAGCGCAACGTCTGGATCACTGGCTAGAGTGATGATTCCATTGGGTCCGGGCATTTTAAGCTTCATGTACCCATAATGGAGTACGGCTTGAAAAGGCTTGTAAATGCGTCCCGCCCTAGAAGGGCGTGGTATCCACTGCTAAAAGGAGCCACCTGGAATGTGATTTCCTCGGACCTATAATTCTCCGGGGTACCGAATACCACATCGAGTGTGATTTTTCCCGCACACCGCGCTTCCCGAGTAGGGATAATTCCCCTGAAGGTCGTGCTGCTTTGTTTAATACGGCTTTTATCAATCTCCATCTTGCTGAGTGTTTCTTCATAAATCAGATTTAATCCGCTTCCGCCATCCATGAGTACTTTAGTGAGCCGAAAGCCATCTACGATCGGACTAAGGACCAGCGGCGAGTGCGGACAGCCGGGATCGAGGTTCATCACTGGCATCAAAAGTTATAGCAGTGTCGTTCCAAGGGTTTAGTTTTGTCACATGGTAAATTTCAGCGGAGCTTCGGCGAGCTCGCTTGCGCCTATTGTTTGAGGCGAAAGTCTCGAAGACCGTTAGTACCGTATTTTGTTCGCTGGCGGGATGTTGTTCCGCTTTATGGCCCACAATAAGATCCTCACCGCTTTTTGCCACCTGCCGGAGTATCCAACATGCCCTATGGCTATGAGTAGGTGTTGTATCCGGAGTACTGTGGAGCTTACATGGCCCGTCGAGCCATCCTTCCAATACGGATCTCCGCCCCGGAGTGAGCTTTGGTTTCTTGGGGGTTGGGTCGGACGACTTACGAGAGTCCGTCCGTTTAGTTCGGACAAAGGTTTTGGCGAGAGCAGTACTATCCCAGAATTCCATTTGGGTCTTCCAAGCGCTCTCCATCGCACAGTACTTCCATACTATGGTTGCCAAGTCCGTGAAGCGTACTATGTCGCGGAGGCTTGTTGCATTGAGGAGTCCTTCGTCCGTGCAGTTTTTGCAAAAAAGTGAGACCATGTTCTCTTCGCGGCAGTCCCTGACCTTGTTAAGCGCAAGGAGGAATCTGGCCCGATAGCGATGTACGGTTTCACGGGCTCTTGCACGATGCGGAGAGACAGTTTAGGTCTAGTTCAGAGTCCGGATTTTGATCCGATCTAACGCCCAAGGGCGCGGGCGGTCCCGAGCTAAACAACTCAGGATCCGGGGTGCCTAATTTCTTCGGCCCGATGCCCGATTCTAAGTCCGGGACCTTGGTCAGGTTTTCCTTTGAGCAGGTCTTTAGCTCAAAGATTTCGGTGATCCGAACACAGCTTGTCCTCAAAGTTGAGGGGTGATCCGCGTGTGGTTCCTCCACTATCGCTATCTCATGGGTGGCCGGCGGGGACCTGATGTCCCTTTGGTCGGGTTTAAGCCCAACCCGGTCGTAGTCTGTAGCGACTCCCAGAGCGGCGATGCGATCCAAGAGTTCGTTAAGGGAGGAGAGCTCCATTGGATCCATCTGTTCGGCAAGTTCCGAACTGACGCGAAGGTTATGATTGATGACCCGAGAAGTCATCGTCGGCGCCCCCGTCGATGGGGCGGCCATGATAGAGCCGCCGAGCCGGAGCGTCTGGCCTACAGCCAGAGCCACCTCCGAAGTAATGTCGTCCTTGACAATGTGACGAGCCATCGAGCTCGACGGCGGCACACGGAAGGAACTCTCAATGAAAGCACCAATGTCGGTGTCAAAACCGGCGGATCTCGCGTAGGGGGTCCCGATATATGCGTCAAGGCTGATGGTAACGAGGAAGCAAGGGACACGAGATGTTTACCCGAGGTTGGGCCCTCTCAATCGAGGTAAAACCCTACTTCCTGCTTGATTAATATTGATGATATGGGTAGTACAAGAGTAGATCTACCACGAGATCATAGAGGCTAAACCCTAAGAGCCAGCCTATGATGGTATGATTGTAATTGTGATCGGCCTTCTAAGGACCAACCTCTCCGGTTTATATAGACACCGGAGAGGGCTAGGGTTTACATGGAGTCGGTTACAAGGAAGGAAATATAATATCCGGATCGCCAAGCTTGCCTTCCACGCCAAGGAAAGTCCCATCCGGACACGGGCCGAAGTTTTGAGTCTTGTATCTTCACGCTTCAATAATCCGGACGTTGTACATAGTCTGGCTGTCCGGATACCCCCTAATCCAGGACTCCCTCACTTGCCATGGTCATTTAGAAGAGGTCATATGCTGCTATGTTTTCCACTGCACTAATTGTAGGGTTCTGGCCGCATACTTGATCCCGGGAAGGAGAGATGGAAACAAGCTTGCATATCGATCTCCGGCATACCAAACTGATAAGTTCCCTTTTATCCATAAGATGTCTCTGTAAGAAGGGAACTTGTGCATAGAGCAACCTTGTCACCTTCAAAACATTTGTGCTCCCATCCTTTGATCCAAATTATTTCGGTCAAGATGGTTGTAGTGGAATTTGATAGAGAGGATCGACAAGGGGCTGGTTCCCTTCTATATTTTTAATCCTGGCAGGCCGAGGCCCATGGCAACAATGGAAGGCACCGACAAGATAGCTTGCCGGGGAAACTTGTTTACTTAAAAGTATGGAGGTGTTCCTCCTCTGCATGGATAGGATACATGCACAAGTACTCGGTAAAGCTTGTCTTTTTTCATTAATATGCAGATAAACAAGTGAAAACCTTACAGAGCACAAACATGGATAAAAGAGATTACATATTTAAGACTAAAATTTGGTAAATGCCTACATGTTTTAGACTGAAAAAAGATAAGTGTCCCGTACCCTTGTGCCTCTCCTAATAGGACCTACAATGGGGTGAAGAGGGCAAAAGGAGTGCCTGGGCAGAAGCCCAGCCTGACCCCGTCAGGACCCGCGGGACGCAGCCTAACAAGATCGGGAGGGCACGGACGAAGGTGATGGGCGGCGAGAGTGGCTAGGCTATGCCTTGGTCACCGCCACTGGCAGGACATGGCAGCATGGGCACCGGTGGGAAGGACGAAGCCAAAGTCCATGGCGAAGCCTGCCGGGGTCCAGCTGGAAGACTGCTGGAGGAGGCGGAGACACCATCCACACCCAACATGTGACTCCCCGAGACCGACGTTCCAGAGGCCTTCCAGTTATTTCGAGTTTCGTCATGTGTGTTTTATTTGTTTGTTGCATTTCATCATGGCATCATGGGCATTGCATCCTCATGTTTTCTTAAAACTTGCATCCGTTCGTAGCTGGCGCTTGTCTCATTATCTCAGTTGACCTTTTGTGAGGCCCCCTTGTCTTTGTCGACCTCTCTCAGACCCCCTTGCGAGTGCGTCCGAAACTTCCCTGAAGCCGATCGGCTCAGTCATGACCAATGGGTTTGTATCATCTCTGAACATCCCCAAATATCTTTCGTTTCTTATATGAACTCTCTGGAATATTTTTCTCGACCGTCCTAACTAATCGGAGGGTCCAAAATCAGTCCACCCTCTAACCCACCTACCTATTTAATCAGCCTAACCCTAGTCCTAACCTATCCCGTCCACCCTTCCCTCGCGCCGCCGCTCCTCCCGCGTTGACCAGCTCCTGCCGCTTGCTTCCACTGCCAGTGACCGATATATGGTCCGCATCAGAAGCTAGCCTTCCCACGCGCCAAGGCCAGCCTCCCCGCTCCACCAGATCCGTCCCGTTTGGCCCATGGTGAGGCTATCCCCAACGCCTCCTTTTTCCATTCTACTGAGCCTGCTCCAGTTTTAATTTCGGCCTGTAGTGTTTTTTTTCTGCTGCTGCGAATTTGTCCAATTATCCACTGAGCTGCATATTTATAGTTTGGACCTCCATGTTCATGCATATAATAACTAATTCACCGTGCATTGCATTTTAACATGTCATATATGTAAAATGTTAGTATTTCATGTAATTTCATAATATCCAACTTTCATGCATGTTTAAAATGTTAAAAATTGACCTCCACTTAATTTTAAAATGACTTGTTAAATGGTTTATTTCATAACTAACTAACCGTAGCTCTGAATTAAATAAACTTTATATGTAAATGGTCTAGAAAATGCATAGATTAACATGGTGCACTTTATTTCACTGTTTAATAAATTTAAAATATGGTTTAGTGCAGACCAGTACCAAATCCATAATATGCACATGGGGATTTTTCGGAATTGTTGTTTGTTGTTTCTGGCCTCATTTAACATGCCTAGATAAATAGTTTACTCATGCTTCACCTCTTGCCATGTTAACCAACATTTAATCTTGTCTTTTTCATAAACAAGAGCAAACCAAATAATTCGAATGTGGTGTTTCGTCAATATGCAACTCGTTGCATATTGACCTCCACTTAATTGTAGTATTGTTTGTTGCACTCTTGCCATGCCATGCTCCATTAAACCAGAGATGCATCATACTTGCTTGCGCATCATTCCATGATTATGCTTGTGTGTTTACCATGTTGTTTGCTTATTTCCGGTTGTGCTTCATCTTGGTAGCCCCGGATTCCTTGCGATTGTGAGGATTCGTTAGACTACATTCGTTCGTCTACTTCATGGATTCGGTCTTCTCCCTAGCGGGATTTCAGGCAAGAGGACCATTACCTTGGATAACACTACTATCGTTGCTTGCAAGTTTTCTCGATGCTATCGCTATGTCGTGCTACCTACCACTTGTTTATCAAGCCTCCCAAATTGCCATGATAAGCCTCTAACCTTTTTCACCATCCCAGCAAACCATTGTTCGGCTATGTTACCGCTTGCTCAGCCCCTCTTATAGCGTTGCTAGTTGCAGGTTGTTCCATGTTGGGACATGGATATCATGGGATGCATCTATATACTTGGTAAAGGGTGGAAGGTCGGCCTTTTTCTTGGTGTTTTGTTCCACTGTTGCCACCCTAGTTTCAGTCATACCAGTGTTATGTTCCTTGATTTTGCATTCCTAACACGGTCGGGGTTTATGGGCCCCCCTTGACAGTTTGCTTTGAATAAAACTCTTCCAGCAAGGCCCAACTTTGGTTTTACCATTTGCCTAATAACAACTAAAACTTGCATAGGGACTTACCGGTACCCGAGGATAATTAATCAACAACCCAGGCCCGTGCTCCTCATGAGTGTTGGTACGAAACGGGCAGACTGCAGGGCCACCACGGGGCAACTCGAGGATTGGTTTTACTCGTAGGGCTGACCTATCTGATCGTGACCTGAGACAAGATACGCGCGGCTCCTACCGGGGTGTCGGCACGTCGGGAGGTCTTGTTGGTTTTGTTTTGTCATTGTCGAAATGTCTTGTGAACCGGGATTTTGAGCTTGATCGGGTTGTTCCGGAATGGAGGATTTTCCCCCGTGGATCGTGAGAGTCTGTGATGGACTAAGTTGGGACATCCCTGCAGGGTTTAATCTTTTCGAGAGCCATGCCCGCGGTTATGTGGTAGATGGGATTTTTTTAATATCTAGTTGTAGAGAACTTAACACCAGATGCAAATTAAAATACACCAGTTGCGTGTGTAACCGTGACCGTCTCTTTTCGAGTGAGTTTGAGAAGATAACACGGTGGGGTTATGTTTGACTCGTAAGTAGTTCAGGATCACTTATTGATCATTACTAGTTGCGACCGTTATGCGTAGTAACTCTTCTTACTCTTGTACTCGTAAGTTAGCCACCATACTATGCTTAGTGCTGCTGCAACCTCACCACTTATACATCCTTGTTTCTGAGTTTCGCAGAAAAGGAATACCAAACGGAGTCCAAATGGAATAAGACCTTCATGATGATTTTTCTTGGACCAGAAGACACCCAGGAGACTTGGAGCACAAGTCAGAAGAGCCACGAGGCGTCCACAAGGGTGGAGGGCGCGCCCAGGAGGTAAGGTGCGCTCCCCCTACCTTGTGGGCCCCTCGGTGACCCCCTGACCTAGATCTTCCTCCTATATATTCACATATATTCCCAAACCACTAGAAGTATCCATGAAAACACTTATCCACCGCCGCAACCTTCTATTCCCGTGAGATCCCATATAGGGGCCTTTTCCGGCATCCTGCCGGAGTGGGATTCAATCATGGATGGCTTCTACATCAACTTTATTGCCTTTCCGATGAAGCGTGAGTAGTTTACCAGAAACCTATGGGTCTATAGCTAGTAGCTAGATTGCTTCTTATCCCACTTTCATTCTCAATACCATGTTTTCCTCGATGTTCTTGGAGATCCATCCGATGAAATCTTCTTTTGTGGTGTGTTTGTCGAGATCCGATGAATTGTGGATTTATGATATGCTTATCTATGATTATTATTTGAATCTTCTCTGAATTCTTTTATGCATGATTTGATATCTTTGTAATTCTCTTTGAACTATCAGTTTGGTTTGGCCAACTAGATTTGTTTTTCTTGCAATGGGAGAAGTGCTTAGCTTTGGGTTCAATCGTCCAGTGTCCTTTCCCAGTGACAGTAGGGGCAGCAAGACACGTATTGTATTGTTCACATCAAGGATAAAAAGATGGGGTTTACATCATATCCATTGAGTTTATTCATCTATGTCATGTCATCTTACTTAATGCGTTACTCTGTTCTTCATGAACTTAATACTCTAGATGCAGGCAGGAGTCGGTCGATGTGTGGAGTAATAGTAGTTCATGCAGAATCGTTTCGGTCTAATTGACATGGATGTGATGCCTATATTTCATAACATTGCCTTAAATATCGTCATAACTTTGTGCTTATCTATCAATTGCTTGACAGTAATTTGTTCACCCATCGTATTGCTTGCTATCTTGAGAGAAGCCTCTAGTGAAACCTATGGCCCTCGGGTCTATTTTCCATCACATAAGTTTCCGATCTACTATTTTGCAATCTTTTACTTTCTGATCTATAAACCAAAAATCCAAAAATATTTACTTTATCATTTGTTTAGTTTCATCTATTTCTATCAGATCTCACTTTTGTAAGTAACCGTGAAGGGATTGACAACCCCTTTATCATGTTGGGTGCAAGTTGTTTGATTGTTTGTGCAGGTATAGGTGATTTGTGCATTGTCTCCTACTGGACTGGTAACTTGGTTCTCTAACTAAGGGAAATACGTATCTCTACTTTGCTGCATCACCCTTTTCTCTTCAAGGGAAAAACCAACGCAAGCTCAAGAAGTAGCAATCATCGAGATTTTCCTGTCAATTCTTTTTCCAACCGGTGTGCTTCTCTTCAAGTTAATCCTATCCTTTCAATATTTGCTAGATCAATTCCCAGTTTTCTCAATGACGTACATTTCATCCACTATCCCACCCTTTTCTTCAAAGACTCAGATTTCTTAATCAGTTATCCATTTTATTGTTGTGGAGTCTCTTCATTCTTTGCCTTCAATGTTCTTACCTAGTGATTCTGATGAAGATGCTAAGGAAGCTTCAAGTTCATCATTCTTTCATTATTTTTTCTGTGTTCTTCTCCGGTGGACTAAATTCAAGCTCATGTTATTGATACTATCCCTTTCTTTACTCAAATTATTTTTCCATGATTGTAATTTCTTATTCAAGCCTCTCGTGTTTATTCTTTGCTGCCATTTTCTTCTCTGGAGTACTCAAGATATCTTAGAAGATTCGTGTTTCCATTCTCAACCCATTCATGCCATTTCGAGGTTGTTACCTCGTTCAAGCCATTTAATTCAACCGACGAAATCTCTCTTTCAAGCAACCGTTTCCAACGGTGTATATTTTGAGTGGGCCCATAACCCACAGGTCTTTTCCCAAGATCTTACCTGGCTCTTCTATTTTTTGGAGTTATTCTCACATTATTTTCAAAGTTTGACATAAGAATGAATTTTCATCAGTCAATTGACTTCTCCAAGATCGCACTCAAATTCTTGTCCACTTTGGCTCAACCTTTCGATCCATCATTAGTCTGGAGTACCCCAAATTCTTCATGGTTTTCCTCGTACTCATTCTCACCTTTGAAGACCGAAGAAGAATTTTTCTCTAAATCTTGCTACGTTCGCTTGAAGATTCATGGTTCTAGCTTCATGCCATCCTCATGATTGTTTCCAACTATGAGAAATTCTTTTCATACCCATCCCCCAACATTATGATTGTGTATGAACTAGGGCTTTGGCTCAACACCTGCTGTCTTTCTTGCCCATCCTTTTGTGGTATTGAAGCTGTTCATTGAGATCCATAGGTTCACGTCACAACCCGAAGCATTTGATTTGTTCTTTTCATTTTAATTCTCCAAAGGCCATCATTTTAGAAGAGTTATTGGTTCTCAGTTTTCAGCTTTAGTGCTCCAATTATTATAAATTGATGTCTCTGCATTCATTCTCTAATTCTTCCGGTGCGTCATTCAAGTATTCTCTAGTTAGCTCGTGATCTCTTCGTTCTCTTGTATCGAAATTCCCTCAAGTATCTTCATTCATTTTCTAATTCTTCCCCGGTGATTCGTTCACTTTTCTTCAATCGTTTTCAATTCTTATGATGGTTCGTTCAAGATTCCTTTTCCTTTGTTACCCTATTGATTCATTCGTTGTTTCCAAATTTGTTCAAGACCTTCCCAAGTTTGTGCTATATCTCTCTTTAATCATTTTCAACGAGAATAAGTAGTATGCCAAATCCATTGCTTGTCATCAATTTAAATTGATGAAGGATACGCATAACATAATTCTTACTCTTGTTTTATCCAAGTGATTAATTCCTTCTTCCGGAGTTCATCTTGGTATCAACTTCTCAATTCTAAGTTGTTCATCTTTTGTTTCCAGATTTCTTCATGAAGGCTCTACATGGTGGTCCATCAAAGAGCGCATTCATTATCGAAACATTTGCCACCATTCTTGTTGGAGGAGCTCATATATTATTCTTCTTGCATTCTGAAGTGCAATTCCTTCTACATTAATTTCTGAGCTGGTGTTATGTCATTCTTGACAATTTCCTTCATATTTCATGATTCACAACTTATCAGGGATGAGATATTTAAACCCATCATTTTCTTCCTTGGAGTTATCTTGGGTCATGTTTCACCTAAAGCCTATCCTAAGGATGGTTGCTATTGTGGTTCTTATCAATGATCCAATCTTCTTCTCATCTCGGTGAAGAAGTTTTTCATCTCTTTGGTGTTCTCAATCAAATTAATTGATTCCGTCAGTGGCTGGTCTTCATCTCATAATTTTGGGATGTTTTCTATAAGACCATTGGAAATCATATCTTTTGTTCTTGATTTTCCAAGAACTCCGTTCAACCCTTCTTTGTAGGAAGGCTCCTTCATGTTCATTCATGGTGGAAGTTGTTCTTTTCTCTGTTGTTTTCATTCCATTCTTTCATTTCTTCTGGAGGCATTATGTTGTTGCTCTCGTCGAGTATCATCTTGTTTGTCAAGATCATGTTCTTTTCTTTGCTTATCCATTTAACATGAGTGTTGTGTCCTATATTTAAGTTCTTTTCAACTTATCAAGTTTTCCTTCTCTTTTCTACCGGAGTGTTGTCCAAATTCTATCATTGTTGCTCCTTGGCTATCTCATTACACTGGTGTGGTCATATTCTTTTGGTTCATGAAGCTCTTATTTGATGTCTTTCAACCTACAAGGTTCTTGTAATGTTCCTTGTTCCTCTTTGCTAACAAAGTGTTTGCAATCTCGTTCATCTCCATTGTATTCTATCTTTCAATTTGTTCAACCTCTCAAGGTTCATGGTTTCACTCGTTTCTCAAAGAAGGTACTTCGTTTTACCTCTTCCACTTCCGCTTCTCTCCGGTGCCATCCTTAGATCTCGGGATGAGATCTCTTGTAAGTGGGGGAGTGTTGTGACACCCCAAGACCGACGATCCAGATGCCTTCCAGTTATTTGAGTTTTGTCATGTGTGTTTTATTAGTTTGTTGCATTTCATCATGGCATCATGCACATTGCATCCTCACATTTTCTTAAAACTTGCATCCGTTCGTAGCTAGCACTTCTCTCTTTGTCTCGGTTGACCTTTTGTTTGGCCTCCTTGTCTCCCTCGACCTCTCTCAGACCCCCTTGCGAGTGCATCGGAAACTTCCTCAAACCCGATCTGCTCAGTCATGACGGATGGGTATGGATCATCTCTGAACATACCCCATATATCTTCGGTTTCTTATTTGAACTCCCTGGCCTATTTTTCACGACCATCCGATCTAATCGGAGGATCCAAAATCACTCCACCCTCTAACCCACCTACCTATTTAATCAGCCTAATCCTAGTTCTAGCATGTCCCGTCCACCCTTCCCTTGCGCCGCTGCTCCTCCCGCATTAATCAGCTCCTGCCGCTCACTTCCGCTGCCAGCGACCGATGCATGGGCCGCATCAAATGCCTGCCTGTCTGCCCGCCAAGGCCAGCCTCCCCGCTCGATCATATCCGGCCCGTTTGGCCCATGGTGAGGCCACCCCCAATGCCTCTTTTTCCCTTCTGTTGGGCCTGCTCCAGTTTTAGTTTAGGCCCGTATTATTTTTTTTGCTACTGCGAATTTGTCCAATTTTCCACTGAGCTGCATATTTACAGTTTGGACCTCCATGTTCGTGCATATAATAACTAATTAACTGTGCATCGCATTTAAACATGTCATAGATGTAAAATGCTTAGAATTTCATGCAGTTTCAGAATCTCCCACTTTCATGCATGTTAAAAATTGATGTTCGCATTCATTTGCTTAAATGACTTGTTAAAAAGTTCATTTCATAACTAACTAACCGTAGCTCTGAATTAAATAAACTTTATATGTAAATGGTCTGGAAAAATGCATATATTAACATGGTGCACTACTTTATTTCGTTGTTTAATAAATTTAAAATATGGTTTAGTGCAGATCAGTACCAAATCCAAATATGCACATGGGGAGTTTTTAGAATTGTTGTTTGTTGTTTCCGGCCTCATTTAACTTGCCTAGATAAATAGTTTACTCGTGCTTCACCTCTTGACATGTTAACCAACATTTAATCTTGTCTTGTTCATAGACAAGAGCAAACTAAATAATTTGAATGTGGTGTTTCGTCAGTATGCAACTCGTTGCATATTGACCCCAACTTAATTTGTAGTATTATTTGTTGCACTCTTGCCATGCCATGCTTCATTAAACCGTACATGCATCATACTTGCTTGTGCATCATGCCATGATTATGCTTGTGTGTTTACCATGTTGTTTTCTTCTTTCCGGTTGTCCTTCATCTTGATAGCCCCGGTTTCGTTGCGATTGTGAGGATTCGTTCGACTACGTTGGTTCGTCTACTTCATGGATTCGGTCTTCTTCCTAGTGGGATATCAGGCAAGATGACCATTACCTTGGATACCAAAACTATCGTTGCTTGCTAGTTGTCTCGATGCTATCGCTATGTCGTGCTACCTACCACTTGTTTATCAAGCCTCCCAAATTGCCATGATAAGCCTCTAACCTTTTTCACCATCCCAGCAAACCGTTGTTTGGCTATGTTACCGCTCGCTCAGCCCCTCTTATAGCGTTCCTAGTTGCAGGTGTAGTTGCAGGTTATTCCATGTTGGGACATGGATATCATGGGATGCATCTAATTCCGAGCTTGATCGAGTTGTTCTGGAATGGAGGATTTTCCTCCATGGATCGTGAGAGTTTGTGATGGACTAAGTTGGGACACCCCTACATGGTTTAATCTTTTTGAGAGCCGTGACTGTGGTTATGTGGCAGATGGGAATTTTTAATATCCGGTTGTAGAGAACTTGACACCAGATCCGAATTAAAATACACCAACTGTGTGTGTAACCGTGACCGTCTCTGTTTGAGTGAGTTTGAGAAGAGAACATAGTGGGGTTATGTTTGACTCGTACACTACTGCAGGATGCTACTAATGCGACACTACAAAGAGACCCTTTGACGAAACTATGTGCGATGCATCAATCGCAAACAGTGATGTAGAAAAACCATCAAAAAAGATGCAAAACGTTTGCGATGGTGGAGCCATCAAACACGGTTCCTATTTTAGTTGTGTGTGCGATGCAGGGCAAACAGTTCAGTTCAATTAACTGTTTGTGATGAGGAAGAAGAATAGCAACGGGCAGCCTAATGAAGGCGTGTTCGATATACGGCATACAATTCACTCGGATTAACTATTTATGATAAAGCGGAACAGCAGAAACGGGCAGCTAGATAAAGGTGTGTGCGATTGAGGGCATACGCTTTATCAGGATTAACTATTTGCGATTAGGCAACACAACATAAATGATCAGCAGATCAAAGTGTCTGCGATTGACGGCATACACTACACACGGATGAACTATTTACGATTAGCCACAACAAACAGAAATAGTTAAACAGATCAATGTGTGTGCGCTACACGAGTACCCATTCTAATTAAAATAAGCGTGTGTGATGGTAATAACGAGCGCACACGGTTGTTGGAAAAGACATGTGCTGACATTCCCTATTGCGGTGCACCCTATGGTGCAAACGCCACGTACGGGGCTGAGAAAGCGTGCCCATGTTACGCCGTCTGGGAATAGTGGCGCACTTAGAAATTATAGAACCGTCAATAAATTTTGAGCATGTGTCCCGTCACATTCCAAATTACTACCACACTATATTTAATTGCAAACATGTTCACACCGACCAAAACCTAAACGGTTTCCCACTTAGGACGATATTAGTACTTGCTTATAAATACTACTACTCCAAGATGATTGCACATTCCTCCTCAACTCCTCATCCACAAAAACAAACAAGTCATTCATCATCGTTCCCTTGAGTCTGCCATGGCCAGCGTGAGTTCTGGGTCGAGAGATTACCACGAGGGAGAGGCGAGCATGGAAGCGGAAACACGAGAGATGTCCCGCCTCGCCACGAAAGCAGCCGATATGTCCTGCCGCGCGGTCGTAGCAGCATAGAGGTCCCGCCGCACCGCCGAAGCAGCACGGAGGTCCCGCCGCGCCGTCGATGCAGCCGACTGGTTCGACCATGCCGCAGAAGCAGCAGAGATGTCCCGCCATGCCGAGAATGCAGCAGAGATGTCCTCTCGTGCTGCGGCGACCTGGGAAAATATCTCGCGGATAGGCGAGGACTCTTATAGGCGCATGAATGCGATCATCCATAGCTAGATGTATCAGATCTCCGGCTAGGAGAGGTTGTAGGACGACATGAAAGCCTCATTTGAACAAGCTACCGGCATCATCCGGCAACTAAGTGAGAGCAATGCGAAGCTCCGGGCCGAGCGCGACCTACTGAGGGTGAAGATCATCGGAAGTGCAGTGCAGCAGGAGGAGACCACTGCCTTGTTGAGGAGGACCGGCATCATTGTCAAGAAACTTATGGACAAGAATGACATGCTCCGCATCAAGCGCCAGAGGCTAGTGGAGGAATCCATGGATGCTCTCAAGCAGCGTCTTGAGGACACGAAATAGCTCATCGCCGCTCGCCGTAGAGACTAGTTCCCGCGGCCTGCAGCAATGCATCAAAAAAGTAGAGATCAGTGACCCAGATCGTTGTCTTCCTTCTTCTTTTGCCCTTGTGTATTTTGGGCGTTGACGCATGTGGCTTTTTAATTTATCTTCCTAAATATGTAATACAATTATTATCCACTGTCATCGTCCTTATATTCATCAGTCTTTCTATAAGTCGCAGCCGATGCTATATAGGTCCGTCAGATCTTACCTCAAGATCAGTGCAAAACTTTCTTTTCAGATTTTATTTTTTTCTCTTAAATCTCAGTCGAGTGAGACATAGCCACGCCGTGAAACAGGGGTTTGGGCGTCGTTAATGGAGACGTTGGCAGGGAGGTGGGAGTGGATAGAGGTCAAAGGGCTCTCCTCCCGATGAGCATGCGCAGGGGTCTGATCGCACGGCTCCTGTACTCAAATAGCTACCCCGCACGGCACCTCCTAGCCAATAAAAAAAGGGGGCGCGTGGCTGCACGTAATTGGTAAGTAGAACGCCCACGGTTTCAATAATACTTGTGTTTCCGATTTGTAACGTGACAGCACTTGTTACAAATGACTTTGTTGATTGTTAATGTGTGCGCCTTCACAAATCGGACAGAGAAATTACCACAACATGTTGGTGCCATGGCATGACACCATGCCAAGTTTCATGATTTTCAGGCGAGTTTTGGATTTACGGGAATTTTAAAACCAAGTTTCTCGATGTTTCCGGCCGAGCCAAGATGTCCAAATGTTTGAATTCCATTCCCACTTCATCCATGGGACCTAGAAGTTCGCCCAAGTACACATAAATGATTTTCCAACTAACTTCTACGCACTGGAGCATGCGCTTGTACTTCAAATTTGAATTATGTGCATTAAATGCCTGGAAAGTCAATTAATGTATAAAAGGGCCAAACGAGCCCGAAATAATTCCAAAATTTAACACGAACCTCCTATTTAGACTAAGCTGCCTATGTAAAAAAATCAAGGCGGGAGAAGGCAGTGTATGTCATTTCGCACATGGAGGTGACACATTCCCTCTGGGAACCATGAGCCATCTTGAGAGAAGCTCTGATTTGCAAGAAGCTTATACCAAAGCTTGTCCCAATTCAGCCAAAAAAAATTACCGCAGCATGTTGGTCCCATGTCGTGACACCATGCCAAGTTTCGTGTTATTCAGCGTGTTTTTGATTTACAGGAATTAAAAAACCACGTTCTCAATATTTCAAGCCGAGGCACGACGCCCAGATGTTTGAATTCCATTCCCATCTCTTGCATGGGACCTACAAATTTACCCAAGGACACACATGCGATTTTTCAACCAACTTTGGTGCACTGGAGCATGTGCTTGTAGTTCAAATTTGAATTATGCACATTAAATGCCCAGAAATTCAAGTAATATATAAAAAGGCCAAATGAACCCGGAATAATTCCAAATTTTAACACGACACTCATATAGTTCTATGTTGCCTATGTAAAAAATCAAGGGGGGGAGGCAGCGTATATCGATTCGCACGCGAAGGTGACACATCCCCCTCGGGAACCACGAGTCTTCTCGAGAGAAGCTCCGGTTTGCAAGAAGCTTATACCAAAACTTGTCCAAATGCGGCCAATTTTTTTACCACAGCATGTTGGTGCCATGAAATGAAACCATGCCAAGTTTCATGATTTTTAGGCGAGTTTTGAATTTCCAGGAATTTAGAAACCAAGTTTCTCAATGTTCCCGACTGAGCCAGGACGACCTGATGTTTAAATTTCATTCCCATTTCTTTCATGGGACCTAGAAATTAACCCAAGGACGCACATGTGATTTTTCAACCAACTTTTGTGCACTGGGGCATGTGCTTGTAGTTCAAATTTGAATTATGCACAATAAATGACTAGAAATTCAATTAATGTATAGAAAAGTCCAAACGAACCCAGAATAGTTCCAAATTTTAACACGACACTCATATAGTTCTATGATGCCTATGTAAAAAATCAAGGGGGGGGGGAGGCAGCGTATATCGATTCGCACGCGAAGGTCACACATCCGCCTCGGGAACCATGATTCTTCTCAAGAGAAGCTCCGGTTTGCAAGAAGCTTATACCAAAACTTGTCCAATTACGGCCAAATTTTTTTACCACAGCATATTGGTGCCATGAAATGAAACCATGCCAAGTTTCATGATCTTTAGGCGAGTTTTGAATTTCCAGGAATTTAGAAACCAAGTTTCGCAATGTTCCCGGCTGAGCCAGGACGACCAGATGTTTAAATTTCATTCCCATTTCTTTCATGGGACCTAGAAATTCATCCGAGGACACACATGTGATTTTTCAACCAACTTTTGTGCACTGGGGCATGTGCTTGTAGTTCAAATTTGAATTATGCACAATAAATGACTAGAATTTCAATTAATGTATAGAAAAGTCCAAACGAACCAGGAATAATTCCAAATTTTAACACGACACTCATATAGTTCTATGTTGCCTCTGTAAAAAGTCAAGGGGGGGAGGCAGCGTATGTCATTTCACACACAACAGTGACACATCTCCCCTCGGGAACAATGAGTCTTCTCGAGAGAAGCTCCGGTTTGTAAGAAGCTTATACCAAAACTTGTCCAAATGCGGCCAATTTTTTTACCACATCATGTTGGTGCCATGAAATGACACCATGCCAAGTTTCATGATGTTCAGGCAAGTTTTGAATCTCCAGGAATTTAAAAACCAAGTTTCTCAATGTTCCCTGCCGAGCCACGATGCCCAGATGTTTGAATTGCATTCCCATTTCCTGCATGAGACCTACAAATTCACCCGAGGACACACATGTGATTTTTCAACCAACTTTAGTGCACTGGAGCATGTGCTTGTAGTTCAAATTTGAATTATGCACATTAAATGACCAAAAATTAAATTAATGTATAAAAAAGTCCAAACGAACCCAGAATAATTTCAAATGTTAACATGGCACTCTTATAGTTCTATGTTGCCTCGGTAAAACATCAACGGGGGGAGGCAACGTATATCGTTGCGCACACAAAGGTGACACATCCCCCCTCGGGAACCATGAGTCTTCTCGAGAGAAGCTCCGGTTTGCAAGAAGCAAATACCAAAACTTGTCCAAATGCGACCATTTTCTACCCAGCATGTTGATGCCATGAAATGACACCATGCCAAGTTTCATGATTTTCAGGCGAGTTCTGAATTTCCAGGAATTTAAAAACCGAGTTTCTCAATGTTCTCGGCCGAGCCACGACGCCCAGATGTTTGAATTTCATTCCCATTTGTTGCATGGGACCTATAAATTCACCCAAAGACACACATGTGATTTTCAACAAACTTTGGTGCACTGGAGCATGTGCTTGTAGTTCAAATTTGAATTATGCACGTTAATTGCGTAGAAACTCAATTAATGCAT
The DNA here is from genome assembly GCA_021605145.1 of Aegilops bicornis. Classification (NCBI taxonomy): domain Eukaryota; kingdom Viridiplantae; phylum Streptophyta; class Magnoliopsida; order Poales; family Poaceae; genus Aegilops; species Aegilops bicornis. The sequence continues at coordinate 275,321,631 of CM038673.1, forward strand.
AAAAAAGCCAAATGAACCCGGAATAATTCCAAATTTAAATACGTTACTCACGTAGTTGCATGTTCACTGTACATAAATATTGTAGCAATTCAAACACCATCCTTTCCCCCTATGACACCATTTTGTCTTTCAAAACATAATGAAAAAAATCAGGTATACCACAAACAGTTTACTAGAAAGAATCGTGTGGGATGTGATATTAAATATCTTGGCGCACCATCTTATTGGGCTTATGCAGGAAGCTTCGTCGTCTACAGTCCACCACCCGCGCTTGAACCACACTTGCGCGCCAGTTTGTCGCGGCACCGAGCGAAATTTTTCGGCCACCACGGAAATATCTATCTCCCCGCCCCCTCCCTCCCACCAAAAGCCACATTTCCACTGTTCCTCCTTGCTTTCCAAGTTCAAACCATCACTGCTGCTTACTGGCAGCTCAGCCTCCTCGCCGGCGACCCTTCTTCTTGTAGCACCGCCTCCTCGCTGGCTACCCTTCTTCTTGTAGCGCCGCCTCCTCGCCGACGACCCATCTTCTTGCTGCGCAGCCTCCTCGCCGCCACCCCTTCTTCTTACTGCGCGGCCTCATCGATATAGTCAGGTAATCCACACCCCACCCACATCATCCTCCTCCTTTCCTGTCCCACATGCCCCAACCGATGGCGCGACACCTTCCGCAGAAATCACTGTCCCCGTCCTCCAATTAAGCGCTGATACGTCTCCAACGTATCTATAATTTTTGATTGTTCCATGCTATTACATTACCCCTTTTGGATGTTTATGGGCTTTATTTTACACATTTATATCATTTTTGGGACTAACCTACTAACCGGAGGCCCAGCCCATATTGCTGTTTTTTTGCCTATGTCAGTATTTCGAAGAAAAGGAATATCAAATAGAGTCCAAACGGAATGAAACCTTCAGGAGCGTGATTTTTGGAACAAACGTGATCTAGAGGACTTGGAGTGCAAGTCAAGAAGCAGCCGAGGCCTCCACGAGATAGGAGGGCGCGCCCCCTGTCTCGTGGGCTCCTCCGGCGACCACCGATGTACTTCTTCCTCCTATATATACCTACGTACCCCGAAAACATCCAGGAGCACCACGAAACACAATTTCCACCGCCGTAACCTTCTGTATCCGCGAGATCTCATCTTGGAGCCCTTGTCGGCACTCTGCCGGAGGGGGAAGCAACCATGGAGGGCCTCTACATCAACAGCCTTGACCCTCCGATGAGTTGTGAGTAGTTTACCACAGACCTACGGGTCCATAGTTATTAGCTAGATGACTTCTTCTCTCTTTTTGGATCTCAATACAATGTTCTCCCCCTCTCTTGTGGAGATTTATTCGATGTAAACTCTTTTTCGGTGTGTTTGTCGGGATCCGATGAATTGTGGGTTTATGATCAAATTTGTCTATGAATAATATTTGAATCTTCTCTGAATTCTTTTATGTATGATTAAGTTATCTTTGCAAGTCTCTTCGAATTATCAGTTTAGTTTGGCCTACTAGATTGGTCTTTCTTGCCATGGGAGAAGTGCTTAGCTTTGGGTTCAATCTTGTGGTGTCCTTACCCGATGTGAGAAAGGGTTGCAAGGCACGTATTGTATTGTTGCCATCGAGGATAACAATATGGGGTTTATATCATATTGCATGAGTTTATCCCTCTACATCATGTCATCTTGCTTAATGCGTTACTCTGTTCTTATGAACTTAATACTCTAGATGCATGCTGGATAGCGGTCGATGTGTGGAGTAATAGTAGTAGATGCAGGAGGAGTCGGTCTACTTGTTATGGACGTGATGCCTATATACATGATCATGCCTAGATAATCTCATAACTATGCGCTTTTCTATCAATTGCTCGACAAGAATTTGTTCACCCACCATAATACTTATGCTATCTTGAGAGAAGCCACTAGTGAAACCTATGGCCCCGGGTCTATCTCTTATCATATTTGCTCCCAATCTACTTTTATTTGCATATTTACTTTTGCATCTATATTATAAAATACCAAAAATATATTTATCTTATCATAATATCTTTATTAGATCTCACTTTCATGAAGTGGCCGTGAAGGGATTGACAACCCCTTTATTGCGTTGGTTGCGAGTTCTCGCTTTGTTTGTGTAGGTGCGTGGGACTTTTGAGAGCCTCCTCTTTGGATTGATACCTTGGTTCTCAAAACTGAGGGAAATACTTACGCTACACTTGCTGCATCACCCTCTCCTCTTCGAGGAAAACCAACGCAAGCTCAAGGCGTAGCAAGAAGGATTTACAGGCGCCGTTACTGGGAGGTCTTCGCTCAAGTCAAGACATACCAAGTACCCATCACAAACCCATCTCCCTCGCATTTACATTATTTGCCATTTGCCTCTCGTTTTCCTCCCCCCACTTCACCCTTGCCGTTTTATTCGCCCTCTCTTTCCCACTCTCCTCCTCTCTTTTAAGCTTGCCATTTTACATTTGCTTGTGTGTTGGATTACTTGTTGCCATGGCGCAAGATAATACCAAATTGTGTGACTTCTCGAATACCAATAATATGATTTCCTTAGTACTCCCATTGCTCCTCTTAATAATGATGAGTCTTGTGAAATCAATACCGCTTTGCTGAATCTTGTTATGAAAGATCAATTCGCCGACCTTCCTAGCGAAGATGCCGCTACTCATCTAAACAACTTTGTTGCTTTGTGTGATATGCAAAAGAAGAAAGATACGAATAACAACATTGTCAAATTGAAGTTATTTCCGTTTTCACTTAGAGATCGTGCTAAAGTTTGGTTTTCGTCTTTGCCTAAGAATAGTATTGATTCTTGGAACAAGTGCAAAGATGCTTTTATCTCTAAGTATTTTCCTCCCGCTAAGATCATCACTCTTAGGAACGATATTATGAATTTTAAACAACTTGATTATGAGCATGTTGCCCAATCTTGGGAAATAATGAAATTGATGCTTCGTAATTGCCCCACTCATGGTTTGAATTTATGGATGATCATACAAAAATTTTATGCCGGTTTGAACTTTGCTTCTAGAAATCTCTCAGATTCGGCCGCGGGAGGCACCTTTATGGAAATCACGTTAGAGATGCTACAAAACTTCTTGATAATATTATGGCTAATTATTCTCAATGGCACACCGAAAGATCTTCTAGTAAAAAAGTGCATGCTATAGAAGAAATCAATGTTTTGAGTGGAAAGGTGGATGAACTTATGAAGATGTTTGCTACTAAAAATACTCCTCTTGATCCTAATGATATTCCTTTGTCTTCCTTGATTGAGAATAATAATCTATGGATGTGAATTTTGTTGGTAGGAATAGTTTTGGAGACAATGCTTATAGAGGAAATTTAATGCTAGACCGTTCCCTAGTAATCCCTCTAATAATTATGGAAATTCCTACAATAATGCTTATGGTAATTTTAATAAGATGCCCTCTGATTTTGAGAATAGTGTGAAAGAATTTATGATCTCTCAAAAGAATTTTAATGCTTTGCTTGAAGAAAAATTGCTCAAAGTTGATGAATTGGCTAGGAACATTGATAGACTTTCGCTTGATGTTAATTCTCTTGAACTTGGATCTTCTTCTCCTAAGCATGATATCAATGAGTCTCTCAAAGTAATGAGAATTTCCATTGACGAGTGCAAGGAAAGAACCGCTAGATTGCGTGCTAAGAAAGAAAGCTTTATAAAAGCGTGTTCTTCTAGTTTCCGTGAAAATAATGATGAGGATCTTAAAGTTATTGATGCGTCTCCGATTAGATCTATGTTTTGCAATATGAACTTTGATTATTATGGGACTGATGATGAATCAACTTTGCCTAGAAGGCGTCCCAAGAATTAGGAATCTTTAGATCTTAATGTTAAATTTGGTAAAAATGAGATTGAAGAATCTTCAACTTCTAATAATGTTGAACCTACTATCTCGGATTTCAAGGAATTTCATTATGATAATTGCTCTATAAAAGGTTGTATTTCCTTGTTGCAAGCCGTTGTTAATTCTCCTCATGCTTATAGTCAAAACAAAGCCTTTACCAAACATATTGTTGATGCCTTGATGCAATCTTATGATGAAAAACTTAATTTGGAAGTTTCTATACCTAGAAAACTTAATGATGAGTGGGAACCTACTATAAAGATTAGAATTAAAGATTATGAGTGTTTTGCTTTGTGTGATTTGGGTGCTAGTGTTTCCACAATTCCGAAAACTTTATGTGATATTCTAGGTTTCCATGATCTTGATGATTTTTCTTTAAATTTGCATCTTGCGGATTCCACCATTAAAAAGCCTATGGGAAGGATCAATGATGTTCTTATTGTTGCAAATAGAAATTTGGTGCCCGTAGATTTTATCGTTCTTGATATAGATTGCAATCTTTCTTGCCCTATTATTCTTGGTAGACCTTTCCTTAGAACGATTGGTGCGATCATTGATATGAAGGAAGGGAATATTAGATTCCTATTTCCATTAAAGAAAGGCATGGAGCACTTTCCAAGAAAGAGAGTTAAATTACCTTATGAATCTATCATGTGTGCTACTTATGAGTTTAGTGCCAAAGACGGCACCACTTAGATCTATCCTCGCTTTTATGCCTAGCTAGGGGCGTTAAATGATAGTGCTAGTTGGGAGGCAACCCAATTTTCTTTATGTTTTTTTCTTTCTGTTTAGGAATAAATAATCCATATACCTTCTGTTTAGACGTGGTTTAATGTTTTAATTAGTGTTTGTGCCAAGTAGAACCTATAGGATCTTCATGGATGATAGTTATTTGATCTTGCTGTAATTTCCAGAAACTTTCTGCTCACGAAAATAATTGTTAAAAATCACCAGAACATGATAAAATAGTGATTCTAATTGATGCTGATCAATAAAAATATTTCCTAGGTCTTCCTATTTTGGCTGAATTGTTTGAGTTCCAGAAGTTTTCGTTAGTTACAGATTACTACAGACTGTTCTGTTTTTGACAGATTCTGTTTTTGTGTGTTGTTTGCTTATTTTGATGAATATATGGCCAATAAAATAGTTTATAATCCATAGAAAAGTTGGAATACAGTAGGTTTAACACCAAGTTAAATAAATAATGAGTTCATTGCAGTACCTTATGTGGTGGTTTTGTTTTCTTTCACTAACGGAGCTTATAAAATTTCTTGTTGAGTTTTGTGTTGTGAAATTTTCAAGTTTTGGGTAAAGCTTTTATGGACTATGGAATAAAGGGTGGCAAGAGCCTAAGCTTGGGGATGCCCAAGGCACCCCAAGACATTCAAGAGTAGCCAAAATCCTAAGCTTGGGGATGCCTCAGAAGGCATCCCCTCTTTCGCCTTTTGTTCACCGGGTAACTTTACTTGGAGCTATATTTTTATTCACCACATGATAAGTGTTTTGCTTGGAGCGTCGTGTATTATATTAGTCTTTGATTTTTAGTTTACCACAATCATCCTTGCTGTACACACCTTTTGGGAGAAGCCTATTTGATTAGAATTTGCTAGAAAACTCTATGTGCTTCACTTATATCTTTTGAGCTTGATAGTTTTTGCTCTAGTGCTTCACTTATATCTTTTAGAGCATGGTGGTGTCTTAATTTTAAAGAAATTGCTAGCGTCTCATGATTCACTTATATTATTTTGAGAGTCTTTTAGAACAGCATGGTATTTGCTATGGTCATAGAATTGGTCCTAGAATGGTAGGCATCCAAGTTGGGTATAATAAAAACTATCATAGGAAGTGAATTGGATGCTATGATCAATTTGATACTTGATAATTGTTTTGAGATATGGAGGTAGTGATATTAAAGTCATGATAGTTGCGTGATTATGAATTTAAAGAATGCTTGTGTTGAAGTTAGCAAGTCCCATAGCATGCACGTATGGTTAAAGTTGTGTAACAAATTTGAAACATAAAGTGTACCTGGCTTGTGCATCCTTATGAGTGGCGGTCGGGGATGAGCGATGGTCTTTTCCTACCAATCTATTCCCCTAGGAGCATGCGCGTAGTACTTGATTTTTGATGACTTATAAATTTTTGCAATAAGTATATGAGTTCTTTTGACTAATATTGAGTCCATGGATTATACACACTTTTACCTTTTCGCCTTTGCTAGCCTCTTCGGTACCGTGCATTGCCCTTTCTCACCTTGAGAGTTGGTGCAAACTTCGCGGGTGCATCCAAACCCCGTGATACGATACGCTCTATCACACATAAACCTCCCTATATCTTCCTCAAAACAGCCACCATACCTACCTATTATGGCATTTCCATAGCCATTCCGAGATATATTGCCATGCAACTTTCCACCATTCCGTTCATCATCATCATGACATACTTTACTTTTGTCATATTACCATTGCATGATCATGTAGTTGACATCGTATTTGTGGCAAACCCACCATGCATTATTTTTCATACATGTCACTCTTGATTCATTGCACCATCCCGATACACCGGAGGCATTCATATAGAGTCATATCTTGTTCTAGTTTTGAGTTGTAATCCTTATGTTGTAATCAATAGAAGTGTGATGATCATCATTATTAGAGCATTGCCCAATCAAAAAAAAGAGAAAGGCCAAACAGAAAAAAAGAAAGGCCAAAAAAGGGCAATGTTACTATCTCTTTTTCCACACTTGTGCTTCAAAGTAGCACCTTGTTCTTCATGTAGTGAGCCTCATATATTGTGCTTCAAAGTAGCACCATGTTTTTCATATAGTGAGTCTCATAAGTTGTCTTTTTCATACTAGTGGGAATTTTTTGTTATAGAACTTGGCTTGTATATTCCTACGATGGGCTTCCTCAAATGCCCTAGGTCTTCATGTGCAAGCAAGTTGGATGCACGTCCACTAGTTTTCTTTTGTTGAGCATTCATTTATAGCTCTAGTGCATCCTTTGCATGGAAAACCCTACTCCTCATGTTGACATCAATTGATGGGCATCTCCATAGCCCGTTGATTATCCTCGTCAATGTGAGACTTTCTCCTTTTTTCTCTTCTCCACACAATCTCCATCATCATATTCTATTCCACCCATAGTGCTATATCCATGGCTCACGCTCATGTATTGCGTGAAGGTTGAAAAAGTTTGAGATTATTTAAGTATGAAACAATTGCTTGGCTTGTCATCGGGGTATAGAAGTTGGGAACATCTTTGTGTGACGAAAATGAAGCATAGCCTAACTATATGATTTTGTAGGGATGAACTTTCTTTTGCGATGCTATTTTGAGAAGACATGATTACTTTGATTAGTATGCTTGAAGTGCCACAATAAATAAAATTACATTATGAATTATGCTAGGTAGCATTCCACATAAAAAATTCTCTTTTATCATTTACCTACTCGAGGACGAGCAGTAATTAAGCTTGGGGATGCTTGATATGTCTCCAACATATCTATAATTTTTGATTGTTCCATGCTATTATATTACCCCTTTTGGATGTTTATGGGCTTTACTTTACACATTTATATCATTTTTGGGACTAACCTACTTATCGGAGGCCCAGCCCATATTGCTGTTTTTTTGCCTATTTCAGTATTTCGAAGAAAAGGAATATCAAACGGAGTCCAAACGGAATGAAACCTTCGGGAGCGTGATTTTTGGAACAAACGTAATCCAGAGGACTTGGAGTGCAAGTCAAGAAGCAGCCGAGGCCTCCACGAGATAGGAGGGCGCGCCACCCTGTCTCGTGGGCCCCTCGGGCGACCACCGACATACTTCTTCCTCCTATATATACCTACGTACCCCGAAAACATCCAAGAGCACAACGAAACACAATTTCCACCGCCGTAACCTTCTGTATCTGCGAGATCTCATCTTGGAGCCCTTGCCGGCACTCTGCCGGAGGGGGAAGCAACTACGGAGGGCCTCTACATCAACATCCTTGCCCGCCGATGAGTTGTGAGTAGTTTACCACAGACCTACGGGTCCATAGTTATTAGCTAGATGGCTTCTTCTCTCTTTTCGGATCTCAATACAATGTTCTCCCCCTCTCTTGTGGAGATCTATTCGATGTAAACTCGTTTTGCGGTGTGTTTGTCGGGATCCGATGAATTGTGGGTTTATGATCAAGTTTATCTATGAATAATATTTGAATCTTCTCTGAATTCTTTTATGTATGATCAAGTTATCTTTGCAAGTCTCTTCGAATTATCAGTTTAGTTTGGCCTACTAGATTGGTCTTTCTTGCCATGGGAGAAGTGCTTAGCTTTGGGTTCAATCTTGCGGTGTCCTTACCTAGTGATGTAAAGGGTTGCAAGGCATGTATTGTATTGTTGCCATCGAGGATAACAAGATGGGGTTTATATCATATTGCATGAGTTTATCCTCTACATCATGTCATCTTGCTTAATCGTTACTCTGTTCTTATGAACTTAATACTTTAGATGCATCTTTGGATAGCGGTCGATGTGTGGAGTAATAGTAGTAGATGCAGGTGAGTCGGTCTACTTGTTATGGACGTGATGCCTATATACATGATCATGCCTAGATAATCTCATAACTATGCGCTTTTCTATCAATTGCTCGACAGTAATTTGTTCACCCACCGTAATACTTATGCTATCTTGAGAGAAGCCACTAGTGAAACCTATGGCCCCCGGGTCTATCTCTTATCATATTTTCTCCCAATCTACTTTTACTTGCATCTTTACCTTTTGCATCTATATTATAAAATACCAAAAATATATTTATCTTATCATACTATCTTTATTAGGTCTTACTTTCGCAAGTGGCCGTGAAGGGATTAACAACCCCTTTATTGCGTTGGTTGCGAGTTCTCAGTTTGTTTGTGTAGGTGCGTGGGACTTTTGAGAAGCCTCCTACTGGATTGGTACCTTGGTTCTCAAAAACTAAGGGAAATACTTACGCTACACTTGCTGCATCACCCTCTCTCTTCGAGGAAAACCAACGCAAGCTCAAGACATAGCAAGCGCCGCCCACATCCATTCTGCACGTAGTATAACATGGATCACAGTTGAATTGGCAGCGGAAGCAAATCGCGGCCACACGCGTGCATGAGGTCGCTATGGGTGCAATGCGAGCCGACCGCCAGATCTTGGAGGAGCACCTCATCTTCGAGGCCACCATTGACACCGCCACGTGGTTGTCTACTTTAAAATACAGTTCGTGTTGTTTTCTTGAGGCCACTGCCAGTGCCTTCTAGTGATTTGTCCTTTGTAATGTTAATAAGCAATCTGATGTTCAGTTAACAGTTTGGTCCTCTGAAATGTAATGTTTAGTTAACAGTTTGGTCCTATGAAATGTAATGTTCAGTTAACAGTTTGGTCCAACAATTGCTGCATTTCGTAGTACGATTCTCAAGCAATCTTTGTTTTGTTAAGTGCCTTATCTTCTAGTACATGTTTCTATTCTGCAATGTCATGCTTAGCTAACTATTTTGGTTCATTTGGTCTGTTGTCCATTTAACTGCCTGGTTCAATTCTGCAATTTGTTTTTCATTTGCTGTGGGTACAATTTTGTATTGTTATGCATGTGAGAAATAAATCGAATTTGGCTGTACTCAATACATATTCTACTGAAAGTATGGCAACTCTGAGTTAACCTGATCAAGATCTTCCGTATGTGTGTTGCAGGGAAACAATGGGAGACACTACGGTTTACCATCGAGGTTTGCTCATGCATGGTCCTTTCGCTAATAACTTATTATTGTGCAGTTGCAGGAATCATTCTAATATTTAGGTTTCTTACAATTTGGTCTTGTAGATGTAGGTCATGCTGTCAGAGCCTTAGACCCACTGTTCGACCCATTTTGCATATGGGGAAATGAGATGTCCATGAATATCAGTCAAGTCAAGAAACTCAGAAAGATTGTTAGGATGAAGAAACTTGCGACGAATAATAGCAAGATCTTTGTTTGCACAATGAATAAGACATTAGACTACTATAGGATGGTACTAACTCTTTTTCCTTGTTTTTACCCCTTGCGTCATTTCAAAATTTATAACAGCGATTTATGCATATCTTTGTTTTCAGTACTTTTCAAAGCAGATCACCAATGATTACCTCTCAAACCACCTACATGGTCAAGAGGCGAGGAAGGTATTCATTCGACACCACGGTACAATATTGAAGTCTTCCTAAAGAGGATGAAGGTTGGGCAGGCATTATCCATAGCCACTGGCCTATAGTTGCAAGGACATTCAGCATCACTGAAGCCTCAATATTGTCCTTCCGCCTCTGCAGTTCCCAGATGAGATTCATCTGTCTATTTACCGTGTATGATGCTACTTTCCAAAGGCTTTCGATGTTGCATGTGAAACATTGTGCTGTCGTGTAATGGCGTAACTGAGTGCTGAAGCTATCTGATGTAATTCGATTATAAAATCCTGGTTTCTATTATACGGATATGAAATATCTGGTGCGTTTTATAAGAAATATCAATTTGATTACTAGATGGATTATCAATAATAGGCTAATTACCCTACTTATTGGGGTTTTCTATTGCGGATGATTACTCAGACAGCACCGTGGGCGATGAACTCAAACAACCCACACGATTTCTACAAAGTAGGCGTGCTCGATCAACTAACAATCACACACGGCTTCTGGCAGAGAACTGTTTGCGTTAGGCCAACTTGCACAAACGTTTCCACACAAAAAATTGTGTGTGATATACATATGAACGGAAATGTTTTCTGGGATTCACCGTGTGGGATGTAAGTACGAACGGAAAAGATTGGGTTTCGATGCCTCGCCAGATCGCACTCATTTTTCCCTAGCATGTGTGCTAGGAGGGCCTATCTCCGACGGTTTTTGGGTCGTGTGGGAAGGACCTCCCTATCGCCCACACTCAGTTGGCAACGGTTCCAAACGCCGTCGCGGAAAGGGGTTAAAAACCGTTTCTATAGCACGTCGCTGCACTAGTGGTATGTAGTTCAGGATCACTTGTTGATCATTACTAGTTGCGACTTATGCATAGTAACTCTTCTTACTCTTTTACTCGTAAGTTAGCCACCATACTATTCTTAGTGTTGCTGTAACCTCACCACTTATAAATTCCATACCCATTAAGCTTTGCTAGTCTTGATACCCATGGTAATGGGATTGCTGAGTCCTCGTGGCTCACATATTACTACAACAAAAAGTGCAGGTACAGGTAATGTGATGATCTGACGTGAGAGCGATGCTTGCTTTATTTGGAGTTCTTCTTCTGCTTCTTCTTCTTCGATCAAGGGATAGGTTCCGGGTTAGGAGCCTTGGATTAGCAGGGTGGATGTCGTTCTTCTTTTTGTTTGATTTCATCCGTAGTCAGATCCAGCTCTTCCGTATGATGATTGCTATGTATTGATGTATTCATGTTGTAGCTTGTGGCGAGTGTAAGACTTTATCTTGTATTATCATCTATTCAATACATGGTATGTTGTAATGGTATCCACCTTGCTATTTGCTCGAAATGCGGTTGTGTCCCAATCATGAATTCATCGCGTGATTGGGATAGAATCGCATCTTGCTTGCTACACAACACCCCGGCAAATCGCCTTGCCGGGGAGAAGATGTAGGTGCGGATGGTGGTGTCGCCGGCCTCAGGCTGGCGATGACGGTGCAGCTGGTGTTCAGCCGGAGTTGGAGCCGTCGTGCTCCCCACCGGTGCCGCCATCATCGCTGTCACTGTCCTCCTCGTTGCTGTCGCTCGAGGAGGAGTCTTCGTCGTCGCTTGAGCTCTCCATGCAGCACCCTAAGCGAGCACCCACATCTGAAGACCTTGACGGAGAGCAGGGTGGCGTCCATTAACTTGAAGTGAAGGACATGCCCCGTCGCGAAGCTATGGGCATGAGTGAAGGTCTTCCAGCCACGCCGAAGAAGCATGACATGAGGTGTAGGGAACTCTACGTCCGCCCGCATGCTGTCATTGCAGCAGCCCTTCATGTGCAGCCTCAGCCCCGCCGGCTGTTCAACCTCCATCACTCTTGCGAATGGAGACAGAAGCTGAAGATGACTACGCGGGGGCCCGTTCATCTTGATGATGAATTCGAGTGGCTGGTCCCCGACGTGGCTTTCGTTCGGGCCCAGGGTGACTGGGGGAGGAGTGATCAAGGTGCCACCCCTCCCTCCTCGCCCTCAGGTGCCACGGCGGCCACGTCCTCTTCCTCTACCGCCTCCTATTATGCTTGCTCCGCCCCTGCATCCCCAGTGGAAGCAGGAAGGCGTTTTCGAGCGGAAACCCTCGTCGCCACGCTGGAGTACCACCATACCCTCTCCACCTTACCATGGTGGAGAGAAGATGTCAAAAGGAAGGAGGAAGAGATGTGTGACGCCCCAAGACCGGAGCTTCAGTTGCCTTCCAGGGTTTCCGAGTTTTGTCGTGCGATTTGTTTTGTTTGTGCATTCATCATGTCATCTCTTGCATTACATCATCTCATCATGCCATCATATCATTAATTTTTAAAAACTCAACTAAATAAATTGTATGGATTTTTTCGATCCATTTAAATCGAGGGAAGGTTGACTTCTCTTTATAACATATCATCCCAATATTATTAGGGAGCTATATTAAATATTCCATTGTTTTGGAATCATCATAACACACTTGCAAAATTAATCCCATGCCTTTTCTGCTCCGAGTTGACCTCAAAACCTTGCCATTATTATTTCATCATTTTCCGGAGTTCCACCAAAAATCCTCGGGCCATTTTTGTTAAATTCTTCATATTTTTGTGAGCCCGGGAAAATTGCCCGCCTTCCCAAATTCTTTCCCTATCCCTCTCTTTCTTTTGTCTCTCTATTTTTCTTTTCTGCTATTTATATAAGAGAGGGAGAGAGAGTGCCTAGTTGACCTAAGGCCTCTTAGGCCCAGCCCACTTAGCGCCTCCCTCCAGGCCGGCCTAGCCTCCAGACCGGCCCAAGGCCCAGCCGGCGCACCCCTCTAACCCTAGGCGCCAGGATCCCATCTCCCCTCGTCCTCCTCCTAGCGCCGCACGCTCAGCCCGATTCCATCTCCCCTCGTCCTCCTCTCGTTCCCTCCCTCCAGCGCCATTCCGCCTCCCTCCCGATCCCCATCTCACTCTCTCCCTCTCGATCCCGCGCCTCCTCGCCAAACCCTCGTCGCCTGAAGGCCGAGGAGAGGAGCTCCTCGAGCACCTGCACCCGACCCTCTCACGACGCCTTGAACCCGATCCCGTGCCGCCTCCGGTCAACGACCAGGCCGGACCCCGGTGGCCTCCTCGTCGACGAGCTCCACCAGAGCGCGCGCCCGATCCTCAAGCTCTGCCTCCTCGTCTACCCGGCGCCATCGCCCGTCAGCTCCGTCGCGCCAGGAGGAGCCTCGACCCGTCCATCTCGGCCCCGACTCCGGCGACCGACGCCGCTCCGTGCACCCCTCACCGACTGCCCGCCCGGTTGCTGCGGCCTCGCCCCAGCTGTCCCTGCGGCCTCCGGTCCTCTGCTCCGCCTCCACGCTTCACGTCAAGGCCGAAGACACCGGGGACGCCAAGGCCATCTTCAGGTTTTCGCCAAGTACCGGAGGTTGTTGACCCGTCGAGTTCACCTACATACGTGCACGACCACCGAACCCGGAAACGCCAAGTACCCCTTCGGATTGCCGAGTACCACTACCTTCGACCCCGGAGACATCGGATGCGCCAAGTCCGTTTCGGGATTCTTCAAGTACCTCTACCGTCGCCGTGTACCACTACTTCCCTCAGCGATCATCATGAGAACGACTATTTCCTCTACTTCCCTCGACGACCCGTGAACGTCTACTTCCCTCTACGAAACGTTTTCCGCCCCGAACGCACGCTTCGAAGGTATAACCATCGAGATGACCGACCGTGATCGAATCATCCTTGCGATGCCCCTCTTTTGCCATGCCACCGTTCCGGGAACCGGTATCCGGATCACCCCACCTTCTTGCATGACTCGCTTCACACGCTTTCCTTTGTACCGATATCTCAATCGAGTTATCGGAACCGATGTGTTGCCGTGGCACCATTTTCGGATTCGTTGCCGTGGCACCTTTCATCCACCACGGTGACATAATGCCTCGTAACATGCTCATGTTAACATTTTCATAAAAAAATTGCATAAACTTGCACATGTCATCCGCATCATGATAACAACAATTAAAATGTTTAAAATTGTTGTTTGCATTAATTTGCATAATTGCCATGCTAAAATGATTTATTTCATAGCTTAATAACCGTAGCTCCATTTTAAATAAATTATATATGTAAATGGGGTAGAAAAATGCCTAGTTTAACATGATATACTTTATTTGCATGTTTAACAACTCTAAAATATGCTTTAGGTCAGATCAGTACCAAATTCGAAATATGGACATGAGTATTTTCCGTAATTGTTGTTTGTTGTTTCCGGCCTCATTTAACCTTGCCTAAATAGATAGTTTACTTATGCTTCACCTCTTGCCATGTTTAATAACATTTAATATTGTTGAGTACCTAATCGGGAGAGAACTAAATAAGTGTTGTGGTGTTCCGTCAATATGCAACTCGTTGCATATTGAGCTCCACTTAACTTGTAGTGTTGTTTGTGCATATTGCCATGCCATGCTATTTAAACCGGACATGCATCATATTTGTTTGTGCATCATGCCATGTTTATGTGATGGTTATTTACTATGTTGTTTGTTTGTTTCCGGTTTGCTTTTCTCGTTAGCTTCGGTTCCGTTCGGAGTTGTGAGGATTCGTTCGACCACGTCCGTTTGTCTTCTTCATGGACTCGTTCTTCTTCCTTGCGGGATTTCAGGCAAGATGACCATACCCTCGAAATCACTTCTATCTTTGCTTGCTAGTTGCTCGCTCTTTTGCTATGCCTATGCTACGATGCCTACCACGTGCTATATCATTACCTCCCATGTTGCCATGTCAGCCTCTAACCTTTTTCACCCTTCCTAGCAAACCGTTGTTTGGCTATGTTACCGCTTTGCTCAGCCCCTCTTATAGCGTTGTTAGTTGCAGGTGAAGATGAAGTTTGTTCCTTGTTGGAACATGGAGATGTTGTTCCTTGTTGGAACATGTTTACTTGTTGGGATATCACAATATATCGTATATTATTAATGCATCTATATACTTGGTAAAGGGTGGAAGGCTCGGCCTTATGCCGGGGGGTGTGTTCCACTCTTGCCGCCCTAGTTTCCGTCATATCGGTATTATGTTCCCGGATTTTGCGTCCCTAACGCGGTCGGGTGATTTATGGGACCCTCTTGACAGTTCGCTTTGAATAAGACTTTTCCAGCAAGGCCCAACTTTGGTTTTACCATTTGCCTCACCTATTACCTTTTTCCTTGGGTTTCTCGGAGCCCGAGGGTCATCTTTATTTTAGCCCCCCGGGCGGTGCTCCTTCGAGTGTTGGTCCGAACCGAGCAGCCTGCAGGGCCACCACGGGGCAACTCGAGGATTGGTTTTACTCGTAGCTTGACTTATCCGGTGTGCCCTGAGAACGAGGTACGTGCGACTCCTATCGGGATTTGTCGGCACATCCGGGCGGCTTTGCTGGTCTTGTTTTATTGCTGTGAAATGTCTTGTAGCCGGGATTCCGAGATTGATCGGGTCTTCCCGGGGAGAAGGAATATCCTTCGTTGATCGCGAGAGCTTATCATGGGCTAAGTTGGGACACCCCTGCAGGGTTTGAACTTTCGAAAGCCGTGCCCGCGGTTATGTGGCAGATGGGAATTTGTTAATGTCCGGTTGTAGAAAACCCAAGTGGATCTTAATTAAAATACACCAATCGCGTGTGTAACCGTGATGGTCTCTTCTCGGCGGAGTCCGGAAGTGAACACGGTGTTGGAGTTATGCTTGACGAGGGTTGTTTTAGGATCACTTCTTGATCATAGTTGTTCGACCGTGCTTTGCTTCTCTTCTCGCTCTCTTTATGCGTATGTTAGCCACCATATATGCTAGTCGCTTGCTGCAGGCTCCACCTCACTACTCTGTCCTACCTTTAAGCTTAAATAGTCTTGATCTCAAGGGTGTGAGATTGCTTTGAGTCCCCGTGACTCACGAGATACTTCCAAAACCAGCTTGTGTGCCGATGAAACCGCAGGTGATGGACCCGAGCTCAAGGAGGAGCTCGATGAAGACTTTGTGCATTGTGTTGTTTCGCTTCAGCTGATCAAGAGTGGAGCTCAGTTGGGCCGATCGGGGATCTGTGTAGCATTTGGGGTAGTCTTCTTTTATTTTGGTTCCGTAGTCGGACCTTGATTGTACCTGTATGATGTAATGTTTTACTCATGTATTGTGTGAAGTGGCGATTGTAAGCCAACTATGTATCTCTTTCACTTAATTATTAAATGGGTTGTGTGAAGATTACCACACTTGCGACATTGCTTTCAATGCGGTTATGCCTCTAAGTCGTGCTTCGACACGTGGGAGATATAGCCGCATCGAGGGCGTTACAAGTTGGTAATCGAGCCTTCCCGACTTAGGAGCCCCTACTTGATTGTTTGCTGGCGTTGTTGAGTCTAGAATGGAAAATGTTTTGAGTCTTAGGATTATATATATCGGAGAGTAGGATTCTTTTTACTCCCCAGTCCCTTCGTCGCTCTGTGAGGTCTCCTGACGTAGAGTTTTGACTCTTCTCTTCTCAATTTTCACTAAAATTTTTTTTTTAGGATCACGTGGGTATCTTGGAATCGTTCCGATGGTTTTGTGACGAGAACATTGTTCTTGGTGCCTCCTGACATTTAGGGGTTGTGGCAGTGTCCCGGGGAGTTGAGCTCCGAGGTGTTGTCGTCACAATTTTATCGTTGCGATTCTGGAATACCTGAGTTTTACCGACATCGAAATCTCTTTTGTGCAGTTGTTGGTGAGATAACCCCGATAGCCCAAAGATCTTGTGGCGAAAAGGGGAGTATTGCCATGACTTGTATAACGGATGTTTTTCAAGGTCGAGGTACACGATTTCCAAGGATTTCTTGGTTATGTATTGACGGATGGATACAATTTGGATCTAGGTATTGTTAGTTTGGGTGATATATTTTGTGTCCCCTGTATCCCCAACACCAGATTGCATAACCAGAAAGTTTCGGGAGTTTATAAGTGGGAATTCAAGTAGCTCCTAGAATATCTTTCCGACAGATGCATGATATGGGATTGGGTAAATCTCTATCATATGTATTTGTTCCGGCTTATTCGCAAGCCAAATCCTTTGTTTTTGTTCCGCTTTTGTGGTATTCGAGTTGCTTCAATGTCAAGTGTTGATTCCATACCTTTCCTAAATGGTGTTCTCATATTGCTATGTGAATACTAATCCTTCTTGATCATTGAGCTTGTCATGTCAATTCTTTTCTCAACCGGCGTGCTTCTCTTCAAGTGGATCCGATCATTCCAACATTCGCAAGATCAATTCTAAGCTTTTTTTTTCAACGGTGTTCGCTTTCATCCGACCTAAGTTGCCTTTGTTTTCCGCCTCCCACCCCTTTTTCTTCAAGGACTCAGACTTCTTAATCAAGTATCAATTTTATTGAGGGAAGTTTTTTCATTCTTTTCCTTTAATGTTTTATCCGGTGATTTCTCATGAAGACGATAAGGAAGCTTTAACCTTATCATTGTTCCATTCTAATTTTCTTCTCCGGCGGACTCAAGTCAAGTTTTCAGTGTTCATCGTATTCTTTTCATCGCTTCAAATGCTTTCTCATGTCGGTGCATCTCTTAATCATCCATTTCTCGCTATTCAATTGTTCCGAGTGTTGAAGATACCTCAGAAGATTCTAGTTTCCATTCTCAATTCACTCAAGTTCTTTTGAGGATGCTATCTCATTCAAGCCATTTAATTCTACCGGTGCAATATCTATTTCAAACAATTGTTCAACGGTGGTTCTTTTGAGTGGGCCCTAACCCACAGGTCTTTTCCTGTGATCTTACGACTCTTCTAATTTTCGGAGCTATTCCCAAATTCATTGCAAAGTTTGACGTAAGAATGAGTTATCATCAGTCAAATGTCTTTCTCCAAGATCTTTCAAATTCTTTTCATCTTGTGGTTCAACCTTTCTAATTTTCATTCCGGAGTGCTTCAATAATTCATGGTGATGTTTCGTCGTCATTCTCGAATTTTGAAGACCGAAGAAGAGTTTCTCTTAAATCTCGCTCCTTTCTCTTCAAGATTCATGGTTTTAGCTTGATGCCATCCTCTCATAATTATTTTCGGTTGTGAGAATTCTTTTAACCCACCCGGAGCATTTCAGGAGTCTTTCAGTTTGATTCTTCGGAGCCCATCATCTCAGAATTATTCATTCAAGCTGCTCAACTCTTGTTTTCCAAATCTCACCGTGCATCGTCAATTATCCTCTAATCAGTTCATGATCTCTTCGTTCTAATGTATCTAAATTTTGTCAAGCATCTTTATTCGTCTTCCAATTCTTCCCGGTGAATTGTGCCTTTGCTACGTTCATTCTCAATTCTTACGGTGGTTCGTTCAAGATTTCACTTCCTTCTTTAGCATATCAATTCATTTGTTGTTTCCAAATCCCACCGGTGGTTCCATCAATACCTTCTCAAGTTTGCGCTATATCTCTATCTGTAATCATTTTTTTCAACGGGAATAAGTAGTGTGCCAAATCCGTTGCTTGTCATCAATCTAAATTGGTGAAGGGTACGCATAACGTAATTCTTATTCTTGTTCCATCGAGTAAATTCAATTCCTTATTCCGGAGGATCGTCAAAATTCGTGATTTCATTTGTTCATCTTTCTTTCCGGAGTTCCAACTTTTCTCGGCTATATCATTTCAAAGCTTCATCTTATCACTGCAAGGTTTCACCTTGTGTTTTCAACTTCTCTTTATTTTATCATCTTTTCTTACCGGAGTTCTTCATGGAGGCTCTACATGATGGTTCGTCAAGGATTCTTTTCATTTCTCCAATTGTTCATCAAGATTTCTCTCGGAGTTAAGATCCGTCAAGCTATACTCAAAATTGAACATGGTGCTCAACACATGTTTTGTTTTGAGGAGTTCAAGCATTCTTCTTCTTGCATTTCGAAGTGCAATTCTCTCTATCTTATCTTTTGAGATGGTGTTATGTCATTCTTGATAATTTACCTTCGTGTTTCATGATTCACATGTTGTCAAGAATGAGGTATTTTAAATCCATCAATCTCTTCATTGGAGTTGTCTTGGGCTATATTTCACCTAAAGCTTTCCCTAAGGATTGTTGCTATTTATGGTGCTTATAAATGACCCAAGTTCTTCATTTGTCCTCTCGGTGAAATAAGTTTCTGCCTCCTTGTTGATATCAATCCAATCGTTTGTTTCCGTTGGTGGCAGAAGCTCACCTCATAATTTTGAGATGTTTTCATAAGCCCACTACAAGCTTATTCTTACCGTTGTTGTTTTTCAAACAACTCCGTTCTATCCTTCTTTTAAGGGTGCTTTCCAAACTCATTTGTGGTAGAAGTTGTTATTTTCTTCTCCATTCTGTTATTCCAATGATCTATCTTCTATTATTTCTATCGGAGGCATTGTGATGTTGCTCTCTTCGACCCATCGTCTCGTTTTGTCAAGATCATGTTCTTTTCTTGCATTATCCATTTAACCGAGTGTCATGTTTTCATTCGAGTTCTCTCATCTTATCAAGTTTTGCCTGCTTCCTCAACCGGAGAGCTGTCTGAAATCTTTCTTACCCCTTGTGCCATTCTTTCAATAGTTCCGGAGGCAGTGTGTTGTTGATTTCATGAAGTATCATCCCATCTTCTAAAGTTCATGATTCTAATTCCTTCCATTTGCAGTCGGAGTGCTGCCCAAATTTTATCAATCTTATTCCTAGTCTATCTAGTTTTAACCAGAGTGGTTTCAATATCTATTTTATCACTTAACCTCTTGTTTTTTCGTCGTATCCCTTGTTCCTCTTTTCTAACAGAGTGTTTTCAACTTTCTTCATCTTCATTGTTTTCTTTCTTTCATTTTGTTCAACCTCTCAAGGTTCTTTGGTTTCACTCGTTTGTCAAAGAAGCAACTTACTTTTACCTCTTCCTCTTCCGCTTTTCTCCGGTGCCATCCTAGATCTCGGGACGAGATCCTCTCGTAGTGGTGGAGTGTTGTGACGCCCCAAGACCGGAGCTTCAGTTGCCTTCCAGGGTTTCCGAGTTTTGTCGTGCGATTTGTTTTGTTTGTGCATTCATCATGTCATCTCATGCATTGCATCATCTCATCATGCCATCATATCATTAATTTTTAAAAACTCAACTAAATAAATTGTATGGATTTTTCGATCCATTTAAATCGAGGGAAGGTTGACTTCTCTTTATAACATATCATCCCAATATTATTAGGGAGCTATATTAAATATTCCATTGTTTTGGAATCATCATAACACACTTGCAAAATTAATCCCATGCCTTTTCTGCTCCGAGTTGACCTCAAAACCTTGCCATTATTATTTCATCATTTTCCGGAGTTCCACCAAAAATCCTCGGGCCATTTTTGTTAAATTCTTATATTTTTGTGAGCCCGGGAAAATTGCCCGCCTTCCCAAATTCTTTCCCTATCCCTCTCTTTCTTTTGTCTCTCTATTTTTCTTTTCTGCTATTTATATAAGAGAGGGAGAGAGAGTGCCTAGCCGGCCTAAGGCCTCTTAGGCCCAGCCCACTTAGCGCCTCCCTCCAGGCCGGCCTAGCCTCCAGACCGGCCCAAGGCCCAGCCGGCGCACCCCTCTAACCCTAGGCGCCAGGATCCCATCTCCCCTCGTCCTCCTCCTAGCGCCGCACGCTCAGCCCGATTCCATCTCCCCTCGTCCTCCTCTCGTTCCCTCCCTCCAGCGCCATTCCGCCTCCCTCCCGATCCCCATCTCACTCTCTCCCTCTCGATCCCGCGCCTCCTCGCCAAACCCTCGTCGCCCGAGCGCTCGAGGAGAGGAGCTCCTCGAGCACCTGCACCCGACCCTCTCGCCGACGCCGAACCCGATCCCCGTCGCCTCCGGTTAACGACCAGGCCGGACCCCGGTGGCCTCCTCGTCAGCCGACGAAGCTCCACCAGAGCGCGCGCCCGATCCTCAAGCTACTGCCTCCTCGTCTACCCGGGCGCCATCGCCTCGTCGGCTCCGTCGCCAGGAGGAGCCCCTCGACCCGTCCATCTCGGCCCCGACTCGGCGACCGACGCCGCTCCGTGCACCCCCTCACCGATTGCCCGCCCGGTTGCTGCGGCCTCGCCTCAGCTGTCCCTGCGGCCTCCCGGTCCTCTGCTCCGCCTCGCTTCACGCCAAGGCCGAAGACACCGGGGACGCCAAGGCCATCTTCAGGTTTTCGCCAAGTACCAGGAGGTTGTTGACCCGTCGAGTTCACCTACATACGTGCACGACCACCGAACCCGGAAACGCCAAGTACCCTTCGGATTGCCGAGTACCACTACCTTCGACCGGAGACATCGGATGCGCCAAGTCCGCTTTCGGATTCTTCAAGTACCTCTACCGTCGCCGTGTACCACTACTTCCCTCAGCGATCATCATGAGAACGACTATTTCCTCTACTTCCCTCGACGACCCGTGAACGTCTACTTCCCTCTACGAAACGTTTTCCGCCCCGAACGCACGCTTCGAAGGTATAACCACCGAGATGACCGACCGTGATCGAATCATCCTTGCGATGCCCCTCTTTGCCATGCCACCATTCCGTGGGAACCCGGTATCCGGGATCACCCCACCTTCTTGCATGACTCGCTTCCGTCACGCTTTCCTTTGTACCGATATCTCAATCGAGTTATCGGAACCGATGTGTTGCCGTGGCACCATTTTCGGATTCGTTGCCGTGGCACCCCTTTCATCCACCACGGTGACATAATGCCTCGTAACATGCTCATGTTAACATTTTCATAAAAAAATTGCATAAACTTGCACATGTCATCCGCATCATGATAACAACAATTAAAATGTTTAAAATTGTTGTTTGCATTAATTTGCATAATTGCCATGCTAAAATGATTTATTTCATAGCTTAATAACCGTAGCTCCATTTTAAATAAATTATATATGTAAATGGGGTAGAAAAATGCCTAGTTTAACATGATATACTTTATTTGCATGTTTAACAACTCTAAAATATGCTTTAGGTCAGATCAGTACCAAATTCGAAATATGGACATGAGGATTTTCCGGAATTGTTGTTCGTTGTTTCCGGCCTCATTTAACCTTGCCTAAATAGATAGTTTACTTATGCTTCACCTCTTGCCATGTTTAATAACATTTAATATTGTTGAGTACCTAATCGGGAGAGAACTAAATAAGTGTTGTGGTGTTCCGTCAATATGCAACTTCGTTGCATATTGAGCTCCACTTTAACTTGTAGTGTTGTTTGTGCATATTGCCATGCCATGCTATTTAAACCGGACATGCATCATATTTGTTTGTGCATCATGCCATGTTTATGTGATGGTTATTTACTATGTTGTTTGTTTGTTTCGGTTTGCTTTTCTCGTTAGCTTCGGTTCCGCTCCGGAGTTGTGAGGATTCGCTCGACCACGTCCGCTTGTCTTCTTCATGGACTCGTTCTTCTTCCTTGCGGGATTTCAGGCAAGATGACCATACCCTCGAAATCACTTCTATCTTTGCTTGCTAGTTGCTCGCTCTTTTGCTATGCCTATGCTACGATGCCTACCACGTGTTATATCATACCTCCCATGTTGCCATGTCAGCCTCTAACCTTTTTCACCCTTCCTAGCAAACCGTTGTTTGGCTATGTTACCGCTTTGCTCAGCCCCTCTTATAGCGTTGTTAGTTGCGGTGAAGATGAAGTTTGTTCCTTGTTGGAACATGGAGATGTTGTTCCTTGTTGGAACATGTTTACTTGTTGGGATATCACAATATATCGTATATTATTAATGCATCTATATACTTGGTAAAGGGTGGAAGGCTCGGCCTTATGCCCGGTGTTTTGTTCCACTCTTGCCGCCCTAGTTTCCGTCATATCGGTATTATGTTCCCGGATTTTGCGTCCCTAACGCGGTCGGGTGATTTATGGGACCCCCTTGACAGTTCGCTTTGAATAAGACTTTTCCAGCAAGGCCCAACTTTGGTTTTACCATTTGCCTCACCTATGCCCTTTTTCCCTTGGGTTTCCGGAGCCCGAGGGTCATCTTTATTTTAGCCCCCCCCCGGGCCAGTGCTCCTTCGAGTGTTGGTCCGAACCGAGCAGCCTGCGGGGCCACCTTGGGGCAACTCGAGGATTGGTTTTACTCGTAGCTTGACTTATCCGGTGTGCCCTGAGAACGAGGTACGTGCGACTCCTATCGGGATTTGTCGGCACATCCGGGCGGCTTTGCTGGTCTTGTTTTATTGCTGTGAAATGTCTTGTAGCCGGATTCCGAGACTGATCGGGTCTTCCCGGGAGAAGGAATATCCTTCGTTGATCGCGAGAGCTTATCATGGGCTAAGTTGGGACACCCCTGCAGGGTTTGAACTTTCGAAAGCCGTGCCCGCAGTTATGTGGCAGATGGGAATTTGTTAATGTCCGGTTGTAGAAAACCCGAAGTGGATCTTAATTAAAATACACCAATCAAGGTGTAACCGTGATGGTCTCTTCTCGGCGGAGTCCGGGAAGTGAACACGGTGTTGGAGTTATGCTTGACGAGGTTGTTTTAGGATCACTTCTTGATCATAGTTGTTCGACCGTGCTTTGCTTCTCTTCTCGCTCTCTTTTTGCGTATGTTAGCCACCATATATGCTAGTCGCTTGCTGCAGCTCCACCTCACTACTCTGTCCTACCTTTAAGCTTAAATAGTCTTGATCTCGCGGTGTGAGATTGCTTTGAGTCCCCGTGACTCACAGATACTTCAAAACCAGCTTGCAGTGCCGATGAAACTGCAGTGGTGATGGACCCGAGCTCAAGGAGGAGCTCGATGAAGACTTTGTGCATTGTGTTGTTTCGTTTCAGCTGATCAGGAGCGGAGCCCAGTTGGGCCGATCGGGGATCTGTGTAGCATTTGGGGTAGTCTTCTTTTATTTTGGTTCCGTAGTCGGACCTTGATTGTAGCTGTATGATGTAATGTTTTACTCATGTATTGTGTGAAGTGGCGATTGTAAGCCAACTATGTATCTCTTTCCCTTATTTATTACATGGGTTGTGTGAAGATTACCTCACTTGCGACATTGCTTTCAATGCGGTTATGCCTCTAAGTCGTGCTTCGACACGTGGGAGATATAGCCGCATCGAGGGCGTTACAAGATGGGTGTGAGCGAGCACCTCGCCCACGTCCCCTTTTATAAGCGAACGGGGCTAGGGGCTGGCTCCTCACCCAGGAGGCAACCGTCACTCTCCAGCAATCCGCCTCCTCTGCACATAGAATCAAGACCAACCTCCTGCACCTATCCGTGGCGCCAGGATTTCTGCCATGGCACACATTCCCGTACCCTCCATGTCAGCCGCCAACCCTACGCAATGCATGCGGCATACGTGGCGGAAATGTCAGCGGCGGAGGAACTAGTGGAATGGCAGTTATCGCCCCATGAACGTGGAACATGGGCAGCTACAGATCATGGCATAAATCTCCCCCACGCCGTCTTGCACGACACACGGAAAAACCAAAATTTGACTCAAGCACTGGTTAATGATGAAGCAAGAAAATATCAAGAAGAGAGCCACCGCAAGCGCCCCGCCTGTGTACCTGATAGGGCCTACCCAACGATGCTCGGCACGACGTTTGGGACAGGCGCATGGCTCCTGCTGGTGCAACAAACCTTCATGTATGTTGCCTAGACTGTACACAGGCGCAATGGCGAGGATACAACAGCACCAAGCTTCCAAGCCAGAGAGATAGCTCTTCGAGGGATCAAAGAGTGGATCAAGAAGACCAAGACAAGCCAAGGGAACCAGATGTCACTAAGAAAAGACCTCCCTTACCGGGTAGGCGAGCCTGGTCAGGTCGAGGCCTCACCAAGGACAAGCCCCAAGATTTCCCCGGCAGGCTTGCTGGGGCCGCCAAGGGCAAATCTCCCCGCCAAGACTCCACCGCTCCACCACACAGCAACGCAAGTCACTTGTCAGTGTGGTGTCGAGCCCCCAAGGGATTAAGTGGCTGCCATTTGGCATGTGGCAGCCATTTGGAAGGGATATTATGTCGGATTCAGGGCTCTGCAGTTCCAAGAAGGTTCGAACTCGGGGCATTTTTCAAGATTTTAACCTCTCAAGTCTAGAGCTTGTCACCTCGTAGCCTAGCCTAGCCGGATTTGTGAGGGTGGGGAAGAAGGTGAACAAAGTAGTTAACCTAGGTTCGGGCCACCTTGCGGTGTAAAACCCTACTCCTGCTTTGTGGTGGATTAGCCTCACAAGGGGCTGAGGATGAACTAGTACAGTGGATGAACAACCGCGCGGGAGCTATGATGGTGAGGGTGGAAAGGATCTGATCCCCCTACAGTGGTGGCTAACCTATAATAACATTGACCTTGTTCCTCTCTGCAAAACATAGGCGGGAAGGGCTTCCACAACGACCCATTTGAAAGGGGACAAGTAGTACATCTAATCCTAATGAAAGGTGGCCTTCGGGTGCAAAGCTTCTGATCGTGATGCAGCGGTGGGCTCGGCGATGACCTCCGTCCTGCCGAGCCTGTGGTCTTGGTCTTGTAGCACCAGAATGGAAACCTTTGGGAGATTCCTCGGGAACCCACATCTGTCCTTGACTCCTTAGAACCAAAGAGGAAACTGCTTCCTCTGCGCCTATTGGCGCCGGCTGGCCTTGGTCGTCGTAACTCACGTCATCACGGCCTCATGAGGCTGGGTAACTGCATAGAAATATCCGCTCCTCGGGAGGCCGCTCCCCCGAGAGGTCTTGGTGTAATCTACCTCGCGAGGGTATTGTCTTAAAGGTCTTGTAGACGGGCCATACCAGGCCGTCGATGGAGCCACGCTGTGGGACACAGAGAGGCAAGTCTGGGTATCCTGGTTCCCAGAAGGCTGACAGTAGCCCCCTGGTCCAAGGCACGCTCGGGCTCGCTTCGAGGCGAAGCCAGGGGCAAGGGTGAAGAGCCGCGTGCCCCAAATGCCCGCGGGCCAGGCTGACGCGTGGCGCTTGACCGGACGCGAACGCCTCCACTTCCCCACGCCATCTCGGCAACTGCCCTGACTTGACAACTGCCTGGCGCATGCAGCAGCGCCATCATTTTCTGGAACGTGTAAGGGCGCTAGTTAACCTTCCACCGCCTATAAATGGGCAAGGGGGGAATGGAGCCCCCTAGCTCATTCTCGCCTTCTTGTTCTGCATCCTCGCAGCAACGTTCATGGCGCCGATCAGGAGGTTTTCTGGTGCTGAGAGAGGGAAGGCTCTGCAGGACATGCCGGAGCCCCTTCCGCGGAAGAGGGGCCACGGCCGCCATCGCCAGGCCGCTACGGCGCCCGCGGATGCTCCTTCTCCATGTTAGTGCACACCGCAAGGGCCTCTGCTGGCCCGATCGTCCGTTCACCGGTCCCTTCCCACCATGGAGGTCATGGGCGTAATGGAGGACGGGCCGCGGAGGGAATCAGGTGGCGGTCGCCCGTCCACATCAATCACGGGCCCATGCCAATGGCACGGCCCGCGAGTTCGTGGTATGGGTGACAATTCCACCGCGCACCTGGATTCGGCTCCCGCATGCCTTGGCCGAAGACCCTCCTCGGCGGGGACCCATGGAGTTGTGGCTTCAGCACGACGGCTAATGTAGCCAAGCCTAACAGGCGGAGGTTGAGGCCACCTTCTCCGGTGATGTCTATATGACCCGGAGATGGGGGACGGTCGCCCGTGCCTCCAGCTCCAAAGGGAGGCATGCCCTTCATTACAGGTACGATGGGGCGTCGATGCTCTTCTTCAAGGTCTTCGGGAGAGCGGCGAGCACCTGGAGTGCTGCTCCAGCAATGGTGGCAGTGGTGGCGAAGCCTCCCGCGGTGAACTTGCCCTTGGCCACTGCTCCTCCCGCAGCAGGGGCACCTACTCTGGGTCAAGCTCAAGCAACGACAATTAGAATGAACTGCCGCACCGCCGCGCCCGGACCTAGGAGGGAAATGACACCGTCTAGGCGACACGACGTCACGGGAGGTGCCTCCTGAGCCGTGGTCCTTGGGGACTTCTTCTTTTTTTTTATTTCCTGCATGATAATCGTGAAGGGCCCCGCGAGGGCGTGTAAGAATTGTGATGCTTGCGCCTTATTCTCAATATTGTCTACTTTTGCTATTTTTTTCATTTATCATTGGGGCAGAAGCCCCCCTTTTTGCTCCTGCGGTAGTTTAGTGCTCTACGCTGATAGTACCTAGTCCCCCGGCAAGCTTCAGCTTCCGCTGGTATGCCACGTCGCGATGCCGTGGTCAAGGCCAGGAGGTGAGCGGCCTGAGGTCCGGTAAGAGCCTCCAAGGTGCGATGCTCAGGAGGTCCCCTTTAGCATGCAAGCAGCTCCCGAAGGACTAAGAGGGAGGTTTCCTTCCCCGAGCGAGGTCGCAGGAAACAAGATGCCAACGACGAGGTTCACGCTGGTGCGTGTGAGGCGACTTAGCTTAGCGAGCTTGCACGTGGTGGTTTTCTTGTTGTGAGGGTGAACTTTTTTGGATTTTTGACCTTAGGCAAGATCCCTACCCCGCGCTGGGGTATCCTTCCCCTGGCACTTGCCTCACGAGGTTTGCGACCCCTCCTTCTCTCACTCATCATGATGCTCTACGTTCTCCGGACCCGGCCCTCGAGCAGGGCTCAGCCACCGCCGGTATGCCAGGTCGCGATGCCGTGGTCAAGGCAGGGGGGTGAGGGCTCGAGAGCCGGTAGGAGCCCCTGAGGCGCGATGCTCAAGGACCCCCTTTTAACGTGCAAGCAATTTGCACGAGAAAGGAGTGGCTCGCCCGCAGAGGCGCCTAGGAGGGGTTGGGCCCGACAATACGTTGTGAAGTGTTAGCAAAGCTTAGGTCCTGTCTCTGGAGGATCCTGCACATAAGTTAGCCACGAAATACATGGGGCGGCCGTGCTTGCCGATCTTCTCGTGATCATTCCGCGAGGAGACGCGGGCACTAAGGACCTGGTGAGGTGGCATGCACGGGGCCGGCCGCGAGCCAGAGTTCAGTCTCTTAGGTTTATCAGCACTGCAGTGACGGACCCAAGCACATGCTCCATGCCAGTAGCCACCCTAGCGGGACAAGCAAGGGGCGGGTTAGCAACGTGTGGGGACTACAAGGGTAACTCCAGAGATGATAGATCGTCAAGCACAATGTTAACAACCATAATAACTCAAGCAGGCATAACTGGTACAGAATACATTAATCAAAATGACGCGGCTACGAGGACGGGCCCTAGCAGCCTGAGGATGATGCAGACCGAGGGGCACCCTCAATTGAACAAACTAAAAAGTCACCTGGCACCATCGTTGTAGAAGCATTGGGGTAGCTGAAGACGCACGCTACGGAAGCTGCTCCTCACGAGCTAGGTGACTCCTGAGGCCCGTGGAGCTCGCGAGGGTCCGGAACCTCCTCAGATAAAACCAGCTAGCTTGTGGCCTCGTGAGCCGCCACAACACGCTGCGCGAAGTGCTGGTATGAGGCAGCCATGTTCAACAAGCCAAACAGCATACGGAGGTAGTTGCAGCGCTAGCCCCCGCTTCGTCCAATGTGGGACGACCAGAAGAGGCCCTGCGAAGCGGCCCTATTGAGGCCCGGGATGTCGACGCAGGCGCACAGCCCGCTACCCACATCGGGGGCCACAGCTGCACTGGGAGGCCATGCAGGGCGACGCTCGCCGCACATGGCCCTTGTCTCCTGAAGCTCCTGGATCGCTTTGGTGATGAACTCTCGCGAACCTGGTGCCTCGCGTTGTGCGCCTTGCTCGTGGGGGAGCGCATAGAAACACGCCTCCAAGTGGTGCCTGAGCACCTCCCTCATCGCACTGGTCAGGTCGGAGGCTCTCCAGACGGGAGCCCCCAAGCCCGTCCCGAGGGAAGCACAGGGCGCGTGATGTCCAGTACGCAACTTTATTCTTGTAGACACGTGTTGGGCTTCCAAGCGCAGAGTTTTGTAGGACAGTAGAAATTTTCCCTCAAGTGGATGATATAAGGCTTATCAATCCGTGGGAGGCATAGGATTAAGATGGTCTCTCTCAAGCAACCCTGCAACCAAATAATAAAAAGTCTCTTGTGTCCCCAACACACTAAATACAATGGTAATTTGTATAGGTGCACTAGTTCAGTGAAGAGATGGTGATACAAGTGTAATATGGATAGTAGATAATGATTTTTGTAATAAGAACAATAAAAAACAGAAAATTAGCAACTGATAAAACGGAGCACAAACGGTATTGCAATGCTTGAAAATGAGGCCTAGGGTCCGTAATTTCACTAGTGCAATCTCTCAACAATGCTAATATTATAACCACCCCTCAAAGTGCGATGAAGAATCACTCCAAAGTTCCTATCTAACGGAGAACATAAGGAGAAATTATTTGTAGGGTAAGAAACCACGTCGAAGCTATTTTTTCCGATCGATCTATCCAAGAGTTTGTACTAAAATAACACCAAATAATTTCAGAATCATAATACTCAATCCAACACAAAGAACCTCAAAGAGTGCCCCAAGATTTCTATCGGAGAACAAAAGACAAGGATGTGCATCAACCCCTATGCGTAGATTACCCCAATGTTACCTCAGGAATTCGCGAGTTGAGTGCCAAAACATATATCAAGTGAATCAATACGATACCCCATTGTCACCATGAGTATTCATATCCAAGACATATATCAAGTGCTCTCAAATCCATAAAAGTATTCAGTCCGATAAAACGAAATCTCAAATGGAAAACTCAATTCACAACAATATGCAGAGGGGAAAACACCATATGATCCGACTATATTAACAAAGCCTGTGGTACATCAAGATCGTGACATCTCAAGAAAACGAGAGAGAGAGAGAGAGGTTAAACACATAGCTACTAGTACAAACCCTCAGCCCCGAGGGTGGACTACTCCCTCCTCATCGTGGTGGCCTCCGGGATGATGAAGATAGCCACCAGAGATGATTACCCCCTCCGGCGGAGTGCTGGAACGGGGTCTAGATTGGTTTATGGTGGCAACAAAGGGCCTGAAGTGGCGGAACTTATGATCTAGGTTAACCCCGAGGGTTTTTGGAATATTTGGGAATTTATAGGGTAAAGAGGAGGTGCGGGAGGCCACTGAGGTGGCCACAACCCACCTGGGCACGCCCTGGTGGGTTGTTCCCCCCTCGGGGCACCCCTATGTGCTTCTCTGGCCCACTGGATGTCTTCTAGTCCATAAAAAATCCACAAAAAGTTTCACGGTGTTTGGACTCCGTTTGATATTGATTTCCTGCGATGTAAAAAACAAGCAAAAAAACAACTGGCACTGGGCATTGGGCCAATAGGTTTGTCCCAAAAAAATGATATAAAGTTGTTATAATATGATTGTAAAACATCCAGGAATGATAATATAACACCATGAATACCTCATAAATTATAGATACGTTGGAGACGTATCAGTGCGCCTTCCTATGCAAAAGGAAGGGGCACCCCAGCGGCGGGCGTAGGGCCTGAGGTGCCGTCAGCAAGCGCCCTAGCCTCCTAACGACCCTTGAGGAGGAGCTTCTTCTTCTTCTTGGGGTGGCCTCCGGAAGCAGGATGACACCCTCGTCGTCCGGGTTGTCAGCTGTCGTGGCCTGGTAGGCGCGCTGGAGGGAGCACACCGCATCCTTCTCATCACAGGCGACCGTGATGGTGCCGCCACTCCCCGACATCTTGAGGACATTGTAGCCATGCTGAGATGCCGCCATGAACTTGGCGAGGGCCGGATACCCAAGTATGGCGTTGTACGGGAGGCTGATGTGAGAGACGTCAAAGTCGATGAGCTCGGTGTGGTAGTTGCGATTCTCGAAGGTGACTGGGAGGCGAATCTGCCCCTGGGGGGTGGTCGAGCCGTCGGTCACCCCTGAGAAAGGCTTGGTTGGCATAAGTTGGTCGTAAGGTACTTGGAGCGTCTCGAACGTCTTGACGAAGAGGAAATTGAGCCTCGCGCCACCGTTGATGAGGGTCTTGGTGATGAGGACGTTGCTGATGGTGGGCGTGCTGAGCATGGGAAGCGCGCCTCCGGCAGCCGAGCACTTGAGGTGGTCCCTGGAATCGAAGACGATGGTGTATTGTGACCATTTGAGGGGACGCGCGGCCTCGAGCCTCGGGAGGGCCGCGTTCACCTCACGAGCAAAATGCTTTAATATGCGCTGCGAGGCTGGGGGTTGAGGGCCGCCCAAGATGCAGGCGATATCACAAGGTTCTTGGAAGCCCCCAGCCCCATCATCTTGCCGGTTGTCGTCGTTTCTCCTTGGTATTGGCGGCAGTGGAGGGAGGCAGGCGTTTCCCTGAGGACGGGCCTCACGAGGCTAGTCGCGCTTGTCGGATGTGGGGTTCCGGAAAAACCCTTAAGGTTTGAACTCTGGGGTGCGCGCGAAGTTCTTTCCCCCCTACCGATCTACGCCCTAGCTCGCTAAGATCTTGCGGACGAACTCAACCCACTCACAACACAGAAAGACACGAGATTTATACTAGTTCGGGCTACCGTTGTGGTGTAATACCCTACTCCAGTGTGTGGTTGTGGATTGCCTCTTGGGCTGATGAAGAACAGTACAAAGGGAAGAACAGCCTCCTGAGGTTGAGGTGTTCTTGTGCTTGACTAACTTGTGTGTGCGAGATGCCTCTAAATGGGTTATCAGATGCCTTCTACTGTGGTGGCTAGCTCTATTTATATAGGCCCTGGTCCTCTCCCCAAATATTGAGCGGGAAGGGAGTCAACAACGGTGGCCAATTTGAAAGGGGACAACTAGTACAAGCTATCCTGACAAAAGTGGTCTTCGCCTGCAAAAGGCTCTGGTGGTGATGCTATCCTAGGGTCCACGGTGACCTCCGTCCTGCTGGCCTGTTGGTCTCGGTCTCGTTGCACTGACATGGAAACCTTTGCTTGACGCATCGGTACTCCGTGCCCGCGCCTACTTCCTTAGCACCAAAGAGGAAACAAGGATGGTGCGTGCACTGGCGCCCGCCTGGTGTCGGTCATCATGGCTCACGTCACGAGAGCCTCGCGAGGTTCGCGCTGCCTTGATATCTCCGCTCCTCGCAAGGCAGCCTGGTGAGGCCGTTCCTGAGGAGTTATTGCGCCGTCCGCGTCGCGAGGGTCTTGAATGCCTTGTTGATGAAGATGGGCCATACAGGCCCGCTAGCATAGCCACGCCACGGGCCGCAGGCAGGCAAGTCTGGGGACCCCCGTTCCTAGAACGCCGACAGTAGCCCCAGGCCCAAGGCGCAATCGGGCTTGACTTCGAGGCAAAGCCAAAGGTCAAGTACGGAGCACTGCGGGCCCCAAAAGCCTGCGGCCTGGTTGACGCGTGGCGGTCGATTGGACGTGGGCGTCTCCACTTCCCCACGCTGCCTCGACAACTGCTTGATTTGACAAGTCCCTGCAACATGGAAGGAAAATCATCATTATCTGTGATTGTGGGAGGCGCCGGTTGGCCTTCTTCTGCTATAAATGGGAGGGGGGCGGAGCCCCCGTCGCCCATCTCTTCTCGGTTCACTCGCTTCTTCCTTCTTGCTCCACCGCTAGCAGCAATGGCGCCATCGAAGAGGTTCTCCACCGTGGAGAAAGGCAAGGCCCCTCGGGAGGGACCCGGCTCCCCGTGGCCCAAGTGAGGACGTGGCCGTCCCCGCAAGCATGTCGCGAACCCCACCATGGCCCCCGACTCTCGGGGTGGCGCCGCAGTGCGCGGCAGGAGTTGCTCTGGCCGTGGTAGTCCTGTCGACGAAAGGAGATGCGTTGTGGTTGCGCGGCCTCCCCGATCGCGGTTCCATGCGTCAGAGGTGCTGCCAGAGTTTGTTGTCTGGTCGGAGGATCCGGCGGGCAGCTGGCTCCAGCTCCCCCGCTTCTTTGCCGACGAGCTATCGGCCTCCGGCCCAGGCGGGCTCTGGCTGCAGGTAGACGTTTGCTGCAGCCGGGCTTCTTGGGTCGCAGTCGAGGTCTCCGTCATGGGGAACATAGCTCTGGCCCGCGGTTGGCAGACGTTCGCCCGCGCACGCGGCCTGGGCAGGCGGTGCACCCTCCACTTCAAGTTCAACGATGATGCAACCCTCTACGTGAGGGTGTTCGGGGAAGACGGTCGCCGCACCGGATGCTGCCCCGAGGTGAACGA
Organism: Aegilops bicornis; assembly: GCA_021605145.1. Classification (NCBI taxonomy): domain Eukaryota; kingdom Viridiplantae; phylum Streptophyta; class Magnoliopsida; order Poales; family Poaceae; genus Aegilops; species Aegilops bicornis. The sequence continues at coordinate 275,354,681 of CM038673.1, forward strand.
TGGCGAGGAAGTGCTTGGCCTTGGCGATGGACGGGATGAGGTGGGGGGCGAGCCCGCCGGCCGCGCCTCGTGTGGCTACGGTGGCTCCTGCCTTGGCGACAGTTCCAGCAGCAGCGGCTTTGACCAGCCGCCACGCCGCTGCGCCCGCTTCGAAGGCGGTAGCGGGTCGTCTCGCTGCCGTGCATCGGTGAAGCGCGAGGAGGGGTCCGACTAGACCCGGGACATCGCCAAGGCCCTGCTCCCGTCGGCCGCTGCAAGGGCGAGAGTCACTTTTGTTATGTTTCCCTTTTCCTTCCTGCATCAAAATGAAGCCAGCATGGGCCTGGAGGGGCGTGTATCGAACCATAACTTATTAACCATTATGCTACGCTTGTTGTTTCAGCGCCGTATGGCTATTTTGTGCAAAGATAACTTAGCCTGGTGCATTCGAGGTGCCCTCCTTCTCACGAGGCGTTTACTTCCTCGTGTCCATCTTGACTTTGTGGCCTGCGATTGCTCAGGAACTGAAAAAAATTGTTAGGGAGTTTGCCAGGAGATTCATCGTTCACCCAAGACTTGTCGGACGCTTGGTATCGTGGTACCCGTGGGGCACGGATTAGAAGAGATGCGCCAGCTTTTCGGGCTCAAACGAGGGTGGCTCGCGAGAAGGCAAAGGGAAGAAAAACGCTCGCAAGGGCACCTGCCTAGCCCCCATCACGAGGTAGGCGAGAGAGAGAACACGAGCGAACCAGAGTTGGAAAATGCGGTAAGAAGCAAGAGAATCGAATCAGCAAAGAATACCAGAAGAAAACTTAGATTAAGGAAAAACGAGCCAACTACGGAAAGCAAATGAAAAGTTGCATCCGGCACCTAATCTAGTCTTCAAGTCTTCTCACCAGTGCGGAGCTAAGTGCTGCCACTAGGCGTGGGCGGGAGCCCTAGGGCCTGAGGCCGGCACTCCTGAGACTCCGGGGCGTGTACAGCCCCACTCATTATTACGTGAGAGTGACACGGGCGGCGATTCTTCACATACACTGGGCCTTCTTCACAGGCTCTGGGCCTTTCTTCACAGGCTCTGGGCCTTGCTTCATGGGTAGAACTTCCGGAGGTGCTGGATGTTCCAGGCGTTCTGGATGGGCATCCCGTCCTGCGTCTCCAGGCACACGGCGCCAGGCCTAGAGATGTGGATGACCTTGAACGGGCCCTCCCACATGGGTGAAAGCTTATGCAACCCTTCCCTGGAGAGGACCCGCCTCAGGACGAGGTCACCCGTCTCAAGCGCCCTGGAGCGGATGTTACGGCCGCAGCGCTTGCTGGTACCTTGCCGCCCTCAGTGCAGCTTCGCGACGACGTTCCTCCCCCAGCACGAGGTCCATTCCCCGCATGGCATCCTGCTGCGTTTCATCGAACGCCCCGACCCGTGCGGTGCGATGCTTGTCCTCGTGAGGAAGGACCGCTTCAGCTCCGTAGACAAGGAAGAATGGGGTCTCGCCCGTTGGCTTGGTGGCGGTGGTGCGAATGGACCACAACACGGACTGGAGCTCGTCGTGCCAGCCCCTGCCACAGGCCTCGAGCTTCTTCTTGAAGGTCCTGGTCTTGAGGCCCCTCATGACTTCTACGTTGGCGCGTTCTTCCTGGCAAATCTGCGTTCCAAGGTTAGCACAGTAGGTTTTGAAGAGGTTACTAGTGAATAGCGAACCATTATCAGTGATGATGCGGTTGGGGACTTCGAATGGCTCATGATGCCCTTGATGAACTTGACCGTGGATCCGGCTGGGATGGTGCGAACAGCTTCCACTTCCGCCGACTTGGTGAACTTGTCGATGGCGACGTACAGGTAGCGGTAGCCCCCTGGCTCCCGAGGGAAGGGGCCCAAGATAACCAGCCCCCACACTGCGAACGACCATGTGAGTGGTATTGTCTGGAGGCCCTGAGCTGGCTGATGTATCTGCTTGGTGTGGAACTGGCAAGCTTCGCAGGACTTCACCAACTCGGCCGCGTCGTTGAGCGCCGTGGGCCAGTAAAATCCACTGCGGAACACCTTGCCGATGAGATTCCACGACGACGAGTGGTGTCCGTAGTCTCCTCCGTGTATGTCATCCAGCAACTCTTTTCCTTGGTCACTAGAAATGCGGTGTAGCGAAACATCGTTCGGTCGCTTTCTGTACAACTCTCCGTCCTGGATACAGTATGTCGTGGCTTGCCAGGCCACGCGCTCTGCGTCCTCTTCCTTCTTCGACAGCGTCCCTTTCCAGCATTCCTCCTGGGGCTCAAGTGCCAAGAGCAGGCAAGCTCCTGAGGTCGGGCCACAGGCTGGGGCTCCCATGGCAGGCGGTTGTGGGAGCTCCTCCCGAGGTTGAACCATGCTTGAATGCTGGCGTCGCCGACGGCTTGAAGAGCCGCTCCTCGAAGGTGCCAGGCTCCTGGGGCTGCCGCTTGGATGCCCTACTGGAGATGTCATCGGCTTCCTTGTTGGTGCCCTGAGGCACATGCTGCACCTCCAGTCCCATGAACTGTTTTTCCATCTTACGCACTTCTGCGAGGTAAGCCTCCATGTGCTCGTCCTTCGGCTCGTACACTTTGTTGGAGAAGTTGACGAGGAGCTGCAAGTCACCCCTAACAACAAGGAGCTTCACCCCCAGAGCTGCTGCGGCCTTCAGGCCAGCTATGAGGCCCTCGTATTCTGCAATGTTGTTGGATACCTTCTCGCCCTGCTGAAAGCAGAGCTGCACCGCGTAGTAGAGCATGTCCTGAGTGGGCGAGATGAGTACTACCCCAGCCCCCGTGCCCTGGTGCGCGAAGGCACCGTCGAAATACATGACCCAGCCGTCTGGTGCCTCGCTTCCCGGCGATGTGGACCGGTCTTCGCCTACTTGAAGTGTCGGGGCATCCGTCCATTGTGCCATGAAATCTGCAAGCGTGGCTCCCTTGATGACCCGGGTAGTGCTGAACTCCAACTGGAATGCTTGCAGCTCGATGTTCCATTCAGCGACCCTTCCAGCAGAGTTCAAGATCTTGAGCACTCTCTCCAACGGGGTAGGCTGAGACGACCTTGATGGGGTGGCCCTGGAAGTAGTGTCGTAGCTTGTGTGAGGCCACCAAGAGTGCGAGCAGGAGCTTCTGAGGCATGGGATATCGTGCCCTTGTGTCCCGTATCACCATGCTGACAAAATGCACCGGGTACTCGACAAGGGTTGGCGCATTGGTCAGGCTTGTGTCTTGCGGGGGCCCGGACGTCTCTTGAGGTGGTGAAACTCCTGATGCCTGGTTGCTTACAGGGGTCTCTGTGATGTCGTCCTCGAGCTTGGTCCTCTGTCGACGCTGCTGCAGCTCCCGCGACGCCTTCCTAATCTTGCATCATTTCAGTTGTAGCTTGGCGCAGTGCACCCTTGGCTTGATGGTCCTCCCGAACCTCCACCAGTGCTGCGCTGGTGGAGTACGGGGTAGCGGCCACGTAGAGCACCAGGGGCTTGAGAGGCCGTGGCGCCACCATCACTGGCGGGCTAGTTAGGTATCTCTTGAGGTCTTGGAAGGCTTGGTTGGCCTCCGGAGTCCACTCAAACGGGCCTTTCTTCTTCATCAGTTTGAAGAAGGGCAAGGCGCGTTCTCCTAGTTTGGAGATGAAGCGTCCCAACGCAGTCACCTGACTGGCCAGCTTCTGCATTTCTCTGAGGGTCTGCGGTGGGCTCATGTCCTTGATGGCCTTGATCTTCTCTAGATTCGCCTCGATCCCTCTGTGGGACACGAGGAAACCCAGCAGCTTGCCGGATGGGACGGCAAACACGCACTTCTCCGTGTTGAGCCGCAAGTTCACTTGGCGCAGGCTCTCAAAGGCCTCTTCCAGGTCTTGAATCAAGGTCCTTGCCTCCCGAGACTTCACCACAATGTCATCGACGTAGGCCTCTATGTTTCTCCCGAGCTGTCGCCCTAAGGCGATGTGCATCAGTCGCTGAAAGGTTGCGCCCGCGTTGCGCAATCCAAAGGGCATGCAAGTGTAGCAGTACACCCCACACGGGGTCAGGAAGGCTGTCTTCTCCACGTCTTCTACCGCCATCTTGATCTGGTGATATCCTGAGAACGCGTCCAAGAAGCACAACAGGTCGCACTCGGTGGTGGAGTCGACGATCTGATCGATGCGTGGGAGCGGGAACAGATCTTGGGGGCAGGCTTTGTTAAGGTTGGTGAAGTCGACGCACAACCGTTCCTTCCCACCTTTCTTCGGCACTACGACGGGGTTCGCCAGCCATTCGGGATACCGAACCTCGCGAATGGCACCCGCCGCTTCCGGCTTGCAGGTTTCTTGGATGATGAAGGCCTGCTTCTCAGTGGACTGCCGTCTCGCCCGCTGCTTCACGGGGCATACATTGGGGCATACACTTAAATGATGCTGAATCACCTCTCTTGGGACTCCAACCAGCTGATTGGGCTCCCACGCGAATATATCCTTGTTTGCGCGCAAGAGCTTCACCAATGCTTCCTCTTGCCCTGGGTCAAGGCTGGCACCTATGGTAAAGGTGGCTCCTGAGGGCCTGTCCTCGTTGACCGGCACCTGCTTGGTTTCCTCCTTGTCTTATGTGAACAGCTGCTTCTTCTTGGTCGGCATGGTTCCCTTGGGCTCGGAGGCGCCCGCGTCGGTGGGCTGCGTCAACGCGGCGGTTTTGAGGGCGAGCTTGAGTGCCGTCACAGCCTCCTTGGTGTCCCCCTTGATGGTGAGGATGCCTTTGCTCCCAGGCATCTTCATGAGGTTGTAGGCCGGATGAGTCGCCGCCATGAACTGGGCGAGAGCCGGGTACCCAAGGATGGCGTTGTACGGGAGGCCGATGCGGGCGATGTCGAAGTCGACCAGCTCGGTGCGGTAGTGCGTGCCGAAGGTGACGGGGTGGCGGATCTGTCCCAAAGAGTGGGCAGTGCCGCCACCAACTCCTGAGAAAGGCTTGCTGAGACTGAGCCGCCTGAGTGGCACATGAAGAAGGCTGAAGGCCTCTACGGAGAGCAAGTTGAGGCCTGCACCGCCATTAATAAGGGTCTTGGTAACAACCACGTTGCAGATGGTGGGCGTGCAGAGCATTGGGAGCTTGCCCGAGCCGACGGTAGAGTTGGGGTGGTCTCCGGCGCAGCCCAACCCAGCGGAGCCCCCGGGCGCTTGGAAGCGGCACCAATCTGACGGAGGAACGGCTGGACATGGCGATCTGAAGGCGGTGCTTGAGAGCCGCCCAGCAGGGCTGCGACCGCGTGGGGCGCCGGCACCACGTAGCGAGTAGTGAAGAGGTCGCGGGGTTCCCCCCAGGACGCCACCGTGGATCTTGGGAGGTTAAGCAGCCAGGCGCGCGGCTTGCCGGCGAGGGCCATGGGGAGCCAGTTGGCCATGACCTTGTCGTCACCCCCGGCCTCGAGGACGGCCTCCTCTTATGCCAGCAGGAATGTCGACGGGTCTACCATGCCGTCGTTGCGCGGTGGCATCTCTGGCCTGAAATTGGGTGGCCATCGCACCTGCCGAAGAGTGGGGGCTAGGGCTCGCAGTCTGCGTGGTCTCGCTGCCAAGATCGGCCGTTGGAGCGATGGCGGGCGCCCGCCATGAGGGCTAAGCACAAATCGACGGAGGAGGCTTCTGGCGCACCTCACTCGGGCGCGCCAAATGTCGGATGTGGGGTTCCGGCAAAACCCTTAAGGTTCGAACTCTGGGGTGCGCGCGAAGTTCTTTCCCCCCTACCGATCTACGCCCTAGCTCGCTAAGAACTCACGGACGAACTCGACCCACTCGCAACACAGAAACACACAGGATTTATACTGGTTCAGGCCACCGTTGTGGTGTAATACCATACTCCAGTGTGTGGTGGTGGATTGCCTCTTGGGCTGATGAAGAATAGTACAAAGGGAAGAACAACCTCCTGAGGTTGAGGTGTTCTTGTGCTAGACTAACTTGTGTGTGTGAGATGCCTCTGAATGGGTTATTAGATGCCTTCTACTGTGGTGTCTAGCTCTACTTATATAGGCCCTGGTCCTCTCCCCAAATATTGAGCGGGAAGGGAGCCAACAACGGCGACCAATTTGAAAGGCGACAGCTAGTACAAGCTATCCTGGCAAAAGTGGTCTTTGCCTACAAAAGGCTCTGGTGGTGACGCCGTCTTGGGCTCCACAGTGACCTCCTTCCTGCTGCCCTGCTGGTCTCGGTCTCGATGCACTGACATGGAAACCTTTGCTTGATGCCTCGGTACTCCACGCCTACGCCTAGTTCCTTAGCACCAAAGAGGAAACAAGGATGCTGCGCCCGCTGGTGCTCGCCTGGTGTCGATCGTCATGGCTCACGTCACGGGAGCCTCGCGAGGTTCACCCCGCCTTGATATCTCCGCTCCTCGCGAGGCAGCCTGGTGAGGCCACTGCTGAGGAGGTCTTGCACCGTCAACCTCGCGAGGCTTGGCCCCTCGCGAGGGTCTTGAATGCCTTGTTGATGAAGATGGGCCGTACAGGCCCGCTAGCATAGCCACGCCAGGCCGCAGTGCAAGTCTGGGGACCCCGTTCCCGACGACAGCCAGGCTTGAAGCTGGCCGCGAGGCTCATCGCGCCAACGGTCCTCGTGAGGCTGGTCACGCCAGTCCTGACGAGGGCCGCGGTTGTCCCAGCGGCCTCTGCCGCAGCCTCCTCCACGGTTGTAGCCACGGTCACCATGCTCGGGGCGTTGACTAAGGCTCCCATCACGAAGGGCCCTGAGCTCCTAGCAGTTTTTGGTGTTGTGACTGTGCACATTGTGGAAGATACAGAACGGGCGGTTGCCCCTGGGACGTTCGTCATGGTCACGGCCTTGCTTCATCTCGGGTTCAGCCGCAAGCACGGCAGGGCCCTTGTGCTTTGCCTCCTTAGCCTTGGCCTTCTTATCCTTAGGGCCGGCTTCAGGAAGCTCCAGGAGGGAGAGGCGGCCTTCCTCGGCTCTCGCACACTTATTCGCGAGGTTCAACATCTCCAGGGCAGAGCATAGGTCCTCGTGGATGGTGAGCTCCTCCTTCATCTTGGTATCACGGACGCCATCAGTGAATGCTGAGATGATGGCTGGGCCGAGGCCTTCGGGATCTTGAGGCGGACGTTCGTGAAGCGATGTATGTAGTTGTGCAAGGTCTCGCTTGGCTCCTACTTTACCGCAGGAGCGCGGTCACAGGTGCCTTGGAAGTTGGCGACAAAACGCTCGCGAAGCTTTTCCCACGAGGAGATCGATCCTGTCCGGGAGGTGCAGGAGCCAGGTGCGTGCACCATCCTTGAGAGCCATGGGGAACCAGTTTACCATGACCATCTCATCTCTGTTCGCCGACTCGATGCTCAATCAATAGAGCTGGAGGAACTCCGCGGGGTCAGGGGTGCCATTATATAATGGAGGCAGGTCAGGCTTGAACTTGTCGGGCCAGACGATGCGGCGCGACTCTGGGGTGAAGGCATGGCATCCTGCCGCACACACAGGTGCCGACCACATGGGTGGAGCTTGGTCTTGACGCCCGCGCGCCACGACCTCCGGCAGCGCGCCTTCCTGGTGCTGGCGATGTGGTGCTGGGAGCGCGCGCGCATCAGCTTGCGGCCACTGGACCACCTAGCAGCTTGCCTCATCACGTGCCGGGGCTCTGCGCGGCGGGTCACGCTGGGGCGCATCACGCCTGGGCTCGAGGTCACTGCCACGCAGAGGAGGGGGAGGGGGCGCGCCATGAGCCACATCATCCGCCTGGGACGGCGGGGAAAGGAGCGAGCGGGACGGTGCAGGGGCCTCGCCGGTGGCGCTGACGGGCTCAGCGATGCGGCGAAGCCAGTCATTGGCGGGGAGATAATGCAGGAGCTCGCGCGCCATGAGCAGTGCAGCCTGCACATTCACTGGCCCGCGGTGAGCATGGGAGGACGACGCTGTGGCTGGAGTGGGCGATGGACTGGCGGTGCGGCTACCGCGCCGCACGGAAGGGAAACAAGTCTTGCTTCTCATGGACGACAGGGTCGGTGGCAGTGTTGGCTGTAGGGGAAGCAGAGTGGCGCGGGGCGCCGCGGCCCACGGGCGCCATCGTAGCGATGCAAGCAGCTCGGCGCTCGATACAGACCCGGCGGGTGTCGGCCATGGGAGTGACAGAGCGGGATGAAGTGGGACTCGACGGAAGACTTTGACACGCCCCCTACCTGGTGTGCCAAATGTTGGATTCAGGGCTCCACAGACCCAAGAAGGTTCGAACTCAGGGGCGTGTACGAAGATCTTAACCTCTCAAGTCTAGAGCTCCTCGCCCCGTAGCCTAGCCTAGCGGGATTCGTGAGGGTGAGGAGGAAGGTGAACACGGCAGTTTACCCAGGTTCGGGCCACCTTGCGGTGTAAAACCCTACTCCTTCTTTGTGGTGGATTGGCCTCATGAGGGGCTGAGGATGAATTAGTACAGTGGAGGAACAGCCTCGCGAGGGCTATGATGGTGAGGGTGGAAAGGATCCGATCCCCTCTATGGTGGTGGCTAACCTATATTTATAGTGGCCTTGGTCCTCTCCCCACAACTTAGGCGCCACAACCTCGGATTCGCGCGGGCGCTTGCCTCTACCTGGTGAGCAAGAGATGTCGTGGTGGAACACGATCACCTATGGGGCCATCAACCCCGTTGTGGTTCAACAGGGGGAGATCACGTAGCACAAAGGGGAGAAGCCATGGAACAACATGACAGTGGTGACACCGGTAGTTTTTACCCAGGTCTGGGCCGCTGAGAAGCGTAAAACCCTACTCCTACTCTGGCGGATTGAAGGGAGGACCGTGGTGGACATGTAACGCTCAAGACCGGCAAGGTCGCCTCGGGGAGATCAGCTGCGCGCGTATGAGTGTACATGGGTCTGAATCCTTTTAAGGTTGCCATGACCCTCCTTTTATAGGCTAAGGGGTTACCACAGGGGCAAAATAGTCATTATCTACTGATTAGATAGCCAACAATTCTATCATACCTAAATCTGGCAGTTAGGGTAAAGTGCATTTAATGCACTGCTAGGTGTCATGCTGAGGATGCAGCCCTGCAGGCCTGTCGCACCGCTTAATCATCTTTTTCCTATCTGCATGACACGCCTCTGGACAGGTGTCATATAGGGGGGGATCTCCCTTCCAAATGGCTTCCATGTGCCAAATGACAGCCACTTAATCACTTGGGGGCTCGACACCAGACTGACAACTGACTTGCGTCACTGTGCGGTGGAGCGGTGGAGACTTGGTGGGGAGATTTGCCTTTGGCGGCCGCGGCAAGCCTGCCAGGGAAATCTTGGGACCTGTCCATGGTGAGGCCTCTACCTGGCCAGGCTCACCTACCCGGGAGGTCTTTTCTTAGTGACATCTTGTTTCCTTGGCTTGTCTTGGTTTCTTGATCCGCTCTTTGATCCCTCAAAGAGCTATCTCTCTAGCTTGGAAGCTTGGCACTGTTGTACCTCGCTATTGCGCCTGTGTACAGTCTGGGCAACATATGTGAAGGTTTGTTGCACCGACAGGAGCCCCCGGGCCAGGCCTAAACGTGCTGCTGAGCACTATTGGGGTAGGCCCTATCAAGTACATTGGCGGGGCGCTTGTGGTGGCTCTCTTCTTGATATTTTCCTTGGTTCTTCATTAACCTGTGCTTGAGTCCGCTTTCGGTTTTTCTGTGTGTTGTGTGACGCCAAACGCGGTGGGGCCACTTCTGTAATGGCCTGTGAATGACTTTAATTCACGGGGAGGTAACCGCCATTTCACTTATCCCACTACGCCTGTCCTTTCTGCCAAGTATGTCACATGCATCGTGTGGGGTAGGTAACTGATGTGTATGGTGTAAGGAGGAGCGCTATGGCAGAAACCCCCATCATCCCGAATTGGAGCAAGGGGGCGGTCGACGAGCCCAGCCGCACACTGTGGCATAGACGACTCGGTTTTGAAGGAGCCCCCCAGGGGGGTGTGGAGAATCAGCCCCCGGCCCCAGCTTGGCTATAAAAGCGATCACAAGGTGTCAGTGTGGAACGACACTTATGGGATCACAAGAATTCCTACTACGGTTGCCGGGAAGCAAGATTGCGCGGAGAGCATGGCTAGTAGACAGCACAAGGATCGTTTACCCAGGTTCGGGCCGCGAGGATGCGTAAAACCCTAGTCCTGCTTTGGTGGGTGTATTTCTAAGAGTTCTTGAGCTCTCGAACTAGCTGTGGTCAGCGTGGTTCGAAGAGCCGAATCCTCCTTTAGTATGCCATGGGCCTCCTTTTATAGTTGAAAGGGGCTGCCACAGTGACACACAGGAGGTGGAAAGGCGTACAGTGCCCTGAGCTTATCGTTCGTATTACAGGACAAGATGCATTTAATGCGTGGCTTAGGTGTCCCCTTGCTTTAAAGAGCCGAATCCTCCTTCAATATGCCATGGGCCTCCATCCCATCCATCGCCGCTCCTCCTTGCTTCGACATGCACCCCGTCCAGTGATGCGTGTGGTGCCATGTAGGCAGGCAGGCAGCTGGGTGGCACGGTGGTGGAGCCTTCACGAAGATCTGCATGCCGCCACGCAGGCGCTTGATGAGTTGGCCTGGGAGCTGCACGTTGCCACACAGGTGCCCGCCCAGCTGATTGGGCTGGCAACTGCATGGGAACAGCGGTGGAAGCTTGGTTGGTCGCGGGCCTGGCCGTGGTCCCGCTAGTGTCCTTGGTGAGGGCCTTGCCGAGTGGCCCAGCAAGGGTCTTGCCATGGCGTGCTGTCTTCCCCGGCAAAGGTCTTGCCATGGGTCTGGTAGCCTTCCTCAGCAAGGATCTTGCCGAGGATCATCGTTTCCTAATCCTCATCTAATCTTGAATATGTCTTCACAAAGATCTGCATGCCACCACGGAGGTTCCTCCCGAGCCCTGGCCCCATGTGGATGATGGTGTTGGGGATCGTGGGCTCAAGGATGGCTCGCTCTGTTGGTGTGGGGCGAGCTGTCCCGGCAAGGGTCTTGCCGGGGCCGCTGAGGCTGCCCGGCATGGGTCTTGCCGGGGGAACCTGCTTCGTCCCTCTGCTCTTTCTGGTCTTGGCCTTGGCGTTGCCTTGATTGTCTTGGGCTTCCGCCTTACCTTGGCTCACCTCCCCTGTTGTTCTTGGTGTGGTCGTGGGCGCGGCTCTAATTGCCCGTGCAGAGGTAAAGGGGTACAAAAGCGTGCCCCTCTTTTTGTACACCGACAGGAGCCCCCGGGCCTGGGCCACACATAAGCGCGACACGTTGTTGGGTCAGGCCCAAAACAGTGCGCGGGCAGGCGGGGCGGTTTTTACCGCGGTAAGACTTTTCGCGCGCTCCGCTTCCCACGACCCGCGCGCGGTGCAGCGTGGAGGGGTGTGCGTGACGTGGGTGGCATGCGTGGGGCAGTTTTCACACGCATGCGTCACATCACAGTAAAGAGGCGGCTCACGCCTTCCCCGTAAAAGGAGGGGGGCGTGGAGGCGCGGCTCATTTACTGAACGGGGCCGGGGCACAGTCTTCAAGGCGTCCACTCCCCACGATCACGGGGTGGGGAGAGGTCGCTTCGCCTGTCCCCTCGGTGCTTCAGACGCCACGCTGCTCCCCATGCACTTGGTGTAGCAAGTGGCAGGGGCGGGAAACGGGGCCGTCGCTGGTTGGGGCAGCGGGTCGGTCCCGATTCCGCGCGCCTCTGGTGGCTGGATTGGCCGAACGGGACGGCCGAGCCCCTACCCCGCACCTTTATAAGGAGGTGGAAGGGGGGATGGCGTCCCGCACTCTTCTGTCATCTATCTCCTCTTGCTTCCGCTTCTTCCTTTCACTCGCCATGGAGAAAGGGAATCCTGGTCCTTCGACGGTGGCGGCGAGGGTCGCTGCTCGACAACGCGTCCCTCCTCCTCCTAAGCCCGCGGTGGTGGAGCCGGCGCGAGGGAAGGGGAGGGGCGAGGCCGTGGGCGAGGCTGGGGCAGAGGTCGCAGTACTCGGGGAAGAGGAGGACTGGGCGGCGTGCCGGCTTCACCCCCGCCAATGATGCATTTCCCGATGGAAGGCCATGTCGGAGACCAGCCCCGTGAGTTCTTCATCAGGCTGCGTCGGCCTCCACGTCGTCGTCTTCGTCTTCCCGCCCCGTTTGCTCGGGAGATGGAGCGTCTACCGGCCCCAATCCCTCAGATTCCACATGAGGGGTTGCGGGAACGGGGGCACGCGGGTCGACGTCGACTTCCCGGCTCCTCGAGTCATGTATCTTCGTCGTGGGTGGAAGACGTTCGCTCGCATCCACAGCCTGACGGCGGGGCTCGTCCTCTACTTCAAATTAATGGAGGACGGCCTACTCTCCGTCAAGGTCTTCGGAGAGTTCGGGACTCGCCTGAAGTGCTGCGTGGAGAGCTCCTCCGATGGAGATTCTGACGATGGAAGCTCTTCCTCGAGCGAAAGTGATGAGGAGGACAGCGGGGTGAATAGCGGGGACGAGTCCGACTAGGCATCGGATGCCCCGCGCCTGGGCGGGTGCGGCAGCAGCAACACCTGCACCTGGCCGCTCCTCCGGCAGAGGTTTGCCGGGGCGGGCCAGCTCCTTGAACTTCTCGGGCCGTCTACTTGGGCGGGTCAAGGCTGGAGGCTGCGGAAGAGGAAGAGGGCGGGCGGCAAGGCCGTCAACTCGGAGTACGCGGACACTGACGCCTTAATCGCGTATTGCCAGTCCTACCGCCTCGTCTTCCATCTCCTTTCCCGGAACCGTCATCACCGGCCCGCCCGTGGGCGGCCACTGAGGTGTTCTCTTGGTGATTTCTACTACTCGTACCTTGCCTAGGCACCCCTTTTGCCCTTTCGCCTCCTTGACCTGCCTCCTGAGGAGAGGGACAAGAAAGGGATTACGGGCATCTTATCTCTTTTTTAGTTTGTAAGCCTGCGGGCCTTTGTTAAATTTGAAACTTGTAATCCCCTTGCTCATGTTTTTCATCTCGCACGAACTGTACCTGTATGGGATGTTTTTAATAAAAAAGGGATGCTTGCCGGGTTTTTCATTCGCGGTAAATCCCGCGACAAGGTGCGAATCCTTGTTATTGTTTAAGATAAACATTTTTCGCCCGGCAACAGGCCTTGCCGTCCCCCCACTCCACTCGACCGTTCTCGCGCTCTTGGCGCAGGAAGGGATGAAGTGGGCTTCAGGCTCCTTGTCCCACCTCCTTGCCGCCACGGCTACAACCAAATCCGGACCCAGGAAATAATCCTTAGGTATGGGAAAAAGGGGAGCCCGGCATCGAGATAAAAACGAGGTTTCACATACCCCAGTCCAGTTACGAAATGCATGACAGAAGATAAAAGACTTATCTAGATCTGCAGGCCCCGGCAACCTCATATTGCCGCGGTTGGATCCTTGTGCTTGCAGCCCCCCGCAACTCTGGTTTACCAGAGTCGGGGCGACGGTCCGTTTCCTTCTTTCCGAGTAGCTCAGCAGAAGTGCTCATGTGCCCTGCGAACCAAAGGAGGACAGAACAGGAACAGATAGATGCGCACTCGACCTCTAGGCTATGGGTTAGTCGCCGCTAAGCACTATCAACCCTAACCAAGGAAGAGACTCGACCTAGCATGCATGCTATAACTTAGGGTGCCAGCGCTTCATTTATTTATGCTCAGGGTGTGCGCCTGGCTTTGTACAAAGGGTCACATGCCTTGTCGGCAAAGCTTGTACAAATGGTGGCTTGCCGGGAGGCCCGGCAAGCCGCGCCTTATGGGTAAAACTTGCGAAGATGCTCCATGTTCCAGGAGTTGCTCATTGGGACGACATCTTTGGTTTCCAGGCAGACTGCGCCAGGCTTGGTGACTCGTATTACCCGATAAGGGCCTTCCCACTTCATCGTCAACTTGTTGGAATTCTTGGCCGACTATGATAGCGGTGCAAGGCTTGCTGGTAGCGTACCGCTCTCACAGCCGCCCGAAGACGATCTTCCTCAAGGAGCGTCGCGTCATCTTGGTGCAACGACTCTTGCTCAAGCTCATCATAAGCGAGCACTCGAAGTGACCCGTATATGAGTTCCATGGCGAGAACTGCTTCTGCCCCATATACCAGGCCAAAAGGTGTCTGGCCGGTGGCTCGATTTGGCGTCGTGCTGATCGACTAAAGAACCGCCGGCAACTCATCAACCCAGCGCCTTCCGCTCTTGTGCAGCTTGTCAAAGGTCTTCGTTCTCAGGCCTCGCAACACTTCAGCATTTGCACTCTCCGCTTGACCGTTGTTCCATGGATGTGCCACGGAAGCAAAACAGACCTTGATGCCGAGGTCTTGGATGTACTGCATGAAGGTGTGGCTTGTGAACTGCGTGTCATTGTCGGTGATGACCCTGTTTGGCACACCAAAACGGCAGACCAGTCCTTTGAAGAACTTGACGGCTGACTGAGCAGTCACCTTCCTCACTGCTTCCACCTCCGACCACTTTGTGAACTTGTCGATTGCAACGTACAAGTACTCAAAGCCCCCGACAACACGGGGGAAGTATATCGAGCCCCCAGACTGAGAATGGCCAGGAGAGAGGGATTGTTTGAAGGGCTTGGGCTGGTTGATGAAGCTTCTTTGAATGGAACTGACACACTTCACACTTGGTTACTAGTGGAACCTTGCCGGAACGCCTTCCCGGCAAGGGCCCTCGACCCTATGTGGGAGCCACATACGCCTCCATGTATCTCCGCCAATAGCTCCAGTCCTTCCTCCTGGGGGATGCACTTGAGTTTCACACCGTTCGGCCTTCTCCGGTACAGGGCGTCATCGACGAACTGGTACAGGGCGGACCAACAGGCTACTTTCTCCGCTTCTTCCTGCTCCTTAGGAGGTTCCCTGTTTGGAAGAATTGGACGTATGCTGCGCCCATGCCGGAGCCTTGGGCTCGATGACAAGGACCAAAGGCATCTCTTCCACCATGGGAGTGGCTGTCTCTGACGGGGCTTGGCTTGACGCTCCGAGCCGCTGTTTTGGCAGGTTTCGGCGTCCGCGGCAACACCCTTGCCGGCAACCCCAGGTGGATCGGTAGGAAAGTACTTGCCGAGACCTGATTTTCTCCGCTTGCTTTGCCCCGCTGATGGTTCGACGGATGGTTGAGTTAATCGGAGCAAAAAAGGTACCTAGTTCCACAGGTAGCTTGAATGCGGCACGCTTTGACAGGTAATCAATCGGCGATGTAGTTCTCCGCCCGGGGGACGTGCTCCGCCTGGATACCGTCAAAGCATTCCTCCAGCTTCCTCACCTCATCTACGTAAGCTTCCATCAATGGGCTCTGATAATCCTTGTTGACCTGCTTGACAACAAGCTGCGAGTCACCCCTAACGATAAGCTTCTTAACCCCGAGGTCTGCCGCGATCCTGAGACCGGCAATCAATCCCTCGTACTCAGCGGTGTTGTTGGTGGACACCTCCCTGGGGAAGTGCATCTGGATCACGTACTTGAGGTGTTCTCCGGTGGGTGCGACGAGCAGCACACTGGCACCGGCGCCTTGCAGCGAGAAAGCCCCATCAAAGTACATGATCCTGTCGCGGTCTGCTTCCTTGCCGGGGAGAGTGGTCTCCTGGATTTCTTCGTTAGGCGTCGAGGTCCATTCTACGATGAACTCCGCCAAGACTCTGCTCTGAATTGTCGAGGTACTTTCAAACTTTAAACCGAAGCTTGACAGCTCCAAGGCCCATTCCACAATCCTTCCGGTTGCGTCCGGGTTGTGTAGTATCCGTTGCAACGGGAGGCGGGTGACGACAGTGATCTCATGGGCCTGGAAGTAGTGACGCAGCTTCCTCGAGGCCATAAGGAGGCCGAAGAGAAATTTTTGCACACCGTAATACCTCGACCTAGCCCCTTACAAGAGGGAGCTGACAAAGTAAACTGGGTGCTGCATCATCTTCTTCTTTGGCACCACTTCACTCGACTGCGCGGGCATTGCCTTGGTGGCACCAGACTCTGCCGGGGGCCGCGCCTTGTCGGCACCAGGCCCTGCCGGGGGAATTTTTGGCTTGCCATCCACTAGTTCTGCCGCCATTGTTGCCTCCTCGTCGACCTCCCTTCCATGCCACCAGTGCGGCACTGACCACTTGATTCGTCGCCGCCAGATACAACAGCAACGGCTCTTGTGGTTTAGGCGCAACCAGTATTGGCGTGGAGGAAAGGTATTTTTTCAGATCCTGCAGTGCTGCCTCGACTTCTAGGGTCCACTCTATTGGGCCTGCCTTCTTCAAGATTTTGAAGAAGGGAAGAGCACACTCAGCGGACTTGGAGATGAATCGGCTCATGGCGGCAACGCAGACGGTGAGCCAACGCACATCCTTGATCCGCTTGGACGTCTTGATCTGCTCAATAGCCTTGATCTTGTCTGGGTTTGCCTCGATCCCGCGCTGCGACACAAAGAACCCGAGAAGCTTGCCGGATGGAACACCGAAGACACACTTCTCAGGGTTCAGCTTGAGGTTGATCTTGCGCAGGTTAGCAAATGTCTCTTCCAGATCTTGCACAAGAGTTGGCCCGTCCTTGGTTTTGACCACTATGTCATCCATGTAGGCCTCCATATTTCTATGGAGCTGAGGTTCAAAACCAATTTGGACTGCTCTTGCAAACGTTGAGCCAGCACTCTTCAACCCGAAAGGCATCCGTAAAAAGCAATACGTACGACATGGGGTGATGAATGTTGTCTTCGCTTCATCCTCTCTCGTCATGAAGATTTGGTGGTAGCCTGAGTAGGCGTCGAGGAATGATAACAGATCACACCCGGTTATGGAGTCAACTATCTGGTCCATGTGCGGCAACGGGAAGGGGTCCTTAGGACATGACTTATTAATATCTGTGTAATCAATACACAGCCTCCACTTCCCATTCGCCTTGCGCTCCACTACCAGATTGGCCAACCACGTCGGGTGGAGACCCCTCTCACCAAACCTGCCGCTTCCAACTTCCTGATCTCCTCTGTGATGAACTCCTACCTTTCCAGAGCCTGCTTTCTGACCTTCTCCTTGACGGGCCACGCATGGGGGCAGACAGCTAGGTGGTGCTCAATCACCTCCCTGGGAACACCGGGGATGTCAGACGCTTGCCATGCAAACACGTCGAAAATTGCCCGCAGGAAGGTGACGAGCGCGCCTTCCTATTTGCTGTCGAGGGTGGAGTCTATGATGAAGGCCCCTCCCGTGCCATCCTCCCCAACGGGCACCTTCTTGGTCTGCATCGGCTCGGCTCTGGATCTCTTGCTCTTGTCGGTAGAGCTCTCTGGCACGTCCTCAACGGCAGCACAACACTCCGAGGAGGTGCGCTTGCCAGAGTGGGTGCGAGAGGTCTTGTCGGGCTCCTTCTTCCCTCCCGGGCCTTCAGCGGCAGGAGCAGGTGCCTTGACGGCAGCTGCTGCAACTGCTTCTCGATAGAGTTGGTCGGTGCAGATCAGCGCATCCTTCTTGTCGGAGGGGACGGAGATGATGGTCAACGGCCCGAGCATCTTTAGCATGTTGTAGTTGTAGTGTGACGCCGCCATGAACTTGGCTAGTGCCGGGCGGCCGAGGATCCCGTTGTAGGGCAAGGGGATCTCGCCACGCCAAAGACGATCCTCTCCGTCCCGTAGTTCAACTCTCCTCCAAATGTCACGGGCAGTGTGACCTTTCCTTCGCTGGCTACTCCCGGATTGAACCCTTGAAACGCGTCTGCTTCCTCGAGGTCTCCATCGTGATTTGCAACCTTTTGATCACGACAGCGAGATCAGGTTCAAAGCGGCCCCGCCACAACCAACATATTGCTCACCCTGAGGTTGCGTATCGTTGGCGAGACCAACAATGGCAAACACCCGACAGCGATAGTGTGGTCAGGGTGGTCCTCAGCGTCAAAGATGAGGGCGTGCTGGAACACTTTAGCGGCTTCTGAGCGTCGAACGACGTCTCTGCTGCTGTAATCTCACGCACCCACTACTTGAGCTGGCGGCGAGAGGTATGCAGCGACGCGCCGCCATCGACGTACATGGCCTCCGTAGCCTTCTGGAACCCTTGCTCACCAGACTCGTCGTCCTCGTCGTGATCGTTGTCTTCTTGTTTCTTGTCGCGGCCCCGGGCGGGCCTCTCTTGCTGGTTGTCCTTGCCGGGGCGGCCTCCTTGGCCGCCACGCTTCTTGCCGGATCCCTCAGCACTGTCCTGGTCCTTCTCCTTTTCCCGCCTTTCAGATTTCAGCCTTTTGCTTCTCAAAGCAGCTCGACTTGTCGGCGGTTCTGGAGGTCATGGCCCTTGGTTCGGTGGATCTTGCGATTGCTTGCCGGAGCTTCCTGGCTTGTCGGTAGCCGCTGTGGGGCAGAAGCGGCGACTCCAAAGAATCTCCTTGCAGGAGGCGTCTGCCTTGACCTTCTTGCCGGCACCGGTATTGCCAGATCCCTCAATGGCAAGCACGGCCTTGCCTTTGCGTTTCCTGTTGCGACGCGGGCTCTTCTTCGTCAGGGTGGCAGCGTCTTCATCGGTAGAGTCGGTTTCCGTGCCGGCGTCTTCGCCGGGGTACTTCCATCCCTCTTTAGCCCGGGCGCACCTATCGGCCAGAACGTAGAGCTCGGCCACATCCTTTACCTTGGTCATCGCCAGCTCCTCGCGCATCTTTCGATTGCGCATGTTCTGGTGGAACGCACTAATCATAGCGGTGGGATGAACATCGGGGATGTTGTACTGCACCAGGCTGAATCTCTGGATGTACTTGCGCAGGGTCTCCCCTTCCTTTTGGGGAATGATATGCAGATCACTGGCCTGGCCATGAGCTTGGTGGCCTCCTGTGAAGGCGCCAACAAACTCATGGCACAGATCTGACAAAGAAGAAATGGAATCCACCGACAAGTGCATCAACCAAGACATCACATTGGGCTTGAGCACCAGCGGGAAATAGTTGGCAAGCACCTTGTCGTCGCGAGCCCCAGTGGCCTGCATCGCGATGGTGTAGATTCTGAGGAACTCAGACGGATGGGTCTTGCTAGTGTACTTCTCGCCAACGTCGGGATTGAATGTGCGGTGGGACGGCCATTGGAACTACCTCAGCTCACAGGTAAAAGCCGGGCAGCCCACCTCATAAGGTAGGCCGCCGGGGCCCCCCGTGCCAGGTGGTCCATAGCGGGTCCCGCCCGCTTGTCCGACCGGTGGCAAGTTTCGAGCTGGCGCTCGACGGTGGTTCGAGCGTCTTCGTGAGCTCGCTCCCGAAGGACCTGGCGCTGGTCGCGGAGGGTCCGCGGGTCGGATGACGCTATGGAGATCTTATCACAAGTGTCGTCGCGACGGGCCGACGCCCGCGGGGGCTGGCGAGGAGGAGGAGAGTGCACCGTGGCCGCAGCTTCCCTGGTCCTCCCAGCGCCAGCATGTGGTGGCTCAGTGCAACGCAGACCCGAGGGCCCCGCCGGTCGCGGATCGTCTTTGTTTGCGATGGCGACGATGTTCTGGATGGTGGCCTTCCACTCGTCGAGCTTCTCCGTAGCAGGAGGGAAGTCGAGGAGCAGCTGTGCGCGCGCCAAAGCTTCCGCTGGAGTGGGCGGCGGCGACAGCTACGTGGATCACGGCGCGCTTCAACTTCTAACTATGTTAGAAGGAGCTCCGTCATGACCCAGCGGCTACGTGCCATTTTCACCAGCCCTTCGGCGAGCGTGTTGAACCCCTTCATCTTGCCGATGACACACAGGGCTCTTCCCACGGCGGTGCCCAGGGTCACCAACGTGGTGACGCTGCTCGGCGCGCAAACCATGGGAAGAATGCGCGGTGGTCGCCGGTGTAGGCGTCCTGAAGGTCGCCGCGCCGCCCGGAGTCGGCACAACGATGCCCCTGGAGGGCCCGGCGCCGCCTACGGGGGACCCAACTCCGTTTTTGGATCCGGTGACGTGTAGCCGGTCGTCTGGCGCGCGTACGACGCTGCTCGCCAGGCTCCGACTGCCTAGGCGATGTTGGTACTCGCGGGCCGCGGCCCGGGTCCTGTCCGCGACCGCTCCGCTTCTCGTCCGCACCGGCACGGGTCGTTCGGCTCCCAACAAGTCGACCGCCGTGGCCGTCTTCTTCTTAGGGGCCATGGCAACGAAGAACTGCTAGGCTGACTACTAGAACAGATTCTCACAATTGCGCCCCTACCTGGCGCGCCAAAGATGTCGGTGCGGAACGACACCTATGGGAAGACAAGAATCCCTACTACGGTTGCCGGGGCGCAGGGTTGCGAGGAGAGCAGGGCTAGTAGACAGCACAAGGATCATTTACCTAGGTTCGGGCCGCGAGGATGCGTAAAACCCTAGTCCTGCTTTGTGGGTGTATTTCTGAGAGTTCTTGAGCTCTCGAACTAGCTGTGGTCAGCGCGTGGTTCGAAAGAGCAGAATCCTCCTTCAGTATGCCATGGGCCTCCTTTTATAGTTGAAAGGGGCTCCCACAGTGACACGCAGGAGGTGGAAAGGTGTCACATCCCCAGTTCTGGTAATGCTTAGTGCTTGCATTAGAGTGATGCATCATGTTTAAATTTCAATGAATTTGAAATGGGGATGTTCAAACCCTAGCATCAAAAGGAATTCAAATAGGTTCAACCAAAATATTTTTCAGTGATTTCAAACCCTTTAAAAATGTTCATCATTTCTGGATCAAGGTGGAAGCATCTACCAAAAATGGTTCACATTTTTGCAGGACATATTTGGGCTTTGAATTAATTCTAACATATTTGAATTGGAGCTATTTAATGCTATATATATATTTCACATGCTCCAAAAATGTTGGAAATTGTTAAGGGTCACTGGAATAATTCAGAAAGCACCCCTAATTATTTCAAGGATTTTATGAAATGAATTAGTATTTTTACTAATTCAAAACAGAGGAATAAAATAGAAAACTGAAACAAAATAGAGAGAGAGAGAGAGAGAAACCCACCTGGGCCTTACCTGTGCTGGCCCAGCCCACTAGTCCACTTGGCGACCCAGCCCACCAGGGGCACGCTTGTCTTCTTCCCTTGCCAACAAGACGGCAGCTCGGTGGAAGCGCCGACGTCGTGTCTGCCACCTCCCCGCTTGCTGCCGCCTCGACGTCGCTCGAGACGCCACGCGCCCCTGTGGTCTCTCAGCCTCTCCCCGAGCTCCCCTCCTCCTCTGGCTCTCTCGCACGCAACCACCGAGCACTGTCATCGCCGCCGACATGCGCAACCGCGGCCACCGCCTCCCCCTCGCCTCTCCTACATGCCCAGAAGCCCCGCCACCCTCGCCTACGCCTCTCTGCCGAGCCACGCGGCACCAGACGCCTTCGAATGCCGTCACCGTGGTCGTCTTCTACCTCGGGCAGCCGAGATCGCCGGCGACCACACCTCGTCTCCAGCCCGTCCCCGAGCCCGCTGAGACCAACGTACGACTCCCTGTGAGCTCCCGATTCTTTCCCCTTGCTCGCCCTCTTCGTTTCCATCCCCTAGCCCCGTTTTCCACCACGGCCGAAGCTCGACGCCGCCGTGCCTCATCGCCGCCGCGACCACAGCTGCCGCCACCCATGCCCGAGCTTTGCCTCGTGCTCAGCACTCTCCCAGGAGCCGGGCGCACCCACCTGCTCGACTCTTTGTGCCCCTAAGCGCCAACCCCGACCTCGCCCGAACTCCGGCCACTGGCTGAGCCTCGCCCGGCGAAGCCTGGTCGTCTCGGCCCCAACCGCGACAGTAAAGACGCTGGGCACTCCTACCACGCTGATACCTCCGCCGTCCCTTTTGGTCGCCGGAACAGAAACCCGCACCCTCCGCTGCCCTCGGCCTCGCCCGGCGTCGAGTCAGCCGGGCGGGTTTGACCTCACGACCGGGGGTTTGACCTTTGACCTCGCTGGACTGACAAGTGGGCCAGGCCCCTGCTAATTTTAGTTAGATGTTAATTTACTTAATTAGCCTGCTGATACTGACATGTGGGCCCGAGGCCACTAACTAAACTAGATTAGTTAGGTTAGACACTGACATATGGGTCCCACTGGTCAGGTTTGACTGGACCGACCCAGTTGACCTGCTGACACGAGGCCTTACGACATGTCGACGTAGTAAGTATTTTCTGGAATTAAAATAAATCAGAAAGGTTTATAAATTTCAGAAAATGCTCTAAACTTCTAAAAATCATAGAAATTAATCTGTAGCTCCAAATCAAACAAATTATATATGAAAAATTATCAGAAAAATGCAACCTATCCATCTGTATCATTTTCATGCATGTTTGAGAAAGTTAACCTCACTGTTTAGGATGAAACATGATTAGGACAATTTTGATGATAGATTTGGAGTTGGAATTTGATCTAGTTTTGAATTCCATTTCAATCAAAATGGCTTTCTGTTGCATTAGCTCAAATCACAGCATATTGCCATGACATTATCATGCATCATATTTGTTGCATTGCATTGATTGTGTCCCTATTTGTTTGCCGGTATTTGTCCCCTCTCAGTAGACGATGTACCGACGATGAGTTCGATGACACCGATGAAGAACTATATTATCTTGAGAAGTGCCAGGCAAGCAAAAACCCCTTGTTCATTCTGATACAACCCCACTCTCTCGCTCCTCGGAGCCTAATGAATAAATACTTGAGTCGTAGAGTTATGTTGTGATGCCATGTTGTATTTACACATATCGAGCATATTATGTGTATGTTTGAAATGCTTGGTATGTGTGGGATCCGACAATCTAGTTGTTTATCCTTGGCAGCCTCTCTTATGGGGAAATGTAGTCTAGTGCTTCTTTGAGCCATAGTAGTCCGCTACAGCCCGGTTCACCGGAGTCCTGCTAGCCCAAAGACTACCGCTGTGACACTTTACTGGCGGCATGTGTTTCACTTTGTTCCTGTGTTCGTCCCTTTGGGGAAATGTCACGGTGACATCCGGAGTCCTCGCTTAGCCTGCTACATGTACCCGGGTTCCCGAAGTCCTGTTAGCCCAGCTACAGCCCTCGATTCACAAGTCAATCGACATGCTCGATGTGATTCATGTATGCATGTTCCCATGGGTTAGTGCCGCTTTGGGTTCACGACTAGCCATGTCGGCCCGGGTTCTTTGTCATATGGATGCTAGCGACACTATCATATACGTGAGCCAAAAGATGGAAACGGTCCCAGGACATGGTAAGGCGACACCCGTGGGAATACCGTGCGTGAGGCCGCAAAGTGATATGAGGTGTTACCGGCTAGATCGATGTGACTTGGAATCAGGGTCCTGACAGCGTTGGTATCGAGCCCGTTGCATGTAGGATTACCAAGCCAAACCGGTCAAGTTGTGTCTAGAAATGCTTTAGTTATGTAAGGGAATTGATTGTGGAAGGGAACGTAAGGCTCTTTTTACTCCTTTACCTTATGCCCTTCTGATCTGAGTCATCCTCTTCTCTTGTACGGGGTTTAAGAACTAGGCTTCTCATCTATCTATCACGATGACGTGTTACTAATCCATAGACCTTTAAGATTGTTGGTTTTAAGCCCCAGTTCAGTTTCTACTACTTTCGTGTGTTCATAGTTGGTCTCGGAACCTTGATTTTGTGCTTCTGGGTGGTTATGCCACCATTTTTGCAGGATGTCTCAAATCATTTTGAGCATTTACAGCCGTTATGCTGTCCGAGTCATCCCAGGTCTCTAAATAGTCTGATGCATTTGCAAATCCTTTCTTTTCGTTCCCGATGACCTTTTTGGTCAGAATAAGCACACTAATCAGTGTGTTGAGGTAATTATTGCCTCGTCATATATGTTGGAGCTATTATTATGACCCTAGGTGTTTTAGGAAGTCACCTAGTAATTTAGCAATGCTTTTGTGTCTCCAGTGTGATGACTCTGGCCATCAATCTCGAAAGCATCCCGTGATGTCATTAGTTAGTAGGCATTCTATTCCTGGGTTCTTGAACCCGAGATTCACCCTACTTCATGTTGTTAGTATTTGCTAGTTCCTTTAGGATATTAGTAACCTTGCGGCAGCCCTCGAGGTCCGTGGTATCTCATTCTTCCAAATACCATGAAACATCCATGGCAGGAGTTCCTTTGAACCAAAAGGGTCACAACGAGAGTGCTCTCGATGAGTTCCCCATTGTATATTGTGACTCTGCCAGTTCTACCTTATCCGCATGGGTTATCCGGAAGAAATGTTGAACTTTGCTCGACATACTAATCCATGCCTCCACAACTCGAAAAGTTATATGTTCCTTTGAGTTGTCCCTCTTCAGTTGTATTCCGACCTTCGTCTATCAATTGATTGTCAGGAATAATTGTGCATTCGTGTTCATCGATGCCTATTACTCATGTGGTCCGTCAAGCCATTCTATTCCGGAATGACTAGGAGAAACAAACTCCAGTACCTCATCCATATCCAGGATTGGGTCAAAGCAGTTGTGTTCCGCAGATCAAAATGCTAATCTAGCTCTTGTTCCGTTCTACCCTGGAGTATTACCATATTTATATCAAGAATATCATGGGAATTGCACACCATTCTATGAACTCTTGATACAGTGATACTTCTCGCCCTCATTATTCATTTCTCGGCTCCTGTGTTGTTGTAACCGGAATGCCGACAAGTGAATTGTGGTGTGTGAAATCGATACTCCTAGCAACCTCGTTGCTTGGTAGTAAATGGACAATATTCTCATTCTTAGCGCGTTGGTTATTGAATCATCATCCTAAGATTAATTGTGCCACCTAGTCCTTATTTCTGGTGCACTCTTCGATCAATGAGTTCGGATTGTGTCAATCCCTCACTCTTTTGATCATATCGTCTTGCTCTGAAACGAAAGATTGTTCTCGAGCCTAGTAATATATCGGTGGTTCGTGATATTCTGAATATCTTCTCGGAAGTATCACCAGGTTGTCACCTGACCGCTATGTTGAGTTCGTGACCAAGTTGGTTTTCTTGTAAACCACCCTTTCTCCAAGAATCTGTGTTGGATACCCTGAGCTAGTTGGTTAAGCTAAACAACAACTTGGAGAGTTGGAAGATAAAAGCTTGTCTAACTTAGTTCATTTCCAAAGGGATATCTTGTATTGTGTGTGTTGAAGAAAGATGATATCTCCATCATTTGGTCCTCGTGATCAGTTGTTGGATCTATTGCCTTGTCAAAACTTTGACTTGAGTATGGGCTATCGCCAAGTCAAATCAGAACCAACGATGTTCGTAATGTTGTCTTACTCGTGGGTGATCCCTCGAGCACATACCATTACATATTTGGTCTGACCAATGCTATCACCGTGTTCACATGATGGTGGAAGTCCAGTGATATGAAAATTGCGATGAGTTGTTGTTGAGCCCATCAGCAGCATTTTTGTCTCCCCCATGATTCATGTTGAACATCAACCTAGTGTTGAAAACTTTGTAAGCAATGTCTTCGTGTTCCGTTCATGAAGCCTATGCTTGGATGGAAGAAGTGACTTCCTCGAATTCATGTGCTTTAGGTGTAAGTTGCCGCCATGAATTTGAGAAAGGTTTGTTTTGCTTCCTCTGGAATCATCCCAAATCAGTCATGCATACGTGCGAAGTATTATGTGGTCTGGAGACTTGCAACCTTCATTCTATATGTATTCTTAGCACACCAAGCCACTGATTGATTTGTTCAAGGAGAAGAAGTTCCCTCTTAAGACCGCGGCTTATACAAGGACTTCGATATCCTCGATGATGGTTCCCCATCTGAACTCGGTAGTGTTTCATTATAAGACTACTACATGGGCTTGATTGTCTGGGACATCGTGTTCACATGTTAGTAGCAGAACCAGCTCATGTTTTGGAGCTTGCTATCGTAGTTCATTTCCCGAGAATCTCGCAACGTCTTCTCATCGAGTTGTGTTGCAAACTTTCATTTATCTTCTAGACTCGATGTGTCTGGACTATTCTGACACCAATCGGATCTGAATATCAGGCAGATATGATGGTTGGAACATTCTCAACAGTTGCTTGTTGTTCCCAGCTCGCACCGCCATTGCGCCAATTCCCATGGGCTACCCTCTCAGTAATTGTTGTTTAGGATCATCTCCAAAAGTGGTCCTACCATGGGTCCCATCCATTTCCGATGGTAAGCAAATCATCCATCGCGTTGTCTTCAACAAGGTAGTCCACATCATCCATTCGAATCCGGACATGCCATTCCTTTGAACTCTGCCAAATGATCGTTTGTGATTGCCTTAGGCTGGTATAAAGAGTTCCGATGATCTAGATATCAAAAGTAATTCTTTTTGCCACTTAAGGGAATAGTTCTTTGAGTCACCTTCCCTGAGGTGCCCCGTTTTGGAATCATGGCAATTTCCCTCGGTACTTTGAAACCCTCATCAAATTGTTTCTTCTGTCGCTCCTGATGCATGTTTTGCCTCTCAGCTCCAGAAATGTTTCCATGTCTTACTCCGTGGGTTGATCTTGTGATCATTAAGATGATCCTAACTTGCTCGAACCTCAAGAATATCGATTCTTCTAAAATTCCCCCTTTCTTCTTGTTGTCATGATAGCTGAAGTTCTCAGAACAAGACGTCGAGACAAGATGGTGATCAAATCAACGTTCTTAGGAAGTGCAACCTGGATCAAAATGCTCTAAACTTCTAAAAATCATAGAAATTAATCTGTAGCTCCAAATCAAACAAATTGTATATGAAAAATTATCAGAAAAATGCAACCTATCCATCTTTATCATTTTCATGCATATTTGAGAAAGTTAACCTCACTGTTTAGGATGAAACATGATTAGGACAATTTTGATGATAGATTCGGAGTTGGAATTTGATCTAGTTTTGAATTCCATTTCAATCAAAATGGCTTTCTGTTGCATTAGCTCAAATCACAGCATATTGTCATGATATTATCATGCATCATATTTGTTGCATTGCATTGATTGTGTCCCTCTTTGTTTGCCGGTATTTGTCCCCTCTCAGTAGACGACGTACCGACGATGAGTTCGATGACACCGATGAAGAACTATATTATCTTCAGAAGTGCCAGGCAAGCAAAACCCCCATGTTCATTCCGATACAATCCCACTCTCTCGCTCCTCGGAGCCTAATGAATAAATACTTGAGTCGTAGAGTTATGTTGTGATGCCATGTTGTATTTACACATATCGAGCATATTGTGTGTATGTTTGAAATGCTTGGTATGTGTGGGATCCGACAATCTAGTTGTTTATCCTTGGCAGCCTCTCTTATGGGGAAATGTAGTCTAGTGCTTCCTTGAGCCATAGTAGTCCGCTACAGCCCGGTTCACTGGAGTCCTACTAGCCCAAAGACTACCGCTCAGGACACTTGATTGGTCGGCATGTGTTTCACTTCGTTCTGGTTCCGTCCTTTGGGGAAATGTCACGCAGATGACATCCGAGTCTGCCTAGCTCGCTACAGCCCGGTTCCCGAGTCCTGTTAGCCAGTGCTACAGCCCGGATTCACACGCTGCTGACAGACATGCTCGATGTGATTCATGTATGCCTGTTCCCATGGGTTATAGCCGCTTTGGGTTCACGACTAGCCATGTCGGCCCGGGTTCTTTGTCATATGGATGCTAGCGACACTATCATATACGTGAGCCAAAAGACGCAAACGGTCCCGGGACATGGTAAGGCGACACCCGTGGGAATACCGTGCGTGAGGCCGCAAAGTGATATGAGGAGTTACCGGCTAGATCGATGTGACTTGGAATCGGGGTCCTAACAAAAGGCGTACAGTGCCCTGAGCTTATCGTTCGTATTACAAGACAAGACGCATTTAATGTGTGACTTAGGTGTCCCCTTGCTTTATCAGGGACGGGGTGAGGCCCGTCCCGTCCGTCGCTGCTCCTCCTTGCTTCGACACGCGCCCCGGCCAGTGATGCGTGCGGTGCCATGTAGGGCGGGCAGGCAGCTGGGTGGCATGGTGGTGGAGCCTTCACGAAGATCTGCATGCCACCATGCAGGCGCTTGATGAGTTGGCCTGGGAGTTGCATGTTGCCACGCAGGTGCCCGCCCAGCTGGTTGGGCTGGCAGCTGCATGGGAACGGCGGTGGAAGCTTGGTTGGTCACGGGCCTGGCGGTGGTCCCGCTGGCGTCCTTGGTGAGGGCCTTGCCGGGTGCCCCGGCAACGGTCTTGCTGCAGGTCTTGTCGTCCCGGCAAAGGTCTTGCCGGGGGTCTGGTAGCCTTCCTCGACAAGGATCTTGCCGAGGATCGTCATCTTCTAATCCTCATCTGATCTTTAATATGTCTTGACAAAGATCTGCATGCCACCACGGAGGTGCCTCCCAAGCCCTAGCCCCACGTGGATGATGGTGTTGGGGATCGTGGGCTCAAGGGTGGCTCACTCTGTTGGTGTGGGGCAAGCTGTCCCTGCAAGGGTCTTGCCGGGGGAACCTGCTTCGTCCCTCTGCTCTTTGTGGTCTTGGCCTTGGCGTTGCCTTGATTGTCTTGGGCTTCGGCCTTACCTTGGCTCACCTCCCCTGTTCTGCTTGGTGTGGTCGTGGGCGGCTCGATCGCCTGCACAGTAAAGGGGTACAAAAGCGTGCCCCTCTTTTTGTACATCGACACAAGGGGAAACAGGGGCATTCATCTGAGCACCTTCTCCTTCTTCTTCTTTGCTTTGCCCTTTATCATGTTGAGAGAGGGAGACCGAGGCCTGGCCTCGGGCCCCAGCTCGGGAGTGACGATTCTAACGGCTCGTCATCGCACCCGGGGAGTGTGTCTGGTCCGGGACTGCGAGAGACGCGATGGTCGTGGTTGGGGTGGTCGTAGTTTGTGGCAGCGCACCCATGGACGCCGCAGCGACTCTGGTACGGGTGGCGGTGCGCTTCTCCTTAATGGCAGAGTGTTCACGCCATCCATGCAAGCCAGCCGTCCAGGGCAGGGGCGCCACCCCTGCCGCAAGTGGTGGCGGTGCGGTAACCCGTCGACGGAGTCTTCAGGGCTTCTGGTGCCCGCCTGTGACGCTGCGCTCGGGATTTTTAATAATCCTAGCGCTGCCCTCTCCAGTGAGGTCAGGGAAGATGTTGAAGATGGTAGCACCCTCCTGTCCGCCAAGGTGGGAGGCGGAGGCCCCAGTGCCCCTCGGGCACCGCCACCACCATCAGTTGCCTCTCCTGGGGAGGCGACGAGCCAGGGGCCCGGCGTCCTCCCAGGGCGAAGTGACGAGGAAGAAAGTGGCAAAGATAAGGAAGGCGGGTGGTAGCCCGTCAGGTCGGAATATGATGGCACCGACTCCTTCGTCTCTTGTTGCATGCCTGCTGCTCCATCTTTCCGCTCTTGCCCTCCCCCCCCCCCCCGGCACCATCATCACCAGCCTCTTCCGGATGGTTGACGGGGGGAATGCTCTCTTGGTGCCTTCTGCCGCGTGCACCCCGCCTAGGTGCTTCTTTCGCCCTTCTGGTACTCGAGATGAACCCTGGGAGAAGGAGGGAAATAAAGACATTATGAGTCATCTGCCCTTTCTATATTTCAAAGGATGTAGGTGCTTCCCAAATTTTAGTCTTAAATATGAAATCTCTTTTATCCATGTTTGTGCTGTGTAAGGTTTGTACTTGTTTACCCGCATATTAATGAAAAAAGACAAGCTTTGTCGGGTACTTGTGCATGTATCTTATCCATGCAGACGAGGAATGCCTCTATACTTTTAAGTAATCAAGTTTCCCCGGCAAGCTATCTTGTCGGTGCCTTCCGTTGCTGCTGCGGCGCTCAGCCTGCCGGGTTTAAAACAATAGAAGGGAACTGGCCCCTTGTCGATCCTTCTCTGTCAAATGCCACTACACCCATCTTGACCGAAACAATTCGGATCAAAGGATGGGAGCAAAAATGTTTTGAAGGTGACAAGGTTTGTCTACGCACAAACTACTAGGGAAAAGCCAATACACAGAATCTTATCAGCAGCGCGCTTTAAAATAAGGCGCTGCTGCTAATTAGCAGTAGCGAGCTCAAGCTTAACTCGCTGCTGAAATAAATATAGCAAGAGCGCGTCTACCAAAGACGCGCTACTGCTATAATTCCCTTGAGGCCACCACGAGGCTAGTTATAGCAGCAACGTTATAACGATTTAGCGCCATCGCTACGTAGCATAGTAGCAGCAAGATTTCGCCAATAAGCGCCGCTAAGTTTACTACAAAAATTTAGTCCCACCTCGCTCCGTGAAGAGAGTTTCTACCACCTTAAATATGTTACTTCTCAAACTTTGACAAGCACTTGGTCTTCATTGAACTCTATGTGTAGAATTTGTGGCTGCAATATGAGTCTTCACGGTTCCTAAACTGGTGAGGACTCATATTGATAAATCAGATTGTACACAAAAAGATCGTTGATGATCAATGTATTTTTGATACATTGAACTAAGTCTATTTTTATATGCTGACACATAGCAGTAGCGCTTCTTTGTGAAAGGCGCTGCTGCTAGGTAGTTTAGCAGTAGCGTCTTTCTCTATAACGCACTACTGCTAAGCCATTCCATCTCCCACACCCCCTCTCTCCTCTATTCGATCCACTCACAGTCACACACTCACTGGATCCCCTCTCAATCCCCCGCGTCGGTCCTCCCCCGTCGCCCCTCCTCCCTCTGCGCTGCCGTCACCTCCTCCTCCTTGCTGGACTCGGTACCGGCCTCCTCCTCTGTCCTCGATCCCTCCACTCGCCGCTGGCCAGCCCCTCCTCACTCCGCCTTCCTCCTCCGTCCTCCCTCCACTGGCCGCCGGCCGGCCCCTCCTCGCTCCGCCTTCCTCCTCCGTCCTACTCTCTTCTCCCTCCTCGATTCGCCCCTCCTTCTCCCTCCTGCCTGCTAAATTTTGATTTAGTAGGCTAGTTCATATGC
Source organism: Aegilops bicornis (assembly GCA_021605145.1). NCBI lineage: Eukaryota > Viridiplantae > Streptophyta > Magnoliopsida > Poales > Poaceae > Aegilops > Aegilops bicornis. The sequence goes on from CM038673.1 coordinate 275,385,280, forward strand.
AACATTTTGATTTAGTTGATATGATTTAGTTGATTTAGTAGGCTAGTTGATTTAGTTGATTTAGAACATTTTGATTTAGTTTATATGATTTAGTTGATTTAGTAGGCTAGTTGATTTAGAACATTTTGGTTTAGTTGATTTAGTAGGCTAGTTCATTTAGTTGATTTAGTATGCACCATTTTATTGTTATTTTTTCTGTACATGGATAGGTACGTAGTTGCTTTTGTTTTTTTAATAAGTTACTTTTTGGCAAAATGTAGGTGGTACCTTGTCATCTAATATGTTACTAGATCTTAGGATTATAATTGTCCATCAAATTTCTTCTCATGGAAGAACAAAAAATATCACATGCTACTGTTTTTCTTTCCTGTGAAGTGGATCGTTAATCCTTTGCTCATATTGCTTTTAGGAAAAATGGCGCCACCACCACCACCACTATGTCGATTTGTGCAAGTCAAGGTGCGCCAACCTTTTGCAACCGGCAAGCTGTTCTAAGCATCTAGTTCCACTGAAGTTTTCGTCATGCGGCGAAGAAATTAGATGAAATGTAATAACTATTTTATTTTTAGTGTTGGCATTACTACATTGTGTCATTTTGCTTATTTTACACAAATCGTCCCATGCAATGTGAGGTTGAAATTCAACAAGCTGATAGGAGACACTGCGACATTTGAGGCTCCTGGGGGGCCGTACTGTAGCGACCCGACCTCAGACGGTCAAGCCTCTGTGTATCCGTGCCATCCCTAGATCAGTATGCTGGCACACACAGTACATCAATGTATATATCAAAGTGCAATCACATGTATAATTAACGTAAAACTGATATATACCTCATAAGTCTCGGTGAAACAAGTAATCGGGTGTGGAGTCCCATCAACGCCATCGGCAAAGTTGAGTGTAGACCGTAACCCTGCACTGCATACTCTTACTCGTCGAAGTAAATATTCGCAACATGATACGTTGCAGCCGTGTAGGTCAAGACATTGAATGTACCGCAAGATCACAACATGAGAAAACAGATGATAAAACTATACTATATGCAATATGGCTTTGTGGCTCGTGGTGCGAAGTTTTGTTTTATGTAAAAGCTGATTTATTTTCCCTACATCAAAGGAATAAATGAAGTCTATACTATGGAGTTTTCTATCATGACATGGTTCCGCCAACCGATGTCTCATAGCCCAAAGTCATCATAAGTTGCCCACAATTAAGTTATCAGTCCGGTGTTGAGAGTTCCGAGATAGATCCAGGTCCAGATGCTCAAGTTGTCCGTAACCGAGGACACGGCTAATCGATTAGGTTTTAACCCTCTGCAGAGGTTTGTACACTTTACCCGCAAGATTCGACCCTCTTTTTACGTTCTCGCACTTCGTGGTGTTTGAGAACAAGATGACCAAACATGGTCTTCCAAGAGTTCCCGACCACCGTCCGGTGCTCATCCAATCCAACCGTAGTACTACATCTGCTAGCACCGTCCCAGCCAGAGTCACAACTAAGGTCAACCAAGCCAGATCCCATAGTGACTTGCGGTTGCACAGTAAGCTTCGGGCATGAAGTATTCTTCCGTCTCTTTGAGTCTGGGTGAAGCTTTCCGCAAGATGTCATGGCGCTTCTCCATGCATCCTGCCATCCACTGGTTTCTCCAGGTGCCCACAACCGCCCTTCACCCAAAGAGTGTGTATTGAATTCTTGTCTCGAGTCTTGAAGTCTTGAGGCCTTGAAGATGCAGTCCTTGCAGATGTCATCATGGAGTTGTCATCATCGACGAGAGTCCTCCTTCTTCACACCACTCTCGTGCACTCATACCAAACCCCGTCTCTTGTAGCGTAGCATTAAAATAAATAACGTCCGGGCTTGGTAACAGGGTGATGGGTTCCTACCTCATGCATACTAATCAACTACAAGAATTCAATATCACTATCGGAGGGTGGTTGCAAAGATGCCACTAAATGCAATAAAACATAGGTATGAAAGCATGGTCAAAGTGAACTTGCTCGGTAAGTTGATGAAGATAACAACACTCTCGAATAATGACTTGGTAGAACTATTCGTCACTCCGTTGAAAATCTATATAGTCATAGCATTCATATAAGCAAACATCCTAGCAAACAATTCTAACACTCATAATAAAACCAACAAACAAAAATGCAAATCAAGGGACACCAAATAAAAACAAAGGAAAACTACACCACAAAACTACTAAAGAAAACTCTAAGACATAACACAAAATAGTGTTGTCCTAAGTAAAAACCTAACAACAATTAAAACACTAAAGCAAAAAGTTAATAGAAAATAAAATGTAAAACAACTAAGTTAACAAAAGTATTTTTCATAAAATTTTATTTGCAGAAAGAAACAAATAAAAAGCTTTTATAAAACACTAACTATGACCTAAACAAGTTTTCATACTGAAACTAACAAAATAAATTTTAAGAATAGGAATAAAATTGTCTAGAGTTAAATAACAGAAACAAAACTAAATTTGTCAAAAGAGACAAAAAGAAATAATTTAAAAACAATTAAAACTATAAGGAAATGGTTAAAACAAAAGTAAAACTAAAACAGTACTATTTTGACTAAAACTCTAATTTAAAATAAACTAAAAATAGATCACTATATGCTACTGGATAGATAAAACAATAACAAAACAGTAGCAAAATGAATCAATCAAAAAGCTATTTTAGAATAGAAGTTATTAGCAATCTAGTGTTTGTAACAAATCTGTTTGAAATCGAAATTTAAAAATTTCAAAAGTATTTTCGTTGGTTTCTCTGGATAGATGGGATTTTTCTGAAACTACAGAAAAAAGAATCACTCAATTCGGATTAAAACCCTAAAAGATATAGATTATCTAAGATTGAAACTTTTCTGTTAAAAAAAAAGAGAAACGAAAATAAGAAAAACAAACAACGTGGCCTATTGCTCTTGGGCTAGCGATGGGCGATTAGTAGTTATACTACGCTAGGCCGAAGACTAGCAGAAAATGTGCGCGTACGTTTTTAACAGAAGACCGACAAACCGATTTAAATCTAAACCAAAACAAAACCATAAACTAAAAACCGATCTAATGAAAAAAAAACCAACTTACTAAACCGATCTAATCGAACACAACGATTCGATCTAAAGAAAAAAAAACAAAGAGGAGGAGCGCTCGCTTACAAAGAAGAACGTGCATGGCAGGGAAGAAGAGGCCGGTGGGTGGCGAGGCTCGGTTGGCATTGGCATGGCGGCGGCACTTGGCGGCGGTGGCAAGCGGCGGGTGGCGGTGTAGGGGCGGCAAGGCGCTGGTGTAGGCTGCTGCTGCAGAGAGGGGCGGAGAGGGGAGGTGTTGGTTTGAGGTGTGGGTGGGGGGGGGGTGGGTTATTTATTTGGGGGAGGGGCGGGTTTTGCTTGGGGTAGGGGGCAAGAAATAGACTAGGATTAGGAAACAAAGAGGGAAAAGATCTAGAAATAAACGGAATAAACGGAATAAACGGAAGTAGGACAAGAGTCCTACTAAGATTAGGAAAAAGGAGCGGCGGCTCCCTCCTGGCTCCTTGGTGCGCGCGGTGGATGGCCTTGGCCTTGGCCGGCCGCTGGCTTGGCGGCTTGGGCCTTTGGCCCAAGGTGCTGCGAATATTTGTTTTTACAAACAGAGAGGAAAACAAAATGATAAAACAAAATAAAATGAAAATATTATATAGGCATATAGTATATCAAAATTTTCAGAAAAAGATTTCCTACATGATGAACATTATTCTAGCATTAAATAAAATACACACAAATTTAAATAAAGCAAAGAGTGCTTACGGTCCAATAAAATCCAACAAAAAACATTTTTAAAATACCAAAATGACTTCAAATTAATTTCTCTCCAATTTTCTGATGTAGGGAATCATGTTACCCTATTTTCCATATATTTCATTTTTGGAGAAAAATAATTTGAATAAAACTCAAATAACTCCAAATTGAAAATAATTCAAAGGAACTTTGAATTTAATTCTTTGAAACTCCCACCTAATATTTCATTTAATTTGAAGAAGTCATTTTATCTTCTCTCGTGAAAATCATTGAGTTGCATAAAGTTTCAGAATTGGAAATATTTTCCAAATGAAATTCAAATATTTTCAACACCCCTTGTCATTTAAATAAATGGAAGAAGTCGTGTCATCTTCTCTCCAGGGTTTTGTGATGAAAAGAATTTGAATTCATTGGAGATCATAAATGCAAGGTGGAAGTTTGGGAAAGTCATCTCATTCCCTCTCATTCAACTTTCAGAAAGATTCAAATTTCACTCAATTTCTCACAATCAATTACACAACAATCAAACAAACAAGCATAATTATTTATTTAATATAACATTCCAAAATTTAGAATTTTGGGATGTTACACGTACACTATGGAGGTCGAGAAAGGACGCAATATGTCGCAGATTGGAGGAGATGGATGGGCCCGTTTCGTCGCTCGCATGCGTCTTACTGGTGGTGAGTTGATCAGCTTCTCCTTCAGAGCAGAAAGACCCAAGCTGGCTGTCATTTATCTCAACCTGGTGGAGGATGATGAAGATGACGAAGATGATGAAGATGATGAAGATAATGATGACCAACTCGATGAAGATGGTGAGGACCCACTTCATGAAGCCATTGTAGCTCAAAGAACAAGGTTGAGCGAGGAGGAGGTGTCCAACCTGTGGGACATAATTCCACCATGTGTTGACTTTGTCAGGGTGCCATTCGTGACCCGCCTGACAAATACCATGGTTGATCGACATGATATGGTATGTTATACTTACAGATGCAAATTATCCGATGAAATACTTAGTGTGCAGTCCAATGATATGGTATGTTGTGTGGAATCTAGTCGATGATATGTTTTAGTGTAGAGTTTGATCACATGCTTATTAGTGTAGAATCTTAGGAAACTATTATAGTGTAGATAATCCATATGTACTTATTTGCGAGGCTATTTATTAATTGATATGTTTTTCTTATTCAGAAATTGGCAAAGAGCATATCTGTGAGTTATGTTATCGAGTCTGATGAAGAAGGCTCAGCTTGACTACACCTTACTGCAAGGGGCTTCGTCACAACCTGTACTTACCGGTGGACACGGACGGTCGCACACACTTAAACTCGGTTGGGTGGAAGAAATTCCTCGATGGCAAGAATCTTCGTGTTGGACAGGCCATCCTAATTACTATCAGGAACACCAACCGCCTAGGATTGAGGATGATGATTGTCTTCGATATCATCTAGAACTACATATGTGTGTGTGGCTATATCATCTAGAACTACATATGATGATTGTCGTCGATATCATCTAGAACTACATATGATGATCGCCGTTGATATGACCCTGTACCGCTTGATGATGCATGTTGACTATGCATGAAATTGTTATCTAGTACTCCCTTCGTTCCAAATTACTCGTTGTGGTTCAAACTAAAACCACGACGAGTAATTTGGAACGAAGGGAGTACTACCTATTAATGGTTTATGAATTTGATATCTAGTAGCATTACCTAGTATCTAGTATCTGAAAGGGAAACTGAAAGGGAAAGGGGTATGGGGGAAAATGATGAAAGATATAGCAGTAGCGAGGGACTGCGAAATCGCTACAGCTAAGTAATAGTAGCAGCGTTCGGAAAAAGCTACCGATATCGGCAATGATAGTAAGCGCGGGTACGGACCGTGCTACTACTATAAGTTAGCTGTAGCGCCTTATTAGTAGCGCGGCTACCAGTGCTGCTGCTAGCCTCAAAACCCGCGCTACTACTAGGGTTTTCCCTAGTAGTGAAGTTTCCTTCTTACAAAGACATGTTATGGATAAAAGGAAACTTATCGGTTTGGTCTGTCGAAGATCGATATGCAAGCTTGTTTCCATCTCTCCGTCCCGGGATCAAGTCCGCGGCAAGAACCTTGTAGTTAGTGTAGATGAAAACATAGCAGCATATGACCTCATCTAAATGACCATGGCAAGTTTATGCTAAGCTAATCATATATGCAGGTTTTATGGCGCCTGCGCTTCGTTTTATTATTTGTGCTGACGGTCTACGCCTGGATTTGTACAAAGGGTTACATGCGCATCGGCAAGGCTTGTACAAAAGGGTGGCTGTTGGGGCAGGGCTTGGCAGCCGCACCTTACGGGTAGAACCTGCGAAGATCCTCAATGTTCCATGACTTTTGCATTTTTATGCCATCTTCGGTCTCCAGACGGACTGTGCCAGGTCTGGTGACTCGTACTACCCGGTAAGGGCCTTCTCACTTCAGCGTCAACTTGTTGGAACCCATGGCGGACTAAACACGCCTAAGGACAAGGTCGCCTTCCTCAAGGCTCCGGGAATGACCCCTGCAGAGTGGCGCAAGGCTTGTTAATAGCATGCAGCACGCAGAGCACCCCGGAGACGGTTCTCCTCAAGGAGCACGGCATCGTCATGCCGGTGCTACTCTTGTTCTACTTCGTCGTAGGAAAATACTCGAGGTAACCCATATATGAGTTCCGTGGGGAGTACTGCTTCTGCCCCATAGACTAGGGAGAAGGGAGGCTGGCCGGTAGCTTGATTTGGTCTCGTACGAAGGGACCATAGAACCACCGGCATCTCATCGATCCAGCATCTGTCGCACTTTTCCAGCTTATCAAAAGTCCTTGTCTTGAGCCCACACATCACTTTAGCATTCATCCTCTCAGCATGTCCATTGCTCCTGGATGAGTGACAGAGGTGAATGAAACCTTGCTTCCAGGGGTTTGAACGTATTGCATGAAGGCGCGACTTGTGAATTGGGTACCGTTGTTAGTGATAACTCTGGCAGGTACTCCGAAAAGGCACACCAATCCTTGCAAAAACATGATGGCTGATTGTGCGGTTACCTTCCTCACAGGCTCCACTTTCGGCCACTTTGTAAACTTGTCGATTTCAACATACAAGAATTCAAAGTCCCCGGTAGCACGGGGGAAGGGTCCCAAAATTTCGAGCCCCCAAACCGAATATGGCCATGACAAAGGGATCGGCTGGAGAGCTTGAGCGGGTTTATGGATATTCTTGGAGTGGAACTGGCAGACTTCACATCTTGTGACTAGCTCAATCGCATCTTGGAGGGCCGCGGGCCAATAGAAGCCTTGTTGGAAAGCTTTTCCGACCAAGGCTCTTGATCCAATATGGGAGTCGCACATGCCATTGTGTATTTTTGCCAACAGTTCCTTCCCCTCTTCCCAGAAAACGCACTTCAATTTCACACTGTTTGTATAATGTGTCATCGAAAAATTGATACATACTGGCCCTCTGGGCTACTCTTTCAGCTTCTTCTTGCTCTTCGGGAAGTTCTCTAGTTTGGAGGTCCCGGACGATGTGCCACGCCCAAGTTGGAGCTCGTGGCTCGACCACTAGGACCAACGGCACCTCCTCACTCGTGGGAGTGCCTACCTCGACCACAAGGACTTGTGGTCCAGCGGAAGAGTGCAACACACCAAGCGAAGTGGGGTTATTCTTGGCAGCTTATCCACTAGGGACCTCTGGATGCCCTGCTGGTAAAGGCTTGTCGGAGTCCAGCTTCCTCCTTTTCCTAGCCATCATCAACGGAGATACTGATGGTTGTGTCAGATGAAGGACAAAGGTCCCTGGTTCCATAGGGAGCTTTTGTGTGGCACACTTTGACAAAAAATCAGCAATGTTGTTTTCCGCACGTGGCACATGCTCTCTTTGCAATCCTTCAAAGTGTTCATCCAACCTCCTCACTTCTTCGACGTATGCCTCCATTAATGGACTCTAGTAATCCTTGTTAACCTGCCTCACTACAAGCTACGAATCTCCACAGATTATCAACTTCATGATCCCCAACTCTACTGCAATCCTGAGCCCGACAAGGAGCCCTTCATATTCTGCAGTGTTGTTGGTAGCTTTCTCCCATGGAAAATGCATTTGGACCACATACTTGAGGTGCTCTCCGGTGGGCGCGACAAATAGCACGCCAGCCCCTGCACCTTGCAATGAGAAGGCACCATCGAAGTACATGATCCACTCTTGTGGTACCTCCTTGCCGGGGATAACAATTTCTAGCGTCTCTTCGTCTGGAGTAGGTGTCCATTACACAAAAGAACTCCACCAGTGCCCTGCATTGAATGGTTGAGGTACTTTCATACTTCAGATCGAATCTTGACAACTATTCTGTCGGTGGCCTCAGGGTTCCTCATTATGCGTTGCAAAGGGAAACGAGTGACAATTGTGAGGCTTGGAAGTAGTGGTGCAGTTTCCTTGAGGCCATGATGAGGCCGAAGATCAATTTTTCCACTCCATAGTACCTTGACCTAGCCCCCTCCAATAAGGAGCTAACTAAGTAAACTGGTCGCTGCACCACCTTCTGCTTTGCCGTGGCCTTGGGATTGCCTTCTCTATCCTGCTCTTCTTTCTCCTGGTCCGTACCCAACCTTGCCGTGACTGGTTCACTTCCTTCTCCAGGGGGACAGCAGCTGTGGTTGCTCCGTCATCTATTTCCCACTGCGCCAACAACACTGCACTAACCACTTGATTGGTTGCTGCTAAATATAGCAGCGACGACTTTGTGGTTTTGGAGCGACCAATGTGAGAGCAGAGGAAAGATAGGCTTTTAGGTCCCGCAGCGCTACTTCTGCCTCTGAGGCCCACATCATGGGCCATGCTTTCTTCAGAATTTTGAAGAATGGCAGGGCGTGCTCGGCGGAAGTGGAAATAACCTACTCAGCACGGCAACACATCAAGTTAAACGCCTCATGTCCTTGACTGTCTTGGGTGCTTGAATCTGCTCGATCGCTCTGATCTTGTCAGGGTTGGCCTCTATCCCCTGGTGAGACACAAAGAAGCCAAGTAGCTTGCCAGAGGGAATGCCAAACACACACTTCTCAGGGTTCAAATTCAAGTTGATCTTGCACAGGTTTGCAAAGGTCTCTTCCAAGTCCTAAATGAGCGTTGATCTGTCCTTGGTTTTGACCACTATGTCATCCATGTAAGCTTTAATATTTCGGTGTAACTGAGGCCCAAACCCAATTTGCACTGCCCTTGCAAAAGTGGACCTAGCGCTCTTTAACCCGAAGGGCATCTGTACAAAGCAGTACGTGCCACATGGGGTAATGAACGTGGTCTTCTCCTCGTCTTCCTTAGACATGAATATCTGATGGTACCTGGAGTATGCATCCAAGAAGGAAATCAGATCGCACCCGGAAGTGGAATCCACAATATGATCGATACACGGTAAGGGGTAGGGTCCTTCAGGCATGCCTTGTTCAGATCTGTGAAATCTATGAAAAGCCTCCATTTCCCATTCGCCTTGCGCACCACCACCGGGTTCGCCAACCATATCGGATGCAACACTCCTCTGACCAAACCAGCCGCTTCAAGTTTCTTGATCTCTTCGGCAATGAATTGTTGCCGCTCCAAAGCTTGCTTCCTGACCTTCTGCTTGATGGGCTGAGCATGAGGGTAGAAGGCAAGGTGGTTCTCAATTACCTCCTTGGGAACATGGGGGATGTCAGATGGTTGCCAAGCAAACACATCGACATTCCCCGCAGCAAGGCAATGAACGCACTTCCTATTTGTCGTCAAGGGTGGAGTGATAGTGAACGTACCATCAGCGCCAACCAGCCCTGCCGGGACCCTCTTCACAGCAGGAAAAGCAACCTTGGATTTCTTGCTAGTGGAACTCTCTGGCAAATCATCGAAAGGCGCAGCACACTTCAGATAGGCACGCTTCCCGGATTCTTTGCCGGTATCCCTGCTAGCTTTCTTTCCTTTCTTGTTTTCCTTGACGGGAGCTGCAGCTTCTACAGCCTCAGCAGCGACTGCATCCCGATACATCTTATACACACCTATGATTGTGTCTTTCTTGTCCGACGGGATGGAGATGACGCCCGTTGGTTCTGGCATCTTCAGACTATTATAGTCATAGTGGGATGCCGCCATGAATTTTGCCAGAGTTGGACGGCCAAGAATCCCATTGTACGGCAAAGGAAGCTCGACAACGTCGAACACAATCTTCTCGGTCTGGTAGTTCAATTCTCCTCCAAACGTCACCAGCAGTGTGATATTTCCCTTAGGAAGGCTCCTGCCGGGGTTGATTCCTTGAAGTGTGCCAGTGACCTTGAGCTCTTCATCTGATATTTGCAACTTGCTGATTACCTTGGGGGAAATCAGATGCAACCCTGCCCCACCGTCAACCAACATCTTTATGACCTTGAGGTTGCGGATTATTGGTCAAACCAACAAGGGCAAGCACCCTACAGTGGTGGTGCGGTCAGGATGATCCTCTTCGCCAATGATGATGGGTGTGCGGGACCATTTGAGTGGTTTCCTGGAATCTGCCGTTGGCTCTACGGCATTGACCTCACGTGCCCACTATTTAAGTTAGCGGTGAGAGGAGTGCAAATATGCGCCTCCGTCAATGCACATGGCCTTAGTGGCTTTCTGGAACTCTTGCTTGCTGGTTTCCTCTTCATCCCCTTCATCACTTTTGTCATCACCTTCCTTCTTCTCACAGCCTCTAGAAGGTTTCTCTTGATGCTGAGAAGTCTTGCCGAGGCGGCCTCCTCTGCCACCTCGGCCTTTCCCGTCAACACCTTCTTGGTCTCTTTCCTTGTCACAGTTCTCGTACTCAGCTTTCTTCTTCATGACAAGTTGGTCAACTTGCTGACACTCTTTGGATAAGAAAATGCAGGCAACCAAAACACACAGAAAGAAGCTAACCATAGGTACATCCATGGGTAAAACACAAGAGGGATAACATGCACTTAAACTTAATTAGACACCAGTTCGACAGGAGCAAAAGAAAAAACAGTATGGGGCCTAAACACGAGACATGCATTATGTTTTGTTACACGGCGCCATGGCGACAAGAATGATTCAAGGTTGTCCTTGGCGGCCTTATGGGACCCTGAGGACGGAGAGAACCATGTCGGCAACGGGACCAACCTTCTCCTCGGCAGCAGAAACGTCAACACCTGTCGGCAGCCTCTTGAAGACATTGGCAAGGCTGAGGTCTGGATGGCGATAGGCGAGGTTGCTCAAGAACATGAAGAGGGCATCGCGGGCAAGTTTTCAGGACTCGTTTGCAAAACAAGCAGCTCTTTCATCCTCGTATGTCTTGAGCCCTTCAAGCCTTCGAAGAAGAGCGCTAGCTTGACTCTTGGAACCTCATGCCTAATGACCGAGAAGGCCTAGCTCTTCATATCCATTGTGGCGATCTGAGCAGAGAGGCACTCAACAATATCAACAAAACTCTTGATGCAGAGGTCACGCTGCTCAACTTGGTTCGCCAGTTTGTCCTCTGCATCCTTTCGGAGGATTCTCACGTTGTCCAAATCCTTCACAACTGCTTCTCACGAGCTCCGGCAGACTCGATTCCGATCTCCAAGGTGCCAAGTCCTGCCTTCATGTCGGTAATCGTGCCATTGGCAGTGTCGAGGTCCTGGCTCTTGGAGGAAAGCTGCGATTGCACCTCCTTCAGAAGAATCTCCGCCTTCTCCGCTTCCTCCTTGAGAGCCAAAATTTCCTTGGTGCTCCCGGCAAGGTCTACTGTCAGTTTGGCCACATGTTGATCGAGATCAGCCTTGGCAATGGATGTAACAGCAAGATCATCAGTAGGCTTCTTCAGCTGGGTAGCAGAGTCGAGGGTGAGCGTGTCAAGGTCCGCCTTGTGCTTATCCTTCAGATCCTTGGTGCGCTACTGGACAAGGGCCTCCAGTTCTCCATCCTTGTTGTGGATGGTGGCCTCAAGCACTACAAAAAAAGTCACATCCGTGACATTTTGGGCCGAACGAAAAAAAATTCTGTCATATTTGTGGCACTTCTCTGATGATAATTGTGACAAAACCCGGTATCATAATAGATGTAGTCAGCTCCTACTTCTATGACAAAAAATCATGACAGAAAATGGGCTTTTCGTCCGGGGCGGGCTGGAGACGTAGCTACATGACATTCTTTGGGCCGTCCATGACGGAAAAAACCGTGGTAGAAGCGAGGGCGAGGAAAATATAGGGGGAGTTCCCGGTTACGGTGGGTGGTCGGGGGCCGAGCGATGCGCGTTTGTCTCGTAAGTACGTGCGTGTGTGAGAGGCGTTGCGCTCTAACTGAATCCGAGCGAGGCGTTGGGCGCTAACTTGATGAGGACATAACTACCTTGGATACGACCAAAAATATTGCATACAGGCATATTTGTCAGGTGATTTCTAGTGCACACTATTCAATAATCTATTTATGTTATCCAGAACAAAAATACTTCACACACTTTTGTGTTTTGTCTAGCTGCAGGTGTATGGGACATTTGTACAATCCACATATGAAGATAAGGGAAAAGGAGAAGTTTAGGTTATGTTCAAAAAGTCCTCTCCCGTCACTTTTGGGCCAACAGAAGATAGAGTCCAAGCCTCTCACGTTCTGGATTCAGATTCGGACTACACAGACATACCTGACTCAAAATGCCAACAACTTTTTCATACAGACTCCGAATTGGGTGATTCTTCTTTTGTTGGAAAGTAGATTTCGTGCTCTTTCCAACCTAATTGAATTCACCTTCAAATTCGTCCGGAGCATTGAGATATCGATGAAACAATCTGATGCTGCAGCAGAATCCGAGTCAAACAACAAGTCCAAAGGTGTTGCATCAGCTCCACTTGGGCCCATGAGCCTTGTACGACCTAGGGTTAGTTTTAGGTTGCCTTGGGACGTCCTTCCACCTCCTTGGCCGCCATCCCTTGCTCCTATTTAAGTAGATCCATCTAGTAGCTTTTTCCTTGGGATTTGTTTATTTAAAAGTTAGCCAACGCAACTTCGTGTACTTCGTTTGTGTCGAACGACCAGACCAAGACCGTTTTCGGATCCCCACCATTATCAAGTACTTTATCCATATTTGCAATATTCAGATTGCTTTATCATATTCTTGCATGTTCTTCGATTGCTTGCAGGAATAGACCTTCATGGTCAGGCTGATCGTGCTTCCAAAGATCGCCAAGAACCTCGGGAGATTGGTTTAGCGATTGCTAAGGCGCAACATCGTGCATGTTTGTAGTCGGATCGTCAAAGTCGTCTCCACCAAATCGATAGTTATCATCTCATCGAAAGATCGGGACCCTTGCCTCTATCATAACTGAACCCGAGCGAGGCATTGGGCTCTAACTGAACCCGAGCAATTGCACTGCAGGCTACGCGTTACTGAACCCGAGCGATCGATCCATCCCTTGCTGTTAACTGAACCCGAGTGATTCCTTCACTACTGCTGCTAACTGAAGCCGATCAATGTTGCCTCTGGATGAACAGTGAGAATTGTTGGGGGCTTTAGATGAACAGTTCCCGGTGGGGGGTTGGATGAACAGGAACCCTTGGTAGTAGAGGCCGTTGCCGCTGGATGAATAGTACCCCAATCAATCGAGTCGGTGGATGAACATGACCCCATGGAGGCTAGATGAACAGGACCCCGTGGAGGGCTGGTTGAACAGTAGCTGGTGGAGGGCTGGATGACCAGTAGCCCGTGGAGGGGTGGTTGAACAGGACCCCGTGGAGAGGGCTGGTTGAAGAGTAGCCTGTGGAGGAGCACGCGGTGGAGGCTGGATGAACATGAGCCTGTGGATGAATAGTCGCATGTGGAGGCTGGAGGAGATCGACGGTGGATGAAGAGTAGCCCGTGGAGGCAGTCGACGGTGGAGATGAACAGTATCCCGTGGAGTCCCGTTTTGCGGTACGCCACACCCCTCCTGATGAACAGGACCCACGTTTTGACCGTAGCGCTCCAACACAAGTCTGTTTCCTCCGTTTTGCGGTAGGCCACACCCCATACGATCAGCAGGACCCTGTTTCGACCGTAGGAGGTCAGTTTCCTCCATTTTGTGGTAAGCCAGACCCCTCCCGATGAACAGGATCCCGTTTCGACCGTGGTCGGTCAAACACAAGGCCGTTTCTTCCGTTCTGCGGTACGCCAGGCCTCGTTTCCATCGGCTGTTCCGTCCAAGCCGGTTGGCTCCCGATGAATAGCACGCGTTCCGTTACCTCCTGATGAACACGACGCATTCAGTTGCCTCCCCATGAAGACGATGACGACGCAGTTTCTCCGTTCCGTCCCAGCCATGTACACGAGCCCTGGCCATACGTATGCTCGAGTAGGCGTTCGAGACCCCGCCCGTATGTACGTACGTGCCCGTATTTACTTTCTTGCACCCTGGCTGCTGTACATACGTGTACATTCTACGTGCGCGGCTCTACTACGACACGTGCGTGCCTCTACTGTGACACATGCGCGCCTCTACTACGACACGTGCGCGCCTCTATATCGACCAGTATGTACGTACACGTTCGCGACCAGAATGACAACGCTACGTACGCTTCGACCAGGTGGGTCCCGACTGTCAGGCACTTCCTTGCATGCGAAGATGTAGCTGGTGGGTCCCAGCAGTCCGGGGGAAACGTTTTTTTGTGAAATACGATGGCCCGTCCGGTGGGTCTTTGCTGTCAGGTGGAGGAATCATTATTTTACGCGTAATAAGTAGGCACTTCCTTGCTGCGGCCGTGGACCCAACTGTCAGCCTCTCCACCTACAGTACTCTTCCGATGGAAGTCGTTCGTTGACCACATTGACCACGCCGCACCGAGAGCACCAAGGCGGCGGATGACGGCGAGGCCTAGGAAGGGGACGACATGGAGCCAGGGAAGACGCGGCAGTAGATGCCCACGCGGAGGGGAGTACGTGGGTTGACTGCTTCGGGTGCGGTGTGAGGCTGCCGTCGTCATAGAATAACAGGAGGAGTGGGTGAGTATAGAGGGATGGCATGGCCAGCGGTGGTAGCACAGCCGGACACGAGAGGCAGGAGCAGGCGGCACGGTCGATGCTTGTTTGGGTGGCTGGAGCAACAAGATCAGAGGTTGAAGAAGCACTATGGCCGTTGGATGGACATCGTATGGTCACTCAAGCTAGAATCGTTCATATTGCCTAAGTTAACAAAGCCCTCCGTCCCCGTCATCTTAGTAGGCCCACAAGTCAGCCTCCCACTATGGTGGGTCCCAGCTAGCAGGGGGAGTATTCGCTTTTTGTGTGTAATAACGAGGCACTTCCTGGCGTACGAAGATATAGCTGGTGGGTCTAACCTATTAGCGGGGAACATTTTTTCGCGAAATACAAAGGCCCTTCCGGTGGGTCCCAGCTGTCAAGTGGAGGAATCATTATTTTGCGGGTAATAAGGAGGTATTTCCTTGCGTGCGGGCGTGGACCTAGCTGTCATCCTCTCCACATACAGTCCACTTCCGATGCATGTCGTTCGTTGACCACGTTGACCACGCCGCGCCGAGAGCACAAGGGTGGTGGAAGACGGCGAGGCCTAGGAGGGAATGACACGGAGCCAGGGAAAACTCGACAGTTGTTTCCCACACGGAGGGGAGTGCGAGGGTTTACTGGTTCATCTGTCATCGCCGGAGAATAACAGCAGTTGCGGGTGAGTAGAGGGATGGCTAGGCCAGCGATGGGAGAACGATGGGGCGGTGAGGCCTACGCGGCAGCATAGCTGGCCGCGGTAGGAGGGAGCAGGCAGTCCCGCCGATGCTTGTTTGAGCGGCTGGAGCAGGAAGAGCAGAGATTGAAGAACCACGACGGTCGTTGGATGGACATCCAACAATCACTCCTCTCGTGTGTTGACTAAGTTGACACGGTCTTGCGTGTGCGTCAACATTATTTTTTAGGAAAGCATACACGTCAACCTGTAGTAGGCGCACAAGTCAGCCTCAAATCTGTGGAAAATAGCATACAACCCATCTACCATTATTTCTAATAATTTACAGCCATTTGCCAATTCTTAAGTTTTTTTGGAGCCCATCTTCTTTTTGTTAGCATTACACCCCATATTGTGGCCACGGTTAAAATTATACGAAGTTATGCATATTTCGGTGCGGTCAACTATTTTTAATCCCGAAATATCGAGTCACATTCAAACTATTTTGAAAAATAATTTATATAAATACAAAATCCAAATAATTGTCCACGCATAAAAATCAATGGAATTTAAAATCTTGTAATTAAAAAATTGAAACTAATTCCCGGTTTGATGTGTTTTAAAAATGTATAGCCTATTTCTAGGCAAACCGAATGAAACTCTCCTTGTCTTGAAAGATTTATAGCCCAGCAAGGCTTATAAAGCAAGTAGGCCTCGTTTGGGTATTTCTTTAAAAAAATATAACTGGGCTAGCCATTTTCAGCAAGAAAAAAACACAACTAGGCTCATGATGTGGTAAACATAAATAAAACCTTGGCTAGACGGGCCACAGCCCCCGCACAGCCCCGTTCTTACCCTGATCCATCGCTAAAACTAGTATAAATAACAACTGCTTGTTCCTCAAAAAAAGTAAATACAACTGCACGACCTGTTGGGTCCTTGGTGTCAGCCGCTTGTTGTGTAATTCTCTCGTTTATTGACTACTTGCTTGCGTACTGCCATAACGCTGGTGGGTCCCTACTGTCATCCTCTCCACATACAGTCATATCCTTGTTCCTCTCGGTTGTTGACGGCGTTGACAATGCAAGAGGGCGGCGCACCGTGCACGGCGAGCGGACCAAGGCAAAGAACGACAGCGAGGCCTTGGGCGGAACAAACATGAGTCGTGGAAGATGCGCCGGTCCAGTCACAGGCGGAGGGGAGTACGAGGATTGACTGGTTCGGCTGCGAGTGCGTGTTGGGGCTGACATCGCCGGAGAATAACATGACGTGTGGGGGAATAGAGGGAGGCACTGGCCAACGTTGGAGGGTACGATAGGGTGGTGGAGGCGCAGCCATCCATGGGAGGCGGGAGCAGGCGGAGCCGACAGGGTGGTTTGGTTTGGGCGGCTAGAGGAAGAAGACCAGAGATAGAACACAGCTGGTAGGCAGAATTGTTTGTTGATTAGCTAGTAAGTCGACACCACCTTGGATAGGCTATTTCCTCGTGCGTCCCAAATGTTAGAATCCAAATCTGTCACGGTCATGCAGCCTTTCCTATGAAAATTTAAAGCCCATTTGGTGTGCTAGTTCGAAATAAGTTTGTGGGTGCTGGTGGGGGCCAATCACTTGGCTTCTGTAATGCACAGTGAGCTCAAGCAGCCGGCAAGAGTGATGTTATTTCCCTTGGTTGGGATTTGTTACAATATTTCACTCTAAATTAAACGAATGGCAAGCCATTTGCCTTGTTTCAAAGAAAATATGACAGTCACAGCCGAGTTGAAAAGGGCAAGAACATCTAACTCCAGCTTACAAACTGGAGTGAGGCTGCCGTCGTCGGAGAATAACAGGAGGAGTGGGTGAGTATAGTGGGATGGCATGGCCAGCGGTGGCAGCCCAGCCGGACACGGGAGGCAGGAGCAGGCGGCACGGTCGACGCTTATTTGGGGGGCTGGAGCAAGAAGACCAGAGGTTGAAGAAGCACTACAGCCGTTAGATGGACATCGTACGGTCAATCGAGCTAGAATCGTTCATATTGACTAAGTTAACAAAGCCCTCCGTCCCCGTCATCTTAGTAGGCCCACAAGTCAGGCTCCCACTATGGTGGGTCCCAGCTAGCAGGGGGAGTATTCGTTTTTGTGTGTAATAACGAGGCACTTCCTTCCGTGCGAAGATATAGCTGGTGGGTCTAACCTATTAGAGGGGGAACGTTTTTTCACGAAATACAAAGGCCCTTCCGGTGGGTCCCAGTTGTCAAGTGGAGGAATCATTCTTTTGCGGGTAATAAGGAGGTATTTACTTGCGTGCGGGCGTGGACCGAGCTGTCAGCCTCTCCACATACAGTCCACTTCCGATGCATGTTGTTCGTTGACCATGTTGACCACGCCGCGTAGAGAGCACAAGGGTGGTGGAAGACGGCGAGGCCTAGGAGGGAATGACACGCAGCCAGGGAAAACTCGGCAGTTGTTTCCCACACGGAGGGGAGTGCGAGGGTTTATTGGTTCGTCTGTCGTCGCCAGAGAATAACAACAGTTGTGGGTGAGTAGAGGGATGGCTAGGCCAGCGATGGGAGAACGATGGGGCTGTGAGGCCTACGCGGCAGCATAGCCGGCTGCGGCAGGAGGGAGCAGGCAGTACCGCCGACGCTTGTTTGAGCGGCTGGAGAAGGAAGAGCAGAGATTGAAGAATCACGATGGTCGTTGGATGGACATCCAACAATCACTGCTCTCGTGTGTTGACTAAGTTGACACGGTCTTGCGTGTGCGTCAACCTTATTTTTTAGGAAAGCATACACGTCAACCTATAGTAGGCGCACAAGTCAGCCTCAAATCTGTGGAAAACAACATACAACCCATCTGCCATTATTTCTAATAATTTACAGCCCATTTGCCAATTCTTAAGTATTTTTTTGGAGCCCATCTTCTTTTTGTTAGCATTACACCCCATATTGTGGCCGCGGTTAAAAAATTTACGAAATTATGCATATTTCGGTGCGGTCAACTGTTTTTAATCCCGAAATATCGAGTCACATTCAAACTATTTTGAAAAACAATTTATATAAATATAAAATCCAAATAATTGTCCACGCATAAAAATCAATGGAATTTAAAATCTTGTAATTAAAAAATTGAAACTAATTCCCGGTTTGATGTGTTTTAAAAAAGTTATAGCCTATTTCTAGGCAAACCGAATGAAACTCTCCTCGTCTTGAAAGATTTGCAGCCCAGCAGGGCTTATAAAGCAAGTAGGCCTCGTTTGGGTATTTCTTTAAAAAATAGAACTGGGCTAGCCATTTTCAGCAAGAAAGAAACACAACTGGGCTCATGATGTGGTAAACATAAATAAAACCTTGGCTAGACGGGCCACGCCCGACAACAGCCCCGTTGTTACCCTCGATCCATCGCTAAAACTAGTATAAATAACAACCGCTTGTTCCTCAAAAAGTAAATACAAGCTGCGACACTTTGGGTCCTTGGTGTCAGCCGCTCGTTGTGTAATTCTCTCGTTTATTGACTACTTGCTTGCGTACCGCCATAACGCTGGTGGGTCCCTACTGTCATCCTCTCCACGTACAGTCATATCCTTGTTCCTCTTTGTTGTTGACGGTGTTGACAACACAAGAGGGCGGCGCACCGCGCACGGCGAGCGAACCAAGGCCAAGGACGACAGCGAGGCTTTGGGCTGAACAAACAGGAGTCGTGGAAGATGCGTCGGTCCAGTCACAGGCGGAGGGGAGTACGAGGATTGACTAGTTCAGCTGCGGGTGCGTGTTGGGGCTGACATTGCGGGAGAATAACTGGACGTGTGGGGGAATAGAGGGAGGCACTGGCCAACATTGGAGGGTACGGTAGGGTGGTGGAGGCGCATGCAGCCATGGGAGGCGGGAGCTGGCGAAGCCGACAGGGTGGTTTGGTTTGGGCGGCTAGAGGAAGAAGACCAGAGATAAAAGACAGCTGGTAGGCAGAATCGTTTGTTGACTAGCTAGTAAATCGACACCACCTTGGATAGGCTATTTCCTCGTGGATCCCAAATGTTAGAATCCAAATCTGTCACGGTCATGCAGCCTTTCCTATGAAAATTTACAGCCCATTTGGTGTTTCGAAATAAGTTTGTGGGTGCTGGTGGGGGCCAATCACTTGGCTTCTGTAATGCACAGTGAGCTCAAGCAGCCGGCGAGAGTGATGTTATTTCCCTTGGTTGGGATTTGTTACAATATTACACTCTAAATTAAATGAATGGCAAGCCATTTGCCTTGTTTCAAAGAAAATATGACAGTCACAGCCGAATTGAAAAGGGCAAAAACATCGAACTCCAGCTTACAAACTGTACAAAAGCACGAGGGTTAATTGTTCATCTGGTTTAGACAAAACCCAGGTCGAAAAGCGCAACAACATTTAACTCCAGCACTGTTATCGGCAGTCACAGTCAAATGGATCGGTCAAGTCCATAGAATGAAAATCATGGGTCGTAAAATTTACTGGATTATGACCACAATATGTTGTAAATAGAAGCCCGACACGTTCAGAAGCTCTTTTGCCCACCTGAAACTCCTTTTTTTGCTCTTTGACATACCCATCCCTCAAAACCATGCTGCTCATAAACTTAAGCCTGATGGACTATAGTAACCTTGCGTTCAGTAGGAAGAATGTGACAAGTCTAGTGTTTGCATGGCTGGCTACATATCGTTCTAGCGTTATTGTCTTCAATCGAATGTCATGAGAAGTGAGAAAATCCCAGTGCTTACGAATCCACCGATTGGTTATAACTTTCTTACCCCGTCCTGTTGCCTAAATAGACAAGAAGATTGAAAACAGTTAAGGTCTAAAAAAAGAGTGTCGAAAGAGCAACAGCCAAACGGTTAATTCTAGTACACTATATGCGGGCTTCCAATGTGCGTGAAATTATCACATTTATATACAACTTCTCTCAAGACATGGAAAGCATGCAGCAAGCCAATAATCTTGTTCAGATCAAAACTATTCATTTGGATATATAAGATCTTGACAGAATCCAGCACCATTGAAAGGCTATCCATGGAGAAACTCTACATAGAGCATAGAACAAAATATAAAGTACCTGAAGAACTGTGGAGCGAAACACCATCTTGAAATGAGCACAGAGATCATGTATTACACCCAAGGTCTCCAGTTTAGGCGCAGAGAGGACGGTTATTTGCGACGGTGAATAAATAGAATCAAGGAACAACCTTTGAAGTGAAGGGGAATCTTGGATGATGAGCTACCTTCAATCAAAGGAAATTCCAATTCTTACAAGGTTAGGCGACTTTATTTGGATACAACCGATTCTAACTGTGAAAACAAGCACCAAGCACCTGTGGCAGGGCAATCAGACTTTGGAATAAGTTGTGCAATGAGGCCTCCGATATACGAACCCGCACAATTCAAAGTTTCTTGAGAAATGGGAGTCAAAGTTTTAGTACCAGATTCTCTGGTAGGTAGCATAGTGCAAAGGTGGCGGTGTGGAGAGGGGAGGAAAACCGTGAGATGGACATCGGTGCTGAGGGCACAGGTAGATGGCGTTCGGTATCTCGTAGGTGATTTCCAGGGGAATAGTAGAACTCAAGAAGCTGTAGTTCTGTGAATTCAGGGGATTTCAGCCAGGCGTCCACCGTGCAGGGCATGGTACGCTTGCTCAGGTAGCATGACGGGATGCAGAGGCTCTGAACGGAGCCTTGGTGGGAGGAGATGATGGCTCTGGGATTTCAAAATCATTGAAGAGAGATAGCTGACGACAGTCGAGATTATAAGCACGACGCGCCATAGAGGGCGCCACCGAATTGAGAGGACTTGGGTGCGGCAGCAATCCCTGGTGGGGAGAAGCGAGATGATCTCCCCAAGGACGGCGTCTGGGAGATCGCTGATGCGGTCCACCCGAGATTCTACGGGTTCCGGGGATCCGGTGGGGGCGGGGTCGCCGCTTCTCCCCGCGTTGCAGGTGCGGGATCTACAACAGGCGTCGCCGCTAGCGGGAGCCTAATCTTCTTAGCGCTGGGGGTCAGCCGACTCCATTTTCCTCGAGGGCGTCGCGTCGCGCTCACGGATTTGAGCAGAGTTACGAATTACGAGCCTAGTTGTAGTGCGAGTGAATAAGAAGGGGAGCTGGGGTTTTTCTGTAGTAGTGAGGAAGAAGGGGAGCTAGGGTTTTCTGTAGGAGTGAGGTGAGGAATTTCGGGGTACGAGTGGAGCGAGCTGACGTGAGGTGGGTGGGAGTGAGGAGGAAGAAGAGCACCCAGGATTTTTTGGGGAGGGGTGTGCTGGGTGTGGGTAGCGCCTCTCATTAAGTAAATATATGGGCTTTTGAATTGATTTTATTATTTACTAGGGTGGATTGGCTGTTTTGTCTTGGGCACAGAGAAATAATTACTACTAGTACAGTGGAGACGCTCTACAGCTACCAGAAAAACAATTACTACTATTAAAGTGGATGCACTACCGCTTCTGGCTCCTCCTAGGTCATCGAAACATCTCCCGCTACTGAATGTTGTTTTACTTTTGTTCACTGACATGCGGGCCATGCCGCGCGCGGGCCCAAATGCCATCAACCAAATTAGAAGGCAATATGCAGGCGGAGAGTCAACCCAACAGAAGTGGCAAGAATAAGCCGTCAGATCACAAAACCCCACCTCCCGCAAAGATAAGTTTGACGGACGAAGCAACCATCATTTCACTCTTCGCTGAATCCCTTCTCCTCACCGTCTTCAAGAAAGCCAACACTGTGATCTCGCTTAACGTTTCTTCTCTCCCAATGAAGGGAAGGTAAGTGGATTCGTGATATTGGTATATTTTCGTTCAGAGAAAAAAGGAACTTTTGCAAAGCAGTAACCGATCCTCACTCTCTTTTTAGTTTCATTGTCATTGCAACTGTGTTTTCCTTTCAGTGGTCTCCTAGTATTCGTCAGTTTCATGATGGAACAAGGAGAACCAGGCAAAGATCTGTTGATATTGGAGAAGACGCGGGAAGCTGATCCCCACGAGACAACGAGCTCCAAGAAGATGGAGGCAGCCACCGAGCCGGCCCCAGATACGCTCACGGCCACTACTGAGATGGTCAACTCCCCGTTTGAGGTTAGAGCCCCTGTGGCACTGCAGGAGAAGTTTTCTTATTTGTCGATCTCGCTGAGCTTCCCAAGGTGATTTTTTTCTTTGTCGATCTCGATTGTGGTTTTTCATCTAAGTATTTTGTGATGAATAATGCAAAATTTTATTATCTTTGATGCCATGCTATACATAGTGGTTTAATAACTAGTGTTTCTTATACTGGAAAGTAATTAAGAATTTGTTTCAATTTCAATTAGAGCTCTGATGCAGACAAGGATTGTGTGGTTGTACATGTCACTCGCTATGAGGCGGATGACCTGAATATATGCTCTGGGAAAATAGAGTTCTTAGGCTGTTGGATCGTGGAAGCCATTTGTGCTTATACCGATGTTGAGTTGTATTCCAGCCTCACTATTGTCAGGTGTGTTGTCCAGGGTGTACTAAAGGACAAGAATTTCAAAGCTACTCCTTCGTTTGTGAGGCATACTGTTCTTGTCAAGCTTACGCAGGAAGATGATGTGGCATGCCTCCACAAACAAGTTTATGAGTGGAAAGGCCACAAGGTTATCTTCATGAAGGCTCACAGGATTGAGCTGCTGCCGGACGTCCTCGATGATGTTCATGGCAAGGACCGTCTTGTGTCCAGTCCAAATTAGATCGAGGCATGAAATAGTTGCCCCAGCCAGTGTTAAATACTAGTTTGGATTTTGTCTACTTACCCGAACCTTGTATATTATCGAGCCCTCTGGGCTACTACTCTGTTTGAATCCGTCTATGGGAACTGCTGCTACTTTTGTGTGCCCGTGAATCATGTGAGAACCATCGTAATTGTTGCTGAAACAGATGCGTCCTCACTAGTTTTTTCATAAATATGGCATGGTAAGACATAAGTTGTCACATTTTATCATACGAGCAGTGTGTGTTTGATGAAATAGACTACTCGTTCGAGAAATGTGCGCCGATGCATACATAAGTACTTGTAAACACTGTTGGTGCTACCCCACTTGTAAGCAGTTGCGCAAAACACGACATGTTGGCTCAGCTCGCTTCAACACTAGGCTATCGACCAACTAACAATCAATAATCTAATGTCTGACATATAAGCAACTACATATCTTGTTACAGTGGTTCATGCAGTTAACTGAGGCCACAATGTAAATTTCAAACGTTCACACACTAGTCCAGCGTTCTTGTACTGAGGTGTGTACTTTTGATTGTGCAGATAGAAACGATATGGAGACAGACATCCCTGTTTGCGCAAATACGAAATATGGTTATTTAAACAGTGACAGATATTTGCGGTGGCGTATGATTAACATCAGCATCTATTGTGTTATAATTGGCACTAGACTGACAGTATGAAAGTGCCCTTAAGTAAGTAGCATCAGATCACATCAACACTGCCACTAAATTAACATGCAGAACAATAGCATTAGTATTACTATCATGATAGTAGCACATGGTCAGTAAATGTGCAATCAAATTTGTGCAGTTCCACTAGGATGAAGCAATATTAGCGGTGTGAGACTTAAGTGTAACTGCAACAACACAATTCATGGGAAATAAAGCAAGACGGAAGCACTTCATAAAATGATGGTGGCATTGCTTCAATTTATTGAGGGCACTAGACCATTACTTATTGTGACATTAGGTGGCATTGCTTAATGCTTCATGTGATTTTACATTAATGGTAGCGATATGGGCGTAGGGACAGCAGGGGCATAAAGTGGTGAGGCAGATGTGGTTGATGAGAGAAGCAAACGCTCAGGCAACATGTCTGCATTTGTCCCACTTTTTATCTCCTCGGCAACATTTTCCTATGTGAGCACATGAAATCTAGACTTGCTCATTCTCATTTGCGTTGTCCCCCAACACCCCTAACTTTCTTTCCTTTTTCAACTAAGAGACAGGTCCACTTCCCCCCACCCTTCGCCATCCACCATGTTTTCTTCGCCTTTTCAACCAATAGACCGGCTGGGTAGCCAGTATCTACTACTTTCCCCCGCTTCCTCTTAGAACCAAGTCCTAGATTCATGCTACACCTTTCCCACTTTCTTCCCTGTTTGAACCAACTCTTAGAATGGACTGTATGAACTACCTTTACCTCTACTAATAGTAAAAGTCTAGGTGGCTTTGGAACAGCCAACGAAAGTAGAAAAAGATCCACACGCAGCCACGTGGGGAGCTGGGGCAGTAAAGCAACGCAGGTTTAGAAGGAATATATACCTGAGGGTCGTCGGCATGTGGCAAAGACGGCGTCAGGAGGCCGCATCTTGGCCACAATACTGTAGGGAGCAAGAAGGGGTCGGAGGCCCTCCAGAGTCGGTGCTCTCTCGGAGAGAACGGCACGGCCGCCGATCGGGACGCACGGGGAGCCGTTGGTCTCCTCCCTCACCGCCGACGATAGTGGAATGATGCACCTACACCCCTCCCCCGGTCGAGGTGGTCCGGCCGGATTTGTGACCAGCCGTGAGCAGAGAGAGTGTGTGTCCACCTATGTCTTGCTTAGATCTGGAGAGCATGAGAGAGTGAAAGAGAGGAACCCTAGTAAAGCAAGCGCTAAGGCTCCTGCTTATATATATATAGTGGAGTGATTTTGTTGTACCAGCTTAAAAAAATGCGCTCCTACGTGTACCCGCAAGTGGGTGAGAGAGAACTAGTGCGTGCGTGCACTGCTTCTTTTCGTGAGAGTACAATATACTATGCCCAAATAACATTCGCCACAAGAGTAATAGTATAAGTGTGTGACGTGTGAGCTAAAATAAAAGGTGCGCGACATATTTTCTTTTTTAGAAGTTCTGAGGGTAGGGTGTGAAGAGCAGATATGTGTATGACGTCTACCTGCAGATGGACGGTGTGTGCAAGAGGACTAGGGAGAGTCGTGACTCGTGAGGGTGCGTGTGTGCGTGAGAGAGAGAGAGGTGGCACGTATCAATGCAATGCATGTGTCCGTAAATCATTATCCGACAAACGTTCGCCACAAGCCGTTTCCTGATGAACGCCATAAGAACCTTATATCGGCATCCAATAGTGTCAGTTTTGCCATGTCATTTAACAGAGCACCCACTCCTCCTACACACAAATCTTCCACATGAGCGTTAGCAACTGTCGTATGGTCCTCCCTCCGTTCCAAAATGCAGTGCATATAGATTTATTGAAAATTCGAACCTCGCAAACTTTTACCGAGTTTTCGTGTACCAAAATGCACATATAGAATACCCAGTATATATCATTTCATTCATCTTCGAGAGGTAACTATAAAGATGTGGGAGGAGTCTACAAAGAAAGACCGTCAGATCACCTGCAGCAATTTCAACCATCCTTTGGTGTGGAGGAATATCATAGGAACTCTATATGATATGATTTTTATAGGATTTTTTCCTTTAGAGCCAATTGGTTCATAGGAATAGATTCATATACTCCACATTTCAAAGGAAATAAACATGATATCATGTTTATAGCTTTAGAGCCACTTGGTTCATATGAATTGATTCCTATACTCCCATAATTTCAAAGGAAAATAAACATTAGCGTATATTAAATAGAAAAGTTCCTATGATGTGAACCAGGTGACATCTCTTTTCTAATCCCTCCTCATAGGAATTGAGATACATGTCATCTCTAGATTCAATAGAGAAGTTCCTATGATGTGAGCCAAATGACATCTCTTTTCCAATCCCTACTCATGGGAATTGAGATACATGCCATCTCTTTCCCTACAACTTCCATGTATACATCTTCCATTCCTAAATAGCTAGTACAACCCACTAGTAGCTTTTTTTACTAGACATGCAACTATGGCACAAGAACACGTCATGCATGCAAGTCATAAATCACATTGTTTTTTCTACTCTATGCATGCAAGCACCACATCATCAATTCGTTCATGTTACTCATAAGTTATTTTTTGCATTAAATTTTGCATTGACAATGTATGTGCTGGTCACGTTCACACATATGTAGTTCACATTCACATTTTTGTTAGAAATGCCATTCTTTTAAATGCAAATCATTTTTTCTGTTTGTACTCCCTCCGTCTAGATGTGTAAGTCATCTTCCAAAAACCAAATAATCCCAAAACACTTTGGCACGGTACATTAACTCCCTCCACATTTCTTGTTTCGTGACATATCAACCAATAAGAGATGTGGGCCGTGCATGCTTTCCCAAAACACATGCACTTCTCCTTTGCTCTACAATCTTCTGTATAATAATTGCCCAAACTTTTTTTTTCTAAATGAATTTCCATTATTTGTTTTTTACTTTATGCTTTACAATGCACAATCCCATGAATCTTAACCTTTTTATAAAACTAATTGATTTTGAATGAGATTAACTATAAGAACTAAACGGACATCTACATCATGCATATATGACTCAAAGCTTTACATGCTATGGTGTGTATTTATTCATAATTTGGTTTCCAAATCTCAGGCGTTCAATGCATGTGTACCTTACTAGTTTTGAGTAGATTAGCAAATTTCACGCGGCCACGGGTATATCAAAATGCAGGGCCCATGCATCATTGCCTTTCGGTCGAACCTACGTCCACACTTTTTTGTACGTATTTCTCCACTGGTCCACGAACCCAAAATGCAGCCTCGTTCCCGTAAAACCAAGTGGTTGTTTTTGTTGATCATCTGGGTCGAGGGTTCAGCCCTCCTGGATCAAAAAAAATCTGTGAGGTGCTCCATTTCTTCCAACTCCACCCTCAAGATATTGGACCTAACTCTGTGTCCAATATTTCCAACTTCCAAGTCTTTTGTGAAGCTTACCTACAAGAAGAGCCCACAGTTGAATTGTTCAGAGATTTATTCTACTTAAACCGTTGTACCGAGTTTACGGACGGACCCAATACTGAACTGGGTGGGGTATCAATTCAGAAAAGGAAAGACATCAGCTTCCCTCACGCTAAGCATCATAGCCATCCCAAAGAATTGAATCAGACTTGGTTTTATTGCCAAGATACATCTCCAACTGGCGAGAACCCTCTGTCGGGTTACCGTGCTCACCGGCTTACCAGTAGTCATCCACCCCCCCCCCCCCCCAGAGACTTAGTGCAAAGGAGCTGGCTAAATATGCCCACAGCTTTCGAAGCTCAGAGCCTTTGTGGCCAACGGTTTGACAGGCATTGACTATGTTCGTTGTTGGGTATCTTGGAGCATCTTGCCTTTAAGCCGTCGTCCCTGTTTAATGTGCGTGTACACAGGGGACGTGAAAGACCCTCAACGGCACATTGATATTCAGCTGACTGACGCTGAAATTACTAAAGCTATCAAGAAGATGTTGGATGAACCGGTGGCTGACTGCAGCAAAACCAGGCTTAGTCCTTTCTGCGTCTCTAATAAACCGCCAGCTGTAAGAATTTCATAACTCCTGTTTTAATCCGATCTTTTTAACACTTCCTTATAACCTTTGTCAATCTTTAACAGGGTGATGACCCATTCTGGAAGAGGAAGCCACAGGATAAACCGGCCAAGACGCCTCGCGCCAAGACCAAGGTCACCAAGAAACCTGCCAAGAAGAAAACCGTTGAGTCCACCGAGTTGAACATCGATGATGATCTTGAGAACCCGGAATCAGAGGTAGAACTTGATTCTCTTGGCTCCTTTTTCATACACCTCATTGACAATGATCATTATCAGGATGACGCTAAGGCTAGCCATGCTGATGATGTAGAGGTAATTATTCTTTCCTTCGGTTCAGATCCTCTGCCAACATAGAAATCCCATCAAGTAAACCGGGAAGTAAGATTTTCACACCCTCTAGCTTATTTGGCTCCAAACTTTCTTTTCATGAAACAGCAACACGAAGCTCGCCGCACAAACCGGCATAGTGGCCAGGTGGTTACTTCGTCCGGTTTACTGAACACGCTGGTTTGTAAACACAACCCGGAGGTCTCTCATATTTCTGACACATCTTATCCCAAGGCGGGTTATTTCCGACAACCTCTTAATCCGTCTGATTCAAACTATTAGGGAACTTCTCATTCTTCCTCAAGCGAATCCACAGGGAAACAACTTCCGCCCCTCAAAACTGTTCCTGGGTGAGCATATCAAACTGACCCTTCATACATTATGTTTACTCACTATACTAACCTTTATGTTCGTCCCTTTCAGAGCTAAAGCCAGACCCAGCAAAAAGGCCAAGTTGAATAAACCGGCTGACGATAACACGACCACTGAACCGGAGAAAACCCCAGAACCAGTGGAACCAAACGCTGACGCTATTCTTGATGATCCGCCACCGCAAGACATGACTTTGTTGTTGAACAAATGGAAATTGATCCAATGGGCCATGCTGATAAAACGACAAGACCAATCAAATCTGCTGATAAACCGCCAAGCCCAGTTAAAGCTGCTGATAAACCGCCAAGCCCAGTCAAATCTACTGATGACAAAACAGATGATGTTGTAGTTACTGGCTTTGGCTACACCACCCCTGGCAACCCTATTGCTTTTGTCAAAACATAGTGCCAAGGAAGAATTTGCTGCTATGGACAAGGGCAAGTGGAAAACGGATTTGGCAAGCTATGCCCACCTCAACGCCCAAGATATTCGTTATGGGTTTTTAAACCGTTTGTACACAAGCCGTGATTATGAAGCTGGTTTAGTGAACATGATGAAGGAGTGGTATGAGGTAAATGTCACTAACTCTGCATAAGTATCCTTTCCTTATGACCAGTTTATACTATCAACTCCAGTAGCCCCCAAGGGCCGGTTTACAATATCAATGTAAACCGGGACTTTGTAAAATAACAATGCTTCAATTTTGCCTGTGTAGCCCCCAAGGGCCGGTTTATACCTTGAGGATGAACCGGTACATTTCTGTCGTAAGACTCAAAAATTCTTGTTGAACACCTTTGTAATCTAATTGATGAAAGAAAAAAATCCATAGTTTTGACTTGAGCAAATATGCATTAGCCCCCAAGTGCCAACTGTAGAACATGTTATGTGCTTGGGACTTGTTAAAATGTTTGATAGGCATTAGCCCCCAAGTGCCAAGGGTATAACTTGTTATGTGCTTGGGACTTCAAATATGTACTGCTAACTCATAAATTCAATCTCTTGCGGGCTGATCTTAGCAAAAAGGAATCTCAAATCGCCGACCTTCAAGAAAATATCAAATCTCAACAAACATAAACTTCCAAAGCCAAGGAGGAACTAACCAACGCTTTAGCAGCCATGGAAAAACAGAAGGAGAGCTTCAGGAGTGAGCGGGCAGGCCTAGACATAGAGAAGTCAACTCTCTGAAGAGGGTTGAGGATACTGAAGCGGCCCTTAATCCGTTAACAGAAGAGCAGAATGGCTTGAAGCGGCAAATAAATGCCATGACCTCTAATGTTTTTAGTAAAGAACCTCTTCATAAACTTAAGATATGTAGTATCTATGAAATTATCGGTTTACTGATGTTTTTTGATAATGCAGGAAGCCGCATTGCACATCTTGGCTCGGATATGCGTCTAAAGCTGAAAGCTGCCTATACACTTATAGAGCAGTTATATACTGGTGTACAGTGGGTCATCTGCACAGCCTCCCATAATAAACCGCCCCCAACCTTAATCAAGGAAACGTTGGAAAGGCTGTCAATGATGCCTGCCCGGTTTGAAGAATTGAAGAAATCGACTGCCAGGGCAGGTGCTCTTACTGCATTAACTCGGGCCAAAGCATGGATATCTAATCTTGATCCAACCGATATTGGAAACGGCTATCCAAGCATAAAGGTGGACGGGTCAGATTTTCATAATGACGACCTCAGAGCCATAACGAGGGAAATGCGTCCATTAGCTAGAAAATTGGCTGAAGAGACTGATCTTTCACAATATCAGTTGATTTATGATGCCGACAAGAAATGGGTCAATGCGCCAACTTATGATGCGCAAAATCTTATCCCGCCAATCCATAAGCATACTTATGCCCCTGATGTTGACCCCTCCACCCTTATAAGTGATGAGGCTATATTCAAAGCCTTAATTGGGATCGGTTGGTCTACCATTGACTTCCAGCAACTGGGTAGAGGAGAGGAGGATGAACCGGCGCAGGATGATCCACAAGCTTCAAGCCAGCCCGTCCAAGATTCATAAACCGGGGGTCGGTTTAACTTCTTCCTTGTACAAGACTTATTGAAAAATTTTGGGCATCAACCGCCTTGTAATAGGCTAGTTTAAACTCTTGATCTGGTATGCCACCGTGCATATTTACTTTGCATGACACTGTTAATCCGCCGTAATGAGATATGATGTGTATGCTCATGAGTACTAGTTTATTGAATCTGTTCATGCATACAACAGTTGTAAAGTTTCCTCGCATTTTACCGCTGGACGGGTCATAACGCCCAACACCCAACCATGGAAACTAACATAGTTTATAACCAAGGCTGGATGTAAGAATAATCAAATATGAAATATATCATACCTGTGATATTGGATCATACTGTTGGTTTACCAAAACTAGTGTAGTAAGGGTTATAACCCAAAACTTGAATATTGGTAATTATCATATGTTTGCCAATTTATGAATAAAACCAGGCCGGGTCAATAAACACCGGATATTAATTTACCTCTTACTGGTGACTTATAGTCAAAGGCCAGGACGGGTTAATAAACACCGGTGAATTATAATCATAAAGCATTATCCTCATCAAATAAACTTAAAAAATCAAGAGGATTTAAGTAGTCATAATTGTGGTATTGCACCGATCAAGCGGGTTTAAGCTATGGTTTGGATACGATCAAAGCCCCCAAGTGATCATCCTGGTGGCCTTATGCCGATCAAGAGGGTATAAGCTTTGGTTCGAATACGACCAAAGCCCCCAAGTGATCATCCTGGTGGCCTTACGCCAATCAAGAGGGTATAAGCTACAGTTCGAATACGACCAAGCCCCCAAGTGATTATCCTGGTGGCCTTACGCCAATCAAGAGGGTGTAAGCTATGGTTCGAATAGGACCAAGCCCCCAAGTGATATTGTGGGCTGTGCCCAAGGGGCACCTATGTTTGAGTTGTGCTTTTACAACAGACTCTCTTTGGTCCCTTTAACCTGGGTAGCAAACCCCCAAGTTTTTTTTCTTTTTGCAATCAGCTTATCAGCCGGTTCAAAGGGTAATCATAACTTCATGCATAAGCCGGAAGCCCCCAAGTAACCAAAAACTTTTAAGAAAGAACGACAGAGGCCCCGCTTTAGCAGGGATGCCGGTTTATTATATTGACCATAATATATAGATTGTCAAAAATATGTACCTAAGGAGAGCCTGTGGCTCAGGTGTAGTAACGCCGAAGATGAGCAATATTCCACGACCGGTGGGTCTCCTCCCCCGTTTTACGTGAGTCTTTGTGCTCTCGAACATCGATAAGGTAGTATGACCCGTTGTTCAGATTCTTGCTGACCACAAAGGGTCCCTCCCACGGTGGGGATAACTTGTGCATATCAGTCTGATCCTGGATAAGCCGGAGCACCAGATCCCCTTCTTGAAAAGTTCTGGTTTTAACCCGACGGCTGTGGTAACGATGCAGATCTTGCTGGTAAATCGCCGATCGAGCCGCCGCTATATCTCGCTTCTCATCTAACAGGTCCAGTGCTTCATGACGTTCTTTTTCATTGTCCGCTTCAACATAAGCCGCCACGTGAGGCGAGTCGTGCCGGGTGTCACTAGGGAGAACTACCTCCGCTCCATAAACCATGAAGAAAGGCGTGCAACCCGTAGACCTATTGGGGGTGGTATTAATGCTCCATATTACGGAACGTAACTCTTCCACCCAACAACTCAACGTCCTCTGCAAACGAATCATAAGTCGGGGCTTGATGCCTCTCAAAATCTCTTGATTGGCTCTCTCAGCTTGACCATTAGATTGGAGGTGAGCAACTGACGACACATCAAGCCTGATATGTTCTTGTTGACAAAATTCTTTCATAGCACCTTTGGAGAGGTTAGTGCCATTGTCTGGTATAATGCTGTGTGGAAAGCCAAAATGGAAAATCACCTTCTTCATGAATTGAACCGCCGTCGCCGCATCACACTTACTGACTAGCTCTGCCTCCACCCACTTAGTGAACTTGTCAACCGCCACCAAAAGGTGGGTTTTATTATCCTTGGACCTCTTAAAGGGTCCAACCATATCCAGCCCCCAAGTTGCAAACGGCCAAGTGATTGGAATCATCCTCAACTCCTGAGCTGGAACATGAGCTCGACGTGAAAACTTCTGACAACCATCACACTTTCTGACCAAGTCCTCAGCATCAGCATGAGTCGTCAGAGAAAGAATCGAGAAGAGGTGTCTAGAGGGGGGGGGGTGATTAGACACTAAATGCCGAAAGTTGCAGTTTTTAACTTCTTTAAGTTCAAGTGGAGTTTTGGCACAAGTTTAACAATCACAATACATAATTCAAGCAAGTAAAACTTTGGAAAGACATGTAACAAGCATAGGCTCCCCCTACATGTATGTAATCATGTGAATATGGAAATTAGAAGCATGTGAGAGCATAACCATGACAGAGAAGGCAATGTGTTACATGTATCTTGGCTATATGCATCAAAATAAATGATGTGAATATGGGAAATGTACCTTCATGCTCATGAGTCCTTCTTGCAAACAATATATACATCAACATGAATTTCTCATACACATGATTGTGATGCATATACTTAGTTTGTGGTCTTGAGTTGGCTTAGGATGGAATGAACCTACGTAAACAAGGTTAGATAACACAGATACACCTACTAGCCAGAGCAAACAAAAGAAACCACAAGAGTACCAAGACTGGGATGACATGTAGATAGTGAGTACTAAGTACCACAATAGATATTGACATTTCCCCAAAGGTAAAGATGTGCAATGAATTTAAAGAATTTCTTTCCCCGTAGATGTCTTGCTCCCCCTGAATCTAGCATGGGATACTGGGAGAAGATAGGGAACAGAAAATCAGAGCAAAAAGCAAAATCAGAGCTCAAGGAAACAAATGAACAGAGCTAATGCAAGGAAGCACATATGAACATGTCTTTCCCCTCAAGAAGACATGTGGCATCTCTCCTCTTTGAACAACAAGCATCTGGGATCCTTAAAGGTTACTCTCTCCTTGAGTATTCTCTCCCCCTAGAGATATCTCTCTCCCACTGTTGAAGTGATAAGCTTTGATGTGATCTCTCTCTCCCCCTTTGACATCAATTTCCAAGAAGGGCCTTCTAGAATTTGTCATGGATGGATTTTGGTCCTTGAGTCACAGCACAAAGCACTGATAAAAATGTGATGCTTGTAGAGGACAAGATTTATTAAGTGGAGCTGGATCAAGAGTAGTGCAGGAATAAATGGCAAAATGTTTTTCCTGTTGCGAAATCGGTGGCACCGAGTTGGATGCTTCGGTTGCACCGAACGGATTCAGTTGGACCGAAAGCAAGAAATCGGTGTGACGAGTTCATCACAGAGAAGACACTTGTCATCTTAGCTCACTAGGCACGTAAGATCTCACAAGGATTTGCTAGGAATTAACTGAAAGATTTGCAATGAATTGGATGCAGGGAATGCAGAACAAATAGAAAAGAAAAGAAATCTAGATGAAGTTTTTTTTGGAAGGGGAAACAAATATGCATGAGACAAATGCAAAAGGAAACACGAGAGAACTTTATTTAGAATTTGGTGGTGACAAAGTCACCTATGTTAGAGTATATTGACTTAGGAGTCAAGTGAGATCACTTGATCATAGGTCATACTGATCGTTTAAGCTCAAACTGGGGTTGCCCTTTTTAGTTTAAGCACCTTGATGTATTCACATCATGTCGAGTTGCTTTGACTCATGACTTGGAGTAAAGCTTCTCTAAGATGGAATAACATACCTTGGGTAGTGGTGTTGATCGTGATCATGTAGTTGAACTTGTGTGGGTTGCTCAAGGTTGATGTAGCTCATCAAGAGTTGGGAGCACCACTTGGAATTTGAGTTCATCTACCTACATGGGTTAGTTCTTGCAAGGAAGAGCACTTGTGTATCTAAAATGACAATCATGAAACTCAGCATAGATTTTGTCAAAGGATATGTTTGAACGGTTTCGTGCTTCCTTGTCTTCAACCACCATTGTGTAGAGACTTGGTGATGTAGAGATTGCTCAAGATGAGAGTGAGTAGCGATCTCATTGATCTAGATTCATCCAAGTACCTACAAGGATTAGATAGCATGCAAGATGCAAATATATCCAAGACATAAGATTATCATCATAAGAGAAATATCAAGGATTAGTCATAAGCTCTAGTCTTGCATGTATCCAATGGAGTTCCTACTCCAAGTTTGAAGCATCAATGATGTTCAATTCTCCTCTTACCCTGCAAAACACTTTCTCATCAAGTGGTTTAGTGAATATATCCGCTAATTGCTTGTCGGTGCAAACATGCTTAAGATTAATGTCACCCTTAGCAACATGACCTCGAATGAAATGATGACGAACTTCAATATGCTTAGTTCGAGAGTGTTGCACGGGATTGCGA
Source organism: Aegilops bicornis (assembly GCA_021605145.1). Classification (NCBI taxonomy): domain Eukaryota; kingdom Viridiplantae; phylum Streptophyta; class Magnoliopsida; order Poales; family Poaceae; genus Aegilops; species Aegilops bicornis. The sequence goes on from CM038673.1 coordinate 275,420,195, forward strand.
GCAATCTTGATAGCACTTTCATTGTCACAAAGTAATGGAACATGTTTCACATATATCCCATAATCTTTAAGAGTTTGGGTCATCCAAAGTAATTGAGCACAACATGAACCAGCGGCAATGTATTCCGCTTCGGCAGTGGATAAGGATACTGAGTTTTGTTTCTTGGAAGATCAAGACACAAGAGATCGACCAAGAAATTGACAAGTACCTGAAGTGGACTTTCTATCAACCTTGTCACCGGCATAGTCCGAGTCGGAGTAGCCAACAAGATCGAAAGAGGACCTCTTAGGATACCAAATGCTAAAATTTTGGTGTATAGATTAAGTATCTCACTATCCTTTTCACGGCCTTAAGATGACATTCCTTAGGAGCTGCTTGATATCGTGCACACATGCACACACTTAGCATTATATCGGGACGAGAAGCACATAGATATATCAATGAACCAATCATAGAGCGATAAACTTTTCGATCAACCGGTTCACCATCTTTGGTCAAATCAAGATGTCTACTAGTAGGCATGGGTGTAGTCATACCTTTGCATTCTTGGATATTGAACTTCTTGAATAACTCCTTGGTGTACTTTGTTTGAGAGACAAAGTTACCTTCCTTAGTTTGCTTGATTTGCAAACCAAGAAATAATTTGAGTTCACTCATCATAGACATCTCAAACTTCTCCGACATTAGCTTCCCAAACTTTTCACTAAAATGAGGGTTAGTAGAACCAAATATAATATCATCGACATAAATTTGGCATACAAATAGTTCCCCATTAACCCTTTTTGTAAAAATAGTAGAATCTATTTTACCAATTTCAAAGCCTTTTTCAATAAGGAATTTGGTCAAGCATTTATACCACGCTCTAGGATCTTGTTTAAGACCATAAAGAGCTTTGTGAAGTTTGTAAACATGATCAGGTTTCTTAGGATTGACAAAGCCGGAAGGTTGCTTAACATAAACTTCCTCCTCAATTTCACCATTTAGAAAAGCACTTTTAATGTCCATTTGGTACAAGGTGATATCATGGTGATTAGCATAAGCAAGTAAGATGCGAATGGCCTCAAGTCTAGCAACGGGAGCATATGTCTCACCATAGTCCATACCTTCGACTTGTGTGTAGCCTTGGGCGACGAGACGTGCTTTGTTGCGAACCACTTGTCCATCTTCCTCTTGCTTGTTGCGAAACACCCATTTGGTACCGATGATGTTGTGGTTGTTGTCGGGCTTCTCAACCAATGTCCACACTTGATTTCTCTCAAAGTTGTGTAGCTCTTCGTGCATAGCGTTTATCCAATCCGGATCTTCCAATGCTTCAACATTCATAGGTTCAATGCTAGAGATGAATGATTAATGTTCACAAAAGTTAGCTAAACAAGTTTTAGAGCGAGTGATTCTCCCGGTTTGGATATCATTGTCGATTTGCTCGACGGGATGATCTTTAGAAATTCTTGCTCGAACTCGTGAAAGCTTTTTCTTGAGTCTTGGTTGAACATCTTCTTCATCTTGTTCTTCTTCTTGGCCTTCTTCATTGTTGGCGTTGTTGTTCTCTTGTCGTGGTGGAGAAGGAGGGTGCTGACGTTCGTCTTGGTGCACTTCCTCGTTTTCTTCATCTTGGTGTGTCCCACTTGTGGACGCTTCCATATAAACTCTTGGTTCACCTTGTCGTGAGGTAGAAGCTTCCACTTGGACGGACGAGGTACTCTCCTTCACCTTCGTTGGACGCATCTTGCCAATAGACAAGTCTTGAATTGCTTCCGAGGGGTCTTTGTCTCCTACATCAATTGGCAATTTCTCTACTTGCGAGCTGTTAGATTCATCAAACTTCACATCTATCGCTTCCTCACCTTTCGTGTGAAATTGTTGTAGACATGGTATGTGTGAGAGTTTGAGCCATAACCAAGTAGGAAACCTTCATGAGACTTCGGAGCAAATTTAGAACGACGATGCTTATCAGGAATGTAGCATTTTGAGCCGAATACTCGAAAGTATCCAAATTGGGGTTTGTTACCGGTGAGAAGCTCGTATGCTGTCTTGTCGAGTAGCTTGTGAAGATACAAGCGATTTGTTGCATGACAAGCTGTCTCAACCGCTTCCGCCCAAAAGTGCTTCGGCGTCTTGTACTCATCAAGCATCGTTCTCGCCATTTTGATGAGCGTCCGGTTCTTCCTCTCAACAACTCCACTTTGTTGAGGTGTGTACGTAGCCGAGAACTCATGTGAAATCCCTTCTTCGTCAAGAAAGGTGTCCACATTTGCGTTCTTGAACTCCGTTCCGTTGTCGCTGCGAACCTTCTTGATCTTCACTTCAAATTGATTTTGGGCCTTCCTAGCGAAGTTTTTGAAGATCTTTTGACCTTCGATTTATCATCGAGAAAGAACACCCACGTAAATCTTAAAAAATCATCAACTATAACTAGACCAAAAGAATTTCCACCGAGACTTTTGTAGGCGTTGGGACCAAAGAGGTCCATGTGAAGTAGCTCGAGTGGCCTCCTTGTGGTCATGATGTTCTTCACGGGATGCCTTCCTCCAACCTGTTTACCTGCTTGACAAACCTTTGCAAAGTCTATCCTTATCAAATATGACATCGTTAACGCCAAGGATATGATTTCCTTTAATAAGCTTGTCAAGGTTTCACATACCAACATGACCTAGTCTTCTATGCCACAACCAGCCTTTAGAAGATTTAGCAATAAAGCAAGTTCTAGGTTGAGCCTTTTTAGTGAAATCAACAATGTATAGATCACCTCTACGTACACCGGTAAAGACCATTTTATGATTATCTCTACGAAACACTTGGCAAACTACTTCAGTAAATAGGACATTGAAACCGAAATCACCAAGTCTAGATACTGAAAGTAAGTTGTAGCCAAGAGATTCAACGAGCATTACATTTTGTATGGAGCTATCATGGGAGATGGCCACCTTACCAAGGCCAACCACCTTACCCTTTGAATTATCACCAAAAGTGACATATTTTCGAGGGTCATTGCTTTCAAAGAAGCTCACGGAACATGTCTTTATCTCCAGTCATATGATCGGTACATCCACTATCAAGAACCCATTCCTTTCCTCCAGCCATGTAGCCGCGAAGATTTGCCATAAGACCAAAGTGTCTCATTGCTTCGTCAAGATCATATTCACTATCATCATCCTCATCATAGTATCCATGTTCAACATCATCTTGTGATTGATCAATTCCTAGAGAGGGTAATTCATTAGATAAATGATCATCACAATGGTCATCTTTATGAATTCTAATAGCTTCGGATATGATATCGCTAATGATCCCAACATTTCCTATAGCACGCATGAGATTGGTAAGCTCAAATAGAGAATCACCAAAGCTAGGATCACTAGAATTCATCTTACTCAAGGCAATAGACTTATGGAGAATTTCATCTAAATTTTTCAAGGAATAATCTGGAAATCATTCCTCAAGAAATTTCCATATAGAATAGGCACAATCAAGAGTAGGCAATCTACCAATCAAGTTTTTGGGCAATCCTCTTATGATAAGATTGATGGTTCTAAGATTGCGAATCATGTCAAGATCCTCTTCGGGTGTGGGATGCAAGGGATCAATATGAGGTGCACAAAGGCTAGCAATGTACTTGTTCAAATGATATTCATTGAAAATCACAAGCATCTCATTTTTCCACTCATGAAAATATTCTCCATCAAGAATAGGCACTCTATGTCTAAGTCTCCCTGAAGTAGACAAATCCATCTTCCTCCAAAGGTGTTTAAACCAAGGCAATGGAGACCAAAGCTCTCATACCAATTGAAAGGATCGAGAAGAGGTGTCTAGAGGGGGGGGGTGATTAGACACTAAATGCCGAAAGTTGCAGTTTTTAACTTCTTTAAGTTCAAGTGGAGTTTTGGCACAAGTTTAACAATCACAATACATAATTCAACCAAGCATGCAAAGAGTATATGAGCAGCGGAAAGTAAAGCATGCAACTTGCAAGAATGTAAAGGGATGGGATTGGAGAATTCAAACGCAATTGGAGACACGGATGCTTTTGTTGTGGTTCTGATAGGTGGTTCCATCGTACATCCACGTTGATGGAAACTTCAACCCACGAAGGGTAACGGTTGCGCGAGTCCACGGAGGGCTCCACCCATGAAGGGTCCACGAAGAAGAAACCTTGTCTATCCCACCATGGCCGTCGCCCACGAAGGACTTGCCTCACTAGCGGTAGATCTTCTCGAAGTAGGCAATCTCCTTGCCTTACAAACTCCTTGGTTCAACTCCACAATCTTGTCGGAGGCTCCCAAGTGACACCTAGCCAATCTAGGAGACACCACTCTCCAAGAAGTAACAAATGGTGTGTTGATGATGAACTCCTTGCTCTTGTGCTTCAAATGATAGTCTCCCCAACACTCAACTCTCTCTCTCACAGGATTTGGATTTGGTGGAAAGAAGATTTGAGTGGAAACAACTTGGGGAAGGCTAGAGGTCAAGATTCATATGGTAGGAATGGAATATCTTGGCCTCAACACAAGGGTAGGTGGTTCTCTCTCAGAAAATGTGTATTGGAAGTGTAGGTTCGTTCTGATGGCTCTCTCCATGAATGAAGAGTGGGTGGAGGGGTATATGTAGCCTCCACACAGAATCTAACCATTACACACAATTTACCAATCTCGGTGAGACCGAATTGAGAAACTTGGTCGGACCGATTCAGCAAATCTAGTGACTGTTAGGATTTTTGGTGGGACCAACATGCAACTCGGTAGGACCGATATAGTTAGGGTTAGGGCATAACGTAATGTCGGTGAGACCGATTACACAAACTCGGTTGGACCGATTTTGGTAATAAGCTAACCAGAGAGTTGGTCAGGCAAATTCGGTGAGACCGATTACACAAACTCGGTTGGACCGATTTTGGTAATAAACTAACCAGAGAGTTTGCATTGTAATCTCGGTAGTACCGATTGCTCAAACGGGAGACCGATTTTGGTAATGGACATACACACAGAGATTACAATCCCATCTCGGTGAGACCGAGATCCCTATCGGTGGGACCGATTTGCCTAGGGTTTGTGGCAGTGGCTAAGACATCTGAACTCGGGTGGCGCCGGATAGAAAGAATCGGTGCGGCCGAGTTAGACTTTGGGTTTAGGACATATGTGGATGTGGGAAAGTAGTTGAGGGCTTTGGAGCATATCACTAAGCACTTTGAGCAAGCAAGCCATTAAGCAACACCTCATCCCCTCTTGATAGTATTGGCTTTTCCTATAGACTCAATGTGATCTTGGATCACTAAAATAGAAAATGTAGAGTCTTGATCTTGAAGCTTGAGCCAATCCTTTGTCCTTAGCATCTTGAAGGGGTTCCACATCCTCTAGTCCATGCCACTCCATTGTTGAACTTGTCTGAAACATACTAGATAAAAGTGTTAGTCCAACAAGAGATATGTTGACATTAATTACCAAAATCACCCAGGGAGCACTTGTGCTTTCAATCAGCCAATAGAAACCGTGACGAAAAGATTTGGCTACCAGGGATTTTGAACCGGCATGATGACCACAATCTCCTTCGTGGATCTCACGCAAAATCTCATAGCCTTCTTCAGGAGACATGCAACGCTAAAATGCCCCTGTGACACTGCAATGATGCAACTCCCCGTTGACAATGGTCATTGACTTGGACCGCCGGATTATCTGCCTGGCCAAAGTTTCATCCTCAGGTAACTCGCCCCGGGTCATATATGCCAAATATGGAACCGTCCAATCAGGGATAACATGAAGAGCCGCCACCAACTCAGCTTTCGGGTCAGGAACAACCAAATCCTCCTCTGTGGGTAACTTGACTGACGGGTTATGAAGAACGTCCAGAAAGACATTAGGTGGTACCGGTTTACGTTGAGAACCCAACCGACTTTAAGCATCAGCCGCTTCATTCTTTCTCCGGTCAACATGCTCAACTTGATAACCCTTGAAGTGACCATCAATAACATCCACCTCTCGTTGATAAGCCGCCATGAGTGGATCCTTGGAATCTCAAGTACCAGAGACTTGTTGAGCCACCAAATACGAGTCACCAAAGCACCTAACCCGGCTTAAGTTCATCTCCTTAGCCATCCGAAGACCGTGGAGTAAGGCCTCATACTTAGCTGCATTGTTAGTGTAAGGGAACATCAAACCGAGAACATAACAAAATTTATCACCTCGAGGGGAAGCTAACACAACTCCAGCCCCCGAGCCCTTCAATTGCCTGGACCCATCAAAGTGAATAGTCCAATACGTGTTATCTGGCTTTTCCTCAGGAATCTGCAGCTCTGTCCAGTCATTGATTAAATCCACCAGTGCTTGAGACTTGATGGACGTGTGAGGCATATACTTCAAAACATGAGGCCCAAGCTCAATGGCCCACTTGGCTATCCGACCTGTAGCTTCTCTGGTCTGAATAATATCTCCTAAAGGAGCAGAACTAACCAAAGTGATGGGATGACCCAGAAAATACTGCTTAAGCTTCCGGCTGGCCATGAACACCCCACATACGAGCTTCTGCCAGTGTGGATACCTTTGCTTGGACTAAATAAGGACCTCACTAATGTAGTACACCGATCGTTGAACCAGATATTATTTGCCTGCCTCCTTCCGTTACACCACAATAGCCACACTGATAGCCCGAGCATTGGCGGCCACATATAACAACAATGGCTCTTTATCAATGGGAGCAGCAACAACCGGTGGCTCGGCTAACTGCTTTTTCAAATCCTCAAACGCCGCATTAGCAGCATCACTCTAGACAAAATTATCTATCTTTTTCATCATCTGATATAGACGGATAGCCTTCTCCCCCAACCGCCTGATAAACCGGCTTAGCGCTGCAATACGACCCACCAGACGTTGAACATCATTAATGCACGCCGGTTTAGCCAGAGAAGTAATGGCCTTGATCTTCTCCGGATTAGCTTCAATGCCCCTGTTAGACACCAGAAAGCCCAAGAGCTTACCCGCCGGTACACCAAAGACACACTTGGCCGGGTTAAGCATCATCTTATAAAATCAGAGATTATCAAAAGTTTCCTTCAAATCGTCTCTCAACGTCTCCTTCTTCCTGGACTTCACCACAATATCATCCACATAAACATGAACATTGCGCCCAATCTGAGTATGAAGACAATTCTGCACACAGCGTTGATAAGTCGCCTGGGCACTCTTGAGCCCAAAAGGCATAAACACATAGCAGAAGGCTCCAAAGGGAGTTATAAAAGATGTCTTCTCCTGGTGCTTAACTGCCATCTTGATCTGATGATAACCAGAACAAGCATCCAAAAAACTCAAACGCTCACAACCCGCCTTAGCATCAATAATCTGATCAATACGAGGGAGCGCGAAAGGATCAGCTGGACAAGCCTTGTTTAGATCCGTGTAGTCCACACATGCGCCAAGTGCCATTCTTCTTGAGTACCAGCACCGGGTTAGCCAGCCACTCAGGATGAAAAACCTCAACAATAAACCCAGCCGCCAAGACCCGGGCTACCTCCTCACCAATGGCCTTGCGCCTTTCTTCATTGAAACGTCAAAGAAACTGCTTGACCAGTTTAAACTTGGGATCAATATTGAGAGTGTGCTCAGCGAGTTCCCTCGGTACACCTGGCATGTCAGAAGGTTTCCATGCAAAGATATCCCGGTTCTCACGGATGAACTCGATGAGTGTGCTTTCCTATTTCGGATCCAGATTAGCGCTGATGCTGAACTGCTTGGATGAATCACTAGGAATAAAATCAACCAGTTTAGTCTCATCAGCCGATTTAAACTTCAAGGCCGGATCATGCTCTGTAGTTGACTTTTTCAAAGAAGTCATATCCGCCGGATCAACATTGTCCTTAAAAAACTTCAACTCCTTTGTTGCACAAACCGACTCAGCATAAGCCGCATCACCCTCTTCACATTCCAAAGCTATCTTCCGGATCCCATGTACCGTGATGGTCCCCTTATGACCCGGCATTTTGAGCCGCAGATAAACATAACAGGGCATTGCCATGAACTTAGCATAAGCCGGCCGTCCAAACAGGCATGATAAGGGCTCTTGATTTTCACCACCTCAAAGGTCAATGTTTCTGATCTAGAGTCATGATCATCTCCAAAAGCAACTTCCAGAGTTATCTTACCAACTGTATACGCCAACTTACCAGGCACCACACCTTGGATAACAGTGTTCGACGGTTTAAGATTTTTATCTGTCAACCCCATGCGACGGAAGGTTTCATAATAAAGGATATTGATGTTGCTCCCTCCGTCCATGAGCACCTTAGTGAACTTATACCCTCCAAACTGTGGTGCAACTACCAATTCCAGGTGACCCAGATTATCTTTCGAGGGCGGGTGATCCTCCCGACTCCACACGATGTGCTGCTCAGACCAGCACAAATAACGGGGAACTGCCGGTTCAATAGAGTTTACTGCCCTCTTATGAAGCTTCTGATCCCTCTTGCATAAACTTGTGATGAAGACGTGGTACTGCCCACTATTCAACTGTTTCGGGTTACTCTGATACCCAGACTGCTGCTGCTGATTCCCCTGACCTGACTGTTGATGGTAGCCACCCTGATTGCCTTGATTACCTTGATGACCTTGGAATCTAGAGCTTGAACCGCCACCACCATAACCCGGACCCTGAGAGCCAGACCCTGAACCACCACCCGTTCCATGGTTGCCTTGAAAAAGATTTGAATTTTTGAACTTCATGATGAAACAATCCTTCCAGAGAAGAGTAGACGGTCTTTGCCGCGTACCTTGCCTTGGCAGGGCTGATTCAACAGATGCTAAAGATTAATGCCTGATCCTCCGGTCTGTGGGGGCGGTCTACCCTTATGACCCTGGCCATTATTCTGTGCATTGGTATTTGCCACAAAGTCCAAACTATTATCAGCCTTGCGCTTACCATTTCCTCCTTGATTCGTCGCCGGGTTATGCTGCTGCCCTCTGGTGCTGCTACTCTTCTTTCCCTTTCCCGTCTTTTCATCGTTAGACTCGGGGTCCTTGGTACCATCAGAGTCAGCGTATTTTACCACAGCCACCATGAGCGTCCCCATGTCATTGCAGTGGCGTTTTAACCGCACTAATTTCTGCTTGAAGGGCGTAAAATGGCAATTTTTCTCCAACGTCAAGACTGCTGAATCGGCATTGATCTGGTCCAATGAGTGCAGGATTGTTGAAACCCGGCGCACCCAATGGGTTGTCGACTCACCTTCTTCCTGGACACAGGAGGCCAAATCCACAATTCACATGGGCTCCTTGCACGTGTCCTTGAAATTCTAGATAAACAGGGCTTTTAACTCGGCCCATGACCCAACAGAGTTTGCCGGTAACCCCTTCAACCAAGTACGAGCCATCTCTTCCAACATCATGGTGAAGTATTTAGCGCATGCAGCCTCATCAACATCCAGCAGTTTCATTTCCATCTCATAACTCTCAATCCATGCTTCAGGAGGTAAATCGGCAATGTAGTTGGGCACCTTACGGGGACCTTTGAAATCCTTGGGCAACCGTACGTTACATAGGGCCGGGGTAAAACACGACACACCCAAAGTCCTGAAAGTTACACCTGTCTCGACCGAAGTCGTCGGACGAACCGTGGAAAGTTGACGGGCCGCGTACTGAGCCGCTAGCTCGGCCTCCCGACGCGCTCTACCTTGATCCACTACGTTCTGCGCCTCAGCACCATCTCCCGCTGGGTTATGCCCACGCGGTGGGTTACAGTTCCGTGCACTGCTCGACACAGTCGGTTCGTTGATATGTCTGCTGTAACTTCGGCTTGGGCGAGGGGTGAAATGAATCGTTTCCCGACTGTAAGAATAAGCCTGCTGCTGAACCAACACCATCTGTAACAGCTCTCGAGCTCCCCGGGTTTCAACCGGCACTGGAGACTCGCCTTCAACTAGAAGAGCCGCCAATCGCGATGCCGCATCGATCATGTTATCCAAAGGGTTAGAGTAATGACCCAGCGGTGTCGGCACATGCTGAGGCAGGTTATTGTGCTGAGGTGGATCCGTCGTGCGTGGCTTAACCAGCGTTGCCATTCCAGGTGCTTCGACCCGGCTTACCACTGCCGGGTTACTGGTTCCTGCTCCTAGTGTGTTAAAGAGATTTCTTGCTTCATAAACTGGGGGCAGACGAGTCTGATGCCTCCTTCTCATGACATCGTTTGAAGCGTTCTGGTCTAGCATGAGCCGGTAAGACTTCCGCCTGAATCCACTGTGCCTGAGCATCCAAAGCAGCCCACTCTTCAGCCATCCTGGTGTTTTCCGCATTCAGCTCTTCCTTGGCCTGTGCTATCTCATCACGCAATTTTGCAACTGCCGCATTATGTTGATCCTGATCCGTCGGATTAACCACTGTTGTTATCAACGCTGTAAGTTTGTCCACCAGGTCAGTTAAAACCTAGGCCGGCGGGCGCACATGGCCTGCTGCCCCGGCAGCCGTCGTCGCTGCTGACCGAGAAATAAATTCTGCTACAGTTGTTTAATGTTGCACGGGTTGTGTACCGGCCATGAAGATCGCAACCCGGTTCGCTGGTTCAAGGGGGTCCGGCCATCCTGCAACTGATATAATGACTCGGTCTCAACGGTGGATGACTCGCTATCTGAATAGACAACCGTCTAACTGTTAGATACCTATTCAGATCCTGCACCGTTAATGAATCTGTAACAGCCTGGATTTTGGCCCTTTTCTTTTTCTTTTTGATTTATTGGTTTTTGCTCTGTTTTTCTTTTTGGAGTGGTTCTGTGGCCTTGCCACCTGGGAAATCATCCTCATTCTCTCTCCCAAGTGGCTCATCATTCTCAAAACCTTGCCAAGATCATGTCACTCCTCTGCTTGACCAAATCCTAATCTCTTTTCTCAGGAATATTCCTTTTTCTATTAAAGGAATAACCCTGTCTGCCCTAGGTTGTGAAGCAACCTTTATTTCCATCACTCCTAAAATTGCCAAATAATTCTCATAAATTGTATGGACAATATCATTCTCAAAGATGGCAAAATATTTCATTTTTCATGTTTATCATCTTGCTCAAATAATTCATTTCCTATTCTGCCCTAAATGGCACATTGTGAAGCAAGTGTTATTTTCCTTTTCCCAGTTGACCTCAAACTCCTTGGACACATTTTCCTTTCCATATCATTGCCACATGCCAAAATGCAACCCCATTTGCCTAGTAATTATTTAATTATGATTTTCCAAAGTTTCTACCCAGAAAGAAGCTTTGTGAAGGAGGTGCAAGCTAGGCATATCCAAATGAGTGGCCATTTTGCAAGATCCCTCATATCATCATATCATAGCCCTCCACCAAAGTAGAGCTCATGTCAAGCCTCCAGGTGAGCTCATCCTCAATTCTTTGATTCTGCCCAAAATTTCAGTTTGTGAAGCAAGTATATTTTATCTTGCTCCATTGTGGCTGCCAATTTTTCTAGGCCTTATATTATCCATATAACCTACCTCCGCCCATTTTGGGCATGGTTCATCAAGCCATTCTTCCTCCAGAAGTTTTGCAAGTTTCTGGTCAGTAAGGATAGTTGTGAAGCAAGTACCATTTTGGTGAATCCAATTGGTACGAAACTTATACAGCATCTTTATATGATCAAATCATGAAGCCTTGCCAAACTTGAGCTCAAGTGGCCACACCATTTGAGTGCATCATCCAAATCTCATTTCTGGACCATTTTGGTCAGTTGCAAAGAAACTATGATTTATCTTGATCCAATTCTTCTCCAGGTTACCAGGATGAAAGTCCTTCTTTACCTCAACCTCGCAGACAACTCCATTGGATCCAAATCCCTTCCTGTTGATCACTAGAGCTCACCCAAGTTTATCGCAGTAAACTTGAGGGTGATTTCGATTAACTGAACAGTTTTAACCAAACTACCACCACGGTTGAGACCTACCCTGGATGAACTTCCCACTAGACAACAAGTTCCAGCCCCTCTCCCCGCTACATGCCGGTGCACGCGGTGACCGCGTTAATGGCAAGCCTGTGTGCACGCTCTGCTACCGTTGGACGCGCCCAGGATGGATTCTTGCTCGGGCCCCTCTCCCCCTCGTCATCTTAGCGCGCGTGAGCATGTCCATTGTCTTCCTCTCGTCGTCGCCGATCACCTGGACCCCGCTCCCCTCCAAGAGGCTTCCTCACCGACGCAAGCCGCCGCGTGCCCACGAGCGCACAGTGGTGTTTTGGCTCGGTTCTTCGCCGTCTTCTTCCTCCCTGCACCCCCTTGGCCTCCTCTGCCCCGTGAGAGACTCCACTGTGCTTCCCTCGTCACCTGCCTCCAAGTTCATGCGCGTGGGCACGCGTCCGCGGCGACGCCAGCTCGGCCTCCTCGCCCCACGCCTATATAAGGCCACCCCGATCCCGTCTTGCATCACCATTGGCCTCCTGCACCTCCTCTAGCCTCCCCTGACCATTTCTCCGAGCTCGATTGGCTCTCCTCATCGCCAATGGCCGCCTCGGCTGCCGGCTTCCTCCTCGCAAATTCGTGACATGCCGAGCCCCTCCCCTCCTCAATCCTCCACCAACAGCATCCACCATCACCCTGGAGTCACCCAGCTCCTCAACCCCTCCTCTGGCGCACCGCGGCGCCGTGCTCATCTCCTCCCGATGCCACCGTCCGCCAGCCTCATAGCCACCGCCGCCTCGGTCCTCTTCACCGGTCGCGGGTGGCACCACCAGATGCACCTCTCCACGCTGAGCTCGCCCATAGGCGGAGCACTGCGGGAGACGCCCGGAGTCGCCGACAATCCCGCCAGTGGCCGGCCAGTCCTCTGACCCGTGCGGGAGCGAGCAAGGTTGAAGACGAGCCCAGGGCAGGCGGGCCCCACCGCCCGCAGACCCCACTCGTCAGCCGCACAGCCCGTGGACCCGCCCTCACTGACGTGGATTAGTGGAAACGTATTCAACGGAATACGTTTTCCCTAATAGAAAGCATAAGAAGCTGCGGTTGTGGGCCAGAATACGCTTTCAGTTCACCGAAAGCGTATTACATCAAGTGCGCATTCTGTTTTTCCAGCCAAGGGCCTGTTATGATGATTTTATTATAGATGTGTCCCTGGCAGAAAAACTATCATATCTTTTTGCTCCCAACTCAAAATGAGGTGAATCCAAAGCCCATTTCTTTGTTTCGTCGAGCCCATTATGATGTAACCATTTTCACGATGTTTTTACATTCTGAAAATGACCATTTTTCCCCTGCCCTTATGCAGCCCCCTCCGAGAGAGTACGTTTTCCGGCGATCCTTTCCGCGAGTTTCTCGCACTTTGTCCCGGTGATTTCTTCCACCCCAGGCAAGCCACACCCTCCATTTGCATGATTGCAATGCAGTGACATGGTTTATTTATTTGAACTTGTTTAAAATATTGCTTTAGTTATGTGTGATCTGTTCATGGCATTACCTAGAGTATTGATTTGATCTTGATATTGCCATGATATTGCTTGGAGTTCTAGGATTATATTTTTGATGAGTCTGTGGATGACATGTGCCTTTGGATTCTTAGTGGCTATTTTGATTATTTTCATGATGGTATCTGTTATTATATTTTGGAGTATACTTTGGATATCATGCTGCCTTTGGATTATTAGTGGTTAGTATGATTATTTTCATGATGCTAGTTGATGTTCTGTTGCTTGGAGTATTATTTTCGGGGATGATTTTTACATGTGGATCTTAGCCGAATAGTTTTATTCTTGTTATTGGAGTAGTAGGATTATTGTTTCGGATTCATCATGACAGTAGTGTTGTGTTACCCTTGGAATATTTTGAGATGATGATATTATGCTTGGATTATTTGTTGGATATTGCTATGACTTGGATTATGGTTTGGTAGTTGATATCGGAGTATCAGTTATCACAGTTATATTTTTGGGTATAAATTCCGTCATTAAGTTGGTCAGGTGCCACCGAACCGGGTTTTCTCCAGTGCAACCACATTTGCCTTATGGGAAGCCCCTAATGCGGTCTATTGTTGAGCCTCTCGCTGGTGCCTCCAACTAGGGAAGGTTATGGGCGTGCATACCCTGGCCAGGTAAGCAGACATAACCTTGTGTGCCCGTTGTTGTTGTTGTTGTACCCGGGTTGTCCCTGTGAGGGACCGTTTATTGTTTTGGCCACGACGGTGGCCCTTGGTGTCTTTGGTAGACACGGGGCCACCCAGGACTAGCCCAGTGGGGAGTGAGTCGGAGTGGCCGGGAGAGTGTCATGGCAGTAGATCGGTTTTGTCGGAACACCGTTGGTCCACCCGAATGGGAGTACGATGCCATGGGTTCTATGGTGTGGGTACAGTGTGCTACCTCTACAGAGTGTATTTAATATATCGATAGTCGCGTCCGTACTAGGTCCCACCGTTTGATCAACACTCACATGACGGAATAACTTATAGGTGATTTATATGTGGATATTTTGAGCAGTACATATTGGCAGGATGTTGATGATGATGTTGAGGCCAAGTGTTGGCCATGGTTGTGATCGTCGGAAAGATCACTATTTGGATTTGAGCACGAGGTGATCGAGATGGTATACTGCTTGGCCGGTTAGCCAAGAGAGATATGGTTATGGAGATCTGAGATGGTGATTTATTAGCATTGTATTAGTTTCATCCCAGGCTTAGTAGTTGTTTCATCATAATAGTTGTTAATTTAATTAACCTGTTAAATGCTATGTTATTGTTTTGCCTTGATGTTTATGGTTGTTGTGAGCTTGCAAGTACATTCAATGTACTGACCTGGCGTTTCATGCCAGATTGTAGGTGATGCCATGATTGCTTGTTTGTGGTTGCCGTGCGAGCTAGATCGTGTCCCAGCCAGAGTCCCTGCGGAGTGGAGTTCACCACCTTCGTCTTTGTTCCACTTCTAGAAGTATCCCGCTGCTACGAGTTGTTTCACTGCTAGCATAGAGCAAATGTAGTATCGCAGGCATAGTGTCGCCATGCTGATGTGATCTTTGTAACATCAGACCCGTGTAGTTATTATTCTTGTAATAAGAGCTGATTTGTTCTATGTCAAGGAGTGCCGTATTCCAGAGACTTCTCCTCGATCTTTGGGCTGGAATACGGGGCGTTCCGGTTTCTCTGAGCCGGGGTGCCAAAGAATCCCACGAAGGCACGCTTCATGGCGGGCTGAACTCGGGCGGGTATTGCACGCTGAGCCTTCTCGACGATGTCGGTGCAGATGTCCAGCTCAGAGCCCGGTTCGCCAATCTTTCCAATGGAAACATGAATCCCGCCGAAGGGGACCCGGTACCCATACTCGATTGAGCTGGCCTCGGGGCCCTAGCCTGCATCGTCGATGTAGAGCTTGCCGCGACGACTCTTGGTCATTCGGCCCACGACGTATCCCTTGAGCCCTTCGAAGTTTCCCTCTAAGAACTTGAAACCATCATGTGGTCGCCCCATGGCAGGCTCCAACTATCGTGGAATTGTCAAGGCAGATGTCCTACTGTGAGGACTTAATTGTGGAGCCATCACAACGAAGTTAGCTTAAAGGGTTAAAACAGGACAAAGGAGACGAGGATTTTATACTGGTTCGGCCCCTTGTGGTGAAGGTAAAGGCCTAATCCAGTTGAGGTGGTATTGCTAGGGTTTCGATGACCAGGGAGCGAATACGCTAAGCCTGGCTCTCGATCTGTTGTCTCTTGTCCCTAAACCGCTGCCGGGTCGTCCCTTTATATACACAGGTTGACACCCGGTGGTTCACAGAATCCCGGCCGGCTCATAAACGTGTCCGGCTCGGTTTCTACTCTTTCCTATCTTACAATACAAGTCATACATCTTATGGCGGTTTACATCTTTGGGCCCTAACCCGCCTTTGGTATTTGGGCCTTACTATTAAGCCTCCGTCGTAAAGCGCCATCTTCCATGTCTTCATGGGCTTCAAATATGGGTAAGTCACTATGAGCATAACCCGGCCCCTCCTGGGCGGTTTATACTCAATAGTTATATCCCCAACAAAACTATTGTTCTTGTGTATCCTGCATCTATCGCTTATGATGATACAGTCACGCCCGTGGGTTAGTATGAGACGCGCTACTCTTATAAAGAGTGCAGTTTCATCCTCTCCACATGATTCTTAAGAAACAACAAGCCTAAATGAAGATATTGAACATAGCTTTGTACTTGAAGACCGCACTTCCCCTACACCACCATCGCAGGTGCTTGCTCTAACTTCGCAGTGTGATATGTGGTTGCATGTTGCATACGGTGTCTAGCTTGTAATGCTTCTAATTAGGGTAAATTGCATCTGCTTAGTTTACACATTATACCTGTGAATATGACATGCCTTCCTATTTTTGGTACACACTACATCTATGTGTTAACCATGTTCTTACATGAAGCTACCTCTCTTCTGTATCTTGCATCAATCACTTATGATGAGACACCTTTATTCGTTGCATATTGCATATTATTTCTAGCCTGTTGCGATGTTGCGATGTATTGCTTCTAATTTGGTCAAATACATTTGTTAGGCCACCCTTTTAATTTTGCAGAGTGATATTGGTTTCATCTTTCATATGGTTTCTAGCTTGCATTGCTTCTAACTAGTTCAAACACCTTGTGCTTAGTTTAAACTTTATACATCATACATGACAATATGTCATGTCGTCTTGTTTTTCATACATATTCCATCCTCCTATCATGCGGCTGTCTTTCATGAAAGTAGTGCTTGTCAGTATCATGCATCAATGAGTTCTCGAGAGCAAATTTTATTCCTTTTTCTTGTGGGTTTGACTTGACAAGGCAAAATCAAAAAAGAGGAAGGAAAAGAGTAAGGAAGGCGATGATGGTGGTCCTCTACAGCAACATAAACTGTGCATCTATACGGATTCTCCTTGTACTGCTAGTGCATTACAAGTTCCAAGTCTCCACTCCCCTACTCCACCATCCAAGGTGCTTGCTCTAACTTGGCAGTGTGATATCTTGTTGCATGTTGCATATGGTGTCTAGCTTGTATTGTTCCTAATTAGTGTAAACTGCATCTGGTTAGCTTACACATGATATGTGTGAATATGACACGCCTTCCTGTTTTTGGTACATACTATATCTTTCTATCACACCATGTTATGACATAAAACTACTCTTGTTGTGTATCCCGCGTCAGTCACATATGATGGCACACCTTTAAGTTGGCAGTGTGATATTGGTTTGCGTCTTGAATATGATTCTAGCATGTAGTGCTTCTAGTTTGATGAACGCCAGCTATGACGAGACAGTTTTAACTTGGCAGAGTGATATTGATTGCACCTTCCATATGGTGTCTAGATTGCATTGCTTCTAATTTGTTGAAGTGCCTTCTGCTTAGTTACCACATCATAGGTGTGAATATGTCAAGCCGTCTAGTTTTTCGTACATGTTTCATCCTCGTATCATGACTTTGCCTTTCGTCAGAGTAGTGTTCATCAGTATCATGCTTGAATGAGTTCTGAAGAGCAAATTTTATTCCTTTTTCTTGTCGGTTTGATCTCACAATGCAAAATCAATAAAGCGTAAGGATATTGGTAAGCCATTGGATGATGGTGGTCCTTCCGAGCAACTAAAACGGAGGGTCTCTACAGATTCTACTCCGCCATCCTCTACAACGCAAGGCTAAACAGTCAACGTAGCTATGTAGATGATGAGCACATCTCCCCTACTCCACCATCACAGGTGCTTGCTCTAACTTGGCACTATTATATGTGGTTGCATGTTGGTATGATGTCTAGCTTGTATTGCTTCTAACTTTGTTGAATTGCATCTTTTTACTTTACACATAATGCCTGTGAATATGACACGTGTTCCTGTTTCTAGAACATACACCATGTTCTTACATCAGATTACTGTTCTTGTATATCCCGCCTCAGTCACTTATCAGAAGGCACCTATAAGTCGCCACTGAGGCACCTTTAAGTCGCCACTTTGATATTGGTTGTGTCTTGCATATGATTTCTAGCATGTACTGCTTCTAATTTGTTGAAACGCCAGACAGTTTGAACTTGGCAGAGTGATATTGGTTGCACCTTTCATATGGTGTCTAGCTTGAAGTGCTTCTAATTTGTTGAAATGCCTTATGCTTAGTTACCACATCATAGGTGTGAATATGTCACACCGTCCTATTTTTCGTACATATTCCATCCTCATATCATGTTTTTGCCTTTCTCCGAGTAGTGTTCATCAGTATCATGCATGAATGAGTTCTGAAGAGCGAATTTTAGTCCTTTTTCTTATCGGTTTGACTTCACAATGCAAAATCACTAAAACTGAAGGAAATTAGTCCGGCAGTGGATGATGGCGGTCCTTCGGAGCAACTCAAATAGTCGGTCTCTACAGATTCTACTCCGCCATCCTACCAACAAGATTCGCAGGACAACACAAGGCTGGACAGTCAATGTAGCTATGTAGATGATGAGCACATCTCCCCTACTACACCATCACAGGTGCTTGCTCTAACTTGGCACTATTATATGTGGTTGCATGTTTCCTATGATGTCTAGCTTGTATTGCTTCTAACTTTGTTGAATTGCATCTGCTTACTTTACACATAATGCTCGTGAAAATATGACACATGTTCCTGTTTCTAGAACATACGTGTAGATGATGAGCACATCTCCCCTACTCCACCGTCACATGTGCTTGCTCTAACTTGGAACTGTTATATGTGGTTGCGTGTTCCATATTATGTCTAGTTTGTATTGCTTCTGATTTTGTTGAATTGCATCTGTGTAGATTACAACTTATACCTGCAACGATCACTTACCCATAAGACACATTTAACTTGGGGGTGTGATGTAGGTAGCATCTTGCATTGTCTTCGAGCTTGTACTACTTCTAATTTCTTGAAATGACACTTACGACGAGACACTTTTTACCTGATAGAGTGATATTGGTTGCATATTCATATGGTGCCTAACTTTCATTTCTTCTAATTTTGTTGAAATGCCTTCTACTTACTGTTTTTCATACATATTCCATTGTCCTATCGTACGTCTGAATATGCAATGCTGTATTTTTATGTATATATTCCATCCTCCTATCCTGCGCTTGCCTTACATCAAAGTAGTGTTCGTCTGTATCATGCATAAACCAGTTACGCAGAGCTAATTTTATTCATCTTCTTTTGGTATTGACTTCATATGGCAATATCAGAAAATAGGAAGGAAAAGAGTAAGTTAGGGGATGTTGGTGGTCCTCCAGACCGACGCAAACAGAGACTCTCTAGATTTGCCACTGCTACTGCTAATGAAGTTGAAGTCCCAAGTCTACATGATGAGTTCATCTCCCGTACTCCACCATCGCAGGTGCTTGCTCTAAGTTGACGGTGTGATAATTGGTTTCATGTTGCATATGTTGTCTAGCATGTATTTCTTCTATTTTGATTAAATTTCACCTGCTGAGTTTATACGTTATACATGTGCATATGACATGCCTTTCTGTGTCTAGAATACACTACATCTATCAATCATACCATGTTCTTACATCAAAGTACTGTTGTTGTGTATCCCGCATCTGTCACTCATGATTGGACGCTTTTAACATGGCAGTTTGATAGTGGTTGCGTCTTGCATTGATTTCTATGTTGTACTGCTTCTAATTTTTTGAAATGCCACTTATGACAAGACACTTTTAACTAGGCAGAGTGATATTGGTTGCATCTTTCATATGGTGTCTAGCTTGCATTACTTCTATTTTCTTGAAAATCCTTCTTCTTAGTTTACACATCGTAGCTATGAATATGTCATGCCGTCCTGTTTTTCTTACATATTACATCCTCACACGGTTGTCTTACATCAAAGTATTGCTTGTCTGTATCATGCATCAATGAGTTCTGAAGAGTGGTTTTATTCTTTTGTGTTGTGGGTATGCCTTGACATGGCAAAGTCAAAAAAGAGCAAGGAAAAGAATATAGTAGGGAATGGTGTTACTCGTCGGGTGAAACGGAAAAGGATCTGCCCTCGAGATTCTGCTGGTACTTATAGTGCAGTAGAAGGTCCAAGTCCACCGGCTAAATCTACAAACACAGTATCACCTGCTCCACCAGCTGCAGCATCCGCTTCAACTGCATCAAAGATCTCAACGAGTAACTCATTCGTTTGCTCCGGAACTGGCCAGTTCCCAAGCTGCATTCACACCTAATACTACTTCTGAAGCACTGATGACACAACAGGACTTGGGAAGATCAGATGAACCTCATGAGCATCAACACCAAGACGGGACATGACCGAGTCAAGTTGCAGTTGCATGCTCCTTTATATGTACTCTCACAGTTTGATGTGCACTAACACTTTCCATATTCGTTGTTGAACTAGCACTACGGCGCAAGCGGAAACAGACATCAGGGATAATGCTTAATAGATTAATAAAATCTAAAGGAGGAAGAATGGAGATCCATTTTGAGGCAGGTTTAAAAAGGCCACGTGATGCTACAGAGTCAGCCAAGTTAGTATCAAAGGCAGCCATTGCCGTTAGGTGTCATGCATGTATCCTCCCAATGTGGATGTAGTACAGGAATGAGAAAGACAATACCCAGTTTAACACCTTCCTTGACCATTTATCCGTAAGTAATGTTATTCGTCGCAATTTGTAATATTGTCTTGCTCTGTGCCATACTTTCTAGCTTCCTCCTAATAAGACTCACATTCTTTTTTCAACAGATGAGGTTCAAGTTGGATCCGAAAGATGATGCAACTAAACAAGCAAGCACTCATGTTTTTCAGTCTGCTCTGTGACAGTAACGCTACCACCTTAGAAAATCTCACTTTGAAGGGAAGGCTAACAATGAAATCGCCCAAACATCTCTAGTGGAATATATTACAGATGAAGACTGGACAACCCTTGTTAAACACTGGTCTGATCCCAAGTATCAGGTAGGGTATATGTATTTGATCAGACCACATATTGAACTTGTATTTATGTATGTGCCTTACAAGTGTATCTTCTTCTAGGCTAACTGTTTGAAGAACAAGACCAACCATTCTAAATTGAAATTCCAACAAACAACAGGATCTCGTAGCTATATTGCACACTACGAGGCTCTTGTAAATAGCTGCTACTTCCTTCTTTTTTCTGTGCCATATTATCGTATCTAAATTGACTTGTTCCAAATACAGAGGAAAACCCGTGCGTACCAAAGAGAACCTTAACCGAATGCAGTGCAAAACTTCAAGGATTGCCACACCAGCAAGATGAAGGGTATGAGCACACCAGTTCAGGCCGCTATTGTAAGTCCTTACTCCTCCTGCCTTTGAACTGATTGATATTGTGATGTGTTCATCTAACTGCTTGGTTTGCAGCCAATGTCAGTTACTCTATTCACTTTTATATATAGTTGTCTTAACGTATCATTTCACCTTACATGGTTTAAAAGAGATGAAGGATATTCTTTTGGTTTTGATCTGTAATCTAGTTGTGATGTTCACGTGCGCACACAATAATACAATAGCATGTTTGTTTTATATCTGTTTGCCATGATATGAATGAAGTCATACTATGTTCATCCTACTTTAAACCATGTCTCTTTATCCTTAGATGTGAACGAATGTGAGGAAATAGACAATACAGTAGGCATGCTACATGGACATATGTTTCGAAAGTGATCTTATTATGTAGTTTGCACTACAATACATGCTAATGTATCACAGTAGTTCACCAAAATAAGTTATGTATAAACGTGAAACCTACTTTTTTTGTTTTTGTCTCATTGATAACATATCTGGTACACTAATCTACAAGTTCAAACTTTCAGCAAGCTATGGAATAAATGATTGAACAACCACAACCACCTAAAGGTGACGAGGCTACCACAGGCACAATGTCACCTCTTGTTGTAGTGTGTCAGTATCTCTCCACTAACAGTGCAAAAAGCACCTTCCTGCGTAATTCTGGGTTGGTTGTCAAGGTAACCACGTCCAAATCGCCTACTCAACAAAATCTTCCGGCTAGACAGAGTGATATATCTATGCTCCAGACACAAGTCCAATCCCTAATGGATGTTGTGTCGGAAACAAAAATAGTGGTTGACAAATGTCGTGAAGATATGAATGGTTTTGAAACCAGACTATCAGACATTTGCTTCGTTGTTCAAGAGCAATGGCGGAAAAAGGGGAAGATCGTGCTGCTCCATTAGATTCTACGCCTGAAACATAAGCACTCAGGTCAAATGATATGTGCTTCTATACATCTGATGGAGCTTTTATCTGCAAGGACTGTAAAGTTTATGCCAACAGGCCTTTTGTTGTATGGTTGGAATTTATTTGTTGTGATACAACATTTATAATGCTGCCAAAGGCTGCAGTAATTACGACGCTATTTTTGTATAGTGTAGGTTTATATTAGTAATGTATTCGGTCGAAAGCTTCGTAGGAGCCCAACATGCCAACATTCGTCGGGCCCATTCCAATTGGACTAAAAACGATTCTGGGCCGAAATTTGCATGTAGCCCACTAAAAATATCTGGGCCTAAATCAGCATAAGCTTTCATATTTTTCTGGTAGGCTTGTGCCCATAGTGGGCCTTTAACATGCCTAAACATAATTTAGGCCCTCATGAGATATTTTTTGATTGTCTTCCTTATGAGTGGCGGTCGGGGACGAGCGATGGTCTTTTCCTACCAATCTATCCCCCTGGGAGCATGCACGTAGTACTTTGTTTCGATGACTAATAGATTTTTGCAATACGTATGTGAGTTCTTTATGACTAATGTTGAGTACATGGATTATACGCACTCTCACCTTTCCTCCATTCCTAGCCTCTCCTGTACTGTGCAACTTTCGCCAGTACCATACACCCACCTTATACCTTCCTCAAAATAGCCACCATACCTACCTATTATGGCATTTCCATAGCCATTCCGAGATATATTGCCATGCAACTTTCCACCGTTCCGTTTATTATGACACACATCATCATTTTCATATTGCTTTGCATGATCATGTAGTTGACATCGTATTTGTGGCAAAGCCATCGTTCATATTTTTATACATGTCGCTCTTAATTCATCGCACATCCCGGTACACCGCCGAAGGAATTCACATAGAGTCATATTTTGTTCTAGTATCAAGTTGTAATTTTTGAGTTGTAAGTAAATAAAAGTGTGATGATCTTCATTATTAGAGCATTGTCCCATGTGAGGAAAGAGAGAAGGGACAATTTTACTATCCTTTTGCCAACTTGTGCTTCAAAGTAGCACCATGATCTTCATGATAGAGAGTCTCCTATATTGTCACTTTCATATACTAGTGGGAATTTTTCATTATAGAACTTGGCTTGTATATTCCAACGATGAGCTTCCTCAAAATACCCTAGGTCTTCATGAGCAAGCAAGTTGGATGCAGACCCACTTAGTTTTCTTTTTGAGCTTTCATAAACTTATAGCTCTAGTGCATCCATTGCATGGCAATCCCTACTCACTCATATTGATATCTATTAATGGGCATCTCCATAGCCCATTGATATGCCTAGTTGATGTGAGCCTATCTCCTTCTTTTTTCTTCTCCACAACCACCTTCTATTCCATCTATAGTGTTATGTCCATGGCTCACGCTCTTGTATTGTGTGAAAGTTGAAAACGTTTGAGAACATCAAAAGTATGGAACAATTGCTTGGCTTGTCATCAGGGTTGTGCATGATTTGAATATTTCGTGTGATGGAAATGGAGCATAGCCAGACTATATGATTTTATAGGGATAAGCTTTCTTTGGCCATGTTATTTTGAGAAGACATAATTATTTTCCTTGAAGTATTATTGTTTGTATGTCAATATTAAACTTTTGTTTTGTATCATACGGATTTGAACATTCATGCCACAATAAATAGAATTACATGGATAAACATGTTAGGTAGCATTCCACATCAAAAATTCTGTTTTTATCATTTACCTACTTGCGGACGAGCAGGAATTAAGCTTGGGTATGCTTGATACATCTCCAACGTATCTATATTTTTGTATTGTTCCATGATATTATATGTTTTGGATGTTTCATATGAATTAATACGCTATTTTATATGATTTTTGGGACTAACCTATTAACCTAGAGCCCAGTGCCAGTTCCTGTTTTTTTCCTTGTTTTAGAGTTTCGCATAAAAGGAATACCAAACGGAGTCCAAATGGAATGAAACTTTCGCGATGATTTTTCTTGGACTAGAAGACATCCAGAGGGCTTGGAGTGCACGTCAGGAAAGCCATGAGGGGGCCACAAGGTCGGGAGGCGCGCCCAGGGGATAGGGCGCGCCCCCACCCTTGTGGGCCCCTCATGCCTCAACCGACCTATTTCTTCCGCCTATAGATTCTCAAATATCCCAAAAACTTCCAGGGGAGCCACGAAACCACTTTTCCACCGCTGCAATCTTCTGTGCCCATGAGATCCCATCTAGGGGCCTTTTACTGCGTCCGGCTGGAGGGGGATTCAATCACGGAGGGCTTGGTACATCAACACCATTGCCTCTCCGATGAAGCGTGAGTAGTGTACCACAGACCTACGGGTCCATAGCTTGTAGCTAGCTGGCTTATTCTCTCTCTTTGATTCTCAATACCATGTTCTCCTCGATGTTCTTGGAGATCTATTCAATGTAATACTCTTTTGCGGTGTGTTTGCCGAGATCCGATCAATTGTGGATTTATGATTGGCTTATCTATGAATATTATTTGAATCTCCTCTGAATTTTTATATGCATGATTTGATATCTTTGCAAGTCTCTTTGAACTATCGATTTGGTTTGGCAACTAGATTGGTTTTTCTTGCAATGGGAGAAGTGATTAGCTTTGGTTTAATCTTGCAGTGCTTGATCCTAGTGACAGAATGGGAACCGACACGTATTGTATTGTTGCCATCGAGGATAACAAGATGGGGTTTTCATCATATTGCTTTAGTTTATCCCACTACATCATGTCATCTTACTAAATGTGTTACTCTGTTCTTATGAACTTAATACTCTAGATGCAGGCAGGAGTCAGTCGATGTGTGGAGTAATAGTAGTAGATGCAAGTAGGATTCAGTCTACTTGATACAGACGTGATGCCTATATTCATGATCATTGCCTTAGATATCGTCATAACTTTGCGCTATTCTATCAATTGCTCGACAGTAATTTGTTCACCCACCATGATATTTTCTATCTTGACAGAAGCCTCTAGTGAAACCTATGGCCCCCAGGTCTATTTTCCATCATATAAGTTTCTGATCTACAATTTTAGTTTCCTATTTACTTTCTTTGCAATCTTTTACTTTGCGTCCATAAACCAAAAATACCAAAAATATTACTTCACCATTTATCCATCTCTATCAGATCTAACTTTGCAAATAACCGTGAAGGGGTTGACCACCCTTTATTGCGTTGGTTGCAAGTTGGTGTTTGTTTGTCCAGGTATTAGGTGGCTTGTGCGTTGTCTCCTACTGGATTAATACCTTGGTTCTCAAAACTGAGGGAAATACCTACTCTACTTTGTTGCATCACCCTTTCCCCTTCAAGGGAAAAACTAACGCAAGCTCAAGAGGTAGCTGACGGCAGGACGAATGTCATCACCGAGCCCACCATGGCGTTACGACCAGAAGCTTTGCAAGAGAAGACCACCTTTCGTCATGATAAGATGTGCCATTCAAAATTGGCCATGGTGGGTTCCCTTCCCGCCTTCGTTTTGGAGGACGACCAAGGCCACTATAAATATAGCCTAGCCCCCACCATAGTGGGGGATCAAATCCTTAGCTCACTCCCACACAAGAACGGACCTCGTGAGGTTGTTCTTCCGCTGTACAAGTTCATCCTCAGCCCCTCGTGAGGCTAATCCACCCCAAAGCAGGAGTACGGTCTTACACTGCAAGGTGGCCTGAATCTGGGTAAACTGTTGTTTCCCTTTCCTTTCTTGTTCATCGAGCTAGGTCATGGGGGTGACGAACTGGTTAGCTGGAGAGGTTGAGTACTTCGCACATGGCCCAGAGTTCGAACCTTTATTGGGTCTGCGGAACCCTGAATCCGACATTTGGCGCGCCGGGTAGGGGCGTGTCGAAGTTCTTCTTCTATCCCCGCCCCACATCCATCCCATCATGCCCATGGCGGAGGTTCCTGGAGATTGCTTTGAGCGTTGGGCCGCTCGTGCCACCCAGGTGGCGTCTCTCGGCCACGGAGTTCATCATCGCCCCATGCTCCCCGTGGCTGGTGCGAATATTGGCGTCAACCACCACCGGCGGCATGGGCCGCTCTCGCCTCCTCCTGTTCGGCATCGCAACCGAGCCACCTCGTGGTCCTCCAGCTACGCCGTGGTGTCATCCCTGCAGGCTCGCTGGGAGAAGGCGAACATGTGAGCCGCGCTCGTCATGGCGCGCGAGTTGCTGTGATGCAATGTAGCAGAAGGCGGCCGCGGTGCCTTGCTCTCCTCCGTCAACGAGCTGCTTGACGCTGCTTGCGAGGGCGCGGCGCCTTTCCGCAGCAGGCTAACATCACGTACACCTCCAGGGACCCGCGTCCGCCCCTATTGCGTCTGCTCGTCCCCTCGGGAGGAGCCCGGAGGACGCCGCCGAGGCAGCCCAGCGCATGGCACCGCCCAGCTAACCAAGAGGCGCGCCCCCACGGAGTAGCCAGGGTAGGCGGCCTCCACCACGGCAATGGCGTGGAGCCGCTCCCAGGCTGGCGAGGCAGGACATCAGAGGGGCTGGACAATGGAGCAGAGGGGCTGGGGGCTGATCTCAGGATGATGGTCCCTGGTACCGATGTACCACCGTTGGCGGGCTCGTCGTATGAGCAAAGGAGAAGCCCGTACGTGCTCCCCCCTCGCCGGCCTAGACATCAAGATCACCAAGGTCACGTGGAGTAGGGACCCCTTACGAGCCAACTCAATGCCCCACCAGCACCTTCGATAACAACGATCACCGGTTACAACCAATATCTTTGGCACACATCGCACTAACCTAGGATCGCAGGTAAATCACGCCACGGCCATGATCCTCCAGGATCTGACCCCGCCTCAGGCAGGCAGGGCGCATTGGGAGGTGGTGCGGGGGAGCCCGGTGCTAGAGCTTCCCCCGCGCTATGCGGTGCAGGGCACCACCGAAATGGTGGCACACGCCATCCAGAAGTGGGCTCTCCGCCGGAGAAGGCGCCAGTGAGCCCTTCCCCCCGGTCGAGGGCCTGCGACCGTCCGACCACCACCCGTGTAGCCCCTCGCCCCTTGGTCCTGTCCTGGTTTCTGGATGCCCCAACGATGGTCGGGGCATGCGCGGGGCGGGGTCCCTACCCGGGAGAAAGAAGTGCATCAGAACGACCGAATCGATAAGATTCGATGTCTCTGTGCTCACCGTGCTAGTCCCTGGATCGACTCGCTAGCACACACAGTACATATGAATATCAAATAACAAGTGCATCATTTATTACAACGTATGATCCAGAAGTTATAAAGTATTACAAACTGAATAACACATGGCTAACTTATTCAATCATAACAGCGGAAAGGTAGCATAGTCAACGACGAGTCCATCAATGCCCACTGGAGAACATGTCGAGTGAAGATTCGCGACCCTACTGTATCTCACTGATCATCTGAAAATCCTGCAACATGATAAGTTGCAGCCACAAAGAGTCAATACATTGAATGTATTGGCAAATCACACAATATGATATAGCAAACCTACATCCACAAAGCAATGTATGACAAACAAAACACACAAGTTAGTTTGGAGAAGAATGTCTTCACCTACCACCACTACCTGAACTCACAACTGTCTCTAATTTACTCGCCCAAGATAACCCAAAGATTCTAAATAAACATGACAAGAACTTCAGAAGTATGTCTCAAGTGCGCTCTGTCAGTGGCGCATTCTCTAGGAACAATAGAGCGCTCTGCCAAGGACGCATTCACCTGATTTAAGTTCAGAAAACTAAACCCCGCCTCAAGTGCGCTCTGTCAATGGCGCATTCTCTAGGGACAATAGAGCGCTCTGCCAGTAACGCATTCACCTGGTTAATAATCCCGAGCCTACGGCTATAAACACTCACCACTTTCATGGATCACTCGACACATGCCCGCGTCTACCATATCAAGTTGATCACACCATCACATAACACAATCGATAACAAAACATGGCAACACGAGATACACATATCAAGCCAAACATTTATCATAGCAATGAAACCACACATGCATAGCAGAATATAGGATGAGAAAAATCAAAAGTGCAAACTTGCCTTGAACGGTGCTGAAGTACTCTAACGATTAATTCCGATCCGCTTCACACTCCAGACAATCTATATGATAACGAAGGCACCGATAAATAAACCGTACTCACATAACACCACAATAAAGTCAACAGCAAAGAATTTAAATAAAAACTTAAATAACAGAATATATCAGTAGTTATATAATATCTACATGCTAGTAGGATCACAATGCAAAAAAAGAATCAACTAAATTGGATAAACGGTTTGAAAGATATGGCCTCCGGAAGTTTGAATTCAAATTTGAGCAAATTCAAATTTTAGCAGTGCAAAAGTTTGAAATTTTGGTTCTACAATATTCTCCTGGTCTCTACGAGTACACAGGAAAAAGAAACGATGAATTTGGAGTTACAGATCTCAAGATATACCTAAATGAAAATTTGGTATGGAATACGCAAAGAAAAATTATGCCATAAAAGCGTTACGGAAAGAAGCGCGGCAACCTTGTGGATGTGCCACGTGGCGAGATGCTGATTGGCTGGAGTTTGTTTGCTGCAGTGGATAAAGAGAGGACGGCCGCAGCATAACAGATAACGGTTCGGCTAAAATAAAAATAAACACAGATCTAATCTTGGCGTTTACGTAAGATCGGGCGGCCGCTGTTGCTCACCGGAGAAGAACAGAGGATGGCCGCGGACTTGAGGAAGAACGGCGCTGGGCGGCTTTCGGCGGTGATGGTGGCACCTGCTCCAGTGGTCTCAGACTCGGAGGATAGCGACGGGCGAGGATCTTTTGCGGTCTCGACACGTCCTCGGTGGCGTCGGGCGGCGAGACGACGGCAGAGGGTGGTCGAGCTCAGCGGTGGCTGTGATCTTCGGATCGAGGTCCTGGCGCTTGGTTTGGTACTCCCCTATGCGAGGTAGAGGGTCAAGGCGATAGCAGAGATCAAGGCGGAATTAACAGGGGTAATAGTAGGTGTTGGGAACCTTCCGCGTCGACGAAAGCAACGACGGCGGAGGTCAGCAGCGGTGGAACTCCGGCGAGATCCAGCGGCGAGTTATAGGGCACAGCAGCGATGGATTTCGTGAAAAATCGGCAGATAAGATCAAGGGGATTATTTATAGAGTAGTTCCCTTGCGAGAGGGACGAGATCCAAGCCGAATCGGCGAGGATTTGGATCGCGAAGTGGTCTCCAGGAAGAACACGGGAAGGAGAGAGATGACATGTGGGTCAGCCTCGTCGGTAACACAGGAGAGAGAGGAAAAAACAAAGAAAAGAGGGGTTGGGGCGTGGGCTGCTTGCTCAGTGAAAATGGGCCTCCGACTGTCAGTGCGCCTGCAGACGACAGCTGCTGCAGCTTCAGCGCTCACTTGGTATGACGAGGATAACGGCTGAGGCCCCGACGCATGATAAAAGCTGGGAATTAATGACATTTATATTTATACTATATCTGAGAACATGCATTTGACAAAAATAAAATACCTAGTGACTTCCTAAATATACCACAACACACAAGAAAATATTTTTACTACTACAAAATACCGTGAACATTTTTAAAACACAAATGCACTAAAATAAATATATTTAATGCGATACAAGCATATAAAGAATATGATAACAACTATAAAATAATTTTGAGATACTACCAAGCCAAATTTATTTAGGTAGACACGAGAATATATTCTTAGCATTTTCCAAATATAATTAATAGGGAGAAGTCATATTATCTCCACTCCAAATACTTTGCCTTATTGGAAAACACTTTGAATATTCAGGAAATTTAAATAAGCATAGAAATCATGATGAAAAGAATGATACTATTAACATTCCAAATTTTAAAAATTTGGGATGTTACATGCACCTCAAATCGCCGCCCGTGACACTCTCACATAATAATGAGTGGGGTTGTACATGCCCCAAAGTCTCCTGAGCGCCGCCCTTGGGTCTCATGGGGGCTCCCACCCATGTCCAAGTGGAAGCACCATGCTCTGTGCTGGCAGTCGACACTGTCCCCCAATGACTGCCCACGCTCAGTGGAAGCACTGAGCTCCGCGCTGGTGAGAAGACTAGTGTAAGCGCCGGACGTAGCTGTCTTCTTTTCTCTCTTTTGTAACCGGATTTGCTGCCTTTAGAATGAAGTTTGGAGTTTCATGCACTTTTTAAAATAAAAGGGGGGAATTTTTTGATCTGCGGTGTTTTCTTGTTCTTCGATTTATGTTTGCGAGGCACGGCTCCTGCCTGCTGCTCCCCCCCCTCCCCCCGCCCCGCAAGCGCCCCGCGATCGGGGGCTGGGTGTGGCGAGCGCATCTGAGCTAGCCTGATCAGCATCAAGGCCCCCTCGGGGCTAAGGGCATAACTAACAAAGGCCCTCCTCAGCACACACCCTGCCAAAGCTTTGGCGTTTGGCTCCTCGCGCGGCGCTCTCGAGCGAACCAGCAGGCACACACCATGCCTGACATCTGGCTTTGGGCCTCAGGGGCACTCAGCACCGGGTGACCCCCACAATCTCATGAAGCTCGGTGCCAGGCGAAGACACACCATGAGGCCTTAAGCTCTCGCAAGCCGCTCCTGAGCTTCCACGGATCGGGGGCCCCGGAGGGCTCGCCTCAGGAGAAGCACGTCTCTGCGACACAAGAACCCGTCCAAGGCCGCGAACACAAAGATAATCCATGCCAACTACTCTGGTCGGGAGCCCTTCGGCTCACGACGACACATTTTGAAATTAATCTAGAGGGCATATCATTGTTTCATACATTACAGGGGAGCCCCCTCCAAAAACTACTTTCACGCCCTGCAGGGCCGTACCCGAAATCTTGGCAGGAAAGCAGGGAAATACAAGCCTAGTGGGATGTGCTACCGCCGGCATCGCCGTCATCGTCATCACCATAAGCTCCGCCCTCTTTGGTCGAAAGTGCAGCCACGTCGTCAGCGAGGGCGAATTCCTTGGTCAGGTCATCCACCCAACTCGCCAGCTCTCCCTAGGTTACACTAGGCACGGGGGCTATCGTGGCGTTGAAGTCGGAGTCTGGAATGAGGCTAAGAAGGTAGCTGAAGACGAGAGAGAACACGTGCCCAAGAAGGTCTCGGCTCTTCTCTTCGATGAGCTACCATGCCCTTGCGGCTTTCCCTTCGAGGCAGGTTTCGACCTGGGTGAAGAAGCGAAGGTATCCAGCATCATCAGCTTTGTACGGCGGATGATGCTCTCGTCGCAGATGGTGCCCAAGGCCCGGTTGGCCCTAACCCGAAGGTCCTCGAGCATCGAGGAACGCTCGAACTACAACGTTCGGCGGCGGCCCGCCTCGTCCAAAGCTCTCTACACAAGGGACGTGACACCCGCGACCAGCCGATGAAGTGAGTACAGATCAACCTCAACGGTGGCCCGGGCTTCTGTGGTGGCCTTTTCGCGCTGCTCTGTTGCGGCCAGCTCCACCTTGAGGGCATCGGCCTTGCCCTGCAGCTTGACTTGCCACTTCTTGAAGCGAGTCTCCTCGAGCCCCATCTTTCGGCGGTATTCTTTGACAAGGGCTTTGCGGATCCCGCCACCTTTCGGTCGACCTCCCGATGAATTCTCGCCTCCCGGGAGGCAAGTCCATCCTCGGCCGTGGCTACTTGGTGTTCCATCACTTCCAGTCGCTCGCGCTTCTGGCTTTGCTCCAAGGACTCGAGCGCCAGTGCATCCTTGCGCACCTGCACTCCCTTCTCGTCTGTAGGGGGCCGCCTGGCGGCGCCACCGGGGCGGCTCTACGCATCTGGACTTGCCGCTCAAGGACAGCATTCGAGGCTTGGAGCTCCCTCTCGCGCTCCTCGGCTGCCTCATGGCGATGGTCCGCGGCCCTGGCCTCCTCCAGCGCATGGGCGCAAGTCTCCCGAAAAGCTACAAGAGACTCCTCAGCCTCCGTGCGGGCGTGCTCGTACCGCAGGTACCCGAGGTTGATGGTGACTTTCAGTTGATGCCATTCGCGTGCCAGGCAGAGGCCTTCTGCCTCGAGGCATGTGTCAACGTCGGGAAGCTCTGCCCTGAGCCGGCCTAGCGCACTCATCCCTTCCCGGAGAAGGTCGTGAAGGACATCACTGTGAAAGCACAAGTGCTCCCTGGGTGGTTTTGGTAATTAATGTCAACATATCTCTTGTTGGACTAATGATTTCATCTAGTGTATCTCAGACAAGTTCAACAGATGGAGTGGTGTGGACAAGAGGATGTGGAACCCCTTCAAGGTGCTAAAGACAAAGGATTGGCTCAAGCTCAAAATCTCAAGACTCTACATTTTACTTTTAGTGATCCAAGATCACATTGAGTCCATAGGAAAGCCAATACTATTAAAAGGGGATGAGGTGTTGCTTAATGGCTCACTTGCTCAAAGTGCTTAGTGATATGCTCCATAACCCTCAACCGCTTTCTCACATCCACATATGTCCCAAACCAAAAGTCAAACTCAGCCCCACCGAAACTTTCTATCCGGCGCCATCGAGTTCAGTTGACATAGCCACTGCCACAAACCCTAGTCACTTCGGTTTCACTGATAGGGATCTCGGTCTCACTGAGATGGGATTGCAAACTCTCTGTTTCCCTTCGTAACGTTTTGGTCCAATCGATATGAGCAATCGGTCCAACCGAGTTCGCAATGCAAAATCTCTGTTTCCCCTTCGTAACGTTTCGGTCCAACCGAGATGAGCGAATCGGTCCCACCGAGTTTGCCAGATCAACTCTCTGTTAGCCTGCTACCAAAATCGGTCCCACCGAGTTTGTGTAATCGGTCTCACCGAGATTACGTTATGCCCTAACCCTAATGAAAAATCGGTCCCACTGAGTTGACATGTCGGTCCCACCGAAATGCCTAACGGTCATATTATGAACTGAATCGGTCTGACCAAGTTTTCTGATTCGGTCCCACCGAGTTTGGTGAATTGTATGGAGGCTATATATACCCCTCGACCCACTCTTCATTCATTGAGAGAGCCATCAGAACATGCCTACACTTCCAACATACATTTTCTGAGAGAGAACCACCTACACTTGTGTTGAGGTCAAGATATTCCATTCCAACCACATAAATCATGATCTCTAGCCTTCCCCAAGTTGCTTTCCATTCAAATCATCTTTCCATCAAATCCAATCCTATGAGAGAGAGTTGACTGTTGGGGAGACTATCATTTTGAAGCACAAGAGCAAGGAGTTCATCATCAACACACCATATATTACCTTTTGGAGAGTGGTGTCTCCTAGATTGGTTAGGTGTCACTTGGGAGCCTCCGTCAAGATTGTGGAGTTGAACCAAGGAGTTTGTACGGGCAAGGAGATCGCCTACTTCGTGAAGATCTACCCTAGTGAGGCAAGTCCTTCGCTGGTGACGGCCATGGTGGGATAGACAAGGTTGCTTCTTCGTGGACCCTTCGTGGGTGGAGCCCTCCGTGGACTCGCTCAATCATTACCCTTCGTGGGTTGAAGTCTCCATCATCGTGGATGTACGATAGCACCACCTATCGGAACCACGGATAAAAAATATCTGAGTCTACATTGTGTTTGCACACTCCAATCCCATCGTGGATGAAGAAGGCCGAGAAGAAGAATAAGAGGATGAAGAAGATGTTTCACCCCGATCAAAACAAAAGCTCTCACGAGTTCGAGCAATAGTCTCAAGAGACCATCCCGTCAAACAAATCTTAAATGATATCCAAACTGGGAGAATCACTCGCTCTAAAACTCGTTTGGCTAATTTTTGTGAACAATATTCATTCATCTCTAGCATTGAACCTATGAAGGTTGAAGAAGCATTGGAATATCTGGATTGGATAAATGCTATGCATGAAGAGCTACACAACTTTGAGAGAAATCAAGTGTGGACATGGGTCGAGAAGCCCGACAACAACCACAACATCATAGGTACCAAATGGGTGTTTCGCAACAAGCAAGACAAACATGGTCAAGTCGTTTGCAATAAAGCACATCTCATCGCCCAAGGCTACACTCAAGTCGAAGGTATGGACTACGGTGAGACATATGCCCCCTTGCTAGACTTGAGTCCATCCGCATCTTACTTGCCTATGCTAATCACCATGATATCACCTTGTACCAAATGGACATTAAAAGTGCCTTTCTAAATGGTGAAATTGAGGAGGAAGTTTATGTTAAACAACCTCCTGGCTTTGTCAATCCTAATAAACCCGGTCATGTTTACAAACTTCACAAAGCTCTTTATGGTCTTAAACAAGCTCCTAGAGCATGGTATAAATGCTTGACCAAGTTCCTTATTGAAAAAGGCTTTGAAATTGGAAAAATAAATTTTACTCTTTTTACTAAAAGGGTTAATGGTGAATTATTTGTGTGCCAAATTTATGTTGATGATATCATATTTTGTTCGACTAACCCTCATTTTAGTGAAAAGTTTGGGAAGCTAATATCGAAGAAGTTTGAGATGTCTATGTTGAGTGAACTCAAGTTCTTTCTTGGTTTGCAAATTAAGCAAACTAAGGAAGGCACCTTTGTTTCTCAAACCAAGTACACCAAGGACTTATTCAATAAGTTCAACATGCAAGAAAGCAACGGTATGAAAACTCCCATGCCTACTAGTGGACATCTTGACTTGACCAAGGATGGCAAATCCGTTAACCAAAAGGTTTACCGATCTATGATTGGTTCATTGTTATATGCCTCCCGTCCCGACATTATGCTAAGTGTGTGCATGTGTGCATGATATCAAGCGGCCCCCAAAGAATGTGAAAAGGATCGTGAGATACTTAATACATACACCAAATTTTGGCATTTGATATCCTAAGAGGTCTTATTATGATCTTGTTGGCTATTTCGATTCGGACTATGCTGGAGACAAGATTGATAGAAAGTCCACTTCGGGTACTTGTCAATTTCTTGGTAGATCTCTTGTGTCTTGGTCCTCCATGAAACAAAACTCGATATCCTTATCCACCGCCGAAGCGGAATACATTGCCGCCGGTTCATGTTGTGCTCAGTTACTTTGGATGACCCAAACTCTTAAAGATTATGGGATCAATGTGAAACATGTGTCGTTGCTTTGTGACAATGAGAGTGCTATTAAGATTGCTCACATCCCGTGCAACATTATCGAAGTAAGCATATTGAACTTCGTCATCATTTTATTCGAGATCATGTTCCTAAAGGGGACATTGATCTTAAGCATGTTCGTACCGATAAGCAATTGGCAGATATATTCACCAAACCGCTTGATGAGAAAGTCTTTTGCCGTTTGAGAGGTGAATTGAACATCATTGATGCTTCAAACTTGGAGTAGGAACTCCTTTTGTTTACAAGCAAGACATGAGCCTATGACTAATCCTTGACTTTTTCTCTTATGATGATTATCATATATCTTGGATACATTTGTACCCTTGCTTGCTATCTAAGCCTTGTAGGTACTTGGATGAATCTAAATCCATGGAATTGCAACTCACTCATATCTTGAGCAATCTCTACATCACCGAGTCACTACACCGTGGTGGTTGAAGACAAGGAAGCATGAAACCCTTCAACACATCCTTTGACAAATTCTATATATCAAATTTCATTTGGTATCAAATTTCATGATTGTCATGTTGGATACACAAGTGCTCTTCCTTGCAAGACTAACCCATGCAGGTAGATGAACTCAAATCCAAGTGGCGCTCCCAATTCTTGATGAGCTAAATCAACCTTGAGCAACCCACACAAGTTCAACTACATGATCAGAATCAACACCACCACCCAACGTATGCTATTCCATCTTAGAGAAACTTTACCCAAGCCATGGGTCAAAGCAGCTCAACAAGATGTGAATACATCAAGATTCTTAAACGAAAAATGGTAACCCCATTTTGAGCTTAAACGATGAGTATGACTTATGATCAAGTGTTCTCACTTGACTCCACAGTCAATATACTCTAACATAGGTGACTTTGTTACTGCCCAATTCTAGATGAAGTTCTCTAATGTTTCTCTGAGTTCTTGCATTTATCCCTTGCATATTTATTTCCCTTCTTTATAAACAAAAAAACTTCATCTAGATTTTCTTTTCTCTGTTTTGTTCTGGATTTATTGCATCAAATTCATTGCAAATCCTTCAGTTAATTCCTTGCAAATCTTTGTGAGATCTTATTTGCCTAGTGAGCTGAGGTGCCTATTTCTCTTTTTTTGTGTTGACCTCGGTCCCACCGGTTTGTCACTTTTAGTCCAGCCGAACCCGTTCGGTGCAACCGAAGAAAACAACTCGGTGTCACCGATTGCACTACAGAAAAGACAATTTTCCACTTGTTCCTGCACTTTTGTTCCAGCTCCACTCAATGATTCTTGTCCTCTACCAGCATCACATTTTATATGCTGCTTTGCTCTGTGACTCAAGGACCAAACCTATTTTGACTCACACTCCAGAAGATCCCTTCTTGGAAATTGATGTCAAAGGGGGAGAGAAAGAGACCACATCAAAGCTTATTCTCTTCAAAAGGGGGACAGAGAGAGAAAAAGGGAGAGAGAAGTAATCACATCAAAGGCCCCAGTTGTTTGGTGTTCAAGAGGAGAGAAGTCACATGTCTTTAAGAGGGGAAAGACATGTTTGTGTTATGCTTCTGTGATCTGATCTGTTTTGCTCTGATTTTGTTTCCCTATGTTCTCCCATTATCGAATATAAGATTCAGGGGGAGAAAGACTGCTAGGGAAGGATATCCTTGAATTCATTGCATATCTTTTTATCCCTGGGGACATGCCTATATCAAATAGAGTACCTAGTACTCACTCTCTACATGTCATCCCACTCTTGGTACTCTTGTGGTTCTTTTGTTTGCTCTGTCTAGCAGATATATCTGCGTTATCTAACCTTGTTTACTCAGGTTCATCTCTTCCTAAGCCAGCTCAAGACCACAAGGTAAGTATATGCATCACACTCATGTGCATGAAGATCTCTTGCTATTGTACATATTGTTTGCAAGAAGGAATCATGAGCATGAAGTTACACTTCATATATTCACATCATTTGCTCTGATGCATATAGCCAAGATAAATTTAACTCATTGCTTGTTCTGTCATGTTTATGCATTCACATGCTCATAATTTGCATATTGACTTGAGTGCATACTTGTAGGGGAAGCCAATGCATGTTAAATGTCTTTCCAAAGCTTTACCTGCTATTCTCTTTATCTTTACCTTAAGCTTTGATGTATGTTGTCATCAATTACGAAAAAGGGGGAGATTGAAAGCACAAGTGCTCCCTGGGTGGTTTTGGTAATTATTGTCAACATATCTCTTGTTGGACTAATGTTTTCATCTAGTGTATCTCAGACAAGTTCAACAGATGGAGTGGCGTGGACAAGAGGATGTGGAACCCCTTCAAGGTGCTAAATACAAAGGATTGGCTCAAGCTCAAAAGCTCAAGACTCTACATTTTACTTTTAGTGATCCAAGATCACATTGTGTCCTTAGGAAAGCCGATACTATTAAAAGGGGATGAGGTGTTGCTTAATGGCTCACTTGCTCAAAGTGCTTAGTGATATGCTCCAAAACTCTCAACCACTTTCTCACATCCACATATGTCCCAAACCAAAAGTCAAACTCGGCCCCACCGAAACTTTCTATCCGGCGCCACCGAGTTTAGTTGACATAGCCACTGCCACAAACCCTAGTCACTTCGGTTTCACCGATAGGGATCTCGGTCTCACAGAGATGGGATTGCAAACTCTCTGTTTCCCTTCATAACATTTCGGTCCTACCGAGATGAGCGATCGGTCCCACCGAGTTTGCAATGCAAACTCTCTGTTTCCCCTTCGTAACATTTCGGTCCAACTGAGATGAGCGAATCGGTCCCACCGAGTTTGCCTGACCAACTCTCTGTTAGCCTGTTACCAAAATCGGTCCCACCGAGTTTGTGTAATTGGTCTCACCGAGATTACGTTACGTCCTAACCCTAATGAAATCGGTCCCACCGAAATGCCTAACGGTCACATTATGAACTGAATCGGTCTGGCTGAGTTTTCTGATTCGGTCCCACCGAGTTTGGTGAATTGTGTGTAACGGTTAGATTTTGTGTGGAGGCTATATATACCCCTCCACCCACTCTCCATTCGTGGAGAGGGCCATCAGAACATGCCTACACTTCCAACATACATTTTCTGAGAGAGAACCACCTACACATGTGTTGAGGTCAAGATATTCCATTCCAACCACATAAATCTTGATCTCTAGCCTTCCCCAAGTTGCTTTCCACTCAAATCATCTTTCCATCAAATCCAATCCTATGAGAGAGAGTTGAGTGTTGGGCAGACTATCATTTTGAAGCACAAGAGCAAGGAGTTCATCATCAACACACCATCTATTACCTTTTGGAGAGTGGTGTCTCCTAGATTGGTTAGTTATCACTTGGGAGCCTCCGTCAAGATTGTGGAGTTGGACCAGGGAGTTTGTACGGTCAAGGAGATCGCCTACTTCGTGAAGATCTACCCTAGTGAGGCAAGTCCTTCGTGGGCGACGGCCATGGTGGGATAGACAAGGTTGCTTCTTCGTGGACCCTTCATGGGTGGAGGCCTCCGTCGACTCGCGCAACCATTACCCTTAGTGGGTTGAAGTCTCCATAAATGTGGATGTACGATAGCACCACCTATCGGAACCACAGATAAAAAATCTCCGAGTCTAGAGTGCGTTTGCACACTCCAATCCCATCCCTTCACATTCTTGCAATTTGCATGCTTTACTTTCCACTGCTCATATACTCTTGTCATGATTGCTTGATATGTATTGTGAATGTTTAAACATGTGCTAAAACTCCACCTCAACTCAAAGAAATTAAAAACTGCAACTTTTCTTGCTTAGAGTCTATTCACCCCCCTCTAGACACCTCTTCTCGATCCTTTCACACTGCGCCCATGTGCGAGCTCCAATGCTCGGTTGGGCCCTTCCTCCGCGCTCTGGTCCGTCGAAGGGGCACGGTAGGGGGCCGGTGGCCGGAGCTCCTCTGACTGCTTCCCGGACCTCGGCCTGGTCACGGCGTGGTCTAGTCACCCAACCACCGATGAGAACAAATGGAGGGATCCTCGGAACGACCTCCGTGCCCCAGAAGGTGCTCTGGAAGAGGGACGCCGGAAGAACAGGCTCACGGCCCTCTAGCGACGGCCTTGGCTCATGGACCAGCACCACCTTACACGTGGTTGTCTGGCTCGGGAGGTCTGGGGTCGCGCTCCTAGCGGGCTCACCAACGCGACGAAAGGGATCCTGAGGGGCAAAAGTCAGTGGAGGAGGCGATATGCGAGAATCCAGGAGGGCAAGGTACTGACTCATCCACAACTATCCACTTCCTCTGTTTCAGGGCTCATGGGGCATCGCCATAGCACCTCCCAAGCCCCTTCCTCTTTTGGGATACCCTGTGGTTTGGAAGTGGTACGCTGAAGGTTGGTGCGTTGCCCCTCATGGCGGGGACGGCAGTCGCATCCATGGGTGGGGCTCCCCCCCCCCCCATGCTTCCTGCGAGGATGTAGACCATCGCCTCGGGTGCCCTCTGTGGCGCCTGCCCTCCAGCAGCCACCTCAGGAGCACTGGTGCCTACCCTCCAGCATCCACCTCAGGAGCGCTCGACGGCTCTCGTCCCCCAGCGACCACCTCTGGGGCGCGTGCCACGGGATCAACAAGCATGGGAGCCACCGAGATGGGGTTCTCGCGAGGCCCCTCGTGGCCCTCGGGGAGCAACCCCCACTCGTCAAAGCGCGGCATCTTCTCTATGAAGCCCCCCCCCCCCCCCCGTTCAAGAAGTTGTACAAGGGGAACCCCTCGGTAAGGAGTGCAGCAGGCGCTGGATCGCCCATCAGGAGCTGGAGCACTGTGCAACGTCTTGGAAGGAAGCGAGGGCACCTGAACCCTCATGGGGTCATCGTGGCCGATGAAGGCCCACATTGGGCGAGAATGGCGCTGGAGCGGAGCGATGCGCCGCCGGACGAACTCCCTCACCACAATCAACATTGTCACCCCAGGCTCCTTTAGCTTGGCCAGCATGGACAAGACAGGTGCGAGCCGCCGGTCAACGAGCTCCACATGTCCCCAGACGGAGCTCGGCTCCGCTGGCACCAACGGAAGAAGGAGCAGGGGGCTGCGCAGAGTGGTGTCCACATACACCCACTGCTTCCGGAATCCCCTCACATCCGAATGGAGCGTCAAGTCGATGCAAGAGCCAGCTGTCGCCGCCACCACCTGGAATGACACGCACCCCAAGCACTATCTGTTGTCGACCAGATAGAGCGAGAAGAAATGGTGAAGCAAGGCCACAGAGGGAGCAAAACCCATGAGGGCCTCACACAAGCAAGCAAAAGCAGAGAGGAGGACAATGAATCATGGATCTAGACGCAGCGCATGGATCTGATAATGCGAGAGCACGGCGTTGAAGAAATCAGAGAAAGGGGGAACCAGGCCGGCCAGGAGGGCGTGGAGATGAAGGGGAATTTCGGTGGACTCCATGTCAACAAAGGCCCGGGACGCAAGCCAGGCCGTCGTCGCCTTCCACTCATTGGAATCGGCGATGAGGGCCTAACGGACCTTGTCCAGCCCCTCCTGGCTAATCACGATGGACCGGTCCAACACTGGCTCTGACCTCCGCAAGGGCTGCGCGCTCACGCGAGCTTTCCCCTTCTTCGACCTGGGAGCCATGACGGCGGATTGTTGGAGCTGGCATGGAATCTGGCGAAGGAGGCACGAGCTCACGGAAAAGAGGAGGAGCGAAGGATGAGCAAAACGGGCAATGATGGCTGGGCCGCGTTTGCCTAGCAGTTGTCAAGTCGGGAGGTTGCTGAGGTAGCATGGGGAGTGGAGACGCCCACGTCCCATCAAGCGCCACGCGTCGACTCAGTCCGCCGGAGATTGGGGCCTGCGGCGTTTCGCCCTTGCCCTTTGACTTCGCCTCGAAGCCAAGTCCGAGCGTGCCTTGGGCCCGGGGGCTACTGTCGACGATCTAGAACCAAGGTACCCAGACTTGCCTGCCTGTGGCCCATGGCGTGGCTCCATCGATGGCTGGTACGACCCATCTTCAACACCAGCAAGACAAGACCCTCGCGAGGGGCCAAGCCTCGTGAGGCGGACGACGCCAAGACCTCCAGAGGAAGCGGCCTCCCCAGGCTGGCTCCCGAGGAGCAGAAACTCCTATGCAGGCGCCCATCTCAATAGGTTTAGATGATGCAAGCCACGATGACCAAGGCCAGGCGGGCACCAGCGGGCGCTGAGCAGCAGGTTTCCTCTTTGGTACTAAGGAGGCAAGTGTAGGCGGGGTCCCGAGGAATCAGCCAAAGGTTTCCATTCCCGTGCTACAAGACCAAGACCACCAGGACGACAGGACGGATGTCATCGCCGAGCCCACCACAGCGTCACGACCAGAAGCTTTGCAGGCGAAGACCACCTTTTGTCAGGATAAGATGTACTACTTGTCCCCCTTCAAAATTGGCCACTGTGGGATCCGTTCCCACCTTCGTTTTGGAAGAAGAGGACCAAGGCCACTATAAATATAGCCTAGCCACCACCATAGTGGGGGATCGACTCCTCAGCTCAATCCCACACAAGAACAGACCTTGTGAGGTTGTTATTCCTCTATACAAGTTCATCCTTAGCCCCTCGCGAGGCTAATCCACCCCAAAGCAGGAGTAGGGTCTTACACCACAAGGTGGCCTGAACCTGGGTAAACAATTGTGTCCCTTTCTTTTCTTTTTCATCGAGCTAGGGCACGGGGGTGATGAACTGGTTGGCATGAGAGGTTGAGTTCTTCGCACACACACCCTAGATTTCGAACCTTTCTTGGGTCTGCGGAGCACTGAATCTGACGGAGATGTCTTTCTCCTTGGCGTTCAGAAGCGCTTCACGCTCCGCCAAACGGACTTCCCGGGCAGCGACATCCTCTTTCGCCATGGTTATCACCTCCTGTTGCCGCAGAAGGGTTTGGAACTGCTTGTTGTGCCACTCGTGCAGTTCACTGCCCTTGTCCCTCAGTTTTTGATCCATGTGACTGGCGGAGTTGCACTGCTCCTTGATCACCTGCCACTTCAGGCTGTATCTGCTCTGCATATCCTTGATGCATGTTACGATGGACTCTAGGAAGGATAGGTCCATGGCAGCACTGACTGAATCATCAGCCTTTTTAGCTTCCTGGAACAATGGTGCCACGATGCGCTGGATCTCTTCGTAAAAGTCTGCACTTACTGCCGCAGATGAGCCAGGGGCTCCAAGTCCAGGTTGGGCTAGAACCAATGCTAACTTGCTCAAAGATGGTTGTAGGGCTTCGGCCGAGGTGCCAAACGGGGGAAGAGGGCTCATAGTTTGAAGAGGGGCTTTCTCTTCAACCACTACCTCCGACCCTGGCACACTATCGGGGATCTACTCTGCTTCCTTTGGGGCCTCTTGGACATCCCCGGCAGTATGTTCTTGGCCCTCCGTGGTAGCAATCTTGGCAGCCTCCTCGGTAGCATCCTTGCCGATACTGGCCAGTTCTTCCAACAGCTCAGGTTCCTCAGCCAATGGAACTACAAGCAAGGACAACAAGCAATGATAAGACAGATACTATACATTGGTGAGCCAGAGACTTGAGGGAAAATAATACAAGCAACAGAATACAAAGAGTAAGTGGATTACCCGGAGATGTTTGTCGTGGGAGGACATCAGTTTCCCCGGTAACATTAGTTGCCAAGGCATGACCACTGCCCCCTTCCTCGGTATCCATAACATCAGCATGGGCCGATCCTTCAGTAGAGGCCCTTGCTGGGGATTTCTCGGCTTGGACATCGGGCAAGGTGGACCCCTCCTGGAGAGCCTCGCTCTGGACAATTTCCATCTCTTCCTTAGCAGGAGATGGGACACGCTCTTCCACGCCTCCCTTGTGGGAGAAACATGTCCCATGCCTTCGTGTCAGGGGCTGGGTCGAGAGCTTGGCGCTGGATCATTCATGCTACCTCCCGCCAAACCAGTGCCCTCCGAAGGCCCGGACGATTCCACTTGTTTGGATCGTTTGGACCGGTGGATGAGGATTTCTTCTTCATCTATATAAAAGACAACCAGCAAGAATTGATCAGCAAACCAACAAGTGCATGCCGCTTCGACAAGAGAAAATAGTGTTTTCCTTACTCTGAATCGATGAGCATGGAGCCCATCGCGTACCCCATAGGTGGCGGGGTCGCTCTGTTCCTCTTCAGGGCCGGGGCAAAAGTGCTTCCCAGCAACTTCAAGCTCTTTTGAGGGGCCGGGGGCTCCGACGAGGATGATCTACGTGAGGAGCTCTTCCCTGATTGGGAGCTAGGGTCGACCCTCATGACCGCTCGTTGCTTGGCATGAGGGCTCGTGGCCTCAGAAAGGTGAGAAGAATGGCGGCGCGCCACATCCGGCCTAGCGCGCTTAGAGGCAACCTTCTTCACCCTCTTGGTGACGGGTGCAGGAACAGGGGACGCTGCTCCCCGGCTAGCCCGCCTACGAGGGCGCTGTTCCAAGTTTGGTTTCGAGGCTTGAGGGCCCGTTGCGAGCCACTCCTCTTCAGGCTGCTCCGCTTCGTCAGCATCATCCCCTTCTTGGGCCTCTGCTGTCGTGGCATAAAGAGCTTCAGACTCGCCAGACTCATCCCCGGCAGCCTCCTCCGCGACGCGCCCCTCACTGCTTCGTCTTCAGCCTCCTCCTCATCCTCTCCTCTAGGCCACGTCTCCCC
Source organism: Aegilops bicornis (assembly GCA_021605145.1). Taxonomy (NCBI): domain Eukaryota; kingdom Viridiplantae; phylum Streptophyta; class Magnoliopsida; order Poales; family Poaceae; genus Aegilops; species Aegilops bicornis. The sequence goes on from CM038673.1 coordinate 275,463,955, forward strand.
GGCATCTCGGATCGCCTTGTCGTCCTCAATCCGCCTCCTGATGAACTCTGCTTCTACCATGGAGGTGCGCTTGAACATATTACCCTCTACCCTAGAAGCCCTTTCTTCCAGGTTGGAAACCTACTCGATCTCTACATCAAGCTCAAGTAGTTGCCAATCGGCCTCAACTCCATAAGCATTGTAGTCAGGCATCCACTTCAAAATCTGGCCCAAGGCAGAGTTGATATTCAGCGGGACAGCCCTTGCGGCAAGTTAAACGGCCTAAGTCTAACGAATAGCTGTCCGCACATCCAGCCGTGGCCGTAAATGGACAAATTCTTGGTAAGGCCTGGATAAAGGCGCATCCTGTCCGCAGCATCTCCATACCGCCAGGCGAACTTGTCCCTTTTCTGCAGCACGCGATGCGGCGTTGGAGGAAGTCAGCCCCCACCTGTTCGATGGTTAGCCCGGCAGCTTTGAGACGGGCGATCCTGTTCAGTGCTGGGCGAAGCCTGTCATCAGTAAGGCCTGGCTTCCCCCAATCACTGCCGCATGCAACACACTCCATCCATGCCCGGCAGTACTCTGGAGCATCCACGTCCTGAATCCAGAACCAATCTACCCTCCATTCTTCCCATCTACTGCGCTGCTGACCCGGAAGGTAATCCCAAACATTCCTTTTGTCCCAGGGGATGCAACTTATATTCCCTGAGTGGTGAGTCTTGTCTTCGAGCCGCGGGACAAAGAAGTGCCTGAACAGATCCACATTGGGGGCAACTCCGATGAAGTTCTCCCACAGATGCACAAAAATCGCTATGCACGCCATTGCATTTGGCGTGAAATCCAAAAGATGGAATTCGTACACCACCATCATCACCTCAAAGAAATCTGGGAAAGGGGGGTTGAGGCCGCAGAGGAAGTACGCATAGAAAAAGTGGCATGAATATGGCGGGTCCTCTTTGCCCTCCGGCAAAACCATGGGCCTGCCATGCCGTTTTGGGACTTCCCTCCCCCACATGTATGCATACCTTGCGCCCAAGGCGTTGTTGTCCAAGCTCAATGGGAAGAATACCACGTCTTCTCCCCACTTCCTATCCAACTTAGTCGCTCTCTTCTTCTTCCGCTCCGCTGCCACTTCCTTCATGGTGGTCGCTCGCTTCCCCCTTGCGGCGGTTGGAAAGGGCGGAAGAACGGATGGGCCTTTTAGGCGAGTGTGGGCGAAGGAGCGGTCGCTTGGCTTGAGGAGGAAGATGATGGAGGGAGAAACGAGTGCGAATGAGTAGCGCCCTTTCACGTTTTCTCTTTTATGGGGAACGAATTTGGTGGGGTGGCTCTTTGCTACTTTCTCTTAGGAAGTTACCGTTTTACATTAAGTAATGGAGTCCCACGACCCCACGACATACAGTAATTACGCAGAGTGGACATTGAATTGAGTGGTCATCGTAACAAACAACTACACGCGCAGCACTTCCTCGACACGTGTCTGTGCACTGTTTGGGGCCTAACCCAACGTGGACACGGACACGTATGGATCAGGCCCAGGGGCTTCTGTCGGGGTACACCAACAGAGGTGTATGTTTCCCCTAACTTTTGCATGGACAGTAGACCTCCAACCCGGCAGCACCAAGCTCCCAAGCCAGAGAGATAGCTCTTTGAGGATCAAAGAGTGGATCAAGAAAACCAAGACAAGCCAAGGGAACAAGATGTCCCTAAGAAAAGACCTCCCTTACCGGGCTGGCCAGCCTGGTCAGGTTGACGCCTCACCAAGGACAAGTCCCAAGATTTCCCCGGCATGCTTGCCGGGGCCGCCAAGGGAAAAATCTCCCCGCCAAGACTCCATCGCTCCACCACACAGCGATGCAAGTCACTTGTTAGTCCGGTGTCGAGCCCCCAAGTGATTAAGTGGCTGTCATTTGGCATGTGGCAACCATTTGGAAGGGTGATTCCCCCTATATGACATTCATCCAGAGGCGTGTCATGCAGACAGGAAGAAGATGATTAAGCGGCGCGGCAGGCCTGTCGGGCTACATCCTCAGCGTGACACCTAGTAGTGCATTAAATGCACTTTGTCCTAACTGCCAGAGTTAGGTATGATTGCACCGTTGGCTATTTAATCAGTAGATAATGGTTGTTTTGCCACTGTGGTAACCCCTTAGTCTATAAAAGGAGGGCCATGGCAACCTAAAAAAGGATTCAGACCCTTGTACACTCATATGCGTGTAGCTACTCTTCCCGAGGCGACCTTTCCGGGCATGAGCGCTGCATGTCCACCACGGTTCTCCCTTCAATCCGCCAAAGCAGGTGTAGGGGTTTACGCTTCTTAGCGGCCTGAACCTGGGTAAAAACTACCATCATCACCACTATCACCGCAACAGGAGGATACGTTCCAAGATGAACGTCTGCTTGCCAAGACTGTAAATGAGCTATACACCTTGGCGGAAAAATGTGCCCATACAGAGGAAGGGAGGCAGCTCCCCGAAGAAGAGGACTGCATCGAAGTTGACTCAGAAGATGACGACGATGTCGCTAACCCGAAGAGGAAGAATAAAAAGCCCAACAAGAAGCGCAAGGAAAAGTGTCGGCGTTCTGGGAAAGGGGGTACCCAGACTTGCCTGCCTGCGGCCCAAGGCGTGGCTTCACCGACGGCCCGGTACGGCCCAGCTTCAGCATCAACAACGCAAGACCCTTGCGAGGGGCCAAGCCTCGCGAGGCGGACGACATCAAGACCTCCACGAGGAGCGGCCTCCTTGGTATGGCTCCCGAGGAGTAAGATTTCTATGCAAGCCTCACCTCGCGAGGTTCGGATGACGTGAGCCATGACGACCAAGGCCAGGAGGACGCCAGCTGGTGCAGTGTACCAGTTTCCTCTTTAGTGCTAAGGAGGCAAGCGCAGGCGCGGAGTCCCGAGGAATCAGCCAAAGGTTTCCATTCCAAAGGTAACAACACTGCCGGGCGCTCGGGAACGGGATCCCAGACTTGCTCGCTGCTGCCCACGGCGTGGCTATGCTAGCAGGTCGTACGACCCATCTTCATCGACAAGGCATTCAAGACCCTCGCGAGGGGCCAAGCCTCGCAGGGCGGACGATGCAGGACCTCCTTCGGAGCGGCCTCGCCAGGCAGGCTCACAAGGAGCGGAGATATCAAGGTGGGGGAAACCTCGCGAGACTCTCGTGGCATGAGCCATGACGATCAAGATCAGGCAGGCGCCAGCGCGCATAGCGTCCTTGTTTCCTCTTTGGTGCTAAGGAGGCCAGCGCAAGCGCGGAGTACCGAGGCATCAGGCAAAGGTTTCCATATCAGTGCAACGAGACCGAAGACCAGCAGGACGACAAGACGGAGGTCACCATGTGATACGTCTCCAACGTATCTATAATTTTTGATTGCTCCATGCTATATTATCTACTGTTTTGGACAATATTGGGCTGTATTTTCCACTTCTATATTTTTTTGGGACTAACCTACTAACTAGAGGCCCAGCCCAGAATTGCTGTTTTTTGCCTATTTCACAGTTTTAAAGAAACATAATATCAAACGGAGTCCAAACGGAATGAAACCTTCGGGAACGTGATTTTCTCACCGAACGTGATCCAGGAGACTTGGACGCTAAGTCAAGGAAGCTTCGAGGAGGTTACAAGGTAGGGAAGCGCGCCCACCCCCCAGGGCACGCCCACCCCCCAGGGCGGGACCTCTACCCTCGTGGGCCTCACGTTGCTCCACCGACGTACTTCTTCCTCCTATATATACCTACGTACCCCCAAACGATCAGATACGGAGCCAAAAACCTAATTCCACCGCCGCAACCTTCTCAGACTCCACGAGATCCCATCTTGGGGCCTGTTCTCGAGCTCACGGAGGGGGCATCCACCACGGAGGGCTTCTACATCAACACCATAGCCTCTCCGATGAAGTGTGAGTAGTTTACTTGGACCTTCGGGTCCATAGTTAGTAGCTAGATGGCTTCTTCTCTCTTTTGGATCTCAATACAATGTTCTCCCCTCTCTTGTGGAGATCTATTCGATGTAATCTTATTTTTTGCGGTGTGTTTGTTGAGACCGATGAATTGTGGGCTTATGATCAAGATTATCTATGAACAATATTTGAATCTTCTCTGAATTCTTTTATGTATGATTGGTTAACTTTGCAAGTCTCTTCGAATAATCAGTTTGGTTTGGCCTACTAGATTGGGTTTTCTTGCAATGGGAGAAGTGCTTAGCTTTGGGTTCAATCTTACGGTGTCCTTTCCTAGTGACAGTAGGGGCAGCAAGGCACGTATTGTATTGTTGCCATCGAGGATAACAAGAAGGTTTTTTTATCATATTGCATGAATTTATCCCTCTACATCATGTCATCTTGCTTAAGGCGTTTCTCTGTTTTCATGAACTTAATACTCTAGATGCATGGTGGATAGCGGTCGATAGTCGAGTAATAGTAGTAGATGCAGGCAAGAGTCGGTCTACTTGTCTCGGACGTGATGCCTATATACATGATCATACCTAGATATTCTCATAACTATGCTCAATTTTGTCAATTGCTCAACAGTAATTCGTTCACCCACCATAAAATACTTATGCTCTTGAGAGAAGCCACTAGTGAAACCTATGGTCCCCGGGTCTATCTCTATCATATTAATCTTCCATCACTTTATTTATTGACTTTGCCTTTTACTTTTATTTTATTTTACTTTGCATCTTTATCATAAAAATACAAAAAATATTATCTATCATCTCTATCAGATCTCACTCTCGTAAGTGACCGTGAAGGGATTGACAACCCCTAATCGCGTTGGTTGCGAGGAGTTATTTGCTTTGTGTAGGTACGAGGGACTCGCGCGTAACCTCCTACTGGATTGATACCTTGGTTCTCAAAAACTGAGGGAAATACTTACGCTACTGTGCTGCATCACCTTTCCTCTTCAAGGAAATCCAACGAAGTGCTCAAGAGGTAGCACCATGGAGCCCAAGACGGCGTCACCACCAGAGCCTTTTGCAGGCGAAGACCACTTTTGTCAGGATAGCTTGTACTAGATGTCCCCTTTCAAATTGCCCACCGTTGTTGGATCCCTTCCCGCTCAATATTTTGGGAGAGGACCTGGGCCTATATAAGCAGAACTAGCCACCATAGTAGAGGCAAGCAAGACGGAGCTAGTGAGATCTAGAGCCAATCCCTGGCCACACACCAAACACAAGAACACCTCAACCTCAGGAGGCCGTTCTTCCCCTTGTACTGTTCATCATCAGCCCTAGAGGCAATCCACCACCACCACACTGGAGTAGGGTATTACACCACGACGGTGGCCCGAACCAGTATAAATCTCGTGTCTTCTTGTGTTGCGAGTTCGTCGAGTTCGTCCGCGAGATCTTAGCGAGCTAGGGCGTAGATCGGTAGGGAGAGAACTTCGCGCGCACCAAAGAGTTCGAACCTTAAGGGTTTTGCCGGAACACCATATCCGACATTTGGTGCGCCAGGTAGGGGTGCCCCGGAGCTTCTTCTCCGCCAATCAACCTACCGACGCTCCGCGTCCATGATGTCCGGCGACCCAAGGGCTGACTCCGACCGCTGGGCATCCTGGCCGGCCCGGGCGGCACCACCTTCCCATGAAGACCTCAGCCCTGCGCTCCAAGGGGCCCGAGCGCCGCCCAACACAGCAGGGCGCGGGCGGCGTGGCGGAGCATCGTCCACCCTCACTCCATGAAAAAAGCGTGAGCCGCTGCAAGGCCTGCAAGCTACGCCGCGGCAACGGCGCCACACACACGGCGAGAGCAGGCGAACATGCAGGACGCGCTCACGGTGGCGCGGGAGTTGCTGCGGTGCCGGCTGATGGAGAGTGGCCGGGATGCCCTACTGGAAAGCGTCGCCGGGCTGCTGGACGCGGCGGCGTCAGGAGCGTCGTCCTTCTGTTATCTGCTTCCCTCTCAGGTCGCTACGGGATCTCACGGCAGGCCTCGCCGCAACCATGCGCCCTCAGGTGTGCCTGGGGGCTTCATCAGTACCAGCACGGCCGACGGCGCCGCGGGCTCCACCACCCACGTGCCGCCCGCGACAAGCATGGGCACGAGCATCGCCTCCCATGGTCCCAGTGAGATGCCGCGCTACCATCCTCAGGACGCCGCGTTAGGCCGGGCAACATGGAGTGTGGGGCACTATGGCGAGGTGTTCGGGGAACGGCCCCGGAAGCCTACTTGCCCCGCATGATGGACCAGGAGTACGCGCCGGATGACGACCCTGGCTTGTTCCTCAGAGAAGATTGGGATGAAGGGATGCAAGAAGTTGAAGCCTTCCAGGAACCGACGGGGAACCACGACGATCGCGCCAGCAACAACAACTACAGGGTACCACTAATCTCTCAGTAGCAGGCATATGCTAACCATGGGCTGCAAGTGAATCAGGTCACAGCATCGGTCGACGACCCCAACACGGCAGCATCCCTTACGCCGGGGGAAGCACGCTGGGACCCACACGGAGGGAGCCAGGAGCAAGGCCCCTCCCCACGTCGTGCGAAGCCAGGCAACGCCGGGAGGTAGGCCCTCTGCCGGGGAGGTGCCAGTGAGCCTTCCCCCGGCAGAGGACCCGTGGTTGCCGAGGGCACTGCTAGCGTCCCCTTTCCCCCCTTTGTGTCGTCCAGGTTGCTGGTCGGCTCAAAGGTGGTCGAGGGTGGCGCAAGGCGGGGCTCTCATCTGGCGATATGAAGCAAGGCCGGTTCCTGTGAAGAAGGCCCAGTGCCTCTGAAGCTCACCGCCCGTGACACTCTCACGTAATAATGAGTGCGGCTGTACATGCCCCGGAGTCTCAGGGGTGCCGGCCTCAGGCCCTGGGGCTCCCTCCAACGCCTAGTGGCAGCACTTAGCTCCGTGCTGGTGAGAAGACTCGAAGACCAGAGGACTAGACTAGGCGCCGGACGAGGCCATTTGCTTTGGATCTCTTCTTCTGCAGCCTTGATTTCTAGTTTTGGATTTAAGTTGAAGTCGAGTTTTCTTTGATGCGCGCGGGGGGTACCTTTTCTCGTTCGAGCGATTTATTACCGTCCGGCTCTTGCTTTGTCATGAAGCGCACGATCGTCGCCTCCCCCTCACGGGCCCCTCGTGAGCGGGGCTGGGCACAGCACATGTAGCACACGCGCCGATACCATTATTGGCACCTGATCCTTGCGAGGCCCACTCGGGTGAGTCTGCGGGCCCTTCAGGAATTCCTCAGGAGCTCGAGACCTCACGATCCCCTTCGAGGCGCACCGCGACCAAGGCAAACTGATGCGGCAAACCCGCTGCCAGACTTATGAATTCACAGAGGTACACATTCAGCTCGACGCAAAAGAATAAAGGCGTCGGTCTGCTTGCACGAGGGGCTCCCCCTCTCAAAATGCTCTCACAATCTTTAGGCGCCATGCCCAAGTTTTTGAGTACAGGATAAAATGACAAGATAACATGGGATTAGCCAGATATGTCACTTGCTACATTGCCCTCGAACGCGTCACTCGCGTCGACGTCGTCTTCGCTGTCACCATCACCGCCTTCGGCGATGCCTCCGTCGCCGTCGTCAACCACGTCACCTTTGCCCGTGACTACCACCACCATGTCGTGCTCGGAAGCAAAGGCTCTGACCAGCGCATCCATGTTGTCCTCCACCCACCGCGCCAGGTCGCCCCGGACGGCCTGTGGCACGGGGGCAATGGCGGCATCAAATTGAAAGTCGGGAAAGGTTTTCCGGAGATGGCTGAAGATGCGGGAGAACGCGCGCCCGAGCAGGCCCTGACTTCTCTCTTCCACGAGCTGGCGAGCGCTATCAGACCGGGCTTCCAGGCGCGTCACCATATTGGTGAAGAAGATCAGGTGGCTGGCATAGTCATTCGAGTGGGGGGGGGGGGTGGTGCATTCTCTTCGCAGATGAAGCCCAGGGTGGTGTTAGCCCAGTTCCGAAGGTCCTGAAGCATGGGGGCATGCTCGCGCTCCAGCGTACGTCGTTGAAGCACTTCCTCCCTGTTCTTCCGCGCGACGGCCTCGGCATCATCAACCCGTTTTTGAAGCAAAAGCAGCTCGTCGCGGGCGGAGGCCAAGTCCGCCTGCACCGTGACCAAGGCGGCAGCCGTGGCCTACCCACGTCTCTCTGCCTCGTCTAACCTGGGCCTGAGAGCGGCGGTCCTGCCCGCCTCCTTAGTTCCTGCAAGCTTCAGCTTCAGGTCGTACCGACCTTCAAGATCCGCGCGAACCCAGGCCACCTGTCGGTCGACTTCCTCCTGGACCTTGGCCTCGCGAGACCCGACGGCATCTTCCGCCTGAGCAACTTGATGCTCCCTCGTCTCCAGTTGCTCAAGCTCAAGGCTGTGCTCCACGGCTTCCAGAGCCAACTCCTCCGGACCTCCTCTTCTTCCGCGGGCGTCCCCCTCAGTGATGCAAGGGCGGCTCTGCGCGGTTCCACCTGGCGCTCGAGGGACGCGCTCCAAGCTTGGAGCTCCCACGCGCGCTTCTCTGCAGCCTCTCGACGATGGTCAGCCTCACGAGCCTCCTCCAAGGCCCGGGAGCAAGCCTCACGGAAAATCTTGAGGGACGCCTCGGCCTTCGCATTGTCAAGATCACCCTGGTAGCGGCCAAGGTTGATGGCCACCCTCAGCCTACGCCGTTCCTCCACCACCCGAAGACCTTCAGCCTCAAGGCGCGAGTCAACACCTGTGAGTTCTTTGCCGAGTTGGCTCATCACGTCCATCGCCTTCTGGAAGAGCTCATGACGAACGACGCTCCGCCAGCGTTCCAACTCCAACGCACGCCCCACCTCGTCCTCCGCCATGGGGGCCGCAGGCAGGGGTTAAGCGACGCACTCCCTCTCGGTAGGGGCCTGGGGGCTGGTGCTGCTCCAGGCGCTGGCCCGACCTCATGAGGGGCCTTGGCTGAACGGGGCCCGCCGCTTGAGGATGAGCTGAAGGCCTAAGCCAACCAGCTGCTGTTCATAACCAGAGGAGGAGTCCGGGGAACGCCCGCCAGGCTCCAAGCCAGACCGTGCAGGAAGGGCAACGAAGCCACAGATTCGAGGCTCCATGAAGGCGAGCGCACCCCCTCGGCTGGCCCAGCTCCAGGCGCGGCATGTAGGATCGGGGTGAACAAGGCCAACGGGGGTGCCGAGGGAGGCGAGGATGGCCTCTCAGAGGGCTCAACGGCCCTAGCAGAAGGGGTCCTAAAGAGCCAGCGTCAGGAAGGAAAGTAGCAACCAAGAAACCACAAGGTGCAGTACTTACTCGTCGACGGCGATGTACTTTCGACGCTTCAATGGCCCGAAGATATCGCTGCCACCCGGAGATCCTTTCCTCTTGCGGAGTTCCTCGAAGTCCAAACAAAGTTGTCCGAAGCGCTGAACATGGCGGCCAGTACGAGGTGTAGCCGGAGAAGCGCCTGAGAGAACAACTCCAGGAGTGCTTGGCTGCGGAGAACAGCCGAGCGCCGTCTCGCCGCGACCTCCCGAGGCCTCTGGAGTTTCAGCCTCGGGAGCCGCGTGCTGCGTCGCCTCGGCGACCAACGTCCCAGAATCGCGGGTTCCAGAGGACGACGCCCCAGGTGCCCCAGGCGGCGTCCGCACATCAGCACTCAAGCCGCCAGCATCTTGCTGCGCTCGCCCCCCTGCAGCCACGTTCAGGCGAGCTCGGCGCCGGTAGTAAGAAAGGGAACCACGCAGACAGGGTTCTCGCGGGACCCCACCAGGCCGTCCGGACGCAGCCCCCACGCGTCAAGGGGAGGCATGCTCCCTGCAAATTCAGCCTTGTTCTTGCAGCGATACAACAGACAGTTCTTCCCAGGAAAATCATCCGGCAAAGGGACACCCGTTAGGACCTTGAGCACCATTTGCCACGTCCCGAGAGGGAGCCCGGACTCCTGAAACCTCATATAGTCCTGACTGCTGAGCAAGGTCCACATCGGGCGAAAGTGGCGCTGAAGCGGAGCGATCCAGCGCTTGACGAATTCCTTCACCACCATAGGCGCGGTCATGCCGCGGTCCTTCAGCCTCCTCAACCTGAACCATATGGGAGCCAGACGGGGGCTCACAAGCCTCTCATGGCTCCAATCGGAGTGGGAAGCGGCAGGCGCTGACGGGGCATCGAGCAGGGGGCTGAGCACACCGGCGTCGACAAACACCCAAAGGGGCCGAAACTCGCTCGTGGATGCAGGAAGCTCGAAGTCGATCCCCGCGCCCGCTGTCGCGGCCATGGCCTGGAAGCTCACGCACCCTTAGCTTTGCCAGGGGGCAACTAGATGCAATCAGAAGAAATGCGGAGGAGGGCCACTGTCGGATATGGGGTTCCGGCAAAACCCATAATGTTTGAACTCCGGGGTGCACGCGAAGTTCTCTCCCTACCGATCTGCGCCCTAGCTCGCTAAGATCTCGCGGACGAACTCGACGAACTTGCAACATAAGAAGACACGAGATTCATACTGGTTCGGGCCACCGTTGTGGTGTAATACCATACTCCAGTGTGGTGGTGGTGGATTGCCTCTTGGGCTGATGATGAACAGTACAAGGGGAAGAACAGCCTCCTGAGGTTGAGGTGTTCTTGTGCTCTACCAACTAGTAGGTGCAAGGGTGGTGTGGATCCAATCCAAGATGATCTGCCCTACTGTGGTGGCTGGTTCTACTTATATAGGCCCTGGTCCTCTCCCCAAATATTGAGCGGGAAGGGAGCCAACAACGGCGGGCAATTTGAAAGGGGACAACCAGTACAAGCTATCCTGACAAAAGTGGTCTTCACCTGCAAAAGTCTCTGGTGGTGAGGCCGTCTTGGGCTCCATGGTGACCTCCATCTTGCCGTCCTGCTGGTCTTCAGTCTCGTTGCACCGATATGGAAACTTTTGCACTACAAAAAAAAGACACATCCATGACATTTTGGGCCGAACGAAATTTTTTTCTGTCATACATATGACACTTCTATGACGATAATTGTGACAAAACCCGGTATCATCATAGATGTGGTGGGCTCCTACTTCTATGACAAAAAATCATGACAGAAAATGGGCTTTTCGTCTTGGGCGGGCCGGAGACGCAGCTGCATGACATTCCTTGGCATGTCCATGATGGAAAAAACCACGGTAGAAGCGAGGGGGAGGAAAATTTCGGGAGTTGCCGGTTACGGTGGGAGGTCGGGGGCCGAGCGATGCGCGTTTCTCTCGTACACGTGCGAGGCGTTGGCTCTAACTGAACCCGAGCGAGGTGTTGGGCTCTAACTGAACCCGAGTGATTGCACTGCAGGCTACGCGTTACTGAAACCGAGTGATCGATCGATGGCTGTTAACTGAACCCGATGGAGCGATTCCTTCGCTATTGCTGCTAACTGAAGCCGATCGATTGGATGAACAGTGAGCGTTGTGGGGGGGTTGGATGAGCGATGGCGGTGGCGTTGCCTCTGGATGAACAAGACCCCGTGGTGTGGAGGGCTGGATGAACAGTAGACGGTGGAGGGGTGGCCGTGGAGGGGTGGTTGAACAGGACCCCGTGGTGTGTAGGGCTGGATGAACGGTAGAAGGTGGAGGAGTGCCCGTGGAGGGGTGGTTGAATAGTAACCGATGGAGTAGCGTGCAGTGGAGGCTAGATGAACAGGAGCCCATGGAGGCTGGAGGAGGTCGACGGTAGCCCGTGGAGGCTGGAGGAGGTCGACGGTAGCCCGTGGAGGCTGGAGGAGGTCGACGGTGGAGATTAACAGAATCCCGAGGAGTCCCGTTTTGCGTTACGCCACACCCCTCCCGATGAACAGGACCCCGTTTTCGACCGTAGCGCTCCAACACAAGTCTGTTTCGTCCGTTTTGCGGTACACCACACCCCTCCCGATCAACAGGACCCCAGTTTCGACCGTAGGAGGTCCGTTTCGTCCGTTTTGCGGTACGCCACACCCTCCTGATGAACCGGGCCAACGTTTCGACCGTAGGAGGTCCGTTTCCTCCATTTTGCGGTACGCCACACCCCTCCCGATCAACAGGACCCTGTTCCGAACATAGGAGTTCTATTTCCTCCGTTGTGCGGTACGCCAGGCCTCGTTTCCATCGCCTGTTCCATCCAAGCCCTCCCGATGAACATGACCACGCATTCCGTTCCGACCCAGCCAGTTGGCTCCCCATGAACACGACGACGACGCTGTTTCTCCGTTCCGACCCAGCCATGTACGTATGTGCGAGTAGGCATTCGAGACCCTGCCCGTATGTACGTACGTGAACGTATTTTCTTTCTTGCACCCTCGCCGCTGTACGTACGTGTACATGCTACGTGCGCGCCTCTACTACGACACGTGCGCGCCTCTACAACGACCAGTATGTATATGCATTACGTTCGCGACCAGAATGACAACGCTACGTACGCTTCGACCAGGTGGGTCCCGACTGTCAGGCACTTCCTTGCGTGCGAAGATGTAGCTGGTGGGTCCCAGCAGTCAGGGGGGCAAATCGTTTTTTTTGCCGGGACGCACTTCCTTGCGTGCGAAGATGTAGCTGGTGGGTCCCAGAAGTCAGGGAGCGAATCGTTTTTTTGCTCGGACGCACTTCCTTACGTGCGAAGGTGTCGCTGGTGGGTCCCAGCGGTCAGGGGGGCGAATCATTTTGTTTTTTTACCCGAACGCACTTCCTTGCGTGCGAAGATGTAGCTGGTGGGTCCCAGCGGTCAGGGGGGCGAATTGTTTTGTTTTTTTTTGCCCGGACGCACTTCCTTGCGTGCGAAGATGTAGCTGGTGGGTCCCAGCAGTCAGGAGGAAATGTTTTTTTCACAAAATACAGTGGCCCGTCCGGTGGGTCCGAGCTGTCAGGTGGAGGAATCATTATTTTCCGCGTAATAAGGAGGCAGTTCCTTGCTGCGGCCGTGGACCCAGCTATCAGCCTCTCCATGTACAGTCCACGTTCGATGGAAATCGTTCCTTGACCACGTTGACCACGCCGCGCCGAGAGCACCAGGGCGATGGACGACGGCGAGGCCTAGGAAGGGGACGACGGGGAGCCGGGGAAGACACGGCAGTGGAAGCCCGCGCGGAGAGGAGTACGAGGGTTCACTGGTTCGGCTATGGTGTGAGGCTGCTGTCGCCGTAGGGCCTGGCCAGCGGTGGGAATCGTAGGGGGCGGTGAGGCCTCCGCGGCAGCACAGCCGGCCATGGGAGGCAGGAGCGTGTGGCACGACCGGCGCTGCTTTGGGCGGCTGGAGCAAGAAGACCAGAGGTTGAAGAAGCACTACAGCCGTTGGATGGACATCGTGCAGTCCTTTGGAGCTAGAATCATTCATATTGACTAAAGTTGACAAAGGCCCCGTCGATCAACTTAGTAGGCCCACAAGTCAGCCTCCCACCATGGTGGATCCCAGCTAGCAAGGGGAGTATTCATTTTTTTTGTGCGTAATAAGGAGGCACTTCCGGTGGGTCTGAGCTGAAAGCGCGGGGAACGTTTTTTCGCGAAATACGCTGGCCCGTCTGGTGGGTCCCAGTAGTCAGGGGGAAAACGTTTTTTTCACGAAATAAGATGGCCCATCCGGTGGGTCCCTGCTATCAGGTGGAGGAATAATTATTTTGCGCGTAATAAGGAGGCACTTCCTTGCGGCCGCTTGGACCCAGTTGTCGACCTCTCCACGTCTGATACTCTTCCGATGGAAGTCGGTGCGTTGACCACGTTGACCACGCCGCGCCGAGAGCACCAGGGCGGTGGTCCGGACGACGGCGAGGCCTAGGAAGCGGACGACGCTGAGCCGGGAAGACGCAGCGATGGTAGCCAGCGGAGAGGAGTCTGAGGTTCATCTGGTTAATTTGCGGCGTGAGGCTGCCGTCGCCGCAGAATAACAGGGGGTGTTGGGTGAGTAGAGGGATACCCTGGGCCAGCGGTGGGAGTAGTAGGGGGTGGTGAGGCCTCCGAGGCATCACAGCGGGCCACGAGAGGCAGGAGCACGCGGCACGACCGGCGCTGCTTTGGGTGGCTGGAGAAAGAAGACCAGAGGTTGAAGAAGCACTATTGCCGTTGGATGGACATCGTACGGTCACTGGAGCTAGAATCGTTCATATTGACTAAGTTGACAAAGCCCTCCGTCCCCGTCAACTTAGTTGGCCCACAAGTCATCCTCCCACTATGGTGGGTCCCATCTAGCAGGGTGGGAATTCATTTTTTCAGCGTAATAAGGAGGCACTTCCTTGCGTTTGAAAATATAGCTGGTGGGTCCGACATGTCAGCGGGGGGAACGTTTTTTTCGCGAAATACAGAGCCCCCGATGGGTCCCAGCTGTCAGGTGGAGGAATCATTATTTTGCGCGTACAGTCCACGGCCGATGGATGTCGTTCATTGACCACGTTGACCAGGCCGCGCCGAGAGCACCATGGCGGTGGGCGGCGATGAGGCCTAGGAAGGGAGCGACACGGAGCCGGGGAAGACTCGGCAATGGTTGCCCACGCGGTGGGGAGTACGAGTGTTTTCTGGTCCGGCTGCCGTAGCCGGAAAATAACAGGAGGTGTGGGTGAGTAGAGGAATGGCATGGCCAGCAATGAAGTAGGGTGGGGCGGTGCGACTGTCTTGGCGACATAGCCCGGCCACGGAGGCGGAGCAGCAGTCCCACCGGAGCTGGTTTGGGCGGCCGGAGCAAGAAGATCGAGATATTGAAGAAGCGACACGGCCGTTGGATTAACATCCAACGGTCACTGCTGCTAGAATCGTTTGTGGACTAAATTTGAATCGTTTGTGGACTAAGTTGACAAAGCTAAAGTACACGTCAACCTAGTAGACCCACAAGTCAGCCTCCAAATCTGTCCCAAACAGCATAAAGCCCGAAATTTCTAGCCAGATTCAAATTAATTTTAAATATAAATATACCTTAATTTAAATTCAATGAAATTTTACCCGCACAAAAACAATGAAATTTAAAATATCAAAATCTGAAAGAAAACAGTATTTGGGAACTTATTGCCTCTTTGGTGTATTTTTTTTCATTTTACAGCCCATTTATTATTACTTATAGCCCATTTCTTATTACTTATAGCCCATTTATTATTACTTATAGCCCATTTCTTATTACTTATAGCCCATTTTCTGGGCAAAATGCATCCCTCCTCGTCTTGAAAGATTTCCGGCCCAGCAGGGCGTAGAAAAGCAAGTAGGCCTATGTTGGTTATTCTCCAAAAAACAAAATAGCTGGCTAGCCATTTTTCAGAAAGGAAAAAAACAAACTGGGCTGGTCATGTGCTAAACATATGAAATAAAAGCCTGGGCTAGATGGGCCACGGGTCCCGCACAACCCAGTTGATACCCTTCTCCGTCCCGAAAAAACAAAATTACTGCGCGCTGCTGGGTCCCTACTGTCATCCTCACCATGTATAGTCATCTCCTTATTCCTCTCGGTTGTTGACCATGTTGACAACATCGGAGGGCGGCGCCGGCGAGTAACCAAGGCGGAGGACGATGGTGAGGCCTCGGACGGGAACGAACAGGAGCCGGGGAAGATCAGAGCCAGACGTGGGAGGCGGGAGCAGGCGGTCCCGCCGGCGATGGTTTGGCTTTGGCGGCTCGAGGAAGAAGAGACTGAAGAAACGCGACAGACGTTGAATGTCCATCGAACGGTCAAGGTTGGCACAATATTTTTTGACTAAGCGGACACCAAGTAGCATACTTTTTTATATATAGGAAGAAAACTGCGAGGAAAATGCGTTCGTCTACCGTCCTCCTCACAGGGAACGTTCGCCACATAAGTGACTAGCACCCTTGGTTTTCAACCGAGAGGTCTTGGGTTCGAGTCCGAGGAACTCTCAATTTTGTCCTCCTTCCTTCCTCGCAAAAAAGGGAAAGAAAATCAAAGACTTAGGAAGGCGTCTGAGAACAAGCTAGTCTACCAGTAAAGAGACATTGCCGAGTTTTAGAAAAAAGAAAGACGTGCTCCTGTAGCTGGTTCGAATCCAAACCTAGACTATGACTATATATGGTGCTCTACTACTCTGCAAGTAATGGAACTGACATATCCAACATTCGCTTCTCCTCTTCTCTACTTACTTTGCCTAGCATCAGAAGCTCTAGCCGCAGCAACCATGTCCGTTGGCTGCTCGTCCACCTGCTTCTTCAAAGCAGTAACAACGAGATATGCGCCAAGTCGCCACCCGTACCATCGCTTTATGGGTCTCATCACACCCCCGGGCCAAGACACAAGACCGCAGCCGATTGCTCATCGCAACCCGCTGCTGTTGGTGTGGTGCCACTGCTGCAAATCATGAAGAGTCATCCGTCGCGTCTCAACCATAATCCGCAACCCTGGCCGAGTCTTCTACAAATGCCCTAATCATGGGGTAATAATATGTTTAAGTGTTGTTCTGCTGCTTTCAGTTGCTGATTTTTTTAATAGTTTGGTTGATGATCTTCCAATTTGATTCGTGCGTAAAAGGGAAGATTCGTGTGATTTGTATTTACAGAATTTCTTGATGTGGGGGAATGCAACTACGCTGATTATTTGGTTAATGAGGAATCCCAATACTAGCAGGTTGGGGTGTTGGACAAATGGCGAAGGAACGCATGAGAAGAGGAAGAAGCAGAGAAGAGGGTTAAAGATGTAGTTCCTCTGTTCATGGCCAAGCAACAGCTGCTGAACGGCCTTGACAGCAATGAGGAGATGAAAGAGCTTGTGAAGATAATGGGCAAAATTTGTGTGCTCTATAGGATGATTGTCTCTTTATTTGCAGTGTATGTAGCACTCGTAATGTATTTAGTGGCTACGACATGAGGACTTTGCTAAAACTAGTAATGAATGAAACCTATGTAGCATGCTGGGCGTAGTGTTGTGAACATCTAATGATTTCTATTAACGAAAATCAGGGGGTATCCTCTTTTGCTCATATAAATAAATAAATAGAAGAGGCCCTGTCAGGTCAGCTTTGTTCTCATTCGAAGATGTCGAGCAAATTGCAGTCCAACGGCAAACTATGTCATCAAATTCAAGTTTCACAGCCAAATATGAGTACAACTAAACAACAATGTCATCATGTTTTAGTTGTCATACAATCACCAAACACAAATCAACATACATAATAAGTGATGTTCTCAGCCAAATTTGTGTCTTCCAAGAAAAATATCCGTGTTGCTTGATTTGCCAAAATAAAAGGCTCGTTGGTCTGGTACGACACCTTGACATTGATGGATTTGAAATAATCATAAGCTCTGGGTTTTGCGATCCTGGAAAACAGGTTATACCAACGACAGCACAATAGAACCACACACCGATGATCCTCGAAACTGGAGATATACTGCAACTAAACAATGTCTGTTATGTTAGTATACATTTCACTTGTCTCTTTATCATACGTATTCGTGCTAATGATGGCACTGTTTTGTGTGTTCCTGCCTTCGTCTCGTGCAAGGGTATTGTAGCGCACATCTCCAACAACGCAAGATTCATAATGTCTTACCCGAGTATCAGGACCCATTGCTAGTGAGTTAAGGGCATCATCAACTGCCTGCCCATCCTCCCGCATCTTCTTAACCTATGGTTAGAAAATAGACAAGCTGATTATCTTATGTACTCAATATATTAAAAAGCTGACAAAGGTGCACTTCAAAAGCTTACATGGTTCTTGAACCATTTCGCAAATCCTGCCATAACCAGTTTGTCAATGCTTCTTGGATTTTGTAGCAGTAACTCCTCTTTGTAGATGCTGCACAACATAGTGATCGCGTCAACATCTAAATATATAAGAATGTGCTACAAGTTTAGTAGATTATGATGTATAAGCTGCAGTACTGCACTTACTTGATATAAGGTAGTATCTCAGGACAGTTATTCAACACATACCAAACCATTTTGTCCAAATATTTAGGTTTGTCCTCTTGTCGACTCTTCCCTGTAACTCGAACAGAATAATCGAAAACATTGAGCCCGGGATTGTCTTCACCCACCTCTTTGCTAAGTTGATCAATTTGTTTCAATGTATTTTGAGCAGAATGTCAACGCTTCAGTAGCAATGTAGGCCTCTCGCAATGGAACCCTCGGGTCTAGCTCTGTTCCTAACATAGCCCTTGAACGTGCCTAGCCGCCTTTCAATAGGGTACATCCAGCCATCTTGTCTTGGACCTCTAAGTAGTGCCTCATCGGGTAGATGAACAGCCAAATGCACCATCACATCAAAGAAGGCCGGAGGATATATCTTCTCAAGGTCGCATAGGATAGTTGGTATCTTGTCTCTAAGACGCTCCAAAGCATCTATCCCGATATTTCTCTGCAGAGTTCCTCAAGAATTGTCCCAACTCTGCAACTTCTCTCAGATAAGTCGGTGCCCAATCCTCTAAGGATAATGTAAAACCCTTTGAAGTAGGACGTGGCAGTCATGAGTTTTCAACCCTTGTACCTTGTTTCCATCTGACTGACTCTCCTTTCAGGGTTGTAAGAAAATCCATGTGGGAATCTCACACGTGACAGGACCTCGCATAATTCTTTTCTTTTTACCTTGTCCAAGACGTACACAACTGGTGTCATATCCCGTGGTTTACCTTCATCCTGCACCTGCAAATCCTTTCTGATACCCAGGTGTGTCAAGTCAATCGTAGATTTTAAGGTATCTTTCGTCTTGCCTTCAGTGTTAAGAAGTGTGCGACAATGCTGTCACATATATTTTTCTCGATGTGCATCACATCAAGATTATGCCGCAGATCCAAATCTTTCCAATACTCCAAGTCCCACAAAGTGGACCTGCGGGTAAACAATAATCTCTCTTCTATCGTGCCATGCTTCCTTTTCCCGCTACCATTACCAGGATGGTTTCATGGTGTAATATGCCTGACCTTCTCTAATTCCACTTGCAACTCATCGGCGGTGAGCCTCTTTGGCGCATCACGGTTTTCATGCTTTGCATTGAACACATGTCTTCGGTATTTTCTAGGATGCGGCTTGTCCTTGGCAAGGAAACAGCGGTGTCCAATGTAACAGATCTTGCTAAGTATTGCGTATGACAGCGGATTCCTGTCACAGTGAACACATGCATTGTAACCATGTGTCGTTCGCCCTGACATACTGCCCAAAGCCGGATAATCATGGATGCACCAAATTACAACAGCACGCAGAAAGAAATCAGCTGGTGGGCTGCTATATAGGTCTCGAGTGAGAACACCCTTCCATAGCTATTGAAGTTCCTCCACAAGAGGCTCCATGAACAAATCAAAATCCTTTCCAGGACTTGGACCTGGGATGAGCAAGGCCATCATGTAGTTTGATTCTTTGGTGCAGACATTTGGAGGCCTGTTGTAAGGGATAACAAGCACTGGCCACATGCTATATGTGGCGCTCTGGTGGCCAAATGGGTTAAATCCATCTGAACCTAAGCCAAGTCTAATCTTTCTTGGGTCAGCAACAAACTCTTTATGTTTATCATTGAAGCTTTTCCACTCAATACCATGAGATGGATGGCTCATTACATTCTGATCTCTGTACTCCTGGTTCCTAGAATGCCACAGTACATCCTCTCTTGTTTCAAAGATCATGAAACAACCTCTGCAATCTTGGTGTAATTGGAAAATGTCTCAGAACATTATGAGGAACCCTCTTCACAGCATCGCCATCTTTCCATCTTGATGATTTGCATTTCGGGCATTCACTTAAGTTTGCATAATCCTTCCGGAACAGAACACGATTATTCTTACAAACATGGATCATATCATATCCAATTCCAACTGCACAAAGGAAATTCTTCATTTCTTTGTAGGTGTGTGGCAGCTCGACGCATCTC
Organism: Aegilops bicornis; assembly: GCA_021605145.1. Taxonomy (NCBI): domain Eukaryota; kingdom Viridiplantae; phylum Streptophyta; class Magnoliopsida; order Poales; family Poaceae; genus Aegilops; species Aegilops bicornis. Next base: position 275,483,609 of record CM038673.1, read on the forward strand.
TGGGAAAGATTTGCGGAAAGCAGCCAACATCGCATCGAATGATTTGTTGGTCATCCGCTCAGATGTCTTGACACGAAGAAAGGTGACCATAGCTGCGAATCTTGTGAGCTTATTTCACGGGGTGACAACAACATTGCATTGTTCCAACATGCGGGCCCACCGTTTTTCTTCTGCGGTGAAAGTTCACGGAATGCACGAGCATTTCGTAGCATTGTTTCAATGTTGGTCAAACTCATCGCTCCGCCACCACCACCTCCTCCTCCTCTTTCACCTGAGCATCTGGCAGATCAAGATGGTGATCTGCTTCTTCCACATAGTCAATAACATTGACGTTCACAGCTTCACCATGATGAACCCACCTAGTATATGTGACCGACGTCCCATACAAGTGTAGATGATTTTGCACAGTTGACTGAGGTCTTGTAACTGAATTCATACAACTGCTACACGGGCAGAGCACATCTGATTTGGGACCACCGTACTCAGCTCGATAAAGTTCATGAAGTTTTCAACCCCTCAACATATGCAGCGGAGAATCTTGAGCGAAGTTATCCAAGTCCTCTCCATCTGTTAGACATACAAATTAGTTCTTCTACTAGATATTACAGGAAAAACATATATGCTTTTTTATGAAGTCCAGAAAAAAAAATACCTAGGTCGATGTCTAAAGCTATGGCAAGATATTTGGACGAGTAGATCTAAGTAACGAAATATATGTAAAGGTATTTCAGCAAACAAATTTGAGTGCTAAATTATGGCAGGCTGTTTCAGCAGTCAATGAGGCCGAGCACACAGCCATCAAACTATCGAAGGCCATCGCAGCAACAAAGATCAAGTATAAAACGGTGTAGAGCTATTTCACCTAACAGATTGGCTACTAGACCATGGCAATCTACGTCACAATAAATATATGGCAGGATATTTTAGCAACTAATCGGCCTTGGCATGCCATCTTAGCTAAGCAGATTGAGTGCAGAACAGGGCAAGGAAGCTTCTTAAGCAGAGCGTATTGACAGTAAACTACTTCGGCAAACAGTGAGATTAACAGCGTCTATCAGCTAACATTCAGCGCTACACCGACATGAACGGGGCCTCAGTCTAGAATGCGCGTACCATGGGAGAAGCTGACTGCCGTGCGTCTCCACACGAACGTCGCCAGCGGTGGCGGCGCTGACCGCCGTGCGCCTCCACAAGAACGTAGCCAGAGGTGGCAGCACGGCTAGAGGACGGCGATCTCTGAAGCGCATTGTGGAGCGAGAGGATCGCCATGCGCCCCTCGACGAACCACGGCACCGACGACGGGCGCGGGCAGGGAGGGCAGCTTTGGCGGAGCGAATGGAGTGGAGGGGGGACGGGGGGAGGGCAGCTTTGGCGGAGCGAATGGAGTGGAGGGGAACGGGGGGAAGGCAGCTTTGGCGGAGCGAATGGAGTGGAGGGGGGACGAGGGGAGGGGGTTTGGGGAATATTAGGCCGAAGGGCGGTTGAATCGAATTTGGGGGGAATTTTTGTGTGTAGGGGGGGGGGATTTTCGCGCGGTGGGCGTGGGGAGTTTGGCGCATGGTTGGTTTCTCCAGGTGCAGTCCCACGTGTCAGTGAAGAGGCAAGCCGAAGCGCGTTCCGTTTGCGTGAGCCGTGTGCAGGACCGAATGTGTGTGGGGTGCAATGCGACCGCGACAGGAGTGCTGTGAGTGTACCGCCTTTTTCCTTTTAAACTAGGTGCTTCGCCCCCTCAAAAAAAATGTTGCTTCGCGCGATCCATCGATACTACTACTAGTAATCCGGTAATCCCGACTAAAACGGCGCGGCCGGGTCTTTTCCCGCGCGATATGCTGGGAGGTTGGCTTAGTTGGGTTTTTTTAGATTTGTCTCGGTTCAATAAAAAGCAGAATTGGTGATGATGGTGTGCCTGTCATCCTGCAATATAGGCCGTCCGATCTATATCTAACGGATAGGAAGGAAACTATGAAAATTTACCCGCACTCCTCTCCACATTTGCAGATAAGGCTTTCCCTCGTTCATCCTTTTCTCCCACAAGATCTTGATCTTCCGTGCAACGCACGGGCATCTTGCTAGTACTCCTACAATATGTATATTATTGTGAAAGTTCATATACACTGGCCGAGATTAATACAAACACGGCAGATTTTCATTACATTTCAAACTTTTATAGGACAGAAAAATAAAAGAAACCCGACCCTAAACCTATTCTACGGCGGCGACCAACGTCCATTGACCGGGGCGGGGTTCAAGACCCGTGAAGTGAAAGTGCGGTCTCTGGCGAGGAAGAGTAGAACAGGGATACGGACCGACCAGTTGGCACACCATGCCCTGCCGCCTCGGTGGTGCCAGACGTTGGACGGCGGCAAGTAGGATGCGTGGCTGACGGTGCTCCCGTCGTCGGCTGCCAGCGTGGCCACCGCTTGTGCGGTCACGTCCGCGTCCGGCTACGCCGCTATTGCGTCGCAAGAGGCGACTTGAGCAAGGGCGGCGACCTCGAGCTTCATCCCTGAAGACTAGCTCCCCCGCAGAGCGTTCGCACTTGCGGTCATGGCAGATGTGGTGTCAGGTAGGAGGACGATGCGCTATGGTGTGGAGGTTAGCTGGGCGTTGCCGCTTTAAGTAGCGCATTCCGGTGAGGTCAAGCGTCCGGGTGCATCATTAAGTCGCCGGAGTTGGTTCCTCGGGCACCGAGCCTCTTAACGATTTACATACGAATGGACGACATGAATGCGGTAGTGGCTGGCGCCCGGCTGAACGCACCGCGCCGACAGCGAGGGACGAGGGCTTTGGTGTGCCAGGGTAGTCAGCTGCGGTCGTGGCAACGTTGGAGATGCCCTTTGCTCAAATGCGATCCCCGCATGTCATTGAAAAAGCAAGACGACTCGGCATGGTCTCAGGTCCAGAGGATGCAGTTGGCCGCGCTACACCACTCCGCGGACGCGTCGCGGCGCCCCGTGCATCCACGACGAGCCGGGTGTTGGGGTGTGTTTGGATTGTGGCCAAAGTGCACCTTACCAAAATTTTGGTCATGACCCAAAGATTGGTCTTTGTTTGGATGGTTGCCATTTCTTTGGCATGCCAATGAACTCTAGCCAACTCTAGTTCATTTTTCTTGCCATGTCGGCCAAATCATGGGCAACCAATACCTCCACCAAAATTTTGGCTACCCAATGCTTTGATGGGGAAACCTTGGGCACAAACCAAACATACCGTTGGTTGTGCCACAGCACTAACGCCACCCTCGGCACACTGAAACCGACCGTGTCTATCGATGATATGAGCATGTCGCTCACCGCGGTCGCCGTGTCCACAGGCGGTGCTGGAGCTGCGCCCCGTTGTTGGCCCCAACGACCCACATGAACGGTTGTCGGTGGCGAGGATGTCGTGGGCCAGCTCCTCCATTGGACTAGTCTGCGCTATGTCGGTTTCCCTGTTTTCCGGCCATATTCGAAGGCCAAGGTTCGCGTTGGACATTAATCCTTTCACTATGTAGGCCAAGCGAGACAACTTATTGTTTATTTGAGCCGTTCAAGTGTAATCATGTGGCGTTTGCTTATCTCTCATTCCTCTCCAACCGTCTTCTCCATCGATCATCTCCAGTCGAGTCCATCCTCCCGCATGCCTCATTTGAACATTCCGCTGAGTATCATTCGCATGTGCCCACCCTAGTCCTCTTTCAATAGATCTCTGGACCCCGAGATGATATCGAGAGGGAACGAGTGGGGTCAAGTGATACCTAAGGCGGATTCAAAATTTTGAACCGGTGATCATAGCATCCGCAAATCATATATAAAGGGTATTCAATGTCCGTTTCGTTTTTGAACGTACAATATACTCTCTCCTATCCTTTATACTTTACATACTATGATAGGAGTATAAGTTTTATGTGTAGTCAAAGTATCTCTACTATGATAAAAAAGGTATCAACATTCAACAACGCCCAATCAATATTTTTAGATTAAATACGTACTCCTAGATTTGTACTCGAGATGGTTTCCAATTTGACTATTGACAAGATTAATAGTACTCCTTTCACATAGGTGAGTAAGTCATCTTAGGCTGTGCACCGTGACCAAGGAGGAGGGGAAAACGAGAGACATTAATGTTTATTTTCTAATTAATAGTATTGCATGCAACGAACTAACAACGACATGTCATGTTTGATAGTCTTAGGTCATTAAAAGCATGCACACCCTCATCTCTTATTGGTTCATATGTCAAGAAACAAGAAACGAGGTAGAAGTTAATGCACCGCACCTACGTGTTTTGGGATTATTTGGTTTTCGTAAGATGACTTACACACCTAGACGGAGGGAGTACATGAGATGTATAATGTGAAAATTATATCATTGGAAACTCCTCACATACGAAATTGACCATATGCTTTGTGTAAGTTGCATGTCATATATTATTACTCTAACATTTGGTCAAAGTTAGCCTCGAAAAACGCATTAGACCCTATATGCTTTGTGTAAGTTGCATGTCATATATTATTACTCTAACATTTGTGTAAGTTGCATGTCATATATTATTACTCTAATATTTGGTCAAAGTAGTATAGTGGAAGTGGATCCTCGGCGTAGGTATCCCTACCTTACCCTCCCTTTCGGTCACTTACTGGCGGACCCCATGCTTGCTAGGCCCCGCATGTCAGTTACTCAATGGGTTCGGCCACGTCAGGGGATCCTCATCTGTAGTATACTCCATCTGTTTTTATTTACTCCGCATAAAACGGAGGGAGTGGTGGTATAATAAATGAAGCGGGCGGGGGAGGGGGAGGGACGCCGGTTTGCTCTCAACTGCTTTGACGACCGGATTTTCGGGATATAATTTCCAGAAAATGGCCCTTGTGCTCACCAACCCCAGAATTACTGTTAGCTGACGAGGCACCAACTTGATACAGAAATTCCAAGCAAAAATACAAAATATGTGGTACAAGACCATTCTGGCCGATGAGTACAACAAATGGTTTCTAGTGGTTGATGGCGGAAGCGGTTTGTGGATCATCAACGTCTATGGAACTCCATTTCCCACAGGAACAGCTGACCAGGTTAACTCCTATCTTCGCGAGACTGCTATCACCATTGCTTAGGTTCCGGGGTTGTCATCACGGTCGCTTCTCTCCGCGCCAGAAATCTTGCCAAGACAATAGCCAGGACAAGCCAAAGTGAGTACTTTGAATGTACTCGCAAACATTATGAACACAGGTATAATGCAACAACCGATAATCATGCTTTGAAAATATTCTATGATCACAACGTCAGTCATAAAAAAGTAAATTCCTTGATGCATGCAGGCAGGTTATTAATGTGTAACCATGAATATGTAATGACAGAGTAGGAATAAAGTGCACCATTCGGATGTCTGAAGCGACGTCTCGAATTGATGGTAAATACCAAGCATGCCTCAGTCGGGCGTCTGAGCAACACCACATAAAGGGCTTTAAAGTAAAATAAATATCAAGCATGCCACAGTCGGGCGTCTCAGCGACACCACATAAAGGGCTTATAAAGTAAAATAAATAACAAGCATGCCCGCGATCAGGCGTCTCGGCGACACTACATAAAGGGCTTATAAAGTAAAATAAATACCAAGCATGCCACAGTCGGGCGTCTCAGCGACACCACATAAAGGGCTTATAAAGTAAAATAAATATCAAGCATGCCACGGTCGGGCGTCTCAGCGACACCACATAAAGGGCTTATAAAGTAAAATAAATATCAAGCATGCCTCGGTCGGGCGTCTCAGCGACACCACATAAAGGGCTTATAATTAATCACAGTGAATATCCAGGAGGTAGAATCATCCCAGAGATGCTTGATAATTCAGATAATATAACGGTTAGTCCATAACAAAATTATAATCATGGTGCTCACAAGTCACAAGTCGGTATCCCAGTTTGGTTTAACAGTTTCTCCTCCGAAGACCGACACTAAGACCAACACTTGACCCATCCCAGACTGTAATCCTTAACCATGGACACGGCTATTCGAATAGATTTTAATCTCTGCAGAGGCTGTACTCTTTACCCACGAGTAACGGATTCCTTTAGTCCACCATGACTAATTCCGTCTCTGACCTTTTTGTTGAAAACGCACCTAACTTGCACACACCAGCTTAACTTACCGGTTATCGGAATCACCCACGCCTTTGTCAAGCAAAACTCTAAGTGGGAGGCTACAACCTCGGCGTAGCATGGGATCACAAAATTTATACATGCGCCAAGAACTAGGGGAGCTACCCCTTCGGCTACAACCGAAACACCCATGCCCCCGGGTCAGATGGCATGCCTACCGGATGCCTCCGGTATCTTCCACCATGGCCTCTCTGTACGGTGTGTGTGCTAGGAAAGGGGTTGACAACTTACTGGTCCGTACCCCACGTATGGCAGGGACAAGTGGTAGTACGAAACTAGTATGGGGGTTACTGGAACAAGACTCGATCTATGGTCGACTCAGGAGGTTTAAGTATTCCCCGCATGATTAGCATAACGAATATATTTCATCCAACAGATAGAATCACCACTCATCATACCTCTCATGCCATGCCGGACACACTCGTCTCGACGAGGAACTAGGGACAAGCTCGGGTCTACCCAAGACAGAGACTTTCCCGTCTTCCTTCCGGTAGGCACGAAAGGCATATGAGGATGATCATTATCACAAGCATGTCTATTTCCAACAGTAAGTAGATTTGAATAAGCATTTATGCAAGCGATCACATCACCACATAAAATAACGAAGTTCTACGTATTGAGGTGGTGCCATAATCGTGTCAAACCATGTATGCAAAATATTATGCCGGGGTTCAGAGTGCTTGCCTTCAAGGTGTGGAAAGTCAGGGTGCACTCCAAAACTTTTGAAAGTTTGCTCCTCTCTCTCCAAAATCCTATTTGAAAATATTTTTGAATCAACACACATTTCGAAAACAGCACAAAAATTAGTCCGAATTTTTTTCAAATAAATCTTAAAATAAACTAAACAGAATTTGAGAGATGTAGGAAAAAGAATCAATTCATTTGGAGTTATATTTAAAAAGTTATAGCCAGTCAAAGATTTGGTCAAAATCTGTTTTAAGAAAAAGATAAAAGAAAACGCTTCAGACAGGAATACGTTTCGGAGCGGAGGAAACGTACTGGGGTGGTTTACGCTTTCACTAAAGGCACGTAGCGGCGGGGTGGGTCGCTGACGGTGGGTCCAGAGGGCCCACTGGTCAGGTTTGACTGGCCCCCCCTTCCCTCATCTTCCTGTGCCCGAACGGGAGGCGGGACTCCGGCGGTCGTCGCCGGCGATTGGCGGCACCTCTCGAGAAACGGAGGCCACCCGCGGGCTCAGGGGGTCGAGGCGGTCCCTCCGGTGGTCGGCATGGCCCCTGGGATGGATGGAGCTGCCAGCGGCGAAGCTTCTCGTGGCGGTGGCCGTCGGGCAAAGTGAGTTCTCGCCTGTGGCGAGTCCCGAGCAAACTTGACTGGGGGTTTGGACTTATGAGAGGGAGAGGGAGTTCCTGGTGAAGATAGTGGAGCGAGGGAAGGCCCTGGTGGCGCCGGAATAGCCGGGGCAGTGAAGACGGCCTCCTCGGGTCGATTGGCTGTCATGGGGGAAACTGGAGTAGTAGACTGAGGCCGCCTGAGTGCCCAGATGAGCTCGGGTCACCTATTTATAGTGTATCCATGGCGGTTCTGCGGCCGAGGATAAGGTCGCCGGCGAACCGATGTTCTGTAGCTTGCAGGGCGACGTGGAGGCGACGAGAGCTAGCCGATGAGCGATGGGATAAGCTTGCGCGGCTCCCGGGGGCAGGTGGCGAGCCGGGGTGGCTCGGGCGACGCCGACCATGGCAGAGGCGCACTGCGGACGCTGGCGTGCCACCAAGAGTGCCCTGACGGCGGCGCTGTAGGCTGCCAGGGCGGCTTGGCGCGATGCGGTGAGAAGGGGAGTGCGTGGCGCGGCTCTGCAGTGAGGCAAAACCAGGGGCGCGACGTGTCGGCTCGGGCGCGGCACGTGCAATACGCGTGCTCTGCTCGCGCCCAGAGCACGCACGGAACGTGTTCGATAAAATGCCGGGGCATGCTAGGGGTCTCGGGTGAGGTTGGCAAGCAACAGAACTAGGTTAGTGATAGAGGGAAGATCAAGGGACAAAGTGGTTTGGTCAGGAGACCAAGGTCATAATGCAAACAAAAACTCATGCCAATTCTGTCCATGCACCTGTGTGTTTGAAAAAATGACACAGGCACCTAGGCTTTTCTTGGAGTGGCCAAATCCTCCAGGCTAGTGTCTCTTTGGATGCACAAGAAGGTGGTGAGGTTAGTTTGTACAAAGCATAAACTTGTTAGTGCAAGCTTTGCAAAACTTCAATTCTGGACAGGAGGTAAGTGGCATCATTTCATGAACCAAAAATATTCCAATGGTTGCATGCTCCCGGACTTAGGGGTTTTGTAGGGTGGTATACAAGCAGGGGAAAGAATCTAGGGCCAAAGAGCAGGCTAGAATATGGATGTTGTACAAACCATCATGTTGGACCAGAATGAAGATGAGGTTGATTTACTCAAAATTTTCAAATAACATCACTGGGTTTTTGCATAAAGTTGAATCATAAGCTACTACCAGCATCCCATAATTTTGGTGGAGGCTAGAAAGAAGTATTTAAATGAGTTGTAGTGCAAAATTGCCTTTGGACCAGAGAGAAGAAAATTGGGTGTAGAGCTCAAAATATTTAAGGAATGAAATATATTTTTGCATAAAAGTGGTTTGGTGACATCATAGGACATCCCCAAATTTTGGTGGAATTTTTGAAAGAATTTATAAAAGGGTTGCAGTTCAAAAAGGACCATAAAACCATGGGAAACCATTTTTCAAGAAAATAAAGATTATGGATATTATTATATAATTAATTCCTCTGATGAAAAGAAAAGATTTTTATTGAGAGGATAAACAAGTCCAATAACATATTTGAAAAGTTTTCACTGAAGGAAATAACTCCATGATAAAAATGAAGGAAATGTTAAAAAAAACAAAAGGGAGCACAGAAAATAAAAGTTTTAATTTCCTGGCAAAATTTTAATTAACAAAACAAGATTAAAATTTTGGGGTGTTACAACACTACCCCCCTTAAGAAAAATCTCGTCCTCGAGATTTGCTAAGAGCTGTTTTGAAAACACATTACTCCACAGTTACGAGATTTTGCAAGCAGTGTATGTGTTCGAGTGGTGGTGGTGTTGCGTGAATAAATCCATGTCATGAGAAGATATAAGATGTAGCAACTCAGGGAAAAGAAATCCCACTCCAGGATTTCTCGCGAGAGAAAACAGTAATACATTAGAGTCAAACCGCAACAGAACTACTCACATTAATAGAAACTAAATAATTTACTTGCCGCACAAACTCGGGGTACCACGCATAAGTTACAACACATAAATAAATGTCACAGCAATGAATACATCGGCGACGTCTAAAATGGAAACGGTAACCGGACGGGGTCCCGAGAAAACGTCTCTGGTACTTGGATACACTCCTCTTCTATCGGAGAAAGTGGATTGACCAGTCGATGAATGTGTCTCTCCTGGTCGGGCCTCAGTGATATGCCGATGGCGATCTGAGGATTTAAATCCGCGAAGCTCTGGAGATAACCCATTACATGTTGGGTTAAACGCTCTTGAGCGATGACGTACTGGACAAGGTTGGCCAGGATTGGGTCTCTCTCAATTCGTCCACCGGGAAAAGATGTTACTCCTCCGGGTGCTGCACGGCTCGGAAAGTAATAGTTCCCTCGTTCACTGGCATAGGGTACTGCGAATCGAAGGCGAGCAAGCGCTTCGTATGCAGCAGCTTCGACGGCCATAGGTGGGGTCGGCATGGTAAGAAATGGTTGTGAGGAGGGTGCACAAGTGAGGGGTGCTTGGCAAGGTCACGCGGTGGCCTTTTTATAGCATTGGAACTAGGTCATTTATCGTGGTGAAAGGTAATTAATTTGCCAGCTCAGCTCCAAGGGTCGGGGTCAAAGCCACAAATACATATCTCACCAAAGTGACGTATCACTGTAGGTGTTGTCGGGGTGGTTTTGGTAGCTGTGCCTGCAAAAATACGCAACTGCGTGCTGACATAAATATGCAAGGTTACTATTAAAACAGTGGCACCACAGTAGGCTGCGCTAATTCACAAGGTCACACGATTACAAAGCGAGGATACACTGAGACTCGGCACTACTCGAGTGACTTAGTCTACCTCGTTTACATCCAAGCGGGCGTGCCTTGTGGATGTCGAGGCTTCTCCACGGTCTCAATGTCGGAACTAGCTGGAGAGGGTTGAGGGGCTGCAGGCTCGGGGTAGCGATGATGACCATCTTGGGGATTTTGGCCACAACCCCGCTGGAGTGTGCTCCCAAGAGGCGACGAAGCGCTCGGGGTCATCAAAGCGCCTTGGGCGGCAGTGGGGGCAGACCTCGGGGACTCGATCAGGTGTCCGAACGGCACGACCGGGTTTTCGGCGTCGGGCTCGTTCTCTTCTCTTCTTTGGGGCTCGACAGACCAGCTCTCCACGAGCTGCGATCAGATCAATGGTGATTTGATCAAACAGTTCCTCCAAAGGACCTACATAGCGCACTAGGTGCAATAGTGCGTGATCCGTCTCGTGATCTCCGTTGGCAACTTTGGGGTGGTCTACCATACCCTTCACGCTTGGGGTAGTAGTGGAACGAGTGACGCTTAACTCGGGCGACAACCGCCGGAGTTGAACTATAGCCTCTCGAGCAGCTAGCTGGATGGCTTGTGGCTCGAAGGAAGTTGTCCTTCCGTGAACCTGTAGGGGCGTTTCGGCGATGCACCACTACCGTAGATGTGCACAATGGCCAGAATTGACGGCTCGCCGCTCATGGACCCTTGGTACACAACATATTACGGGGCTCTTCTAACGCATAGGCACGACGGGTGAGGTTTGCGAGTATGGTCACAAAACCTCCAAGGTTGGTTGTTGTGGTCTCATTGTGCACTACGGGGCCAGGCATTATGGCTCGGTCTGGGGTAGAGGCTGTGCTGGGCTGGGTTGAGGCGAGCGTGCCCTTTTTATAGAAAAAGGGAACGAAGTCTTCCTTCGCACACTTGCGAATGAGACATTATAGGCGTCGGTCACTGGCGCGTGATCGACAGGCTAGGTTGATAGGTTGGGCACCGACTGCCAAAATTGTCGGGGTCACCGTGGTGGCTATCTAGCATGAGAAGCTTGGCTGGGTTTTGGTTAAGGTCTGGTGGTTTGGCTTACCAAGGTTTATTGACCCGGCTAAGATAGGATTAGCCAATGGTCAGCCTGGCTCTGATACCAAGTTTGTCACGACCGGATTTTCGGGATATAATTTCCAAAAAATAGCCCTTGTGCTCACCAGCCCCAGGATTACTGTTAGCTGATGAGGCACCAACTTGACACAGAAATTCCAAGAAAAAATACAAAATATGTGGTACAAGACCATTCTGGCCGATGAGTACAACAAATGGTTTCTAGTGGTTGATGGCGGAAGCAGTTTGTGGATCATCAATGTCTATGGAACTCCATTTCCCACAGGAACAGCTGACCAGGTTAACTCCTATCTTCGCGAGACTGCTATCACCATTGCATAGGTTCCGGGGCTGTCATCACGGTCGCTCCTCTCCGCGCAAGAAATCTGGCCAAGACAATTGCCAGGGACAAGCCAGTGAGTACTTTGAATGTACTCGCAAACATTATGAACACATGTATAATGCAACAACCGATAATCATGCTTTGAAAATATTCTATGATCACAACGCTACCATAAAAAATAAATTCCTTGATGCATGCAGGCAGGTTATTAATGTGTAACCATGAATATGTAATGACAGAGTAGGAATAAACTGCACCATCCGGATGTCTGAAGCGACGTCTCGAATTGATGGTAAATACCAAGCATGCCTCAGTCGGGCGTCTGAGCGACACCACATAAAGGGCTTATAAAGTAAAATAAATATCAAGCATGTTACGAGTCAGGCCCTCAAATGACACCACATAAAGGGCTTATAAAGTAAAATAAATAACAAGAATGTCAGAGTCAAGGCGTCAAATGGCGACACCACATAAAGGGCTTATAAAGTAAAATAAATAACAAGCATGCCACGATTAGGCGTCTCAAGCGACACCACATAAAGGGCTTATAAAGTAAAATAAATATCAAGCATGCCACGATCGGCGTCTCAGCGACACCACATAAAGGGCTTATAAAGTAAAATAAATATCAAGCATGTTACGATAAGGCCTCAAATGACACCACATAAAGGGCTTATAAAGTAAAATAAATATCAAGCATGCCTCGGTCTGGCGTCTCAGCGACACCACATAAAGGGCTTATAATTAATCACAGTGAATATCCAGGAGGTAGAATCATCCCAGAGATGCTTGATAATTCAGATAATATAACGGTTAGTCCATAACAAAATAATAATCATGGTGCTCACAAGTCACAAGTCGGTATCCCAGTTTGGTTTAACAGTTTCTCCTCCGAAGACCGACACTAAGACCAACACTTGACCCATCCCAGACTGTAATCCTTAACCATGGACACGGCTATTCGAATAGATTTTAATCTCTGCAGAGGCTGTACTCTTTACCCACGAGTAACGGATTCCTTTAGTCCACCATGACTAATTCCGTCTACGGCCTTTTTGTTGAAAACGCACCTAACTTGCACACACCAGCTTAACTTACCGGTGTCTGGAATCACCCACGACGCCTGTCAAGCAAAACTCTAAGTGGGGAGGCTACAACCTCGACGTAGCATGGGATCACAAAATTTATCCCGCTGCCAAAACTAGGGGAGCTACCTTTCGGCTACAACCGAAACACCCATGCCCCGGTCGATGGCATGCCTACCGGATGCCTCCGTATCTTCCACCATGGCCTCTCAGACGGTGTGTGCTAGGAAAGGGGTTGACAACTTACTGGTCCGCACCCCACGTATGGCAGGGACAAGTGGTAGTACTGAAACTAGTATGGGGTTATCGGAACAAGACTCGATCTATGGTCGACTCAGGGAGGTTTAAGTATTCCCGCATGATTAGCATAACGAATATATTTCATCCAACAGATAGAATCACCACTCATCATACCTCTCATGCCATGCCGGACACACTGCGTCTCGACGAGGAACTAGGGACAAGCTCGGGTCTACCCAAGACAGAGACTTTCCCGTCTTCCTTCCGGTAGGCACGAAAGGCATATGAGGATGATCATTATCACAAGCATGTCTATTTCCAACAGTAAGTAGATTTCGAATAAGCATTTATGCAAACGATCACATCACCACATAAAATAACGAGTTCTACGTATTGAGGTGGTGCCATAATCGTGTCAAACCATGTATGCAAAATATTATGCCGGGGTTCAGAGTGCTTGCCTTCAAGGTGTGGAAAGTCAGGGTGCACTCCAAAACTTTTGAAAGTTTGCTCCTCTCTCTCCAAAATCCTATTTGAAAATATTTTTGAATCAACACACATTTCCAAAACAGCACAAAAAGTAGTCTGAATTTTTTTCAAATGAATCTAATAATAAACTAGACAGAATTTGAAAGATGTAGGAAAAATAATCAATTCATTTGGAGTTATATTTAAAAAGTTATAGCCAGTCAAAGATTTGGTCAAAATCTATTTTTTAAAAAAAGATAAAAGAAAACGCTTCAGACAGGAATATGTTTCGGAGCGGAGGAAACGTACTGGGGTTGTTTACGCTTTCACTAAAGGCACGTGGCGGCGGGTGGGTCGGCCGACAAGGTCCAAAGGGCCCACTGGTCAGTTTGACTGCCCCCTTCCCTCTTCTTCCCGTGCCCGAACGGGAGGCGGGACTTCGTGGTCGTTGCCGGCGATTGGCGGCACCTCTCGAGAACGGAGGCCACCCGCTGGCTCGGGGGTCGAGGCGGTCCCTCCGGTGGTCGGCATGGCCCCGGATGGATGGAGCTGCCGGCCGAAGCTTCTCGGGCGGTGGCCGTCGGGCAAGTGGAGTTCTCGCCTGCGGCGAGTCCCGAGCAAACTTGAGTGGGGGTTTGGACTTATGAGAGGGAGAGGGAGTTCCTGGTGAAGAGAGTGGAGCGGGGGATGGCCCTGGTGGCGCCGGAATAGCCGGGGCAGTGGCGGTGGCAGGAGTTGCCGGAGAGGAAGAAGACGGCCTCCTCGGGTCGATTGGCTGTCATGGGGGAAACTGGAGGAGTAGACTGAGGCCGCCTGAGTGCCCAGATGAGCTCGGGTCAGCTATTTATAGTGTATCCATGGCGGTTCCGCGGACGAGGATAAGGTCGCCGGCGAACCGACGTTCTGTAGCTTGCAGGGCGACGTGGAGGCGATTTAGAGCTAGCCTACGAGCGAGGGGATAAGCTTGCGCGGCTCCCAGGGGCAGGTGGCGAGCCGGGGTGGCTCGGGCGGCGCCGACCGTGGCAGAGGCGCACTGCGGACGCCGGCGTGCCGCCAAGAGTGCCCTGACGGCGACGCTGTAGGCTGCCAGGGCGGCTTGGCGCGATGCGGTGAGAAGGGGAGTGCGTGGCGCGGCTCTGCAGTGAGGCAAAACCAGGGGCGCGACGTGTCGGCTCGGGCGCCGCACGCAATACGCTGCTGCTCGCGCCCGAGCACGCACGAACGTGTTCGATAAAATGCCGGGCATGCTAGGGGTCTCGGTGAGGTTGGCAAGCAAATGTAACTAGGTTAGTGATAGAGGGAAGATCAAGGGACAAAGTGGTTTGGTCAGGAGACCAAGGTCATAATGCAAACAAAAACTCATGCCAATTCTGCTCGTGCACCTGTGTGTTTGACAAAATGCCACAGTGCACCTAAGCTTTTCTTGGAGTGGCCAAATCCTCCGTGCTAGTGTCTCTTTGGATGCACAAGAAGGTGGTGAGGTTAGTTTCTACAAAGCATAAACTTGTTAGTGCAAGCTTTGCAAAACTTCAATTCTGGACAGGAGGTAAGTGGCATCATTTCATGAACCAAAAATATTCCAATGGTTGCATGCTCCTGGACTTAGGGGTTTTGTAGGGTGGTCTACAAGCAGGGGAAAGAATCAAGGGCCAAAGAGCATACAAGAATATGGATGCCGTACAAACCATCATGTTGGACCAGAATGAAGATGAGGTTGATTTACTCAAAATTTTCAAATAACATCACTGGGTTTTTGCATAAAGTTGAATCATAAGCTACTACCAAAGATCCCATAATTTTGGTGGAGGCTAGAAAGAAGTATTTAAATGAGTTGTAGTGCAAAATTGCCCACTGGACCAGAGAAGAAAATTGGGTGTAGAGCTCAAAATATTTAAGGAATGAAATATATTTTTGCATAAAAGTGGTTTGGTGACATCACAGGACATCCCCAAATTTTGGTGGAATTTTTGAAAGAATTTATAAAAGGGTTGCACTTCGAAAAGGACCATAAAACCATGGGAAACCATTTTTCAAGAAAATAAAGATTATGGAGATTATTATATAATTAATTCCTCTGATGAAAAGAAAAGATTTTTATTGAGAGGATAAACAAGTCCAATAACATATTTGAAAAGTTTTCACTGAAGGAAATAACTCCATGATAAAAATGAAGGAAATGTTTAAAAAAACAAAAGGGAGCCCAAAAAATAAATGTTTTAATTTCCTGGCAAAATTTTAATTAACAAAACAAGATTAAAATTTTGGGGTGTTACAACCGCGGTCCCACAAGAGAGCAAAAACGCAAGACGAAGCGCGTTCCATTCGGTGAGCGCCGTGGAGGGTCCAGCGTGCTGGGCTGCAACGTGAACGCGACAAGAGCGATGTACAGTCAAAACTGATTGACCGTTCGTCACCGGAACACTATTCACACTGTAACCTTTCGCTGCTCGCCCACGCCAGCCAACGCCCTAAAACCACACCAAATCTCCAGCCCATTCCCCCACCTTTCGATCCCCTAGCCCGCATCAAGCATCCCCTAGTTCGCCGGAAAGCCATGGTGCGCCGCAAGATCACTTACTACAAGATGTTGACGCCAGAGCGCCGCGTAGAAATCGCGGCGGTGGTCGGCGCCACAGACCTCCGTTCCCAAGCTCGCTTTGGGGCAGGCCAATCCCCGAGTTCTCTGGAGCCAAGCTACGAGGAGGAGGAAGCCGATCCAATGTTCACTGCGGAGGTCGCGGCGCAGAAGGCCCCCGATGGGTATGAGACGATGGACGTCAACTTCGTGCCGGCATACAAATCCCCCATGGTGCAGGCGGACCAGCAGTTCAACATTGCGATACTAAAGGAGGACCGGGAGGCAGAGGCTCAACTCGACGCAGAGCGCGCGCATGCCGCTGCCATCGAGGCTCTCCTGCAGGCGGAACCGGATGTCGTGGATGTGAACCGGGCGGCGGAGGCTCAACTTGAGGCGGAGCATGCGGATGCCGCTGCCATCGAGGCCCTCCTGCAAGCGGAACCGGACGTCCTGGACATGAACCGAGCGGCAGAGGATCGACTCGACGCAGAGCGCACGGATGCCGCTCTCATCGACGCCCTCCTGCAGGCAAAACCGGAAGTCCTGGACTTGAACCGGGCGGCGGAGGCTCGACTCGACACGGAGCGCGTATGCCGCTGCCATCGAGGCCCTCCTCCAGGCGGAACCAGACATCCTTGACTTGAACCGGGCTGTGCTCTCGTCCGTGTAGAGCGCCCGCATGCTCCGCTTGAACGAGTAGGTGGAGGTCGAGGACAACCACGGTGCGGAGACACACGTCGGCTGGTTCGCACCGGCAGCCAAAGACGACGAGGCTGTCTCTTTCCGCGAGCATTGATAGTTTTTCTTTATGTTGTTGTTTTTATGGATCTTTTGCTGTGTGAAAACATACTATTTGTTATGCAAGTCACCTGACTTGGGTCAGTCTACCATTTCAGGCGGTTGGATGAATATTCTACGTCTCCTAACCCTTCTTTCCTTCTTCCTCACCTCTTCTTCTTCCCCAACAGACCTCCTAACGGGTCGTACGGATTCTCCACAACATTCGTTTGGATAAACATACTATATGAATGAAAATTATGTGTCAGCAATAGGATGGCTGAGTTTGGTTTGTTCACATGCGACAAAGACGTGTCGATGAGGGTGCTGCCCTTTGTTGGGTTTGCAGCGCGTGAGAGCGATCAGGTGAGGGTGCGGTGCGACCGCTGACATGCAGGAGCGACCGTGTGAGGGTGCGATGCGGCCGAGACAGCCGTGCGCAAAGTGTACCTCCTTCTCATTTTGAAAACTTTAGGCAGGCTTGGCAAAATGTGTGGCGAAGTTTGGCAATGCAAGGCCTAGACCCAAACAGGATAAGTACGTGACGACATAAGGAGAACTAGTGTTAAAAAGAAAGGCGGGTTTTCCTTCGGGATTTAATCGATACAAATCCTCGTTTCACATGCCAATTAATGCGTATTTTTTTCTCGAAATACCAAAGAGCTAACCATCTCACTCCTCATCGCTTGATTAATGCAGCGCCATGCAAACGAACCTTCTCACTTCCGCATGCATGCAGGGGATATTAATGTCCTTGGTTGCTAACCCCATCAATTTTGCCTCGATTAGTGTTAGTGGCCCTTTGCAAATTGTAATTTTGATATACTGGCCTTGTGTACAAAAAAATGGAGGTAGTAACTATATTTGAATTCCTTGCCCATTGCGGTGACGTCGATGACTTTTTTTGGGTGGTTTGGCGAAGTGCGTTCGACGGATAACACCATTGAGGGAGACCACTGTAAGTCATTCGCAAGTGCCGCCTGCAAGCCGAGACAACCGCCTTATTTGCATCCAGGAAGTCCTTTAATAGTACTACTACTAGGAGTACTAGTGCGGTGAGATGGTTTCTCGAAGAAGACGTTGGAGAAGCGGAGTCAGCGAAGAGTGAAATGATAGTTGCTTCGTCCGTGCTTTGTGATTTGACGCCTCACTGCTTTGTGATTTGTGATAGAAGGGACAGGGAGTAGACTCATGCTCTATACTGCATTACTACATGCGTCCAAGCATGGGAGAAAGAGGAGAGACGTTGCATTTTTCTATTCCTTCAATCAATCAATCAGGGAGCTTTGGTTCCATCTTTTTGGCTTTGGCAACACCGTCCACAATGGTTCCCACGATGCCAAAAGCTATTTTCACATTTGGCTACACACTGTGGATGCCCTTAACCGTACCACTTGGTTTTGCTCCTGTGTGCTATCTATCCAAACGATCTAAAAAATTATAGAATCAAAGATTAGTAAAAAGGAGGTGATTTTGCCGCGCGGATGGCGGGGGAGGTTTCTTATTTTCGGAGGACGTTGTCTGGCGGTTTGCTAACATGCGGTCCCACGTGTCAGTGCTTTACCAAGCTGATCCGCGTCCCACATGAGGTAGAACAACGGCAGAAGCAACACGTGGTTAAGTTGAAGAAGATGAGGGAGAAGCGGATTCAGCAACGAGTGAAATGATGGTTGCTTCAGCCCTCCAACTTAACTGCAGGAAAGGTGCAGCTTTGTGATTTGACGCCTCATTGCTCATTACTACGCCAGCCCCATGACTGGGGTGCTTCACCCCGGCTGCTCTGCACTGTATTCCGGTATGGCACGTGGACCCGGTAGCTTGATGTCCCACATGATGGCGAAAGGGACTAGAAGATTTATGAAAGCGAGCGCTCCACTCTTATGACGGACGAGTAGACGACGCGACGGCCCAATGAACTGTCACTTGTACTGTATAGTACTATAGTTTTGCTGTTTCGCACGATCCATCGATACAAACCCGATTAAACAGGAAAGGGCGGGATTTTTCCCGCGCGGTAGATGATACTGGCCATAAATTTCAAAGGCAATTTTAATGTATGCAAACTGAATAATTATAAGTAAGAATATGATATCTAGTAAAACTAAAAACGCATATGATTTATTGTGTTAGAGTGTAGTAGTAGTGCTGTATTACATAGTTGTTAGATGTAACATGCGAGAACGTGTAGAGATGTAGTTTTGGAGGGCCTACAGAGAGAAAAGCGTTATACGGTCACCGAACTTCAGAATAAGCTGATTACGGTCACTTGCTCACAGTTCAGCATCGGATTGCACTCTGTTGACCGGCCAAATAGTCTGCATGGTGCCATGTTCACTAGTTAAATTGACCACGTTCCTTGTGGGTCCCACCTGTCAGTTCGCATAGGGAAAAGGTCAGATAAACACAAATTTACGCAGGCGCGACAAGGCTCCAACCCGTGCGCGGGAATCACCTGGTTGTGTATGTGTCTGTCAGGGCCTGATGTGTGCGCATGCACATGTAGGTTGAGCTCTTGAGCGTGAGAGTGTGTTGGTTGTGTGGTGTACTGGTGTGTGCATGCATGCGTGCGTGTGTGCGTGTGAGTGTTGTGTGCGTGCGTGGCTGCGTGTGTACGTGTGAGTGTTGCGTGCGTGCGTGGGTGCATGTGTTTGTGTGAGTGTTGCGTGGATGGAGTTCGTGTGCATGCGTGCGTGTGTGTATAATCACCACACCAGCTCCTGTGTGTTAAAACAGACGGCTCAACATACCAATACAAGGCCACCTTGTCCGCTGTGCCCGCGGTCATGACTTGAACCACCGGCCAAAAATATTTTTTTGTCGTTTGTTTTCATTCTTACAAGCAAGATGCCCGTGCGTTGCACGTAACATCAAGATGCATTTGTATGACTTGTTTATCTTGTGAGAGAAAAGGATGAACGAGGGAAGACCTTATTTGCAAATGTGGAGAGGTGTGTGGGAACCTTTTTGCAAAATTGCCATAGTTTCTTTCCTATCCGTCAGATATAAATTGGATGGCCTATATTGCAGGATGGCAGGCACACCATCATCACCAACTCTGTTTTTTATAAGAGTGTATTTTATAATAGTGTAGATGTAGAGTAGATACAAGTCGACAGGTGGGCACGATATTAGTGAGATAATGCGATGCAACACTAGAGGTGCCACATGGAGCATTTAACTAGTCAACTAGTCATGTTATGAGCAAATACAAAGTTGTACGTTGAGCCCGTGACTATATAATAACCACTAAACGTAAACAGTGACCGTAATGAGTGGATTATGAAGTCCAATGTATGTATCGTGCCTTCGCTTCAAATATAATGATCGTCATTGCATATATCGCGAGAGAAAGATGAAACACGCGTGAATTTTCTGGGGGCTTACTTTTAGAGGACCTGGAGATAGTTTTGTGTGCATACGTGAAAGGGGCGTATCGGGGGGGATGCGACGGAGAGAGAGATGCTCTTCGTTTCTCTTTATTATGACTAACTTTGTATATATTATATATACAAATTCACAAAGGCGGAATAAATATCATTGTGGGCACCATGCAATGCAAATTAGCTGCTCAGTACTCCTCCATATAACTTTGTAATGTTGTATATATGTAGAAACTCTAAAATAATTTTTTGGCCACACTTTATTCAAAAGGAATGTCGATGTCTGAAATAAACATGAAGAGAGGGCTTTTTAGATCAATGGGGTACGTGATGTAACATGTGTGAATGTGTAGTTGATGCATTTGGCGGGGCCTAGAGAGGTATGTGTGTGTATTACATATTCGAGAGAGGCATGGATAGAGGGGCCGACGGGGGCGTGGGAGAGATCGCACGAGAAATGAGAGTGGTCTAGAGAGAGAGACGAATATGACGTCTCGGCTAGAGATTCCATTCCCTTGAGTGTGTTTATTCAAGGGGGGAGGGAATAGAGGCACCAGGAGAAATTTTCTGTGTGTGTGGTTTTTGTGTTGGTATGTGTGGGTGTGAGAAGATAATGAGACGTGGGGGCAGAGGATGTGTCACCGCGTGAGGTCCGGTGGGTCGAGGTGAGGCCCTTCGTTCGGTTCCGTCCTGCGCCACATTGGTCGGCCCATGACACATTTAGGAGACCCATGGATGACTAGTCGTACAAGACAAAGATAGCGGAATTATGAAGGACTCTGTGTCCACTGACAAAGCCGGCTAGGATTTGTAACCCTAGGTACTTGGACTAAGGTAACCCCTTTATCTCTGATATTACTATTCATCCAACCTAAATCTAAGGGTGATGAGGATATCAATACCATTGTTACACCCATAGCCCCTGCTGCTATACATACTGGACAAATTACTAGAGCTCGCGCACGCCAATTGAATTATCAGGTACTTCCGTTTCTTGGTAACGATTCCAATGTTCATGAGAATATGATGCTGCCTAAATTGGATACATTTGTTTTGCTTACAAATGAAGGGCCTACCATGGACAAGAAAGATGAACCTTGGAGCAAGTTCAAGCATGGAGATGTTGGCATGCGCAAGGGGAACAAGAACGGAGTTACAAGTGATGATTCCAGGACTTTGAAGCCACCTTAATGAGTGCATGAGGCCTTGGATGAAATATACAAGATGCCACTTCATAATATTCGTATATAGGCTATTCTAGGTGCTGCGTCACCTTATTATTGGGCCAGGCCCATGTAATTTTGAAATACTTAAGTATAGGCTGTTTTAGAGTCCGTATGTGTGGGGAAACAAGAATTAGGGTTGGTTTCGGACCCCTCCCTCAAGGGCCACGAAATTCCCTCCTCTTCCTCCATATATACAGCCCTTAGGGCGTCGTTTAGACTATGGGTTTTTTTTATATTAAAAGTTAGCCAAAGCTGAAACTTCGCGTGCATTTCGCTTGTGTTCAACGACCAGACAAAGGCGTCACAGAACCCCACCTTGATCAATAAAGCTTTCATCTTACATTCGCAATATCCAGATTGCATTCTCAGTTTCTTGCTTGTTCTTCGTTTGCTCGCAGGAAACAGACCCTCGTGGTCAGGTTGATCGTGCTCTAGCGTGGTTAATAACCTCTCGGAGTTGGTTTAGCGATTGCTAAGGCGCGACGTCCTCGCACGTTCGTAGTCGATCGTCAAAGTCGACTTCCTCCAAAGCGAAAACCAACATCTCATCGAAAGACGGGACACCTTTGCCTCTATCAAGTGGTATCAGATTTTCAGGTTGCTCGGTGAGATTTTACAGTTTTTCGTAGATTAAATCGAGTCTGTTCTTCATACCTAAAGTCCATGAAAAAGCCACAAAAAAAATTAGGGTTAGTTCATCCTATCCGAACCAATCTGAGCCTTTGCATAATTTTTTTAGGGTTTTGCTTTGTTGAATTTGTGGTTGCATCGTCGTGTCTAGTTGCTGGTCTTAGCGTCTAGTCTTTTAGAGTTTCGAGTTCTGGTCATAAGTTGTCACGCCGTAACCGCACCATCATCATCGCCCCTGCCACCTACCACCACCGCTCCGAATCCGTATCCATATACCACCACCGATCCATATCCATATACTACCACCGCTACCACCACCGCTGCCATATACCACCGCCATATATCCACCACCAATCCGAGTTCCTTGCATATTAGGTTTGTTTTCGCGATCCATCTAGTTTCCGATTCGTGTTTCCTTGCCGGAGTAGGTTTTGGAAAAAAAAGAGTCTGGAAACCACCCTCCGTTTAGGCCCAAAATTTTCCGAAAACGCACTTGTCGAAAATTTTTCTGGCTATCCTATTTTTCGGTGTTTCTAAGCGCATTGAGACAGTTGCGGTTATAGAATGTTTTTTTTGACCCGTTTCCAGTTTCTGGGCCCGGGCAGTTGAAAAAAAAAATTGGTCGAAAAAATTTCGTGCCCATCCTGTCAGTTTGACCTGAGAAGAGTTTTGAGACACTCGCCATTGTAGTGATTTTTCGCAAAAAAAAAAGAGCAGCGCAAAAAAAAGCAGCGCAAATAAAAAAAGAGCGAAAAAAAATTCAAGAGTGTGCTTTTCCGTTGTTTCCGTGCAGCGCCGTGATTTTGTTAGTGTTCTAGGCTCGCGTCTCTAGCACGGTTCAGCCTAGGACCAAAGACAAGACCGTCGTTGAGCGTTTATTCAACTTTGCATCTCTGAATTGATTATTGCTGACCCTTTTTGCTAAGGTCCACATACATCTACATCGTGCGTTTGACTCTCCCTGGTAATCGCTCTATCCAAGCTTTGAGAGTTTTGACTACATCGGTTGCCGATCACCGCCTGCTGCTGGGTAAGAACTGGTAAGAATTTGAGATTTGCTTGACGGATTTGTATCGCCCACCACACCACCACCACCACTTCCTAGTAGTCTGTCGAATCATATTCTTGTGTGTTTCTATTGCTGCTAACCATGGCAGGATCACAAGACAACGAGACTAACTGGGAGAACATGACAAACAAAGCGCTACATGATAAGTTTCAACAAATGATGAGTGGGCAGGTGGAAGATGTGCTAAATAGATTTGAAGAGGCCATGGAGAAGATAGATGGCATTGAGAAGGCGTCAAACAAAGCTCGATAACAAGTTTAATGAATTGCTCAAGGCGTCTACCACCACCACCACCGGCTGCACCTAACGCACCTCTACAACAATAACAACGACTACCTCCACATGGCGAAACAGCCCTCCGCCGAGCTTCCCGTGTCCCTCTTCAGCCTGGCCAAGCTGCTGGTGCTGCTGTTGATACTTCTGTGGCTCCTGCTGCTGATGTGGGGGAGGATGATTATGTGGGAGATTACGAGGATGAGGTTGATCAACATCAGAACTATGTGCAACCACCAGCACCACAACCACCAGGTCGTCCACATGCAAATAATGGCAATGTTAGGGCTCCCCCTCAGGTACGAGATCATGACCATCTCCCTAAACTAAAATTGAATATTCCACCATTTGAGGGTAGATATGTTCACGATATATATCTTACTTGGGAGTTAGAAACTGAACAATGATTTACATGTTTACAATATCCTGAGGAGAGACGTGTTCCTGCTGCTGTTTGTGCTTTCACTAGCTTTGCATGTGTTTGTGGTCTGAACATTGTAGATTATATCCTGTTCCAGCTACTTGGGCTTCTTTGAAAACTGCTATGCGTACTCGTTGGGTTCCACCATATTATCAACGTGAATTACTTCAAAAATTGCAGCGCTTAAGACAAGGAAAAAATTCGGTAGAAGAATATTATCAGGAATTACAAACTGGCTTGATTAGATGTGGTATTGTTGAGGAGAATGAAGCTATGCTTGCACGATTTCTGGGTGGATTAAATAGAGATATTCAGACCATACTAGACTACAAGGATTATAATAATATCACTCGATTATACCATCTTGCTTGTAAAGCTGAACGTGAAGTGCAGGATCGACAGCGCTGGCGGACTAACTTTTCCGTAGGTCGACCTTCATCATGGACACCACGTGCATCATCTACTTCCACACGTTCTACTACACGGCACCTCCGCCGGCTGCCACCTCCAACCGTGATACAAGAAAGCGTGCACAACCACGACTATCCGCCAAGAGCACACCTGCTTGGGCCTACAGAGCTCTTCTTCTTCCATGGCGTCAACAGGGCACACAAGTGATATTATTTGTCGTCGTTGTAAGGGAAGAGGACATTTTATGAGAGAATGCCAATCTCAGCGATGTGATGATTGCTCACGAGGATGGTGGGTATGAGTCCGCTTAGTGACTATGATGAAGAGACTTTGGCTCTTATTACACATGAAGAACACGGTGGAGATGATTCGATCATGAGACGCAATACATGGCTGTCAAGATGCCGACAGTATGAATGTTTAGTTGCTCAACGTGTTTTGAGTGTGCAGGTTACACAAGCTGAGCAAAATCAGAGGCATAACTTGTTCCATACAAAGGGAGTTGTGAAGGAACGTTCTATTCAAGGCCATCATAGATGGAGGAGCTGCAACAACTTGGCTAGCATGGATATGGTGGAGAAGCTTTCTCTCACCACAAGACCACATCCACATCCTTACTACATCCAATGGTTCAACAACAGCGGCAAGGTTAAGGTAACACGTATTGTTCGTGTGTATTTTAGTATCTCTACATATGCTGATTATGTTGATTGTGATGTGGTACCTATGCAAGCATGTTCCTTATTACTTGTAGACCATGGCAATTTGATAAAAATTCTGTACACCATGGTAGAAACAATCAGTATACTCTTGTTCACAAGGATAAAAATATTACTTTGCTTCCTATGACTCCTGATTCCATTTTGAAAGATGATATTAATAGAGCTAATAAAGCAAAACAGAGAAAAATAAGAGTGAAAATCAGATTGTGGCAAAAGAATTTGAGCAACAAATGAAGCCTAATAATAAACCATCTAATGTTGCTTCGAAATTAAACCGAAAAGTGCATGTTTACTTGCCACCAAATCTGATATTGATGAGCTAGATTCTAGCAAATCTGTTTGCTATGCTTTTGTTTGCAAAGAGGCATTATTTTCATTCGAGGACGTGCCTTCCTCTTTGCCGCCTGATGTCACTAACATTTTGCAGGAGTTCACTGACGTCTTCCCACAAGACATGCCACAGGGATTACCACCTATTCGAGGGATTGAGAATCAAATTGACTTAATTTCGGGTGCATCGCTACCCAACCGTGCACCATACTTTACCAATCCAGAGGAGACGAAGGAGATTATGCGTCAAGTACAGGAGCTGCTCGACAAAGGTTATATACGCGAATCTCTTAGTCCTTGTGTTGTTCCTATTATACTAGTGCCTAAAAAGGATGGTACGTCGGCGTATGTGTGTTGATTGTAGAGGCATTAATAATATTACTATTCGTTATCGTCATCCTATTCCTAGGCTAGATGATATGCTTGATGAATTGAGTGGCTCTACAATATTCTCCAAAGTTGATTTGCGTAGTGGATACCATCAAATTCGTATGAAATTGGGAGATGAATGGAAAACAGCATTTAAAACTAAGTTTGGTTTATATGAGTGGTTAGTCATGCCTTTTGGGTTAACTAATGCACCTAGTACTTTCATGAGACTAATGAACGAAGTTTTACGTGCTTTCATTGGACGATTTGTGGTAGTCTATTTTGATGATGTACTGATTTATAGCAAATCTTTGGAAGAACATTTGGAACATTTACGTGCTGTTTTTAATGCTCTACGTGATGCACGCTTGTTTGGTAACCTTGGGAAGTGCACCTTTTTCACCGATCGAGTATCTTTTCTTGGCTATGTTGTTACTCCACAGGGGAATTGAAGTTGATAAAGCCAAGATTGAAGCTATTGAGAGTTGGCCGCAGCCCAAAACGGTCACACAAGTGAGGAGTTTTCTTGGACTCGCTAGTTTCTATAGGCATTTTGTGAGAGACTTTAGCACCATTGCTGCACCTCTCAATGAGCTTACAAAGAAGGATGTGCCTTTTGTTTGGGGTACCGCATGGGAAGAAGCCTTCACGGTATTGAAAGATAAGTTGACACATGCTCCTTTACTCCAACTTCGACTTTAATAAGACTTTTGAGCTTGAATGTGATGCTAGTGGAATTGGATTAGGAGGTGTGCTATTACAAGATGGCAAACCTGTTGCATACTTTTATGAAAAATTGAGTGGGCCTAGTCTGAACTATTCTACTTATGACAAAGAATTATATGCTCTTGTTCGGACTTTAGAGACATGGCAACATTATTTATGGCCCAAAGAATTTGTTATACATTACGATCATGAATCTTTGAAACATATTAAAAGTCAAGCTAAAGTGAATCGTAGACATGCTAAATGGGTTGAATTCATTGAGACTTTCCCTTATGTCATTAAACACAAGAAGGGTAAAGAAAATGTTATTGTCGATGCTTTGTCTCGTCCGCTATACTATGCTTTCACAACTTGACTTCAAAATATTTGGTTTGGAGACCATCAAAGATCAATATGTGCATGATGCTGATTTTAAAGATGTAATGCAGAATTGTAAAGAAGGAAGAACATGGAACAAGTTCGTTATTAATGATGGTTTTGTGTTCCGTGCTAACAAGCTATGCATTGCTCGCTAGCTCTGTTCGTCTTTTGTTGTTGCAGGAGGCGATGGAGGAGGATTAATGGGACACTTTGGCGTGAAGAAGACGGAGGATATACTTGCTACACATTTCTTTTGGCCAAAGATGAGACGGGATGTTGAGCGTTTTGTTGCTCGCTGCACTACATGTCAAAAAGCTAAGTCACGACTCAATCCTCATGGTTTATATATGCCTTTGCCTGTACCTAGTGTTCCTTGGGAGGATATATCTATGGACTTTGTTTTAGGTTTACCTCGAACAAAGAAGGGGAGGGATAGCATATTTGTTGTCATGGATAGATTCTCAAAAATGGCACACTTTATACCATGTCATAAAAGCGATGATGCCGTTAATGTTCTTTGATTTGTTCTTTCGTGAAATTATTCGCTTGCATGGTGTGCCAAATACTATTGTTTCAGATCGTGATACTAAATTTCTTAGCCACTTTTGGAGATGTTTATGGGCTAAGTTGGGGACTAAACCGCTTTTTAGTACTACTTGTCACCCCCAAACCGATGGACAATCAAGTAGTCAATAGAACATTGTCTACTATGCTTAGGGCTGTTTTGAAGAATAACAAGAAAATGTGGGAAGAATGCTTGCCTCATATTGAATTTGCTTATAATCGTTCATTGCATTCTACTACTAAGATGTGCCCTTTTGAAATTGTGTATGGCTTCCTACCTCGTGCACCTATTGATTTGTTGCCTCTTCCATCTTCGAAGAAGGTTAATTTTGATGCTAAAGAACGTGCTGAATTGATTTTAAAAATGCATGAGTTAACTAAGGAAAACATTGAGCGTATGAATGCTAAATATAAACTTGCTGGAGATAAGGGTAGAAAACATGTTGTCTTTGCACTGTAGATCTTGTTTGGTTACATTTGCGTAAGGATAGGTTTCCTAATTTGCATAAATCAAAGCTAATGCCACGTCTTGATGGTCCATTTAAGGTGTTAGAGAAAATAAATGATAATGCATATAAACTTGAGCTGCCTGCAGATTTTGGGGTTAGTCCCACTTTTAACATTGCAGATTTGAAGCCTTATTTGGGTGAGGAAGATGAGCTTCCGTCGAGGACGACTTCATTTCAAGAAGGGAGGATGATGAGGACATCAATACCATTGTTACACCCACAGCCCCGCTGCTATACATACCGGACCAATTACTAGAGCTCACAAGACGCCAATTGAATTATCGGTACTTACGTTTCTTGGTAACGATTCCAATGTTCATGAGAATATGATGCTGCCTAGATTGGATACATTTGTTTTGCTTACAAATGAAGGGCCTACCATGGACAAGAAAGATGAACCTTGGAGCAAGTTCAAGCATGGAGATGTTGGCATGCATAAGGGGAACAAGAACGGAGTTACATGTGATGATTCCAGGACTTTGAAGCCACCTTAATGAGTGCATGAGGCCTTGGACGAAATATACAAGATGCCACTTCATAATATTCGTCCATAGGCTATTCTAGGTGGTGCGTCACCTTATTATTGGGCCAGGCCCATGTAATTTCGAAATACTTAAGTATAGGCTGTTTTTAGAGTCCGTATGTGTGGGGAATCAAGAGTTAGGGTCGGTTTCGGACCCTCCCTCAAGGGCCACGAAATTCCTCCTCTTCCTCCATATATACAGCCCTTAGGGCGTCGTTTAGACTTTGGGTTTTGTTTAGATTAAAAGTTCGCCATAGCTGCAACTTCGCGTGCATTTCGCTTGTGTTCAACGACTGCATAAAGGCGCCACGTAACCCCACCTTGATCAATAAAGCTTTCATCTAATATTCGCAATATCCAGATTGCAATCTCAGTTTCTTGCTTGTTCTTCGTTTGCTCACAGGAAACAGACCCTCGTGGTCAGGTTGATTGTGCTCTGGCGTGGTCAATAACCTCTCGGAGTTGGTTTAGCGATTGCTAAGGCGCGACGTCCTCGCACGTTCGTAGTCGGATCGTCAAAGTCGACTTCCTCCAAAGCGAAAACCAACATCTCATCGAAAGACGGGACACCTTTGCCTCTATCAAAGGGGCATCCTACAAAATGCTCTACTAGAATCATACTCGTCGATTAGGAAGAGAGGTGTGAGATAATGCGTGAGAGACAGGCATAAAGATAATGTGCGTACATGAGACACGTAGGCAGGTCCATGTATATAGAAAGGGTCGATGAGGATTTTGCGTGTGTATGTTTGTGAGAGGAAGAGTGCTTGTGATAAAGATTAGTGAAAACAGTTGTAAATGGTTACGAGAGGGAGGGACAGTTATATCTAGAGCATGTGTGCAAGAAAGACACCTCGGAGAGAGTGTGTGAGCATGTGTGAGAGACAACCGATGGAGAGTGAAACTACACGTAAAAGACTGCTCTACACAATGATTAAAGATATAAATTGTATCCAAATATTAGGATGGGATCATGATATTTGCAATTCGCGTAAGGAGCAGTCATTGATCCATCAGACATCTAGATTCTATCGAATTTGAGGATGTCTATGTTATTATTCGACACAATTGATCCACATAGTTAGTATTTTGAACTCCAAACAATGCATCGCTTTAGCAATCGAATATAAACATGAGTATAGTTCATGTTGTGTGTTTAAAGCACATTATACATACGAAAGTTACACAATGGACATTTATAAATAGCTACCTATGAACTAGCATACATTTGAATTCAACCTAAGGTGGTTTAAAAAACTCGAATTCAACATGAAGTCCATTCAATTATTCGAATTTGATATCATGGCATTTGTAAACCATACCTAAACTATGGGGGTACCAATCTTTGCTCTGATTTTGTACATAATAGCATATGTAGTCGTGTACAAAATAGATTCAAATTTTGCTCCTCCATTCCAAAATAATCGTAGTTATAGGATTTTCAAGTGTCAAAATTTCAAAAGGAAGCGGATAATTTAATGAGGTTTTCAAACATACAAGGTCAAATATAACATTGTCTATTTAGGTCAATCCTCATAGTTCAAGAGTACTCTAAACGTGAATGCTTGTGTTTCAAAATTTCGAACGAAGCACCAAAAGATCCTCTACTCGCCCGAAACTGCGTGAGACCAATGTTTGGTAGTACAAGGAAATTACTTTTCTAATAACTCCGACCTGTGAAACCTACCGGCCCGACGCCCAAAGGTCTAAACCGGGGTAGGTTTGTAGCTTCATCTAGACGCCACGCAACCGCCTCCGAAAAACATTCATACACAATGGCCGCCTAAGCACACATGCAAGACGGCCGAAATCGCCTCCCGCCCACTATTTGGGACACCTGGGATTACCATCCTACCCCGACCAAGATGAGGTCTGAATTTAAGAGGGGGCAAAGTTTGTACTTTCCCCAAATTTCAAACAAGCGGCCCCATCTTCTGCTCAAAAAGCCAAAACAAGCGCGTCCCTGCATCAAACATGGCCCCCCACCCGTCCGATTCCCCATTCATACTGTGGGCGCCAAAACTACCTCTCCACCAGCTGAAACCCGGCGCCCTCCGTCCGCCACCCCATCCCACCCATCAACCGCCACCCTCCTCCATCACGCCGGAGCCGATACCCCGACATCGTCGTCCACCGCAACCTCAACCGCAACGCCCTCCACGGCTAGTAGTTGAAGCCGAGGCCGAGCCGTCCATACCCGAGCCAGTTCAACCATGTTGTCCTGCGCCTCACCGCTGCCGCTCCAACTTTGCCACCCTCCACCGCACCGGAGCTGTTCCTGCTACGCCGTCCTTCGCTGCCTCGGATATGCTTCCCCTCCGCCGACATACGGCCATGGCAACATAGTCAATAATTTGGCCATTGGTTCGTCCAAGCCTGCATCCTCCAGAACATCAGCTTCCCCGGTAAAAAGAAGAAGATCGCCGCGACATGTGGAGGTGACCACACCGGCAACCGAAGAAGGTACTCCTCTTCCCTTATCCGTGCAAATTTTACG
This sequence comes from Aegilops bicornis, assembly GCA_021605145.1. Taxonomy (NCBI): domain Eukaryota; kingdom Viridiplantae; phylum Streptophyta; class Magnoliopsida; order Poales; family Poaceae; genus Aegilops; species Aegilops bicornis. The sequence continues at coordinate 275,514,370 of CM038673.1, forward strand.
TCTCTGCTTGCATGGTATTCATCCCACAGAAGACACTAGTTGACAGCTTCTTCTTGATACTAGATGTTCCTAGTAACTCGTGATGCACAAGGTTTCTCCTCATATACTATTTCACCTTAGCTAGAGGTCCGTCGCCTCGAATTTCAATTTACGCCGCTTGGTTCCCAATTAACGGAAGCATTCCCCAGTGTAACAGGCGCTAGTACGACTATTACGCCGGAGAAGCAGCGCCTTGGTGTTTATCTTAGGGGCGTCTGCAGCCTAGAGCTACTGGCGCCCGATTTGGAGGTCGGCCAGGATTAAAGGGATGGCTTGGGGGCGCTGCCAAGCACGGCGGTGGTGTGAGGTCGAAGGGAGGGCGGGGCGGCGGAGGCACGGGTCTGGGCCGGTGGTCGCTGGCGGTTCGAGAAAGTTCGTCAATAGTGACTGGTGGGAGGTAGACGAAGGCCATCTGCCCGTTCCTTATAGATCGGACGGTTCATTAAAAAAATCGACTTACCTATTTATTTTCAGTCGACTGTTATCTTAGATATGACCACATGTGGTGGTGTGCTGGAGGAGTACCTGCATTTCCTGTGCTTATATATTACAAAATCATGCGGAGTAGAATCTAATTTTGTTTGCCATGCAATGTTGTAGAGCTATCATATGTCTCCTGTCATCTATTTTTCAGCCACCGCTATCTCGCTACTTCTACAAAGGCACTAGTTACGCACACACTTCATCCATACTCTCACTATTGTGTTTTTAGGCAAGGGTATTTCAGAGTGCGAAAGGGAAGCAAAAAGAAAAGAGACAAGTCGTGCTAGCTTTCTCTGGCGGCTAGGCGCCGCACGCTGGCGCTTTAAAGGGTGCAGTTTCAGCAGATGGAGACGGTAAACGTTGCTCTGGAGTTGATGACCTCGCTCGCAATGAACCACCATCCCAGGTGCTTGCTTTAACTTCGCAGTGTCATATGTGGTTGCATGTTATATGTGGTTGCATGTTCCATATGATGTCTAGCTTGTATTCGAAAGTCCGAAGTCGGTCTTTATTAAGATAAGGAAAGATATTTTTTACATGAACCACCATCCTGTGAGCACCAGAAGACAAATAGCTAGTCAAGGCACTGGCTGAGCAAGTGACAAGCCCAGCAAAGACAAGCATCACCTGGAAGCCAACTAAAAAGCCGCGATGGTGGCGAAGCAGCCCGCCTCCCACCAGGCTCTCAGGTCCTAGATGATCATGTTCACCACTCCAGCCGGATGTCTAGCTTGTATCGCTTCCAATTTGGTTAAATTGCATCTGCTTAGCTTACACATTATACCTTTGAATATGACATGCCTTTCTATTTTTCGTACATACTAGTACATCTGTGTATTAACCATGTTCTTACATCCAACTAATGTTCTTGTGTACCCTCATCAATCACTTATGACGAGGCAGGCAGGCAAGGAGACTACTCCTCATTTAAAGAATGCAACATCAGCCTCCCGACATAATTCTCAAGAAACAGAAATGCTGGATGAAGATAGTGAACGTAGCTCTGTAGTTGATTACAACATTTCCCCTACACTAGCATCGTAGGTGCTTGCTCTAACTTGGCAGCGTGATATGTGGTAGCATGTTGCATATGGTGTCTAGATTGTAATTCTTCCAATCTGGTTAAACTGCATGTGCTAGTCTGCTTGGCTTATACTCCTGTAAATGTGACATTATACTTGTTAATGTGACATGCCTTCCTCTATTTAGTACATAGTACATCTGTCTATTAAGCATGTCCTTACATAAAACTATTGTTTTTTTATCCCGCATCAATCAATATGACGAGACACCTTTAGTATATGCAGTGCGATATTAGTTGCATCTTTCATATGATTTATAGCATGCGCTGCTTCTAATTTGTTGAAATTCCATTTATGATGGGACGCTTTTAACTTGGCAGAGTCATATTGGTTTCATCTTTCATGTGGTGTCTAGCTTGCATTGCTTCTTATTTGCTGGAATGGTTTCTGCTTAGTTTGCACAAACAGTTCTGAACATGCCATGCCGTCCTGTTTTTCGTACATATTCCATCCTGGTATCATGTGTTTTCCTTACATCAAAGTAGTGATTGTCAGTATCATGCATGAATGAGTTCTGAAGAGAGAATTTTATTGCTTTTTCTTGTCGGTTTTACTTGACAATTCAAAATCAATAAAGCGGAAGGAAGTTAGCAAGGCAGCAAATAAAGGTGCTCCTTCCAAACGGAGGGCCTCTACAATTTCTACTCCTCGACACCCCCAAGATGATTTCCAAGACAACACATGCATAGACACTCAACAAAGCTGTGTTTATGATGAGCACGTCACCCCTAGTGCAGCATCACTCGTGCTCCCTCTAACTTGGCACTGTTATATGTGGTTGCTATCGGATTTCGGGTTCCGGCAGACCCTCTAGGTTCGAACTCTGGGGTGCGCGCGGAGATTTCGCCCCTACCTACCTGCACCTCATCGCCTCGCTAGGATCTAAACTACTAAAGGAACAACACAAGAGACACAAGGTTTATACTGGTTCGAGCCACCATTGTGGTGTAACACCCTACTCCAGTGTGTGGTGTGGTGGATTGCCTCTTGGGCTGATGATGAACAATACAAGGAAGAACAGCCTCGCGAGGATCTGTTCTTGGCTAGTGCGATGAACTGCTAGGGGGAGTTCAGTCGCTTCCCTCTCTCTGGGATTGATCTCTCTATGATTCAAGATCCGGATCCTTCTACCCTGTGGGTGGCTAGTCCTTTTTATAGGCAGAGGCCTTGGGCCTCTTCCCAAATATTGAGCGGGAAGGGCGCCAACAATTGGCCATTTTGAAGGGGAACATCTAGTACACTTATCCTGACTAAAGTTGGTCCTTGCCTGTCAAAGGCTCTGGTGGTGACGCCGGCTTGGGCTCCACGATGACTTCCTTCCTGCCGCTATGACGGTCTTGGTCTTGTTGCAATCAAACGGATGCCTTTGCTTAATGCTCTCGCCGCGCTTGCCCCTTTGCACCAAAGAGGAAATGAGGACATCACAGAGTCGGGCGCCTCACCGGGCGCCCTTGGTCGTCATGGCTTGCGTCATGGGCACCTCGTGAGGTACCCCGCCTTGATCTCTCCGCCTCCTCGCGAGCCAGCGTGACGAGGACGTGCCTGAGGAAGCTTCTTGTAGTCCGCCCCGCGAGGCTTGGCCCCTCGCGAGGGTCTTGAGCTTGTGCTGATGAAGATGGGTCGCGCTGGGCCACCCCTTGAGCCACGCCGCAGGCCGCAGGCAGGCAAGTCTGGGTACCCCCGTCCCCAAAACGCCGACAGTAGCCCCCGGGCCCAAGGCGCGCCTTGACTTGGCTGAGCATAGAAGCGAAGGGCAAGTCAAGCCGGAGCCCTAACAGCTCAAGGCCTCGGGCGCCACGTGGCGGTTGATTGGACGTGGACGCCCCTGCTTCCCCACGACGCCTCGGCAACTACACGAATTGACAAGTCCCTGCATGCAAAGCGGGTCATGATTACCTGCGATCATGGAGGCCGGCGGTTGGCCTCCCCCGGCTATAAGTACGGAACGACGCGTGCCCTTCCAGTCCATCTCCTCTTGCTTCTCCTTCTTCTCCGTCCTTGCTCCACTTTGCGGCAATGGCTCCGATCCGCCGGTTCTCCGCGGAAGAGAAGGGAAAGGCTCCCCGAGAGGGTCCCGACCCGCTTCCGCCGAAGAAACGGCTAGCCCTATGCCGCCGAGATGAGGGCGCCCGGCAGGAGGTGTCGAGGCCTTGGTGCGAGCGGCCGCCGCCAGGGTTCCCGCTGCCCTTGTATGCCCATATTGAGGGCCCTGAAGGAGTTGACGCCGAGCGCCATGGACGACGCCGCCGTCGGCTTCGGCGGGTCACGGCGGTGCGCGTTGTCCCTCCTGGAGTCCATGCCTCGGGCTCCTCCCGAGAGTTTGTGCTCCACGCCGCCATGCCTCCTCAGTCTTGGATCCGCCTTCCTCCCTCCTTCACCTTTGTGATGCCGCAGGGGGGATATTTGGAGCTCTGGTTGCAGCACGCCGGCTGCAACACCCTCGCGACCGAAGTGGAGGTCGCAATCGTCGCTCCGGGCAAGGTCTTCATGACTCAAGGCTGGGGCGAGATCGCCCGGGTCTGCAGGACGAGGGGCGCCCTTGCGATCCACCTGGAGTACGACGGAACTTCCATGATGCTCTTCAAGGTCTTCGACGCGGAAGGGCGCCGGCTGGAGTGCTGCCCTGAGAGAGGTGGTCGGGGCCCTACCGTGGCGAGGACCAGGCTCGCCGATCGCTCCCTCAGCAGCTCCTCAGGCGGCGGAGGCGGCGGAGGATCCAGCGACTCCGCCGAGCTTCTCGTGACTCCGGAGACGAGCGATGACAGCTACGAGCCCCCGAGCCTGCGCCGCTCTCGGAGCAGGGCAGACTCGGCACGCCGCTGCCGCCTCTGATCTGGATGAGGTTGGCGCCGGTGCCTGGCGGCCCACTATTGATGATGGCGTCTCTCGCGGAGGCGCGTGTAGTCAGCGTTCTTTAGGATCTGTTCCCTTTGTTCCCTGCGAGGAATCGAAAAGCGCGCCCCGTGGGGGCTTGTAAGGTGCATGTGGTTCTGTTTGTTAATATAATCCTTGCCGTGAGTTAGTGCATGCTCATTCCGTCTTAGCTTAGTTCTTCCTTTCGAACCTCACGAGGGCTTGGTGCTCTGCGCCGATAGCTCCCGGTCCCAAGGCAGGCTTCAGCCATTACCGGTATGCTGTCGCGATGCCGTGGTCAAGGCCAGGAGGTGAGCGGCCCGGGGTCCAGTAAGAGCACCTGAGTTGCGATGCTCAGGAGGTCCCCTTTAGCGCTCAAGCAGCCATCATTCGGTGAGAAAGGAGTGCGATGTTGCTAACACGGGATTGCATTAGGTGCGAGGTCGGTGCTGCGATAGCCAGTGTTTCCGAAGGGTGACTTATCTCGGGAGTCAGGAACCGCTTCCTGGTGCAACATTAGGTCCGCGCATCAGCATGCGAGCGGTTGCCTGGCGAGGTCCCCGCGTACCTCTTCCCTCTCGCCTTTGCTCCCCTTTCTGCTCTATGTCCTCGGGTCCCGGCCCTCGAGCGGGTCTCAGCCGTCGCTGGTATGCCAGGTCGCGATGCCGTGGACAAGGCCAGAGGGTGAGGGCTGGAGAGCCAGTAGGAGCCCATGAGTCACGATGCTCAGGTATCCCCCCTTTAACGTGCAAGCGGTTCGCGCGGACGAGAGTGAAGAAGACGCCGTGAGGGCCTCGCCTGGCGCTGCTTCTTGAACGGATCCTTCAGGCTCACCACAAGAAGAACAAGAGTCCTCTATGACAAGCGACGATTAGCCGTTGGTTTCTTTGGAGGGGTGACGAGGCACTGAAGGCCTGACGAGGTGGCGCTGTGCGGGGCTGCCACGGCCAGAGCTCAGCCATTCAGGTTTGTCGGCGTTGCAGGGACGGACCCATGTGCAAGCATCGTGCCGTTGGGGGGCAACTCCATCAGTGGTGTCAATTAAGCAGGTAACTAGGTCAAGCACGTTAATCATGGAGAAGCAAGTTCATTTAGATAGGTGCAGGGAAGGCAGACGTCGCTGGGTCTGGCCCGAGCGACTTGGGGATGATGCAGCCCGAGGGGCGCCCCCAACAAAGTAAGCTAGGAACATGAAGTAAAAGGGATACACGCCGCAGGGACGGACCCACGCAGCCTGGGAATAATGCAGCCCTGGGGGCGCTCCCACCGGAAATGAAACTTGAAGGATGTCACCGATAACGTTGAAGACGGCGGGATGTTGGAGAAGCGGACGCCCCGGGATGCGAAGCCGATCTTCCACGAGCCCCGTGCCCAGGAGCCTCGGGGGGCTCTGGAGGCGCTGGTGGCTCCTCGCGGACCATCTCCATCTCCGTCAGGACTGCGGAACGCCTGGCCTCTTGAGCCTCCAGGATGCTCCTCATGAGGCGTTGGCGCGTGGGGGCCGCGTTCGGCACGCCGTAGGGCATGCGAACGTAGCTGTGGGGTGAACCTTCATAGCCCCCCACGCGCGAGGGCCAGAAGCGCTCCTGAGAGGCGCCCTGGTATGTCGATGCAGACGCGCAGCCCACCATCCTTGCCTGGATGGGGAGCTGCGGCGGGTAAGCGGCGGCTGCCACTCATGACTCTTGACTCCTGCAGCTCCTGAATGATCTGGCTGACGAACTCCTAAGGGTTTGGCCCTCCTTGCCTCGCTCCTTCCTGAGGGAAACATGCTCTGAAACATGCCTCCAAGTGGTGCCCAAGCGCCTCCCTCGTGACCTTAGCAAGGTCGGTGGCCCTCCAGGAGAGAGCCCCCGAGCCTTGCTTGAGGAGGTCGCCGGGAGTGCCTTCTTATGCGATAGAAGAAGGTGCCCCCTGAACAGGCGCGGACCCTGAGGGGCCTGCCTCCCGAGGGGTCGGGCCTGGCGATGTCTTCTTCTTCTTGGGAGCAGTCTCGGGGAGCCTCACGCTCCTGAAATCTGGGTCTTCAAGTGACGCGGCTTGAACAGCTCGCTCCAGGGAGCACACCGCGTCTATCTCTTCAGAAGGCATCGTGATGACTCCGCCGCTTCCTGGCATCTTGAGGACGTTGTAGCCGTGATGAGTCACGGCCATGAACTTGGCCAGAGCTGGGTACCCGAGGATGGCGTTGTATGGCAGGCGAATGTGGGCGACATCGAAGTCGATGAGCTCGGTGCGGTAGTTGTCACGCGCCCCGAAGGTGACAGGGAGGCGGACCTACCCAATTGGAACTGAGCCATCGGTGACTCCGGAGAAAGGCTTGGTTGGCTGAAGCTGATTGTAAGGCACTTGGAGATTGTTGAGTGTCTCTACGGACAGGACATTGAGCCCTGCTCCGCCATCGATGAGGGTTCCGGTGACTTGCACATTGCTGATGATTGGGGAACAAAGCATCGGGAGGACTCCGGCTGTGGCCGCGCACTTGAGCTGATCCGCTGAGCTGAATGTGATGGCGCACGCCGACCACCTGAGAGGGCGTGTGGCTTCGAGCTTGGGGAGGACTGCATTCACTTCGCGGGTGAACTGCTTGAAGATGTGTTGAGAGGCTGGGGCTTGAGCTCCGCCCAGGATGCAGGCGATCGTGCGCGGCTCCTGAATCCCCAGCCCCTCGGCCCCGATGATGGTCCTCGTTTCTCCTTGGCTGCGGCGGCAGAGGAGGGAGGCCTGCGTTTCCTTACGGGCGATCCTCGCGAGACTGATCCCTCCAGCCTCCCTCGCGAGGCTGATCCTACCAACGATCCTCGCGAGGTCGGTCGCGCCACCCTTGGCGAGGGCCATGGTCTTCCCAGCGTCCTGCGTTTCTTCCTCCTCCTCGGCCGTAGCCTCGATCGGTGCGGTCGGGGCGTCGACCGATCCTCCCTTCTCGCACGGCTCGGAGCTCTTGACATTCGTTGGTGTTGTGGGTGTGGAGGTCGTGGTACACACAGTACCGGCTGCCCTTGGAAGACTCGGGCTGATCTCTGCCTCGCTTGGTGTCCGGTTCTGCCGCGAGCACGGCAGCCCCCTTGCGCTTCACGTCATTGGCCTTGGGCTTCTTCTCTTCTGGGTCTGCGGGTGGCAGCTCGAGGAGGGAAAGGCGTCCTTCCTCAGCCCTGGCGCACATGGTCGCCAAGTTGAACAGCTCCAAGGAAGTGCACAGATCTTCATGCATCGCCAGCTCCTCCTTCATCTTGACGTCACGCACACCGTCGGAGAAGGCTGAGATGATGGCCTCCTCGGTCACCTTGGGAATCTTGAGGCGTGCATTGTTGAAGGCCTGGATGTACTTCGCAGGTCTCCCCGGCTGCTGCTTGATGCGGCGCATGTCGCCACGGCAGGAGGCCGATCGCGAGTACCTTGGAAGTTGGCGATGAAGCGGGTGCGCATCTCGCCCCTGTGAGGAGATCGTGCAGGAGCTAGGTTCAGGAGCCAAAGGGCTTGGCCCTGAGTGCCATGGGAAACCAGTTCGCCATGACCTTCTCATCCCGTGCTGGCGGCTTGATGCCCAGCTCAGAGCTGGAAGAACTCAGAGGGTCGGCCGTGCCGTCAGAGCGAGGAGGCAGGTCTGACTTGAACTTGCTTTGGGCCACGCGACTGCGCAGCTCGGTGGTGAAGGCGCTGCAGCCTCTTTGTGGCCACGGGAGGCCTTTGGTGACAAAGAGCCTGGTCTTGCGGGTCCCCATGCGCCATCACTGGGAGCAGCTGGGTCTTGGGCGTGGCCGGAGCAGGAGCGTGGTCGTGATTTAGCCGGTGCAGGGAGCACTCGGGCAGCTTCTAGGGGGTGAGGGACCTCTTGGCAGCTCTGCTCTTGCTGCGCTGGCGCCGGACGGAGTGGGTTCCGCCCAGGGGCCACGGCCTTGGGGCCAAGGTGCCTTCTTGAGGGGGAGGCGGCTGAGGCACCCTCGGAGCTTCATCGCCCGCGCAGGGCGGGGCGCGGTGCAGCGAGAAGGACGGCGCAGACGAGCTCGGCGACGGGGTCGAGCCACTCTTCATAGACATCGTCGACATGGCGGTAGCGCAGGAGCTCATTTGCCGCGATGAGCGTGGCTCGAGCCTCCATGGGCGCGCTGGAGCGCAAGGGAAAAGAACCAGCTGGGGCGAGTGAAAGAGTAGCAGTACGGCCGTCTCACCTCACGGACGGATGCTGGGACGATGCCTACTGATCGTTCCCTGCCGGGCCGGTGGCGGCGTTGACGGCGAGCGACGGGGAACGGCGGGGGCGGCCGCCAACGACGGCCGTCTTGGCGATGCGGGTAGCGAGAGCGGCTCGGCGCTCGGCGTGGGCCCGACGAGCGTCTGACATGGATGCGATGGTCGGCGAAGAACAGGGCGGCAGAAGAAGAATTCTGGCGCACCCCTACCTGCCGTGCCAAATGTCGGATTTCGGCTTCCGGCAGACCCTCTAGGTTCGAACTCTGGGGTGCGCGCGGAGATTTCGCCCCTACCTACCTGCACCTCGTCGCCTCGCTAGGATCTAAACTACTAAAGGAACAACACAAGAGACACAAGGTTTATACTGGTTCGGGCCACCATTGTGGTGTAAAACCCTACTCCAGTGGGTGGTGTGGTGGATTGCCTCTTGGACTGATGATGAACAATACAAGGAAGAACAGCCTCGCGAGGGTCTGTTCTTGGCTGGTGCGATGAACTGCTAGGGGGAGTTCAGTCGCTTCTCTCTCTCTCTGGGATTGATCTCTCTATGATTCAAGATCCGTATCCTTCTACCCTGTGGGTGGCTAGTCCTATTTATAGGCAGAGGCCCTGGGCCTCTTCCCAAATATTAAGCGGGAAGGGCGCCAACAATTGGCCATTTTGAAGGGGAACATCTAGTACACTTATCCTGACTAAAGTTGGTCCTCGCTTTGTCAAAGGCTCTGGTGGTGATGCCGCCTTGGGCTCCACGATGACTTCCTTCCCGCCGCTATGACGGTCTTGGTCTTGTTGCACCGAAACGGATGCCTTTGCTTGATGCTCTCGCCTGCGCTTGCCCCCTTTTCACCAAAGAGGAAATGAGGACACTGCGCGGGCTGGCGCCTGCCTGGCGCCCTTGGTCATCATGGCTTGCGTCATGGGCACCTCGTGAGGTACCCCGCCTTGATCTCTCCGCCTCCTCGTGAGCCAGCCTGACAAGGCCGTGCCTGAGGAAGCTTCTTGTCGTCCGCCCCGCGAGGGTCTTGAGCTTGTGCTGATGAAGATGGGCCACGTTGGGCCACCCCTTGAGCCACGCCACAGGCCGCAGGCAGGCAAGTCTGGGTACCCCCGTTCCCAGAACGCCGAGAGTTGCATGTTATGTGTGATGTCTAGCTTGTATTGCTTCTAATTTTGTTGAATTCCATCTGCTTACTTTACACATTATACTTGAATAAGACATGTGTTCCTGTTTCTAGAACATACAATATCTGTCTATCACACCATGTTCTTACATCAAATTACTACTGTTGTGTAACCTGCAACAATCACTTATCATAAGACACGCTTTGACTTCGAGTATGATATAGGTTACATCTCACATTCTTTTCTAGCTTGTACTACTAATTTGTTGAGATGGCACTTATGACGAGACAATTTTAACTTGGTAGAGTGATATTCGTTGCATCTTTCATATGGTGTCTAGCTTTCATTGCTTATAATTTGCTGAAATGCCTTCTCCTTAGTTTACACATCATAAGCTGTGAATATGCAATGCTGTGAATATGCAATGGCACTAATGACGAGAGACCTCTAACATGGTAGTGTGATGTTGTTTGCATCTTGCATATGATTTATTTCTTGTAGTGTGATGTTGTTTAAACGCCATTTATGCCGAGACACTATTAACTTGGCAGAGCAATATTTGTAGCATCTTTCATATGGTGTCTACCTTCCATTGCATTGCTTCTAATTTGGTGAAATGTCTTCTTCTTAGTTTACACATCATAGTTCTAGTTATCTCTTCCGTCCTGTTTTTCATACATATTACATCCTCCTATCTTGTGGTTGTCTAACATCAAAGTTCAGTTTGTCTACATCATGCATCAATTTGTTCTGAAGAACTAAATGGTTATTCGTTTTTCTTGTTGGCTTGACTTAACATGGTACAGAGAAAGAGGAAGAAACACAGTATGGCAGGGAATGAGAAGCGGATGAATCCTGTAGATTCTGCTGGTACTGATGGTGCAATAGAAGGTGAAAGTCCAGCGGAAAATTCTACAAACACGGCATCCCATGCTACACGAGCTGCAAAAAAAGCCAAATAGAAACAAAAAGCTGCCACCAAACAAGCAGAGACAGCCCTAGTTCTTGCAACACCTACCACAATACTACCAGCTGCACGACATACTTAAAGGCCAATCGAGCTAGCAAAGACGTTCCCAAGCTCCCTTGCCACCGACACTACTTCCCAAGCACTCTTGACACAAGACGAGTTGGCAATATCAGATGAACATTGTGAGCTTCAACAGCAAGAAGGTAGTTCTTGGAGTCAAGTTCTGATTGCATGCTTCTTTATATGTAGTCTCACAGCTTTGATGTACACTAACACTTCCTATGTTCGTTGTTGGACTAGCACCTAGGCGCAAGAGGAAACAAACATCAGGGATAATGCTCGATAGGTTAACTAAATCTAGAGGAGGAAGAATGGAGGTCCGTTTTTGAGGCAGGTTTAAAAAGGCCACGTGATGCTACAGAGTCAGCCAAGTTAGTATCAGAGGCAGCGGTTGCCGTTAGGTGTCATGTACGTATCCTCCCAACATGGATTCAGTACAGGAATGACAAAGACGAAACCCAGTTCAACACCTTCCTCTACCATTTGTCTGATACTTTCTAGGTATAGCCAAGATAATGAGACTCCCATAATTTTCAACAGATGAGGTTCAAGTTGGATAGCCAAGATGATGCAACCAGACAAGCTTGCACCCATGTTTTCAAGTCTGCTCTGCGAAAATATCGGTAGAACTTGAGGAAACTCACTTTGAAGGCAAGGCTAACAGTGAACTTTCCCAAACATCTCTAGTGGAAAATATATCGGATGAAGACTGGAGGGGCCTTGTTAAACACTGGTCTGATCCGAAGTATCAGGTACATTCTATATATGTGATCAGATCACATGTTGAAGTCCTATTGACGCCTGTGCCACACAAATCTATCTTCTTGTAGGTGAACTGTTCAAAGAACAAGGCCAACTGCACGAAAGTGAAATTCCAATGCATTTACGTGATCTCGTAGCTATATTGCACACTGCGAGGCTCTTGTAATTTAATGTTGTTTCCCTCTTTTCGCTGTACCATATTATTAGATCTATATTGACTTGTTTGAAATGCAGAGGAAAGCCCGCAAGGATCAAAAAGTACCTGAACCAAATGTTGTGGAAATCTTCAAGGACCTGTCACACCAAAGAAGAAGGGCATGACTACACCAGTCAAAGCCGCTGTTGTAAGTCCTTAATCCTCATGCCTTTTAACTACTACTTACTCTGACTTGTGCCTTGAAAGGCATGGTTTACAGCCAATGTCTATTACTCTTTTCAATTTTATACACAATTGTCTTAGCATATCATTGCACCTTACAAGGTTTAAAAGGGAGGAGTGATGTTCCTTTGATCTTGACCTGCAATCTAGTTCCATGCTGGACTTGCCCACACAACATTACAATTGCATGTTTGTCTATTCTCAGTTGTTTTGTGATATGAATGATGTCATACTATGCTTACCGTATAATAAACTTCGTCTCTTTATCCTTAGCCCTGAATACAATGTGAAGAAATAGACAATACATTAGCGATGGTACATGGTCATATGTTTGGAACCTGGTTTTATTATGTACTTTGCAATAAAATACAACTAATATTTTACATGGGTTCACCACAATAAGTTTTGTATATAGACCCAAGCTATTTTGTTTGGTTTGCTGCCTCCTTAATATCTTCTATTCTGGTACTACTAATGTAAAACCTCAAATTTTCAGTGAGCTATGGAAAAAATGGTGGAACCGCCACCTTCTGAAGGTGGCGAGGCAACTATAACCGCAATGTCAGCTCTTGCTGCAGTGGGTCAAGACAATCCACTAACGATTGCCAAAAGCATGTTCTGCGTAATACCGGGTTGGTTGTTAAGGCAATATCGTCCAAACTGCCTCATGATCAAGATATGCAAGCTCAAAGCAATGTTGTATCTACTCTCCAGACACAAGTCCATTCCCTAACAGAGGTCCTTTGTGAAACAAGGAGAAACAGCATGGTTTTGAAACCAGACTATCACACATTTGCTATGTTGTTCAGGAGCCTAGGGGAAATGAAGGCGAGGGTTATGGTGCTCCATCGGACAATACAGCATGAAAACGTAATACCAAGTCAAATGAACCGAGCTTCTCAACTTCTGGGGTTGCATTTATCTGCTAGACTGTTAAGTTTTATGCCAACCTTCCTTTTGTTATATAGTTGTAATTTATTTTGGTGCGATACAAAATTTATTCTTAACGTGCAGCCACCGGCTGAAGAAAACAGCAAGCCATTTTTGTATAGTGTAGGGTGTTCTTTATATTTGCACTGGTGGCGATCTTTGATGCCAAGTGGATGTAATCTGTGCAATCGCCTTAATAGCCTAGCGTTAGTTTCGGCCTTATTTATTTCCTAGTCTTCTTTTTCCTTGGTTTGCTAGTGGCCGCAACTAACCATGGGCCATATACGGGCCGTATGATCCATGGGTCTCCTACGGGCCGTCGATAAATGGGCCTATAATCGGTGGGCCTCGGGCCGTCGATAAATGGGCCTGTAATCGGTGGGCCTCGGGCCGTCGGATAAATGGGTCTACATGGGCCATAATCGGGCGTAATTGGTATCGGCCCAGCACGGTAACGGGCCGTTAACAGGCCGTAGGACTGCAAAAGCTTAATTCTGTCACAGGCATAACGAGTCGTTAATGGGCCAGAATATAGGACGGGCTGGCCAGAAACGGGCCGACTCTTGCCATGGGCCGAATTTGGCCCATTAGGGTAACAGGCCAGTAACGGGCCGACTCTTTCCATGGGCCAAATTTGGTCCATTTGGGGAACATGCCAGTAATGGGCCGACTCTTGCCATGGGCTGAATTTGGCCCATTAGGGGAACAGGCCAGTAACGGGCCGGAAGTAATCGAGGGCCGAAAAGGAGCCCAAGAACGTATGGGCCGTCAATAGGCCGAAAGCTAACATGGGCTGGAAACGGCCCATGTAAATCACGGGCCGTTAATGGGTACAAAGAAAATTACTGTTCACTATGGGCCAGAGTCACCGTGGGCCTATAAAGGGCCGAAAGATACGAAGGCCTCATATGGTCTGAAAGACGTCGTGGGCCATACATGGGCCGAAAGTGAAATGGGCTGGTGTTATATTCGACGACCCACATGACGTTGTTGGGCCGGTTTGCTTTAGTGCCTAACGGGCCGTGAGTTAACGGGCCGTAAAATGGGCTATTTGCGAAGAGACCGTTAATAGGCTTTTCATGGGCCAGCCCGTTAACTTTTGACCAAGTCAAATGGGCCGGCTTTGTAAGCTAAATGGGCCAGTGGTGGGCCGTGGAATGTGTCGACATACCGTAGGCGCCTATCTGACCCACTGACGAGCTGACATGTGTTTTGTCCGTCCAATAAGAATTTTACACGTGGAAATTTCCCATTGGTCGGGGCTGTTAACGGGTTATCGGATCCAAAACCCAACCCGATAGCTTAACGGCTTGCGTTACGGTGGATGCCACGTGTCGGTCACCCTTGACGAAAGCACGTCTGTGACGCGCGATTTATCATCATGGAAGTGGACACTTCCGTGATGATAATTTTGGTAATGTCATGGAACACTTCTACGACAGCACAGGTATGACTATCTTGATTCTGTCATAAATTTGTCATGGATGTACACGCATGACAAAAAACGCGACCTACTGTGACAAACACGTATCATCACGGAAGTGTATTTTTTTGTAGTGTTGCTTGATGCCTCGGTACACCGCGCCTGCGCCTGCTCCTTAGCACCAAAGAGGAAACAAGGATACTGCACACGCTGGCGCCCACCTGGTGTCGATCGTCACGGCTCACATCACGCGAGCCTCGCGAGTTTTCCCCCACCTTGATATCTCCGCTCTTCGTGAGCCTGCCTGGCGATGCCGCTCGCGAGGGTCTTGAATGCCTTGTCGATGAAGATAGGCCATACGGCCTGCTAACATGGTGTCAAGACCGGATTTTCAATAAAAATATTTATTGAACAACCGACCCATGAAATCCAATATGAGGATAAATCCTCCATATCGGTAGACAAAACTTGGATACAAGAAGCCAGTAGCATTACCATATTACAAGGGTCAGACTAAAGATGCCCAACCAATTATTACAACACGCCGATAATTATACATGATGGCGGATATGGCACAAGGTGTAGGGTGGAAATACTACTGACTTGGAGTATGCGTGGTTGGTGGAATAACACAGTGGGTGGTTAATAAGTCTATCTGACCTTTGGCGGCTCATCGAGCGTCGAGGTGAGGCTCGATGGATTTATTTGGGTAGCGGAAGCGGATATTTTACAAGGACTAATCCAGGGGTCACACGAGACTGACTGGGATCCCTCTAGGCGTCGGACTCGCTATCGAACTCTTCATCCAAGAGACCGCCTTCACAAGATTCCGCCAAATCAACAAGCGGTGAGTACTATGAAAGTACTCGCAAGACAGTTCGGACAAAAGATATAACAAATGGAAGCATGAAAGCGACATAGTTAATCTTAACAATGCTCAATTAAAGCAGTATAGAAAAATAATTAAAATGGGAGTCGGCGGTAGTCCGCTTGAAAACCCAAGGAGGCAAACTTAAAACCGATAGGGTGTCTGAAGCGACGCCTCGAAAGGTGAATAATTAAGCAAAATATTGCCACAGTCAGGCGTCTGAGCGACACCTCATAAAGGGCTTATATTGAAATAAAAATGCATGCATGCCGCAGTCGGACGTCTGAGCGACATCACAGAAAGGGCTTATAATAAAAATAAGTAACATCTATGCCGCAGTCGGACGTCTGAGCGACATCAGAGAAAGGGCTTATAAGAAAAATAAGTAATGGCAATGCCGCAGTCGGACGTCTGAGCGACATCACAGAAAGGGCTTATAATAAAAATAAGTAACAGCAATGCCGCAGTCGGACATCTGAGCGACATCACAAAAAGGGCTTATAATAAGAATAAGTAACAGCAATGTCAGCAATGGACGTCTGAGCGACATCACAGAAAGGGCTTATAATAAAAATAAGTAACAGCAATGCCGCAGTCGGACGTCTGAGCAACATCACAGAAAGGGCTTTCATCACAAAGATATAGCACTCAAAATAAATACTCAACACATGAATATAAACGGGTTAGTCCATCCAAAGGAATAAACATTTAACCGGACTTAATACTCATGTGATTCACCGGAGTATCTGTCACCAAAACTGACACTTGTCAGGATAAGATATCTGAGAACTTGGACATGGATAAGATGATTCGAGGATTTATGACTCGCAGAGTTTGTACTAAAATTACCCACAGCCAACGGATTTCGTAGTCTGAAGGACTAGTTCCGTTTATGGTATTTCGGAAGAAACACAGCTAACCAAGATACACACCCATCCTACCTCACGATGCCAGGAATCACCATAGACATCGTCCAAGAAAAACTTTTGAGACGGGAGATCACAATCTCGAATAGCATGGGATCAAATTTATATTCACGCGCACTAAGGGGTGCCCCCCTCTCGGTCCCAACCGAAACACCCATGCCCCTGACCGGATGACTCGCTTTAATCCCGGGCCATGGAACCATCATCACGGCCTCTCCATTTGGTGTGTACCAGAAAGCGGTTCTCTACTTACTAAGCCATATCCCTATGGAAAACATGTGGTAGTACGGGAAGGGAAATGGATGGGAACCGAATCGATACAAAGTTGACACTAAAGTCAAATAGTATGGCATAAGACCGGCATGCTACAACACTGCCATCTTACCCATCCTCATGCCAACACATGGCCGTGCACATTCACATCCAACACGTATGGATTATCGAACTCACTTGCCTCAACTTTGCATGAAAAATAACATTCATCGGTATGCTCACAAACATGCCATGAAACTACTTAATGCAAACCTGCCAGAACACTCATCATATCAAAAGTACAAACATGCTTGCCTCGTTCAGAGTAGTCGGAGCCTAGCTCGGTGAAGTTTGCGGTCCCGTCACCTCCTTCGGTATCTACGGTATAAAGAAAACATACGCGCTAAAGTAAATACCGTGAGGTGCACAAAAATTACTCCAAATATTTTTCAAAGAAATCTGATAAAATCTAGACAAAATTTTAAAGAGGACAGAAAAAGAATCAATCAAAAATACTTTTCTGATTAAAAGTTATAAGAGTTTTGGTCCAAGGACCAATCTGTAATGAAACAGAAAGTTTCCAAGGGGTTCTGCGGAAAAGTCCAGATAACGTTTCGTTTAAAATAAACGGCTGAGAGACTGTCAGGCGGGCTCCACCCGTTAGGTTTGAATTTTCAAACGAGGGAAAACAGAGCACGATGGCGCCGAGAGGTGCGGTGGTCGCCGACGGCGATCCACGGCGAGGTAAGGTGATCGGGGTGTACCTTCGTGATCAGTGCGCCCTTCCGCGTCTGTGGGTGGTGGCAGAGGTCGTCGGCGAGCACCACGTCGACGGTGGCCCTTGCTCCGGCGGACGGCGGTTCAGACGGTCGTGGATCTCGCCGGAGAGAGCTGTGGGGCCAAAATTAAGGTGGGGGTTATCCTACTAGAGGTGGTACGAGGCTACGGGCGAAAGTAGGGCGGCGGAGGAGTTCTCACCGGAGAGAACGATGCCGGAGACCGAGGCGGACGGAGGTGGCCGGAGTCGAGGAAGAAAGGCCCCTCGAGGCCCCTCCAGTGGCTAGGCGGGGTCTGGTGAGGTGGTGGAGTCGCGGAGGCGAGAGCAAGCTCGGGTGCTATATATAGCCGGCCCGAGTCGGTTGCCGTGAACGGATAAGTCCGGCGAAGTTGATTACGGGCGGCGCTGGTGGCTGGACGGTCGGCTTAGGAGCTTGAGCATCGCCTAGGAGGAGTATTGGAGCCGCTCCGTGTCCAACTCAGCACGGGAGGGCTGGTTCTGATCTGCCCTCGAAGGAACGCGGCCAGACGGCCCGTCGGCGGCAGAGAGCACGCTTCTGCTGCGTTGCCACGGCGACAGTGCCGCATGCGTGTGCTGGCAAGGAGGTGGCCACGCGGAGCCACCAGGACGCTTGGGCGGCGCCGAACGGCGTTATGCCGCAGTTTTGCCCCCTGTCGTCCGTTACGGTGGTGCAGCCGCCGCAAAGCACGCCGGAGCAGGCGGGCCAGGGCGCCACCGACGCCAGGAACGCGCCAAGCGCTCGTGTGAAGCTTCGGACAAGATGGATAGGCTGCGAGCAACGTGCCAAGGGCATTGTGGACTCGTGACTGAAGTTACTGACGGAGATCGACACTGAAGTTCTGAATTTTCTGAAAGTGAACAGTACTAGTGCATGCAAGGTGTTCGATGTAATGATCTAGGCATGTAGGGATTTTTCCTTGAGCTGGTTTTTGGTGGAGGGGCCTCTCATTGCATCTAGAGGCTGCCTGAATATTTGTGGAATTTTTGGAGTAATGTAGATATGAATTTCACCAAATTTGGAAATCTGGTCCAAACTTGCAGGGACTATAATTTGAAATTTTTGAACAGAAGAGGAGTGGATCTTGATACTTCTAGGTTGTGGGTACCAAGGTCTATCCAAGGGAGTTGGTTTGAGGTCAAAATTCAAATGCATTAAGGTACTTGCTTTGCAAATTACCTAGGCTCAAAATAATAGACAGAAAAGATTTGGGAGAGAATTAATTGAAATAAAAATTCAGAAGAGGGTTGAACTAGTAGAGATAGAGTGTTTGGATTGCCCAAAGTGGAAGGAGATATATTTGGGAAGATTTTACCATGTGGTGTGTGGCCAAATCATGAATGATTTCAAATATGGAAGAGAATGAAAAACCCTTAGAGTTTCTTTTTGAAAGAAAAAATAAACTTCAAAGATTTTTCTTGAATCCTTGAGAAGAGAGCAATTAGAGGAAAAATTTAAAAACTAAACACCAGAGTTGAAGGAGACGCAAAAGTAAAATATTTGCCAGAGGGAAAAAGCTTTTGATAGAGATTTTTTTTTGGAAGGGTTTTGGTGACCTCCTTCAAATCCAACAAAGTTTTGAAGAAAACCAAAGAAATTTTTTTGAAGTGTCACACATGGCCACGCCGTGGGCAGCAGGCAGGCAAGTCTGGGGACCCCCATTCCCAGAATGCCGACAGTAGCCCCCGGGCCCAAGGCGCGCTCGGGCTTGGCTTTGAGGCGGAGCCAAAGGGCAAGTAGGGAGCACCGCGGGCCCCAAAATCGTATGGCCTCGGTAGCCGCGTGGCGGTTTATTGGATGTGGGCGTCTCTGCTTCCCCACGCTGCCTTAGAATCGGCCTGGCTATGCGGGCCCCGCAACCTACATAGTTATTCGTCCGTCGCCCGTGCCTTGCTTCCCCAATCTCTCTGCTTCATCGAGACTCTGCTTCTCCTCTCCAATCTGACATGCCTCCTGCCCGCTTCATCGCCATGGCGCCATAGCAAGCAGGCAAGGGGAAGAAGCCCCTGTCCTCGCCGAGTGCACCTCCGGCTGTCGAGCCTGCGGTCGGTCGATCCTTGGTGCTTAACGACGAGGCCATGGACAAGGTGCGTCCAATGCTCGCTTCCAGCTTCAACAAGAGGGGGAAGACGGTGACTTGGCCTGCGTCCCGCACTCGCGCTGCCCGGGCAGCCACCGAGGTCCCAATCTTTATCGATGCCCTTTGGGCTGGCCTGATTCCTCCCTTCTCTGCCTTCTTCAACGCGGTGCTTGAGCATTATCAGATCCACATGCTGCACCTCGACCCTCAATCCGTGACTGTCCTTGTCGTCTTTGCCTATGTGTGTGAAGCCATGGTGGGCATTGCTCCTTCTATGGCCCTCATCCGCCATTTCTTCTCATTGCATCTGGTTGCCCCCCGGCAAAGCTCAGGGTGCGTGAGCTTCCAGGCCGTGGCCACGACAGCGGGCGCGGGGATCGACTTCGAGCTTCCTCCATTCACGAGCGAGTTTTGGACACGGTGGGTGTTTGTCGGCGCCTATGTGCTCAGCCCCCTGCTCGATGCCCCGTCAGCGCCTGCCATTTCCCACTCCGGTTGGAGCCACGAGAGGCTCGTGAGCCCCTGTCTTGCTCCCGTGTGGTTCAGGTTGAGGAGCATGAAGGACCACGGCGTGACCGCGCCTATGGTGGTGAAGGAATTCGTTAAGCGCTGGATCGCTCCTCTTCAGCGCCACTCTGGCTCGATGTGGACCTTGCTCAGCAGTCAGGACCATATGAGGTTTCAGGAGTCCAGGCTCCCTCTCGGGATGCGGCAAACGGTGCTCAAGGTCGTGACGGGTGTCCCTTTGCCGGATGATTTGCCTGGGAAGAACTGTCTTCTGTATCGCTGCAAGAACAAGGCTGAATTTGCAGGGAGCATGCCTCCCCTTCACGAGTGGGGGCTGCGTCCGGACGGCCTGGTGGGGTCATGCGAGAACCCTGTCTGCATGGTTCCGTTTCTTACTACCGGCATCGAGCTCGTCCCGAATGTGGGTGCAGGGGGGCGAGTGCAGCAAGATGCTGGCGGCTCGAGTGCTTATGTGCAGACGCCTCCTGGGGCTCCTGGGGCGTCGTCCTCTGGAACCCGCCATTCTGGGACGTTGGTCGCCGAGGCGACACGGCACGCGGCTCCCGAGGCTGAAACTCCAGAAGCCTCGGGAGGTCGCGGCGAGACGGCTCTCGACTGTTATCCACGGCCAAGCACTCCTAGAGTTGTTCTCTCGGGCGCTTCTCCGGCTGGACATCATACTGCCCGCCACGTTCAGCGCTTTGGCCGGCTTTGCATGGACTTCGAGGAACTCCGCAAGAGGAAAGTATCTCCGGGCGGCAGCGGTATCTTTGGGCCATTGAAGCGTCGAAAGTACATCGCCGTCGACGAGTAAGTACTGCACCTTGTGGTTTCTTCATTGCTGCTTTCCTTCCTGACGCTGGCTCTTCAGGACCCCTTCTGCCAGGGCCGTTGAGCCTTCGAGAAGCAATGCTCGCCTCCCTCGGCACCCTCGTTGGCCTTGTGCACCCCGAGCCTGCATGCCGCGCCTGGAGCCGGGCCGGCCGAGGGGGTACGATCGCCTTCAAGGAGCCTCGAATAGGTGGCTTCGTTGCCGTTCCTGCACGGTCTGGCTTGGAGACTGGCGGGTGTTCCCCGAACTCCTCCTCTAGTTATGGACAACAGCTGGTTGGCTTCGGCCTTCAGCTCCTCCTCAAGCGTCGGGCCCTGTTCAGCCAGGGCCCCTCGTGAGGTCGGGCCAGCGCCTGGAGCGGCACCAGTCCCCAACCCCCTACTGAGAGGGGGTGTGTCGCTTAACGCCCCGCCTGCGGCCCCCGTGGCGGAGGACGAGGTGGGGCGTGCGTTGGAGTTGGAACGCGGGCGGAGCGTCGTTCGTCATGAGCTCTTCCAGAAGGCGATGGACGCGATGAGCCGACTCGGCGAAGAACTCACAGGTGTCGACTCGCGCCTTGAGGCTGAAGGTCTTCGGCTGGTGGAGGAACGGCGTAGGCTGAGGGTGGCCATCAACCTTGGCCGCTACCAGCATGATCTTGACAATGCGAAGGCCGAGGCGTCCCTCAAGATTTCCTGTGAGGCTTGCTCCCGGGCCTTGGGGGAGGCTCGCGAGGCTGACCGTCATTGTGAGGCTGCAGAGAAGCGTGCGTGGGAGCTCCAAGCTTGGAGCGCGTCACTCGAGCGCTAGGTGGAAGCGCGCAGAGCCGCCCTTGCGTCGCTGAGGGGGACACCTGCAGAAGAAGAGGAGGTCCGGAGGCGTGAGGAGGCGCTGGCTCTGGAAGCCGTGGAGCGCAGCCCTTAGCTCGAGCAACTGGAGACGAGGGAGCGTCAAGTTTCTCAGGCGAAAGATGTCGTCGGGGCTCGCGAGGCCAAGGTCCAGGAGGTAGTCGACCGCCAGGTGGCCCGGGTACACGCGGATCTTGAAGGTTGGTACGACCTAAAGCTGAAGCTTGCAGGAACTGAGGAGGCGGGCAGGACCGCCGCTCTATGGCCCAGGTTAGACGAGGCGGAGAGACGTGGGGAGGCCACGGCTGCCGCCTTGGTCACGACGCACGCGGACTTGGCCTCTGCCCGCGCTGATCTGCTTTTGCTTCAGAAACGGGTTGATGATGCCGAGGTCGTCGCGCGACAGAACATGGAGGAAGTGCTTCAATGGCGGACGCTGGAGCGCGAGCACGCCCCCATGCTTCAGGACCTCCGGAACAGGGCTAACACTGCCATGGGCTTCATCTGTGACAAGAATGCACTACCCCCTCCCCCCCACTCGAATGACTATGCCAGCCACCGGATCTTCTTCACCAACGTGGTGACGCGCCTGGAAGCCCGGTCTGACAGGGCTCGCCAGCTCGTGGAAGAGAGGAATCGGGGCCTGCTCGGGTGCGCGTTCTCCCACGTCTTCAGCCATCTTCGGAACACCTTCCCCGACTTCGACTTCGACACCGTCATTGCCCCCATGCCACAGGCCGTCCGGGGCGACCTGGCGCAGTGGGTGGAGGACAACATGGATGCGCTGGTCAGAGCCTTTGCTTCCGACGACGATGCGGTGGTGGTCGTCGCGGACGAAGGCGACGTGGTTGACGATGGCGACGGAGGCATCGCCGAAGTCGGCGACGGTGACGATGAAGACGACGACGATGCGAGTGACGCATCCAAGGGCGATGTACCGAGTGACATATCTGGCTCATCCCATGTTCTCTTGTCGTTTTATCCTATACTCAAATTTTTTGGCATGGCGCCTAAAGATTGTGAGAGCATTTTGAGAGGGGGAGCCCCTCGTGCAAGCAGACCGACACCTTTATTCTTTTGTGTCGAGCTGAATGTGTACCTCTATGAATTCATGAGTCTGGTAGCGGGTTTGCCGCATCAGCTTGCCTTGGTCAGGGTGCACCTCAAAGGGGATCACGAGGTCTCGAGCTCCTGAGGAATTCCTGAAGGGCCCGCAGACTCACCCGAGTGGGCCTCACGAGGATCAGGTGCCAATAATGGTATCGGCGTGTGTGCTACGCGTGCTGCGCCCAGCCCCGCTCGCGAGGGGCCCGCGAGGGGCCCGCGAAGGGGAGGCGACAATCGTGCACTTCGTGACAAAGCAAGAGCCGGACGGCAATAAATAGCTCAAACAAGAAAAGGTAACCCCCGCGTGCATCAAAGAAAACTCAACTTCAACTTAAATCCAAAACCAGAAAGCAAGGCTGCAGAAGAAGAGATCCAAAGAAAATGGCCACGTCCGGCGCCTAGTCTAGTCTTCTGGTCTTCGAGTCTTCTCACCAACGCGGAGCTAAGTGCTGCCACTAGGCGTGGGAGGGAACCCAGTGGCTGAGGCCGCACCCCGAGACTCGGGCGTGTACAACCCCACTCATTATTACGTGAGAGTGTCAGGGGCGGCGAGCTTCACAGGCACTGGGCCTTCTTCATAGGAACCGACCTTGCTTCATATCGCCAGACGTGGGCCACGCCTTGCGCCACCCTCGACCACCTTTGAGCCGACCGGCAACCTGGACGACACAAAGGGGGCAAAGGGGACGCCAGCAGTGCCCTTGGCGACCACGGGTCCTCTGTCGGGAGAAGGCTCGTCGGCACTTCCCCGGCAGAGGACCTACCTCCGGGCGTTGCCTGGCTTCACACGACGTGGGGAGGGGCCTTGCTCCTGGCTCCCTCCGTGCGGCCCCCAGCGTGCTTCCCCCCGCAGAAGAGATGTTGCTGTGCCGGGGTCGTCTACCGATGCTGTGACCTGATTCACTTGCAGCCCATGGTTAGCATAAGCCTGCTCTTGAGAGATTAGCGGTACCCTGTAGTTGTTGTTGCTGGGCGATCGTCGCGGTTCTTCGTTGGTTCCTGGAAGGCTTCAACTTCTAGCGTCCCTTCATCCCAATCTTCTCCGAGGAACGAGCCAGGGTCGTCCTCCGGCGCGTACTCCTGGTCCATCATGAAGGGCACGTAGGCTTCCGGGGCCGTTACCCCAAACACCTTGCCGTAGTGCCCCACACTCCATGTTGCCCGGCCTAGCACGTCGTCCTGAGGATGGTAGTGTGGCATCTCACTACGACCATGGGAGGCGACGCTCGTGCCCATGCTTGTCGCGGGCGGCACGTGGGCGGTGGAGCACCCGGCGCCGCCGCCGTCTGGTAGCCGACGGAGCCCCTGTGCACACCTGAGGGCGCGTGGTTGCGGCGAGGCCCGCCGTGAGATCCCGTAGCGGCCTGAGAGGGAAGCAGATAACAGAAGGGCGGCGCTCCTGACGCCGCCGCGTCCAGCAGCTCGGCGACGCGTTCCAGCAGGGCATCCCGGCCACTCTCCATCAGCCGGCACCGCAGCAACTCCCGCGCCACCGTGAGCGCGGCCCACATGTTCACCTTCTCCCCCCGTGTGTGTGGCGCCGTTGCCGCGGCGTGGCTTGCAGCCCTTGCAGCGGCTCGCGCTTGTCATGGAGTGAGGGTGGACGACGCTCCGCCACGCCGCCCGCGCCCTGCTGCGCTGGGCGGCGCTCGTGCCGCTTAGAGCGCGGGGCTGAGGTCTTCATGGGCAAGTGGCGCCGCCCGGGCCGGCCAGGCTGCCCCGCGGTCAGAGTCAGCCCTTGGGTCGCCGGACATCATGGCCGCGGAGCGTTGGCAGGTCGATTGGCGCAGAAAAAGCTCCGGCGCACCCCTACCTGGTGCGCCAAATGTCGGATATGGGGTTCCGGCAAAACCCTTAAGGTTCGAACTATAGGGTGCGCGCGAAGTTCTCTCCCTACCGATCTGCGTCCTAGCTCGCTAAGATCTCACGGAGGAACTCGACAAACTCGCAACACAAGAAGAAACAAGATTTATACTGGTTCGGGCCACCATTGTGGTGTAATACCCTACTCTAGTGTGGTGGTGGTGGATTGCCTCTTGGGCTGATGATGAACAGTACAAGGGGAAGAACAACCTCCTGAGGTTGAGGTGTTCTTGTGCTCTACCAACTAGTAGGTGCAAGGATGGAGTGGATCCAATCCAAGATGATCTGCCCTACTGTGGTGGCTGGTTCTACTTATATAGGCCCTGGTCCTCTCCCCAAATATTGAGCGGGAAGGGAGCCAACAACAGCGTGCAATTTGAAATGGGACAGCTAGTACAAGCTATCCTGACAAAAGTGGGCTTCGCCTGCAAAAGGCTCTGGTGGTGACGCCGTCTGGGGCTCCATGGTGACGTCCGTCTTGCCGTCCTGCTGGTCTTCGGTCTCGTTAAACCGATATGGAAACCTTTGCTTGATGCCTCGGTACTCCGCGCCTGCGCCTGCCTCCTTAGCACCAAAGAGGAAACAAGGACACTGCACGCGCTGGCGCCCCGCCTGGCGAATATTTCAGTTCACCGACCGAATATTCCCTTAAGAACGCTAGCTTTCGGCTTCACCCAGTCTAAGGTACACATCCGGTTGACCCGGCAGTAACAATCGCAGAGGTGCTCCCTTTACCACCTAGCCGAACAATCGGGAACGTAGGGGTAAGCACAGGAGCCAGGCAACCCAGCTTGGCCAAAACTTAAGTCATATCGATGCATATAATGGTGAGTAAAAGGTATGCGGAAGTTTAACACATGTGTTAGGCATGAAGCCCGTATAAATAAGCTTCTGTTAAAGAAGCCCCCAGGTGTAATGAGCGCGGACAGCGCGTCAAGTATGTGCGAACAAAGCGCAAACGAGCCTCTAAAGGCTTCAAGAAGAAGGAGGAGGAAGGAGAGAAATAAAAGATAGCAAAAATAGAAAATGTGGACGGAGGAAGGAGACGAACTCGGAGTCCGGCGCTTAGGCGTAGAATCTTCATAGATAGGCTGCGTTCCATGGGTTCGGCTCGAGTCGGTTATCCGATGCGTTTCGTAGACGGTATGCTCCGCCGGTCAGGACCTGGTCGATGATGAAGGGACAATCCCATTTGGGCTTGAGTTTGTCCTTTTTCTTGTCCGGCAGGCGTAGAACTAGTTCGCCAACGTTGTAAGCTTTGGCCCGTACTTCCCTGCTTTGATATCTTTGAGCCTGTTGTTGATAAAATGCGGAACGAGCTTTTGCCACGTCGCGCTCCTCCTCCAATCCGTCCAAACTGTCCTGCCGATCGAGCTCGGCTTCTCTTTCTTCATACATGCGCACGCGAGGTGAGTCATGCATTATGTCGTAGGGCAAGACTGCCATACCGCATACACCATAAAAATGGTGTGAATCCAGTAGTACGATTCGGCGTGGTCCGCAGCCCCCAGAGTACGGAGTCGAGCTCCTCAACCCAGTGCGTGTTATATTCCTTGAGGGACCGCACTAGTCTGCATTTAATGCCGCTCATGATTAGACCGTTTGCTCGCTCGACTTGACCGTTGGTTTGTGGGTGATAGACTGAGGCGTATTCGAGCTTGATGCCCATGTTTTTGCACCATAATTTGACCTCATCGGCCGTGAAGTTGGTGCCTTATCAGTGATGATATTGTGGGGGACGCCGTAACGGTGCACTACCCCTGATATGAAGTCTATCACCGCCCGGATTCGCCGCTTTTAATGTGCTTGGCCTCTATCCATTTGGTGAATTTATCCACCATGACCAATAGGTATTTTGCTTGTGGGTTCCTCCCTTAAGGGGTCCAACCATGTCAAGCCCCTAGACCGCGAACGGCCAGGTGATGGGTATAGTTTTGAGGGCGGTGGGTGGCATCTGGCTTTGGTTAGCAAAAAGCTGGAAACCGACGCATCGTTGGACTAAATCCTGCGCATCTGCCCGGGCCGTCGGCCAATAAAATCCTGTACGGAAGGCCTTGCCTACAAGGGCCCGGGCTGCGGCGTGGTGCCCACCCAGTTTGGCATGAATTTCAGCCAGGAGGTGTCGCCCTTCCTCTTCGGAGATACACCTTTGAAGGACTCCTATTGTGCTTTTCTTATAGAGCTCTCCCTCATGGAC
The DNA here is from genome assembly GCA_021605145.1 of Aegilops bicornis. Classification (NCBI taxonomy): domain Eukaryota; kingdom Viridiplantae; phylum Streptophyta; class Magnoliopsida; order Poales; family Poaceae; genus Aegilops; species Aegilops bicornis. The sequence continues at coordinate 275,540,920 of CM038673.1, forward strand.
TTTATAGGCTTTGGATCGCCGTACTATGCAGCGAGCCTCATTTTGGTCTTCGGGGAGTTCCTGCCTAGTTAGGTAGGCTAGGAATGGTTCCGTCCACGGGGCGATAACCGCCATTATTTCGTGGGCGGAGGGTGTTATCTCATTGGCAGAGCCTCCGATTGTGTCAGAGTGTTCGGTGTCAGGCAGTGCGGTTGGGTCCGGATTGTTATTTCCGGACTCCCCTTCCCATAGTACGGATGGCTTGAACAGCCGTTCCAGGAAGATGTTGAGCGGGACGGCATCGCGTTCTGCGCTGATGTGTGCCAATACGTCCGCCGCCTGGTTGTTATCCCGGGCTATATGATGAAATTCGAGCCCTTCGAACCGTGCTGACATTTTTAGGACCGCATTGCAGTACGCTGCCATTTTCGGATCTTTGGCATCAAAGTCTCCGTTTATTTGAGATATAGCGAGGTTCGAATCCCCGCCCAACTCTAGTCGTTTAATGCCCATGGAGACTGCCATCTGGAGGCCGTGCAGAAGGGCCTCGTATTCGGCTGCGTTGTTGGAGTCCGTATACATTATCTGAAGGACGTATTGGACTGTGTCCTCGGTTGGGGACGTCAGGACGACGCGAGCCCCCAGGCCGGCCAACATTTTGGAGCCGTCAAGGTGCATGAGCCAATTGGAGTATGCGCCATACTCTTTAGGGAGTTCGGCTTCGGTCCATTCGGCGACGAAGTCGGCCAAAACCTGTGACTTAATAGCTCATCGTGGCTTATAGGTTATGTCGAATGGAAGGAGCTCTATGGCCCATTTAGCAATCCGGCCCGTCGCGTCACGGTTGTTTATAATGTCGTTAAGAGGTACTTCGGAGGCTACCGTTATCGAACACTCTTGAAAGTAGTGTCGCAGCTTCCGGGATGCCATGAACACCGCTGTATGCTATCTTTTGATAATGTGGGTACCGGACTTGCATGGAGTTAGGACGGTGGACACATAGTAAACCGGTTTTGAAGAGGGAACCTGTGTCCGTCCGCTTCTCGCTCGACGACGAGCACCGTCTTGACAACTTGATGTGTTGCGGCGATATATAATAGCATTGGTTCGCCCATATTGGGCGCGGCCAGACCGGATTTGTTGCCAATATGGCTTTTATTTCTTCGAAGTCCGTCGTGGCGGCATCCGTCCCACTCGAAGTGTTCGGTGCGCCAGAGGAGGCGGTAAAGGGTAACGCCTTTTCTCCCAACGGGAAATAAAGCGGCTTAGAGCCGCCACGCATCGATCAATTTTTGTATTTGTTTGAGGTCTTTTGGAATATCCAATTGTGACAGAGCTCGGATCTTGGCTGGGTTTGCTTCAATTCCTCTACCGAACACAATGAAGCCCAAGAGCTTTCCGGCTAGAACGCCGAAGACGCATTTTCCGGATTGAGCTTAATGTCATATTTTCGGAGATTATTGAATGTGAGCCTCAAGTCGTCTACTAGAGTTTCGACATGCTTGGATTTGACGACCACGTCATCTACATATGCTTCCACTGTTTTGCCGATCTGGTTTGCCGACATGTATACGAATCATGCTACCGATATGTTGCGCCGGGCGCTTTTGAGCCCGAAGGGCATTGTGTTGAAGCGTAATGGGCCGTATGGAGTGATGAATGCTTATGCGGCTTGGTCTGCTCCGCCATCTTGATTTGTTGGTAGCCGAGTACGCGTCGAGGAAGCACAATGAGTCGTGGTCCTGCTGTAGCCTTGATAATTTGATCAATGCGAGGGAGGAAGGGATCCTTTGGGCAAGCCTTATTAAGGTCTTTGAAATCAACACATAGGCGCCAGGATTTATCCTTCTTTGGTACCATCACCAGATTTGCTAGCCATCCGGATGTTTTATATCTCCGATGAATCCGGCTTCTAGAAGTTTGGCTAGCTCCTCTCCCATGGCCTGTCTCTTGGGTTCGAAAAGCGCCAAGAGCCTGCTTTGGTGGCTTGAATCCTTTTAGGGTATTTAGGCTGTGCTCGGCCAGCCGACGTGGGATTCTGGCATGTCTCAAGGGTGCCAGCAAAATGTCCCAGTTTTCTCATAGAAATTCTCATAGTGCGGCGTCTACATCAGGGTTTAATTGTGCCCCAATGGAGGCCATCTTTGCAGGGTCCGTTGGGTGGACTTGGAATTTGACTATTTCATCCGCTGGTTTAAAAGAGGTGGACTTGGATCTTTTATCAAGTATCACATCGTCCCTGTTCACCGTGGAGCGCATCGCAGTGAGTTCCTCGACCGCTAGTGCTTCGGATAGTGCCTCGAGGGCTAGTGCGGCTGTCTTGTTTTCGGCGCGGAGTGCTATGTTCGGATCACTAGCGAGAGTGATGATTCCATTAGGTCCGGGCATTTTAAGCTTCATGTACCCATAATGGGGTATATCATGAAAAATTGTGAATGCCTCTCGCCCTAATAAGGCGTGATATCCGCTGCTGAACGGGGCCACTTGAAATGTGACCTCCTCGGACCTGTAATTGTCCGGCGAAATAACACTATGTCCAAGTGTGATTTTTCCCTGCAGCATGCTTCCGGCTAGGGATTATTCCTCTAAAGGTTGTGCCGCTTCGCTCAATGCAGTTCGATCTATTTCCATTTTTCGGAGGGTTTCCTCGTAGATGAGGTTTAGTCCGTTGTCGCCATCCATGAGTACCTTAGTAAGGCGAAAGCCGTCCACTATTGGACTGAGGACCAATGCGGCTCGTGCTCAGGCTGTTCGGAATTTGAGTTCATCACTGGCATTAAAGGTAATAGTCGTGTCACTCCATGGATTTATTGTTGCTACTTGGTAGACTTCGGCAAGGTTGCGGAGTGTTCGTTTCCGCATGTTATTTGATGCAAAAGTCTCGAAGACTGTTAATACCGTACTGGTGTTGCTGGGCTGGGATTCTGAGGCTAGAAGCTCTTCGCCACTTTTGGCCACCTGCCGTAGTATCCAACATGCTCGAAGGCTATGAGTTGGAGTAGCGCCCTGTGCTATGAATTTTGCAGGTCCGTTTAGCCAACCCTCCAAAGACGGTTCCGTGCCCTTTAGGGGGTTTTTGTTTTTTGATTTTTAACCCAGGTGCTTGGTGATGATGCACCCTTTTATTTCGGACTAGGGCTGTATTCGGGGCCGGATTATGCCAAAATTTACTTTCGGTTTTCCAAGCACTCTCCATCGCACAGTACTTTTGTACTATGGTCACCAAGTCAGCAAAGCGTGTAATTTCGCGACGACTTATGGCGTTTAGGATTCCCTTGTCCATGCAATTATTGCAGAAAAGTGAGATTGCGTCCTCCTCTCGGTAGTCCTTTATCCTGTCCATAACCAAGAGGAATCGCCCAAAGAATGATGTCTTTGTTTCAGCAGGCTCTTGCGAATTCGGTCAGTAGATCGCTAATGTTTGGTGGTATGGCGGAACTAGATCCTGAACCCCGTCCAATTTAAGACTCAGGGGCCGAGAAGTTTCCGAACTTGGAAGTTTGGATTTTTGAATGCTATCCAATGAATCCAACCCGCCGCCTGACTTTAAGTTAAGGGCTTGATCGACAACCATCCCTCTGCGGGAATCCGGCATGGAGGGATTGGGAATCCGGACGTAGCTAGTCCTTAAGATAGAAGAAGAATCGCCGTATTGCTCCTCTACCACAGCAATATGATGGGTAGCCTGGGGAGAGTTGATCTCTCTCAGATCGGTTTTAGGCCCGATCTGGTCGTAGTCTGTGGCGACTCCTGGCGGCGATCACGATCCAAGAGCTCGTTCTGAAGGAGAGCTCGATCGGATCTAACCGCTTTCGGCAAGTTCCGAGTTAACGTGAAGATTGGTTTCGATGACCCGAGAAGTCATCGCCGGATGGTATTAACCGGCGGTCATAAGAAAACCACCTAACCGAAGAGTCTGACCAGTGGCCAAGGCTCCTCTGGCGATAGTATCGTCTTTAAAGACGGGATGAGGCATGCTTCCTGACGGCGACGGCACAGAGGAACTCTCCATGAAAGCACCAATGTCGGTGTCAAAACCGGCGGATCTCAGGTAGGGGGTCCCGAACTGTGCGTCTAGGCGGATGGTAACAGGAGACATGGGACACAATGTTTTTACCCAGGTTCGGGCCCTCTCGATGGAGGTAATACCCTACTCCTGCTTGATTAATATTGATGATATGGGTAGTACAAGAGTAGATCTACCACGAGATCAGAGAGGCTAAACCCTAGAAGCTAGCCTATGGTATGATTGTTGTTCGTCCTACGGACTAAAACCCTTCGGTTTATATAGACACCGAATAGGGTGAGGGTTACACAGAGTCGGTTACAATGGTAGGAAATCTACATATCCGTATCACCAAGCTTGCCTTCCACGCCAAGGAAAGTCCCATCCGGACACGGGACGAAGTCTTCAATCTTTTATCTTCATAGTCCAGGAGTCCGGCCAAAGATGATAGTTCGGCTATCCGGACACTCCCTAGTCCAGGACTCCCTCAGGCGTACCTCTAGATCTGCTCAGATGGCCAAGCGAGTTGGCCCGCAGTATGAAGCCGCCGAATACGAAGATCTGTCCGGGGAGGAAAACCTCGCCCTGGATCGCATCGTTGTCGATGATCGAAGGATCCATCTAGCCTTTATCGCGACGGCACAGTGGAACTCTCAATGAAATTACCAATGTCGGTGTCAAAACCGGCGGATCTCAGGTAGGGGGTCCCGAACTGTGCGTCTAAGGCGGATGGTAACAGGAGGGAGGGGACACGATGTTTACCCAGGTTTGGGCCCTCTCGATGAAGGTAATACCCTACTTCCTGCTTGATTGATCTTGATGATATGTGTATTACAAGAGTTGATCTACCACGAGATCATAGAGGGTAAACCCTAGAAGCTAGCCTATGATTATGATTGTTGTTGTCCTACAGACTAAACCCTCCTATTTATATAGACACCGGAGGGGGCTAGGGTTACCCAGAGTCGGGTAAAAGGGAGGAGATCTACATATCCGAATTGCCAAGCTTGCCTTCCATGCAAAGGAGAGTCCCATCCGGACATGGGACAAAGTCTTCAATCTTGTATCTTCATAGTCCAACAGTCCGGCCAAAGTATATAGTCCGGCAGTCCGAGGACCCCCTAATCCAGGACTCCCTCACCAGGTGCCCTACGACCAGCTGTAGCCCACCATGCCTTTCTCAGGAGAGACCGACGGTTGCACCACCCCGATAGGGCAGATCCGCCTCCCTGTCACCTTCGGCACTCGCGACAACTACTGCACTGAGCTCATCGACTTCGACGTCGCCCACATTTGACTCTCGTACAACGCCATCCTCGGCTACACGGCCCTAGCCAAGTTCATGGTTGTGATCCACCATGGCTAAAACATCCTCAAGATGCCAGGAAGCTGCGGCATCATCACGGTCACCTGCGAGGAGAAGGATGCGGTCTGCTCTCTCGAGCGCTCCTACCAGGCTGCGGCGGTCGAGGACCCAAACAACAAAGACGCCGTCTACCCTCCGGAGGCTGTCCCCAAGAAGAAGAAGATGCTGCTCCGCCAAGGACCTCAGGAGGGCGGAGCGTCCGGCTATGCCACCTCAAGCCTTGCGCCCACTGACGGGGCGCCTCCCTCTCTCGCATAGGAAGGCGCGCTCGGGGCCCCTCTTAGTCTGGGCTCGGGGGCTCTCCTTTGGAGGGCCTCAGACCTGGCGAACGTGAAAGGGCTAGTTATCTACTAGAGGGGGGGTGAATAGGCGATTTTTATGAAAGTCTTCAAAACATGGGAGTTTCGAAGACAGACAATATAAACAACACTATTCTAATGCAGCGAAAGATTGACTACACTAGACAAGCCATAGTCAAGTATTCAATGAAGTGAAAGCATGAATACTAATAGCAGCTAGGTAGTTAAGATCAGGATGGAAGATAGTATGAAGCTAATCAAAACAGATAGTCACACAGTGAAGTCAAATAGATAATACAAGCAGGCAATGACTTCACGAAGACAAACTGTAAGTAAAGAGGAGTAAGAGATAGAACCAGTGGCTTCAGAAGGATAGGGATTTGTTCGACCAGTTCGATTCTTTGTGACAATCAGACGCCAAGTTAGGGAGGCTAAGATTCAACTCAAGACCTTGTCTTCACCTTATTCCCCTTGAGCTAAGGACACACAGGTCCTCGCCCAATTACTCTGGTAAGTCTTCAAGGTAGACTTCCGAACCTTCACAGACTTTTGTTCACCGGCAATCCACAATGGCTCTTGGATGCTCAGAACGCTGACGCCTAACCGGGCCGGAGGATTCACAGTCCTCAAGTGTAACAAGTCTTCAGATCACGCTGACAGAAAGACTTGATGATGCCAAACACTCTTAGGGCTCTGGGTGGTTTGGGCTTTGTCCTCGCAAGGATTCTCTCTCAAAAGCTTCGGCGGTGGGTTGCTCTCAAACGACAAAAGCGTGTACTAACTCTGAGCAGCCACCAATTTATGGTGTAGGGGGTGCGCTATTTATAGCCACTGGGCAACCCGGCCGGATTTGTCCAAAATGACCCTGGGTTACTAAGGAACTGACACGTGTCGCAATGGTCAGATTTCAAACACTCGCGGCAGCTTGACTTGGGCTACAAGTAAAGTTGACTTACTCGACACAGGATAAGATTTGCTCTCATTGTCTTCGCTCGAAGACATAGGATTTGGTATGAGCATCACTTCAGTCACTCTGACTTTGTTCACTTGGACCCCACTTAACAGTACGGTGGTTCCTATGACTCAACAAAGAGAAAAGGAAACAACGAAACAACTAAGTCTTCGCACTCCATAGTCTTCACTCAATGTATTCTCGTGTCATAGTGTTCAATGTGAATATCTTCATAGACCACCATTGTCTTTAATGTCTTCACACATTTTTAGGGGTCATCTCCGGTAGGTAAACCGAATCAAGGAGGGACTACTACCTATGTTATCCTGCAATTCTCACAAACACATTAGTCCCTCAACCATGTTTGTCGTCAATACTCCAAAACCATCTAGGGGTGGCACTAGATGCACTTACAATCTCCCCCTTTTTGGTGATTGATGACAAACTCGTTGAAGTTTTCAACGGGGATAAAAGTATGTGAAATTGTAAGGATTAAGATATTGTCTTCATAGATGGCAAAAAGGCTCCCCCTGAAGATGTGCATATAATTGTTTTGCGTTGGAATGCAAATGCACATGGCAGGTTATACTTGTGGAGATCATCTTCAACTTATGAAGACAATTCATCATGCAAGATTTGATATAATGAAGATAATGACATGCATAATGAAAAATGGACGTCTGCAAAATGACTAAGTGCGGAAGTTATCATCGCACATGCGAAATTTATCATCGCATCACAGAATAGCAAATAAGTAGCAGACGACCATTGAGTTTAAGTGTTACAACTGAGAGAACCAAATGTATCAAGAGCAAGAGTTGTAAACACTAGGCAAAATATAAAGCAACCGCCCATATGGACCCGCTTGAAGACTATCAACTCATATGCTTCTCCCCCTTTTGCCAGTAAGGACCAAAAAGGTTTGAAGACATAGAGCCTCTACTCGTTCCCAGAAGGAGTATGAGAAGATGCAGGGTCGGTGTCGGGGTTTGGCGGTGCAGACGAACTTGGTGCAGTGTCGATATGTGTTGGAGGTGGCGAAGTAGCATCATGTTGATCAACGATCACTCTGGCATTCACCGTTGTAGCGGAGGAGGAATAATCAGAGTCTTCAAGAGATGGAGTTCGGCGCAGGACATCATTCCTTGGGGGAGTGGTGTCAAACTTGAATCTCTCAGTGAAGCCGTTGTCTTGAAGATCTGCTTCTGCACTTAGCAATGTCAAACTCTTCCATGACCTCCGACAGGTTTCATGTGTAACAAAGGCATTCTTGGTGGCAAGATTGCGAATGCGGTTGACGTCCACCAAGAGGCTTTGCATTTGGTGCTTCAGCCAGTCATGATAATTATCCTGTTTCTGATGAAGGGCAACGAGAAGCTCTCAATCATTGAGAACACGAGATCGCTTCTGAGGCCGTTGAGCAATTGTGCTTTCAGTGGCTTCAGTGTGGGCACGGTGAGGTGCACGCGTAGTACCAGCCAGGGGATAAACACGAGTGGCAGGCAGTACTCCTTCAATGGGCTAAGTGAAGCTTTGGTGATTTGCATTGTGAAGATGAATTGGCTCCTTGGCAGGCTCTGGGTAGATGGCTTCAACAGACATATCAACCTCTGGCAAAAAGATGATATGGTTGCTTGCAGAGGGCTGATAGTTGAAGGCAGAGTGGAGCTTGATCAGACGCATGATCCGGGGAGCATAGAACTTCAGACCAAAAATGTCAGATCCTGATGCAGCAAGTTGGTGGATAAAGAAGTCTTATGCATTGAAGCATTTGCCATGGTGAATATGGAAGACCAAAGTCTTCATTGCTCCTTCCAGCTTAGCATGTGGAGAATGTCCTTTGATGGGCCAAAGGGTTCGCCGTATAATGTGATAGATGGTACGTGGTAGATACTCAAGGTCTTCAACAAGGAACTCCTTAGGATATTCTGCATTTGGAGGCAAAGGCTTCATCATGCTAAGCATCTGGCTCATGTTGGGTTCAGGCTTGTGAAAAATGCTCTCCAAAGCAACACTGTGAAGCTGACAACCAGGTTCATATAGATCACCTGGAGTGGGCAAGCCAAGTAAGCTCAATGACATCAAGAGCTTTGGCTTCATGATGGACATTTCCTGTCATCCACTCTAGGACCCATGTCTTCGGATCCCTGTTGTAGCCACGAATATGAAGGGTGGCATAGAATTGGAGCAGCAGTTCTTCATTCCAGTGCTCCTTGTCAGTGACGAACTGCAATAAGCCAGACTCTCTGAAGCAATCCAGCGCTTCTTCCAAACAGGGCAGGCCAGTTATGGCTTCAGTGTCAAGACGCATATGTGGGAATATGCGACCTTGATTGTATAAAATGCATGAGTAATAAATGCACTGCTGATAGCTCCAAAACCGATCAGATGAAATCTTTGGCCTTGAGTAGGGGTTCTTGGCGCTATCAAAGAAAGTGGTGTGCCTTTGAAGCCATTAGCATTGAAGGACCCTGGTGAAGTGGTAGTCCCTGGGAACCTGGGCAGTCTTGGCTTTGTCTTCTGAACCTGAGGCATGTGCTCGACGTGGTAATCAAATTGAGGACCAGCAGCAGGTAGAGGAACTAGAAGAGGCCATTTGACAGTGATTAGCTGGCCATAGTTGTATGCTTGCTCGATAGTTATTGGCTTCGGAGGCGGTATAGGAGCAGTGGCATTGACTTCAGGTTGCACATTCATTGTAGGAGCATCATTGGCTTCATTGGCTTCTGGCACAGTGTTCAGTGTAGGCTCCACAGTGTCTTCAGCCATAACAACATCATTGGCTTCAGTGGTGTTATTGGTGGCAGCCTCAGGATTCTCAACCTCCACTTGAGTAGCTAGAGGGTCGGGCGCAGACACTTTCTCTTCTAGAACAACTTCTTGAGTGGTAGGGGGAGTAGCGACACGCTCTTCTTATTGTCTTTCTTTGGCTGATGCAGCCGGATTGTCTTCAGCAACATTAGCTTCGGACACTGGGACCGTCACAGAAGGATTGTCTTCAGGGAACACTTGACGTGCCACTGAGCCGGACAAGTTTGAGTCTTCTTCTGTGATGGTAGTCATGGAGACGGATTGCCTTAGGCCTTTGGGAAGCCGTTGGAACACGGGCGACGCTTTTGGTGACGGTGTGGTCTCTATGTAGTTGTCATCATTTGAAATGGGGCTGATGACTGGCACTGGTGACGCTCTTGATTTTCAGTAGCAAGATGGGAAAAAGCAATGGGTTCAACAACAAGGGGCTCTGTGGGAGCAGCCCGATCTCTCTTCTTGGATTTTCTCTTCTTGGGGCGGTGCATCATCAGTAGTGCGCTTGATTTTGCGCTTTCTGGCTTCGGCTTCAGCTGCCTTGGTTTTCTGCTGATCTGCCACTTGTGGAGACCTTAGGCTTCGAGCCTCGCATGCTGGCTGGGAAGACAATTTGAGGTTCTTCCCGCCGTGGAGCTTCAGTCTGGGCCATAGTATGCTTCTTCTTCTGCTTGGCAGCCATCTTGGGGTCAATGCCAGGACGCCCAAGTGCCTTGCGCTTCTCTGCTTCGTTGTAAGTTTGAACGCACTTTGCAGCAAGAGTTTTCATGCACTCTCTTGAGCCTTTGGCTTCCTCTCGTTTCTTGCGAAACGACTCCTTGAGGTCATTCAGCATCAGCTTGAATTTCTGGACATCAACCACACTCAGCTTGGCCACATGCTTCTTGAACTGTTCCTTCTCAAAATCAATCTTGTGCTTCAGTTCAACAATTCGCTGAGCCAAAGCCAGCTCAGGAGCAATGGCGCCTTGAAAGGAGACGCTGATGCCAATAGGGAGTTGAAGATTATCAAAGCTGATATCTTGATTGTCGAACCATTCATCAATGAAATTGAGCAAGATGTTCACATCGAAGAGGGGCAGATCATTGAAGATCTCCGCCTCCTGCTTGCTCTTGATCAATCGCCGAGAGCATCATTGCCAAATTCTTCATCTGAAGACAAATCAATGGCTTCAGATTCGTTCCTCAGAACGGCAGCAGGTATCAGTGCTTGACTGTGTCACTGAACAGGTTTCTTCTGTGGCTTCTCACGCTTTTTGGAGATGCAAGAGAGATCTTCAGAGTTGTTACTGGGAGCAGGAGGGGCAGTTGCCAATGGCTTCACTCGCAAAGTTTTTGGAGCAGCAGATGAATTTGAAGCTTTAGCCTTCTTTTGTTTCTGCGGCTTTGGAGTAGGAGCTGGAGCTTCATCAGTGTCAGCACCATCATCAGAATGATCCACTTTGGCACCTTGGACAGCAATGTGAGTGATGAGGCCAGCAAGTTTGTAGAAGGGGCCGATCCTCTTCTCATTGGCTTCACGGGTGCCATCGTCTCGAGGTGAGGAAGGACCAGGGTTGAAGTCAAGCCCTAGAGCCTTCTTGTTCTTCGCAGCTGACTCTTTGGCGAACTAGTAGTTGCGCTTGAACAGATGGTCCTCACGGCACCACAGCAGAGAAGAAGGATCAGCGTTCTCTGGCTGCGGTCCGCGAATCATGCAAGGATAGAATTCTTGTTGGATGGATTCAGGAAGGGACTGGGGTTGAAGATTTTTGTACACAATATCTCCCCAGGATCCCTTGATGGCATTCTTCTCTGCATATTCTTCAGTGACGAAGCGGTATTTGAACCATTCTTCTGCCCAATATCTTCGAATCCACTGGATTCGATTCTTGCGGCCAGTATAGGTTTGCTCAGGGCCTGTTTTGTACAGCTCGTGCAAATCTGCAGGCAAATCCTTGGAAGTGTTACCATGCGCTGTCTACCTCCCTTTCGTGCTGACTTCACAGTTTCCATGAAGTTTAAACCTGAAGGGCTTCAGACGTGCAATGGCTCCGCATTTACCGGGTCAAACAAGAACCGGCTTGGTGAATTGATGTGAGTCTTCAAGAATTCCGCAAGCGAATGCAGACTATGAGAACCAAGGGATTCTCCCACGGACATGTACTGTGATAAAGATTAGAGGTGCGAGGGAAGGGGAAGAGGTCATATGCATTCTCAGAAGATTTTGAAGATAAAATCAGTTTGAAGACATTGACCTCATAATCTAAAGACATTCACTTATTTGATGAGAGTTGGTTCCAGAGTTGTACAAATCCAAGAATAAGTACAAGTGAGGAATCTAACTTGTAAATAAGCATAAGTGAATAGACTAGGCAGAATCTGAGATGCAGAATGAGATAGATTCAAGTTTGGAGATCTAGAAACCACTTTTGGCAAAAACAGATGAATCTATCAGATCGAAAAGACGGTAAAAAGTAAAATTTAATTACCACACGAAGAACTGCTAGACGGAGCGAAGGAAGAGGCCGAGCAGTTCGATCTCCCGTGCCCTAACTTGGCGACGGAAGACACCTACGGCGACGGCGGAGAGGACGAGGTCCGCGGCCGGCGTGAGGATGGCGTCGAAGAAGTCGCGGCAGCTAAGCGCTTCATCGTCGGCGTTGTCGAGAGCTAGCGGAGGGGCTAGGGTTTGCGAGAGGTGGCAAGGAGTAAGAAGGATTTTTGACCGACACGTGACAGGTATTTATAAGGACAGAGACGGCACAACGCAATTACGCAGGTGCCCCTGGCGGTTCACATCTGACGAACACGTGGCAAGCATGCAACACCTTGGGAGTTATTCCATGTGTCCCACGCACGCCTGGATTGTCGGGGTGGTCGTTCCAAATTCTCCGGGTTTCGGGAAAATGGGATAAAGCATTAAAAAACAGATATAAATATTTCTCGGATTGACTTCAGATGACAAGATCTTAGTGAAGACAATCGACAGTTTTCAATAGAATGCATATGACATGGACAGATAGAGTTGAGGTAGAAGCATAGATAGGTTAGGGTCCGATCACATTCACTTAGTTCAAAAGATTCAACATGAAGTCATAGCTATAAGTGAATGTCAGAGAGGACAGAACACAGATAAATATATATAGTACTAGTCCAATTCAACCAATTGAATATAAACTTGAATTTAAGCCAAGGATGAACTATGCAAACATAACGCCAATAGAAACACTTCAAACAAAAGTTTGGTGGTGGCGTTACCCACCGTATAGGAAGTATTAGACCTGCATACCACAAGCACAATTATCATGGCGCTCCGAAGTCAAATTCCGCATTAATTTATTCACACTTAGAGTGTATGTCTTCATTGATTGAAGATATACATTACTTCGTGTGTTGCACATCTAAGTCATTAAAATGCATAAGTGTTAGGATGTGTGTCCATTCACAGGACATTTGAGGATTCCAAGATATTTAGCTCACACCGCAACTTGCAAAACCTTTTCTCATCCAAGGGCTTTGTGAAGATATTAGCCAACTGTTCTTCTGTCTTGACGTGAATGATATCAATATCTTCCTTCATAACATTATCTATGAGAAAGTGATGACAAATTTCAATGTGCTTTGTTCGAGTGCTGAACTGGGTTGTTGGCAATCTTGATGGTACTCTCGTTGTCGCAATAGAGAGGCACATTCTTCAGATGGATACCATAGTCTTTGAGAGTTTGCTTTATCCAGAGAAGCTGAGCACAGCAGGATCTAGCAGCAATGTATTCAGATTCAGCAGTAGAGACAGATACACAGTTCTGCTTCTTTGAAGACCAACAGACAAGAGATCGTCCCAGAACGTGACATGTGCCTGATGTGGGCTTGCGATCAACCTTGTCACCAGCATAATCAGCATATGAGAATCCAACTAGATCAAACTCTGACCCCTTTGGATACCATAATCCTAGTGTTGGGGTGTAAGCCAAATATCGAAGAATTCGCTTCACAGCTAAGTGATGTGATTCCTTTGGTGCCGCTTGGAATCGGGCACACATGTAAACACTAAGCATTATATCTGGCCTAGATGCACATAAGTAAAGCAAAGATCCAATCATGGAATGATATACCTTTTGATCGAACTCTTTACCATTGTCGTCGGGACCCAGATGACTTTTGGTTGGCATTGGCGTCGTGTATCCTTTGCAGTCTTGCATTCCAAACTTCTTCAGGCAATCTTTGAGGTATTTTTCTTGAGATATGAAGATGTCGTTGCGTTGTTGACGGATTTGGAGACCCAGAAAGAACTTTAGCTCGCCCATCATGGACATTTGATATTGCTCTTGCATCATGTGACCAAATTCATCACTGTATTTCTTGTTGGTGCAGCCGAAGATAATGTCATCCACATAGATTTGGCACACAAATAGTTCACCATCATATGTCTTTGTGAAGAGTGTAGGATCTAGTGAACCAAGTTTGAAGCCTTTGCTCTTCAGGAAGTCTTTGAGTGTGTCATACCAAGCACGAGGGGCTTGTTTGAGGCCATACAGTGCCTTGTTGAGCGTGTATACCATATCAGGATGTTTTGGATCTTCAAAGCCTGGAGGTTGTGCTACATATACTTCTTCTTTTATCTTTCCATTGAGAAAAGCACTTTTCACATCCATTTGATATAGAAGAATGTTGTGATGATTTGCATAGGCTAGCGATGTCACGAATGGCTTCAAGTCTTCCACCGGAGCAAATGTTTCATCGAAGTCAATTCCTTCCACTTGAGTGTAACCTTGTGCAACGAGACGAGCCTTTTCTGACAACTTGACCATGATCATCTTGCTTGTTGCGATATATCCATTTGGTGCCAATGATATTGTGCTTCCGAGGATCAGGACGCTTGACCAATTCCCACACATTATTCAGCTCGAACTGTTGAAGCTCTTCTTGCATAGCTTGAATCCATTCAGGTTCCATGAAGGCTTCATCAACTTTCTTGGGTTCAGAGATTGAGACAAGTGCAAAATGCCCAGAGAAGTTGGTTACCTGTGTTGCTCTTTGAGTTGCTTTTGAATGAGTGAGTGGACCAGGTGCATTCAAGCTGTCAATTATCTTCTCAATCTGAACTTCATTTGCAACACAAGGATGAGCAGGACGAAGATTTTGCTCTTGCTGATCAATGTCATCATTTGGGGAATTGTCTTCAGACTGAGCATTGTCTTCAGGTTGATTAGGTGTTGAAATGACAAGCTCCTCTTCAGATTGATTCTCAGAGGGTATGATATCTCCAATTCCCATTTGCTTGATAGATTCACTTGGAGGTACTTCATCTAGCACATTTGGCAGGTGCTCTCTTTGCGAGCCGTTAGTTTCATTGAACCGCACATCCACAGATTCAACCACTTTATAGTGAAAGAGGTTGAAGACTCTGTATGAGTGCGAATCCTTTCCATGTTCGAGCATAAAACCTTCATGTCCTTTCGGTGCAAATTTTGAAGTGTGATGTGGATCCTTGATCCAACACCTAGCACCAAATACTCTGAAGTAGCTTACATTTGGCTTCTTACTAGTTAGGAGCTCATAACATGTTTTCTTCAGAAGCTTGTGAAGATAAACGCGGTTGATGATGTGGCAAGCAGTGTCAATGGCTTCAGGCCAGAACTTCCATGGAGTCTTGTACTCATCAAGCATCGTTCGGGCCATCTCAATGAGAGTTCTATTCTTGCGCTCGGTGATGCCATTCTGCTGAGGTGTATAAGGAGCAGAGAACTCATGTGTGATGCCATGTGTATCCAGATAGAGGTCGAGGCCAGTGTTCTTGAACTCAGTGCCGTTGTCGCTTCTGATGTGCTTGATCTTGACGCCATAGTTCGTCATGGCACGATTGGCAAAGCGTCTCAAGACATCCTGCACTTCAGTCTTGTAGAGGATTATATGTACCCAAGTATATCTAGAGTAATCATAAACAATTACGAAGCCATAGAGGGAAGCAGTAGCATTGAGAGTAGAGTAGTGAGTAGGGCCGAATAGATCCATGTGAAGCAGCTCGAAGTGTTAGATGTAGTCATGATTGTCTTCGAGGGATGCTTGGCCCTAGTCATCTTTCCAGCTTCGCAGGCGCCACACAGATGGTCCTTCTTGAACTTGACGCCTTCGATGCCCACGACATGCTTCTTCTTCGTGAGAGTGTGCAAGTTCTTCATGCTAGCATGCCCTAGCCTTCGATGCCAGAGCCAGCATTCTGAAGCCTTTGCTAGAATACATACGGCCATCTGTGGTCCTGCTGAGAAATCTACAATATATAGATCGTCTTTTCGATACCCTTCAAAGACTAGAGACTTGTCAGATTCCATTAGTACAAGGCATTGATATTTTCCAAATAGCACAATCATGTTTAAGTCACAAAGCATTGAGACAAACATTAAGTTGAAACCAAGGGATTCAACAAGCATCACTTTATCCATGTGTTGATCCTTTGAGATTGCAACTCTACATAGACCCAATACCTTGCTTCTACCAGTGTCAGCAAATGTGATGTGACTTTTGTCTGATGGACGTAAGGTTGAGTCCATGAGAAGACTTCGATCACCAGTCATATGATTAGTGCATCCGCTATCCATAATCCATTCTGAAGCACGAGGTGTCGTAGCCTACAGTGCAGTTAGGGGGATAGGCTTCACCAAGAGTATTGTGAAGCATAAACATTTGACGATCAAGAGGATTATCAAAGCTCAGATCAAGATTAGGACTGATAGGATGTTTGGCAAATGATTCAGGAACAAAATACACAGTAAGACCATTTGGGCATTTGATCTTGCGCCCTACAAGATGTTTTAGGTCCCCAACAATAGCATCAGACGCCTTTGATTTCTGGTTGGAGACCTTTCCATGCAAAAGAAAGTTAATTCTTCTTAACCACCCACATCTTCAGGGGTGTCTTAGAAGCAATGAGTCTAAGTGTAGCATCTGAGAACTTCGGCTTTGGAGCCCTAGCAAATAGCTTGCAGGAGAAGAACGATACTCATATGAATAAGCAGAAAAGTTCTTAGTTCTATGAACATAGCGGTTTGAAGACACACGCTCATATTCATAAGTCTGAGTATGGTTTCCCTGCAAAACATTGGTGTTAGGGTGTCTCAGGTGAGTCCTTTGTCTGTATGAATCCTTTGGGTCATATGAAGCCTTTGGTCTGGGATTTGTCTTCTTCCCAGGTGATGTCATGATGACATTCACAGGAAGATTCTCAAGACAACTTTTGGGAACCCAGATCTTCTTCATAGGTGGCCCGTTCCTGCAGTTAGTACCAATATACCTGGCAAACACTTCACCATTCTGATTCTTAAACAGTTTATAATTTGCATCAAAGGATTCATCAATGATAATAGGGTTAGCACAGGTGAAGCCAGATAAGGTAGATGGATCAACTGAAGGTCCCTTTGCAGCAACCCATGTGGTTTTGGGTACCGCTTTCGGGCTTCCAAAGAGGGAGCCATCAACATTCATTTTCCTCTCGAACCCAACACCCTCTTTCCTAGCGTTTCCGTTCAGAATCTGCTTTTTGAGGACATCGCATAGTGTCTGATGCCCTTTGAGACTTTTGTACATCCCTGTTTCAAGCAATGTCTTCAACCTAGCATTTTCATCAGCAATAGTAGTGGTATCCTCCACAGAGGGGTTAGTTACCACATCAGCAGTTGAAGATATTGCAACAGTAGCATAAGTAGAACATTCAGCAATAAAGTAGTGTTATCACGCTCAAGGCATTTTAGACAAGGTGGTTCAAATCCTTCCTGAGCGGAACTGATCTGTTGAGCGCGAAGTGACTCATTCTCTTTTTGAAGATCTTCATGAGCCGCTCTCAATTTCTCAAGCTCTTGCTTCCTTTGAAGATAATTATAGGAGAGCTTTTCGTGAGTGGTCGTGAGCGTTTCATGACGACTTTCAAGTTCCTGGTACTTAGCATGAAGATTTTTAATGTCTTCAACTAAGGACTGAGAACGGCTCATTTCCGCGTCCAACAGGTCAATGCTTCTGTCTAACAGTTTTTGAGTATGTTCCATAGCTTTCTGTTGTTCAGTTGCAATTTTAGCAAGTGTTTTGTAGCTGGGTTTGGATTCACAATCAGAGTCATCTTCACTCGATGTTTGAAAGTAAGAGTCGCGTGATTTTACCTTGGCACCACGTGCCATGATGTAGTAGGTGGGAGGCGAGTCGTCCTCGTCATTATCATCAGTGTTGGTGACGGAGCCATAGTCTTCGGTGTTGAAGATGGACTTGGCGACATAGGCAGAAGCTAGGGCCAGACTCGCAACACCCGAGTCAGACTCCCCCTCAGACTCCACCTCTGCCTCCTCTGAAGCAGACTCCTCTTCTGAATCCATCTCCTTGCCAACAAAAGCACGGGCCTTGCCAGATGAGCTCTTCTTGTGTGATGAAGATCTGGAAGAAGACTTGGAAGAAGACTTTGAGCATTTCTTCTTCTTGTTTTCATCAGAATCATATTCTTTGCTCTTCTTCTTCTTCTTCTTCTCATTGTCCCACTGTGGACACTCAGAAATGTAGTGACCAGGTTTCTTGCACTTGTGACAGGTTCTCTTCTTGTGATCATAGGCAGAAGCTTCATCATTTCTTGTGCTGGATCGTGAAGACTTTCTGAAGCCTTTCTTCTTGGTGAATTTCTGGAACTTCTTCACAAGCATAGCAAGCTCCTTTCCAATGTCTTGTGGATCACCGTAAGCTGCAATGATTCTTCTTCAGATGACGGCAAAGAGCCTTTGCCTTCAAAGCTCGAAGTTCGGCCATAGTTGGGGCCATAGATATCTCGTTTCTCGGATAGCTGGTACTCATGTGTGTTGAGCCTCTCAAGTATGTCAGACGGATCGAGAGTCTTGAAATCAGGGTGTTCTTGTATCATCAGGGCTAAGGTGTCAAATGAGCTGTCAAGAGATCTCAGTAGTGTCTTCACTATCTCATGTTTCGTGATCTCAGTGGCGCCGAGTGCTTGGAGCTCATTTGTGATATCAGTGAGGCGATCAAACGTGAGCTGGACATTCTCGTTGTCGTGTCTCTTGAAGCGGTTGAAGAGGTTGCGGAGAGTACTTTTACGTTGATCTCGCTGGGTTGAGACACTTTCATTGACCTTGTATAGCCAGTCCCAGACTAGCTTCGACGTTTCAAGAGCACTCACACCACCATAATGTCCTTTGGTAAGGTGACCACAGATGATGTTCTTGGCAGTAGAGGCCAGTTGAATGAACTTCTTGACATCAGCAGGGGTGACACCTTCACCAGACTCGGGAACGCCTTTCTTGACGACATACCATAGATCGACATCAATGACTTCAAGATGCATGCGCATCCTATTCTTCCAGTAGGGATATTCAGTGCCATCAAAGATGGGGCACGCAGCGGAGACTTTGATTATCCCTGCAGTCGACATAGCTAAACTCCAGGTGGTTAAACCGAATCACACATCACAAGGGAGCACCTTGCTCTGATACCAATTGAAAGGGCTAGTTATTGACTAGAGGGGGGTGAATAGGCAATTTTTATGAAAGTCTTCAAAGCATGGGAGTTTCGAAGACAGACAATATAAACAACACTATTCTAATGCAGCGGAAGGTAGACTACACTAGACAAGCCATAGTCAAGTATTCAATGAAGTGAAAGCATGAAGACTAATAGCAACTAGGTAGTTAAGATCAGGATGGAAGATAGTATGAAGCAAATCAGAATAGATAGTCACAAAGTGAAGTCAAACAGATAATACAAGCAGGCAATGACTTCATGAAGACAAACTATAAGTAAAGAGGAGTAAGAGATAGAAGCAGTGGCTTCAGAAGGACAAGGATTTGTTCGACCAGTTCCAGCTTGTCGTGACAACCCAGACGTCTGGGTTAGGGAGGCTGAAATTCAACTCAGAAGACCTCGTCTTCACCTTATTCCCCTTGAGCTAAGGACACACAGTCCTCGCCCAATTACTCTGGTAAGTCTTCAAGGTAGACTTCCGAACCTTAACAGACTTTGTTCACCGGCAATCCACAATGGCTCTTGGATGCTCAGAACGTGACGCCTAACCGGCTGGAGGATTCACAGTCCTCAAGTGTAGCAAGTCTTCAGATCACGCGGACAAAAAGATTTCAGTGATGCCAAACAATCTTCGGGCTCTGGGTGGTTTGGGCTTTGTCCTCACAAGGATTCTCTCTCAAAAGCTTCGGGGGTGGGTTGCTCTCAAACGACAAAAGCCGTGTACTAACTCTGAGCAGCCACCAATTTATTGTGTAGGGGGTGGGCTACTTATAGCCACTGGGCAACCCGACCGGATTTTTCCGAAATGACCCTGGGTCACTAAGGAACTGACACGTGTCGCAACGGTCAGATTTCAAACACTCGCGGCAGCTTGACTTGGGCTACAAGTAAAGCTGACTTATCCGACACATGATAAGATTTGCTCTCATTGTCTTCGCTCGAAGACACGGGATTTGGTTTGAGCATCACTTCAGTCACTCTGACTTTGTTCACTTGGGCCCCACTTAACAGTGCGGTGGTTCCTATGACTCAACAAAGAGAAAAGGAAACAACGAAACAACTAAGTCTTCGCGCTCCATAGTCTTCACTCAATGTCTTCTCGTGTCATAGTCTTCAATGTGAATATCTTCACAGACCACCATTGTCTTCATTGTCTTCACACATTTTTAGGGGTCATGTCCGGTAGGTAAACTGAATCAAGGAGGGACTACTACCTGTGTTATCCTGCAATTCTCACAAACACATTAGTCCCTCAACCAGGTTTGTCGTCAATACTCCAAAACCAACTAGGGGTGGCACTAGATGCACTTACGGAACGTCACGAGGGAGGTGTTCGGGAATCACCTGGAGGCATGCTTCAAGGTGGCACTCCTAGTACTGTCAAGAAGGCCAAGACTCCAGACTGGGGAGGTTGAGCTCTTCGCTCGCAACCCAGAGTTCAAACCTCTCAAGGGTTTGCGGAAACCGTAATCTGACGAAAAGGAAGTACTGGCTGTTGAGGGGGCACTCCTAGTACTGTGAAGAAGGCCAAGACCGAAGCCCCGGCAAGGAATTTGTCGCGTGCACTGATTGCCAGGAGGCCGCAATGGTCGAAAAGGCTGGGAAGGCTCACGGACCATAATGCAAGATCCACCGGACCAAGGGCCGTGATCTCCAAGAGTGTCACCAAGTTGAGTAACTTGTCAAGAAGCAGAAAGCTGGGTACGAGAAGCATGACAAGGAAAGAGACCAAGAAGGTGTTGGTGGGAAAGGCCAAGGTGGCAGAGGAGGCCGCCGTGGGAAGACTCCGCGGCATCAAGAGAAACCTGCTCGAGGCCGTGTGAAGAAGGAAGGTGATGACGATAGTGATGAAGGGGATGAAGAGGAAACCAATGTGCAAGAGTTCCAGAAAGCTACTGAGGCCCTGTGCATTAACGGAGGTGCATCTTTGCACTCCTCTCACCGCGAGCTTAAACAATGGGCGCGTGAGGGAAATGTCGTAGAGCCAGCGGCAGATTCCTGGAAACCACTCAAATGGTCTCGCACGCCCATCATCTTTGACAAAGAGGATCACCATGACCGCACCACCATAGTAGGGTGCTTGTCGTTGTTGTTTACAATCCACAACCTCAAGGTCATGAAGCTGTTGGTTGATGGCAGGGTAGGTTTGAATCAGATTTCCCACAAGGTAATTAGCAAGTTGCAATTATCAGATGAAGAGCTCAAGGTTACAGGCACATTTCAAGGAATCAATCCCAGCAGGAGCCGTCCTAAGGGAAAGATAACACTGACGGTGATGTTTGGAGGAGAATTGTACTACCGGACCGAGAAGATTGTGTTCGACATGGTCGAGCTTCCTTTGCCGTACAATGGGATTCTTGGTCGTCCAGCTCTGGCAAAATTCATGGTGGCATCCCACTATGCCTATAATACTCTGAAGATGCCAGGGCCAATGGCCGTCATGTCTGAGGGAGTCCTGGATTAGGGGGTCCTCGGACAGCCGGACTATATCCTTTGGCCGGACTGTTGGACTATCAAGATATAAGACTGAAGACTTCGTCCCGTATCCGGATGGGACTCTCCTTGGCGTGGAAGCCAAGCTTGGCAATACGGATATGTAGATCTCCTCCCTTGTAACCGACTCTGTGTAACCCTAGCACCCTCCGATGTCTATATAAACCGGAGGGTTTAGTCCGTAGGACAACAACAATCATACCATAGGCTAGCTTCTAGGGTTTAGCCTCTACGATCTCGTGGTAGATCAACTCTTGTAATACTCATATCATCAAGATCAATCAAGCAGGAAGTAGGGTATTACCTCCATCGAGAGGGCCCGAACCTGGGTAAACATCGTGTCCCCGCCTCCTGTTATCATCCGCCTTAGACGAACAGTTCGGGACCCCCTACCGAGATCCGCCGGTTTTGACACCGACGTTGGTGCTTTCATTGAGAGTTCTACTGTGCCGTCGCGATAAAGGCTTGATGGCTCCTTCGATCATCGCCAACGATGCGATCCAGGGTGAGGTTTTCCTCCCCGGACAGATCTTTGTATTCGGCGGCTTCGTACTGCGGGCCAACTCGCTTGGCCATCTGGAGCAGATCGAGAGCTACGCCCCTGGCCGTCAGGTCAGGTTTGGAAATTTAAACTACACTACCGACATCCGCGGAGACTTGATCTTTGACGGATTAGAGCCCATGTCAAGTGCGCCGCACAGTCACGACGAGCACGACTTAGCTCTGCCGCCGGACAGTGTTCAGGAGATCACACCTATGCCTACTCCAGCCCTAGATCCGGAGTCAATTGCGCCATCCGAGGACGGGTGGATGGACCCCACCTCGGAGGCCACACACTCAGTGGCGATAGAGACGAATACTGACTTCACCTCCTATCAGACATATGTCGCCGGATCCTTGGATTCATACCTGGCCACAGGCCCTGAACCGCCTGCGTCCATGCATATCGAATCTGATTGGGCGCCGATCATGGAGTTTACCTCCGCGGATATCTTTCAGCACTCGCCTTTTGGTGATGTGCTAAATTCATTAAGGTCTCTCTCCTTGTCACGAGGCCCTTGGCCAAACTATGTCCGGCCCGAACGGGAAGCGGACGACGAAGAAATTCGTTCCCCACCCACCACCCACTTAATAGCCACTGTCGACGATTTAACCGGCATGCTCGATTTCGACTCCGAAGACATCGACGGTATGGACGACGATGCAGAGAGGAATAGAACCACCGCCCATGTATACCGACAGCCCACTTCACCACACAATATATATATATATATATATATATATATATATATATATATATATATACATATGGTGGATACACCCAAAGAAAACAATGATGAGGAACGGAAGGATGCAGCGAAGGATAGCTCCCTCAAGAAGCAACTAAAGCGACGGCGTAGGCGCCGCTCCAAATCCCGCCTCAGCAAAAACAGCGATAACAGCGCAAGAAAAAATAATACCCGGTCGACTCCAGAGGAAATGACGACCACATGGACCCAGCGACAGAGCAGGGTGAACCAGCGGATGACGAACATAGTACGGAGCCGCTGTCCGATCACGGCGACGCCAAGGATAAAGCTCATCAACTCTGGAGAGGAAAATAGTCTGGACGACCATGCACACATCATCCCGGAAAGGCACTTGGAACAATAGAACCTCCGTAGAAGGCTTATTGCCACCGCGAGGAGTCTGAAGAAGCAGAAGCAAAGGCTTAAGGCCATGCAGAATATGCTCAATAGTAGATGGAACAAAGTGCTCGACACTGAAGAAAAGTATGGTGGTAGTCGCCACACAAAGAGCTATCCAAAGCGCAAGTTGTTGCCTGAATTTGATGATGAGGCCTTAGAGCCTACACAGCCGAAAAATAAAACGGCCGACCAGTCGGATCGACCACCGCGTGGCCGCGATAGGGCGGCTAATGAGGCTGCACATAAGTCAGCACACGATCCACACGAGGACTTGCATCAAAAGGCTAGCATGACCATATCCATCTGTGGATCTAGGAAGCGCGCTCCAGCGTATAATCAAACCGAACACTACAACCGTCAGAACGCCATGACACATCCAAATACAGGGGTGCCGTGCACCCCCTATGTTTTGCCGATGAGGTGCTGGATCACGAATTTCCAGAGGGATTCAAACCCGTGAACATAGAGGCGTATGACGGAATGACAGACCCTGGGGTCTGGATTGAGGACTTCATCCTCCATATCCATATGGATCGCGGAGACGATCTCCACGCCAGCAAGTACTTGCCCCTCAAGCTGAAAGGACCAGCTCGACCTTTGGTGAAGAGCCTCCCGAAAATTCAATTGGAAGTTGGGAGGAGCTTGAGGATGCTTTCAGGCTAACTTTCAAGGGACCTATGTCCGACCTCCCGGACGCAGAGCGATTTAAGTCATATAATTCAACAGCCGGAGAGTCAGCCCGAAAGCTTTGGAATAGATTTCTCACTAAGAAGAACCAAATCGTCGACCGCCGGACGTGAAGCCTTAGCAGCTTTCAAACACAGCGTCCGAGACGAATGGCTCGCTGCAGACACCTCGCCAAGAAAAACCGAGGACAATGGCAGCCCTAACAAGCCTTATGACCCGCTTTTGCGCGGGCGAAGATAGCTGGCTGGCCCGTAGTAGCACCAGCAACCCAGGCACATCTGAAGTTAGGGATGGCAATGGAAAACGACGACGTAATAAAAGAAAGCATCGAAATAACGAAGACAACCCAGACAACATGGGGGTAAACGCCGGATTTAGGGGCTCTCGACCCGGTCAACGGGAAAAGCCTTTCAAAGGCAACAGAGATGGACCGTCCATCCTCAACAAGATTCTAGAAAAATTATGTTAGATTCACGGCACCTCCGATAAACCTGCAAATCACACCCACAGAGAATGCTGGGTCTTCAAAGCAGGCCGGTAAGCTAAATGTCGAACACAAGGGGAGGGAGACACCAAGTGAAGACGAGGATGAGCCTCGTCAGCAAAACACTGGGGGACAGAAAAAGTTCCCACCAGAGGTCAAAACAGTGAACATGATTCACACGACGAAGAGGAGGAGAAAACATGCACTCCGAGACATATGCGCCACAGAGCCCGTCACCTCCAAGTTCAACCCTTGGTCGACCTGCCCGATCACTTTTGATCGCAGGGATAGGCCGACCAATGTCCGGAATAGAGGATCGGCTGCCTTGGTGCTCGACCCAATAATCAACGGATACCATCTCACCCGAGTCCTCATGGACGACGACAGTAGTCTTAATCTGATATATCAGGACACACTCCGCAAAATGGGGATAGAGCCAACGAGAATTAGCCAAAGCAATACTACCTTTAAAGGAGTAATACCAGGCCCGCAGGCCCGCTGCACGGGCTCTCTCGTACTAGAGGTTCCCCCGACAACTTCCGAAGTGAAAAGTTAACCTTCGACATCGCTCCATTCCGAAGCGGCTATCAAGCACTACTCGGAAGAACGGCCTTCGATTGTTTTAATGCAGTACCGCATTATTCTTATCTTAAGCTCAAGATGCCCGGTCCACGCGGCATCATCATAGTTAGCGGAAACACTGAGCGTCCCTTACGCGCGGAAGAATGTACGTCGGCTTTAGCAGCCGAACACTAAATGGCCTCTCCAACTAGCATAAACGATCGGTCATCAAGACCGCGGACACGGCTAGACAAGTCCGGCGCACCACTAGTTGTAACATCTTAGATAAACCTGAGATTGGGTTGACGAATATACCCCCGTAGACGGTGCTAGGGGCTTCCCGCAAGTAAAAAAACAAGTCTACAGTTCGGCTCGGCCTTATTTTTCAATTTTAATGGTTTATTAAGAATAACCAAATTTTCGCACGACAAATTTCATCTAAGTTCTTCTCTTTTAACAAATGATAATCGTGCTACACCCTTCCAGGATACGGCACAACGGAGACATACGCGCAGACGTGCAGCAGGGCCCCGCTCAATGGTTTCCTTTTAGATTAAGACCATGTGTAAACCTTTGTTACTATCTCTTGTTGCTTCACACCCTCGGGATACTCAACACAACCGAGAGGGATGCTGGCGTTATTGGCATTTCGCCACGTCAGACTAATGCACGCACTGAAATTCAGGGTTCAAGGGCGTTACCCAGCCCGGTATATGTTGTAAAGACCGAATACCTTAGGGAGTGTTCGGCGTCGCGAGTTTGGCCTTATATGCATCAGCTTCGAATCATGTCTTTGGTCAAATGTTGGGTTTGCCCGGCTCCCGTGTTTTGCTACCTTACGTTCCGCTCTATCGGCTAAGGTGGCACCGGGAGAACTACTGCGATTGTGCCCTGGTTCATCAAGACGAGCACCTCAGTAGAGAAAGCTGAAAACTGACTGTCATGATAAAGCGCAAGACTGGTCAACCACTCGATGACTCATCGGAATCTTCGGGATTCCTCCACATTAACGAAGGACTGGTTTTCCCGGTCATGTACGTACACGCACCGTATTCGGATGGACGCGGAAGTACGAGGGGCTATATAGTAGCCCCACTGTCAAACTCCTATGGTTAAGTGAAAGTGTTAAAGCAATATAGTCCGATTGCCTCATTCGCCGCGCTACCACCTCCTTAATGGACCAAGACGTTGGATCAAGTGTGAACACACGCTTTTGCAAACACCCCCGCATTATATGCGTGGGGGCTGAAGCCGACGACTGCAAACTTTCAGGTTATATATATATATACATAAACGACCGCACATGAGGCATAATAATACTTTCAGGCAAAAGTATAAACACAGCCTTTATAATTCAAATAACATTGTTCTTACAATTGGGATACATGTCACTAGAACATGATACTCTTCAAGCACTGAGCCTCTATTAAACGAGTGCCTTCTAGGACTTCTTCAAAATAGTGCTCGGCCGATACCCAGCCTACGACCGAACTCTGGGTTGCAATAGCGGTGGCCTCCATCTCTGCCCAGTATGTCTTGTCACGGGCAAGAGCCATCCGCGCACCCTCTATGCACGTCGACCTCTTCACAGCGTCGATATGCGGCACAGCACCAAGGAATCGTTGCACTAAGCCAAAATAACTATTCGGCCTTGGTCCTTCCGGCCAAAGATGATCCACAACAGACCTCATGGCAAGCCCGGACAACCTATGGAGCTCGGCCCACTCAGCCATTTGCTCATTTAACAGCAGCGGACGCACTGGAACATTGAACTGCGAACAGAATAGCTTTTCCACTTCATGATCTTTTTGATCTTTGAAAAACCCGGTCGCATCAGCAGCACTCGCTGCCAAATCCAAGTACGCGTCTGCAGAACTCCATAATTGATCCAGAAGGGCATACTTAGGATCTCCAAACTTCGTCCGCAACAAAAAGGGCTTCCCAGCCGTGATATCTTTGGCTTGACGTAGCTCCTCCTTCGCCGCTCTGATTTTAGAGCGGGCTTCCTCGGCGGCTACCATGGCTTTCTCCAGGTCTGCCCTCTTCGTTCGGCTTTCCTTTTCAAGAAGCTCATAACGGTCG
Organism: Aegilops bicornis; assembly: GCA_021605145.1. Lineage (NCBI taxonomy): Eukaryota > Viridiplantae > Streptophyta > Magnoliopsida > Poales > Poaceae > Aegilops > Aegilops bicornis. The sequence goes on from CM038673.1 coordinate 275,567,807, forward strand.
GCGGCATCTTTCAACTCAACAGCCATCTTGGCTATTTTCTCTTTGCTCTGGCAATGTGCAACCTGTTCGGTTCTTAGCTCTTCGACCGCCTTTAGGGTGGCCGCATCACTCTTCCTGGCTTGTTCCTTGGCTCGGGAAAGTTCCGCCCGAAGGGTCTCCACGGCGGCAGCTCCATCTGCAGTCACAGCATATTACAGATACTAGCATCATGCTCCTCTTAATATATGTTGATCACCAGAGAATACATACCATGTGCCTCGTCAAGCCGCTTGTTTACAAGCACGATGTCGGCATCTGCCGCATCAAGTTGCTGCTATAGTTCGGCAAACTCACCAGTCCGGCTAGCCACCGGACCCTCAGCCGCCTGCACATGAAAGCAGCACGGTCATTACCTGGGACTATGATCCTCTGTTTGCCGCCTTCTTCGACAACAACCAGAGTCTTAGGGGCTACTATCTGCATAGGGCACACCTAGCATGTGCGGTACCGTCAAAAAATATATATTACCTTGCGTACCTCAAAGCCTCTTAGCAAGCTCATAAATGTTGGGGAACGTTGCATAAAATAAAAAATTTCCTACGTTCACCAAGATCCATCTATGAGTTCATCTAGCAACGAGTTAGAGAGATGCATCTACATACCCTTTGTAGATCGCGTGCGGAAGCGTTCAAGAGAACGGGGTTGAGAGAGTCATTCTCGTCGTGATCCAAATCACCGGAGATCCTAGCGCCGAACGGACGGCACCTCCGGCGTTTCAACACACGCACGGTCAGCGTGGACGTCTCCTCCGTCTTGATCCAGCAAGGGGAAGGAGAGGTTGATGAAGATCCAGCAGCACGACGGCGTGGTGGTGGATGCAGCAGGACTCCGGCAGGGCTTCACCAAGCAACTGCGGGAGGAGGAAGAGGTGTAGCAGGGGGAGGGAGGCGCCAAGACTCAGGGTGTAGCTGCCCTCCCTCCCCCCTTCTTTATATAGGCCCCCAGGGGGGCGCCGGCCCTGGAGATTGAATCTCCCAAGGGGGCGGCGGCCCGGGGTGGTGGAGTGCCCCCAAGGCAGTGGTGCGCTTCACCCTAGGGTTTCCAACCCTAGGCGCTGGGGAAGTGGGGCGCACCAGCCCACCAGGCTGGTTCCCTCCCACTTCAGCCCACGGGCCCTCCCGGGATAGGTGGCCCCACCCGGTGGACCTCGGGACCCTTCCGTGATCCTGGTACAATACCGGGTGACCCCGAAACTCTCCCAATGGCCAAAATAGCACTCCCTATATATAATTCTTTACCTCCGGATCATTTCGGAACTCCTCGTGACGTCCGGGATCTCATCCGGGACTCCGAACGACTTTTGGTTTGCTGCATTCTCATGTTCATACAACCCTAGCGTCACCGAACCTTAAGTGTGTAGACCATACGGGTTCGGGAGACATGCAGACATGACCGAGACGGCTCTCCGGTCAATAACCAACAGCGGGATCTGGATACCCATGTTAGCTCCCACATACTCCTCGATGATCTCATCGGATGAACCACGATGTCGAGGATTCAAGCAACCCCGTATACTATTCCCTTTGTCAGACGGTATGTTACTTGCCCGAGATTCGATCGTCGGTATCCCAATACCTCGTTCAATCTCGTTACCGGCAAGTCACTTTACTAGTTCAGTTATGCATGATCCCGTGACCAAACACTTGGTCACTTTGAGCTCATTATGATGATGCACTACCGAAAGTGGGCCCAGTGATACCTCTCCGTAATACGGAGTGACAAATCCCGCCTCGATCTGTGTCAACCCAACAGACACTTTCGGAGATACCGTAGTGCACCTTTATAGTCACCCGATTACGTTGTGATGTTTGGTACACCCAAAGCACTCCTACGGTATCCGGGAGTTACACGATCTCATGGTCTAAGGAAAAGATACTTGACATTGGAAAAGCTCTAGCAAAACGAACTACACGATCTTGTGCTATGCTTAGGATTGGGTCTTGTCCATCACATCATTCTCCTAATGATGTGATCCCGTTATCAATGACATCCAATGTCCATAGTCAGGAAACCATGACTATCTATTGATCAACGAGCTAGTCAACTAGAGGCTCACTAGGGACATGATGTGGTGTATCTATTCACACGTGTATTACGATTTCCGGATAATACAATTATAGCATGAATAAAAGACAATTATCACGAACAAGGAAATATAATAATAATCCTTTTATTATTGCCTCTAGGGCATATTTACAACAATAAATGCTTCATGCAACCCACTTTCGGCGGATGAAATTCTCTCAAACACCATACCCATTAGAGTACGATGCGCCTCTGAGATAGCCGCTTGCTCCAGAAAACTCATCAGTGCATCTGGTCGTGCGCCGGACAGTCCTGGACTCTTTTTGTGGCTCTCCTTAGGAGCCGAATATTCCGGACTTCGGGTGGCCGAAGGGTTACCTTCTGGCCTTGTGTCACGACCGATTTTTCGGGATATAATTTCCAGAAAACGGTCGTAGTGCTCACCAGCCCCAGGATTACTGTTAGCTGATGAGGCACCAACTTGATACAGAAATTCCAAGCAAAAATACATAATATGCAGTACAAGACCACTCTGGCCTGTGAGTACAACAAATGGTTTCTAGTGGTTTGATGGCGGAAGCGGTTTGTGGATCATCAGTGTCTATGGGACTCCATTTCCCACAGGAACAGCTGACTAGGATAGCTCCTATCTTCGCGAGGCTATGGTCTCCGTTGCTTAGGTTCCGGGGCGGTCATCGCAACGCTCCTCTCCATGCAAGAAATCTGGCCAAGACAATAGCCAGGGACAAGCCAGTGAGTACTTTGAATGTACTCGCAAACATTATGAACACGTGCATAATATAAATGATAATCATGCACTGAAATAATCTATGATCACATCGTTAGTCATAAAAATAAAATCTCTGATGCAAGCAAACAGGTTATTTATATGTAACAAGAATATGGAATGACAGAGTAGGAAATAAAATGCACCATTCGGATGTCTGAAGCGACGTCTCGAAATGATGGTAAATAAAAACATGCCTCAGTCGGGCGTCTGAGCGACGCCACATAAAGGGCTTATAAGGTAAAATAAATATCAAGCATGCCACAGTCAGGCGTCTCAGCGACACCACATAAAGGGCTTATAAAGGAAATAAATAACAAGTAATGCCACTGTCGGGCGTCTGTGCGACACCACATAAAGGGCTTATATAGCAAATACATTCATAGTGAATATCCAGGAGGTAGAACTGTCCCAAGGATACTCAATAATTCAAATAATATAATGGGTTAGTCCAAAATAAAGATACACATAATCATCACAAGTCATCAGTCGTGATCCAAGTTCTGATTTAGTAGTTTCTCCTCCGAAGACCGACACTAAGACCGACACTTGACCCGTCCCAGACTGTAGTCCTTAACCATAGACACGGCTATTCGAATAGGTTTAAGCTCTGCAGAGGGTGTACTCTTTACCCACGAGTAACGGATTCCTTTAGTCCATCGGGACTAATTCCGTCTACTGTCTTTTAATTGAAAACACACCTAACTTGCACACACCAGCTTAACTTACCGGTGTCTGGAATCACCCACGACACCTGTCAAGCAAAACTCTAAGTGGGGAGGCTACAACCTCGTGTATTATGGGATCAAATTTATATCGCGCGCTCTAAGGGGTGCCCCCCTCTCGGTCCCAACCGGAAACACCCATGCTCCCGGACCAGGTGGCATGCCTACCGGATGCAGCCGGTATCTTCCACCATGGCCCCTACATGCGGTGTGTGCCAAGAAAGGTGTTGACAACTTACTGAACCATACCCTACCTGCGGCAGGGACGAGTGGTAGTACGAAACAAGTATGGGGGTTACTGGAACAAGAATCGATCTATGGTCGACTTAGGAGGTTTATAAATTCCCTGCATGATAAGAGTAACCAATATATACTCCGACTAACACAATCATCACTCAATATACTTCACCATACCATACCGGACATAACCGTCCCGACGGAGACCGGAGACAAGCATCATATCTACCCAAGGCAGAGGCTTTTCCGGGTTTCTTTCCGGCATGCATGCAAGGCATTCGAGGGTGAATATCATCACAAATATATATGTTTCTAACAACAAGGAAAATTTCCAATATGCATTCATGCAAATGATCGCGTCACCACATAAAATAACAAGTTCTCCGAAATAAGGTGGTGTTATAATCATGTCAACCAACACATCAAAAATATTGGAATTAACACACAATTTCAAAAGAGCACAAAAAAGTTGTTTAAAAAAATTTCAAATAAATCTTAAAATAAACTAGACAGAATTTGAGAGATGTAGGATAAAGAATCAATTCATTTGGAGTTATATTTAAAAAGTTATAGCTAGTCAAAGTCCTGGTCAAAATCTGTTTTTTTTAATATAAAAGAAAACGCTTCAGACGGAATACGTTTTCGGTGTAGGGGAAATGTACTGGGGAGTTATACACTTTCACTTAAACACGTGTGGAGGCGGGCTGGGTCGCTGACAGTGGGTCCAGGGGCCCCACTGGTCAGGTTTGACGAGTCCCCTTTCCTCTTCTTCCTCTGGCCGAACAGAGGCGGGGGCTCCGGCGATCGTCGCCGGCGTTTGGCGGATCCTCGCAGGCCCCCGAGGGTGGGGATGGATCCGCAAGACTGGGGCGGTTCTTCCGGTGGTCGAGGGAGTGACGGGGATGGAGGGAGCCTCGGTTGGATTTGGGGGCCGGGGCTATGGTGGTTCCCGACCAAAATTGAGTGTGGGGTGCACTCACGAGAGGGAGGGAGATCTCCTGGTGAAGAGATTGGAGAGGGGGAGGTCCTGGTGGCGCCGGAATGGACAGGGCAGTGATGGCGGCAGGAGTTGCCGGAGAGGAAGAAGACGACTCCCCTGGTCTTCCTACTGCTATGGGTGGGTCAGTGAGGGAGTGAGAGAGGCTGCGTGAGGCCTGGACGAGCTCGGTGCTTCTTATATAGCGTGGCCATGGCGGTTCATGGTGAGGATAAGGTCGCCGTGAACCGGCGCTCAGAGCTTGCAGGGCGACATGGAGGCGACGAGAGCTAGCCGACGAGCGAGGGGATAAGCTTGCGCAGCTCCCAGGGGCAGGTGGCGAGCCGGGGTGGCTCGGGCGGCGCCGACCGTGGCAGGGGCGCAATGCGGACGCCGGCGTGCCGCCAAGAGCGCCCTGACGGCGGCGCTGTAGGTTGCTAGGGCTGCTTGAAGGTTTCTGGCGAGTGGTCGAGGGCGGGACGTGGCTTTGCAAGCGGCCAACGGTCAAGGGGCATGCGACGCGGCGGCTCGGGTGCGCGGCTGCAGTTGGCGCGCCTGGCGCGCCAAAGGCACGCCCACCACCTGCTGGCGAAATGCCATGGCATTCAGAGCGCAAGGCGAGGTTGGAAAGCAACATGACTAGGTTATTGTTAGAGGGGAGATCAAGGGACAAGGTGGTTAGGTCGGAGACCAAGTTCATAATGCAAACAAAACTCATGCCAATTCTGTCCATGCACTCTGTGTGTTTGACAAAATGCCACAGGCACCTAGGCTTTTCTTGGAGTGGTAAAAACTTCTAGTCTGGGGTCTCTTTAGATGAAAGAGAGGGTGGTGAGGTTAGTTTGTACAAAGCACAAACTTGTTAGTGCAAGTTTTGCAAAACTTCCATTCTGGATAGGAGATAAATGGCATTACTTCATGAACCAAAAATGGTCCAATGGGTGCATTCTCCTGGACTTAAGGGTTTTGCAGGGTGTGCTATAAGCAGGAGAAAGGGTCAAGGGCAAAAGAGCAAGCAAAAATATGGTTGCTGTACAAACCATCAAGTTGGACCAGAATGAAAGTGAGGTTGATTCACTCAAATTCTTCAAAGAACATCACTGGGTTTTTGCATAAAGTTGAATCATATGCTGCTACTAACATCCCATAATTTTGGTGGAAGCTAGAAAGTAATATTTAAATGGGTTGTAGTGTAAAACTGCTCACTGGACCAGATTTGAAAATTTGGTGTAGAGCTCAAAATATTCAATGAAAGAAATATCTTTTTGCATAAAAGTGATTTAGAAACATCACATGACATCTCCAAATTTTGGTGGGATTTTTAAATAAATTTATCAAAAGGTTGCAGTGCAAATGGAACCCTAAAACTTATGAAAAACCAATTTAGAGAAATAAAGCTCAGGGGAAATAATTATATAGATAATCCCATTGATAAAAGAATTGTTTTATTTGAGATGGAAAATAAGTCCAACAGTGATTGAAAAGTTTTTACTAGGGATGGAAACTCCACAACTTAGGGGAAAAGAGAGGCTTTGAGATCAAGAATAAATCCAGAAAAATAAAAAATTAATTTCCTGGCAAAATTTTAATTAATAAAACAAGGTTAAAATTTTGGGGTGTCACACCTTGGCGGATCAGGAGAAATCCTCCGTGACGACACCTCAGGGTCGTCCGCCTCACGAGGAGGGGAGGCACGGGGAGGCGATTCGCTCTCCATCATCTCCGGAAGAAGATCCCCCGAAGACAAACTCTGTTGAGAAGGGCTACGATCCGAACTACAAGACATACGTCTCGGTTATTGTTCTCATAAATGAAGCAGGGTATATTTACTATAAACTACTTTTGTTTACTTACAGCTCGGTGGAGGGCTGTTCTCTTGGGCATCAGGCGGTAAGGATGCCCTCCCGAGTAGGGCCCCCTGACAAAGGTTTCTTCCCTCGTTTGAAAACCATTGTTTCCAAGTCTACAGAGGCGGCCCTCTTCCTTCCTTGGGTAGAGGGAATTTTAGATTCTTGTCCCCGGTTATCCTCCTTCGCGGAGGCACTAATTCCTTCGGTTTGGATGAATAATGAGCGAGGCTCAATTTCAGCTTCTTTGTTCCTCCCTTTATCTTCCCCTGATGGCGCTTGATAAGGCGCAAGCTCAAGCATCCTGGCTAGTACAGGATCCGGCTAGCCTTCGGGAAGGGGGGCCGAACACCTGATCATCTTCGCCTTTTTTATCCAATCCTGGTCAAAAGGCGACCTTTCAGAATGATGTTGTGATAAATTAAAAGATAACGTGTTCGGTCGTGGAATCACTTACTTGGGTGTTTGGATGATTGCAGTTCAGACCCACATCCTCGATGGTGTCCGGACACTTTATTCATGATCCGAAGAACAATCCATACATCTCTTCGAGCGTTGCACCGAAGAATTGCTGAATAGTTCGCGGTCCTTCCGGGTTGAACTCCCACATACGGAGAGGTCGACGTTGGCATGGCAGGACCCGACGAGCTAGCATGACTTGCATTACCTTGACATGGCTGACGTCTCCCTTGAAGAGATCTCGGATGAGGCTCTGCAATGTCAGCACATCATTAGCTGGCCCCCAGTCCATCCCTTTGGTGACCCATGACGCCAATTGTGGTGGAGGGCCCGGATGGAAGGCGGGGGCAGCCACCCACTTAGCGCTTTGGGGAGCGGTGATGTAAAACCAGTCCTGCTGCCATAACTTCAATGTCTCCGGGAAGGAACCCTTTGGCCATGGAGTATCGGCGCCTTTGTTTATTATGGCGCCTCCGCACTCTTCATGTCGCCCCTCAATCACGTTCGGCTTCACATTGAAGGTCTTGAGCCATAAGCTGAAGTGTGTGGTGATGCGGAGGAAGGCTTCGCACACGACGATGAACGACAAGATGTGAAGGATGGAATCCGGAGCTAGATCATGGAAATCGAGCCCGTAGTAGAACATAAGCCCTCTAACAAAGGGATCAAGACTAAAGCCTAGCCCTCGGAGGAAGTGGGAAATAAATATGACACTCTCATTGGGTTCGGGAGTGGGGATGACCTGCCCTTGAGCAGGCAGCCTGTGCGAGATTTCGGCGGTCAGATACCTGGCTTCTCTTAGCTTCTTGATGTCCTCCTCTGTGAGAGAGGAGGCCATCCACCAGCCTTGAAGGTTGGATCCGGACATGATTGAAGGTCCGAAGCGCTTAGCCTGAGCCTTGAGTGTTGGAATTCAAGGTGGGGGGAAGGGAAGGATCGAGCGCGAGAAGAAAATGATAGGCCTTGGCCCCTTTATAAAGAGTGTGAATATCAAGTGTCCCCCGCGTGGTCGTTTGGAACTTGCCTAAAATCAAGGAGTCATACCAGCAGGCACGATTGGGTTACCCACACCCGTATTGATGAGAATCCCGTGAAAAGAGGGACACGATCTCTGCTTCGACAGGACGTGCCAATAAAACCGCCTCACAACACGTGCGGTGGGAGGCTCAGAAAAATGGTTCGTCATGACCAGACCACGGCAGAACGTCACGTTATGAAAAGCTGTCAGCAGATTAGATTTGTGGAAATATTATTCTCTCTACGGTTGTATGTGGAATTTGTTTTGCGAGCGGACACTATCCTCGTGTTCAAAATCTTCTATGGAGTATTCAGAGGAGGAACCCGCCTTTGCAATGCCGAAGACAATCTGCGCTACGGACTCATCGTCATTGAAGCCTGGTTCGAGGGGCTCTTTGAGGAGTCTGGATTAGGGGTCCTCGGACAGCCGGACTATATCCTTTGGCCGGACTGTTGGACTATGAAGATACAAGATTGAAGGCTTCGTCCCGTGTCCGGATGGGACTCTCCTTGGCATGTAAGGCAAGCTTGGCAATACGGATATGTAGATCTCCTCCCTTGTAACCAACTGTAACTCTAGCGCCCTCCGATGTCTATATAAACCGGAGGGTTCAGTACGTAGGACAACAACAATCATACCATAGGCTAGATTCTAGGGTTTAGCCTCTACGATCTCATGGTAGATCAACTCTTGTAATACTCATATCATCAAGATCAATCAAGCAGGAAGTAGGGTATTAACTCCATCGAGAGGGCCCGAACTTGGGTAAACATCATGTCCCCCGCCTCCTGTTATCATCTGCCTTAGACGCACAGTTTGGGACCCCCTACCCGAGATCCGCCGGTTTTGACACCGAGAATGTCCATCTTGTCAGACAAGAAATATGCAATCATATCGGTGGATAAGATGTATCGGGATGCACTCACTGCCGAGGCCGTGGAAGCTGCAGCTCCCACCAAGGAAAACAAGAAAGGAAAGAAAGCTAGCATGGTTACCAGCAAAGAATCCATGAAGCGTGTGATGAGGACATCAATACCATTGTTACACCCACAGCCCCTGCTGCTATACATAGTGGACCAATTACTAGAGCTCGCGCACGCCAATTGAATTATCAGGTACTTTCGTTTCTTGGTAACGATTCCAATGTTCATGAGAATATGATGCTGCCTAAATTGGATACATTTGTTTTGCTTACAAATGAAGGGCCTACCATGGACAAGAAAGATGAACCTTGGAGCAAGTTCAAGCATGGAGATGTTGGCATGCGCAAGGGGAACAAGAACGGAGTTACAAGTGATGATTCCAGGAGTTTGAAGCCACCCTAATGAGAGCATGAGGCCTTGGACGAAATATACAAGATGCCACTTCATAATATTCGTCCATTGGCTATTCTAGGTGCTGCGTCACCTTAATATTGGGCCAGGCCCATGTAATTTCGAAATACTTAAGTGTAGGCTGTTTTTAGAGTCCGTATGTGTGGGGAAACAAGAGTTAGGGTTGGTTTCGGACCCCTCCCTCAAGGGCCACGAAATTCCCTCCTCTTTCTCCATATATACAGCCCTTAGGGCGTCGTTTAGACTTTGGGTTTTGTTTAGATCAAAAGTTCGCCATAGCTGCAACTTAGCGTACTTCGTTTGTGTTCAACGACCAGACCAAGGCGTCTCATAACCCCACCTTCATTAATAAAGCTTTCCTCTTATATTCGCAATATCCAGATAGCAATCTAAGTTTCTTTCTTGTTCTTCTTTTGCTAGCAGGAAACATGCCCTCGTGGTCAGTTGATCGTGCTCGGCGTGGTCAATAACCCTCGGAAGTTGGTTTAGCGATTGCTAAGGCGCGACGTCTCACGACGCATTTAGTCGGATCGTCAAGGTCGACTCCCACGAAGCGATAGCCACCATCTCATCGAAACATCGGGACACCTTTGCCTCTATCAAGTGGTATCAGATTTTCAGGTTGCTCGGTGAGATTTTACAGTTTTTCGTAGATTAGATCGAGTCTGTTCTTCATACCTAAAGTCCACGAAAAAGCCACAAAAAAAAATTGGTCAAAAAAATTTCGTGCCCATCCTGTCAGTTTGACCTGGGAAGAGTTTTGAGACACTCGCCATTATAGTGATTTTTCGCAAAAAAAAAAAAAGAGTCTGGAAACCACCCTCCGTTTAGGCCCAAAATTTTCCGAAAACGCACTTGTCGAAAAAATTTCTGGCTATCCTATTTTTAGGTGTTTCTAAGCGTATTGAGACGATCGCCATTATAGAAAGTTTTTTGACTGTTTCAGCTTTTGGGTCCGGCAATAAAAAAAAAAGAGCGAAAAAATTTCCAGAGTGTGCTTTTCCGTTGTTTCCGTGCGGTAGCCCGTGATTTTGTTAGTGTTCTAGGCTCGCGTCTCTAGCACGGTTTAGCCTAGGACCAACACAAGATCACGTCGTTGAGCGTTTATTCAACTTTGCATCTCTGAATTGATTATTGCTGACCCTTTTGCTACCATATTATAAGCCTTCCCAGCTCCACATACATCTACATCGTATGCTTGACTCTCCCCGGTAATCGCTCTATCCAAGCTTTGAGAGTTTTGACTACATCGGTTGCCGATCACCGCTTTCTTCTTTGGGTAAGAACTGGTAAGAATTTGAGATTTGCTTGACGGATTTGTGACTGTCCACCACACCACCACCACCACTTCCTAGTAGTCTGTCGAATCATATTCTTGTGTGTTTCTATTGCTTTGCTAACCATGGCAGGATCACAAGCCGATTTAGACCGACCGGGAGAACATGACAAACAAAGCGCTACATGATAAGTTTCAACAAATGATGAGTGGGCAGGTGGAAGATGTTCTAAATAGATTTGAAGAGGCCATGGAGAAGATAGATGGCATTGAGAGGGCGTCAAACAAAGTTCGATAACAAGTTTAATGAATTGCTCGCGTCTACCACCACCACCACCGGCTGCACCTAATGCACCTCTACAACAACAACAACAACTACCTCCACATCGTGAAGCAGCCCTCCGCCGAAGCGAGCCGTGTCCCTCTTGACTGGCCAAGCTCTTTGGTGCTTTGTTGATACTTTTGTGGCTCCTGCCGCTGATGTGGGGGAGGATGATTATGTGAGAGAGTACGAGGATGAGGTTGATCAACTTCAGAACTACGTGCAACCACCAGCACCACAACCAGCAGCACCACAACCACCCAGTCGTCCACATGCAAATAATGGCAATGTTAGGGCTCCCCTCAGTGCGAGATCATGACCATCTCCCTAAATTGAAGTTGAATATTCCACCATTTGAGGGTAGATATGTTCTTGATGTATATCTTACTTGGGAGTTAGAAACCCGAACAACGATTTACATGTTTACAATATCCCGAGGAGAGACGTGTTCCCGGCTGCTTGTTTGTGCTTTCACTAGCTTTGCATGTGTTTGGTGGTCCGAACATTGTAGATTATATCCTGTTCCAGCTACTTGGGCTGCTTTGAAAACTGCTATGCGTGCTCGTTGGGTTCCACCATATTATCAACGTGAATTACTTCAAAAATTGCAGCGCTTAAGACAAGGAAAAAATTCGGTAGAAGAATATTATCAGGAATTACAAACTGGCTTGATTAGATGTGGTATTGTTGAGGAGAATGAAGCTATGCTTGCATGTTTTCTGGGTGGATTAAATAGAGATATTCAGACCATTCTAGACTACAAGGATTATACTAATATCACTCGATTATTCCATCTTGCTTGTAAAGCTGAACGTGAAGTGCAGGATCGACAGGCGTTGGCGCGGACTAACTTTTTCTGCAGGTCGACCTTCATCATGGACACCACGTGCATCATCTACTTCCACACGTTCTACTACACGGCACCTCCGTCGGCTGCCACCTCCAACCGTGATACAAGAAAGGAGGCACAACCACCACTATCTCGCCAAGAGCGCACTTTGGGCCTACACAGAGCTCTTCTTCTTCCATGGCGTCAACAGGCACACAAGTGATATTATTTGTCGTCGTTGTAAGGGAAGAGGACATTTTGCCAGAGAATGCCAATCTCAGCGTGTGATGATTGCTCACGAGGATGGTGGGTATGAGTCCGCTTAGTGACTATGATGAAGAGACTTTGGCTCTTATTACACATGAAGAACATGGTGGAGATGATTACGATCATGAGACGCAATACATGGCTGGAAGATCTTGACAGGTATGAATGTTTAGTTTCTCAACGTGTTTTGAGTGTGCAGGTTACACAAGTTGAGAAAAATCAGAGGCATAACTTGTTCCATACAAAGGGAGTTGTGAAGGAACGTTCTATTCAGCGTCATCATAGATGGAGGGAGCTGCAACAACTTGGCTAGCATGGATATGGTGGAGAAGCTTTCTCTCACCACAAGACCACATCCACATCCTTACTACATCCAATGGTTCAACAACAGCGGCAAGGTTAAGGTAACACGTCTTTGTTCGTGTGTATTTTAGTATCTCTACATATCTGATTATGTTGATTGTGATGTGGTACCTATGCAAGCATGTTCCTTATTACTTGGTAGACCATGGCAATTTGATAAAAATTCTGTACACCATGGTAGAAACAATCAGTATACTCTTGTTCACAAGGATAAAAATATTACTTTGCTTCCTATGACTCTGATTCAATTTTGAAAGATGATATTAATAGAGCTAATAAAGCAAAACAGGAGAAAAATAAGAGTGAAAATCAGATTGTGGCAAAAGAATTTGAGCAACAAATGAAGCCTAATAATAAACCATCTAATGTTGCTTCTGAAATTAAACTGAAAAGTGCATGTTTACTTGCCACCAAATCTGATATTGAGGAGCTAGATTCTAGCAAATCTGTTTGCTATGCTTTTGTGTGCAAAGAGGCATTATTTTCATTCGAGGACGTGCCTTCCTCTTTGCCCCTGCTGTCACTAACATTTTGCAGGAGTTCGCTGACGTCTTCCCACAAGACGTACCACCGAGATTACCACCTATTCGAGGGATTGAGCATCAAATTGACTTAATTCCCGGTGCATCGCTACCCAACCGTGCACCATACCGTACCAATCCAGAGGAGACGAAGGAGATTATCGTCAAATACAGGAGCTACTCGACAAAGGTTATATCTGTGAATCTCTTAGTCCTTGTGTTGTTCCTATTATACTAGTGCCTAAAAAGGATGGTACGTCATGTATGTGTGTTGATTGTAGAGGCATTAATAATATTACTATTCGTTATCGTCATCCTATTCCTAGGCTAGATGATATGCTTGATGAATTGAGTGGCTCTACAATATTCTCCAAAGTTGATTTGCGTAGTGGATACCATCAAATTCGTATGAAACTGGGAGATGAATGGAAAACAACATTTAAAACTAAGTTTGGTTTATATGAGTGGTTAGTCATGCCTTTTGGGTTAACTAATGCACCTAGTACTTTCATGAGACTAATGAGCGAAGTTTTACGTGCTTTCATTGGACGATTTGTGGTAGTCTATTTTGATGATATACTGATTTATAGCAAATCTTTGGAAGAACATTTGGAACATTTACGTGCTGTTTTTAATGCTCTACGTGATGCACGTTTGTTTGGTAACCTTGGGAAGTGCACCTTTTGCACCGACCGAGTATCTTTTCTTGGCTATGTTGTTACACCACGTGGAATTGAAGTTGATAAAGCCAAGATTGAAGCTATTGAGAGTTGGCCGCAGCCCAAAACGGTCACACAAGTGAGGAGTTTTCTTGGACTCGCTGGTTTCTATAGGCGTTTTGTGAGAGACTTTAGCACCATTCCTGCACCTCTCAATGAACTTACAAAGAAGGATGTGCCTTTTGTTTGGGGTACCGCACGGGAAGAAGCCTTCACGGTATTGAAAGATAAGTTGACACATGCTCCTTTACTCCAACTTCGACTTTAATAAGACTTTTGAGCTTGAATGTGATGCTAGTGGAATTGGATTAGGAGGTGTGTTATTACAAGATGGCAAACCTGTTGCATACTTTTACGAAAAATTGAGTGGGCCTAGTCTGAACTATTCTACTTATGACAAAGAATTATATGCTCTTGTTCGGACTTTAAAGACATGGCAACATTATTTATGGCCCAAAGAATTTGTTATACATTACGATCATGAATCTTTGAAACATATTAAAAGTCAAGCTAAACTGAATCGTAGACATGCTAAATGGGTTGAATTCATTGAGACTTTCCCTTATGTCATTAAACACAAGAAGGGTAAAGAAAATGTTATTCTTTGATGCTTTGTCTCGTAAGCTATACTATGCTTTCACAACTTGACTTCAAAATATTTGGTTTGGAGACCATCAAAGATCAATATGTGCATGATGCTGATTTTAAAGATGTAATGCAGAATTGTAAAGAAGGAAGAACATGGAACAAGTTCGTTATTAAGGATGGTTTTGTGTTCCGTGCTAACAAGCTATGCATTCCTGCTAGCTCTGTTCGTCTTTTGTTGTTGCAGGAGGCGCATGGAGGAGGATTAATGGGACACTTTGGCGTGAAGAAGACGGAGGATATACTTGCTACACATTTCTTTTGGCCAAAGATGAGGCGGATGTTGAGCGTTTTGTTGCTCGCTGCACTACATGTCAAAAAGCTAAGTCACGACTCAATCCTCATGGTTTATATATGCCTTTGCCTGTACCTAGTGTTCCTTGGGAGTATATATCTATGGACTTTGTTTTAGGTTTACCTCGAACAAAGAAGGGGAGGGATAGCATATTTGTTGTCGTCGATAGATTCTCGAAAATGGCAAACTTTATACCATGTCATAAAAGCGATGATGCTGTTAATGTCGCTGATTTGTTCTTTCGTGAAATTATTCGCTTGCATGGTGTGCCAAATACTATTGTTTCAGATCGTGATACTAAATTTCTTAGCCACTTTTGGAGATGTTTATGGGCTAAGTTGGGGACTAAACTGCTTTTTAGTACTACTTGTCACCCCCAAACTGATGGACAAACTGAAGTAGTCAATAGAACATTGTCTACTATGCTTAGGGCTGTTTTGAAGAATGATAAGAAAATGTGGGAAGAATGCTTTCCTCATATTGAATTTGCTTATAATCGTTCATTGCATTCTACTACTAAGATGTGCCCTTTTGAAATTGTGTATGGCTTCCTACCTCGTGCACCTATTGATTTGTTGCCTCTTCCAACTTCGGAGAAGGTTAATTTTGATGCTAAAGAACGTGCTGAATTGATTTTAAAAATGCATGAGTTAACTAAGGAAAACATTGAGCGTATGAATGCTAAATATAAACTTGCTGGAGATAAGGGTAGAAAACATGTTGTCTTTGCACCTGGAGATCTTGTTTGGTTACATTTGCGTAAGGATAGGTTTCGTAATTTGCGCAAATCAAAGCTAATGCCACATGCTGATGGTCCATTTAAGGTGTTAGAGAAAATAAATGATAATGCATATAAACTTGAGCTGCCTGCAGATTTTGGGGTTAGTCCCACTTTTAACATTGCAGATTTGAAGCCTTATTTGGGTGAGGAAGATGAGTTTCCGTCGAGGACGACTTCATTTCAAGAAGGGGAGGATGATGAGGACATCAATACCATTGTTACACCCACAGCCCCTGCTGCTATACATAGTGGACCAATTACTAGAGCTCGCACACGCCAATTGAATTATCAGGTACTTTCGCTTTCTTGGTAACGATTCCAATGTTCATGAGAATATGATGCTGCCTAAATTGGATACATTTGTTTTGCTTACAAATGAAGGGCCTACCATGGACAAGAAAGATGAACCTTGGAGCAAGTTCAAGCATGGAGATGTTGGCATGCTAAGGGAACAAGAACGGAGTTACAAGTGATGATTCCAGGACTTTGAAGCCACCCTAATGAGAGCATGAGGCCTTGGACGAAATATACAAGATGCCACTTCATAATATTCGTCCATAGGCTATTCTAGGTGCTGCGTCACCTTAATATTGGGCCAGGCCCATGTAATTTCGAAATACTTAAGTGTAGGCTGTTTTTAGAGTCCAGATGTGTGGGGAAGCAAGAGTTAGGGTTGGTTTCGGACCCCTCCCTCAAGGGCCACGAAATTCCTCCTCTTTCTCCATATATACAGCCCTTAGGGCGTCGTTTAGACTTTGGGTTTTGTTTAGATCAAAAGTTCGCCATAGCTGCAACTTCACAGCGTGCCGTTTGTGTTCAACGACGGACCAAGGCGTCTCGTAACCCCACCTTCATTAATAAAGCTTTCCTCTTATATTCGCAATATCCAGATTGCAATCTTAGTTTCTTGCTTGTTCTTCGTTTGCTCGCAGGAAACAGGCCCTCGTGGTCGGAGTTGATCGTGCTCCTGTGTGGTCAATAACCCTCGGAAGTTGGTTTAGCGATTGCTAAGGCGCGACGTCTCGCACGTACGTAGTCGGATCGTCAAGGTCGACTCCCACAGAAACGATAGGCACCATCTCATCGAAACATCGGGACACCTTTGCCTCTATCAGCGTGCCTCTCCGGAGTGCGTCGCGCCTGTCGATGATATGCCAGAGAGTTCCACTAGTAAGAAATCCAAGGTTGCTTCGCCTGCTGTGAAGAGGGTCTCGGCAGGGCTGGTTGGCGCTGATGGTTGGTTCACCATCAACTCCACCATTAATGACAAATAGGAAAGCGCGCTTGTTTCCTTCCTACGGGCGAATGTCGATGTGTTTTCTTGGCAAACATCTAACATCCCCGATGTTCCTAGGGAGGTAATCGAGCACCACCTTGCCGTCTGCCCTCATGCTTGGCCCGTCAAGCAGAAGATTAGGAAGAAAGCTTTGGAGCGGCAACAATTCATTTCTGAAGAGATCAAGAAACTTGAAGGGGATGGTTTGGCCGGAGGAGAGTTGGATCTTACGTGGTTGGTGCACCCGGTAGTGGTGCGCGTGCCAATGTGAAATGGAGGCTTTGCACAGACTTCAGATATCTGAACAAGGCATGCCCAAAGGACCCTTTCCCCATGCCGCGTATTGACCAGTTTGTGGATTCGACTTCCGGGTGCGATATGCTTTCATTCTTGGATGCATACTCCAGGTACCATGAGATATTCATGCCGAAGGAAGACAAGGAGAAGACCGCGTTCATAACCCCATGTGGCGTTAAATGCTTTGTGCGGATGCCCTTTGGGTTAAAGAGCGTTGGGTCCACTTTTGCAAGGGCAGTGCAAATTGGGTTTGGGCCTTAGTACACCGAAATATTCAAGCTTACATGGATGACATAGTGGTCAAAACAAAGGACAGATCAACGCTCATTCAGGACTTGGAAGAAACCTTTGCAAACCTGCGCACGATCAACTTGAAGTTGAACCCTGAGAAGTGTATGTTTGGCGTTCCCTCCAGCAAGATACTTGGCTTCTTTGTGTCTCACCGGGGGATAGAGGACAACCCTGACAAGATCAGAGCGATCGGGCAGATTCAAGCATCCAAGACAGTCTAGGACATGCGGCATTTAAGTGGATGTGTTGCCGCGCTGAGTAGGTTCATTTCCAACTCGGCCGAGCGCGCTGTATCGTTCTTCAAAATTCTATTGAAGGCAGGGCCCATGAAGTGGACCCCGGAGGCAGAAGCAGCGTTGTGGGACTTAAAAGCCTATCTTTCCTCTGCTCCCACCTTGGTCGCTCAAAAACCACAAGAGTCGTTGCTGCTATATTTAGCGGCAACCAATCAAGTGGTTAGTGCAGCGCTGGTGGTGCAGCGGGAAGTAGATGCGGGAGCAGCCGCAACTGCTATCCCCCCAGAGAAAGAAGTGAACCAGTCACGGCAGGTTGGGTATGGATCACAGAAAGAAGAGCAGGATAGCGAAGGCAATCCCAAGGCCACGACAAAGAAGAAGGTGGTGCAGCGACCAGTTTACTTTGTTAGCTTCCTGTTGTAGGGGGCTAGGTCAAGGTACTCTGGAGTGCAGAAATTGATCTTCGTCTCAAGGAAACTGCGCCACTACTTCCAAGCCCACAAGATCACAGTTCTCACTTGTTTCCCTTTGCAATGCATACTGAGGAACCCTGAGGCCACCAACATGATAGTTGAATGGGTATTAGAGTTGTCACGTTTCGGTCCGAAGTATGAAAGTACCTCAACCATTCAGAGTAGGGCACTGGCGGAGTTCATTGCGGAATGGAGACCTACTCTAGACGAAGAGACACCACAACTGTTATCCCCGGCAAGGTAGCACCCCAAGAGTGGATCATGTACTTTGATGGTGCCTTCTCATTGTAAGGTGCAGGGGCTGGCATGCTCTTTGTTGCGCCCACCGGAGAGCACCTCAAGTATGTGGTCCAAATGCATTTTCCCCAGGAGAAAGCTACCAACAACACTGCAGAATATGAAGGGCTCCTTGCCGGGCTCAGGATTGGAGTAGAGTTGGGGATCAAGAAGTTGATCATCGGTGGAGATTCCCAGCTTGTGGTGAGGCAGATTAACAAGTATTACTAGAGTCCATTAATGGAGGAATATGTCGAAGAAGTGAGGAGGTTGGAGGAACACTTTCACGGATTGCAAACAGAGCACGTGCCATGTGCGAAAAACAGCACTCCTGATTATTTGTGAAAGTGTGCCACGCAAAAGCTCCCTGTGGAACCAGGGACCTTTGTTCCTTCATCTGAACCAACCATCACTATCTCCATTGATGATGCCTAGGAAAAGGCGGAAGCTGGACTCCGACAAGCCTTTACCGGCAGGGCCTCCAGAGGTCCCCGTTAGAGAAGCTGCTGGGAATAACCCCACTTCACTTGGTGAGCTACACTCTTCCGCTGGAGCGCAATTCCGTGTGGTCGAGGTAGGTGCTCCCACGAGTGAGGAGTTGCCGTTGATCCTAGTTGTCGAGCCACAAGCTCCAACTAGGGCGCGGCACATCGTGCGCTGCCTCCAAACTGGAGAACTTCCCGATGAGCAATAAGAAGCTGAGAGAGTAGCCCGGAGGGCCAGTATGTATCGGTTTGTCGATGACACATTATACAGAAGGAGGCCCAACAATGTGAAATTGAAGTGCATTTGCAGGGAAGAGGGGAAGGAACTGTTGGCAGAAATACACAAAGGTGTGTGCAGCTCCCATATTGGATCAAGATCCTAGGTTGGAAAAGCTTTTCGGCAAGGTTTCTACTGGCCCGTGGCCCTCCAAGATGCGATTGAGCTAGTCACCAGATGTGAAGCCTGCCAGTTCCACTCCAAGAATATCCAACAACCCGCTCAAGCTCTCCAAACGATCCCTTTGTCATGTCCATTTTCAGTCATGGGACTCAACATTTTTGGCCCCTTCCCCAGTGCTACACGGGTAACGCCCCGAGACCGATGCGCCAGATGTCTTCCGTTTCATTCATCGTCATTGCCATGTCATTCGCTTGCGTGTTGCACTTTGCCATGTCATCATGTGCATTTCATCTGCATGTTTTTCAAAACTTGCATCTGTTCGGGTCTCGCAGTTCTCTCCCTTGTCCGTTCTGAATCCAAACACACTCGCACGCGCCCGCGGCACCTCTGAAATATTATTTTATAAGTGGCATAAAATGTTCTCGGAATGGGGTGAAAGTTGGCGTGCGTTCTTATTATAGTGTAGGTAGACCGCCTGCCAAATTTTGTCGCATTCGGAGCTCGGTTGATAGCCCAACCTTTAAACATATAGTGGCATTATAGTCGGTCTATTTGTCCGATGTTTTAGTTATCCGGAAACCGTTGTCGAGCTGCACTTCTTCCCTCTCATCTCAGCCCAACCCCTCCACATAGCCCACTAGGCCCAACCTACCCCCCCCCCTCGCGTCTGGAACCGTCTGATCGAGATCGCAGGGCTCCAAAAACACCCCTAAACTCAAACCCTAGCCACCCCTGCCTATAAATGGACACATCCTTGTACATTTCTGGAAACCTACCCCCTAGCCTCCTCCCACCTCCTGCAGACACCTCCCCATCGTTTTCCACGCCGATGAACCCAGCCCCACCACTTGTCGCGTCGCCCACCAGTCAGCGCCGCCCTAGCCGCCACCCTCCACCAACCAGACGCCGCCACATCGCCCCAGCTCCTCCCCCACTACCGCGGCCCTGGAAGCCCATCACAGACCCGCCCGGACCGGATATCGCTCCATCGCTCCCTACCCAGACCGGCGACGGTCCAGGCTCGTCCCCGCCCGCCTGGCTCCTCGGTGCGCCCGATCGCCAGCGTCTCGCCGTTGCTGCTGACCTCTCCTCGGGAATCGACCCTGCCGCCCTCCTGTGCGCCACCCTGCTCGCCGTCGCCCGCCGGCCTCCTCCAGCATCGCTCGGCGCCGCCCCTCACTGTCCCCGCGCCATCGCCCTGCCTGACTCGGCCTCACCATCGACCCGGTCTTCGGCGAGATCCGGATCGGGATTGCCCGGATCTGCTCGCCGCCAGAATCGCCCCGATCCGCCCTGCCGTCGTCATCCCACCGCCGGCGGCCTCGCCACGCCACCGACGCGTCGGCCCGGCCTCCTGCGCTCCTGAACCGGTGAAGATCGCCGAACCGGCCTGTTCCTCTAAACCAGACCGACCCGTTAGAACCGCCCCGAACCGGGCGCCGGTTTTCTCCAACCCGTCCCCAAGCCAGCCCACGGGCCCTCCGGTGAGCAACCCGTCTATTCCGTGCCCGTGAGCGTCTAATAGTATATTGCGCCGACTCTGTTTTTCTGAGTTAAAATGGCCAAGTCCTTGGAAAACAGCATCATGTTGCATTCTTGTGATGGGCATAACTTTGTGTATGTTTATCCGATTGGAGTGTATAAAATGTCAAAATGTAACTCTTCGTGCTCTATATGATGGTGGCATTTGCATGCATAATAGGATGCATCTACATGACTTAATCCCCATTGCAAAAGTGCATGCTGATGTTAAGTGCTGAAATTATTATAACTTGCCCTTTTGTTATTTTTGTGTGATTTAATGCATATGCCATATGAGAATCTTGTCAACATGTGTCTGGTGCATTTTTATGTCCTCTTGCTGCTAGTATTTATTTCCTTCCATGATACGTCCTGATGTGAGTGCCATGAGCTTGCAAATACGCCTAGTTAATGTTGCTAATTCCGTACTTGCTAATTTCACCAAGTCTGAAACTGTCTGTTATAAAACTTGCCATCTTTGCTTGATGGTTCCCACTAATCCATAGCTTATATGCATGTTATTCTTTGAGGTGATTTTCTCCATGTTACACGTTCTTTGATGAAATGCCCTTGGTTGTCATATAAACTTTTTGTAGCTTGACTCATTCTTGCTCTAAAGTTGCCATCATGTTAAATCTGTCAACTTGTTTACAACATGTTCCATTTTGCAAAGCTCATTGTAATTAATATATGCATCATATGTAGTTGTGTCCATGGAGTAAGTTTGAGTATGACATGTCTACTATACTCTCATGCCATTTGCGCAATTATTGAAATTGCGATGCTTGTTGTTATGTGCCTCCAAATTCTGCATCATAATGTTCCTGTTTTGCATTCCTATATTTGACGTCTGAGAATCAGCTTATTTCATGTTTGCATCTTGTCTTGATGAATGTCATGAACCTATTTCTCCTATGTATATGCCATGTTGCATTATTTGAGCTCCATGATATGTACTAGCATGCTATATCTTTTGATGCCACGTTCATGCACTGTACCATACTTGTTTCATTCCTCCAACATGCCATCATATTAACTCTGCTCATATATATGCCCACCTTTTCATTAAGTCATAATCTGTGTTATAAAGTTGCTTATTGCATTGATCATAATTGTTTAAACTTGATGATTATGAACCTGATTAGTAAAGATAAATTGAAGCACGTTATCACTACTTTAAGTGCATATCAAGTTTGTGCCCATTGAGTTACTATAGCTTGCTATTTTGATGATTGCAAAGTGCCTAGCTGCTGTTTAGGCAGATTGTTGTTATATATTGTTTTGAGTGTATGTGTTGATCCGTTGCTCCGTTTTGATCATGTCCTGTATGAAACTTGATTATAATTGCATTTAGTTTGGTATTATATTGTTGAATCCATGATTTGAGTGTTTGTGGTTGATGTTTGCATGCATTTTGCATCAATGCCATGTTCAACTTGTTTTGCTCATATCTTTTAGGCCGTAGCTCCGAATTAAATGAACCTTATATGCAACATGACTAGAAAATCCTGTAGATCTTCATGGTGCATCTTAACTTGCTGTTTAACAACTTTAACATTGTGTTTAACTCAGATCTATACCACTTTTGAAATTTGCATATGGGGACTTCCCGGAATTGTTATATGTTGTTTCCGGCCTCATTTAAACTTGCTTTGATGTGGGGTTCTTGTATGTATCATCTCTTGCCATGAGTAGCATCATGTAGCCTTGTCATGCATCATATTTGGTTTTTCATCATGCCATGTTTATGTGTTGTGTGTTTACCGTGATGTTTGCATCTTTCCGGTTGTGCTTCCTCTCGATAGTTCCGGTCTCGTTGCGATTGTGTGTACTCGTTCGACTACGTTGGTTCGTCTACTTCATGGACTCGATCTTCTTCCGAGTGGGATTTCAGGCAAGATGACTGTCACCTTGGATCTCACTACTATCTTTGCTATGCTAGTTGTCTCGATGATATCGCTATATCGCTCTACCTGCCACTTGTTTATCAAGCTTCCCAAATTGCCATGATAGCCTCTAACCTTTTTCACCCTCCCAACAAACCATTGTTTGGCTATGTTACCGCTTTGCTCAGCGCCTCTTATAGCATTGCTAGTTGTAGGTGCAGTTGTAGGTGCAGTTGAAGGTTGTTCCATATTGGGACAGGGATATCATGGATATCACAATATCTCTTATTTAATTAATGCATCTATATACTTGGTACTGGGTGGAAGGCTCGGCCTTTTGCCTGGTGTTTTGTTCCACTCTTGCCGCCCTAGTTTCCGTCATACCGGTCTTATGTTCCTTGACTCTGCGTTCCTAAGACGGACGGGGTTTATGGGGCCCCCTTGATAGTTTGCTTTGAATAAAACTCTTCCAGCAAGGCCCAACTTTGGTTTTACCATTTGCCTAATAACAACTAAAACTTGCATAGGGACCGGTTAACACCCAAGGACTCTTAATCAACAACCCCGGGCCAGTGCTCCTCATGAGTCTTGGTCCAAACTAGAGCACCTTGCGGCGCCCCCTGGAAAACTTGGGTCTCAACGATTATAAGCTTAGCTCATCCGATTTTGGCCTGATACAAGATACACACGACTACTATCAGGGTGTTGGCACGTCGGGAGGCCTTGCTGGTTTTGTTTTACCATTGCCGAAATGTCTTGTGAACCAGGATTCCGAGCCTGATCGAGTTGTTCAGGGAGGAGGATTTTCCTTTGTTGACCGTGAGAGTTTGTGATGGACTAAGTTGGGACACCCCTGCAGGGTTTAAACTTTCGAAAGTCGTGCTCGTGGTTATGTGGCAGATGGGAATTTTAATCCGGTTGTAGAGAACTTGACACCAGATCCTAAATAAAATACACCAACCGCGCGTGTAACCGTGACCGTCTCTTTTCAAGTGAGTTTGATAAGAGAACACGGTGGGGTTATGTTTGATAGTAAGTACTTCAGGATCACTTCTTGATCATTACCAGTTGGCGGCCGTTTGCATAGTTTCTCATCTTATTCTTGTACTCGTAAGTTAGCCACCATATAAACACTTAGTCGCTTGATGCAACCTCACCACTTATCCATTCCATACCCATTAAGCTTTGCTAGTCTTGATACCCATGGTAATGAGATTGTTGAGTCCTCGTGGCTCACATATTACTACAACAATAGTTGCAGGTACAGGTAATGCGATCATCATGACGTGAGAGCAATGCTTGCTTGTTTTCGAGTTCTTCTGCTTCTTCTTCGATCACGGGATAGGTTCCTGGTCGGCAGCTTGGGATAGCAGGGTGGATGTCGTTTGTCTTTTTCATTTGATTTCATCCGTAGTCGGATGCTGCTCTTCTCTAAGATGTTTGATGTATTCATGTGGCAATTGTATGCTATGCCTTGTATGTATCCCCAACTATTATGTAATGGTACGATGTAATGATATCCACCTTGTAAAAGCGTCTTCAATATGCGGCTCTATCGTTGGTGGGACCTTCGAGTTCCTCTTGGATAGGAACGCATATTGGGTGTAACAACCGGGGACTTTGAATTCTTGTACGTTGCAATCGAAAAGTTTACAAAGTGGCCGGAAGTGGAACCTGTGAGGAAGGTAACCGCACAATCAGCCATCAAGTTCTTCAAAGGATTGATGTGTCGTTTCGGAGTACCCACTAGAGTTATCACTGACAACGGCACCCAATTCACAAGTGGCGCCTTCATGCAATACAGTCAAACCCTCGGAAGCAAGGTTTCACTCGCCTCTGTCACTCATCCCAGGAGCAATGGACATGCTGAGAGGATGAATGCTGAAGTGTTGCATGGGCTCAAGACAAGGACTTTTGATATCCTGCAAAACTGAGGCTTGGATCCACGAGCTGCGGGTGGTTCTTTGGTCCCTCCATACGACATCAAATCGAGCTACGGGCAGACTCCGTTCTACCTAGTCTATGGGGAAGGAGTACTCCCCACGGAACTCATATACGGGTCACCTTGAGTATTTGCCTACGATGAAGTAGAGCAAGAGCAGCACCGACATGATGATACCGTGCTCCTTGAGGAGAACCGTCTTCAGGTTGATGTGTGTGCTGCATGCTACCAGCAAGCTTTGCGCCGCTATCACAGCCACGTGGGTCATTCCTAGAGCCTTGAGGAAGGCGACCTTGTCCTTAGGCATCTTTTGTCTGCCAAGGGTTCCAACAAGTTGACGCCAAAGTGGGAAGGCCCTTACCGGGTAGTACGTACGAGTCACCAGACCTAGCGCAGTCCGTCTAGAGACCAAAGATCGCATCAAAATGCAAAACTCATGGAACATTGGGCATCTTCGCAAGTTCGACCCGTAAGGCGCGGCTGCCGGGCCCTGCCCCGGCATCCACCCTTTTGTACAAGCCATGTCAATGTGCATGTAACCCTTTGTACAAAACCAGGTGCAGATCCTGAGCACAGATAATAAAACTTAGTGTTGGCGCCATAAAAACCTGCATGCATGATTAGCTTAGCATAAACTTGCCATGGTCATTTAGATGAGGTCATATGCTGATATGTTTTCCTCTGCACTAACTACAGGGTTCTTGCCGCGGACTTGATCCAGGGAAGGAGAGATGGAAACAAGCTTGCATATCGATCTCTGACAGACCAAACAGATAAGTTCCCTTTTATCCATAACATGTCTCTGTAAGAAGGAAACTTGTGCATAGAGAAACATTGTCACCTTCAAAACATTTTTGCTCCCATCCTTTGATCCGAATTATTTCGGTCAAGATGGTTGTAGTGGGTTTTGACCGAGAATGATCAACAAGGGGCTGGTTCCCTTCTATAGTTTTAAGCCCGGCAGGCCGAGCCCCGCGACAACAACTGAAGGCACCGGCAAGATAGCTTGCCGGGGAAACTTGTTTACTTAAAAGTATAGAGGCGTTCCTCCTCTGCATGGATAATATACATGCACAAGTACCAGGCAAAGCTTGTCTTTTTTCATTAATATGCGGATAAATAAGTACAAACCTTACAGAGCACAAACATGGATAAAAGATATTACATATTTAAGACTAAAATTTGGTAAATGCTTACATGTTTTAGACTGAAAAAAGATAAGTGCCCCGTCATCCTAGGAACTATGGTGGGGGCTGAAGAGGGCAAAAGGAGTGCCTTGGCAAAGATGTCATGGTTGAACATGATCACCTATGGGGCCATCAGCCCCTTTGTGGTTCGGCAGGGGGATATCACGTAGCACGAAGAGCAGAAGCCATGGAACAACACGATAGTGGTGACGCTCGTAGTTTTTAACCAGGTTTGGGCTACTGAGAAGCGTAAAACGAAACTCCTGCTTTGGTGGATTAAAGGGAGGACCGTGGTGACCATGCAGCTCTCAAGCCCGGCAAGGTCGCCTCGGCGAGAGAAGCTACGCGCGTATGAGTGTACAAGGGTCTGAATCCTCTTTTTAGGTTGCCATGGCCCTCCTTTTATAGGCTAAGGGGTTACCACAGTGGAAAAATAGTCATTATCTACTGATTAGATAGCCAAGATTGCTATCATACCTAACTCTTGCAGTTAGGACAAAGTGCACTTAATGCACTGCTAGGTGTCACGCTTAGGATGCAGCCCGGCAGGCCTGCCGCGCCGCTTAATCATCTTCTTCCTGTCTGCATGACACACCTCTAGACGGGTGTCATATAGGGGGAATCTCCCTTCCAAATGGCTGCCACATGCCAAATGACAGCCACTTAAACACTTAGGGGCTCGACACCACACTGACAAGTGACTTGCGTCAATGTGCGATGGAGCGGTGGAGTCTTGGTGGGGAGATTTGCTCTTGGCGGCCCCGGCAAGCCTGCCAGGGAAATCTTGGGACTTGTCCTTGGTGAGGCCTCGACCTGACCAGGCTCACCTGCCTGGTAAGGGAGGTCTTTTCATAGTGACATCTTGTTCCCTTGGCTTGTCTGGGTCTTCTTGATCTGCTCTTTGATCCCTCGAAGTGCTATCTCTCTGGCTTGGAAGCTTGGTGCTGCCGGGTTGGAGGCCTACTATACGTGCACAAGTCAGGGGAAACATACACCCCTGTTTGTGTACCCCGACAGAAGCCCCCGGGCTTGGGCCATAAGTGTCGCTAGGCATGTTGGGTGGCCCCAAACAGTGCACGGACATGTGTCGAGGAAGTGTTGTGTCTGCAGCGGTTTGTTATGATGACCAGTCAACTCAACGTCCAGTCCGCGTAATTACCGCAGGTCGTGGGGTAGTTAACATACAATGGTAACTTCCTGAGAGAAAGTAGCGAAGAGCCACCCCCCGCCACATTCGTTCCCCATAAAAGTGAAAATGCGAAAGGGCACTGCTCATTCGCACCCATTTCTCCATCCATCATCTTCCTCCTCAATCCAAGAAACCGCTCCTTCGCTCACACTCGCCTCCAACAACCCATCCTATCTTCCGCCCTTTCCACAGCCCCGGAGGATGGGAAAGAAAGCTGCGACCGCAAGGGGGAAGCGAAAGCGGAGGGGAAGAAGAAGTGAGCGGCAGAGTTGGACAGGAAGCAGCGAGAAGATGTGGTCTTATTCTTGTAGAGGTTGGACAAGAACACCTTGGTCACAAGGTATGCGTACATGTGGGGGAGGGATGTCCCAAAATGGCATGGCACGCCCGTGGTCTTACCGAAGGGGCAAGAGGACCCGCCGAATTCATACCGCTTTTTCTGTGCGTTCTTCCTCTGTGGCCTCAGCCCCCCTTTCTTAGATTTGTTCGAGGCAATGATGGTGGTGTACAGATTCCATCTTTTCGATTTCACGCCAAATGCAATGCGCGCATGGTGATTTTTGCGCATCTGTGCGAGAACTTCATCGGAGTTGCCCCCAATATGGATATGTTCAGGCAGTTCTTCGTCCCACGGGTCGAACACAAGAATCACCGCTTAGGGAATGTAAGTTGGATCCCCATGGCAGGAGGAATGTTTGGGATTACCTTTCGAGTCAGCAGCACGACAAATGGGAAGAATGAAGGGCAGATTGGTGCTGGATTTAGGACACTGATGCTCTAGAGTATCACCGGGCACGGACGGAGTGTGTCGCACATGGCAGTGATTGGGGGAAGCCAGGCCTTACTGATGACAGGCTTCGCTTGGTGCTAAACAGGATCGCCCGTCTCAAAGCTGTCGGGCTAACCATCGAACAAGTGGGGGCTGACTTCCTCCAACGCCGCATAGCGCTGCTGCAGAAAAGGGACAGGTTTGCCTGGCGGTATGGAGATGATGCCGACAGGATGCGCCTATATCCAGGCCTTACCAAGAATTTATCGATTTAGAGCCACGACTGGCTATGCGAAGAGCTGTTTGGCAGCCTCAGGCCATTTAACTTGCCGGCAATGGTTGTCCCGCTGAATATCAACTCTGCCCTGGACCAGATTTTGAAGTGGATGCCTGACTGCAGCGCTTATGGAGTTGAGGCCAATTGGCAACTACCTGAGCTTGATGCAGAGATCGAGTGGGTCTCCAACCTTGAAGAAAGGGCTTCCAGGGTAGAGGGCAATATGTTCAAGTGAACCTCCATGATGGAAGCAGAGTTCATCAGGAGGCGGATTGAGGAGGACAAGGCGCTCCGAGTTGCCGAGAAGATGAGGCCTGGAAGAGAGGAGGAGGAGGATGAGGACGAGGACGAAGACGAAGGCTCTTCCAACGGCAGGAGCGAGGGGCGCGCTGCAGAGGAGGCTGCCGGGGATTAGTCTGCCGGGGCTAAAGCCATTTACGCCGCGACAGTAGAGGCCCAAGAAATGGATGAGGCTGAGGAAGCTGAGCAGCCTGAAGAGGAGTGGCTCGCAAGGGGCCCTCAAGCCCCGAAACCAGACTTGGAACAGCGCCCTCGTACGCGGGCCAGCCGGGGAGCAGCGGCCCCTGTTCCTGCACCTGTCACCAAGATGGTGAAGAAGATCGCCTCTAAGGGTGATAAGCCGGATGTGGCGCGTCACCATTTTTCTCGCCTTTCCGAGGCCAAGACCCCTCCCGCCAAGCAGCGAGCGGTCATGGGGGTCGGCCCTAGCTCCCAATCAAGCTCGAGCTCCTCGCGCACCTCATCCTCGTCGGAGCCCCCGGCCCCTCAAAAGAGCTTGAAGTTGCCGGGAAGTTCTCTTCCCCTGACCCTGAAGAGGAGCAGAGAGAACCCACCACCTATGGGTTACGCGCTGGGCTCCATGCTCATTGATTCAGAGTAAGGAAAACACTATCTTCTCTTGTCGAAGCGCCATGCACTTGTTGGTTTGTTGATCCAATCTTGCTAGTTGTCTTTTACAAAGATGAAGAAGAAACCCTCATCCACCGGGCCAAACGATTCAAACAAGTCGAATCGTCCGGGCCTTCGGAAGCACTGGTTTGGCGGGAGGTAGTGTGAATGATCCAACGCCAAGCCCCCAGCACGAAGGCATGGGACATGTTTCTCCCGCCAGGGGAGGCATGGAAGAGCATGTCCCATCTCCTTCTAAGGAAGGCAGGGAGAACGTCCAGAGCGAGGCTCTCCAGGAGGGGTGCACCCTGCCTGATGTCCAAGCCGAGAAATCCTCGGCAAGGGCCTCTACTGAAGGATCAGCCCATGCTAATGTGATGGCTACCGAGGAAGGGGCGGGGTTCATGACCCGGCAACTGATGTTACTGGGGAAACCGATGTCCTCCCACAGCAAACATCTCCGGGTGATCCAATTACTCTTTATCTTCTGTTGCTTGTATTATTTTGCCTCAAGTCTTTGGCTCACCAATGTATAGTATCTCTCTTATCATTGATTGACGTCCTTGCTTGCAGTTCCATTGGCTGAGGAACCCGAGCTATTGGAAGAAGTGGCCAGTATCGGCAAGGATGCTACTGAGGAGGCCACCATTGCTGCCGCGGAGGGCCAGGAACATACTGCCGGGGATATCCAAGAGGCCCCAAAGAAAGCAGAGAAGATCCCCGGTAGTGTGCCAGGGTCGGAGGTAGTGGTTGAAGAGAAAGCCCCTCTTCAAACTATGAGCCTTCTTCCCTCGTTTGGCACCTCGGATGCAGCTCTACAGCCATCTTTGAGCAAGTTGGCATTGGTTCTTGTCCAACCTGGACTTGGAGCCCCTTGCTCATCTGCGGCAGTAAGTGAAATCTTTGACGAAGAGATCCAGCGCATCGTGGCACCGTTGTTCCAGCAAGCTGAAGAGGCCGATGATTTAGTCAGTACTGCCATGGACCTGTCCTTGCTGGAGTCCGACGTAACAGGCATCAACGATATGCGGAGCTGGTACAGCTTGAAGTGGTAGGCGATCAAGGAGCAGCGCAACTCCACCAGTCTCATGGATCAAAAACTGAGGGACAAGGGCAGTGAACTGCGCAAGTGGGCACATCAAGCAGTTCCAAACACTTCTACGGCAATAGGAGGTGATAAGCATGGCGAAAGAGGATGTCGTTGCCCGGGAAGTCCATTTGGCAGAGCGCTTCTGAACGCCAAGGAGAAAGACATCTCTTCCCGGGGAGGGAACCTTAAGGCCACCCTCCGCAACAAGGACGGAGAATTGGAGGACCTTGTCCAGCAGTGCACCAAGGATCTGGAGGATAAGCACAAGGCAGCCCTTGACACGCTCACCCTCGACTCTGCTGCCCAGCTGAAGAAGAATACTGATGATCCTGCTGTTGCATCCAATCACAAGGCTCATCTCGACCAACAGGTGGCCAAACTGACAGAGGACTTTTCCGGGAGCGCCAAGGAAATTGTGGCTCTTAAGGAGGAAGCGTAGAAGGCGGAGATTATTCTGAAGGAGGTGCAATCGCAGCTTTCCTCCTAGAGCCAGGACCTCGACACTGCCAATGGTAGTGGTTGAAGAGAAAGCCCCTCTTAAAACTATGAGCCATCTTCCCCCGTTTGGCACCTCAGTCGCAGCCCTATGGCCATCTTTGAACAAGTTGGCATTGGTTCTAGCCCAACCTGGACTTGGAGCCCCTGGCTCATCTGCGGCAGTAAGTGTAGACATTGACGAAGGGATCCAACGCATCATGGCACCGTTGTTCCAGTGAGATGAAGAGGCCAATGATTCAGTCAGTGCTGCCATGGACCTGTCCGTCCTGGATTCCGAGGCAACAGGAATCAAGGATATGCAGAGCAGATATAGCCTTAAGTGGCAGGCGAGCAAGGAACAGCGCAACTCACCTAGTCTCATGGTGCAAAAACGGAGGGACAAGGGCAGTGAACCGCGCAAGTGGGCACATCAAGAAGTTCCAAACCCTTCTACAGCAACAGGAGGTGATAATCATGGCGAAAGAGGATGTCTCTGCCCGGAAAGTCCGTTTGGCGGAGCGCGAAGCGCTTCTGAACGCCAAGGAGAAAGACATCTCTTCCCAAGAAGGGAACCTTAAGGCAACCCTCCACAACAAGGATGGGGAATTGGAGGACCTTGTCCAGCAGCTCACCAAGGATCTGGAGGATAAGCACAAGGCAGCCCTTGACACGCTCACCCTCGACTCTGCTGCCCAGCTGAAGAAGGCTACTAATGATCTTGCTGTTGCATCTATTCACAAGGCTCATCTAGATCAACGGGTGGCCAAACTGACAGAGGACCTTGCCAGGAAAGCCAAGGAAATTGTGGCTCTCAAGGAAGAAGTGCGTATATGGAGATTCTTCTCAAAGAAGAAGTGCAGAAGAAGTCAGTGAGCATGTTGACTTAGCTTCTGTTCATGCTTCCCTCCTTTTGCTGGACATGCATATGACATATACTTCCTTAGTTGCGATCGTGCATTACGTATGTATATCTTGAGGGGATGGCATTTGCGTATCTGCCTCAGGTCTGCAAAATCAACAATGGAAAAATGAGCAAGAAGGAAACTTGGCAGTTTATCAGTTGCGCGACCACCCCCGGTAAGGGCCGGAGGGGATAACAGAACACTTACATGTGATAATGCATGGTGAAAAGGAAGGGTCGTCTCCTCTCTCCTCCTCCCTACACTGTTAATGATATCAAGGCGGCAGGCATACGGTCACGCTGGCGCAGACGGCCCTGCGAGAGAATGCTTGCCGGGGCGTCAATCAACGGTTTCGCACCAGTGTTTCACTCAAGATTTTCCCTTGGCGGGGTAAATGCTTGACTGAGTTCCGCGTGGGCTTATCGACGTTGATGCTGCTACCCCCACATGGCTCGATCGTCGCTGAGCGAAAGTGGAGGAGGAGGAGACCATATACCATATTTCCCTCTTGCCCTAGTGATTCTCTCAGGCATCGGGTATGTTTGGCAGGAACTCGCAAGGAGGACGGCATCGCCGCATGACTCGCTTATTTCCTTGGATAGGGGAAGCATGGTGACCACACCATCCAAGCTGCCCAGGGTCATCACATCGCCACCACCTTCCGTTCCCGCCGCTATCACGGCTGCGGTTGAGATGGGCGACAGGACCCGGGCAGGACGGAACGAGGGGATGACTGTCGGCGTCAAATCCGGCATATCTCGTAGTAGGGGTCCTAAGCTAGACGTCTTGAGCGATGGTAACATGGACACGGGGTTTTACCCAGCTTCGGGCTCTCTTGATGAGATAATACCCTACATGCTGCTTTTGATTGTATTCATATGGGTGTAGTACAGAGTACATGTGTCTACCACGAGATTGTAGTAATGAATCTCTGATCGTCTATTGACTAGCCTGGCCTTGGTTTATATAAGACACCGGAGGCCTAGGGTTTAGGAGAGTCCTTGTCTTGGGCGCCAAGTCTTGTGGAGTCTTCCTTGTATGCGGCAGGGGTTGTTCAAATTGGCCCACGAGTATGCGACCATGGGGGTCCTCGGCCCAATCTAACTGATCGGGAGACAACGTGGTGAGTACCCCCTAGTCCAGGAGACCGTCAGTAGCCCCCTAAACCGGTCTTCAAGTTGGGAACGCTCCTTGATTCTTCCGAACTATTCTTCACCTTCGGTCGCTGGTCTTGAAAACCGGTTCAACAAATCTTCCCATCTTCGATCTTGAGGATCACCAAAGTGAATCCGAAGAGTTTACACGTCGGGTATCCGAGGAGCCCCTTTAAGTTTCTAGCCTTTATCAATGCCTTGTTATTTTTATGCCACGCCTTGGGTTTGAAGTTGTTCCCAAGCGGCAACGTCCTCTTGTGTCTGAGCTCCAACGCCGGACTGTATTCGAGGTATCTTTAGCAGCCGAGCACCAACGCCGGACCGCTTCCGAGCTCCAACGCCGGAATGTATCCGAGCTCCAACGCCGGACTATGTCCAAGCTCCAACACCGGACTGTATCCGAGCTCCAACGTCGGACTATGTCCAAGCTCCAACACCGGACTGTATCCGAGCTCCAACGTCGTACTATATTCGAGGTGTCATAGATCACCTGGTTCAAAAAAGTTGAAGGAGTTTAGCCGAGCTTAATGCCAGAAATTCCCTCTACGGAGCCAGCCACTGGCGTCCGAGCTTTATGCCGGACTGCTTCCGGGGTGTCTATTGTAGTCGATCACCAACGCCGGACTGTATCCGAGGTGGTGCACCACCTCGGCCATGGGCTGATTTTTATGAATTTAGTTCTGAATTATGCAATGTAATCTCTGCCGAGATGTATAGCCAGTAGCCCTCCAGGTGCACGTTGGCCTAATATCCGGGATGCACCTGAAGGAAAAAAATCAAACCGCTGATCCTAGTAGCCCCAGAGACTCAAGTCAATTCATAAAATCAGCCTGAGGATCAATTCCCAGCTCGGCAGCATACCTAGGAATAGAAACACGGTGTGCAAAGTCCTCAAGATTCTGGTTGGGTGCGGACCAACCTAAGGATAATAATCTCCTCGAAAACTATATTGCGCTTTAAATTTTCTGCATTGGATTGTCAATGCAGTAGCCCCCGAGACACTGGTCGGGTGGCAACACAAAATCAGGGGATCGATGTGCCCTTTTAATATTTGTAAGTAATAAGCCCGAAGCCTAGTAGCCCCCGAGCCTTAATGCGGGCACGGGAGGCTGAATTAAGGATCGATATCCATAGTAAAATCACAAATTATGTGTAATGACTATGTATCCAAGTACTTTACATCATTAATGCTCGGATCCGCATTGTACAAAACTTTGTTGACCGACCATCGGCTTCAACCTCCTTGCCCAGCAGCCGAGGAGTGTTTGTCCTACTTTATAAAGCCTTTATGAGGGCAAAGATTTACGGCAAACAAGGCGATCCAGCCATACGGTGTTATAAACAATGGTACGGAGAGAGATATGTTATATTATTGTTTAACATAAAAAATGTCTTCCAAAGAAAATAGTCCCGCTATCGGTTCCTTTCTTTGGGTTGTCATGCTAAGCATGATCATGAAACCTTAGCTCCGATCAATGCGAGAGGAAAATACTGAGGATTTAGTTCGGGGAAAGATTCCAAACTCTATGGTCTAAATGAACCCAAATTTTTACCTCCGTTGCGACCGTTTATAATCTGAAAGTGGCCCATCATCGGCTTCTACCCCTTTGTAGATGCTACGCAGGGTGTTTCCGCAATAACAAAACAACCCTTAGCTGACGTCTCGGTGCCCGAAGGCGGTTGTGTTAGCGGAAACGAGGCAATCAGATATGCGGGATTTATAACTTTCACTTAGTCATAGGAGCTTAAAGTTGGGAGGCCAGTAAGTAGCCCCCTGGTTAGTGTTCGGCGATAGTCGAGGTCAAGCCGTAAACACTTCGGCCAATGTTATGAACGACCCGTCATTTAATACAGTCATCAGACCGCTGACCAGTTTACGCTTATTGTGACAGTTTTCGCTTTCTCCATCGAGGTGCTTAACCATGCGAGATGGATGCACAATCGCAGTGGTTCTCCTTTGCACACCTAGCCGAACAAAGCGGAACATAGGAGGCAAGCACAGTGAGCCGGCAACCCAACTATTGACCGAAGACACAATTCCAAATCGATGCATATATAGCAATATCCGAGAATTTTTGCTGAATCTCTAAAGGTGTCCGTTAATCATGCGAGACTAATGCTGGAAACGCACAAATAGTTTAAAAGTGCCACAGGCTTGGAAAACCAAAAAAACGTCAGTAAAAACTAGACGTCCGAACTAGATCAAGTGTTCAGTGCCAAATCAAAAATTGGTCTTAGAAAAAAAAGGTGCTTCTGTCGTGCTTTAACATGGCACATCCTATCTCGAGACTTCAAGCGGGTCAGCCTACGGCTTCAACCTCCTATCCCGAAGGTGGAGTATTTCTCATTAGGCCAGTTTAGCGAACTAAACTCTAGCGTCTTTGAGAGGGAAATTAGGCTCCTCAGCTAGCGACCACACACTTGTGTCGAAAAAAGGAATGATAAATAGTAATAATAAAAGTTTTGCAACAACTAAGAAGAAAAACACTTATTATAAAACAGCTCAAATAAACTTAAGAACCCCCAAGTGACTTGGGTAAAAGAATGATTGTATGTACCGAAGTACTTATATCATATCTATATTCACCCGAACTTTAAACGCGTCTTAACCGAATCGGCTTTCTCCCTCTTCGGTCAAGGACCGAAAAGTGTTATGTACTCCAATTGTTGAGAATATCGACGGTGTTTCCGATAACCAGCAATCAGGTCATAAGGCTATAACAAACAAAGCGCTCGTGGAACTTATGCTATATTACTAATAAAGTGTAAGAAGCATCTTGAAGAAAATAGTACCCCACCGATACCTTTCTTCGGTGCTCATTGTTAATATGAGACTTGTGCAATAGATTTTTTGTACTCATGAGTTCCGTTGTGTGCCGACCATGATTGAAAACAATAAGAGCGCTTAGCATTTGGCTTCACCTGGGCCCGAGGTCCGGCTCGGATGAACCGATCGTGACAATCGCAGAGGTGCTCCCTTTACTCCCTAGCCGAACAATCAGAACGTAGGGGTAAGCACAGAGCCGTGCAACCCAGCTTGTGGAACACTTAGGTCAATATGGTGCATATTGTGGCGTAATACACAAACAAGGAACGAAGCCGTACAAGTATAATCATATGCAAGAGGAAAGGCTTCACAAAGGAAGCCCCTAAATAAACGGGGTATTTGAATTTGTGTGTCACAAACAAAGTTTGGACAAGGAAGTTTTTCACAAACAACGTTTTGCCAGAAAGGTATAATGCTTGGTCGAACCGAACAAAATTTAAAACTGAAAGTATTTGAGATTAAAGCGACTTAGGTGGTTAATGTGTTTGGCATTGATGACGCGGTCCGAGCTTGATGCGGGAGAAGGTTACAGCCCACAGGCTGGTCCCGAGGTGGCCGAGCGGAGAGTTCGGCACTCCAAAAAGGTGAAGCCCCCAGTCCCGCCGCGGTGATGGACCAGGGCGCCGGGTGACGACGCGGGGTTGACAACATAGGGCAGCGCACCAAGGCGACAACACAATTTGGTCGACGGAGGGGACAGCGCGGCTCAGTCTAAGTCGATTGGCTTCACAGATAAAATAGTGCCAACCAAAAGTAATGAAAGATAATAATATATATTAAAAAATTCTTCTACTTAATTAATATAAGTGAAGTAAATAATGAAAGAGATATGGCCTGAGCGTCGAGCTCGGCCTAGTGAAGTAGTCGCGTGGTAACGCTGACAAAGGGATGGGCGCAGGTGTTGGCGTGGCCCAACCTAAATAGATTGCCTGCACACACAAAGTAGTGCAACCAAGACATAATAATAGTGAAAAAATGGTGCATAATTAATTTATGCGAAAAAGTTTGATAAATATGGCATGAGCGCTGAGTCTAGCTCGATGACGCGATGGCGTCGTGGTACGACGATGTCGGCGAAGGTCGGCCTGCCCAAGTAACAGAGAGGGGCTGGCCGGACTGACGCCAGGTACAGATGTTGGTAGAATTTCTCTACCAAAATAATACGGTGCAGACAAACAGAAAATAATCTGCATAGTAATTTTACGTAATGAATAACTGTGTAGTTAGGGAAAATAAAGCCTGTTGGACAAACAATGACCACAGTAGCAGAATTCAGCCATGTCTAGGGCACCGTGCTTGCAAAACTAGTAGTCAACTACGTGAAGTAGGAGTACTTGTAGTGTGGGACATGCATAGAGGACGGATGATTAGCCAAAAGCATAGACTACCTCATGATTAAATAATAAAGAAAAGAGCATGAGGATCGGATCACCTTGTGTGTTTCCAGCAATCTGAATCCTTGTCGGCCCCTGGACTGTTCGGCATGGGCTCTCCTCGGCTGGCCCTGATCGGGCACCCTAGGGCATGCGTCCCCCAACGCTGTGTTCGGCCACCAGGCTTCCTACCGCCGCTGCTGTAGCACGCGTTGGCATCTGGCGCTCGTATAGCTACGCATGTTTCTCGCCTTGATGGCCTATGCGCGCACAGCTTGATTGAATCTGCAGACAATATAGCAATCGACAACAGAGATTTTTCTTTTGGTAAAAGAATTGATCTACGTACAACGAAAAAAACTGAAACTACAACACCTGATTTGACGTTTGTTGAGGATCCATCGAACCGTGACGATCGCCTAGCAGGCTCTCAATGAAAGCACCAATGTCGGTGTCAAATCCGACATATCTCGTAGTAGGGGTCCTAAGCTAGGCGTCTTGGAGCGATGGTAACATGGACACGGGGTTTTACCCAGCTTCGGGCTCTCTTGATGAGATAATACCCTACATGCTGCTTTTGATTGTATTCATATGGGTGTAGTACAGAGTACATGTGTCTACCACGAGATTGTAGTAATGAATCTCCGATCATCTATTGACTAGCCTGGCCTCGGTTTATATAAGACACCGGAGGCCTAGGGTTTAGGAGAGTCCTTGTCTTGGGCGCCAAGTCTTGTGGAGTCTTCCTTGTATGCGGCAGGGGTTGTCCGAACTGGCCCACGAGTATGCGGCCATGGGGGTCCTCGGCCCAATCTAACTGACCGGGAGACGACGTGGTGAGTACCCCCTAGTCCAGGACACCGTCAATGACATCGCCTTTCTCCTCAAAAGCCCTTGACGGAAAGAGCGTTGACACTAATGGTAGTGCAGCTTGACGCGCTGTCCACAACCTTGGATTCGCGCGGGCTCTTCCCCCTACCTGGCGCACCAAAGATTTTGTGGTGGAACACAATCACCTATGAGGCCATCAGCCTCTTTGTGGTTCGGTAGGGGGGAGATCATGTAGCACAAAGAGCAAAAGCCATGGAACAGCACGACAGTGATGAGCTGGTAGTTTTTACCCAGGTTCAGGCCACAGAGAAGCGTAAACCCCTACTCCTGCTTTGGTGGATTGAAGGGAGGACCGTGGTGGACACGCAACGCTCAAGCCCGGCAAGGTCGCCTTGGGGAGAGCATCTACACGTGTATGAGTGTACAAGGGTCCGAATACTTTTTTAGGTTGCAATGGCCCTCCTTTTATAGGCTAAGGGGTTACCATAGTGGCAAAACAGTCATTATTTATTGATTAGATAGCCGATGGTTCTATCATACCTAACTCTGGCAGTTAGAACAAAGTGCATTTAATGCACTGCTAGGTGTCACACTGAGGATGCAGCCTGGCAGGCCTGCCGTGCCGCTTAATCATCTTCTTCTGATCTGCATGACACGCCTCTCGACAGGTGTCATATAGGGGAATCTCCCTTCCAAATGGCTCCCACGTGCCAAGTGACAGCCACTTAATCACTTGAGGCTCGAGATCACACTGACAAGTGACTTGCATCAATGTGTGGTGCAGGGGTGGAGTTCTGGCAGGGAGATTTGCCCTTAGTGGCCCCGGCAAGCCTGCCGGGGAAATCTTGGGACTTGTCCTTGGTGAGGCCTCGACCTGACCAGGCTCGCTTGCCTGGTAAGGGTGGTCTTTTCTTAGTGACATCATTTTCCCTTGGCTTGTCTTGGTCTTCTTGGTCCGCTCTTTGATCCCTCAAAGAGCTATCTCTCTGGCTTCGAAGCTTAGCGCAGTTGTATCCTCGCCATTGCGCCTGTGTATAGTCTGGGGAACATACGTCAAGGTTTGTTGCACCAACACAAGGAATCTGGAATTCCTATTGGTATGTTTCTAGTACTACTATGCATAAGCATGGCATGAATGGATACTTGAGCCACTGTTGACGATCATGCTGGGCGGAGCTGGTACAGAACAAGTTCTTCTCGTGGTATGACTTTTTGCCACGCATGCCACCGTCATAGCCTCCCCCAGAGCGTTACAGCTCATACCAATTAAGGGTTTGCCCCATGGACGCAGCCTCACTAAGAGTTCTCCATGATCCCCGGTCACTTGTAAAGGTTAGGAGCAGTAGGCTTTTACTAACACCTCGAATTACCTCCACATCCTAAACCTATGCTAAGACGGTGGTGTACTTCGTGGCCTACACATACAAAGTTTCATCCATATCCCCGAGAATTAGGGTCTAGTCACACATAAGAACAACAAGCATCATGAGGATGGTAATGGAATACATGAACGAGTTATTCAACTTGAAGTGCATCTAGTGCCCCTTAGTGATTTCGGTGTATTGAAGACTTATAGGTTAAGGGTAATCTGTTTATGAGTGTACACAGGTCTATAAGTATATGAGGAGTTTGATATTTACAGAGAAAGTCGACCCCTAAAAATGAAGTTCTTCGTCTGAAGACTTTGGTATTCTGAAGACTTTCTGAAGACTTTCAAAGTGAAGAAATTGGTGCGACCTTGAAGACTTGGTATTCATTTGAGGAACATGAAGCGTGAAGATTTGTGTTTTCGTAGTTTCGTTTTCTCTTTCTTGAGTCATAGGAAACACCGTACTGTTAAAGGGGGTCGAGGAAATACTAAGGAAAAATTTCCATGTGATGCTCAACTCAAAATCCTATACCTACCAATCCCTTCGAGTGAAGCCTTTGGAAATCTGATACGATTCAGTCAATTTCTTCAAAGGATGAGAGACGAAGTTCTTCCGGTCACTTAGGAATTTGTTCTCGACCGAGGAGTTAGGAATTCACCAAAGGCGGATTGCCTACACAAAGGAGGAACATGATAGCCCCGAGGAATTTGAAAGTCAAATTTCCGACTGCCTCGTGCCGCACGCCAAATGTTCCAAAATATCTTATCCACCTAACGGTCATATCATTGAAGGGCATTTATGTCTTATCATGTCGGGCTGCTCCCTAGGCTATAAATAGCCGCCTACAACCACTAGCTGGTTGGCTGCTCCGAGAGAAACTGACTCTTGTCAATTGAGAGCAACCCATCCTCCGAGGACTTTGAGCGAAAATCATCGAGTGAGGAAAAACCCAAAACCAAACCCCTACAAACCCAAAGTGATTGAGCATCACTGAAGAGATTGATCTTGCGTGGATCCGACGCTTGTTACCTTTGAAGCCTGTGCTTCTTCCAGATGGTTAGGCGTCATGATCTAGAGCATCCAAGAGGAATTGTGGATCGCCGAGTGACCGACTCTATGAAGGTTTGGAAGTCGCCTGAAGACTTACCACGAGTGATTGGACGAGGTCTGTGTGACCTTAGTTCAAGGAGAATACGGTGAGGACATGGTATCCTCGAGCTGCGTGCTCACCGATCGGGTGTCCGGATCGTGTGTCCTCGAGTTTAAATACTCACCGCTCCAACAGACGTACAACCGAGTCAGCTTGGACTGGTCTACCAAATCATTGTCTTCACCAACCTTACTGGTTCTATTTCCTCAACTCATTCATTTCCTCATTCTTGTGTTGAGTGGTTGTTCATATCTATATTTGAAGACTTTGATCAAGACTTTCTCAATTTCCTTAGTTCAATTTCTTGATCTGTTTGTCTTCATCTTGTGTTATCCTCGTGATTACGCTTCGTACTCTGTGATTGTCTTCATTTCATCATGATGACCATGCCCGCATTCTGTTATGCTTACTTCTGAGTACTTATTCCGATACAAGTAGTTCTTCGCTAAGTAATTTCCTCACCGGCAAATTCCTCAGTGAAGAATTCATAAAAATCGCCTATTCACCCCCCTCTAGTCGATATAACGCACTTTCAATTGGTATCGAGCAAGGTACTCCCTTGTTCTGTGTGATTTTGGTTTAACCACCGGAGTTTTAGTTATGTCGACCGCAGTATGATCAAGGTCTCGGCTGGGTGTCCAACCTTTGATGGTATGGACTACCCCTACTGGAAGAACAAGATGCGAATGCATCTTGAGGCAATTGACAATGATCTCTGGTATGTTGTGGAAAATGGTGTTCCCTCTGTCTCACCCTCACTGAACGCTACCGATGTGAAGAGATTCAAGCAACTCGATTCTCAAGAGAAGAATATCATATGTGGCCATCTGAGCAAAGGACAGTATGGAATGGTGAGTGCTTTGGAAACTGCTAAGCTCATCTGGGACAGGCTGCCCAAAGTAAATGAAGGAGTCTCAACTCAGCGTGACTCTCGAGTTGATGTTCTTCGCAATCTCTTCAACCGCTTCAAAAGACTCGACAATGAAAATGTTCAACAAACCTTCGATCGCCTCATCGACATCTCAAATGAGCTTCAAGCGCTTGGTGCTAATCGACATCACCGACCATGAGGTGGTGAAGAAATTGTTGAGATCGCTTGATTCCTCATTTGATACTCCGCACCGATGATACAAGAACGCCGACTACAAGTCACTTGATCCAGGTGATATCCTCGAGAGGCTAAATACTTACGAAGTTCCAAATTTATTTAAAAAGAGAGATCTCTATGGTTCTAGCTATGGCAAATCACGTGCCTCAAGGCCAAGGTTGTATGCGAATCTGATTGTGAAGACTCGGTAGTAGCCTTGGTGACCTCAAGAATTGATCCAGAGCTAGCAATCGCCGTGAAGAAGTTCCAGAAGTTCTCAAGACGTGGTCGCTTTGGAAAATCCTCAAGGAGCAGTGATTCCTCATTGAGTGACTATAAGAGAAGGCTATGCCACAAATGCAAGAAACCTGGTCACTACATTCAAGATTGTCCTCAGTGGGAAAAGGAATTAAAGAAGAAGAAATACAAGAATTACAGTTCTGATGACGCTAAGAAGAAGAAATCGTCGAAATCTTCATCATCAAAATCCTCAAAGTCTTCATCTCACAAGAAGAGCAGCTCCAAGAAGGCTCGGGCATTCATTGGCAAGGAAATGGACTCTGAAGCTGAATCTGAGGAACATGAGGAAGAGGAGGCATCAGAGGAGTCCTAGTCCGGTGTGGCGAGTTTGGCTCTCGCTACTGCATTCGTCAGCAAGTCCATCTTCAACTTTGAAGAAACTGACCTCACCAACAAGGCTGATGAAGATAATGATGACTACGCTCCCACCTATTGCTTCATGGCAAAGGGTGAAAAGGTACACAAATATACCTCCTCTAAATCTAGTGAGAATGAATCTGATGAAGATCTCAAGCCCAGCTACTCTAAACTTGCTAAGATTGCTGTAAAACAACAAAGGGCTTTTGAAAAGGTTCAAAACATGCTAGATAAAAGTAATGATATGTTGGGTGAAGAAATGGATCGCACAAAAGCCCTGACTGAAAATCTTCAGAGACTTCAGTCTAGGTTTGACAGCCTTCAAGGTTATCATAACACTCTCTTGTCAGATCATGAGAATCTTTCTTATGAATTTCTTCAAAGAAAGCAAGATCTTGAGAAGCTAAGAGTGAGTTATGAAGATCTTCAGAAGGAGTGCGATTCATTACTTGCTCAACAAATCAGCGCTTCTCAGGAAGAATTTGTTCCTCCATGCTTAAAGTGCATTGAACGTGAATATGCTAATTCTTCACCCGAATGTTCAAATGCTTCAACTGTTACAAATTCTTCACCTGTCCCTGTTTTCACTAATTCCTCATCTGAGGACATTGCTAGTATCACTGATGATGCAGGGCTGAAGGAATTGTACATGACAGGCATGTACAAAAGCCTCAAAGGGCATCAGACTCTTTGTGATGTGCTTAAAAAGCTGATCCTTAATAGGAACCCTAGGAAAGAGGGTATTGCCTTTGAGAGGAAACTCAATCTTGATGGAACATATTGGAAGCCCGAGCAAGACCCCAAAACCTCATGGGTTGCTGCAAAGGGGCCTCCAGTTGATCCATCTAACTTATCCGGCTTTACATGTGAATCTCCTCATTCTTCTGATGAGTCATTTGACTCCAACTATAAACTGTTCAAAAATCAGAATGGTGAAGTATTTGCTAGATATGTTGGCACTAACTGCAGGAACAGTTCTCCTATGAAGAAAATCTGGGTTCCCAAAAGGTGCCTTGAAAGTCTTCAGGTGAATGTCCTCATGACACCACTTGTGAAGAATAGGAACCCCAGGTCAAACTATTCATATGGACCAAATTCTTCATATGGATCAAAGTCATCATACGGACCAAGGTCCTCACATGGATCAAATTCCTCAAAAGGATCAAAGTCCTCATATGATCATCATTGCGCTAACAACTCTGTTTCGCAGGGTAGATCTAAGGGCTATGAATATGTGCATTATTCTTCAAACCAATATGTTCATAAGTCCTCAAAGAATTTCTCTGCTTATTCATATGCTTACCCTAACGCCTCTTATTTGAAACGAAATGGATTGGCCTCTATGCCACCATTCTCATATGGAGCTCGCAGAGTGATGAACTCTATGCCACCCCTTCAGATGTGGGTGGTGAAGAAAAAGAACTAATTTCCTTTGCAGGGTCAGGTCTCCAGACGTGCTCTAACGTCTGAAGAATTTGCTGGGGACCTGACAACATTGCCTGAAAGGACGCAGGCTAATCATGAAGAAATGAACTTTCATTTCACACGTCCTCATACTGCTATATCTATTTTACTGCTTGATGAAATTCATCTAATGAAATTGATATCCTATTCTTCATTGATGAAGTATATGAGATCGTAAGTTGCACTAATTCATCTGCAGGATGATCAACCCAAAGCCAATGAGTGGGTCCTCGATAGTGGATGTACAAATCACATGACTGGTGACAAGAACCTATTGATGGATGCTCCCTTATCACCGTCACATCTGAAGCATATCATCTTTGGCCGACAAAGGCAAAAGTCAGGTATTAGGTCTTGGTAAGGTTGCGATCTCTAAGGACATACACATGGACAAAGTCATGCTTGTTGAGTCGTTAGGATACAACCTCATGTCAGTCTCAATGCTTTGTGATCTTAATATGGTTGTTGTCTTTGGCAAGTATCATTGTGTTGTGATTATGGAAGCTGACAATTCCAAAGTCTTCGAAGGCTATAGGAGAGGAGACTTGTATATTGTTGATTTCTCTACAGGACCACAACCACCCTTGTGCCTACTTGCAAAAGCTTCAGAAGGCTGGCTATGGCATCGATGACTTGGTCACGCAGGCATGAGGAATTTGCACATGCTTGCAAAGAAGAAGCATGTCATTGGCATTGAGAATGTCAAATTCCTCAAGGATCACTTGTGTGGAGCCTGTGAAGCTGGAAAAATGACCAAGGTCAAGCATCCAGCGAAGACTATCATGACCACTACTCGTCCATTCGAATTGCTTCACATGGACATCTTTGGTCCTAATCATTACCCAGCAGTCACTAATGATGCATCTCTATATGGCTTTGTTATTGTTGATGATTACT
This sequence comes from Aegilops bicornis, assembly GCA_021605145.1. Classification (NCBI taxonomy): domain Eukaryota; kingdom Viridiplantae; phylum Streptophyta; class Magnoliopsida; order Poales; family Poaceae; genus Aegilops; species Aegilops bicornis. The sequence continues at coordinate 275,611,965 of CM038673.1, forward strand.
CTCGTTACACATGGGTACACATTGTCACTTACAAACATGAAGTGCAGGAAGTCTTCAAACGATTTTCCTCGAGGGCTTCAACCAACTTTGGTGTGAAGATCGTGCACATCAGAGTGAAAATGGAACTGAGTTCAAGAATTCGGTCTTGATGACTATCTTGATGAACTTGGTATTACTCATGAGTTATCTGCTCCCTATACTCCTCAGCAAAATGGCGTCGTGGAGCGCAAGAACAAAACTCTTGTTGAGACGGCTCACACTATGCTTGATGAATACAAAACGCCTCATCGTTTTTGGATTGATGCAATTGATACCGCGTGCCACATCATCAACAGATTATATCTTCACAAATTCTTCAAGAAGACTGCCTATGAACTCCTCACTGACAAGAAACCCAATGTGAGTTATTTCAAAGTCTTCGGTGCTAAATGCTGGATTAGAGATCCTCATCACAATGCTAAATTTGCACTGAAAGCACATGAAGGTTTTATGCTTGGTTACGGAAAGGACTCGCACACCTATAGAGTCTTCAACAATTTTCTTTATAAGATTGTTGAAACTGTAGATGTGCGGTTCGATGAAACTAATGGCTCACAAAGAGAGCACCTACCTTCTGTGATGGATGAACCAGCACCTGAGGAATCTATCCAGTTCAAGGCAACTGAGGATGTAATTCCATCAAGAATCTGAAGAATTCATTCTGAACGCCAAGAACGCCGAGCTGATGCACTGAAGATAATGCTGAAGAAAATGGTCTTTGAAGAAAACGCCGATCAAATTCCTCGACGACAACCAGCTCATCCTCGCGTTGCAAAAGAAGTGCAAGTTGACAAGATCATCGATGACATTGAAGCACCAGGTCCTCTCACACGCTCAAAAGCTTCACATTTATCTAACTTTTGTGGGCACTATGCTTTTGTCTCTATCACAGAGCCCACTAAGGTAGATGAAGCATTTGAGCCCGAGTGGATTCAGGCCAAGCAAGAAGAATTACATCACCGAGCTCAACAACATCTGGAACCGGTCAAACGTCCAGATCCTTGCAAGCATAATATCATTGGCACAAAGTGGATCTACCGCAACAAGCAAGATGAAAATGGCCTTGTGGTGAGGAATAAGGCACGACTTGTAGCTCAAGGCTACACACAGGTTGAAGGAATTGATTTAGATGAAACTTTTGCACCTGTTACTAGACTTGAGGCTATTCGCATATTACTTGCTTATGCTAACCATCATAATATCACTGTCTATCAAATGGATGTGAAACGTGCATTCCTCAATGGTAAGCTTGAGGAAGAAGTATATGTTGCTCAACCCCCAGGTTTTGGAAGATCCAAAGAATCCCGACAAAGTCTTCAGACTCAACAAGGCCCTCTATGGCCTCAAGAAGGCCCCTCGGGCGTGGTATGATACTTTGAAGGAATTCTTCATGAAGAATGGCTTCACACCCGGTTCACTCGACCCTACTCTCTTTACTAAATCTTATGATAGTGAACTGTTTGTGTGCCAAATATACGTTGATGATATTATCTTTGGCTGTACTGACCAACGTTATAGTGATGAATTTGCGTATATGATGAGTGAAGAATATCAAATGTCTATGATGGGAGAGTTGAAATTATTTTTAGGTCTTCAAATTAAATCAACAACACAATGGCATATTCATATCTCAGAGAAATACCTCAAAGATGTTACGAAGAAATTCGGCATGCAAGATTGCAAAGGCGTCAAAATTCCTATGCCCACAAATGGCCATCTATGCAATCGATGAAAATGGTATTGACTTTGATCACAAGGTATACCGCTCCATGATTGGTTCTTTATTGTACTTATGTGCATCTAGGCCAGATATAATGCTTAGTGTTTGCATGTGTGCCCGATTTCAAGATACATCAAGGAATCACACCATAAGGCTGTGAAGCATATTCTTTGATATCTAGCTCACACACCAACACTAGGATTATGGTACTCCAAGGGCTCTACTTTTGATCTCATTGGATATTCTGACTCTGACTATGCCGGTGATCGTGTGGACCGCAAGTCAACATCTGGTACTTGTCATTTCCTCGGACGATCTTTGGTCTGTTGGTCCTCGAAGAAACAAAACTGCGTATCACTGTCTACTGCGGAAGCTGAGTACATTGCTGCTGGTTCTTGCTGTGCTCAATTGCTGTAGATGAAGCAAACTCTCAAGGACTATGGCATCAATGTGAAGAATGTGCCTCTCTACTGTGACAATGAGAGTGCCATCAAGATTGCTCACAACCCGATTCAAGACTCGAAGACAAAGCACATTCAGATTCGTCCTCATTTTCTTCGCGATCATGTGTTGAAGGGCGACATCTTTATTGATCATGTGAAGACTGAAGAACAGCTAGCCGATATCTTCACAAAGCCCTTGGAAGAGAAGAGATTTAGCAAGTTGCGGTGTGAGCTAAATATCTTAGAAACTTCGAATGTTCTCTGAAAAGGACACACATCCTGACACTTATGCAAAACTGATGACTTAGATGTGCAACACATGAAGAAGCGTTTTTCTTCAATCAATGAACAATAACACTCTAAGTGTGAAGAAATTAATGAAGAATTTGATTCTCAAAACCCTACGACAATTGTACGCGGTGTCTAAAATCATCATTCTTATACGGTGGGTCACGCCACCACCAAAGTTCAAAATCTTCAATTTGAGTTTTTTCCTCAGTTTTGAAATTCTTCTGTTTTCCAAATTCTTCAACTTTGCAAAATCTTCATTGTTTCCGTCGTTTTTCTTCATTCGCTATATTTATATATATGGGTTTATGTCCTCTACATCATTCACTTATGGCTATTTCCTCAAGTTGCATTTTCTGCTAAGTGAATGTGATCGGACCCTTTCCCCTCTATGCTATACTCAACCCAATCTATTCACAAATTCTTCATGTGCGTTCTATTTGAAACTCGTTCAAAATCTTCACTATGTCCTTGTCAGCTAAAGAAATTGCGAACGGAACTTTTAACTTATGTTATCAAAAATTTCGGGTTTGCCGCTCAATCTGTTCTGTTTCCTATGTTAGACTTATCTATTCACCCACGATCTAACACGATCTCCACTTTTCAGTACGTGGGTGACACATGTCAAGCGAATGAGAAGGGTCAGGGGCACGTTCGTCCAAAATCTTCGGGCGAACAGTTTTTCACCATGGCTATATATACCCCTCCCCTTCCTCACTTCTCTTTACTCCGCTCGACCGCTCTCTCTCTCTCGCTCGAGCTTCTCAAACCCTAGCGCCGCCGTTACTCCATCGTCGCCGGTGAGGAAGAGCTTCACTGCCTCGACCTCGTCGCCGTCATACTTGTCGAATATATGCCCTAGAGGCAATAATAAAAGGATTATTATTATATTTCCTTGTTCGTGATAATTGTCTTTTATTCATGCTATAATTGTATTATCCGGAAATCGTAATACACGTGTGAATACATAGACCACAATATGTCCCTAGTGAGCCTCTAGTTGACTAGATCGTTGATCAATAGATAGTCATGGTTTCCTGACTATGGACATTGGATGTCATTGATAACGGGATCACATCATTAGGAGAATGATGTGATGGACAAGACCCAATCCTAAGCATAGCACAAGATCGTGTAGTTCGTTTTGCTAGAGCTTTTCCAATGTCAAGTATCTCTTCCTTAGACCATGAGATCGTGTAACTCCCGGATACCGTAGGAGTGCTTTGGGTGTACCAAACGTCACAACGTAACTGGGTGACTATAAAGGTGCAATACAGGTATCTCCAAAAGTGTTTGTTGGGTTGACACGGATCGAGACTGGGATTTGTCACTCCGTATTACGGAGAGGTATCACTGGGCCCACTCGGTAGTGCATCATCATAATGAGCTCAAAGTGACCAAGTGTCTGGTCACGGGATCATGCATTACGGTACGAGTAAAGTGACTTGCCGGTAACGAGATTGAACAAGGTATTGGGATACCGACGATCGAATCTCGGGCAAGTAACATACCGTCTGAAAAAGGGAGTAGTATACGGGATTGCTTGAATCCTCGATATCGTGGTTCATACGATGAGATCATCGAGGAGCATGTGGGAGCCAACATGGGTATCCAGATCCCACTATTGGTTATTGACCGGAGAGCCATCTCGGTCATGTCTCAGATGTCTCCGAACCCGTAGGGTCTACACACTTAAGGTTCGGTGGACGCTTAGGGTTGTATGAATATGAGTATGCAGCAAACCGAATGTTGTTCGAGTCCGGATGAGATCCCGGACGTCATGAGGAGTTCCAGAATGGTCCGGAGGTAAAGCATTATATATAGGAAGTGCTATTTCGGCCATCGGGAGAATTTCGGGGGTTACCGGTATTGTACCGGGACCACCGAAAGGGTCCCGAGGTCCACCAGTGGGGCCACCTATCCGGGAGGGCCCCGTGGGCTGAAGTGGGAGGGAACCAGCCTGGTGGGCTGGTGCGCACCCTCTTGGGCCCCCTGCGCCTAGGGTTGGAAACCCTAGGGTGGGGCGCCCACTTGCCTTGGGGCAAGTCTCCCCCCTTGGCCGTCGCCCCCTTCGAGATTGGATCTCCAGGGCCGGCGCCCCCCTGGGGGCCTATATAAAGGAGGGGGGAGGGAGGGCAGCTGCACCCCTGCATCTTGGCGCCTCCCTCTCCCCTGCTACACCTCTCCCTCTCGCAGAAGCTCGGCGAAGCCCTCGCTGGTGATCGCCGCATCCACCACCACGCCGTCGTCTTCTTTGGATCTTCATCAACCTCTCCTTCCCCTTGCTGGATCAAGACGGAGGACACGTCACGCTGACCGTACGTGTGTTGAACGCGGAGGTGCCGTCCGTTCGGCGCTAGGATCTCCGGTGATTTGGATCACGACGAGAACGACTCCCTCAACCCCGTTCTCTTGAACGCTTCCGCACGCGATCTACAAAGGGTATCTAGATGCATCTCTCTCACTCGTTGCTAGATGAACTCATAGATGGATCTTGGTGAACGTAGGAATTTTTTTATTTTATGCAACGTTCCCCTACAGTACTCGCGCCGACCGCGGAAATCTTCACTCCGCCGCCGCCGTAGCTATCTTCCTCCGCCGAGTTAGGGCGTGGGAGATCTGAACTGACGAATTTCTAATATACACTTCTCAGTTCGTCGTGTTCTTCAGTTTGGGTAATTAAAAGTTACTTGTATTACTCGCTTTGATTCTCAAACCTTCCTGAAAATCTTCAAAGGTGTTTATTCTTCAAATCTTCACACATATGAACACCTCAAACGAAATACGCTCTTGATTTGTTTCTCTAAGCAATGATTTTTCTTTAAGATTCCTAAATTGTGTGGATCCTCGATCTATACAACTCGTGGAACCTAAGACAAAGATCGCTTAGTGAAATTCTTCAAGGCTCATCTGGTCAAATTCCTCAAACTAGTTCTTTTTGAAAACCTTCCGGGAACGCATATGACCTCTCCAAATTCCTCGCAACTATACTCTGTTCACAGGTACTCATGTGGCCTGCTGAATCACTAGGTTCTCATCAACTTAACTCATTTGCAGCATTCCTCGAAGAAAAGTTGCATACTTCTTCAGATAATTCGATTGTTCAAATTCCTTAGCTGAAGAATATGGCAGAAGGAAAGAAGCCACAGAAAGGAGGAAAGAGGCCTGAGGTCATGACTGCTTTTGAGATACCTGAGGAAATATATGCTGATTATTGCACACCTGATGAAGCCGAGTTCGGCGAAGAGAACAAAAATCAGCGCAAGGTGCGCATTCAGAGGATTGAAAGGAGATGGGCAAGGGAATGGAGGGAGTACAGGTATGTTACTCCAAAGTACATGAAGAAATTTGCACTAAATCCTCCATGACCAAGAGCTCCATTGGCACCTGGCCAAGAAGCTGACCCCACCAGCATCAAGCGTGGTGACGACTTTCCTGAAGAATGGGCCAAGCGCCAAGCCAAGTTGGCGAGACAAGCCAAATACACAGTGAGGAAATTCAATGAAGACTCACATCGCTGCTGCCACTGAGGCCCCTGTCAAGCCTAGAAAATCAATGGCAAAGAAGCCCGCGCACAAGCCAAGTGCTTCACCAACAGTGCCCTCACGGCCAAAGTCCTCAGCAATGCCCTCACGGCCAGAATCTTCAATGCCCTCACGGCCAGTTCCTCATGCTGCTCCTGCTCCTCCCAAATCCTCAGCAGCTCCTCCAAAGTCCTCAGCACCTGTGCATCTGGCCACGTGCCAAAGGACTGCAGGCATCTCTATTGCCTCTGGTGTCTCAGCAAGTTCCTCAGCTGCACCAAATTCTTCATCAGGCCCCACTCTGAAGAAAAGGCAAGCTGATTTGGACGAGGTCCTCGGCCAAGTCCGAAGAAGAAACAGGTTGCCTTCCAAGTGCCATCTCGACGATGAAGGCGATGATGATGAACTTGCGTAAATCATCGAGAGACCCGAAAAGTTAGGGCCGCTAGAGCCAAAGGCACACCTGTGCCACTGCTTTTGGATCCAAGGGCGATCCTTGAATACATTGATCTATGGCACAAGGATCCAGAGACACCTATGCCTGATTTTCATTTGACTCCTCGACAAAGTCACATGCTGACCCATTTCATCCCTGAAGAGAAATGGAAATTTGAGAAGGCAAGGCAGATCAAGAAGGCTCAGTTCAGGAAAGAGAAGTTCCTGAGGAAAAACGTTGTCAGAATGACAACTGAGGAACTCCTCAAGATCCAGTCTGAAATCAAAGCCCTCAGTGATGACTTTGATGCCTATTATGCTGATTGCCAAGGAGCCAAAGTCAGATTTGTAAATCTGACAAAGAAGTTCATAAATGTTGCAGCCCCAACGCAACAAGAAATTCCTCAGCCGAGTCTCGGCCAAATTTCTGAAGAACATGCCAAAGACTGGCCGATGATTTTAGCTTTCTTGAAGACAATGCTAGTTCCAGGGCTGATGACTCCATTCCAGCCGCTGATGAAATTGCCAGGGCATCCACTTGTGGTGCATCTGAAGAAACTGAAGAAGTCAGGGCAACTGCATCAGTTGCGCCCGAGGAAATTCAAACAGATTCCTCAGCTCCTCCTGCGCCTACACCAACTCCTATCCTTCCATCTGCATCAGATGTGAAGAAGACCAAGGCTGCAGAGCGAGCTGAAGTGAAGAAAAGGAAAGCATCAGCTACTTCAAATTCTTCAGCCCCGAAGAAAATGAAGCCTATGACAAGCTCTTTTGAAAATCCAATCGATGTTGTTCCAATTTCCTCCATTCCATCAAAGGACCTTGTTCCTTTTGGTGAAGAATATGAGATCCCTAGCGGATCTGATGAAGAAAATCATTCTGCTGCTTCGTCAGAGCAGATTGATGAAGAAATTGAAGTGGATGCGATCCCTTCTACTCCTGTCATTTCCTCGCCAATGCCTCAGTTCACAGCTGAAGAGGCTGGCGTTGAAGAAATTGAAGAAGATGTGGATATTGGAAGCACAACACCAGTGATGAACGATGACTTTTGGGACAGTCAGCATCCAAACTCCCCACTCTTCACTCCAATACAACAAATTCCTCAGTCCCCTGCACCAACGGTTCGAATGGGCTCTGAAGAAACTCATCCCACCTCGTCCGTGCATGAAGAAATTCCAGCCACTAGTGCTGAAGAACCTGCTGCTGCTGATCCTTTGAACACGCAGACATAATATGAAGAGGAACCAGAAAATCCTCAGCCTGAATACCCTGAGATTGCGATTCCTGAGGAAGTGATGCAACTCACTGACACTCCACTGCCAAAGACAGAATCCATTCTCAACGAAGCAAAAGTTCAAGGCTGAAGATTTCTTCGGCGAGCATGTATTCTTCATTGACTACAACCCATATGACTCTGCTCGCATAAGGAAGAGGCGTTTCTGGACTGCTAGTCAAGCCAACTTCTATTCCTGTGTGCTATTCAACAAAGACAAAGTCTTCGATCATGCACATATTCCTCATGTGGACATGGAATCTCTGCCAGGCTTCGAGCCAGTCCTCAGTGTTCTTCACAATGCTGGATTGCTGAATTTATGCACTGACATCTGTGATTGGAATGAAGAACTCATTCTTCAATTATATGCGACGTCGCACATCACCGGAGATTCTGAAGATGTGAACTCATGGGTACTGGACTGGGTGACAGAAAATACTCACTACAAGGCACCAGCAACTGAATTGCTTCATGCTCTCCCACTCAGTCCTCCCCTAGATGGTGCTCGTTGCATTTACAGCGAACCTGAGCTTACAAATCACTACATCCAAGTTCTGATGAAGCCTTTGAAGCCAGGGCAGGCCCCACGAACCAAATTCCTCGTCAAGGAATTACTATATGTGCCTCGGACTGTCTATCGCATTCTGACGAAGAAAATGAGTCCTATCAAAGGCCACGACTCAAATGATGAAGAAGTCGTTGGCATCATGAAGAATATGCTTTTCAATATCATTCATGGCGTTCCCGTCAACTTCCATGATTTCTTCATGAGGACTCTGGAAAACATTGCTATGTCACTTTGAGCTGAAGCCTTATGCACCATGGATTATGAGGTTCATCAGGACAAGGTCTTCACTCAATTACAAGGCTGATACTCTGAACCACTGCAGCTACTTGCCTCCAGTTGAAGTCCTCAAACGGACATTTTCCTCAGCTGATGACAAAGGCAAGGCAACTGCTGTGATAGATGAAGGCATTCATTGATTGGATGGTCAATTTCGCAAGGCTGCATCCTACTCCACCAATGACGACTCTGCCACACATGACTCTGCCGCCAACACCTCTGCCAAGCAAAATCCTCAATCCACAGCACCCAGGGTGATGACTGATCGTGACTTACTCCTTAGTCTTCATCAGAAGGTTGATCGCAATCATAAATGGGTCAAGCGTCAGGTTGTTTCTATTCTTCACAACATGACCTCAACACACAATGCAGTGAAGAAAAACCAATACTACCTCCATGAAACCTTCAACCGTACCTGGGCTGTTCTATCTCATCTCTATAGCGTAGAAGATCTGAAGAAAATGGGTCTCAAGGAAGAATTTGACTGGTCTGCACCTCCACCGAAGAAATTCAAGAAGGTCAAGGTTCCTTACTTGGTGGCCATCTCCTATTCTTCATCGTGCGACACTGATGAAAATGAAAACTTGGACGACACTGCGGCAGGCCCTACTACGACAACCGACCCCGACAACGCTGGCGCTCCTCCATCAACTTGATATTCCTCAGGGGCGTTAGTCCTCAGTTTCGATCCTTTTGGTCATTCGATGACAAAGGGGGAGAAATTTGAGTTAGTCTTCAAGCGGGTCTACTATATGGGCGTTTTTTTGCTAAGTTACAACTCTCGTTCTTCTGAAACTTTTATTGGATCGAGTTGTAATCTTAAACCCGATGGTGCTCTGATACTTTCGATGTGTTCCTCTGCATGCTTATTCTTCGTTATGTGTTAATACACGCATGCTGAATTACATCAATCACCATATTTCATCATGCATTTCAAATTCTTCATATTATATGTCAAATGCATGTATGAATTACAAGATATAGGGGGAGATCTCCATGATTCAACTCTTCAAATGTGCATTGCCTCAAAAGCAAATTCCTCACTATGCACATCTTCAGGGGGAGTTCTTCTATATCTTGCAATCAAATTCCTCAATATCAGTATCTACACTTCATATGTTTATCCCCGTTGAAAACTTAACCCATATTGTCATCAATCACTAAAAAGGGGGAGATTGTAAGTGCATCTAGTGCCCCTTACTGATTTTGGTGTATTAAAGAATTATAGGTTAAGGGACTAATGTGTTTATGAGTGTACACAGGTCTATAAGTCTATGAGGAGTTTGATATTTACAGAGAAAGTCGACCCCTAAAAATGAAGTTCTTTGTCTGAAGACTTTGGTATTCTGAAGACTTTCTGAAGACTTTGAAAGTGAAGAAATTGGTGCGAGCTTGAAGACTTGGTATTCATTTGAGGAACATGAAGCGTGAAGATTTGTGTTTTCGTAGTTTCGTTTTCTCTTTCTTGAGTCATAGGAAACACCGCATCGTTAAAGGGGTCGAGGAAATACTAAGGAAAAATTTCCATGTGATGCTCAACTCAAAATCCTACACCTACCAATCCCTTCGAGTGAAGCCTTTGGAAATCTCATACGGTTCAGTCAATTTCCTCAAAGGATGAGACGAAGTTCTTCCGTCACGAGGAATTTGTTCTCGACTAAGGAGTTAGGAATTCGCCCGCGGATTGCCTACACAAAGGAGGAACATGATAGCCCCGAGGAATTTGAAAGTCAAATTTCGACCGTTCTTGTCTGCTTGGCATGACTGTTCCAAAATATCTTATCCACCTAACGGTCATATCATTGAAGGGAATTTATGTCTTATCATGTCACGCTCCTCCCTAGGCTATAAATAGCCGCCCCCTACAAGCACTAGCTGGTTGGCTGCTCCGAGAGAAACTGACACTTTTCAATTGAGAGCAACCCATCCTCCGAGGAATTTGAGCGAAAATCAACGAGTGAGGAAAAACCCAAAACCAAACCCCTACAAACCCAAAGTGATTGAGCATCACTGAAGAGATTGATCATGCGTGGATCCGATGCTTGTTACCTTTGAAGACTGTGCTTCTTCCAGACGGTTAGGCATCATGGTCTAGAGCATCCAAGAGGAATTGTGGATCGCCGAGTGACCGACTCTGTGAAGGTTTGGAAGTCGCCTCAAGACTTACCACGAGTGGTTGGACGAGGTCTGTGTGACCTTAGTTCAAGGAGAATACGGTGAGGACTTGGTGTCCTGAGCTGCGTGCTTTCGCCGATCGGGTGTCCGGGACTGTGTGTCCTTGAGTTTAAATACTCACCGCTCCAACCAGACGTACAACCGAGATGATGGTTGGAACTGGTCTACCAAATCATTGTCTTCACCAACCTTACTGGTTCTATTTCCTCAACTCATTCATTTCCTGATTCTTGTGTTGAGTGGTTGTTCATATCTGTGTTTGAAGACTTTGATCAAGACTTTCTCAATTTCCTCGGTTCAATTTCTTGATCTGTTTGTCTTCATCTTGTGTTATCCTGTGATTACGCTTTCTGTACTCTGTGATTGTCTTCATTTCATCATGATGACCATGCCCGCATTCTGTTATGCTTACTTCTGAGTACTTATTCTGCTGCAAGTAGTTCTTCGCTAAGGCATTTCCTCACCGGAAAATTCCTTAGTGAAGAATTCATAAAAATCGCCTATTCACCCCCCCCCCCTCTAGTCGATATAACGCACTTTCACAACTGATACACCGAAGGATCCACTAGGGTTCTTGATGTTGCAGATGATAAGGATGTGGACGATGATGATGATGATGAAGATGGTGGTGATGTAGATGTTTATGATGATGACGTTCCTCCCGTGGTGAGAGGATACTCCCTCTTCTCCTGGTCGATTATCCCTCCGAATGGGATCAGGAGGCTAGGGTTCTACCTTCTAGATGAGTTTATGGAGTCTTTTTTTGTCCCCTTCACGATCCATTTCCACGACGTGAAAATACCTTATCCCCTGAAGGTGGCGGCGAACCAAACGACCACTCATGCAGGCACACACGGTCGCATGGAAAGTCATCGTTCGCTTTGGAGGCGCAACGACGACTTTTTCTTTGGCCTTCTTGCTTGATTTTTCTATGGAATTTGTTTATCACCTTCAATACGTGATTCCACTACCATATTTGGGTGGTTTCTCCATAAAATGAATATTGCTCCAAAAGACGTAACCTGAAGGATCATCAACTAAAAGAAGTGGGTGAACACGGTTAAATTCCACAAAGCCCACCTTTTAGGCACAAAATATAAGGGAAAACATCACAAAAATTGGACTCATCAGTATACTACTTGGTGCTATATTTTTATTCATCACATGATATGAGTTTTGCTTGAAGCGTCTTGTATGATAGTAGTCTTTGCTTTGTTTGCTTTTTAGTTTGCCATAATCATTGTTTGCTGCATACATCTTTTGAGAGGTACACACATTTATTCATGATTTGTTAGAATACTCTATGTGCTTCACTTACATCTTTTGAGCTAGGTAGTTACTCTAGTGCTTCACTTATATCTTTTAGAGCATAGCGGTGGTTATATTTTAAATAAATAGTTGCACTCTCATGCTTCATTTATATCATTTTGAGAGTCTAATAAATAGTAATGGCGATATGCACGTGTTATGAAATTGGTCCTAATATGATAGGTATTTAAGAGGGATATAATATAAACTTTCATGTAGATCATTGAATATGATAAGTTTGATTCCTTGCAATAGTTTTGTGAAGTTGAGATGGTAATATGTGGGTGTACTAGTTAATGGTTGTGGTTTAGTAAGAGTATTGGTGTTAAGGTTTATGATTTCCGAAGCAAGCTCGTATAGTCTCCCGTTATGCGATGAAGTTGGAGCATGATTTATTATTGAGACCTTATGAGTGGCGGTCGGCGATGAGCGATTGTCTTTTCCTACCAATTTGTTCCCTCAGGGCATGAGTAGTAGTACTTTGCTTCAAGGGCTAATAAACTTTTACAATGAGTATCTGAGTTCTTTATGACTAATGTGAGTCCATTGATTATACATACTCTTACCTTTTTGCCATTTGCTAGCCTCTCTGGTACCTTGCATCGCCCTTTCTCACCTCGAGATTCGGTGCTAACTTTGCCAGTGCATCTAAACCTCGTGATATGATACACTCTATCAGACATAAGCCTCTTTATATCTTCCTCAAAATAGCCACCATACCTAACTATCATGGCATTTCGATTGCCATTCTGAGATATATTGCCATGCAACTTCCACCGTTCTGTTATTATGACATACACCTTCATTTTTTAGAATGTGAACTATAGGGAAAAGCACCCCCCAACATTTCAAGACTTTGTCCCAACACCAAAAAAGTTGTCCAAGTATGAAGATTACATGAATTAATCATGACGCTACTCTAAAGGACAAGCTATATAGGAAAAGAAAAAAAGACAAGCCTGAAAAAACCAAAAGGAGGTAAAAAGGATATCCATCTAAGTGGTTCATCTTTAAAACATCCTTGTTTCTGTGTTGCATTAGGGAGATATCATGAACAACAACGCATCTCCATTTGTTGAAACTAGGCCTTTCATGCCTAAAAACCTTAGCATTCCTGATTATCCAATTGTTCTAGCAGGAAATGAATCCCACCTCTCAGAAGAAAGGCTTTGCAAAATCCCTTTTAGCTTGCATGACTATGCTGCGCACGTCATTTCCCTGAGTCCAATCTATCTAAAGATAGTTCCACACTCTAATACTCAAATTGCATTTAAAGAACAAATGGTCTCTATCCTTCCTTGTTTGTAGTGGGCACGAAACACAATTGACACCATCATCCAAATGCTAGTGTCTTCGTTCTACCATATCTTTCGTGTTCAATCTATCATGATTAGCATCCACACAAACACTTTGATTTTCATTGTGCATGAACTCTTCCAAATCCATGACTACAAAGGATTGAAAGACACAGAGGAATTCATGAGAGTGTAAAAATTCTTGGGCATGTATTCCTTACATGTCCCTTGCCAACACCAAATGTCTTTGGCATCCATCACTCTGTTATGTGTGGCCATCAATGTCATCATTGTTAGGTATACAGCATAGGCTTGCTCAGACAGTGGCAAGTGGAACAAATCAGCAACTTCAAAAGAATTATAAGCCCCTTGGACAGTTACCCAAGGATCCTTGGCATATGAAAAGAGCTTGGGAAATCTTGATTCAAGAGGGACCACCGAATTACCCAGTTTCTAGTTATCTGACCAGAATAGAGCTGTGTCACAAGCCTGGATTTGAACCCATGTATAAAGTTATCCAATAGTTTCAGAATATCCTTCCACCAGAATAAGCCACATGTTAAAGTAGCCTGAGTGATCTGGAGCATCCTACGGTCATCCCCATGGATCTACGAACATCTCATCAAGAGCCAAGTGGACCTATGACACGAGCATGAGCTAGAGCTCTTGAGAACGAGGTGACTTCCTTGCTTAGTGATATCATATATTATCCACTCGAGACATGGCTACTACCTAAGTCCGAGACGTTGTGCATGATTAGGTGTCAAGAGGACCCTCCCGAAGATGCTTGTGAAGACGGATGAGCCGCCAAGTCCATGGATGAAGAGGAACACCGGAAGGAGTAGAAGGCAGCTCCAGGATCCGGACATCCGGCCCCAGGCCCGGACATCCGGCCGTTGGAGGCATCCACTACAGCAGCATCCTAGCTGCGAAGCACCTACAGGCCCCGGACATCCGGCCCCATCCCGGAAATCCGGCACCCTCTATCCAGAGAGCACCGAGGCCGACCCCGCCAGCCCGGACATCCGACCCCCAGCCCCGACATCCGGCCCGTCCCCAGCCGCCGGATATCCGACCCCAACGCCCGGACATCCGGACAAGCTCGTCCAGAGAACAGAAGAGAAGCTCCCGCCAGCCCGGACATCCGGCCCCTCTCGAAGGCCCGGACATCCGGCCCGACGCCCGGACATCCGGCCCCATTTGTCTGCGCACAGTACAGGGCTGAGGCCCATGTACCCCTTCGCCCACCTAGACTATATATACTCCTTCTCCTCCCTCTTTCTAGGGTTAGCATTGGTTTAGCTCATATCTGAGATAGAGCTTTGCTCATCCTTTATGGATCGAATCCGCGAGAGAGACCGCGGCCCCTCTACGGAGAAGATCTCCTTGGATTCAAGACCCCCTCTTGGCTGGCCCCATCAAGACCTCCTCACGGAGAAGAACCGTTTACCTTTGTATCGTCCCTTGTTGATTGTGGATCTTGTATCTCCTCTCGTGTTCCAAGGATCTAGCACATGTGTGACTGTATCTCGTTGGTTTGAGTGTTTGTCTTGTGTTTCCCTTTGTGATTTCCCCTTGTGTTCTTCATGTTCTTCGTGGGATCCGCTCCTTTCATGAAAGATCGGCCATATAGGGTTCCACCCACCATCATCTTAGTACCATGAGCCACGTTGATCACGATTTCGGATCCCCCTCTCTTTGTTTTCTAGCCTAGTTTTGTTGATTTTGCTCCTAATTCGAAAATTGCCCCAGATTTTTTTTGTGATTTGTTGGTGTGATGAAGTTTTGTTGGATTTGATTTGTGGATTTTGTGTGTTGCAGGTAGATTTAGCCTTTCCCCATCTTTTCCCCAATTTCCATCCACAAAATCTCCCGAATTTTGCCTCGGATTTTCCCTCTCCACGCGAAGTTCATTGAGTTCATCCACGGATCCAGAGCCCGGACATCCGGCCTGACAGCCCGAACATCCGGCCACCCCGGACATCCGGCCATCCAGCCCGGACATCCAGCCCCTGACAGCAGCAATTCCATCCACCCCTTCCTTTCTGCCTAACTTTCGTCAAATTTTGACCGGGTGCCCACTTCCACTTCCGCATAACACCACCACTTCCAAATAACACTCATGCAATTTTGTCACGTTTTGCTTTGAGAATTTGAGTAGCGGTTCCCGTGTCCTATTGTGTTCCAGCTATTTAGGTACAGTTCGACATCGACATCACTGCCGCTCATCTTTGCCTGGATTCGTCTTCAACAACGGTAACCTCATCTTGGTATCGTGATATCATCATACTTTCTTGAAGTTGCATTGATAAACCCATAGCCTTACTTTTGCGTCACTTACCCATCGAGACTAGCCTTTGAGTATTGCCGGCAACGTAACTTGTGCACATTAGTGATCATACTTCCCATAGCATACATACATATCCCCGTGGTGCATATCTTGGTATCATCTCTTGTGTCACAAAGTTGTCATCACATATACTCAATTTCTATCTTGGTTCGTCAAGAATTGCATGAGAAAAGAGCTCAAATACAAAGAGCCAAACTAGCTTTTAAGCAAAAGGGAAAGATAAGCAAAGAGCTTATAAGCAAGAACCATAGCATCATACAACATTAAGATTGTCATACTCGATCATCTTGGATCATATCATCGGAATACCATACATATAGCATACTTGGGATATAAGTCGTTGCATTTTTGCTTAGTAGGTTGTGCACAAGTTCGTATCCGCCTATTGTGTAATCATGCTAGCGTCTCTCTAGTGTTGTGCAACAAGAGAATTTTCGTGCATTCCACATTTTGGCTCATCCCTTTGTTTCACTGCCCCACTTATCCATTTGTGTGTGTGTTTCCGTGTACCACATCTTGCTATTGGTCTACTTGTTGCATTTGCAAATTTGCGAATCTTTTCCAACATTATTGAGTCTCAGTTACAATTGCATCAAATTTTGTGCCACCATCCTAACCGAGCTCCACCATAAGCTTTTACTTGTGTAGGTGTGAGAAACCGACAAGAATTGGTACCAATTGTGCTATTTCCTTGTTACACATTCGAAGTGATCATTGATCCATCTTCAACATCGGTCAAGGTACATTTCGTATAGGTTCTTCTTTTTCTCCCCCTCACATATTTTTGTTTGCAATGATGGATAGGCCAAGTACTTCTACCAACCCACTCTTCCTTGAGCAAGACGACGAACCAAACGACTATGTCACCAAACTACACCTATTTGGTACACAACGAGCATTGCATGAAGAGCAACTAGAATGAGCGACCGCATCGACAACCTCGCCACCGACTTGCGACTCTCCGAGTAACGTACAAGAGACTACTTCGACAACAAGCTCGACGAACACAAGCACGAGAATGACACAAGAATGGACGATATTCATGCCTTGTTGGTCAACCGCTCTTCTACCACTTCGTCCTACTCAAGACGGAGCTGCTCGAGTCGACACTCCGATGACACTATCTCCGGCTCAAGTACCCCGACATCAAACACTCTTCGTCGTGCCGCGCATCAAGACTGTCACACCAACTGCAATCCTCTACACGACACCGACTCTCAAGAGCATCGACATTGTCAAAACCAAGCTATATTCGCGCAAGCACAAGAACGGCAACGTCAACGCCAACAAGAACAAGAGGAGCGAGCGCGCCAACACCAAGATGCACAAGATGCCGAAGCACAACATCAAGAACAACAACTACGTGAAGCTCAAGCACTTGAGGCGCAACGTGCCCTTCGTGATTCAAGTCGAGCCGTAGCCAACCAAGGCCGACAAGCTCGTGAGCATCAAGAAGTGCTTCGTGATGAAGTTCAAGAGCGGATTTATCAATCATGTGGGCGTCGTCAAGTTCCTCGTCAAGATCAACAAGCGCCTCCTCAAGCTAGACAAGAACATCAAGTTCATCGAGAGCATGAAGAAAATGGAAATCCTCCAAGACAAGAGCAACATGAGGTCGACAACCCTCCTCGCCAAGAGCAACAAGAGATTGTCAATCCTCAACAACATGGGCGTCATCATCCTCGACCCCAACACAATGAAGAGCAATGATACGACAAGCTAAAGTTCACCATGCACAAGTTCACCGAAAGCAATGACCCCGAAGAGTACATATCATGGGCATTGAAGGTTGACAAAATCTTCCGCTTGCACAACTATGAAGAAGAGAAGAAGATTGCAATGGCATCCCTTGAGTTCCAAGATTACGTCCTCATTTGGTGGGAACAAGTCATTGAGCGACGAGCGGCAAGAGGTGAACCACCCATCACTACTTGGGTGCAAATGAAGGATGTCATGAGATCATGTTTCGTGCCTAACTACTACAACCGCGACCTCTTCAAGAAACTCCAACTACTCAAGCAAGGAACCAAGAGCGTTGAAGAGTACTACAAGGAAATGGAGATTGCCATGATACGAGCCAACGTCACGGAAGATGATGAGCAAACTATGGCACATTTCTTGAATGGACTCAATCATCCAATCGAGAAGATCGCCGACTTCCAACCATACTCGAACCTCATCGAGCTAGTGCATCAAGCTACCAAAGCGGAACGTCAAGTGCAAGATGACTTCAAGTACGCCAAGTACTCATACAAGTCCTATGGCTTCTCCAACAATCAAGGTTAAACAACTCCAACACCTTCTACCTCAACCAAGCCATCTACAAGCAACGACGACAAGTCAAGTTACAAGAGAACTTCAACAAGCTCAAGTTGTCCTCCTACTACAAGCAACCGCAAGCCGAGAGCTTCATCATCTTCTACCCCAACCGATGAGACAATCAAGACAAGTTCCTTCAAATGCTTCACATGCGGCGGCCGAGGCCACAAGTCCTTTGAGTGTACAAACAGGTGCACCATGATCCTCAACGACGAGGGAACCTATGACTCCATGAGTGAAGAGGAGATGGAAGCCCTTGAGCAAGTGGCCATGCACCGGCACGTGAATAAAGATAAAGATGATCAAGTCTTTTGTGACGAAGATTTGAGCCTTGCTCTCGTTGTCTCCAAGGTCTTGACTCTTCAACATCAACAAGACGAAGACCAACGATGCCATATCTTCCACACCAAGGCCGGCATCAATTGAAGGTCCGTCAAAGTCATCATCGATGGAGGGACTTGACATAACCTAGCAAGTGAAGAACTATGCTCCAAGATCCAATTGGTCAAGATGAAGCACCCGCACCCCTACAAGGTTCAATGGCTAAGCGACTACAGCACTATGCAAGTTGAGCATAGGGTAAAAGTTTCTTTCAATATTGGAGCTTACGAAGACACTTTGGAGTGTGATGTCATTCCTATGACCGTTTGCCACCTCCTTCTTGGACGGCCATGGCAATTTGACCAAGGTGTCATCCACAACGGGCGTACAAATCACTATAGCTTCAAGATGAAAGGAAAGGAGTATGTGCTACGACCTATGTCTCCAAGCCAAGTGATCGCCGACAAGCAAGCCACCCATCGTGGAGAGAATAGTGAGCGAGCGAACCACCAAAAAGAGAGTGAGCGCCACAAGCCAAAATTGAGTGCCTCCACGATGAGCGACAAGAAGTACTTAGTCCTATTTGCCACCGAACGTGAGATGAGAGAAGTGTGTGAGAACCCATAAAGTGTTATGCACTATGTCCTTTTGTGCAAGGATGAGGCACCAAAAACTAACACCAATCACAATCTACCTTTGGTGTTATCTTCTCTATTGCAGGAATTCCAAGATGTTTTCCCTGACGAGCTACCTCCGGGTCTACCTCCACTACGAGGCATCGAGCACTGCAAGAAAAACATCTCATAGACAATGGGCATGTGCATGAAAGTTTGAGTCCTTGTGCCGTACCGGTCATTCTTGTACCAAAAAGAGACGGTAGCTTTCGCATGTGTTTCGATTGTAGACCTATCGATGCTATCACCGTTCGCTATAGTACCCAAGTCAACTACCTCAAGAAGATGCATGAAGATAAAAGGCACACCATCGAGCGCCAAGCTCAACGTCAACAATCAACCCATGATATTCAACATTGGAGATCTTGTGTGGCTACACCTTCGCAAGGACTCACAACAAAAAAAAGACACATCTGTGACATTTTGGGCTGAACGAAATTTTTTCTGTCATACATATGACACTTATATGATGATAATTGTGACAAAACATGGTATCACCATAGATGTGGTGGGCTCCTACTTCTATGACAAAAAATCATGACAGAAAATGGGCTTTTCGTCCTAGGCGGGCCAGAGACGCAGCTGCATGACATTCTTTGGGCCGTCCATGATGGAAAAAACCGTGGTAGAAGCGAGGGGGAGGAATATTTCGGGGAGTTGCCGGTTACGGTGGGAGGTCGGGGGCCGAGCGATGCACGTTTCTCTCGTGCAGAATGCAGCGTGTGTGCGGGCGTTGGCTCTAATCGAACCCGGCGAGGCGTTGGGCTCTGGCGAACCCGGCGATTGCCTTTGCGAGCTACTGGCGTTCTTGAACCCGAGGGATCGATCGATGGCTGTTAATGGCGAACCCGATGGGCGATTCCTTCACTCTGCTGCTAAGCTGAAGCGGATCGATTGGATGAGCAGTGAGTGTTGCGGGGGTTTGGATGAACAGTGGCGGTGGCGTTGCGTGCGGATGAATAGGACCCGTGGTGTGGAGGGCTGGATGAGCGATGAGCGGTGGAGGGGTGGCCGTGGAGGGTGGTTGAACAGGACCCCGTGGTGCGGAGGGCTGGATGAGCGATGAGACCGTGGAGGGGTGCTCGTGGAGGGTGGTTGAGCGATGGCCGGTGGAGTAGCGCACGGTGGAGGCTAGATGAACAGGAGCCCGTGGAGGCTGGAGGAGGTCGACGGTAGCCCGTGGAGGCTGGAGGAGGTCGACGGTGGAGATGAACAGTATCCCGTGGAGTCTTGTTTTGCGGTACGCCACACCCCTCCCGATGAACAAGACCCCGTTTGACCGTGGCGGCTCCAACACAAGTCCGTTTAAATGCATTTTGCGATGCACACCCCTCCCGATCAACGGGACCCCGTTTCAACCGTAGGAGGTCCGTTTCCTCCGTTTTTGCGTTACGCCACACCCCTCCTGAAAAACAGGACCCCCGTTTCAACCGTAGGAGGTCCGTTTCCTCCGTTTTGCGGTACGCCACACCCCTCCCGATCAACAGGACCCCTGTTTCGACCGTAAGAGGTCCGTTTCCTTGTTGTGCGGTACTCCAGGCCCCTCCCAATGAACATGACCCCGTTTCGAACGTGGCCGGTCGAACACAAGGCCGTTTCCTCCGTTGTGTGGTGCGCCAGGCCTCGTTTCCATCGCCTGTTCTGTCCAAGCCCTCTCGATGAACACGACCACGCATTCCGTTTCGACCCAGCCGGTTGGCTCCCCATGATCACGACGACGATGTTGTTTCTCCGTTCCGACCCAACCATGTACGTATGCGTGAGTAGGCGTTCGAGACCCTGCCCGTATGTACGTACGTGGCCGTATTTTCTTTCTTGCACCCTCGCCACTGTACGTACGTGTACATGCTACGTGCGCGCCTCTACTACGACACGTGTGCGCCTCTACATCTACGACACGTGCGTGCCTCTACATCGACCAATATGTACGTACACGTACACGACCAGAATGACAACGCTACGTATGCTTCGACCAGGTGGGTCCCAACTGTCAGGCACTTCCTTGCGTGCGAAGATGTAGCTGGTGGGTCCCAGCAGTCAGGGGGAAAATCATTTTTTTTTTGCCCGGACGCACTTCCTTGCGTGCGAAGATGTAGCTGGTGGGTCCCAGCTGTCAGGGGGGCGAATCATTTTTTTTGCCCGGACGCACTTCCTTGCGTGCGAAGATGTAGCTGGTGGGTCCCAGCAGTCAGGGGGGCGAATCATTTTTTCGTGAAATACGGTGGCCCGTCCGGTGGGTCCCCGCTGTCAGGTGGAGGAATAATTATTTTGCACGCAATGAGGAGGCACTTCCTTGTTGCGGCTGTGGACCAAGCTATCAGCCTCTCCACGTACAGTCCAAGTCCGATGGAAGCCATTCCTTGACCACGTTGACCACGCCGCGCCGAGAGCACCAGGGCGGTGGACGACGGCGAGGCCTAGGAAGGGGACGACGCGGAGCCGGGGAAGACGTGGCAGTGGATGCCCACGCGTAGAGGAGTACGAGGGTTCACTGGTTCGCTGCGGTGTGAGGCTGCCGTCGCCGCAGAATAACAGGGGGTGTGGGTGAGTAGAGGGATGGCCTGGCCAGTGGTGGGAGTAGTAGGGGGCGATGAGGCCTCCGCCACATCGCAGCCGGCCACGGGAGGCAGGAGCACGAGGCACGATCGGCGCTGGTTTGGGAGGCTGGAGCAAGAAGACCAGAGGTTGAAGAAGCACTACGACCGTTGGATGGACATCGTATGGTCACTGGAGCTAGAATCGTGCATATTGACTAAGTCGACAAAGCCCTCCGTCCCCCTCAACTTAGGTGGCCCACAAGTCAGCCTGTCACTATACTGGGTCCCAGCTACCAGGCGGAGTATTCATTTTTTTGTGCGTAATAAGGAGGCACTTCCTTGCGTGCGATGATATAGCTGGTGGGCCCGAGTTGTCAGCGGCGGTAACGTTTTTTTCGCGAAATACAGAGGCCCTTTCGGTGGTTCCCTCATGTCAGGTGGAGGAATCATTATTTTGTGCTTAATAAGGAGGCATTTCCTTGTGTGCGGCCGTGGACCCAGCTGTCGGCCTCTCCATGTACAGTCCACTTCAGATGCATGTCGGTCGTTGACCACGTTGACTAGGCCGCGCCGAGAGCACCAGGGCGGTGGACGACGACGAGGCCTAGGAAGGGAACGACACGGAGGCTGGGAAGACTCAGTAGTTGTTTCCCACGCAGAGGGGAGTACGACTGAACTAGGGTTTACTGGTTTGTCTGTCGTCATCGGAGAATAACAGCAGGTGTGGGTGAGTAGAGGGAAGGCTAGGCCAGCGATGGGAGTCTGGTGGGGCGGTGAGGCACACGGGCAAGACAGCCGGCAAGGAGGAGGAGGGAGCAGCAGTCCAGGCGCTTGTTTGACCATTTGGGCGGGAAGAGCAGAGATTGGAGAAGCATGACGGCCGTTGGATGGCCATCCAATAGTCACTGCTTGTGCGTCAACCTTTTTTTTAGGAAAGCCTCAAATCTATGGAAAACAGCATACAGCCCATCTGCCATTATTTCTAATAATTTACAGCCCATTTGCTAATTCTTAAGGTTTTTTTTGGAGCCCATATTCTTTTTGTTAGCATTACAACCCATACTGTGGCCACGGTTAAAAAATTATACGAAATTTTGCATATTTCGGTGCGGTCCGAACTGTTTTTAATCCCGAAATTTCGACTCACATTCAAACTGAATTTAAAAATTAATGTAAATCAATATAAAATCCAACAAATTCTCCATGCATAAAAATTAATGTAATTTAAAATATCGAAATGAAAAAAAAGATATTTGAAACTAATTGCCGGTTTGATGAGTTTTAAAAATGTACAGCCCATTTCTCATTACTGATGGGATATTTTCTCGGCCAGCCAAATGAAAGCTCTCCTCGTCTTGAAAGATTTGCAGCCCACAGGCCTGACAAAGCGACTTACTTGGCAAATAACAAAAAAACTGGGTTGTGGCCGTGGACCCGGTATCGGCCTCTCCACGTCACAGTACTCTTCCGATGGAAGTCGTTCCTTGACCACGTTGACCACGCTTGGCGTGGAGAGCACCACGGCGGTGGGCGACGGTGAGGCCTAGGAAGGGGCGACGCGGAGACGGGAAGACGCAGCGGCGGTGGAAGCCAGCAGAGGAGAAATCTGAGGGTTCACTTGGTTGGCTGCGGTGTGAGGCTGCCGTCGCGCAGAACTGGCCAGCGGTGGGAATAGTAGGGGGCGGTGAGGCCTCTGCGGCAGCACAGCCGACCACGGGAGGCAGGAGCATGAGGCACGACCGGCGCTGGTTTGGGCGGCTGGAGCAAGAAGACCAGAGGTTGAAGAAGCACCGCGGCCGTTGGATGGACATCGTACGGTCACTAGAGCTAGAATCGTTCATATTGACTAAGTTGACAAAGCCCTTCGTCCCCGTCAACTTAGTAGGCCCACAAGTCAGCCTCCCACCAAGGTGGGTCCCAGCTAGCAGGGGGAGTATTCATTTTTTTGTGCATAATAAGGAGGCACTTCCGTGGGTCCGAGCGGCAATGAGGGGACGTTTTTCACGAAATACGGTGGCCCGTCGGTGGTTCCCGATGGTCGGGGCAAAGTTTTTTTCGCAAAATATGGTGGCCCGTCCGGTGGGTCCCTATTTGTCGATTGGAGGAATCATTATTTTCCGCGTAATAAGGAGGCACTTAGTTGCTGCGTCCGTGGACCCAGCTGAGACTCTCCACGTACAGCATACTTCCGATGGAAGTCGTTCCTTGACCATGTTGACCTCGCCGCGTTCTGTTGCATGCATGCGTCCATGGGCGTGGTGCGTCCCCTTGTCGACCTCTCACGTCTGATCATCTTCCGATGACTCTCGTTTATTGACCACGTTGACCACACCGTGCCGAGCGCACCTGCATCGGAACGACCGGAGATGGAGAAGACGGGCGGAGTCGCAGATGGAGAGGAGTGTAAACTTCATCGAGTCT
Organism: Aegilops bicornis; assembly: GCA_021605145.1. Lineage (NCBI taxonomy): Eukaryota > Viridiplantae > Streptophyta > Magnoliopsida > Poales > Poaceae > Aegilops > Aegilops bicornis. The sequence continues at coordinate 275,635,931 of CM038673.1, forward strand.
TGGCGGCAAAGACAGCGGCACGGGAGATGTGGAGAGCAAGAACAGAGGTTGAAGAAGGAGCACGGCTGTTGGATTAACATCCAACGGTCTAGCTGCTAGAATCATTTGTTGATTAAGTTGACAAAGCCGTGCGTACACGTCCGCTTAGCAGGCCCACAAGTTAGTCACCAAATCTGACGGGTCCCAGCTGTCAACGGGATGAATAATTTTTTTCGCAAAACAAGGAGGCACTTCCTTCCGTGGGAAGATACAGCCGGTGGGTCCCAGCTGTCAGGTGGAGGAAACATTTTTTTCATCTTAATAAGGAGGAACTTTCCTTGTGTGCGACCATCGACCTCGTGGGTCCCAGCCGTCAGGCTCTCCATGTACAGTCCTCTTCCAATGACTCTCGTTTGTTGACCACGCCGCACCGAACACAGCGAGGCGCTGGACGACGGCGAAGCCCCGGACGGGAACGACTCGGAGATGGGAAAACCCGGCAGTGGAGTCGCAGATTGAGAGGAGGAGAAGGGTTATAACTGATTCTGTTGCGGCGTGGGGCTGTAGTCTGTGGAGAATAACAGGAGGTGTCGAGGGGTGGAAGGATAGCCTGGCCGGCGGTGGGGTAGCGCTTCGCAGCGATGCGTGCTAAGTAGAGACGCTAGCCGTCGAAGGCCGGACCAGGCGGTCCCGGCGACGCTGGAGGAAGAAGATGAGAGATTGTGGATGACACAATCATTTGTTGACCAAGTTGACAATGCCCTGCGTAGGCTTCGACCTATTGGCCCACATGCCAGCCTGCAAAAATGTGGCATATATTTAACGCATGTTTTCTAGAATGTACAGTCCATTTGCTGGGCTGGGTGAACAAATAATTTTGCGTCAATCAGGACCATTTATATTTTCTAAGAAATCCCAGCCCATTTGCACTTCCTTGAAATACACGTATTAGGTGGGCTCGTTATATATATAATGTTATGTTAGAAGGAGCAATTAATATCAAAGAATAAACCGGAGAGGCACATTTTATATATATATATAATTAAGAAATTAGCGAGTTATTGCTCAAAATAAAAATGAGCGTTATTATTAAATTGGTCCTTAAAATCTTACAAGCTTTTATGCATAATCACCAGGATTTTTCTTGCCTCGTGAGTCAAAAACAACCAGGATTTTCCGTTAAACATTTACTTTTATAAGTTAATAACACGTGGGATGTTTTATAATGTATATATAAGTCTCTATAAAATATCGATAATAGTAATAATATAAATATATATAATGTGGTTAGAAGGGAAAACATAAATTGGACACATCATTACTTTTATAAGAGACATGCGTTTTATACCCGACAGTAGGCATACTAACAAGTTCACACACAAATACAACAGAAAATGTAAACATTCATATCAAACTCCGGTTCACAGGAAACGTTCATATTCATAGCCAACATTCACTATCAACAACTCAAAAGATTCATATATACACAAGCTCAGCATATCTATGCATCCAAATGATTGATAGATCACACGACAATATTCATACATAATTCACAAAAGATTCAGATATACACATGTTCAAGATGTTTATGCATCCAAATGATTGAGATCACAGCCAATATGATCCATGGACGAACTTTAATTACCTAGGGTACATACTGGTAAATGGTGTTCAATCGGAGGTACTTCTTGCTAAAATTAGTTCTTGTACGAGTAAACTTTCGAGTACATAAGAGGCAGCACAGACAGTCTAAGCTTTGCTTGTAGGTTTATCCTCAAATATCGGCCTCGTGCCGAGGGAGGTTTTAGCAACTTGGCCACTACTTTCATCCAACTAGTTTACTGGCTCATCTTGGTCCTGTATCTCGCCAAAATTCTACATTGCAGACGGGAAAGGAGGCGGTTGAGAAAATGAACCACCCAAATTTTTTGTGCAGTTCAACTAAAATGGAGCATCCTTGGCGTGCAGACTAATTAAGTGCTAGATGAATATACGCGTCAACCAACTTGTCTGGAATCTTTAGACTCCATGACATATAGTTCGCTACCATATGTGCCGATAACCAACCGGCACAAGTTGGGACCAAAGACTGGACTGCGTTTTTCTGGGCTATGCACCAAGCAATATTTTTGGTGTTCACTCTCCTAATACTTGGAGTTTGACAATTGGTTGGCCTTGGTTGACACTCGAATGAATATAGGCACTTCTTGTCAACATCGATGCTTGTCTGAGTGAACTTTGGTGTACATAGCAGCAGCATAAGTACATGTCCATCTGATCATTTTGTGCAGTTCTACTGAAATCACCCGATGTAATGATTTGCCTATGAGTTCAGGCTCCAAATTACTCCTTTATGAAATCGGCAAATAGTAGCACAATACCAGATTACCAATACATATGACAGGCACAATAATCGGGATAAAGACCAAGTACCAATCTATGTGAGGTAGCATATCAATTACTATTTCCTTGACAGAAGCCGAGATAAATAGCCAAGCGACAAAGAAAGGAAGAAAGCAAGCGGAGATTAGCGACTGACAGGAAAGGACGGAAGCTGTCGAGGCAATGAAGCACCCAAAGTTTTGTGCAGTTCCACCAAAATCGAGCATCCTGTTGGCACATATATTGAGTGAGATTCTTTGTAACAGTGGGACTAGTTGATGAAACATACACTAACAAATAGAAGCACCATCATTATCTTAATGGGTAAAGTTAGCAACATAGTAGTCTTGCTTCAAGAGAGGTATTAGTTTATTTAATCGGTGCCAATTAGCTCAACTCAACACTCAAAGCATTGCCATTTATCATAGGTTGCAAAACTTAAAAGTGCAAAGATAAAGGAGTTTCTCATGACAAAGATGTACGATACAAATAGAGATGACAACAAACTAATATGGATGAAGGCCTTAGGCCCGTACCAACTGAGAAAAAAGCTTATTCATGTAGTCCCATAAGAGATGATAAAGCACTCACTTTGGAATCACACAATAGTATATATTTTTATGCACTTCAAATGTATGGTTGAAATCACTCTTGTTTACTAGTCTTTGAGATTATTTCGAAGATTATCAAGAACTTCCAGCAGAGTTAAAGCCTTTGGCTGGGATACAGTTCATTGTATTGTCTTGTGTAGTTCCACTAAAATGTATGATTGGCACAACATGATCCCTGTTTGCACAAGTAGGAACAAGGTGAAACCTTCATTAGCTTAGTGAGAAAGGATAGGAAGACATTAGCATATTACTCAAACAAGAGCATCAAATTCATGATGGACAATACGCAACACATTGCCTCATTGAACCAATGGCAATAAATTGGCATGCAAAACAATAGCACTATTATGTCATGACACTAATAATATTCCCTCCTGCTCCACCACATGATTCACCTCCATAGACAAACATTCACACGTACATGATTCAGCATAGGGTCCTACTAAAGATTTGTTTAACTCCAACAGGAAAATTAGGCAGGAATAAATTAGTGGTACTTAAGTACTCCTAATTAATTAAGTGAGATAACAGAAGTGGAAGGGCTCCCTGGAGGATCGTCTCACATGTAAGGTAGTCATTGCCGGAGCCCTTGAATAGCCTCATTTGAGGCCTGCAGCTTCGAGCAAGATCGCCTTGGCACTGTTTATTCTTCTTCTTCTTCCTCTTCATGCTCTGTTTCTCTTTCTCCTCACTAGTTGGTGAAACCAAGTACATGATTGGCCTTCTAATTCAGAATTGGTTTTGTCAGTGAGGGAGTACAAGTGTACTAGTAAAAACAGCATTATTTTCTCATGGCGGTCGGAAAATAGAGATGAACACATGCATTAAATATCATTCTTACCTAAAGGAAGGTTATGGCGCCAATATGGATGATGAGGATTGGAACACAGATCTCCCTTTGTGCAGTTCCAACAAAATGAACCAACTGTTCCATTCTGACATTCCAGTTAAACATCACAAAAGTCACTTATTTTAAGAAGAGTTTTGTGCAAAGGCACCAAAAGGTCTACAACAACTAGGTGAATTGGATATCCCTGTTTGCACAAAAAGGCACAGAGGAAACAGTCAGAGTCTCGAACAATTACAGGCAAAAATATTTGGCTAAACTTGTCAGAGTCTCAAACAATTACAGGCAAAAACCGTGGCATGGCTTCATTTTCACCAGGGACATTATATTAAGAACAACGAAGGCTGCGTTTGGTTCACTGGTTTGGTGCAGGATTTTCGTAGGAACACAATTCCACAGTATTCTTTCCCTTCCAACAGTTCGGAACACGGGAACGGTGAATAGTGTTTCATAGGAAAGCTGGTCTAGTAGTACTGATTCCATCGGATTAGAAACATCCAAGCGCTGCTCATTTTTGGGGCGGAAGCCCGAAGCAGGCGCTCGCTGCCATGCGTTAGACAAGTTGATGTGCTGTGTTTGCCCGAATAAAAACCTATGTGTGGTACGTGAGGTGAGGACAAGAGTAGTCACTGTGCAACTGAATAAACAAATAGCATCTCATACTGCCAAGCATGCTACTCTAAAAAAACAAATATGTACATTTCGTAGTCCATCCGAACACATTCTCTTGAGAGTTTCCTCCGGTTCGTTGTTCCATAGTTTTATACCTACATTACTTTCCTATTCGGTCCTCTTTTACGCCTTTATTCCGACCGGAGCCTAAATATTTGGTATAAGGGCATGGGACGTTGGGTGCACCAGCAGTACAACACCATGTACGTAAAAAGGGGCATAAAGTGGTGATTCATAGTTTTTTGCCCCGACAAACAAACATACAAGAAACATATCTGGGTTGGTCCTATTTTTGTTCACTCTAGCCACCTACTCCTATGTGTGGATAGCAAATCTAGTCTTGGTCATACCACTGTGTACAGCGTTACCCCTATATTTCCCTTTTCGACCAAGAGACCGGTTGGATGACCAGTCTGTACTACTTTCATCCCCTTTCCTTCCTGTTTGTACCAAGTCTGATGTACATACTAAATTCCCCCACTTTATTTCAATGACAAGTATTTTCGGACAGAGGGAGTACAAGATTCGACTCCATGAAGTAGCTTTACCTCTAACAATAGAAGAAGAAAAAATAGGTGACGTTGGACCATCCGATCGAGAAGGGCTGAGAAGTAGAAAATGATGCACATGCAGCGATGTAGCGAGCTGGGTAAGTAGAGCCAAGGCGGTTTCGAACGAATATATACCTGAAGGTCATCGGGATGTGGATAGGTGGGCGGCGGGAGGCCGGATCCGCCCACAAGCAACGATGAAGGAATCGGAGGACCTCCCGCGCCGGCGCTCGGCCAGAGATAACGATGCGGCCAGCAGTGGGTCTCCTCCCTCGCTGTCGACGACGGCCTAAACGCTGCCCCTCCTCCCCTTCACCGACGGAGGGGGATACGTCCGGATCTATAACCAGCGGTGAGGATAGAAAGCCAGTGTTTTTTGAAGGGAGAAAGACAGTGTTACTACCCCTATCCTGTTTAGATCTGGAGAGGATGAGAGTGTGTGAATAGAGCAGCCCTAGCAAGCAAGCGCGGAGGCTCTGACCTATATATAAGTAGTGGGGTAGTTTTCCTTTTTCACTCCATCAAAACAATCGTTTAAAATTGTGTACTACTACATGCCAGGTCGCGGTTTTTTTTAGTTGTTGATTGTATTTTGAGATAGCTACCCGTTTGTTCCAAGTGGTGTTATGGTGTGCCAGGTTGCACTTTGTATCGTTCAAGTCTGGTACTACAAGTCCCTCCATTAAATGAACAACCACCCCCTCGTAAAAATTGTGAACAAGCCCATGGCTAAAATTAGCAGAAACGTGGGTTGCCCCAACATGCATTATTATTTATATTTTCTACTCCCTCTGTTCCTAAATATAAGTCTTTTTTATTAGCCACACCTAAGACAAGAAATTTTTTTATTAGCAGTGAACCCCACATGTCATAGACACAAAAATTGTGGCAAGATTCCCTTAGGCAAGCCAAACTGTGTCTAACAATTTGAGCAACTCAGGTTAGGCAAGTGTGGCAAGTGTGGGAAAAATAATGTGGCAACATAAGACAAACATAGTCACAATCCAAACAGCCCCGTAATTTTTTGTGACATGCATGAAAATTTGGTTAGTTAAATTTATAGTCAAAATTTGGCAAGATGCATCTAATCAACACATGCAAGTATCAAAAGGAAATTCACGGCATGCATGTATGCGTTGTACTCCCTCCGTTTCCAAATATAAGTCTTTTTAGAGATTGCAACAAGTGACTACATACGAAGCAGAATATGTCTACTCCTACATACGAAGTAGCCCATTTGAAATGTGTAAAAGACTTTTATCGAGTGCAGTGCTTTGATGTGTCACGTCAACTCGTACAAGAACGAGAAATTTGATTACTACGACGCCTCTCCCTCATGGACGAGCTCTAGTGCCTTATCGCACCTGCCTTTGGCTGCATGACAGGTGGACCAACCACCTGTTGGGCCCACCTGTCATAGACGCAAAGGCAGGAGCAGTAAGTAGAAGCTTTTGCTACACGCTATCTCTCCCGCACTAGGTGGACGGACATGTAGCAGTGGATTCGATACTGTAGAAGTTGGAGTAACATCATTGTTCGTCTTCTCGAAGAGGCGAAGAGCCAAGCGCAAACCGAACGTGGCAGTTGCGAACGCTCGCGTGGTGCGGTTCCTTGGAGTACTAGCCAGGCTCTTGCATGAGACAAAATTGCTATTGTTTAACAATTAAACTCCATTATCCATTGGTTGATACTCATTACGCAAGATAGGTCCACGGCTTAGCACCGCTTTCCTCCTGGGGTCTCCAATGTTTATTTGCTAATTAATAGCATTCCATGCAATGAACTAGCCATTGCAAGTCATTAAAAGCATGCACACCTCTCATCTCTTATTGGTTGATATGTATGTCAAGAAACAAGAAACAAGGTAGAAATTAATGCACCGCGCCTAAGTGTTTTGGGACTATTTGGTTTTCAGAAGATGACTTACACACCTAGACGGAGGGAGTAGTATAGACACGTAAACCGGAAAGGAGTATTTGCCTTTCTAGAGATTTCAACAAGTGACTAGACTACAGGTGTGCAGTACCCCTCCCTTCCGGTTTATAGGGCTCAAATCTCAAATCTCATGAACCAAGGCATTCTGCGATTGGAGGAATGTACTGTATCTCGTACTTTACAAAACTACCCTAATTAAACTCATGCATTAATTACGTAGTTCTCTCGTTTTCCTCTCCGCCTTGGTCGAGGTGCACAATATTGAGCACTCCTATATGACTAGCCGATCTATCTACATGCGGGACATTTCAAAGCATCCGGGCCCGCGTGCCATCCACCAAATCACAACAAGGTGCTACAGTCGAGACTCACCTGTCACCCCGGTGTGGCCGTCATGACCCGTCATATCACAAAACCCACACCTTTACCAGCAGTGGTAATGTGGCCTCCAAGTTGGACTGGACGAAGCAACCATCATTTCATTGGAACGCTCGTTCAAGCCCTTTCTTCCCTTTCTTGAAGAAAACCTCGCTCCAGGCTACTCACTTCTGCATTTTTTCTTCTCTACCGAGGAAGGAAAGGTGGGCGAATCAGTTATGCTGCTATATTTTCATTCCAATAATCTTCTTTTTGTGAAGCACCGACCGATTCTCACATCCTATTCTTTTCCCGTTCTCATTGCGATTGTGGTTTCCTTTCAATTGCTTTTTGTTTGTCAGTTCATTGATGGATCCCGAGCACTAGGCAAAGAGTTGCGGTGGACAACCCATCGGAGACAGCGATCTCCGTGAAGCGAGCACCGACCAACGAGTTGACCATGTTGGCGGGCCAACCCATGGAGACGAAGAACTCCAAGAAACAAGCACCGCCAAAGAGTTGAGGACATTGGCGCAGAACTCCTCAAAGAAAGTTGGAAGAACAGCAAGGGCCCCACCATGCCTACCCCAGAACTCGATTGCCACCTATGTGAGGCTCAAGACCGAGTTTGAGGAGATAGTCGCCGTTGAGAAGCGGTATTCCCCGGCAAGGTGATGGCCCTCATCGAGGACGAGGAGGAGATGGCCCCGGAGGATGAGATCCCCGGTGAGCTGCACAAGGTAAAAAATAATGGCTTATTACCATAGTCGTGGTTTTTGATTATTTGCAATGTGCTTGCTTTTTGATTATTTGCAATGTGCTTGCTAATATGTTAGGGTTGTGCAGGTGCCGGTGGTTGTCCTTGATGATTCTGATGTCGTGGCCCGTCCTGTTGGCATCGCCCCGGAGATCGATTCCGATGCCGCTGTCCATCCTCTGGACATCGCCCAAGAGATCGATTCCAATGTCACGGTCAGTCCTGTGGACATCGCCCCAGAAATCGATTCCCATGCCGATGTCCATGTTGTGGTCATTGCCCAAGAGATCAATGACAAGAAATAGTTGGTCGCGCTAATCCTTCAGGGTAGTTTGCATTGCCCTTTGTTTAATTACCAGAACGATGCGTGTTATCAAACCATCTTAGGGCTAGTGCACTGTCTTGTGTGGGCGGATCTTGCTACTTTTGTTTGATAGTGAATCATGCGATGAATCATGCGAACCCTCTCCGAGTTATGGAAGCAGATGTATCCTCACCAGCTTTTGTTGTAATATATGGCATGCTTAGATGTAATTTTGAATTGTTTATCACATCAGAGGGCTTGTTTGATGATTCTTGGTGTTAGTAGGCTAGCTCTTTGCGAGCTATAGTACTTGCAAAACACTCACCGAAGAGAAAGCGTTGAAATTTGTGAGCTCGAGTGCGCTTATACTTATCCCTCGTCGATCGACCAATAGCCCAAGCTCCTAAAATTGTAGGCTTAGCGATCGATCAGACAATAGTCGACATACATTCAGGCCTCATTTGGTTCATAGGGTAGGAAAATCGTAGCAAAAGTACAGAGAACGTGCAACACCAAATCATAGCAGTGCAGAGACGTACTCCCTCCGTTCCAAAATAGATGACTTAGGCGGGCTAGTTTGCCCTAGTGGGTTTCAGTGATATGACGTGGTATAGTGCCGTCCAGTCTTCGCGTGTGGTAGCAGTATTGCGGGTACAGTAAGTTTTCTTGAAGAAGCGGAATTCAACGAAGTCATGATGGTTCCTTCGTCCAAACAACTTACAGTGGGAAAGGTTGGGCCTGCGATACGACCGGGGTAGACCAGGATAATTTTGTGCATGGCAGGTGGACCAGGATGGTCGACGTCCCACATGTCGGCGAATGACAGTATTCTTTCCGATATAGAGGATGAGCAATGAGTATTCATTGTTTATTTTTTATGAAAGCTATTGTCTCCACTGTTACTCCATGACTTTGTCAATGCGTCTCTCTCCTCCACATAAGCGAGGACTACTTGCTATGTGTAGCGACCAGACCTCAAACAGTCTGATCTCTGTGCTCAGTGTCATCCCTGGATCAGTAATGCTGACACCACACGGTACTCGGAGGATTTATAAAAGAGTAGCAATAACACACTTATTACAATCGAATGTCTCAAGAGAGAACTTAATCAAATAAATATGGCTTAAGGCCATCTAAATACGATAACAACGGAAGGCTTGGAAGAATAAGCGAGTCCATCAACTCCAACGGCATCACTGAGTATAGAACCATGACCTAAGCACCTTACTGTGCGTGCGAAAAGTCTGCAACATGAAACGTTGCAGCCCGAAAACGGGTCAGCACATGAAATATGGTGGCAATGTAACACATAGAGAATAATGGAAGAATAAGCCTATACTACATGCATATTTGGCTGGTGGAAAGCTCTACGGTTACAGTTTTTGCGTAAAGACAGTTTTTCCCTACTGCAAAGGAATAAATTTTAACTATCATGGTGGTTGTGAAACATTGAGAATGGTTAACAGCATTCTCAATCCCAATTAAAAGTACTCATTAAAAACCCAACAATATTAATTAGAAGTAACATGATGAGATTCACATGATATCCAAGTACTAGATACTCAAGATGTCCATAACCGGGGACACGGCTAACCATGATTAGTTTATACACTCTGCAGAGGTTTGCGCACTTTTCTCCACAAGACTCGATCGCCTCCGTTGGATTTCTCGCACTACATGATGTTTGAGAAACGGATGACCGAGACATAGTCTTTCGGAAGCGCTAGCACCTTACATGTGGGTAGACCGGTACACCTACTTTCCCCTACATACGCTAGTCTACCCGTAAGAGTTCGCACAACTTAATCAACTATGCGAGCCCATAATGGCTTGTGGCTGCACACGGAAGTTTCTAGTTTGAATAATCTCATGATCCCTTTGAGCCCGGGTGGCGGTCCAAAGAAATATGAGCAAGTCTGATGGAAACCAGGTGCCTCAATCCACCCAGATGTGTGTTTAAGTTGCCACCTTAAATAAACCATTAATGTAACAATCTCACATCTGTCATGGAATTCACTCACCCAATCCACGTCTACTAGCATAGCATGGCATAATAAGCAAACGTAGAGGTAACTGCCAAGGGTTTGATAATAAAAGCAGGTAATAGGTACTACCTCAACTACTTCCCATCCCACAATTTAATTAGATCCTAATCATGCAAATGTTTGAGGATGGATCTAATGCATAAAACTGGGTAGTAGAAAAGGTATGATCAAAGTGTTACTTGCCTTAGCGATGATCCATGAAACCTAGAGACTCGAAGTAACAATTGGCGCACTCGGGTATTCTATCACGCAGACAAACAAGCATACAATAAGTACTCATCTAATGCACAGGTAAAACTCAAATAGAAGATCTAACCAGATAGTTCAACTTAAGAACTCCGGTTTGCAAAAAGAATCAAATCAAACGAAGCAACGAAAGTCAAACGGCGGAAGAAAACAGCTCCATTTTACTAATTTGGATCTAGGTCAAATTTTACCGTAGCAAAAACTTGTTTAAGTTGGTTATTCGAAAAGAGGGTTTCGATACGAAACTCTAGGCGCTTGAATCGCCTGATTCCGATAAACGAGCGAAAAGTTATACTAAAACGAAAATCGGATCAGGAATCGCGATCAGAAAAATCACGAATTAAATCCGAGAAAAAGAAAAATGAGAACGGGTTAACGAACGGACGTTCGTTAACTAAACTAATCTGACGAACGCGTTCGTTAAAAACGAACGAACGAACGAACGAATGCTATTTAACCGAACCGGAAAAAAAACCGAAACAAAAAAAACTAAAAAAACCGAAAATAAACCGAAGAAAAACCACTCGGTTTTTTTTAAAACCGGCGGCACGCAAAACAAGGCGGCGGCGAACCTCGGTGGGCGTAATCCGGCGAGTCGGCGGCGGCGGGGTCCGGCGGGGACGGCGGTGGGGTCGGCGGCGTCCGTGGCGGGCGCGGCTGGCGGGTCATGGGTCGGCTAGGGTTTGGGGGCTGGGGCGGCGGCTGGGCCTCGGGCTGGTCTCCCCCGGCTTATAAAGCCACCTAGGGCCGGAGTCCTGGGCGGACACGGCCCGTAGGTCGGTTGCGCGTTTTTTTAAACAATTCAGCGCAGAAAAAAAATAAAAAGAAATACTAAACTAACTCCAAAAATCCCGAAATAAATTTTCCCCGGTTCTAAAATCAAGGCGGACTAGATGAACATTTATTTGGGGCCTAAATGCAATTTTGAAAAACGCGCATTTTTCCTAAATTCAAATAAAATGGCGAAAAACTCCAAAATAAAATCTTATTTGATTTTATTATTGAATCTTCATTATTTCTTTATTTTGGGAAAGTCATTTTATTCCCTCTCTCATATTTTGATAGTAGAATAATTGAAGATAAAATAATTAAAATCAAATGATCCTATTTTCAAAATTTGAGAAAACTCAAATATGAAAATAACGAAATCCCCAACTCTCTCCGTGGGTCCTTGAGTTGTGTAGAATTTCTAGGATCGAGCAAAAATGCAACAAAAATATGATATGCAATGATGCTCTATGTATATCATTCCAAATTGAAAATTTGGGATGTTACACTATGCATGCAGCGGGCAGCTGGCGTCTTGAGGGGCCAGGGCGGTGAGAGCGGGCTCCGGAAGCGGTCCGGACTCTAGCATGGCCCACCTCACATTATCACCGTATATTTCTTGTAGTCCGTGCGCGGCGGGCGGGCTATCTCTTCTCCCTCCCCTGTTTCTCTCTTCTCAGCCGACGCCCGCCGAGCGATTAGATTTCGGCTATCGATGGTTTATTCAATTACGGTCCCACATGTCAGTGAAATTGCAAGACAACGCATGTCCCCTCTGGTGAGCATCGTGCGAGCCGGACTGTCGGGGTTGCGACGCGTACAAGTCGTAAGTGTGCTGCCTTTTCCTTTAGAACTTGCGAAGCGTAACATTTTCGCGTGATCGATCGATAGAAATCCAGAACAAAATGACGAGGGCGGTGCTTTCCCGCTTGTTAGGCGGGCTAGTTCGAGTGATATGACGTGCTACAGTGCCGTCCACTTGCTCCATTTTTATGTAAGCAAGAGTTTACACTCTTACGCGGGAGGAGTGCGAAACACCGCAGATCTAATTTTGATCGAGGGATAACTGTTCCCTGCCAAATAATGGAGGATTGTTAGCGATTATAGCATGATAGTTAGGGCATCTCCAGCGCTGGCCCACAAATTTACACCGGCATCCGTGCGAGGACACCGATGGATGCCATCCGATGCTGCCCGCATACCTTTCGACAACTATATGAACTAACGGACGAAATTCGTGCAAACAAAGCAAATTTCAAATTGACGGATGAAATTCATTACATTTCGAGAACTTTTCCTATAAAGCTGGATGAAATTCATTACATATTTCGCACAAACCGTACTAAAACCTCACGTAAACCTAATCTAAACGATCGCCGGGCCCGACCACCATGTCCGGCCATGAACCCGAGAAAGCAGGCCATTGCCATTGCCTCCTCCTTATCCGCCTCGATAACCTCCTCCTCCTCCGGAGCACAAGGTTATGAAGATTTCCGCCTCCACGTCGCCATCAAGCGGCTAATCGGCCGCCGATTTTTATCCCACCAAGCTTGGCGTCGACTGAGTGGAGGAGCGGTGGCCTTCCTAGGACCAGAGCGGTGGCGACCTACTGTGTACTACTCTTCCTCGCTGCCGGCTGCGCCCGCGCACGCGCGACGGCTTCGTGGTCGTGGCGGCGGAGGGTGAGGGGGGGGCGGCAATCTCCTTCATTTGCTCCTGCGACAGTACGTCGAAGAGAGCTTTGGAGCGCGCCCGGAGCGGAGCCGCCGATGTCCCTCGTCTGCTCCTGCGACAGTACGTCCAAGAGAGCTTCGGAGCGCCAGGAGGCCATGGTTGAAGTGGTGCCGACAGAAGGAAGGGACCGGAGGAGAATAAGTGTGGGTCTTTGGCTATGGCTCGGAGCTGGGGCTCAGGCTAATATAGCGGGCGAATGGCAATGAGCCGCGACAGACGGATGGACAACTGGTGCCGGAGTAGGTTCGTCGGGCGTGAATGGGGACGCTACGCTGCTTCAGTGACTTAACCGCAGATGCCTTTGGCTTACTGACATGTGGGCAGAACGGGCATCTGGCCCGCATGTCAGTGACACACCAATTGCACCTGAAGTTAAGTCCGGTGAATGCGGCATTGACATTCTGGAGAGACGGTGACCGTTTCAGACGGGAAGCGCGCGCTAGCGATGGAAGGGGTTTCAGTGTGCAGTGGCACTAAGATCGGTCGCTCATGATAGTACATACTCCGTACCATACTACCATAGTACCCTCTCTAGCTTAGGCTGTTTTATAGATTGTCGTTGTGATGGACGATATACATGAGCAAGGCAGTCCGAGTATGACCGTTGGTGTTGAGCCAGGTGAATACATGCTCGGCGTTCGCGTAGGCCTCCATCAAACGTCTAAACAGCAATATCAGGCAACGCCGGGGCGCGCAGGTGATGGGCTCGCCGTTTGCGTTGCGCCATGAGCAGGACTTTAATTTAGAGGGCGACTTGCATGCATTAGCATGCTTTGACAGTGTGAGCGTGAGTGTCTGACGCGAAGTATTTCATTTTCATTTGGCTGACGAGGGTGCGTTGCAGCGACGAGTCCGTGGTTTGATTCCCCACATACGCATAATTTTGGTTTTATAGTATTTCTTTCTCCATTCACGGGTAGGCCCGCGTAGATAGATAAAGAACACGAGCTGATGAGGCGCATGTGGACTGTTTAATCGGTCAACCATACAAATCACGGAGCTATACGTTGAGCCGATGACCGTATAATCACCATATCTCGTATACAATGATCAAAGTGAGCTATCAAGACAAGTTCGATGACCGCCAATGCATTTTACTCGGTAATAAATGACCAGGATTGAAGGGGAGTCCTAATTTGCTTTGTTTTCTGTCCTTGAGCTCTTAACAAACCAATGCACTATACGGTTGTCCGGCCACTCCACACCAGAGCTCTCACCAAGCGTCGTTCATGCCACCGTGCCGCACACTAACCGGTAAGGCAGGGATGGCATCCCGCCGCGCCGAGTTCCTCGCCGCCCACGAATGCACACAAAATGGTAGGGAAGCGATGGCATCCCGCTGTGCCGAGTTCATCGCCGCTCGCGACCTCACAACTATGTGGGAGGAATTTGAAGATGCCAAGGCCGAATGGGCGGTAGAGCAAGAAGCGGCCAAAGCCGCCTGTAGGGAGCGGAAAAGTCAGAAAGCACTCAAGAAAAGAGAGGCCCACCGCCGCAAGAAAGAAAAGGATGCACGCGCTACTGCGGAGAGGTCGGCGGAGATCCAAGCACGGTGGGGTGTCACCGACAAAGCAGAGAAGGAGAACGACGGCGTCTTGCCAGCATGTGAGAAGTAGTAGTACTAGTAGTTAGTGTGTGTGTATGTGTCTGAGTACGAGCATGTACCAGTACTACTAGTTACTACTGTAGTTTTTAGTGCAAATTACCAGTACATTAGCCTAGACTAAATGGAAACATTCCTATCCTATGCATCAAATGACATCTCTTTCTCTATAGGAATTGAGATGCATGTCATCTCACTTCATATGATTTTCATATTCCTATCCTATGAACGAAAGGAGGCCTCTGTCGGAGTAAATATTGTAGCTAGCAGTACTGCCGGTACAGTAGTTTTCTTCAAGAAGCGGAATTCAACGAAGTCATGATGGTTCCTTCGTCCGAGCAACTTCAAAGTGGGAAGTGGGCCTGTGATTTGACGGCTCATTAGTCATTGTTACTTTGGTAGCGATGACCTGGATGACTCTCCTTGGAGTTTTGTTTGCATGGCAAGTGGACCGGGATGGTCGACGTCCCACATGTTGGCGAGCAGTATACTTTCCGATATCGAGGAGCAAGGAAACCGCGTGGTATAGTATCCTGCTGATTGGTTCGCAAAAAAAATAGTATCACCGCCGATTTATAATTATTTTTTATTTACGATGAATGCGAGCATTTCAACTCTTCCGACGAAGGGTGCCAAACACGACACGTCTTTGGATGTCCCACACGTCGGTGAAAAGGAGTGGGACATGAACAGCGTGGTAGAGCCCAGCGTAAAAAAAACAGCGTGGTAGAGCGTCTCCACTTCTTCCACTTCTGGGTCGGAGACCACACGTAGTAGTACTTAGTGGTATGAATGATACAAAGTGCGACCTGGAGAGAAAGACACATCTAGTTGGAAGGTCTCGGGGCATACACGTAAACAAATATAAAAGTTAATATGTGCCTCCAACTAATATAGTAGTAGTAGAGTACTTAGGCACGTACTCCATAACATCACCGTGCATTGCATGTACAACATTTAGTGGTAGTACGTAGTAAGAGACAGATGCCGCCCAAGAGTTCCCTTCTCGACCTACACTTTTGGGTGTTTGGTAGAGTGTATGGAGGGTGCATGAGTCCACACTAGTTTACACAAATACACTAGAAGCATGCATGAAGAGGGGTGTTGAGTTGAGCATGCATGAAGAGGGAACAACTATGCTGAGACGAGAACGCAACCAAACACACCATGTATGCCACGCATGTTCATACCATTTGTGCCTTTCTACTTCACTTACTGCGCTATATTACTCAGGTTCGTACATCCACTCCTGGGTACATGTCCGTCTCGTAGTTCCAGTCCCACGTGTTCTTCATATAGATGGAACGATCTTTGCATAACACGTGCACCTTGATGCTAGATGTCTCGCGTGTTGGCAAAAGGATGAACAAAGCTCATGTAAAAAAATAGTGGAAGAACAATAGATTCCAGACGACCGAGAAGGAGCAAGGAACCTCGTGGTGGAGCGTCTGCACTCATAATATTTAATATTATTCAGCGATATAAAATTAACCAATAATCTCCACAGTGGACTGGAAGAGTACGAAACACGACAGCCCAGTGTAGCTACATCATACTAGTACATGGCTAACCCATGCTATCACCATATTTCTTGGCTTCCGTGCGACACCTATCTCTAGTAATCCAAAGACTGTATCGCTTCCCCTCCTCGTCTCTATCAAAGTGCTTTGTATTTGGCGTTTCTGCCGTCTATTGAGGTCGGTTAACTATCACATGTTAGCGACATGCCAAGAGCATTCTAGAAAAAATTCCTTTCACGTTCCGTTTTCAAAAGAAAAAAATCCTTTCACGCATTTAATTTTCCTGTATGCTTTGAGCAACTTGCATGTCCTATCTTGCTCTGTTTGATACTCTAACTTAGCTAGAGGTTAGACTAACTCATGACTAACCCTGAACTAACTGTAGCCAAAGAGGTGTTTGGGTGACAGGGTTAGATCGACAATAAATGCACTTCATGGAGAGAGAAAAGTGATTTTTCAGTGGTCCCAATGAGAACTATCTCCAGTTAGTACCTCTTGGGTGGGATAGTTTTTTTGGTGGGTTCGGTGCAACTTGCTCCAATTTAAACCCGCATGCTTGGATATTTTAGGGCTATTTGAGCCCCAACTAGTTCAAACTAACTCTAACTCATGGATCCAAACAGGGCCTATGGCCAGTCTCGACGCGGAGCAGTCGCGTGCACCGGGAAGCGGCGCTCTCTCGGCCGTCGCGCCACTTCCAAGCCGGGCGCCCGGTGAGAGGTCGCCTCCGCTCTGGCCGGGCATTAATGCGGCACTGACGCTCCAGGGCGACGCTGACCATTTCACGTGGGAAGCGCGCGCTGGCAAGGGAGTATATGTTTTGAACCGTTTCAGGTGTAGTAGTAATGGTAGTTTGCAAAACTACACAATTATTGCACTCAGTTTCCTAAGAAATTGTGGTAAAAAACGTTACTCCACAGCCCGCTTCCCTTCTTCTTCCTGCTCGTGATTTATGTGGCCATGTTAACATGGTTGTGTCAAAAAAATGTCACTTCCTGCTCGTGATTTGCGTTATATAATTACAAGCAAGATTCTCGCATTGCATGTAACATCAATATGCATTCTTTACAAAACACCTGTTGTGATTGACCCATGCAGGAGTAATCCCATGTGTAAAAACTAATGATATCTTGAGAATTTTATCGGAAAACTGGTATCTCGAGAATGTCATCGAAAAAATGAAAGATGAGAGATAAGGCGAGGAGGAGTGGAGCGTGGTGGTGACTGGTGGTCGGAATGGGCGGAGGCATGGGGATGGACGGCGCCGGCAGGCGGCAGCGGCCACCACTACAAAAAAATACACATCCATGACATTTTGGGCCGAACGAATTTTTTTTCTGTCATACATATGACACTTCTCTGACGATAATTGTGACAAAACCCGGTATCATCATAGATGTGGTTGGCTCCTACTTCTATGACAAAAAATCATGATGAAAATGGGCTTTTCGTCACTGGCGGGCCGGAGACGCAGCTGCATGACATTCTTTGGGCCGTCCATGACGGAAAAACCGTGGTAGAAGCGAGGGGGGAATTTCGGGAGTTGCCGGTTACGGTGGGAGGTCGAGGGCGGCGATCGCGTTCCTCTCGACGACGTCTGCAGCGTGTGCGAGGCGTTGGCTCTAACTGAACCCGAGCGAGGCGTTGGGCTCTAACTGAACCCGAGCGATTGCACTGCAGGCTACGCGTTACTGAACCCGAGGGATCGATCGATGGCTGTTAACTGAACCCGATGGAGCGATTCCTTCGCTACTGCTGCTAACTGAAGCCGATCGATTGGATGAACAGTGAGTGTTGCGGGGGGGTTTGGATGAACAGTGAGCGGTGGCGTTGCCTCTGGATGAACAGGACCCCGTGGTGTGGAGGGCTGGATGAACAGTAGACGGTGGAGGGGTGGCCGTGGAGGGGTGGTTGAACAGGACCCCGTGGTGTGGAGGGCTGGATGAACAGTGAACGGTGGAGGGGTGCCCATGGAGGGGTGGTTGAGCGATGGCCGGTGGAGTAGCGCGCGGTGGAGGCTGGATGAACAGGAGCCCGTGGAAGCTGGAGGAGGTCGACGGTAGCCCGTGGAGGCTGGAGGAGGTCGACGGTGGAGATGAACAGTATCCCGTGGATTCCCGTTTTGCGGTACGCCACACCCCTCCCGATGAACAGGACCCCCTTTTCGACCGTAGCGCTCCAACAAGTCTGTTTCCTCCGTTTTGCGGTACGCCACACCCCTCCCGATCAACAGGACCCCCGTTTCGACCGTAGGAGGTCCGTTTCCTCCATTTTGCGGTACGCCACACCCCTCCCGATCAACAGGACCCCCGTTTCGACCGTAGGAGGTCCGTTTCCTCCTTTGCGCGCTACGCCAGGCCTCGTTTCCATCGCCTGTTGTGTCCAAGCCCTCCCGATGAACACGACCACGCATTCCGTCCCGACCCAGATGGTTGGCTCCCACGCGTTTCGTTGCCTCCCGATGAACACGACGCATTCCGTTGCCTCCTAATGAACACGACGCATTCCACTGCCTCCCCATGAACACGACAGCGATGATGTTTCTCCGTTCCGATCTAGCCATGTACGTATGCGCGAGTAGGCGTTCGAGACCCTTCCCGTATGTACGTACGTGGCCGTATTTTCTTTCTTGCACCCTCGCCGCTGTACGTACGTGTACATGCTACGTGCGCGCCTCTACTACGACACGTCCGCGCCTCTACATCCACCAGTATATATGTACGTACACGTTCGCGACCAGAATGACAACGCTACGTACGCTTCGACCAGGTGGGTCCCGACTGTCAGGCAGTTCCTTGCGTGCAAAAATGTAGCTGGTGGGTCCCAGCAGTCAGAGGGGCGAATCGTTTTTTTGCCCGGACGCACTTCCTTTGCGTGCGAAGATGTAGCTGGTGGGTCCCAGCAGTCAGGGGGGCGAATCGTTTTTTTTGCCCGGACGCACTTCCTTGCGTGCGAAGATGTAGCTGGTGGGTCCCAGCAGTCAGGGGGGCGAATCGTTTTTTTGCCCGGACGCACTTCCTTTCGTGCGAAGATGTAGCTGGTGGGTCCCGAGTGGGGAAACTTTTTCGCGAATACAAGGGGTTGGCCCAAAGGGTCCCCACCGCCGGTGGAGGAATCATTATTTTCCGCGTAATAAGGAGGCACTTCCTTGCTGCGGCCATGGACCCAGCTGTCAGCCTCTCCACGTACAGTCCACGTCCGATGGAAGTCGTTCCTTGACCATGTTGACCACGGCGGTGGACGACGGCGAGGCCTAGGAAGGGGACGACTCGGAGCCGGGGAAGACGCAGCAGTGGATGCCCATGCGAAGAGGAGTACGAGGGTTCACTGGTTCGGCTGCGTTGTGAGGCTGCTGTCGCCGCAGAATAACAGGGGGCGTGGGTGATTAGGGGATGGCCTGGCCAGCAGTGGGAGTAGTAGGCGGCGGTGAGGCCTCCGCGGTATCACAGCCGGCCACGGGAGGCAGGAGCACGCGGCACGACCGATGCTGGTTTGGGCGGCTGGAGCAAGAAGACCAGAGGTTGAAGAAGCGCTACAACCGTTGGATGAACATCGTACGGTAACAGGAGCTAGAATCGTTCATATTGACTAAGTTGACAAAGCCCTCCGTCCCCGTCAACTTGGTAGGCCCACAAGTCAGCCTCCCAAGTATGCTCGGTTCCGGTGGCGGGGAGTATTCATTTTTTTGTGCGTAATAAGGAGGCACTTCCTTGCGTGCGAAGATAGCTGGTGGGTCCGACAAGTCAGCGGGGGGGCACGTTTTTTTCGCGAAATACAGAGGCCCTTCCGGTGGGTCCCAGATCTCAGGTGGAGGCATTTCCTTGTGTGCGGCCGTGGACCCAGCTGTCAGCCTCTCCATGCACAGTCTACTTCCGATGCTGTTGTTTGTTGACTACGTTGACCACGCCGCGCCGAGTGCATCCAAGGTGGTGGACAACGACGAGGCCTCGGACAGCAACGAGCCGGAGATGGGAAGACGTGGGAGTAGAGTCGCAGACGGAGAGGTGTACGAGGGTTAACTGGTTCTAGTGCAATGTGGTTTGGCAGTCGGTGGAGAAGAACAGGAGGTGTGGAGGGGTGGAGGGATGGCCTAGCCAACGATGGAGTAGCGCTTCATAGTGAAGCGTGCTAAGCAGAGCTGCTAACAGCAGGAGGCGGGAGGTGGTCCTGGCGGCGCTGGAGGAAGAAGACAAGAGATTGAAGATGGATGCCGGCTGTTGGATGTAAATCCAACGGCTAACATGTCAGAATCATTTGTTGACTAAATTTACAACGACTTGCGTTGGCTTCAACCTATTGGCCCACATTTCAGCCTCCAAAAATGTGTCACGTATTCAACCCATTTTTTCAGAATTTACACTCTTTTTTGCGATAGAGAATTCTGATCAATTTGATCTTTTTTTGAATTACAGCCATTAGCTGGGCTGGGTGAACAATTAATGTAGGCGTCCATGTGGCCCATTTATTTTATTTCCTAAAAATTATAGGCCATTTGCACTTTATCTAGATACACGATTTTCTTTGGGCTGATTCTAATTATAATGTTGGGTTGGGCCAGCAATGTTATCAAAAAATAAAAAAGGGCTGAGCATTTTGTTATAAACATATTTAAATAATAAGTGATATTGTTTCATTCGTCCTTAAATCTTACCAAGCTTTTGTACACAATCACTAGGATTTTCATGCCAAAACAATCCAGGATTTTATTTTGTTAAGAAATTATTTTTATAAGTAAATAAGATGTGGGATATTGTTTTCTTACATATGTAAGTATCTGTTAAATATATGATGACAATAAAAATAATATATAATAACATATAAAATAATTTAAATATATATAATATAGTTAGAAGGGAAACATAAGTTGTACTGGCGTTCCTATTCTTATCTGAGAAAAATAGAACAGACCTCTGCGTTTTCTTCAAAAAAATACATAAATTGGGCTGCCAAAAATAAAACCTCGGATGGGAGGTCCATAGGCCGGTCGATACATGACGGCCCTAAGAAAATACAAACAGGCCCTCCCATCTGAGGTCGTGGGCTGCGCATGTTAAAAATGAAAGCCTAGACGAGGCAGCCCAAAACCACGTCCAACACTTGCCAAAACTTCGTCCCTCGTTTTCTCTGTGTTTCGCACACTCCACATTGTGTGGGCATTTTGGTATGCATCATATGAAGATGTGCTATGCATGAATGTTGATCAGCGTGATGTTAAGCGGGTTGGTAGTTCCATTTTCGACCATGAATAAAACTTCCAATATGATGTTAACCCTGTTTGAAAAGGCCGTGTTAATATAAATGCTACGCCTCTGAAAGTTGCGATTTCTTATCTGAAACTGAACTTGCAGCTTAATCGAAACTGAAACTTGCAGTTTCTTCTAAATGCACTTTTATACTCCTATGAAACTACATTTTTCAGTGCTAAAAATAGATCTCTAGAATTCATAAAATTCTTCATATGCTCAATACTTGCAAATCAGAAATTCAAAAGACATTCATATCTGAAAGTACTCTCAAAATACACAACACAAAACACAATTCACAACCTGCAAATACCGACAACCCTAAGCTCCTCCTGACAATTCACAACCTGCCCGACTATTGGGCTGGGGGGGCAGCCCCCTCCTATTCCTCGGCGGCACACAGCCGCCCCGTGAGACGATGTGAATGGCGAGGGAGACGATGGCGGGAAAGCATCGTCGGGCCAACTGCTTTTCTCCTCTTGCAGTTGGGTTCGGTCAACGAAGACTCCACCGGCTCGCTCTTGCAGGACACCCTCACAAACGGCACCCTCTAGATGCTCGGTCCTTCAATCTCTGGTGGATGCTCCATCTGGGATCGATACTCCCACCACCGCTCCCTCACGATCGGATTCGGTGAATCTGTTTGCTCCATGGCCCAGAGGAGCAGCTCTATGTACTCCGGCGCGACTCCCTCCGGGAGTATCGCCGCCTTTTCACTCTGTTGCAGATATTTGGCCATGGATGTCGCCGTTGCCACTAGTTGGTCCTTATTGTCAAACCAAGACTGTATCTCCAACATCCTAGCTAGCTTCATAGGGTTGCCGTATGCGATCCTCACGTATCGGTTGTACTCCTCCATCGATCTACTTCTCCACAGCACCTTCACTCGTCGGCGGTGGTTTTTGAATGGAAGAGGAGAGGAGCAGCGCTGGTTTTGGATTAGAACGGGAGAGGAGCGACGCTGGTTTTGGACTGGAACAGAAGAGGAGGGGCGGTGGTTTTGAAATGGAAGAGGAGAGGAGAGGCGCCGGATTTAGATTGGAACAGGAGAGGAGCGGCGGTGGTTTAAGAGGAGAAGAGCGGAAGAGCGGCGCTGGTCTTGGAAGTATTTTTTTGTTGTTTTGTGTATTTTGGGTCAAAGTTTGACCATGTACTGTATGTAACAAGCAAAATGTGAATGCATGTCACCAAAAATTGTATCGTTTGGTTCGTATCTGAATGTACTTTCAAATTATATTATTTTTGCAACGTATAACATATATTTTATGTGCAAAAATCATGGTCAATTATGACCCAGAATAAAAGGGAGACTAGTTAATGTGGGGTCGCTTTCTTAATTGACGGGTAGATTGATTTTGATTTTGATCCAGTCACAGCGCGCCAGCCCTCTCGCCCAATCCTAAATCGCTGCCGCACGCTCCTCTCCCTCTTCTCCATTGCAAAACCACCTCCTCTCCTCTCCATCATCTCCATTCCAAAACCACCGTCTCGACTCTCCCTCTTCTGATCTTCTCCATTGCAAAACCACCTCCTCTCCTCTCCATCATCTCCATTCCAAAACCACCGTCTCGCCTCTCCCTCTTCAGATCTTCTCCATTGCAAAACCACCTCCTCTCCTCTCCATCATCTCCATTCCAAAACCACCTCCTCTCCTCTCCATCATCTCCATTCCAAAACCACTGTCTCGCCTCTCCCTCTTTTGATCTTCTCTCCATTGCAAAACCACCTCCTCTCCTCTCCATCATCTCCATTCCAAAACCACCTCCTCTCCTCTCCCTCTTCTCTATTGCAATACCACCGTCTCTCCTCCCATCTTCCAAAGCTAGCACCGGACCACTCAGAACGACATCTATGGAGAGGATGCAGAATGAACCGTGCAGATCGCCCGGCGACGCCCGAGCAAAGTTAGCCAGGTTGAAGGAGATCCTTAGTTGGTTTGACAATGAGTGGGAGATTTCGAGGACAGTGCGGGCCATGTGGCAATGTATGCGAAAGAGTGAGACGGCGGCGATGAGGGCGGCGATGTACATGTACTCCTCGGCGGCAGTCACGCCGCAGTCCTCCAAGTTCATCGAGTATCTCCTATGGGCGATGGAGCAGACAGATTCGCCCGAGGCGATAGTCAGGCGGAGGTGGTGGGCGTACAGGTCGAAGGTCGAGCACCCAGAGGATAAAGAATCGATCGAGTATGGTGTGCCATTCGTGAGGGTGCAGAGCCAGCCGGAGCCACAGGAGTATTCGTTCTCCCACTGCAAGAGGAGGCCGGATGGCGCGGCGTCGCTTCCCCGACGTTCTCCATGGTTCCCTCGACGCTCGCCTCGTTTTAACGGCCGCGGTAGGGTTTAAGGTAAGCTTCGCACTAACCTAATCTTCCACTTGCTCATGCTTACAATCAGTATGACAGCTAATGAAAATCATGCTTACAATCAGTCTCCGAGTACTACGCCAATCACCCTAAAATAGCTCTGGACCTTTGGGTCAAAGTTGTGACACAGTGTACAAATAAAGAAAAATAGATTGGTGCTTCTTTTCGGAAAAGAGTACTCCCTAGAAAACTGCCAATATAAGCTACTAGTATTTGGTTAGAGGATTTGCTGCCGAGAAAGATCCGCCCACGAGAGCGCCACACATCCCTTGGTTGTGGTGGATGCCAATCGTGCATGCAGCATGGTTCTTGATGGTAATTTTTACTTGGCACACCTCGCACTTTTCTGCATATATGCCGGTTCCATACGTACATTTGTGAAGTTCCACCAAAATGCAGCTGAATAACCCTGTTTGCCTGAGATAATGAAAAAGCGTGATTACATTATAGTGGCACTAGTTTATGAAACACACAAAATAAATAGAAGAAAATATTGCGATAGTATCATAGTATGCCATCTTTGAGGGCGATATGGGCCTTATGACGCCTCACTACTGCACGCCTCATACAGGACATCGTCCCAAGTCTCCCAGATACACCTTACGCGGTGATGAACATCGGTGTACATCGATAGTACAAGGAGGCGCTTGAGACATTCAAATCTCTATTTTTATACATATCAACTAAAATGAAGCACCCAGTTTGCGTAAGCGCTTAAACATTAACAATGGGACTAGTTGATGAAACATACTTTAACCAAGAGAAGCATTTTCTTTATCTACATTGGAAATGAAATGATAGAGATGACACTCGCTCTATTTTAACTATATTATTACTTCATTTTATCAGTGACAATAGGGTCGAGCAGGTGGCAAACGAGGTGTACCGTGCGTCGCAAGGATGGAGGTCGGGGGTGCTTAGACTGGGATGCTGAAGCTGGCTCTTTCTGTCACATACATGGATGATTTTGGTGCAGTTCACCTAAAATTAAGCAATGTCCCGTGAGCTAGCAGCTTCTTCTTCTTCTATTTTTTTTAAGAAAAGGGCTCCAGCCCCGGTTCCATTTCCATCAGAAAACGAAACCCAGAGAGCTTCTTCTTCATTAATTGCGATAAAATTGAGCAACATCTCTTGGAATGCTCAACTATAATTTGGATATCATTTGTGCAGTTCAACTAAGATCGAGCGTGAAATGTATATCTCTGTTTGCACAAAAAGTTGGAAAGGAGGGTGACTAACAAGTGATGAAACATGCATCAAATGAAAAGAAGCATGTTCCTTATCCGAATGGCAATCCTACAAGGACAGTAGCAATTTCTAAAGCAGTGGCATTGCTAGATATTAGTGTGGGCATTAGGATTAACTATGACAACCGTTAAATACGACATTACTTTGGGCACGGGAGAGTAGGCGGACCAGGACAGTTGCATTTCTAATGAAAAGAACCAACTTATCTTAATGGGAAATTTTAGCGGACATGTAAAGAAGTGCCATTGATTCATATTCTTGGAGGCATTACATTGAAAACAACATTGGTTTAACGTGTCCTTACTTTTTAACAAAGGCATTGCTACATTTTACCGGTGGCATTACATAAGAGTGGCTCGGGCAACAAACATCGAGCAGGATATCTGGGTTGGTCCCATTTTTGTTCGGTATAGCCACCTTATACTGGCCATGTTTGGATCATGGGGTTAGAGCTAGTTTGGGTTAGTTGGGGGCTTAAATAACCCAAAAGTATCCAAACAGGTATGGTTAGAGTGGGTTAGTTCCATCTAACCCAACTATCCCGGTGGAGAGGTGCTTATTTGAGTTAGAGTGGGTTAGAAAATAACTCTAACTTTAACTGTGTTAGAGTATCCAAACAGGGCCACTGTGTGAGGCTAGCAAATCTAGTGCTGGACTTACTCTGTTGACTTGTCTCCCAGTCCCCACTTTCTTTCCTTCTTCAACCAATAGATCGGGTTTATATTGAGTTTGTATTGCGTTTCCCTTTATTTCCCTATTAGACATAGAGACTAGTTGGATAGCCAGTCTCTGCTACTTTTCGCCCCCATTATTTCCTCTTTCGACCAAGTCCTAGATTCAGGTAACAAATCCTCCCCACCCCACCCCTTTCTTCCTTGTTTGAACCAAGTAGTACTAGATTCGAGTGCATGAACTAGTTTTACCTCTTAAACATAAAAAAAGGTTGTTTTCGAACAGCCGATTGATCCTATCTACGAGGGGGCCTGAGAAATAGTAAAAGTTACAAATGCAGCGACGTCAAGAGCTCGGGAAGTAGAGCAAGGCCGATTTCGAAGGAAGTTATACCTGATGGTCGCCGGGATGTCGCTAGGTGGGTGGCGGGAGGCCGGATGTGCCCAAACTACGGCAGCGAGGAAGAACGGGTCGGAGGCCCTCCGTCGCCAGCGGTGCTTGGGAGAGAACGGCAAGGCAGGCTGATCGGGACGCGCCCAGCAGTGGGTAAGAGCCGTCGCCGAGGATGACCGCGTGAACGTTGCACCTTCTCACCTTCCCCGGCGGAGAGGATCCGGCTGGATCTGTGACCAGCGGTGAGCAGAGAGAGAGAGAGAGAGAGAGAGAGTGGCCACCGCTGTCGTGTTTAGATCTGGAGAGGCCGAGACAGTGTGAAGAGAGCAACACTAGCAAGCAAGCGCGGAGGCTCCTGCCTATATAGTGGAGTAGTACTTAGTTTTCTTTTGTCTACCGGAGCCGGCTTGACCTCGTCAATGACTGTCATGAAGTCTTCATGCACGTGGCCGGAGGCGCAGTAGTCGTCATTTTGATCTGAAGCGCCGGATTATAACATATAACACGAAAAAATGCCACCTGACAAGAAATCATAACCTCACTGCCCAAAGGAGACAACATGAATCCCGACGGACAAACTAGACGAGGAACAAAGCTCAAATTAAAGATAAACTCGTAGAAAAGGGGTCTGTCGATAGATGTCCTAATTAAAGATAAACTCATAGAAAAAGGGGTCTGTCGTAGAAAAGCTCAAATTAACGGCCGCGTCCACGCTTGGGCGCCGTGGAGCCGGGCCCCTCGCGACGGGCCTTCCCCTTCTCCGCGGCAGAGAACCTCCTCGGCGGCGCCATTGGAGTCGCTGCTGGCAATGGAGAAAGAAGGAAGAAGCGAGCGGAACGAGAAGAGATGGGTGACGGGGGCTCTGCCCCCTCCCCATTTATAGCAAGAGAAAGCCAACCAGCGCCCCCACGATCACCAGTAATGACGGTTTTCCATGCATGCAGTAGTGACTCGTCAAGTCGGGCAGTTGCTGAGGCAGCGTGGGGAAGCGGAGACGCACACATCCAATCAACCGCCACGCGTCGACCAAGGCCGCAGGCTATTGGGGCCCGTGACGCTCCGCACTTGCCCTTTGGCTTTGCCTCGAAGCCAAGCCCGATCGTGCCTTGGGCCGGGGGCTACTGTCGGCGTTCTGGGAATGGGGGTCCCCAGACTAGCCTGCCTACGGCCCACGGTGCACTACTAGGAAAAGGCCTACTAATGGCGCACCTAATTTGGCCATTAATGGCGCATTAGTGGTGCGCCATTAGTGCCACACCATTAGTATATTTTACTAATGGCGCACCACTGGTGCGCCATTAGTATCTGGTACTCTAATGGCGCACCACCGGATGCGCCATTAGTATATACAACAAAGGCGCCATTAGTATGCCTCGAGGGGCCATGTATACCAGGTGCTTTGGCATACTAATGGCGCTACAAACGGCAAGATGCGCCATTAGTAACCCGGCATACTAATGGCGCATCGCTTTAATGATGCGCCATTAGTATCCTTTGGCATACTAATGGCGCATCGTGATGTGATGCGCCATTAGTATGAATATTAGGTTTTTTATTTTTTTATTTTCTGTTTTTGCACAGGTTACAAAATGTATAATTGGACAAAATATAGACAGCACACATCAACAACAGATTCATCGAATACAATAGAAGATTAGTCTCTGAATACAATTCATCATATTAGTCTCGAATACAATTCATCATATTAGTCTCCGAATTGAAAAGACCGAACAAAGATAGAACATTATATTACAAGTCTCGAGACCGCGAGTAGCGAGTTTGTCTTCACATTACAAGTCGATATCGATCATCTAAACTACCATCACATAGAAGAGAGTTGCGGTCATCACGATGAGCATCATCACGGCGAAACTTCGTCTTCATCCGGTTCCTCCAACGCTCCTCCTCTCCCGCTAGATAGCGGGCGTATCTAGATTCGGCCTCGGCCCTAGTGGTGTACCCTTTGTAACTTTTACCGCTGAATCGGTGAACCTGTCTCCGACACTCCTCCCGATCGTCAGAGACTCCGGAACCTTACCCTTGTACCACGACATACGACGGCATCGCTATGCACTAGCCAAACGAAACGTTAGTACCAATTCACAGACAATACATAAGCAATATATAAGTATGCAAGTAATGATCGGAAGAGAAAAGCAAGACACTAATAGCATCGATTACATCTAAGTTGAACGACTCTCGAAACCACAGAGAGATAC
The DNA here is from genome assembly GCA_021605145.1 of Aegilops bicornis. Taxonomy (NCBI): domain Eukaryota; kingdom Viridiplantae; phylum Streptophyta; class Magnoliopsida; order Poales; family Poaceae; genus Aegilops; species Aegilops bicornis. The sequence goes on from CM038673.1 coordinate 275,664,382, forward strand.
TACAAGTTCATTAAAGTTTAATTACAACATGAGCCAATCGATGTTTCAGAACTAGACACAGCATCACTGCTTTCGACTCGACTCAAGGGACCGGAGCGTGGAGGAAGCCGCCGTCTCATCGTGGGAGTCATGAAAGAACGGGCGTTGTCACCTGCATTTGTAGCATTGTGTCGATGTCACCGTTGGACGGTTGATTTACGAGGTAGAACTGCCCCGAGGTACGAAGGACATCTTGATGGATGATTTACGCAAACTCCGATTGGATGCGAAAGAATTCTTGTGCGATGTCCGCATCCTGGATTGCCGACACGCTCGCGGCCCAATCTTTGAGTTTACTCGGTAGCAGAAGTTGATGATGCTCCCGTACGATCGCCCGCATGTGATGGATGGCGTAGTAGGCACCCTTCTGACCGCCAGGCGGCTGCTTGGCACAGCAGAACGTCGTATTGTGGGAGAACACGTGCTTGCCGTACTTACGAATAGGCCTGGTAAAGGTGCCTCCAGATTGGGCGTAGCCAGGGAGAACATCATCAAGAACCTTCTTGACATTTGTGTAGTCTACGTTCGACTGATAGTCCGGGTCGAAATACGTGGCCATGGAATATTTGGGGCTTAGGAGGATGAGCATGCAATGTGTATCACTGCAGAAAACACGGAATGTTAAAAGAAAAACGATCGAAATCTAAGAATTCATATGTTACGGGCCGGTTGAGGGGAGGACTTACTCGGGAAAGTAAGGCACGAGGAAGTTATCCTTATCTTGGTTTGCGTAATGACGCCTTGAGGTAAGAACTCGTGACTTGCGGTCCCAGCGCTGCCCAAGATCTTGGCACGCATGTAGAAGGGGTCGACTATCACGATGTCCGGGGTCTTGTCGCGAATGATCCGCATCTCCATACTCAGCGAAAATAGCCGAACGAAGGTGTAGTGCAGCGGATGAAGGTTCAACATAGCGTGGATGTCATCAAACCGCAGGACGATCGTACGCCCGATGGAGTTATCCACAAAGCCCTTGCCCTCTGGCACCTTGGCCATGAAAACCGGGTATGCCACATCCTTCTCTCTGAGACGCCGCTTCTCCAAAGAAAGAACATTGTCATGCAGACTCCGCATAGCACCGGTTGCAGCATTGAGCATATTTGTCGGTAGCATCGCCCTACCCGCCACATGCACCCTCCTCGAGATATCCTCAGGTGAAGGTGGCCCGTCCTGAGCACGGATCATACTCGGTGCCGGCTGGCCCGCACCCTTGTTAGTCTTTCTTTGCGTGCCTTCTTCTTCTCCTGTAATGGGACCGAGTTCGCTCACAGACCGCCTTCTTGAGTGTGTTGGGGCTGATAATATTTCGCACCTCGCCTATCTCGAGGCTCGGTGAAGTCGGCAGCAGGAGGCGCTCTCGAGAGCTGAACGGCAGACGACGCCTGTTGCAACTTGGCTTCTCCGCGGTACCAGCTAGATCGCTGCACGTCTTTTGTTGGGTTGGGTTCTTGAGAAGGAGGCCCCATGAAGTCGCCACCGTATCCATGATCGGCAAAATCTTGATCGACGTTGGCAAATGTATCATCGTCGTCGTCGTTACGATCCCGTGCCATATGCATGTTTGGATCCAGTGGCATAGGGATGTCCGCACCGCTGCGGGCGGTCTTGCCATGGGGCCGACTTGGCACCGCACGACTGGCGGTGTTGTCTTTGGGGTGGTGTACCCGCCCCAAACGAATCTGGCTCTTCGGCCAAAGCGAGGGCCAGCTCAGGCGCCGAGGGTCATCACGTCATCATCGCCGGCCCCGACGGGTCGAATCGGAGGTAACAACTCGTCGCAGCTCGGCAGCACCGAACCAGTTCAACCCTAAACAAGTTGGGTGGCATCCGGGTACCGTGGAACAAGGGGTTGCCGGTTGAACGATTTTGCCCTTGGCGACATCGACAAACTCGTTGTTCATGAAGTGCGTGAGAGTGCGGAACGTCGGCGGCGCCCGCGAAAACATGTAGGGCGTCGGGGATGCCCAGCCAAAGGCAAGGAGATGAAGTCCTCGGCCGAGAGGCTTAATTAGTTACCGTGATGATGGCGTCGAGCTCGGCTAATGTCGAGGCACCGCCAACGGCGGGCGTGCAACTGACGGAGGGGCCGCTTGCTGGCGAGGTGCCGGCCGGCGTACACCCGGGTGCATTAAGCTCCCGTCTTTGGCGCCGGAGACACCAATGCCGCCTCCGCCGGAGACACCAATGGCCCCGCCATCGCATTCTGCGAGTTGCAGGCCGTGAAGCTAGGAATCGGGCGGCCCTGTTGGCCGCCCGCAATCCACGACTCAACCCTGGATCAAGGCAGGCACAATGGCGGTGATCGTCGCTCCGAGTTGTTGTTGCACTTGCTCTTGGACAATCACCGGAATCCGCGCCACCTGTGCCTTGAGTTCTTGAACCTCGCGCGCCTGGCTTTTCGAGCTGGTATTTTTCTCCTTCCGCACACCAGCGGTATAGTATGACCCCCATTTTGTGGACAAGCCTTTGCCGGCCACACGACCAGCTGACGTCGGCTTACTGAGCTTATCCTTGTTCTTCATTACATTCAACGACATATTTAGAGTGGTGTCCCAAGGGTTGCTCTTAGTCGACCCTGCGCTCTGCTTTCGATCGCTGCGGAAGGAATGTGAACCATTTAGAAATTTGGCTTCATTAATTAGAATGCAACCATATGGAGCTAATTACGCTGGGTGGTATTCCTTACGGAGCACGCTCAAGCGCCCTGGTCTTCGGATCCATGGTAAGCTCCTTTGTTTTCGGGTCCTTCTTGTACCGGCCTGACAAAGTTCCTGGTCCGCTTGTCACCGTATTTATCGAAGAGGCGGTAGGCCTTGCTCGGCACGCCCCGCGTCCTCATTGTCCCATATAGGCCCCGCCACTCAGAACCGCCGGGACCGAGTGTGTGTTCCCCTAAGTTCAGCTCCGCATTTCTTTCCCCAATCGACTTGATTCGGAGTTTGCGGTGCTCGAGCAATTGATCTTGAAGTCGTTGTAGTCATCTTCGGTGATCGAAGGATTTTTCTCCTTGATCTTCTCATAAGTCTCACCTTTCTCGATCATTCTCTTCACATTGCTTTTCCAAGTAGACAGGGCCTTGCTCATCTTCGTGAGGGCAGCATTGTTCACTTTATTACCTTTGAGGCTTGTGTTTTCAAATTCAGCGGAGAACTTGTATCGTTCGTGCAACTTCGTGAAGAGGAGGTTGCAAATTCCTCGGTCAGGATGCCTCGGGTTCTCGGTGTTGATCGAGACGGTGCTCCGGAGAATGCACCCGAGCTGAAGCGAGTACCCTTGACTATTCGCCGGGCGCGTTGGATTCCGTCGGAGTCCACTTGATAACTTCCTCCTTGAGGGTGCGGAGCACGGTCGGCGCCGGTCCTTCCGTTGCCTCTTCGGTTGGCTGCCATCTGCGCGGCGCCGCCATCATCGATGGTGGCATCCTCGGCGGCACCATCTGGTGGCATCGGTGGGGTCATCCTCGGCGGTACCATCGGTGGTCTCGTGGATCGGTGGGGAAGGCGGCGTCCTCATACAAGTGAGGTTGTTCCTCCATCTCCGGGACAGCTCCGAGAATGCCTTGCCGCCCGAAGCCCCGGCCTCATCGTTATTGGCCATGTTTCTCTCTAAATAGGAACAAAGTTTGGTCAAAAAGTTGGTTATTGTCAAGGAACAAGATCATGGTCTCATCATTTAGGGTTTGTCGATACCGAGGCATCCTAAAATCTAAGCTTTTATCATTGAGGGTTTTTCGACGCCGAGGCACCCTAAAAGCCTAAGCTTTCATCATCAGTCACAAGTACCCCGGCCCATGCATTAGTCACAAGTACCCCATATGTCCTATTTTAGCAAAGTCATGCTAAAATTCACGGAAAATTTCAGCATGACCTTTGCTGAAAATAGGACATATGGAGTACCAATTTGTCGGAACGGAAGTTAATCGACATTCCAGCAAACTCAAGGGCCTCTCGGGTGGACAAGGCAAAAAAGGCCTCCATCACAACATGGAAAATACCTTGGCATGTGAAGAGGTGAAACAATATATGCATCTCCAAGCAAAGTATCATTCAACATTTTGGACAAACCACTACAAGCAATACTTTGGATCGTAATGTTTTTTATACATAACTGCTAAAACCCTAGGAGTTAACCGAGCCACCAATGTAATGTGGACTTAAAAGAGAGAGTCACAGACGGTGACATGATACATTTTCATAAAATTAGCTAGTTTTACTTATGGTGCACAAAGGAACAAGTACTGCAGTGCACTTAGAAAAAATGAGCACCGCAAAACAAGAAGACTCGCTTCTGTAAACGGAAGCTGTCGGCTCCATCAAGTGGAGGCAAAAACAAGTGTAATTGCAAATGAATGCAAACCACGTTAAGACTTAACTGCTAAGTAATCATCATATTTTTTAATCATCGAGTACAAAATTTAAAATTGAATTAGCCTACATAGCAAATAAGAAATAAATTGGTTGATCTTCAACTTAATGGGAAGCGATTATGAATTGACTCAAATATCGATTAACTGGTATTTTCACCCACAACTCATTGTAAGGTGATATGCCTAGCAAATAAGAACTACAACAGTAAAAATATCCACCAATGATGGACCTGCAGGCACTATGCTTAATTGATCCTGGCAATAAAGCTAGCACCACTTGTCCTGATACATACAGGATTATAGACACCAAGACCAAACTTGCGCGCATAGGGCGTGAATCCTAGGAGCACACTTGAAAACAGCTCCACTAACTTGGTGATCCTGGTACTCCGGACATTGGAGCGGTGCATGATAAATTTTGTGTAAAAATGCTCACAAGTTCACAGGACTCTCTCTATTCATCTCTACTTGATCATATAAATTTTGTGTAAAAATGCTCACAAGTCAGGAAGCAGTTTTCAGCAGCAAAACCAGTTCACCATAAATGTCATTGTGCATTTGAAAATCGATGCGCCCCCCCTCCCCCCTACTGTTTTAGTGACAAAGTATTAGATTGATAGATTGTTGTTATTATTTTTCTACTGTTGTTGTTTGATCCATGTTTCCTATCTTCAGATTAATACAATGTAATGGTTCTTCTCATCCTTATTAAATCCAACCAATTCAGAAACTATTAGCGCCCCAAGATTTGTTGTTTTAATCCCTGTTTCCTGTATTCAGATTAATCGTCTACTAGTTTTGATGTTTCCCGACTTGTGTTTTCACAACCTGTACAAAAGATTTGATCTCTAGAAAAAAGCATATTGGCTGCCCTGCCTGTTCATTAATTGTTTGAACTAAAACATCCTGAAGTCCGGATAAGTTTGGATGTTAGATGGATGCATGTTTTGATCTGCTTCTTCTACAATTAGTGTGTTTCTAAGATGCCAAAACTATTTATGCAGTATCCAGATTTAACATACCTTCCTGTAATCCCTTTAAAATTCTGAAGTCCTGATATGTTTTTGATGTTCAGATGCACATTTTTGTCTACTTCATCTGGAATTAGTGTATCACCAATATTCCAAAACCGATAATACACTATCAAGATTGAACATAGCTTGCTGTGATTTCTTCCAGATTCAGCCTGCACGTACTTCACCACTTCTTCATGTCGATTCGGTCGGTATATAGATGATATTGTGAATATGAAACTGAAGCACAAACTTCCCCTCTCGCATTTCGCTTTTATAAAATCACAGCCTAATATAGCATCCTTGAGGTTTGGTACCTAATATTTTCAACAGCAGCAAAACCAGTTTATGGCGCCAACCGAAACCTAGGGGGCATGAAATCGGGTGGATTGGGCGGGATGGGGTGATTTGGTACCTCGAGGCGGTGGTCGCGATCGAGACGCAGCGGGCGTCGATGAGGAGGTCGCCGAGGGCGTGGAAGATTCCGTGGCCGTCGGGGGGCCCGAAGTCGAAGTCCTGGTCGGCGAGGACGTTGGTGATGTAGGAGACGATGGGCCAGTGCGGCGCGGTGCTTCACCGGCGGCCGACGGGGAGAGGCAGGGGAGGCGGACGCGGCGGTGGCGAGCTGGTACTTGCGGACGCAGGCACGAAGGCGGCGTTGAGGCGTCGAGGCGGCGTCGGGGCGGCGTCGAGGCGGCGGGAAGCAAGGCTTGGGCGGCAAGGCCGAGGCGGCGGGCAGCGGCGCCGGAGAGGAGACGGAAGGGGATCGAGGCGGGGCGAGGGAGAGAGGGGATAGGTTTGGGCCGGCCGGGGAGGAAATATGGATGGGGGCGGCACAATACTAATGGCGCACCACCCCTCGGTGCGCCATAAGTACATCCATACTAATGGCGCATCTCGCCATGGTGCGCCATTAGTATTTTTTTTATTTCGCCGAGCCAACAGGTTATCTTCCACGTGACCTGATCCACATCAAGTTCCCTCTACTAGCTCGACCGGGTCACAATGAAGTTCTCAAACCAGGAGGTCTGGTTCGATTCCTGTGCTCCACAATTTTTTTATGCATTTAAAATGTTGTTTGATACTTATTTGTGTTTAAATATCTTCAAACTTGTTTAAATCATAATAGTAATATTTTTTATAAGACAGTAATAATTTTTAAAAGTATCATCAAGCAGTCATGCCGGTGGAGCGGGAGGGTGCGAAGTGCGGGGTCGTGTGGCGGCGGTTGAGTAGGGGAGGTGCGGGGGTCGGCGGGCGGGCGCTTGAGTAGGGGGAATCGAGGGTGCGGGGGTTTGGCAGCAAGCGGCCGGTGGACTGGGGGTGCTCAAGCAAGTAGGGGGACCGGATCCATGAGGTGGGATGGCGATCGAGATGGAGGGGACAATTTTTTTTATGCATTTAAAATGTTGTTTGATACTTATTTGTGTTTAAATATGTTCAAACTTGTTTAAATCATAATAGTAATATTTCTTTATAAGACAGTAATAATTTTTTTTAAATATCATCAAACAGTAATGCCGGTGGAGCGGGAGGTGCGGGGTGCGGGGTGGGAAGTGGCGGTTGAGTAGGGAGGGTGCGGGGGGGCGGCGCTTGAGTAGGGGAATCGAGGGTGCGGGGGTCGTGTGGCCGGTGGACCGGGAGGGGTGCTCGCGGCGAGGGGGACGGATCTGGCGAGGTGGGATAGCGATCGAGATGGAGGGATCGAGATCAGTGTCCATGAAATTTAAAAATATTCATGATAGTTCAAAAAGTGCCCATGAAATACAATCGATAAATGAAGGCTACGATTTAAATACAATCGATCTTAGCTAGCTATCTGATCACAATCTTCTTGCCCTTCTTTTTCGCAAATGGAGTTCTTCTGTGGAACGGACGTCCTTTAGATAGGGTGGTCCTGCTTCTTCTTGTGGTGTGTGCTGCTACTTCATCATCGTCGTCATGTTCGATCCTCGGGTCGCCGTACTTGTCGAAGTCTTGCTCATTGGCTACTCCATCCACTCCGATGATCTTCCTTTTGCCTCTCCTCATGACAACACGACTGGGCTTTGGCAGGTCGGTAATGAAGAAGCATTGGTCCACTTGGGAAGCCAGTACCCATGGCTCATTTTTCAAGCGGTGACGTTATGCGCATGGGTCTTGGATTTGGCTTCGGTATAACCATGGTGGTGAAATATCGGTCTTGGCCCATCGACACGGAACATCGGCACCTTCTCTCCAACAGTAGCTCAGCTCCCAGATCTCCTCGATCCTTCCGTAGTATCTGTCCTTGTCCTTACCGTGTAGGATTCCATCGTTACCCGGAGTTACGATAACCATCGCTCTCCATGTCCTTGTCCTCGGTGTAGAATGTGTAGCCGTTGATATCGTGACGCCTCATAGGTCATCGAGGTTGTGCTCGGCGCCTGTGACAAGGTGAATATGAGTTGTTCTTCCGCGGAAGAATCTTCATGTAAAGGGTGCGACATAAGCTTCTGCTTGAACCAATGCGTGAAACATGAGTTGTGCTCTTTGAGTATATCTCCGTCCGATCCTCTGTTGGCCTCGGTCATTGTACGCCTTTCTCAATAAAGGTTTTGTGCTCTACCACCCAAGGATCGACCACGTCTATGTGTTGTAGCACGACTAGGTTTGCTCTTTCAAAGTCGGCGAGTCGACCCTCGAAGTCGACATGCATTTCGCGGCGACCCTCACGGTGACCCCATCCAGCGATCCTGCCGAGGTGCCTGTTGACGGGCAGACCAACGGGGTTCTCGATGCCTAGATAATTAGATGCGATGGGAGATGCACTCTTGGTCGAAAAGCCCTGGCTATACTTCCCTACGACGTGACATGTTCCGAACGTATCCTTTGATGACACCATTCATCCTTTCGAACGGCATCATGCTGTGCAGGAACGTCGGCCCGAGTTGGATGATATCCTCCACGATATGGACCAGCAGATGCACCATAACGTCGAAGAATGCGGGCGGCAAGTACATCTCAAGCTCGCATAGTATCACCACGATCTCTTCCTGTAGCCTTCGAGTTGCCTCACGCCAATCGACTTCCGAGAGATGACGTCGAAAAAGTTGCATAGGCCAAATAGCATTTCACGGACGTGCGGCGTCCATGATCCATGATTGCAACCGGAAGTATCTGCGTCATCAAGACGTGATCATGAGACTTCATCCCGCTGAACTTACGTCACTGGGTCTAGGTATCTCGCTTATCTTCCCCACAGAATCGTAAGGGAAGTTTTACTCCTAGGAGGCAGGTGAAAAACTGCTCGATCTCCTCGACTTAGAGTGAAGCCGCAGCGGGAGGGTAGTCATTTCCGGTCTTCTTGGCCTTTTTGCCTTTGCGGCGACTTTACGTGTCCTGCTTCGCCTCATCATCATCATCATCATCATCATCATCATCATTAGCGTGAAGCTCCTGCCTCGATGCCCATTGATTTCAAGTCTGCCTTGCTTTCGCCCATCTTTGGTCCTCTACGGCATGTTGAGCAGGGTACCAAGTAGACTCTCGCACCGTTCTTCATGATATGCATGACATCAAGGCTGTGAGGCACACGGTGGATCTTCCAAGACGGCAAGTCCCGGAAAAGCAGACCTCGTTTTCCATACCTTCAGCAGCGGCTCTGGCGCCTTTCGCTTCTTTCCGGCTCGCGCCTTTTTGCTTCTTTCGGCAAGGGCAGTCTTTCCAATTTTTCAACAGCTTCTCTATTTCCTCGCCGCTCCGCATACACGAGCGTTTTCGGGGTTCGGTTTCACCATCGAATAGATCCTTGCGTTTCCTCCACGGGTCATCGTCGCGAAGCCACCTTCGATGTCCCATGAACACGGTTTTCGAAGACCCGGGATCTCTATCTAGCTGGCGATCGTTGTGTCATCCATGCACCTTACGCATCCGTAAAAAATCCGAGGTCTACCTGCCTCGCGAGATATCCGTGAACCGAGATAGTCGTGCACCATCGTGAGCGGTCACGGCTCTCATAGGGAAATATTCTTTCTGTGGCGTCCCACGTATTGGCTGGCGTTTTCCACAGCGTGTCAAGCTCCTCTTTCAGCAGCCCCATACTGATTGATGTCGTTCCATGGTTGTTTCGGCCCTTCAATTAGCATACTCATGTGAATGTACTTCCTCTTCATGCACAACCAGGGGAAGGTTGTACATCCACACAAACACAGGCCAGGTGCTATGTGTGCTTCTCACGGCTGCCAAACGGATTGACTCCATCGGTGCTCGCGCCAAAGACGATGTTCCTTGGATCGTTCCCAAATTACGTGTCTTGAAGTTCAACGCTTGCCACTGGCTCGCATCCTTAGGGTGACTCAGCATCTTGTCTTTCTTATCTATCTCCGGATCATTTGCGTCATCTTCTTGCTTCTTCTCCTCCCTATCCGCGTGCCAACGCAGGAGCTTTGCTACCTTAGGGTCCGCGAAATACTGCTGCAGACGAGGAGTGATCGGAAAGTACCACACCACTTTTCGAGGAGCTTTATTCCTCTTCTTGTATCGAGTGGCGCCAAGACACCGGACATATGGTAGACTCCGCGTGCTCGTCCCGATAAATGATGCAATTGTTCATGCACACATGGTATTTCACGTGCGGTAAATCCAGAGGACACACGATTTTCTTCGCCTCCTCCAAACTGGTCGGGCACTTGTTCCCCTTGGGAAGACGTTCGTGCCAGAACGACATGTTCTCATCGAAACATGCGTCGATCATTTTGTGCTTTACCTTCATCTCCAGATCCATGAGCGTTACTTTCAGGCGGGTATCCTCGGGCCTGCATCCTTCATATAATGGAGTAACCGCGTCTAACTCAAGTTGATCCATCTTGGCTTTCTCTCGGGCGGCAGCTCTTGCGTTATCCGTCTGCTTGAGAAGCAGCTCTTGAATATGAGGGTCCTGCACCCAGCCCATCGATGGTCCAGCGTAAATGCGCTCCGCCCGGCATCATCATCTTCATGATCATGCCCGTAAATGCTGCTCGGCATCTTCCTCATCATCATGTCCTGCATCTTCTACATGATGACTGGCGTACAAGATCACCGTCGTGATCATCTCCTCGGGATTCTTCATCTTCTCGCTTACCGAGCCACGGTGGTTGTCTTGCTGCCCTTCCTCATTTCTTGCCCGGCCCCCATGGACGACTTCGTAGTCATCTTCATCACCTTGCCACCGATAGCCATCCATGAAACCACGCAAGAGCAGGTGGTCCTGCACCTGCCCGCAATCCGGTTCCGCAATAAGGCTCTTCAGCTTGTATCTTCGACACGGACATCTTATCTCCGTCTCGTTCTTTTGAAGCATCTCGGCCTTCGCGGACCTCAAAAACCTATTCACGATGCCTTCGGTCATCGTGCGGACCATGGTCTTCAAGGGGTAGAGCAAAACGATATTTTAGAACCAAGAAAAAATTTGGCATGACTTTCCTAAAAATAGGACCAAAAGAATGCTTAATGCCAAAATTCTCGGCGAAACGGAAATGAATCAACATTCCGCAAAATATTGGCAACTATCGCATTTCAAATACCGGTACACCTCCAAACACAAACACATATGCAACACCACAAACATATGCAACACCACGAACATACATAGATCTAGCTAGGCCACAAAAAGTGCATGTGCACATTGTTGTAGGGAGAACAACATAAATATAGCTTCCCTTACTTACCTATTAAAACAAGGTAATTTAACCACTTAATTTGAATGAATCTATGGTGGAAATGAGGTGAAAAAGAGGAGGCACCCGAGACAAGGAGGAGGTGGAGAGAATGAAGTGGGGAGAAAATGAATGTAGGTAGGAGAGGCTGTCCAAAATATCTTGTTGCTGCCCACTTACTAATGGCGCACCAAAGACTAAATGCGCCATTAGTAATCCAGTTACTAATGGCGCACCTTAAGCGGTGCGCCATTAGTAGTTTTGCAAAAAAAAAATACTAATGGTGCACTGATCTACAGTGCGCCATTACTAGTTTAAACTAGTAATGGCGCACGGTTGAACAGTGCGCCATTAGTAGTATCGCAAAAAAAGGAATAAAAAATATAATAAAAAACAACATTAGTGGCGCACTTTCCTACGGGTGCGCCATTACTAGTTACAACTAGTAATGGCGCACTGTGTCTGGAAGCGCCATTAGTATGTTTGGACAGGCGCACTAGTTCAAAAAAAATTGATACTAATGGCGCACCTTGGGCCAGGTGCGCCATTAGTAGTTTCAACTCTAATGGCGTATCAGCGGGTGGTGCGCCATTAGTATATACTAATGGCGCACCCATTGTCTGGTGCGCCATTAGTGTCAATCCCATCTATAGCCCTTTTTCTAGTAGTGGCGTGGCTCTGCGAGCGGGCCCATAGGGCCCATCTTCACCAGCAAGCATTCAAGACCCTCGCGAGGGGCCAAGCCTCTGGAGGCGGACGACACAAGACCTCCTCAGGAGCGGCCTCACCATGCTGGCTTGCGAGGGGCGGAGAGTTCAAGGCAAGGAAAACCTCGTGAGGTTCCAGTGACATGAGCCATGACGATCAGGATCAGGCGGGCGCCAGCGCACACAGTGTCCTTGTTTCCTCTTCAGTGTTAAGGAGGCAAGCGCAGGCGAAGAGTACCGATGCGTCAAGCAAAGGTTTCCATATCAGTGCAATGAGACCAAGACCAGCAGGACGACAAGACGGAGGTCACCATGGAGCCCAAGGCAGCGTCACCCCCAGAGCCTTTTGCAGGCGAAGACTGCTTTTGTCAGGATAGCTCGTACTAGCTGTCCCCTTTCAAATTGACCGTTGTTGGCTCCCTTCCCGCTCAATATTTGGGGAGAGGACCAGGGCCTCTATAAATAGGACTAGCCACCATAGTAGGAGGCATCTCATCTTGAGTAATCCTCACCCACACAAGTTCACCAAGCACAAGAACACCACGCCTCAGGAGGCTATTCTTCCCCTTGTACTGTTCATCCTCAGCCCGAGAGGCAATCCACCACACCACACTGGAGTAGGGTATTACACTGCAACCGTGGCCCGTACTAGTATAAATCTTGTGTCCCTTGTGCTGCGAGTTCGTCGAGCTAGCCTTAGAGATCGTAGCGAGGTTAGGGGCGTGGTTTGGTAGGGGGAGATCTTCGTGCGCACCCCAGTGTTCGAACCTTCAGGGTTTTGCCAGAACCCGAGATCCGACAAGCCCCCCAAAAGACAGATGAATTACAAACCACAAGAATACCCCCAAAGCCACCCACAGAAGGTGAGTGAGCAAAATTATCAAATATTTTGGGGCAAAAACTCCTGATGGATTTAATACCAAAGGAAGAACATTTAGTTTCTTGGAATCAAGCAACAGCACATTGGCTCTCATCAATTTTCTGCCTTATTGCTCTTTGCCTTGCCTCAGAATTCAAACCTCTGACATTCCAGCAGAGGAAATTCTAGCTTGTATCTGACCTATTACTTATGATAAAATAGACTGGAAAGTAACATGATAGCATGATACATAATATCATACATGGAGAGGTTGCACACTGAAAGTGCGTTATATAGACTAGAGGGGGGTGAATAGGAGATTTTTACAAATTCGTCTAGACCTACAAGCAGCGGAATAAGTACTCAGGTGCATGGATAACAGAGCAGTAGAATAGTCATCATGATGAAATGAAACATACACAAAGCACAGGTAGCGTGTAAACAGGATAAGCAGGCAGAAGACAAAGTGACTGAGGAATTAGGATTCAGGAAATTGAGAAAGTCTTCAGCCAAAAGACTTCAGACAGTAACGATCAAGTACATCAACACATGAATGAGGAAATTAAAGGGTTGAGGAAATAGAACCAGTAGTTTAGTGAAGACGATGATTTGGTAGACCAGTTCCAACTGTTGTGAGAATTGTACATTTGGTTGGAGCGGCTAGGTATTGAAACCTGAGGACACACAGTGCTCACCGTATTCTCCTCCAGCTAAGATCATACAGACCTCGCCCAATCACTCGTGGTAAGTCTTCAAGAGACTTCCAAACCTTCACAGACTTGGTCACTCGACGATCCACAATACCTCTTGGATGCTCTAGACCATGACGCCTAACCGTTTGGAGGACGCGCAATCCTCAAAGGTAACAAGCGTTGGTTCCACACAGGAACAATCTCTTCAGTGATGCTCAATCACTTTGGGTTTGTATGTGTTTGGGTTTGGGTTTTTCCTCAATAATGATTTTTGCTCAAAGTCCTCAGAAGATGGGATGCTCTCAATAACAAGTGTCAGTTTATCTTGGATCAGCCAACCAACTAGTGCTTGTAGGGGGTGGCTATTTATAGCCTAGGGAGCAGCCCGACATGATAAGACATAAATGCCCTTCAATGATATTACCGTTAGGTGGATAAGATATTTTGGGACAGCTGGCGCATAGTACAACAACAGTTGGAAATTTGAGTTCTCAAATTCCTCAGGGCTATCATGTTCCTCGCATGTAGGCAACCCGCACTGGCGAATTCGTAACTCCTCAATCAGAACAAATTTCTCAGAGACCAGAAGATCTTCGTCTATGTCACTGAAGAAATTGACCGAACTGTATGAGATTTCCAATGGATTCATTTGAAAGGATTGGATAGGTGTAGTATTTTGAGTTGATGTCACGACCGGTTTTTCAATAAAATGCTTATTGAGAAACCGACCTTTTGAGTCCAGTATGAGGAAAATCCTCCTGACTGGTAGACAAAATCTTGATACAGTAAGCCAGTAGCATTAAGATATATTACAGGGTCGAGCTGGGGTACTCAACAATTTATTACAAGCACGCCAATAATTATACATAATGGCGGATATGACACCAAGGTGTGGTGGCATACTACTGACTCGAAATAAAAGTGGTGGTGGAATAACATAGTGGAGTGGATAATATGACTCCTAAACTGGCGGCCCATCGAGCGTCGAGGTGAGGCTCGATGAATTTATTTGGGTAGCGGAAACGGATATAACACAGTGACCAAATCCAGGGTCACACGAGACTGACTGGGGCTCCTCTAGGCGTCGGACTCGCATTGAACTCTTCATCCATGAGATCGCCTTCGTCAACATCTGGCCAAATCAACAAGCCAGGTGAGTACTTTGAACGTACTCGCAAGACAGTTCGGACATAAGATATAACAAATGCATGCATGAATGCGTCATGAGCAATTAGTAATGCGCATTCAAAAGATGAACTTGCACGACATTATTAAGTAATAAGGAAGTCAGGCGGTAGTCCTCCCGAAATTCACACAAATAACTGAAAACCGATCGGTGTAAGCGGCGCCTCAAGGGTGAACAAATAAATAAATCATGCCGCAGTCGGGCGTCTAAGCGACACCACATAAAGGGCTTACATTGAAAGTAATAGACATACGTGCCACAGTCGGACGTCGGAGCGACATCACAGAAAGGGCTTATATTGAAAGTAAATAATATGTGTGCCACAGTCGGACGTCTGAGCGACATCGTAGGAAGGGCTTATATCCAAGGTAAGATAACGAGCGTGCCACAGTCGGACGTCTGAGCGACATCGCAGAAAGGGCTTATATCAAAGTAAATAACAAGTGTGCCACAGTCGGACGTCTGAGCGACATCACGGAAAGGGCTTAAATTCATTATTCATATATGTTAAACTTGCAAGAATAATGCTCATAGAAAAAATATTCAACACATGATAATAAACGGGTTAGTCCATCCATAGGAATAAACATTTAACCGGACTTAACACTCATGTGGTTCTCCGGAGTTTCTGTCACCGAGACTGACACTTGACAAGATAAGATGAACACAGTACTTGAACATGGATAAGATGATTTCAAGGATTTTTGACTCTGCAGAGTTTGTACTAAATTACCCACAGCCAACGGATTTCCATAGTCACGAAGGACTAGTTCCGTTTACGGTATTTCGGAAGAAACACATCTAACCAGTACACACCCATCCCACCTCACGATGCCAGGAATCACCCTAGACAGTGTTCAAGAAAAACTTTGAGACGGGGAGATCACAATCTCGAATAGCATGGGATCAAAGTTTTATACGCGCGCTCTAAGGGGTGCCCCCCTCTCGGTCCAAACCAGAAACACCCATGCCCCCTGACCGGATGATAGGCTTTAATCCAGGGCCATGGAACCCTCATCCCGGCCTCTCGATTTGGTGTGTACCAGGAAAGCGGTTTGCAACATACTAAGCCATATCCCTCGCGGAAAACATGTGGTAGTATGGAAAGGGAAAACGGACGGGAACTGGACTAATTCATGTTGACACTGGGTCAAATGGTCTGGCATGAGACAGGCATGCTACAATACTGCCATCTTACCCATTCTCATGCCATCTCATGGCCATGCAAACTCATATCCAACAACTTATGCATTTTCGAAACTCTCTTGCCTCAACTTTGCATGTAATATAACCCTCATCGAGATGCTCATAAACATGCCATGGAACTACTTAATGCAAACATGCCAAAGACACTCATCATATCAAAATTTCAAACATTCTTGCCTGGTTCGGAGTAGTCGGAGCCTAGCTCGGTGAAGTTCGCGGTTCCGTCACCTCCTCCGGTATCTACGGCATACAGAAATACACACACTATCGTAAATACTGTGAGGTGCACAAAAATATTCCAAATATTTTTCAAATCAATCTGATAAAAAACTAGACAAAATTTTAAAGAGGACAGAAAAAGAATCAATCAAAAATCCTTTTTTGTTTAAAAGTTATAATGGTTTTAATCCAGGGACCTTTCTGTAATGAAACAGAAACTTCTCAGGGGGCTGAACAGAAAAGACCAGAAAAACATTTCAGACTGAAAGCGTATTTGCCCGAATACGTTTTCAGAAAACGATTCAAAAAAAGAACAGAGAGGCTGACGGGCGGGTCCCACCCGTCAGGTTTGAATTTTTAAACGGGGAAAACAGAGCTCGTCGGCGCCCGAGAGTTGCGGTGGTCGCCGGCGGTGACCCACGGCGAGGCAGGGGATCGGGCGCTACCTACGTGCTCAGCGTGACCTTCCGCATCGATGAGTGGTGGTGGTGGTCGCCGACGAGCACTACGTCGACGGCGGCCCTAGCTCCGGCGAACGGCGGCTCGGGTGGAGTTGGATCTCGTCGCGGAGGGCTGCGAAGGTCACATCGAATCTTGGGTTAGCTCACTGGGTGCTCGAGGAGGTTACTGACGAGGTTTGGGCATCGGGGATGGTCTCACTGGAGTGGATCGAGATGGTGGCCGAGGCGGATCGGGGCGGCCGGAGTTGGGGGAGGAGACCTCCTCGAGGTCCTCCTAGTGGCCTGGCGGGGTGTTGGTGAGGTGCAGTGGTGGTGCGTGCTCGAGAACGAGCTCGGGGCTTCCTTTTATAGGCGATCCGAGGCGGTGGCCATGAACGGAGATCTCCGGAGAGATTTACGGCGGCGCAGAGCTTGGTCGGGGAGTTTAGGGAGTTGGGCGTCAACGTGGAGTTCCACTGGTTCCGTTTAGGCGCTAAACGAGTTCAGATTAGGTGCTCTGGGTGGGTTCAACGGAACGGGAAGGCGTGATGCCGTCGGCGGCAGAGGGCGCGCCCTGTGCTTGCTGGGCCACGGCGACGGTGCTGCAGGGTGCGCTGGCGTGCGTGAGGCCACGCGGAGGGCAAGGGAGCGTTGGGCGGCGCAGAACGGCGTAGCGAGCCGGCGCTGGCTCCGTTAGCCGCCACGGGTGGCTCTGCCACCTTGAAGCTGCCGGGCGTCGGCGATGCTCGCCGCCACCGACACCTGCACCCGTCCAAGAGGGCGTGCGGTGCTCGCCAGGGAGGAGAGGTTGCGGCGAACGCGGCCAGGCGCACTGTTGATCGGTGACAACACTGATGAAAAACGACACTGAACTTCTCTGAAACTCTGAACTTTCTGAAAGTGCACAGTAACAGTGCATGCCAAGTGTTCGACGAAATGATTTTGGTATGTGGGAAATTTTCCTTGAGCTGATTTTTGGTGGGGTGGCCTCTCACTGCATCTGGGGGCTGCCTGAATTTTGGTAGAATTTTTGGAGAAGAGAAGATATGAATTTGACAAATCTGGTCCAAACTTGCAGAGATTAAATTTTGAAAATTTTGAAAAGAGGAAGAGTGGATCTTGATGGATCTAGGTTGTGGGTGCTAAAGACTATGGAGAGGGGTTGGTTTGAGATCAAAACTCAAAGGGAATTAGGTACTTGCTTTGTAAATCATCTAGGCTCAAAATAATGGACATAATTGTTTTGGGAGATAAAATAAATGAAATAAAATCCAAAAATGGGTTGGACTTGTTGGAACAGAAAGCTTAGATTATTCCAAAGCGGGAGGAGGGGTTTTGGGAGGTTTTTACCACATGAGGCATGGTTAAACCATGGCTGGTTTCAAAATGAAAGAAGCCCCAAAACTCATAGGGTTTCTTTTTTTTGAAAGAAAATAATTGTCAAAAAAATATATTTGAGGAGGGAACAATCAGAAGGAAGGTTCTCATTAACCAAACACCAGGGTTGAAGAAGATACAAAAATAAAATCCTTGCCAAAAAATTTTTTTTTGAGAGAGAAGTTTTTGGAAGAATTTAAGTGACCCTCTTCAAAACCAACAAAGTTTTTTTTTGAGTGTCACAACACCTACCCCCTTAGGAAAAATCTCGTCCCCGAGATTTCAGCTGATCCTCAAATAAGTGTGGGTGCTCTGTCCGAAGAAAATCCTCTCTTTCCCAAGTGGCTTCACTTTCGGTGTGATTGCTCCACTGAACTCTGAAAAACTTGATGGTTTTCATTCGGGTCCTCCTTTCAGACTCCTCCAAGATTTTTATTGGATGCTCCCTATAGGTGAGGTCTGGCTGCACATCAATGTTTCCATGGGATACCTGTTTCTCTGGGTTGCTTACGCACTTCCTCAAGCGTGAGACGTGGAACACGCCCCGGACATCGGATAAATCTTCGGTAAGTCTAGTTGGTAGGCTACCGTGCCTCTCCGTGCCACTACTCTGAGAATGGTCCGATGAATCTTGGTGCTAGCTTTCCTTTAACCTTGAATCGTTGCAGGCCCCTCATAGGAGATACTCGCAGGTACACAAATTCACCGGGTTCAAAACTGACCCCCCGATGTTTGTGATCGTAATAACTCTTCTGTCGAATTTGGGCTGTCTTGAGTCGATCCCTAATCACCTTAACTTTATCTTCAGCCCCTTAAGCATGTCTCGGGCCGAAGATATGGCTGTCTCTGTTTCGACCAATTTGGGGGTACGACATCTCCGCCCGTCTGAGCCTCAAATGGTGCCATTTTGTGCTGGCTTGGTAACTGTTGTTGTATGCGAACTCTGCGTATGGTAAGCTTTCTTCCCAACTGGTTCCATAGGTGAGGACACATGCTCTTAGCATGTCTTCTAGAATTTGGTTTACGCGTTCAGTTTGTCCATCAGTCTGGGGGTGGTATGCGGTACTAAACGCCAGTTGAGTTCCCAGAGCTTGTTGTAAGTGATCCCAAAATCGGGAGACGAATTGAGTGCCTCTGTCTGATATTATCGTCTTTGGGACTCCATGTAAACAGACGATACGGGAAAGATAAAGCCTGGCAAGCTTCTGAGTGGTGTGGGTTGTCTTTACGGGGATGAAGTGTGCTACCTTAGTCAGCCTATCAGTGATGACCCATATGGCATTATTCCCGTGTCGTCACTGAGGTAGTCCAATAATAAAATCCATTCCAATTTCGTCCCATTTCCACTCGGGTATCTTATTTGGCTGTAAAAGTCCGGCTGGTTTCTGGTGCTCGGCCTTGATGCGTTGACAAGAGTCACAACATGCGATGAACGTGGCTATGTCCCTTTTCATACCGTGCCACCAAAATATTTCCTGAATATCTTTGTACATTTTTGTTCCTCCAGGATGGATTGAATACGGGGCGGTGTGGCCTTCCGCTAAGATTTGCTGTTTAAGGTCCTCGATATTTGGTACGTAAAGTCTATCTCCGTACCACAATATTCCTTGCTCATCGATAACAAACTCTGAGGCCTTGCCCAAACTCACTTTCCGTTTAATGCCTTCAATGCTGGGGTGCCCATGCTGAGCCTCTTTAATCTTTTCTATCAGGGTAGGCTGCATTTCTAAATTCGATACGCTGCCTTCGGTAACCACCAGCAAGTTGAGTTTAGCAAACTCCTGCCGAAATTCAAGTCTCAGGTTTGGTAGGTTGTCGTCGTTCGGGCTAGGGTTCCGACTTAGAGCATCTGCCACTACATTTGCTTTTCCTGGATGGTAGTGGATTCCAACCTCATAATCCTTCACTAATTCCAACCAGCGTCGTTGCCGTAAATTGAGTTCCGGTTGTGTGAAAATATACTTGAGGCTTTTATGGTCCGTGTATATTTCACAATGATTTCCAAGTAAAAAGTGTCTCCATTCCTTGAGTGCGATGACTGCTGCCAATTCTAGGTCATGAGTAGGATAATTTTCTTCATGCTTGCGAAGTTGTCTGGAGACATATGCGACCACCTTGCCTTCTTGCATCAACACGCATCCGAGGCCCTTTCGGGATGCGTCACAATATACCTCAAAATTCTTGTGTATGTCTGGCACAATTAATATTGGTGCTGTCGTAATTTCTTTTTTAGCTCTTGGAAACTTTTCCCGCAAGCTTCCGTCCATTCAAACTTCTTGTCTTTCTTGAGTAACTGCGTCATTGGCTTTGCTATGGTGGAGAATCCTTCAATAAATCTTCGGTAGTATCCTGCCATTCCCAAGAAACTCCAGATAAATGCATTATCTTTGGCTGGTGGTTTCCAGCCAAGTACGGCCTTGACTTTTTCCGAGTCTACGGCAATACCTTCTTGGGTCAGTACGTGGCCCAGAAAACCTACCTGTCTTAACCAAAATTAACACTTGCTGAACTTGGCGTACAATTGATGTTTCCTTAGTTCTCCTAGTACGATTCGGAGATGTTCAGCGTGCTCTTCTGGTGTCTTGGAGTATATTAGAATATCGTCGATGAATACTACAACAAACTTGTCTATAAACTTCATAAATACTTTGTTCATGAGGTGAACAAAATGGGCCGGGGCGTTTGTTAGTCCAAACGGCATTACTGTGAACTCATACAGCCCATATCTGGAGGTGAAGGCTGTCTTGGGGATATCCTCTGTCCGTACTTTTAATTGATGGTATCCCGACCTTAATTCAATTTTTGAGAAGACCTTGGCCTGAGCGAGCTGATCAAATAAATCATTTATCCTTGGCATTGGGTATTTATTTTTTATTGTGACCATGTTAAGTGCTTGATAGTCTATGCACAATCTCAGTGTCCCATCCTTTTTATTGGCAAATAAAATTGGTGAACCCCAAGGTGAGGAACTGGCTCGTATATATCCTTTGTCCAGTAATTCTTTTATTTGCTTCTTCAATTCTACCAATTCGGATGGTGCCATTCTGTATGGTTTCTTCTATATGGGGGCGGTTCCGGGTGCTAGCTCAATGCTGAGTTCTATCTCTCACCGGTGGCATGCCCGGTAGTTCTTCGAAATACGTCTGAAATTCACACACCATCGAACCTTGCTTAATTCAGAAATATCCACCTTGTTCAATCTCGGTTGCGGGATATTTTTCTTTCTTTGGCTGAAACTTTTATTGTCTTCCCGTGGTGGTGGGTGAGAATTACGGTCCGGTTGAAGCAGTCAATAAAACCTTTGTTGGTGGTTAACCAATCCATCCCTAAGATGACATCCAGCCCTTTATTTTCTAATACAATAAGGTTGGCGTGAAACTTCAATCCTTCAAATTCAATAACCACACCTTGGCAATAACTCTGGGTAACTTGCTTAATCCCAGGGGACTTGACGATCATGGATTTTTCCAAGGGAAGCATCGAAAAATTATTTTGCAAGGCAAAACTTTTCGAAATGAATGAGTGGGAAGCTCCAGAGTCAAACAAAATCATGGCAGGTATTGTGTTGACAGGGAACGTACCGAGTACGATATCCGGGGCATTCTGTGCTTCCTCACTGGTCACGTGGTTCAGATGACCCTTCCTGTGGTTGTTATTGGGGTTGAAATTGTTGCGCTTTGGCGCTGAATTATTTCCACCATTGTTCGGCTTTGGGGTCGAGTTCCTTGGCTTGGGGCACTGCTTGGCATAGTGCCCTTCTTCACCACAAGCGTAGCAAGTAACGCCTGGGCAATATGTGAACTCCTTGTCCCTTGCATGGAAATTCTTGATTGGGCGTGAGACGTTTGTCGTGGGTTTGTGTGTCCCACCTTTCTGAAAGTCTGTCTTGCTTCGGTGGTTGCGAGCATGATTCGTCTGGTCCCTTTTTGCTTGCGGAAATCCTCCAAGCTGCGTCTCTCATTTTCCAAGGTAATGCCTTATCCACCAGCGTTTTAAAATCTAGGAAGGTGTGCACAACCAGCTGGCATTTAAGCGCCGGGCGCCAATCGCCTAGGAATTTTTCCATCTTCTTGCTTTTCACCATACGCTCCTCGTTGGCGTGGCGAGACAACAGAGTAAACTGACTGTTGTATTACGACACCGTCATGGTCCTTTGCTTGAGCTCATCAAATTCTCTCTTCTTGATCTTCATAAGACTTTTAGGAATATGCCCCACTTAAAACCTTCTTTGAACTCCTCCCGTGTTATATTATTTTCGTTGGGGTGCATGTGTAGGAAATTTTCCCACCACGATGCAGCTGCTCCAGTGAGATAGTGCGGTGCATATAGCACTTTCTCAAGATCTGAACACTGTGCAATAATTAATTTTCTTTCCATGTATCGAAACCAGTCCTCGGCCTCAAGAGGTTTGTCAGTATGAGAAAATGTTTGGGGACGCGTCTTCTGTAGCTCATATAACTTGGATTGCTGTTGATACTGTCCATGGTGATTTCCCATATTGATGACTTGGTTCATCATTTCCTGATGTTGTTGCTGACTTTGCTCATAAAGGCGGCACATTTGGGATAGTGCTGTTTCACTGTCTTGTTGACTTGACTGCCCCTGTGTGAAATTGTTGCTTGGTTGTGTGCCAAAATTTTCCTCTGGCGGAGTTGGCATGGAGCGCGTCCAAGGACGAGACATTTTTTCACTCTGGGGATATATTTGTAAAACTCATAAGAAAGGGAAAAGAGTCGCAAAATCAATAAATTCATAAAGACGGGGAAAAACTTAGAAGCTCCAGGATTTTTCAAGATAATAATCGGTTGCGCACGGAGAAGGACTACTCATTACATATCTTACACGCAAGCAGTAATTATACAATACATCACTCAGGATATGCATACATAATCCTGACATGTTATTTAGACTAGTGTACTTCTCCTAGTTCCTACATGATGCGCAAACAAGCTACTTCTCACAACCTATGTACATATAAACATATCGTACAAGTCGGTACATTGCATGGCGGCTAAGCGTGCTCGATCGGAGATGGTAAGGATTTCCCTTGGCCTGCCGAGGGTGAGGCCTTGAGGTGGGGACTCAACCTCCTCCTCGCTAATAGGCTCCAGACGTGAAGTGCTGCGCTGAGTTGATGGAGCTGGTGCCAAAGGTGGAGCGACACGAATAGGAGTAGGCGCAATAGGTGGTGCAGAACAAACTGGAGTGAGCGCAATGACTTGGTTGAACTCCTCGGTGGTAGGCAGGCGACGAGCAGTGGCGAGAGTAGTAGGTGCATAAGATGCTGAGGACGAGACGAAAGTCAGTGGCGGTGCGGTGTGCAGGAGCTCCCTCCTGTTGGCGGCACAGCCATGGATCGAGTCCATGCGAGGCAGCCACAAGGTCGTCCACCAGGTTGTCGATGGCTGCCTCCGAGCCCGTAGATACTCGATAAGGATCTCAAAGCCTCGCCTCGTTCTCCTCTGGGCAAGAGAACAGCGAGTGACAGTGTATGGCACGTGGCATGGGAGGTAGCGGTAACGACGAGTCTTCATCGAAGGAAGGACATCCCTGAGACGAGCTATCGCCTCACGGGCTGCCATCTGCATAGCATGCTTCTCCGTAGGCATGGGTCTCCCCAAGAACCGGAAGCGGCGTAACTCAACACGCCCTCCCTTTAATTGCACCGCTTTGGTGCATGGTCGACTGTCGTTGACCTTGTGCTTTGGTAGAGTGTGAAGATCGGGCGCATAGATGGCCCCATCACGACACGGACGATGAAGGAGAGAAGCTTGACGAACCCATCGGGCATGTTGGCGAACATCTATGACTCGCGATCGTTGCAAAGAATCTACAAAAGTAGGCAAAAATTCTGAGTGGTCGATCATAAATTTATGCCGACCGCCGATAATGACTACATTTGCAAAAATATGAATTAGCTCTATTATGCTAATAACCGATTAGCGATCGCACCTAGTGGCTTCATACAGTCAGCCTGGCTCTGGTACCAAGCTTGTCACGACCTGTTTTTCAATAAAATGCTTATTGAGAAACCGACCTTTTGAGTCCAGTATGAGGAAAATCCTCCTGACTGGTAGACAAAATCTTGATACAGTAAGCCAGTAGCATTAAGATATATTACAGGGTCGAGCTGGGGTGCTCAACAATTTATTACAAGCACGCCAATAATTATACATAATGGCGGATATGACACCAAGGTGTGGTGGCATACTACTGACTTCGAAATAAAAGTGGTGGTGGAATAACACGGTGGAGTGGATAATATGACTCCTAACCGGCAGCTCATCGGCGTCGAGGTGAGGCTCGATGAATTTATTTGGGTAGCGGAAGCGGATATAACATGTTGACCAAATCCAGGGTCGCACGAGACTGGATCGGGACTCCTCTAGGCGTCGGACTCGCTATTGAACTCTTCATCCATGAGATCGCCTTTCACAAGATTCCGCCAAATCAACAAGCTAGGTGAGTACTTTGAAAGTACTCGCAAGACAGTTCGGACATAAGATATAACAAATACATGCATGAATGTGTCATGAGCAATTAGTAATGCGCATTCAAAAGATGAACTTGCACGACATTATTTAGTAATAAGGAAGTCAGGCGGTAGTCCTCCCAAAATTCACAAAAATAACTGAAAACCGATCGGGTGTCTGAAGCGACGCCTCGAAGGGTGAACAAATAAATAAATCATGCCGCAGTCGGGCGTCTAAGCGACACCACATAAAGGGCTTACATTGAAATTAATAGGCATACGTGCCACAGTCGGACGTCGGAGCGACATCACAGAAAGGGCTTATATTGAAAGTAAATAATATGCGTGCCATAGTCGGACGTCTGAGCAACATTGCAGGAAAGGGCTTATATCCAAGGTAAAATAACGAGCGTGCCACAGTCGGACGTCTGAGAGACAACGCAGAAAGGGCTTATATCAAAGTAAATAACAAGTGTGCCACAGTCGGACGTCTGAGCGACATCACAGAAATGGCTTAAATTCATTATTCATATCTGTTAAACTTGCAAGAATAATGCTCATAGAAAAAATATTCAACACATGATAATAAACGGGTTAGTCCATCCATAGGAATAAACATTTAACCGGACTTAACACTCATGTGGTTCTCCGGAGTTTCTGTCACCGAGACTGACACTTGACAAGATAAGATGAACACATTACTTGGACATGGATAAGATGATTTCAAGGATTTTTGACTCTGCAGAGTTTGTACTAAATTACCCACGGCCAACGGATTTCCGTAGTCACGAAGGACTAGTTCCGTTTACGGTATTTCGGAAGGAACACATCTAACCAATACACACCCATCCCACCTCACGATGCCAGGAATCACCCTAGACAGCGTTCAAGAAAATTTTTGAGACGGGGAGATCACAATCTCGAATAGCATGGGATCAAATTTTTATACGCGCGCTCTAAGGGGTGCCCCCCTCTTGGTCCCAACCGGAAACACCCATGCCCCCTGACCGTATGATAGGCTTTAATCCTGGGCCATGGAACCCTCATCCCGGCCTCTCGATTTGGTGTGTATCAGGAAAGCGGTTTGCAACTTACTAAGTCATATCCTCATGGAAAACATGTGGTAGTACGGAAAGGGAAAATGGACGGAACTGGATCGATTCATGTTGACACTGGGTCAAATGGTGCGGCATAAGGCGGCATGCTACAACACTGCCATCTTACCCATTCTCATGCCATCTCATGGCCATGCAAACTCATATCCAACAACTTATGGATTTTCGAAACTCACTTGCCTCAACTTTGCATGTAATATAACCCTCATCGAGATGCTCATAAACATGCCATGGAACTACTTAATGCAAACATGCCAAAGACACTCATCATATCAAAAGTTCAAACATGCTTGCCTGGTTCGGAGTAGTCGGAGCCTAGCTCGGTGAAGTTCGTGGTTCCATCACCTCCTCCGGTATCTACGGTATACAGAAATACACGCACTATCGTAAATACCATGAGGTGCACAAAAATATTCCAAATATTTTTCAAATAAACTTGATAAAAAACTAGACAAAATTTTAAAGAGGACAGAAAAAGAATCAATCAAAAATCCTTTTCTGTTTAAAAGTTATAAGGGTTTTAATCCAGGGACCTTGTGTAATGAAACATAAACTTCTCAGGGGGCTGAACAGAAAAGACCAGAAAAACGTTTCAGACTGAAAGCGTATTTGCCCGAATACGTTTTCAGAAAACGGTTCGAAAAAAAAGAACAGAGAGGCTGACGGACGGGTCCCACCCGTCAGGTTTGAATTTTTAAACGGGGAAAACAGAGCTCGTCGGCGCCCGAGAGCTGTGGTGGTCGCCGGCGGCAAATCCACGGCGAGGCAGGGGGATCGGGCGCTACCTACGTGCTCAGCGTGACCTTCCGCGTCGGTGAGTGGTGGTGGTGGGCGCCGGCGAGCACTACGTCGACGGCGGCCACAGCTCCGCGACGACGGCTCGGGTGGAGTTGGATCTCGTCGGGGAGGGCTGCGAAGGTCAAATCAAATCTTGGGTTAGCTCACTGGATGCTCGAGGAGGTTACTGACGAGGTTTGGGCGTCGGGGATGGTCTCCCCGGAGTGGATCGAGATGGTGGCCGAGGCGGATCGGGGCGGCCGGAGTTGGGGGAGGAGACCTCCTCGAGGTCCTCCTAGTGGCCTGGCGGGGTGTTGGTGAGGTGCAGTGGTGGTGCGTGCTCGAGAACGAGCTCGGGGCTTCCTTTTATAGGCGATCCGAGGCGGTGGCCGTGAACGGAGATCTCCGGCGATGGTTACGGCGGCGCAGAGCTTGGTCGGGGAGTTTAGGGAGTTGGGCGTCAACGTGGAGTTCCACTGGTTCCGTTTAGGCGCTAAACAAGTTCGGATTAGGTGCTCTGGGTGGGTTCGACAGAACAGGGCGGCGCGGGCCCGTCGGCGGCAGAGGGCGCGCCCTGTGCTTGCCGAGCCACGACGACGGTGCTGCGGGGTGCGCTGGCGTGCGTGAGGCCACGCGGAGGGCAAGGGAGCGTTGGGCGGCGCAGAACGGCGTAGCGAGCCGGCGCTGGCTCCGTTGGACGCCACGGGTGGCTCTGCCACCGCAGAAGCTGCCAGCGTCGGCGATGCTCGCCGCCACCGACACCTGCACCCGTCCATGAGGGCGTGCGGTGCTCTGGCCAGGGAGGAGAGGCCGTGCGCAACGCGCCAGGGTGCACTGTTGATCGGTGACAACACTCTGATGAAAAACGACACTGAACTTCTCTGAAACTCTGAACTTTCTAAAACCCCGCGATAAAGATGCTACCAAGTGTTCGACGAAATGATTTTGGTATGTGGGAAATTTTCCTTGAGCTGATTTTTGGTGGGGTGTCCTCTCACTGCATCTAGGGGCTGCCTGAATTTTCGTAGAATTTTTGGAGAAGAGAAGATATGAAGTTCACCAAATTTGACAAATCTGGTCCAAACTTGCAGAGGTTAAATTTTGAAAATTTTGAAAAGAGGAAGATTGGATCTTGATGGATCTAGGTTGTGGGTGCTAAAGACTATCCAGAGGGGTTGGTTTGAGATCAAAACTCAAAGGGAATTAGGTACTTGCTTTGTAAATCATCTAGGCTCAAAATAATGGACAGAATTGTTTTGGGAGATAAAATAAATGAAATAAAATCCAAAAATGGGTTGGACTTGTTGGAACAGAAAGTTTAGATTGTTCCAAAGCGGGAGGAGGGGTTTTGGGAGGTTTTTACCACATGAGGCATGGTAAAACCATGGGTGGTTTCAAAATGAAAGAAGCCCCAAAACTCATAGGGTTTCTTTTTTTTAAAGAAAATAATTATAAAAAAAAATATTTGAGGAGGGAACAATCAGAATGAAGGTTCTCATTAACCAAACACCAGGGTTGAAGAAGATACAAAAATAAAATCCTTGCCAAAAAAAATTTGAGAGAGAAGTTTTTGGAAGAATTTAAATGACCCTCTTCAAAACCAACAAAGTTTTTGATGAAAACCAAAAAAAAAAATTTGAGTGTCACTGATGAGCATCACTTTGAAAGTATTTCCTTAGTTTTACCTCGACCCCCTTTAATAGTACGGTGCTTCCTATGACTCAAGAAAGAGAAAATGAAACTACAAAAAGAAAATCTTCACGATTCATAATCCTCGCATGAATATCGAAGTCTTCTAGGTCACACCAATTTCCTCACTTTCAAAGTCTTCAAGAAAACCAAAGTCTTCAACTGAAAACATTCATTTTTAGGGGCCGACTTTCATCGTAAATATCAAACTCCTCATAGTCTTATAGAACCTGTGTACACTCACAAGCACATTAGTCCCTTAACATATAAGTCTTCAATACACCAAAATCAGTAAGGGGCACTAGATGCACTAACAATCTCCCCCCTTTTGGTGATTGATGACAAATAGGTTAAGTTTTCAACGGGGATAAACATATGAAGTGTAAATACTTATATATTAAGGAATTTGATTGCAAGATATAGAATAACTCCCCCTGAAGATGTGCATATTTGAAGAATTTTCTTTGGATAGCAAATGCACATTGTAGAGTAAAATCATGGCGATCTCCCCCTATATCTTGTAATTAATACATGCATTTAACATATGATATGAAGAATTTGAAATGCATGATGAAATATGGGCTCTGACGAATTTAGCATGCGTGCATTAAGGTACTTGAGGAAATAAGCATGCAAGAAGCAGTTCAAAAAGAGTCAGAGCACCATAGGACTTAAGTTTACAACTCATCAGAGCAAACACCTTAGAAGAGCAAGAGTTGTAACTTATAGAAAAATACGCCCATATATAAGAGACTCGCTTGAAGACTAACACAAATTTCTCCCCCTTTGTCATTGAATGGCCAAAAGGGACGAAAAATGAGGACTAACGCCCCTGAAGAATATCATCATGATGTCGATGGAGGAGCACCGGCATTGTTGGGGTCGTCAGTTGGAGTAGGGCCTGCCGCAGTGTCGTTCAAGTCTTCAGCTTCATCCGTCTCGCGTGATGAAGAATATGATCTGGCGACCAGCTGAGGAACTTTGACCTTCTTGAATTCTTCAAAGGTGGCTGAGACCAGTCAAAGTCCTGTTGGAAGCCCATCTCCTTGAGATCTTCATCACCGTAGGGGTGAGACAATATGGCCCAAGTGCAACCAAAAACTTCATGCAAGTAGCAGTGGTTCTTCTTCACCGTATTTTGCGTGATAGTCATGTTTTGAAGAATTACGCCAAACTGACGCTTGACCCACCTTTGATTTTGATCAACTTTTTGATGAAGACAGAGGAGAAGTTCACGATCAGTCATCACACGCGGAGCCGTGGCTTAAGAATTTTGCTTTGAAGCTTTTGCGGCAGAATCTTGTGTTGCAGAGTCATCATTAGTGGAATAGATGCAGCTTTGCAAAACTGTCCATCCAATGGACGTGCCTTCATCAATAACAACAGCCTTTCCCTTCTCATCAGCTGAGGAAATAGTCCTTTTGAGGACATCAATTGGTGGCAAATAGCTGAGATGATTTTGAATGTCAGCCTGATAATGAATTGAAGACCTTGATCTGATGAATCTCATAATCCAGGGAGCATAAGGCTTCAACTCAAAAGGTGACAGAGAAGCATTGGCCAAAGTCCTCATAAAGAAATCGTGGTATTTGATAGGAATACCATGTATGATATTGAACAACAGATTATTCATGATGCCAACAACATCTTCTTCATCAGAGTTGTGGCCCTTGATTGTACTAAGGGTTTTGGTCAGAATGCGATACATTGTCTTTGGCACATAGAGAAATTCCTTGATGAGGAATGTGGTCCTTGGAGCTTGGCCAGGCTTCAATGGCTTCATCAACACTTGCATCAAGTGATTTGAAAGTTCAGGTTCCTCATAAATGAGTCTTGCGCCTTCAACCGGAGGACTGACTGGGACGGCGTGAAGCAATTCAGAGGCGGGAGCTTTGTAATGTGTGTTCTCAGTCATCTAGTCTAGCACCCATGAATTTACATCTTCTACATTGCCAGTGAGGTGCAGTGTGGCGTAGAATTGAAGAATGAGTTCTCCATTCCTGTCACAGATGTCAGTGAAGAGGTTTAACAGCCCAACGTCATGAAGAACACTTGGGACTGGTTGGAATCAAGGAAGTGATTCCATATCCATGTGAGGAATTTGAAGATGCGCAAATACCTTCTCCTTATCAAATAGCAGTGAAGAATACAAGTTCATCTAACTGGCTGTCCAGAAGCGCTTGAGTCGAAGTCTTGCTGAGTCATATGGATTAAAATCCATGAATAAATGATGCTCAGCGAAGAAATCATCAGCCTTAAGTTTCTGCTTCTTGGTATGAGGATTTTGTGGCTTGGGCTGAAGATTTAGAGTTGAAGGCTTCATAGCCTCTTGGCGCACATCTTCTGGAGCCACAGACTAAGGAATTTCAGCGGCAGATTCATCAGCAGCAGTCTTGGTCACCATTTCTTCAGCTGCAGTAGTTGTAACTTCTTCTAGAATAGAATGAAGTGAGGTTTGACGTTCTTCAGATCTCGTATGAATTTCTTCAAATTGAACGGGGGACTAAGGAATTTGATGCAAAGGAGTGGTCAATGGTGAATTGGTATGGTGTCTCTCCCAACAATGATCATTCAGAACAGGTGTAGTAGACCCAATGTCCACATCCTCATCTTCTTCATCTAATTCTTCAACATCTGCCTCTTCAGCTGTGAACTGAGGCATGGGCGATGATACCAAAGGGGTTGATGGGATATCATCCACTTCAATATCTTCATCCAACTGCTCTGAAGAAGCAGCAGAATGATTCTCTTCATCTGTGTCATCGGGTATGACATATTCCTCACCAAAGGGAACAAGTTCCTTTGATGGCATGCTTGAGATGGGAACAACATCAATAGGATTTGTGAAGGAACTCATCAAATTCATAACTTTTTTGGAAGCTAAAGACTCTGCAGTTGCTGATGCTTTCCTTTTCTTTACAGCTTCCTTCTCTGCAGCTTTAGTTTTCTTCTCCTCTGATGCAGAAGGAAGGGTGACTTTCTTCACCATTGTGGATTTTGCAGGAGGAGCTGATAAAATTGGTACAATTTCTTCAGGCACAACTGATGCAGTTGCCCTGCCTTGTTCAGTTTCCTCAGGCATAGCAGCAGATGCTTCAACTAGCCTGGGTTGTTCTTCAGGCGCAACATTGGAGGTTGCCCTGGCAGTTTCTTCAAGAGCTGGAATTTCTTCAGCAGCCCTGGTACATTCAGTTTCTTCAACAGTCTGATTGTCATCAGCTGTGCTAGCATTCTCTTTAGTAGGCTGAGCAGATGTTTCAGCCTGAGGAATTTCTTGTTGCGATGTAGCTGCAACATTTGGTTTGAACCCCTTTGCCGTTTTGACAAATCTGACTTTGGCACCTAGCCAATCTGCCTGATAAGCGTCAAATTCATCACTGAGAGCTTTGATTTCCTTTTGCATATTCACAAGTTCATCAGGAGTCATGTTCACAACATTATTCTTCAAAAAACTCTCCTTCTTGTAATGAGTTTTCTTAACTTGTCTAGCCTTTTCAAACTTCCACTTTTCTTCATTTATGAAGGTCGTCAACATATGAATTTGGCCAGGCGTGAGGTTTAATTCAGGCAGAGGATTGTTGGGATCCTTGTGCCATAGGTCAATGAAATCAAGGATCTTCTTCGGATCCAATAAGAGAGGCAAAACGCAGCCTTTGGCTCTAGCGGCCCTTTGTTGCCTGTCTCTGATGATCTCAGCAAGTTCTTCATCATCAGCTTCATCGTCATCAGACGGAACATGGAAGGCAACTTGTTTCTTGTGAGGACTTGGCCTCGAGCCACGTCCAGCATCAGCCTTTTTCATCAACAGAGTTGGGCCTATTGAGGACTGTGGAGGAGCTGAAGAACTTGCAGAGGCTCCTGAAGCAATTGAGACTCCTGTGGTTCGTTGGCACGTGGCTAGATGCACATGTGCTGAGGAATTTTCAGTGGCAGTTGAGGGTTTTGTGGCAACAGAGGGAATTGTAGCTGCCCGTGAAGAGGTTGCCTAAGGAATTGGCCATGAGGACTTCGAAGAACTTGACCATGAGGGCATTGTTGTTGAGGAACTTGGGTTTACAGTTGATTTCTTCGGCAAAGCCTTCTTAGGCTTGCTAGCAGAGGCCTCAGCAGCAGCAGCAGAATCTTCGTTAAATTTCTTCACTGCTTCCTTTGCCATTTTAGCCAACTTGGCTTGGCGCTCGGCCCATTCCTTGGGAAAATCCTCACCTCGCGGGATGCTTGAGGAATCAGCTTCATGGCCAGGAGCCAATGGAGTTCTTGGGCATGGAGGTTGTACATCGAATTTCTTCATGTACTTTGGAGTAACATGTCGATACTCCCTCCATTCTCTTGCCCATCTCCTCTCAATCCTCTGAATGCGCACTTTGCGCTGATTTTTGTTCTCCTTGCCATGCTTCGCTTCATCAGGTGTGCAGTATTCATCATAGATGTCTTCAGGGATTTCAAACGTTGTATTTGTTTATGGCCTCTTTCCTCCCTTCTGAGGTATTTTACCATCAGCCATTTTCTTCACTTAAGGATTTTGAACAATTGATGTTTCTGAAGAAGTATGCAATTTATCTTCAAGGAACGCCGCAAATGAATTAAGTTGATGAGAACCTAGTTATTCAGTAGCAGACATTTTGTACCCGTGAACAGAGTATAGGTGCGAAGAATTTGGAGAGATCATATGCGTTCTCAGAAAATTTTCAAAAGAATCAAGTTTGAGGAATTTGACCATGGGTGTCTTGAGCAATTTCACTAAGCGTTCTTGACTTAGGTTCCACAGTTGTATAGATTTGAAAATACACACAATTCAGGAATCTTGAGTAAAAACGTAGCTTAGAGAAACAAATCAAGAACAGATGCAGTTGGGTGTTTAAGGGTGCGGAAGTTGAAGAGTAAACACCTTTTGAAGATTTTGTGGAATCATCAGAATCAATATAGGGCAGTAAAATCAGATTTCATTTACCCTGGACGAAGAACTCGATGAGCTAGGAGTAGTAGTGGAGAAGCTCATCCGTTCAGATCTCCCACACCCTAACTTGGCGGTGAGACACAGCTACGGCGGCAGTGGAGTGAAGATTACCGCGACCGGCGTGAGTACGACAGCGATGAGGTCGAGGCAGCTAAGCTCTTCCTCACCGGTGACGATGGAGAGTAGCGGCGGAGCTAGGTCAGAGAGCTCGAGTGAGGGGAGTGAGATTGAGCACAGTAAATGAGGTCTGAGGAGGGCGAGGGGTATTTATAGCCGAGGTGAAAAATTGTCCGTCTGAAGAAATTGGACGAACGTGCCCCTGACCCTTGCCATCCTAGCGACATGTGTCACCCACATATAGAGAGGTGGAGATCGTGGTAGGTCATGGGTGAATAGTTTAATCTTATCGCGGGATGGGGAACGGTTTGAGCGGTAACAGCCGAAAATTTAGATATGAAAATTTTAACATTTCGTTCGCAAATTTTTTAGCTGAAAGGACACAGTGAAGATTTTGAATGGGTTTCAAATAGAACACACATGAAGAATTTGTGAACAGACTGGGTTGAGTTTAGCATAGAGGGGGAACGGGTCAGATCACATTCACTTAGACGAAAAAAAACAACTTGAAGAATTAGCAATAAGTGAATGCTCTTGAGGACATGAAAACTCAAATATATATATATATATATAGTCAATGAAGAACAGCAAGCGAAAAGATGAAGACTTTGCAAAGCTGAAGAATTTGAATATTGAGGAATTTGAAAATTTGAAGAATTTGCAAAATGAAGAAAAACTCAAATTTGAAGATTCTCAACTTTGGTTGGTGGCATGACCCAACATATAATAATGATGATTTTAGACGCCGCGTACAATTGTTGTAGGACTCTGAGAATCAAATTCTTCATTAATTTTGTCGGTGTACTAGAGTAGGGGTACCCTTAGTATCCCGAACTCATGCACGGGCAGTTGCAGCACCCCGCGGCAAGGCTTGCCTGGTCACCGCCAAGATCCTCCGTGGTTCCTTTGGAGCCATTCAAGAACAAAGTATTTAACCAAGAAGACAAGGCCCCGGCAAGAGGAGCTTGCCGGAAGGCCACTCAAGGCACGCAGAAGACAAGACACACGGCAAGAGGAGCTTGTCAGGAAGGCTCGGAGAGCGACAAGCCTCCAGATGCGACAAAAAGGATTCAGCCGCGGCAAGGCACTTGCTGCGGCAGGCAACCTCTCTTCATCTCCGCTCCAGCTCATCCACCAACGTGTCGCCATGGGACCATTCCTGGCGCGCGTGTCAAGAGGCTGTGCAGCCAGCGGAGAGCAGCGGTAAGCGGCGCTGACAAGATAGCCATCGTGGGCTAACGGTGGCACTCGACGGTCCCTGTTGCACTATTTAGGCGACAGGGACGGGCATTTAATGCTTTTGTCCCTTGCCGTCAGGGTTAGGTAGAGTACACTATACACTGTACAAGTAGGTGTACCAACTACTATTTTTCCATTTGTACCCTCATCTACGTTTCCACCTATCGGAGACCCCTTGAGCATATAAAAGGAGGCCCACGCGGAACGTAGAGGGGGTTCGGTTTGGTTCGGTTCGGTTCGGTTCGATTCCGACGTAACCAGAGAACACTCACGCTAGGTCTTGTAGCTCTCATCGCTCCTTAGCAAGAACACAATACAATTAGACAAGAGCCCGTTGCAACTGCTCGTAAGCCGGGCCGATCCGCTTCGCGCGATCTCTCCGCCCTCCGAACTGTGCGACCGTCCGGCCGGGTCCCATAGGTGTTCGTGGTCCATCAAAATTTCTCCCGACATTGTGCAGGTAACTTTGGCGCAGCAAAATTTCCCTTGGGCTCGCTTTTCTTCTCGATTCTATTCTTTGGATATTTTCTGACTTTTCAATCATTCACGGCTGCAGCCGGCGGAGACCGAGGTCGCTGGGCGAGGAGGACGCTACGCATCAACACGGGCCGCCACCGCGGAGAAGAAGCCGCGCCGACGAGCCCGCCGCTAAGAGGCCATCGAGGCTGCCGCCGCGTAAGCCGGCGGGGTTCCGCGGTCGACCGATGGCCCTCCGAGGCCGCCAGAGCGCCAAAGTGCCACATCGACCGGGCCGATCCTCCGCTGTCATAGCCGCTCAAGAGCCCCAGCCCGCCGCTTACTAAGGCCGGGCGACGCATCTTTCACTGCCCCATGGGAGCCGGCTCAGAGCGTCAAGGAGAAACTCATGAAGAGCTGCTCGCCTCTCGCTGGGCTGACGCTGTGGACGCGCCACAGCAAGCAGCGGCGGTTCGAGAGGAGCAATGCTGAAGAAGTTGTTGTCGCCTACCGCGTCCGACAAGCCGCTGGAGTCCCGTGAAGCACTTGTCGCGAGGGCGGAGCAGACATGGAGAACACGCGTAAGAGCCCGGCGCCAAATCAAGAAACTGCTGTGATTGGCCAATAACGAGGATGGAGCACCTCCACAAGGCCTCGCTGCTTCCAACTTCTTGATCTCTTCCGCGATGAATTTGGCGCCCACCGCCTGTTTCCCGACTTCGTCGATTGGTCTCGGTCACAGCGCCGAGTTTTCAGCGCTTTCCGATAGCCGCCCGCGCCGGGCGACAGAAACACGGGAGCCTGTCTGGTTTGTCGACGTAGAAATGACAGCCAGAGCGCCTTCCAGATTGCCATCGCCGCCTGGCGCTCATCATCACCAACAGGCTAGCAGTCATCGCTCCGCCGGGCGCCGAGCCCGACCATGGAGCTGACGCCGTCGCCGCCTGCAGCGCGTCGGGCTCGGCCACCGCGAGGATCGGGCGGCCGTTCGTGTCGCCGCCAGAGCTCGCCAGACCGCCAGCGCCCGGGCAGCCGTGGCCGGCAGGTTTGCCGCCGCTTCTTCCACGGAGGCTTCGTCGCTGTTCCTCCGCCGGCACCGGAATTATCGCCAGAGGATTCGGATGAGTTGCCAAGCAAATATCCAAAGACAGAATCGTAAGAAGAAACGAGCCCATGGAAATTTTCGCCAAGCAAGAGGATTACCCGCAATGGGATGTGCGCCATGGTCTCGACTAATCGAGGATCATCGGTGTTGAAAACCTCGTTATAGTCTTCTCAGCCGGAGAACGCCTGTCGAAGATCTTCTTGGGCGGCGACGGGCGCATAGAATTCGGGCTGTCGCTTCCGATGCCAGCCAGCCTGTTAAACCAACCGACATCAATGGAGGCCTCCATGCACACCTGTCACAGTGAGAAAACCGGGGCCGCGGCCGGGCCGCTGCGTCGTCCGCAGCACAGACCGCTTTCAGCAGCCACGGTACACCATTTACCACCGGGCGAGCCTTCGACGCCGGGTCACGCCCCGAAAGAGTTCAATGAAGAACAGATTGTTGATGATAACAAAATTGAAGAACATACATTAACATTGAAGCTACCTTCTTCTTCATCGAGCGAGCCGAGAACTGCCGCCCGCAGCGCACGAGGCGAGAGGGTTTCACCGCCAGGTTTCAAGGGTGGTTCTGACTACCAAGAATAGAAGTCTGCTGGCAATTGTTGTCACAGAAGGGGTCACAAGGCGTCACAGCAGCTCATTAAGCCTGAGTCTTCGCCCAGACGCCATGAGGCCGGGCGGCAGTCGCCGGATGGGGCGATGCCGCTGGTCGCCGACTGCCCGCCCGCGCTCTTCATCGGGCGGTCTTCGCCGCGGCTTGCCGCCGCCGCATCTCGCCCTCCATGGTGGCCCGGCGCCAATGTGCAGCACTGTCGCCGCCTTCCACTGGTGGCACGCGCGCATCCGTCGCGTGAGAAACACAGGCTGCCGGGCGATCGACGCCTGCCGTCATCAAGACGACGCCGCCCACGCTGCCGAACGCATCCCATGAGAACGCACAACCGCACGGATGTCGAGCCAGACCGTTGCACACCGAGCCCACCGCGTTCCAGTCCACTGCGCCCGTCGGCGCTGAACAGTTTGTTATCGCGACCACCCGCCACTGCCACCGAGGCTGGCCTGAGCACCATGCTTTTGGTTTCACTTTCTCCCCGCCAGTGAGCGATGCGGCGGGCGAGGAATTGCGCCCAATCATGCTTGCTGAGTTCGCAATCGAGGCCAGACCGGGAACAACATCTTTCACCCATCAGCCAGCGCCCATCAGCGCCGCCAAGACCGTCGTTTGCGCTGGCCGCGCCTCACTGGCCTGATCCCATTTGTTGCGATTCTCCTCCAGAGCGTTTCTGTCGATCCCCGAGATCCACAATCCCTCCGGCGGCCCTCTCCGGCATGACAGCGATGAAGCGGCCTGCGGATCAGCCCGCGCCGCGTGCAACCGCCGATGAAACAGACCGCACTGGGGTGAACAGCGATGCCGGCCCAGATATCAGAAGAACTGCAGTGCTGCAGCTCAACAGTGCCACCAGCTGGGTTCGGCCGGGCCGGAGCACCGCCGACAAAGACGGTCGGACTGCAGGTAGCCCCTCCCGCCTCTGTCGGCTGGCCCGCCCCAGGCTCATAGCCCGCCGCCGACCATTGTCACTTTTTCTCTTTAAAACAGCTGAGCGAGAGGCGGTGGATCGACGCCATGGCGCCGGAGTAGCATGAGCTGTTCTTCGCTAGCGTAGTCGGCGGTGGTTTTGAGAGACAGAATGGCCAGGTAGCACTGCCCCGCCTCAGCAGAGGGGCGATCGCCCGCCCACAGCGTCCCCACACCACCCGATGACCATCGCCGACAGTGTCGTCAGACGGTCCGCAGCAGCCACGGCGCGATGCCCAGACCCGCAGCACCGCCCACCAGCCGGTCGCAGTGGCCCAGCACCGGGCCTCGTCGCGGCTGGCAGTTACCCCAGTGTCCCACGCATCTCGACGGCAGCGCCTGCCCCGGTTCACGCCAACATCCTCCGCGGTTCCCCTGGGAGTCGCTCAAGAACCAGCATTTAACCAAGACAGGTCTCGGAAGAGAGCCGGAAGTCACTGCCAGATTCCCGCCAGACCGGAAGCGTCGAGCCACGCCTCCGCACGGGTGACCAGGCCGCGCACAAGCACCTGGTGAAACCTCTTTCATCTCGGCCCACCACCACGCAGTCGCCACGTGGTTTATTTTCTCCGCGCACAGAACAGAGTTGTAGCTACGGGAGCAGAGAGTGGCGCCAGTTAAAGAGTCAGAGACCTGGTGATGTCGACGGTTCTACCGCCAGGGCGACAGTGACGGATGACAAAGCATTCGTCGTATTATTCGCATATCGTACAGCAGCACCAACCGGTCATTTTCCATTTGCAATTTCATCTACGCCTGCCCATAATCCCTGAGCATATAAAAGAGGCCCACGCGAACGAGACGGGGTTCGGTTCGGTTCGGTTCGAGCCAGCCGATCTCATCGCATCAGAGAATTACGCTGTTCAGATTATCGCCGTTAAGAACATGCACCAGATATCTTCGAGCCTCGGGTTGAACTGCCTGCAGCCACGATCCGCCCGCGATCTCCGCCCCTCCGAACCGTGCGACTCGTCCGCCGGGCGCCAAAGATGTCGGGAGGTTGATCGACCCACGAACACCTATGGACGAAGGACTGAGTCCATTTTGGTTCGGAGGGGGCTAGAGATCGCATCAAGAGCTTAGATCGAGGCTAAGCACATCAGCAGTTTTCCAGCTTCGAGCTCTCCGAGAGATAATACTCCTACCGCTGCTTGTCTAATTGTATTGTGTTCAGCTATACGCGAGACAAGACCTAGCGT
This sequence comes from Aegilops bicornis, assembly GCA_021605145.1. Classification (NCBI taxonomy): domain Eukaryota; kingdom Viridiplantae; phylum Streptophyta; class Magnoliopsida; order Poales; family Poaceae; genus Aegilops; species Aegilops bicornis. The sequence continues at coordinate 275,702,853 of CM038673.1, forward strand.
GAGTGTTCTCTCAAGGCTTGGAATCGAATGGGAACCTAATCAACCGAACCCCTCTTCGTTGCGCCAGGCCTTTTACATGTGCTCAAGGGTTCCATGTGGCAACGTAGATGAGGGCACAAATGGAAAATAGTAGTTGGTACACCTACTTGTACAAAGGTATGTACTTACCCAACTCCCGACGGCAAGGACAAAGTATTAATGCCCGCTCCCCGCCGCCAAACAAAGGCAACAGTGGACTGCCGGGAGCGCCACTGCTCGCCATTTATGGTGCTTGTCGGGCCGCTATCGCTGCTCCCGCCGCTGCACAGCCTTCTGACACGCCGCATGGAATGGGTCCCATGGCGGCACGCTGGTGAATGAGCCGAGCGAGATGAAGAGAGGTTACCGCCATGCAAGTGCCTTGCCGCTGCTGAATCCTTGCTCACGCCCGAGGCTTGTCGCCTTCTCGAGCCTTCCCGATGCTCCTCTTGCCGGGTCTTACCTTCATGTGACTTGAGTATTCCGCAAGCTCCTTGCCGGGCCTTTGTCTTCTGGTTAACAAATATTTTGTTCTGAATGGCTCAAAGGAACCACGGAGGATTCAGGGCGCATCAGGCAGTTTCGCTGCTGGTGTTGCAATCGCCTGCACGAAGTTCGGGATACTAGGGTACCCCTTTACCTAGTACATCGGCTGTGAGCTCCTTGCTCACACACACGCTAAGCCGAGCGCTGTTGCCGTGCCCAAACAAGGCACGTCACACGCCGCCTTGATCACGCTGCACTTGTGCCTGACTCATTTCGACGCTCCCCACTTAACAAAGACGTTTAACGTGGCGCCGTAAGAGATAGTGGGGGGGTTTTTATTAGGAAAAGCGAACGTCCGCCTCTCCCTCCTTATAAACAGGGAAACAGGGCAGGTCGTCTACTTCGCCATTGCTGTCTTGTCTCGAAAACCACCGCCGCCTCCCCTTCTTTCTCTAGTGCGAAGAGAGCAGCGCCCGCCTTTTCGCCACGGGCCATCAACGCCGCCGGTCTCCTCCACCGCCTCCGCCATGGCTCCGAAGTCGACAAGGGAAGGGTGGAAGTCGCCGAGGCGCAGCGACTCGCGGCGCTGCGAAAGGAGCGGGCCATCTTCTCCCCCCATCTCGACGCAAATGAGCTGAGGGAGGGCTACTACCTCTTCTGGTCGACGGAGACGCATGCGCAAACGCGCACGAAGGTACTCCCCGCCACCGCTTCGGAACTAGCCCCAACTGGGTACCCTTTCTTTGCGCTTTTCTTCTATTGCGGGCTCTGCCCGCCCTTTTATGAATTCTTCTCACATATCATGAACACCCACGGCTTCGCCTCCTTGATTTCACCCCCAATGCTGTCTCCCCGGATTATGGCAGTTTTCGACACCTTTACGAAAAACTTTGTCGGATCCACTCCAAACGTAGCCCTCTTCCGCCACTTCTTCATGCCCCGCTGGAGAGAGGGAGCCGCTTGGAGGGATTGCTTGGATCTCCGTGATCGGCAAGAAAGAAGCTTATCCGAAGGAGAGCTCCGTGAGCAAATGGGAGGAGTGGAGAGCCAATTGGTGTTGGATCGTTGAGGAGAACCCGCAGTTCTTCGATCGCTTCGCCTAAACCCCAATAGTGCGCGTGCAACGATTGGAGCAACTTGGCGCGAAGATGCTAGGTTGAAGATTGCTGTGACCCGGATCTTGGCGCCTGTGCTTGCCGGACTCACTATAGGCGCAGCTTGGCGCAGATTTTCGCTGCCGCATCACTCCCTTGCAGGAGAGGAGGAGACCCGCTTGGGAGTTCCAAAAACGCATAGCCGGACATCATGAGGCTCGCGCCGGCCTTAACTGGAATTTCACTGCCTTGGAGTTGGATGCGATGCTGCTAGAGCTGTTCAAGCATGACCCCGATCACCCCGAGTGGTTTAGGTTGCCGAGGGGTCGTCCCATTGTGCAAACAATTCCGCGCTCGACCACATCCGCTCCATGATGCCGCGCAGCGATTCTCATGGGATCGCTCCAACTCGGCAAGAGCTCGTGGACGACGCCGCGGCGGCAATTCTTCGACAGCTTGGAAGAAATGCCGATCCGCCCGAAAGCGCGTAAAAGCTCACCCGCGACACCACCGACGACGGATGCGCGCATTGCCACCAAGCCGAGGAGGCGGCAGAATGCTGTCACCGTGGCGCTTTCGGGCACACACCGTGGAGGAGGCAGATGGTACAGAGGCGGCAAGCCTTGCCGAGCGAAGGAGTTCGCCCGGTGACTAAGAGCTTGTCAATCCGAGGTCGAAATCGAGCGAACCAGCCGAGGGCGCTTCTTCCCCACCATCCAGCAGCTTGCCGAACGGAGCTCTGGCTCGCTTAAAGAGGCGCTCTGCAAGGCCAGTGAGACTGTGACGGGCGGCAGACGGGCCATCAGGCCGTTAGCGCCGCTACGACGCGCTTTCATCAAGGCAAGCAATGTTGCGCTGAGCACCCCACACCGCTGGCGACAACTAGGGCGGATCCTCCTGTGCCACCGCCGACACCTCCGCCAAGCGGTCAAGAGAGCCCACTCTCCGCTTCGTCCGCACGGGAGGCGAGCCGGAGTTTGATCTCTCCAAGGCCAGCTCCGATGAGGAAGAAGAAGAGTAAGCTTCAATATTGTGTTTGTATTTCTTCAATTTTGTTGCTTCATCTTGAATCTGATTTGGTTTCTTCTGAACTCTTTTCCTTTTCGAAGGGACGCCTTCGCCCGTAGAGCGCCGAAGAGAGAGCCTAAGACCCCAAAGTGGTCGCTATTGAGGACGCATCCACCCGTGGCAACAGGAGGCGCTGCAGAGACCCCCTTGTCGGGCCCGGCAACCTTCCTCAAAGCAGCCCCAAAGACAGCCCCGTGAGTAAGTATGCGGTTTTCTCATCGTTAGGTGTGCATGGGTGCTCCTTCATTGATATCTCGATTTGTTGGTTTGTGTAGGAGCAGAGCAGCCATCAGAGGGCCCGTAAGCCTCTCAAATTCTATCTGCCCGACTACGCCGCCAAGGGAGGATTCTCCCGGCAAGGAGCGTCCCCCGTAAAGGAGCCTTCTCCGGAAGGGAACCTTCTCCGACGAGGAGTTTTCTCCCAAGAAGGCAGCTCTCCGGCAAGGGGACGGCACCAGCGATCCCTTGGCGGCGGAGACCATGATCAAGAGCCCCGGCAGTAACCTTCTTGCTGAGTACTTCCCTTTGTGTTTTTCTTCTTCTGATTCTATCTTTGGATATTTGCTTGACTTTCTTCATCCGTCCGCCACAGAGCCAAAGGAGACCGAGGTCGCCGGCGAGGAGGACACGCTGCAACACCGACGGGCCATTGTGGGAGAAGAAGTCAAGGCCGACGAGCTCGCCGGGCGAAGAGGCCACCGAGGTTGCCGCCGCAGGAGCTGGCGAGGGGTCTGGCGATCTCACTGACGGCCCTGAGGCCGCAGGAGCGCCAGGCGCTACACCGACCGCCGATCCCTCCGCCGCTGCCGCAGCGTCAAGCTCCGAAGAGCCCCAGCCCGGCGCTTACTTGAAGGCCGGGCGACGGGCGTCTTCATCAAGCTCCACCGGCGCCGAGCTCTAGGGCGCCCGGGTCGAAGGAGAGACCTTGACGGAGAGCTGCTCGCCTCCGCTGGCCGACGCTGGTGGACGCGCCAAGCAGCAAAGGCGCGAAGTTCGAGGAGGAGCAGCTAAAGAAGCTTGTCGCTTACCGCGCCCGACAAGCCAAGTTGGAGTCCCGGGAAGCACTTGTCGCGAGGGCGGGAGCAGACATGGAGAAGCGCGCAGAAGAGCTCCGGGGCGCCAACCAAGAAACTCTCCGGAACATAGCAGAAGAAAGGGAGCGACTTGCTGAAGAGCGCACAGCCTTCATCCTTGAGAAGGCTGAGGTCGAGGAGCAGCAAAGGCAAGTTGGCGCAGCGGAAGATCAATCTTGACAGCTATGAGGAAGAGCCTGTCACGCGCGAGGAGTCACTTGGCGGGGCTCTTAAGGAAGTGAAGGATGCTGCCGCAGCCGCCGAGGCCGCCAAGAAAGAGTTGGAGACGAAGGTGACGATCTCGAGGCCAGTCTCGGAAAGAGCGGCGAAGAGCTTGCTGCGCCAAGCACGAGCGCGAGAAGGACGCTTACACTCTTGGCGAAGCTGCAGGGCCGTCTCGCCGATAGGAGCAAGGAGCTCGATGCCGCCAAGGATTCCAAGGCAGATCTTGAGTGAAGCTGACCACCACGATGCTGATACCTGGACGGCGCCAAGGAGCGGGAGGTGGGCCTGTTGGAGAATATCAAGGCCAACGAGGAGCTGCTGGCGAATGCTGTTGCCACCCAGAGCGCCTTGAGGGAGAGTGTGGAGCACTGGACCGAAGGTCTCGTGGATACTGCCGTCGCCATCCACAACGAGCTGATGGAGCTAGGGATGGTGGATCTTGGATACTCCTCCGACGAACACCTCCAACCCAGCGCCAAGCTTAGCTTATTCTTCAAGGGCGTGGTGACGGGTCTCCAGCGACTCCGGGAAGAGATCCCAAAGCAGTTGGCTGAGGAATCGCGCCAGATCTGTGCAGGAGCCCTCCAGAAGGTGTTGATGAACGTGGCCTTCATCAATCCAGGCCTCAACCTCAATGGCGTCCTTAGATCCTTGCCGCCAGATGCCGATGTGGAGGCGCTCAAAGCCCTTGTCGCACCCATTGTGGACAAGGTGGGCAAGATCAAGCGGGTTGATGGCGACCGTGTAGACTAGGCCGCCAATTTTATCTTTCCCTTGTCGCTGCTGATCATGTTTAGAACAATTTATTAGACCTGCGACAAGCTATTTTGTAATATGACTCTATCTTAGGCGATGATTGCAATGTTATTCCTTTACTTGATTCCTTCCTTTGTAGGTTTTTGCCCTCACGCTTAGGGAACTTGTCGGTGCAGGCACCTTTGTCATGAAAGCATCGAAAAGTGAACGTCAAGAGCTCATCGGGCGGTGCCGCCTCCGACAAGCAACCTTGTCGCGACTAGCTGCAGCTCACTTAAGTTGTTGAGCGGACTCGAAACAAAGTAAGGGCGCGAGTAGCTGCGAAGTTGGTTCCTCCGCCGCATTGTGTTTTCCATACAAAGTACTATCGCTCGAGGAAGATAACTTAAAAATTTAAGAACTGATTGCTCAAACTTGGGCAACTTAGCTTTTCTGTCGTTTGCTTCCCGATAAGGCGAAACTTCCTCGAGCAACGCTTGGTCCATAGTATTATCAGCCATTCAAGAACAAAGTATTTAACCAAGAAGACAAGGCCCCGGCAAGAGGAGCTTGCCGGGAAGGCCACTCAAGGCACGCAGAAGACAAGACCCCGGCAAGAGGAGCTTGCCGGGAAGGCTCGAGAGCGACAAGCCTCCGGACGCGACAGGATTCAGCCGCGGCAAGGCACTTGCCGCGGCAGTAACCTCTTCATCTCCGCTCCAGCTCATCCACCAACGTGTCGCCATGGGGACCATTCCATGCGCAGGTCAAGAGGCTATGCAGCCAGCGGGGAGCAGCGATAAGCGGACTGACAAGCTTGCCATCGTGGGCGAACGGTGGCGCTCCCGACGGTCCCATTGCAGATTGTTTAGGGCGACAGGACGGGCATTTAATGCTTTTTCTCCCTGCCGTCGTGGTTAGGTAGAGTACATCGTAATCGCACAAGTAGGTGTACCAACTACTATTTTTCCATTTGTACCCTCATCTACGTTGCCACCTGTCGGAGACCCCTTGAGAATATAAAAGGAGGCCCACGCGCAACGTAGAGGGGGTTCGGTTCGGTTCGGTTCGGTTCGGTTCGATTCCAACGTAACCAGAGAACACTCACGCTAGGTCTTGTAGCTATCATCGCTCCTTAGCAAGAACACAATACAATTAGACAAGCAGCAGTAGGAGTATTATCTCTCCGGAGAGCTCAGAAGCTAGGTAAACTGCTTGTGTGCTTCGCCTCGATCCGCTCTTCGTGCGATCTCCGCCCCCCTCCGAACCACGGTGTACTAGAGTAGGGGTACCCTTAGTATCCCGAACTCGTGCACGGGCAGTGGCAGCACTTCGCGGCAAGGCTTGCCTGGTCACCGCCAAGATCCTCCGTGGTTCCTTTGGAGCCATTCAAGAACAAAGTATTTAACCAAGAAGAAAAGGCCCCGGCAAGAGGAGCTTGCCGGGAAGGCCACTCAAGGCACGCAGAAGACACGACCCGGCAAGAGGAGCTTGCCGGAAGGCTCGGAGAGCGACAAGCCTCCGTGACGCGACAGGATTTAGCCGCGGCAAGGCACTTGCCGCTGCAGGCAGCAACCTCTCTTCATCTCCGCTCTAGCTCATCCACCAACGTGTCGCCATGGGACCAGTCCATGCGCGCGTGTCAAGAGCATGTGCAGCCAGCAGGGAGCAGCGATAAGCGGCGCTGAAAAGCTTGCCATCGTGGCGAACGGTGGCGCCCCTGACGGTCCTCACCTTTGCTTAGGCGATCGACGGGCATTTAATGCTTTTGTCCCTTGCCGCCGTGGTTAGGTAGAGTACATCAGATAATCGTACAAGTAGGTGTACCAACTACTATTTTTCCATTTGTACCCTCATCTACGTTGCCACCTGTCGGTGACCCCTTGAGCGTATAAAAGGAGGCCCACGCGCAACGTAGAGGGGGTTCGGTTCGGTTCGGTTCGGTTCAGTTCGATTCCAACGTAACCAGAGAACACTCACGCTAGGTCTTGTAGCTCTCATCGCTCCTTAGCAAGAACACAATACAATTAGACAAGCAGCAGTAGGAGTATTATCTCTCCGGAGAGCTCCGAAGCTGGGTAAACTGCTCAGGTGCTTCGCCTCGATCCGCTCTTCATGCGATCTCCGCCCCCCTCCGAACCAAAAGGGACTCGGTCCGCCGGTCTCATAGGTGTTCGTGGGTCCGATCAGCCTCCCCGACATCTTTGGCGCGCCAGGTTTTCCATACAAAGTACTATCGTTCGAGGAAGATAACTTAAAAATTTAAGAACTTATTGCTCAAACTTGGGCAACTTAGCTTTTCATGCTGCTTTGCTTCCCCGATATGAAACTTCCTCGAGCAACGCTTGGTCCATAGTATTATCTTCTCCTTCCCCCTGGTTAACTTGTAGCGCGAGGGAACCTTCCTTTCTTTGAGAAAAGAGAAAGAAGAGAAAATAAAGTTATGGAGCCCAAATACTCGATATTGCTTACCGGGTGTGGGTGCTGCACAAAGTGTTAGCCAAAACATGCAATAAATGATGAAAGCATGAATTTGACAAGTTGTGCGCAACACATGAGCTTTACTTATGCACGGGATCTGCGTCCGGCTTTGTACAAAGGATCACATGCAACATCGGCAAGACTTGTACAAAAGGTGGTTGCCGGAACAGGTTCCGCAAGAATCATACTCTACCGATAAAACTTACGTAGATGCTCAATGTTCCGTGAGTTGCTCACCGAATGCCATCTTCGGTCTCAAGGCGGACAGCGCCGAGCCTAGTGACTCGTTTCACCCGATAAGGGCCTTCCCACTTGGCGTCAACGTGTTTGAATTCTTGGCGGACTGAACGCGCCGAAGAACAAGGTCGCCTTCCTCGAGGCTTGGCACTAACTTTATGCTTATGGTAGCGACGCAAAGCTTGCTGGTAGCGAGCAGCTCGCATAAATGACACGAAGACGGTCCTCCTCAAGGAGCAGCGTCATCTTGTCGCAATCGCTCTTGCTCAAGCTCATCATAAGCGAGTACTCGAGGTGACCCGTATCTGAAGTTCCGTGGGGAGAACTGCCTCTACTCCATAGACTAGAGCAAAAGGTGTCCGCCGCTGGCTCGATTTGGCGTCGCCCCGATCGACCAAAGAACCACCGGCAGCTCCTCAATCCAGTTTCTTCCGCACTTGTGCAGCCTGTCGAAAGTTCTGGTCTTGAGCCCGTGCAGCACTTCAGCATTTGCCCTCTCTGCTTGATCGTTGCTTCTCAGATGAGCAACAGAAGCAAAACAGACCTTGGCGCCAAGATCTTGGACCTACTGCATGAAGGTGCGACTCGTAAATTGTGTGTCGTTGTCGGTGATGATCCTGTTAGGGATTCCGAAACGGCAAACAATCAACCTGAAGAACTTGACTACTGATTGTGCCGTCACCTTCCTCACTGCTTCCACTTCCGGCCACTTTTTGAACTTGTCGATTGCGACGTACAAGTACTCAAAGCCCCCGACAGCTCGAGGAAAGGGGCCGAGAATGTCGAGCCCTGCACCGAAAATGGCCAGGATAAAGGGATCGCCCGGAGAGCTTGAGCTGGCTGGTGTATCTGTTTGGAATGGAACCGCACGCTTCACACTTGGTTACTTGTGCAGTTGCATCACGGAGGGCTGTCGGCCAAAGAAACCTTGCCGAACGCTTTGCCGGCAAGTGCTCGGGCGCCAATGTGGTGACCACATATGCCTCCATGTATCTCTCGCCAACAGCTTTTTGTCCGTCTTCCGGTGAATACACTTCAATTTCACACCGTTGAGTCTTCTTCTCGTATAGTGTGCTGTCAACAACCTGGTACATACTTGATCGCCGGGCTACTCTTTCCGCTTCTTCTTGCTCTTCGGAAGTTCTCCTGTCTCAAGGAAATGGACAATCTGCTGCACCCATGCCGGAGCTATGCGGCTCGACAACAAGGACTAAAGGCACATCTGCCGCTGCGGGAACATCAGCTTCCACGGCAAGAACTCGCGGCTCAGCCGGAGATTGACGTTCCCGGCAAGCTTGTCGGAGCGCCTGCTTCAACGAAACAAACCACAGGGCTTGTCGGAGCAGATCGCCCTCATTTCTGTTGGTGTCGATCTTGGGGACCTTCGTGGCGGCGGCTTCGGAAGCTGCGGAAAGTAGTCACCAGAGATCAACCTCCTCTTCTTGCTCTGTCCAGCTTGATGGTGTTACGGTTGGTTGAGTTAAGCTTGAGCACAAAAATCCCTGGTTCCACAGTGCAACTTAAGTGCAGCGCACTTTGACAGCCATCGGCAATATCATTACGAGCTCTTGGAACATGTTCCATTTGTAGGCCGTCAAAGTGTTCTTCTAGCTTTCACTTCATCAACATAGGCTTCCATCAATGGACTCGATAATCTTTGTTCACTTGGCGGACGACAAGCTACGAATCACCCACGACAATAAGCTTCTTAATCCCAAGGTCTCTGCAATCTCGAGACCGCAAGCAAACCTTCATACTCTGCAGTATTGTTTGTTGCTTGCTCCTTGGGAAAATGCATTTGGACTATGTACTTGAGGTGCTCTCCGTGGGTGCTATAAGCAAGACGCCAGCACCGGCGCCTTTGCAGCGAGAAGGCAACATCAAAGTACATTAGCCACTCTTTGCTCGCTTCCTTGACGGGATGCTCGCCTCTGGAATTTCTTCATCTTATGTTGGGGTCCATTCCGCTATGAACTCTGCCAATGCTCTGCTTTGGATAGTTGATGTGCTTTCAAACTTGAGGCCAAAGCTTGACAGTTCTAGTGCCCACTCGACAATCCCGCCTGCCGCTTGGATTTTGCAAGATCCTCTTGCCGAAAGCGAGTGACGACTGTTATCTCATGTGCTTGGAAGTAATGGCGCAGCTTTCTCGAGGCCATGAGGAGGCCGAAAAGCAATTTCTGCACACCAGAGTACCTTGACCTAGCCCCCTGCAAGAGAGAACTGACAAAGTAAACTGGGCGATGTACCATCTTTTTCTGCATCTTCTCGCATGTCTGTGCAGATCCGTCCTTGTCGGGACCAGAGCTTGTCGTTGAAGTGCCTTGCTTGTCGCTGGATGTATCTGCCATGGTTGTCGGCTCATCGTCCGCCTCCCTCTCCACTACTAACGCAGCACTAACCACTTGATTGGTTGCCGCTATATATAGCAGCAACTTCTCTTGTGGCTTAGGTGCGACAAGTATTGGAGTGGAGGACAGGTACCTCTTTAAGTCCTGCAGCGCAGCCTCCGCTTCGGGAGTCCATTTCATTGGACCCGCCTTTTTCAAAATCTTGAAAAATGGCAGGGCGCGCTCAGCAGACCTAGAGATAAACCTGCTGAGAGCAGCCACGCAACCGCAAGTCTTCGTACATCCTTGACGCGCTTTTGGTGCTTCAATCTGCTCAATAGCCTTGATCTTGTCGGGATTGGCTTCAATTCCCGGTGAGACGAAAGAACCCGAGAAGCTTGCGGAAGGGACTCGAACAGGCACTTCTCGGGTTGAGCTTGAGGTTGATCTTGCGAAGATTTGCAAAGGTCTCATCCAAATCTTGAACCAGAGTTGCTTTGTCCTTGCTCTTGACCACTATGTCATCCATGTAGGCTTCTACATTTCTGTGCATTTGCGGCTCAAAAGCGTCATGGACTACTCTTGCAAACGTTGAACCAGCATTCTTCAAACCGAAAGGCATCCGTATGAAACAATATGTGCCACATGGAGTAATGAATGCGGTTTTCTCCTCATCCTCTTCTGCCATGAAGATCTGATGGTATCCTGAGTATGCATCAAGAAATGAAAGCAAATCACATCCAGCCGTGGAGTCAACAATCTGGTCGATGCGCGGCAAGGGAAACGGGTCTTTGGGACAAGCTTTATTAACATCCGTGAAGTCAATACAAAGTCTCCATTTCCCATTTGCCTTGGCGCACAACTACAGGATTGGCCAACCACGTGGGATGGAGCACTCCTCGACAAGGCCTCTGCTGCTTCCAATTTCTTGATCTCCTCTGCGATGAATTCTGGCGCTCCACCGCTTCCTCGACTTTCTGCTTGACGGGTCGGCATGAGGACAGACAGCTAAGTGATGCTCAATTACTTTCCTGGGAACACCGGGGATGTCAGACGGTTGCCATGCAAACACGTCGACGTTTGCCCGCGGGAAAGCAACGAGTGCGCCTTCCTATTTAGGGTCGAGAGTGGCACTGATGGTGAAGGTACCACCAGTGCCGTCCTCCTTGGCGGACACCTTCTTGGTCTTTGGCGGAGCTGCCATCGTCTTCTTATACTTGCCGGTGGAGCTCGATGGTGCGTCCTCGACGGTAGCGCAGCACTCCGAAGAGGTGCGCTTACCGTAGTGGGCAGCAGAGCTCTTGCCGGACTTGGTCTTCTTCTTCCCCCCGAGAGCTTCAGCGGCAAGTGGTTTGCTTTCTGTTGCAGCTGCTGCCTCCCGGTAGATCTTGTCGGCACAGATAAGAGCATCCTTCTTGTCGCCAGGGACAGAGATGACGCTTATTGGGCCTGGCATCTTCAGGAGGTCGTAGGCATAGTGAGAGGCCGCCCCGAATTTGGCGAGTGCTGGACGGCCAAGTATTCCATTGTAAGGCAATGGAAAGTCAGCAACGTCGAATGTGACCCTCTCAGTCCTAAAGTTCAGCTCGCTGCCAAATGTTACCGGCAACGTGATCTTCCCCTTCGGCTTGCTCCTTCCCGGATTGATTCCTTGGAATGTGCCAGTCTCTTCGAGCTCGCTGTCAGGGATCTGAAGCTTCTGGAGCCCCGCGGAGGAGATCAGGTTTAAGCCGGCCCCGCCGTCAACTAGCATCTTGGTGACCTTGAGGTTGCAGATAGTTGGTGAGACCAACATCGGCAAGCACCCGACCGCAGTTATGCGATCAGGGTGGTCCTCAATATCAAAGATGATAGGCGTGCTGGACCACTTCCACTACTAGAAAAAGGGCTATAGATGGGATTGACACTAATGGCGCACCAGAAAGTTGGTGCGCCATTAGTATATACTAATGGCGCACCACCTTCTCATGCGCCATTAGTGTTGAACTACTAATGGCGCACCATGCAAAGGGTGCGCCATTAGTATCAATTTTTGAACTAGTGCTTTGTTCAAACATACTAATGGCGCATCCTTCTTAAGTCGCCATTAGTAGTTGTAACTACTAATGGCGCACTGTGCAAGTGCGCCATTAGTATAGAAAATTATTTTTTTTGAACTAGTGCGCCTGTCCAAACATACTAATGGCGCATCCAGATGAAGTGCGCCATTAGTAGTTGTAACTACTAATGGCGCACCACCCCAATGGTGCGCCATTAGTATTTTTTTTTTTTGCAAAACTACTAATGGCGCACCGCCAGAAGGTGCGCCATTAGTAACCTGGATTACTAATGGCGCATTTGTTGCTAGTGCTCCATTAGTAAGTGGGCAGCAACTAGATATTTTGGACAGCCTCTCCTACCCACACTCACTTTCTCCCCACTTCATTCTCTCCACCTCCTCCTTGTCTCGGTGCCTCCTCTTTTTCACCTCATTTCCACCATAGATTCATTCAAATTAAGTGGTTAAATTACCTTGTTTTAATAGGTAAGTAAGGGGAAGCTATATTTATGTTGTTCTCCCTACAACAATGTGCACATGCACTTTTTATGGCCTAGCTAGATCTATGTATGTTCGTGGTGTTGCATATGTTTGTGGTGTTGCATATGTGTTTGTGTTTGGAGGTGTACCGGTATTTGAAATGCGATAGTTGCCAATATTTTGCCGGAATGTTGATTCATTTCCGTTTCGGAGAGAATTTTGGCATTAAGCATTCTTTTTGGTCCTATTTTTAGGGAAAGTCATGCCAAATGTTTGTTTGGTTCTAAAATATCGCTTTTGCTCTACCGCAGAGCCACCATAGTCCATACGATGATGACCGAAGGCATCGTGAATAGGTTTTTGAGGTCCGCGAAGGCCGAGATGCTTCAAAAGAACGAGACGGAGATAAGATGTCCGTGTCGAAGATGCAAGCTGAAGAGCCTTATTGCGGAGCTGGATTCCGGGCAGGTGCGGGACCACCTTCTCTTGCGTGGTTTCATGGATGGCTATCAGTGGCAAGGTGATGAAGATGACTACGAAGTCCCATGGGGGCCGGGCAAGAAATGAGGAAGGGCAGCAAGACAACCACCGCGGCTCGAGCGGGCGAGAAGACGAAGGATCCCCAGGAGATGATCACGACGGTGATGCTGTACACAGTCATCATGTAGAAGATGCAGGACATGATGATGAGGAAGATGCCGGAGGCGACGGGCATGATCATGAAGATGATGATGTCGGGCGAGCAGACGATGCCGGACCATCGATGGGCTGGGTGCAGGACCCTCATATTCAAGAGCTGCTTCTCAAGCGCACGGATAACGCCAGAGCTGCCGCCCGAGAGAAAGCCAAGATGGATCAACTTGAGTTAGACGCGGTTACTCCATTGTATGAAGGATGCAGCCCGAGGATACCCGCTCGAAAAGTAACGCTCATGGCTCACGGAGATGAAGGTAAAACACAAAATGACCGACGATGCTTCGACGAGAACATGTCATTCTCGCACGAATGTCTTCCCAAGGGGAACAAGTGCCCGACCAGTTTGGAGGAGGCGAAGAAAATCGTGTGTCCTCTCGATTTACCGACGCGTGAAATACCATGTGTGCATGAACAATTGCATCATTTATCGGGACGAGCACGCCGAGTCTACCATATGTCCGTGTGCGGCGTCACTCGATACAAGAAGAGGAAGAAAGCTCCTCGAAAGTGGTGTGGTACTTTCCGATCACTCCTCGTCTGCAGCGGTATTTCGCGGACCCTAAGGTAGCAAAGCTCCTGCGTTGGCACGCCGGATAGGGAGGAGAAGAAGCGAGAAGATGACGCAAATGATCCGGAGATAGATAAAAGACAAGATGTTGAGTCACCCTAAGGATGCGAGCGGTGGCAAGCGTTGAACTTCGAAGACTCAGAATTTGGGAACGATCCAAGGAACATCGTGGTCAAGCGCGAGCACCGATGGAGTCAATCCGCTGGCAGCCAAAGAAGCACACATAGCACCTGGCCTGTGTTTGTGTGGATGTACAACTTTCCCCACCGGTTGTGCATGAAGAGGAAGTACATTCACATGAGTATGCTAATTGAAGGGCGAAACAACCAGGAACGACATCAATCTGTATCTGGGGCTGCTGAAAGAGGAGCTTGACACTTGTGGAAAACGCCAGCCAATACGTGGGACGCTGCGAGAGAGAATATTTCCCTATGAGAGTCGTGACCGCCATTTGCTCACGGTGCACGACTATCTCGGTTCTGGATATCTCGTAAGGTGTAGTCGACGGATTTTCTGGATGCGTAAGGTGCATGGACGCACAACGTATCGCCACCTAGATAGAGATCCCGGGTCTTCAAAACCCGTGTTCATGGGACATAGAAGGTGGCTTCGTGACGATGACCCGTGGAGGAAACGCAAGGATCTGTTCGATGGTGAAACCGAACCCTGAAAACGCCCGTGTACGAGGAGCGGCGAGGAAATAGACAAGCTGTTGAAAAATTGGAAAGACTGCCCACCGCCGAAAGAAGCAAAAGGCGCCAGAGCCGGAAAGAAGCGAAAGGCGGCAGAGCCATCGCTGAAGGTATGGAAAACGAGGTCTGTTTTCCGGGACTTACCGCATCGGAAGATCCACCGTGTGCCTCACAGCCTTGATGTCATGCATATCACGAAGAACGTAGCGAGAGTCCGCTTGGTACCCTGCTCAACATGCCGAGAGGACCAAAGATGGGCGAAAGCAAGGCAGACTTGAAATCAATGGGCATCGTGCGGGACCTTCACACTAATGATGATGATGATGATGATGATGATGAGGCGAAGCAGGACACAGAAAGTCGTCGCAAAGGCAAAAAGGCCAAGAAGACCGGAAATGAGTACCCTCCCGCGTGCTTCACTCTAAGTTAGGAGGAGATCGAGCAGTTTTTCACCTGCCTCCTAGGAGTAAAACTTCCTTCTGATTACGCTGGGAAGATAAGCAGATACCTAGACCCAACAAGCGTAAGTTCAATGGGATGAAGTCTCACGTATCACACGCGTACAAAGCCCAGTCGTGTTGTCGTGAGGAGAGGCAAAAGGAAGATCATCGGAATGGATGGAGTAGCCAATGAGCAAGACTTCGACAAGTACGGGCGACCGAGGATCGAACATGACGACGATGATGAAGTAGCAGCATACACCACAAGAAGAAGCAGGACCACCCTACCTAAAGGACGTCTGTTCCATAGAAGAACTCCATTTGCGTAAAAAGAAGGGCAAGAAGATTGTGAAGAGATAGCTAGCTAAGATCGATTGTATTTAAATCGTAGACTTCATTTCTCGATTGTATTTCATGGGCACTTTTTGAACTATCGTGAATATTTTTTAATTTCATGGACACTCGATCCCCCTCCATCTCGATCCCCCTCCATCTCGATCGCTATCCCACCTCGCCAGATCCGGTCCACCGGCCGCCGCGCCAAACCGCCCGCACCCTCGATTCCCCTACTCAACCGCCGCCTTGACCCCGCACCCTCCCTATTCAACCGCCGCCACGACCCCCGCACCTCCCCTACTCAACCGCCGCCGCCCGACCCCCGCACCCCTCCCTACTCAACCGCCGCCTTGACCCCCGCACCCCTCCCCTACTCAACCGCCGCGACCCCCGCACCCCTCGCACCCTCCCCCGCTCCACCGGCATTACTGATTGATGATATTTTTTAAAAAATATTACTGTCTTATAAAAAATATTAATGTTATGATTTAAACAAGTTTGAACATATTTAAACACAAGTAAGTATCAAACAGCATTTTAATGCATAAAAAAATTTGTGGAGCTCGGGAATCCAACCCAGGACCTCCTGTGTGAGAACTAGGCTGCTGACCGGTCGAACTAGTAGAGAAGACTTGATGTGTATCGTGTGCAGTGGTAGATAACCTGTTGGCTCGGGCAGAAGTAAAAAAATACTAATGGCGCACTGGGTGAGGTGCGCCATTAGCATGTTGGATTTCATGGCGCACCGAGGGGTGGTGCGCCATTAGTATTGTGCCACCATGATCCCCTTCAGACGATCCTCTCTCTCCCTCGCCCTCGCCCGCGATCCCCTTCCCCTCTCCTCTCCCGACGCCGCCGCCCCGCCGCCCTCGACGCCGCCCCGACACCAGCGCCGCCCCGTCCACCGACGCCTCCCTCTCCCCATCCTCCCCTTCCTCCCCTCCGACCCCACCCCACTCTCGCCGGAGCAGCGCCGCCCCGTCCACACCACACCACCGACGCCTCCCTCTCCCCAACCACCCCATCCACCCCACCCACCCCACCCCACTCGCGCTGAGCAGCGCCGCCCCATCCACACCACACCACCGACGCCTCCCTCTCCCCATCCTCCCTTCCTCCTCCGACCCCACCCCACTCGCCGGAGCAGCGCCACAGGCCGACACCAACCTCGCCCTCGCCAGCTCACCAACCTCTGCCTTGCCAAGTCCGGAGCTGCTCATGGAGGAGACGTGGCTGGAGGCGATCTCCGGGGAGGTGCCCGTCTACCCGCCGCCCTCGAGCGCCAGTTCGTCGCCCTCGAGTGCCTGCACGCCAAGGTGCCCGTCTACTCGCCGCCCCACCTCGCTGCACTGTCGATTCAGATATGCCACAGTTCGAGTTTCAAAAATTCAGACATGTGGAAGTTAATATATTGCAACTGTTTGTTGTTGAATTAGTCTGTTGTTAGTCTCAGTGGAAGTCAAAATTTTGAAATTCAGATATTGTTGAATTAGCCTGTTTGTTGTTGAATTAGTCTGTTGTTGAATTTAGATATTGCAACTGTTTCAAAATTCAGACATGTGGAAGTCAAAATTCAGACATGTGGGTGCAAAGTTGAATTGAACTCTGTTGTTAGTCTCAGTGGGTACTTAGAGGTGCTGATGCACTTGGTAACTGAGTGTTGCACTACATAATTAAGCAGTGCAGAAGAGTGGCGTGATCCTACCGGTTATGCTTCTTTCAGATTTCGATTTGTGCCTCATGCTATCATTATCCCATCAAAGTAGGTACAAATCAGAGGAGGTTCAATCATGTTATCATTATGGTTTCTATAATTTTATTATAGACGGATGCTTCTTTTCCCTTGTTTGTTCTGTACAACAAAGTGCACTTTTGATTGATATTATTACATGTTACTAAAAGTGCACATTGTAGTTTTGGTCACTCAAGTAAAATTGAGGAGTCATTAACGATGAGGTGCTAAGCGAGGTTGTACAAGGATATCTTCAGTTCTTGATAAAGCATAGTGCCATCTGTCTTCCCCCTTTTGTTACGCGGATCTGGTTCTTTTTAGTTTACGTACTTGTTCTTGATGTGGGGTTCTTGATGAGTCTCATACAGATTGATATGGTGTACATTTTTGCAAGTGTGTGTACAGTCTGAACAAGTGATTAGTATATGGTGAGGCTGTAAATTCTCTTGGTTTTACTACGGAGTTAAGCTAGATTCAGTTTTCTTGCGTTTAGTACTGCTTTGCTATTTGAGCAGGCCAAAGAAAGAATTGCTTTCTTGATTGTTGAGCTGTGCCGCACTTTTTCTTCACATGAAATGACCTCTTTGTTGATCCTTTTTCCCCGTTTTCTTGGAGAGTGCTGCCTTTGCAATGGTTTGGCCATAAATTTGTTGTCTTGCGATAGCAAAATACTGAACTTCAGAGGGAGACATTCGCTGTTTTTCAGAATTTATGGAACTACAAAAATAATCGGCTCAGCTTAAATAATTCTGCTTACACCCTGTTTGTAAATACTTCTGTTTAGTACACGCTTGATACCTAGCAGCAGTACCCCTGTTTTGTTATTACTACCCCGTTCCTAAATATAAGATGTTTTAGTAGTATTACCAAGCATTATGAAAGCTTATGGCCCTTAAGTTAATATATTGTCTTTTTTGTATTATGAAAGCTTATCACTTCAATCTGCTGCTACCTCAAGCTTCTCGTTTACACTTGTGCCAAGTAGCATTTTTTCCTTGTATAATTATATGGTGGTTGACTGAGCTGCTACTTTTTCCTTGTAGAAGATCGCAGGTCGAGTGGGAGGGATCGATGCATTTACGACACCGAATCACTAGCAAGGCAGCTGCCTAGAATAATAGGTTGACTCACCTATATATACTACTATCTTGCATCTCTCTCTTGTTTCTTCTTCTACTACAATACAAAGAGAGTCATTTGATTACTTGTCTTAGTGTGTGGGGTGGCTGTTTATTGTTCAACACCAAAGACTAGCTATATTTAGGTCCAGAGAAACGACATGGCTCTCCAATTTTTAAGTAATCTTGCATATGTTAGAAACTACATATATGGTCTCCGGTTTTCTTACCTCTACTCTAAAACACCAACGCATCAACAAAAGAAGATGGTATTTTTGTTACGCTTTCAGCTTTTGTAGACAGATTATTTTACTCGAATATCATATATTCAAATTTGTAATGAATGATGGCTTCTACCTGAATTGGTAGACTCTGTGGTGTTAGTTTGTTCTAAATACGGTAAGATAATTTTAACAAGCTGTAGAACATGTTGAGATTAGCAACTTTTTGTGACATCAACCAACAGTCCACATCCTTTGGGTTATCCTATTTTATATTTTTGATTACTAACTTAAGTTTGAGTAAACAAAGGCGGTGAAGTCCTCATAATAATCAGGAGGATGTTAACTTTCTGATGTCCCCAGAAGTTAACTAAGATTGTGGTGCTAGTAGAGGCACATTGTGGCCTTTTCATCCATATGAAAGTAGAGGCACATTGTGGTGCTAGTTTATTGGGCTTTGTCTCCGACCATCGTGTCGTGATGATATTGCAGGTACCCCGAGAGGCCCTTGAGTTTGCCGGAATGTCGATTAACTTCCGTTCCGGCAAATTCGGGTACTCCATATGTCCTATTTTCAGCAAAGGTCATGCTGAAATTTTCCGTGAATTTTAGCATGACTTTGCTAAAAATAGGACATATGGGTACTTGTGACTAATGCATGGGCCGGGTATCTTAGTAGTTAATTAAGTAGGATCAAGTGCCCCGTGCTTGTGACTAATGCATGGCTTTTAGGGTGCCTCGGTGTTGATAAAAACCCGAAATGATGAAAGGTTAGGCTTTTAGGGTGCCTCGGCGTCGAAAAACCCTCAATGATAAAAGCTTAGATTTTAGGATGCCTCGGTGTCGACAAACCCTAAATGATGAGACCATGATCTTGTTCCTTGACAATAACCAACTTTTTGACCAAACTTTGTTTCTATTTAGAGAGAAACATGGCCCACAACGATGAGGCCGGGGTTCGGGCGACAAGGCATTACAGGAGCTGTCCCAGGAGATGGAGGAACAACCTCACTTGTATGAGGACGCTGCCTTCCCCACCGATCCCGAGACCACCGATGGTACCGCCGAGGATGACCCCAATCGATGCTACCACCGATGAAAGCCGCCGAGGATGCCACCAGCGATGATGGCGCGACGCGCGGATGGCAGCCAACCGAAGAGGCAACGGAAGGACCGGCGCCCGACCGTGCTCCGCACCCTCAAGGAGGAAGTTACTGAAGTGGACTCCGACGGGAATCCAACGGCGCCCGAGCGAATAGTCAAGGGGTACTCGCTTCAGCTCGGGTGCATTCTCCGGAGCACCATCTCGATCAACACCGAGAACACGAGGCATCCCGACCGAGGGAATTTGGCGCAACCTCCTCTTCACGAAGCTGCACGAGCGATACAAGTTCCCGCTGCTTTTGAAAACACAAGCCTCAAAGGGAATAAAGTGAACAATGCTGCCCTCACGAAGATGAGCAAGGCCCTGTCTACTTGGAAAAGCAATGTGAAGAGAATGATCGAGAAAGGTGAGAGTTATGAGAAGATCAAGGAGAAAAATCCTTCGATCACCGAAGATGACTACAACGACTTCAAGATCAATTGCTCGAGCACCGCAAACTCCCAATCAAGTCGGTGGGGGAAAGAAATGCGGAGCTGAACTTAGGGAACACACACTCGGTCCCGGGCGGTTCTGAGTGGCGGAGCCTATATGGGACAAGGAGGACGCGGAGCGTGCCGAGCAAGGCCTACCGCCCCTCTTCGATATATACGGTGACAAGCAGACCAGGAACTTTGTCAGGGCCCGGTACAAGAAGGACCGAAAACAAAGGAGCTTACCACGGATCCGAAGACCAGGCCGCTTGAGGTTGTTCTGGTAAGGAATACCACCCCCGTGTAATTAGCTCCACATGGTTGCATTCTAATTAATGAAGCCAAATTTCTAAATGGTTCACATTCCTTCCTTGGTAGAAAGCGATGGCAGGGGTCGACTAAGAGCAACCCTTGGGACACCACTCTAAATAGAGGCGTTGAATGTAATGAAGAACAAGGATAAGCTCGATAAACCGACGTCACCGGTGGTCGTGGTGGCGGCAAAGGCTTGTCCACAAAATAGGGTCATACTATACACTGGTGTGCGGAAAGAGAAAAGACCAGCTCGAAAGCCAAAGCGCCGCGAGGTTCAAGAACTCAAAGGCACAGGTGGCGCGGATTCGGAGATTGTCCAAGAGCAAGTGCAACAACAACTCGGAGCGACGATCACCGCCATTGTGCCTACTACCTTGATCCGAGGGGGTTGAGTCGTGGATTGCGGGCGCCAACAGGGCCGCCCGATTCCTAGCTTCATGGCGGCAACTTCGCGAGAATGCGATGGCGGGGCCATTGGTGTCTCCGGCGGAGGCGGCATTGGTGTCTCCGACGCCGCACGGGAGCTTAATGAACCGGGTGTCGCCCGGCCGCACCTCTGCAGCAAGCGGCCCCTCCACAATTGCCGCCCGCCGTTGGCGATGCCTCGACATTAGCCGAGCTCGGCGCCATCATCACGGTAACTAATTAAGCCTCTCTCGGCCGAGGACTTCATCTCCTTGCCTTTGACTGGGCATCCTCGACGCCCTACATGTTTTCGCAGGCGCCGCCGACATTCCGTGCACTCTCACGCACTTCGTGAACAATGAGTTGGTCGATGTCGCCAAGGGCAAAATCGTTCAACCGGCAACCCCTTGTTCCACGGTACCGGATGCCACCCAACTTGTTTAGGGTTGAAGCTGGTTCAGTGCTGCCAGGGCTGCGACGAGGTGTTACCTCCGATTCAACCCGTCGGGGCCGACGATGATGACGTGATGACCCTCGGGCCTGCACGAGCTGGCCCTCGCTTTGGCGAAGAGCCAGATTCGTTTGGGGCGGGGACACCACCCAAAGACAACACCGCCCGATCGTGCCGTCGCCAAGTCGGCCCCATGGCAAGACCGCCGCAACGGTGCCGGACATCCCTATGCCATCGATCCAAACATGCATATGGCACAGGATCGTAACAGGCGGCAACGACGATACATTTGCCAACTTCGATCAAGATTACTTTGCCGATCATGGGTACGGTGGCGACTTCATGGGGCCTCCTTCTCAAGAACCCAACCCAACAAAAGACATACGCGATCTAGCTGGTACCACGGAGAAGCCAAGTTGCAACAGCGCTGCTCATTGCGTTCAGCTCTCAGAGACGCCTCGACTGCCGACTTCACCGAGCCTCGAGATAGGCAAGGTGCGAAATATTATCAGCCCCAACACACTCAAGAAGGCGGTCAAGTGAGCAGAACTCGGTCCCATTACAGAGAAGAAGAAGGCACGCAAAAGAAAGACTAACAAGGGTGCGGGCCAGCCGCACCGGAAATGCGATCCGTGCTCGGGACAGGCCACCTTCACCGAGGATATCTCCGGAGGGTGCATGTGGCGGGTAGAGGCGATGCTACCGACAAATATGCTCAATGCTGCAACCGGTGCTATGCGGAGTCTCGCATGATAGTGTTCTTTCTTTGGAGAAGCGGCGTCTCGTGAGAGAAGGATGTGGCATACCGGTTTCGTGGCCAAGGTGCGGAGGGCAAGGGCTTTGTGGATAACTCCATCGGGCGTCACGATCGTCTCTGCGGTTTGATGACATCCACGCTATGTTGAACCTTCATCCGCTGCACTACACCTTTGTTCGCTATTTTCGCTGAGTATGGAGATGCGGATCATTCGCGACAAGACCCGGACATCGTGATAGTCGACCCCTTCTACATGCGTGCCAAGATCTTGGGCAGCGCTGGGGACCGCAAGTCGTGAGTTCTTACCTCGAAGGCGTCATTACGGCAAACCAAGATAAGGATAACTTCCTCGTGCCTTACTTTCCCGAGTAAGTCCTCCCCTCAACCGGCCCGTAACATATGAATTCTTAGATTTCGATCGTTTTTCTTTTAACATTTCGTGTTTTCTGCAGTGACACACATTGCACGCTCATCCTCCTAAGCCCCAAATATTCCATGGCCACGTATTTCGACCCGACCGTCGGTCGAAGGTAGACTACACAAATGTCAAAAGGTTCTTGATGATGTTCTCCCGCCACGCCTAATCTGGAGGCACCTTCACCAGGCCTATTCGTAAGTACGGCAAGCACGTGTTCTCCCACAATACGGCGTTACGCTCGTCAAGGCTACCGTACCGCTGTCGAGAAGGGTGCCTACTATGCCATCCATCACATGCGGGCGATAAATGACGGGACCATCATCAACTTCTGCTACCGAGTAAACTCAAAGATTGGGCCGCGAGCGTGTCGGCAATCCAGACGCTTGGACATCGAGACAAGAATTCTTTCGCATCCAAATGGAGTTTGCGGAAATCATCCATCAAGATGTCCTTCGTACCTCGGGGCAGTTCTACCTCGAAATCAACCGTCTAACAAAGGACATCGACATTAATGCTACAAATGCGGTGACAACGCCCGTTCTTTCATGACTCCCACGATAGACGGCGGCTTCATCCACGCTCCGGTCCCTTGAGTCGAGTCGAAAGCAGTGATGCTGTGTCTAGTTCTGAAACATCGATTCGCTCATGTTGTAATTAAACTTTAATGAACTTGTAGTATGTCTCTTTGGTTTCGAGA
This sequence comes from Aegilops bicornis, assembly GCA_021605145.1. Taxonomy (NCBI): domain Eukaryota; kingdom Viridiplantae; phylum Streptophyta; class Magnoliopsida; order Poales; family Poaceae; genus Aegilops; species Aegilops bicornis. The sequence continues at coordinate 275,725,539 of CM038673.1, forward strand.
GTCGTTCAACTTAGATGTAATCGATGCTATTAATGTCTTGCTTTTCTCTTAGGTCGCTCTGTTGCATACTTATATATTGCTTATGTATTGTGCGTGAATTGGTACTAACGTTTCGTTTGGCTAGTGCATAGCGATGCCGGCGTATGTCGTGTACAAGGGTAAGGTTCCCGGAGTCTACGATGGCGGGAGGAGTGTCGGAGACAGGTTCACCGATTCAGCGGTAACAGTTACAAAGGGTACACCACTAGGGCCGAGGCCAAATCTAGATACGCCCGCTATCTAGCGGAGAGGGAGGAGCGTTGGAGGAACCGGACGAAGACGAGTTGAATCGTGATGATGCTCATCGTGATGACCGCAGCTCTCTTCTATGTGATGGTAGTTTAGATGATCGATATCGACTTGTAATGTGAAGACAAACTCGCTACTCGCGGTCTCGAGACTTGTAATATAATGTTCGATCTTTGTTCGGTCTTTTCAATTCGGAGACTAATATGATGAATTGTATTCGGAGACTAATAAGATGAATTGTATTCAAAGACTAATCTTCTATTGTATTCGATGAATCTGTTGTTGATGTGTGCTGTCTATATTTTGTCAAATTATACATTTTGTAACCTGTGTAAAAAACAGAAAATAAAAAATAAAAAAAATCTAATATTCATACTAATGGCGCATCACATGACAGTGCGCCATTAGTATGACAAAGCATACTAATGGCGCATCACATGTCAGTGCGCCATTAGTATGCCATGGTTACTAATGGCGCATCTCCTGGTCGTGCGCCATTAGTATGCCAAAGCACCTGGCTATACATGGCCTCGGGAGGCATACTAATGGCGCACTTAGCCTATACTAATGGCGCACGGTGGTGCGCCATTAGTATACCAGATACTAATGGCGCACCACTTGTGCGCCATTAGTAAAAGTTACTAATGGCGTGCTAGTAATGGCGCACCAGTGATGCGCCATTAATGGCCAAATTAGGTGCACCATTAGTAGCGGTTTTTCTAGTAGTGTTCAGAGGCTTGCGTGACTCTACGGATGGTTCAGTTGCATTAACTTCCCGCATCCACTGCTTGAGTTGGTGGTGTGAGGTAGGCAGAGAAGCACCACCGTCAACGCATAGGACCTCTGTGGCTTTCTGGAACTCCTGCTCATCGGCCTCGTCATCATCCATGTCTTCATCGTCGTCTTTGTCTTCATCCTTGTCGCGGTCACGGGGAGGTCTGTCTCCTTGCCGCTGCTTGGCCTTTGCCGCGTCCTCCCCGCCGGGCGCTTCTTGTCGGCTCCTCCAAGACCTTCCCCGGCCTTCTCCTTGTCGCGTCGCTCGTATTCAGCTTTACATTTGCTCGACAAGCTGCTCTACCTTCTTGCAGCTCGGAGGTCATGGCCCTTGGTGCGGTGGATCTTGCAAGATCGCTTGCCGGAGCCGTCCTGCTTGTCGGCGGCCGCCACAGGCTGGTGGTTGGCGCCAGCGGCAACCTCCTTGCCGGAGCCACCAGCCTTGGCGTTCTTGTCGCCACCTCCGTTGCCGGACTGCTCGAAAACTAGCACATCTCTGCCTTTCTTCTTCCTGTTGCCCCGCCGCCGGCTCTTCTTTGCCGGGGCGGTCTCTTCACTGTCAGATCCTCCTGCTTCGGTATTCTCTCCGGAGTCTCCTCCCTCCTCAAAGACGTCTTGCACTTGTCGGCCAGTATGATAGCTCATCGACGTCTCTGATCTTGCACATCACCATCTCCTCCCGCATCCTGTGGTTCCACACGTTCTGATGGAACACGCTGATCACCGCGGCAGGGTGGACATCTGGGATGTTGTGCTGTACACGGCTGAATCTCTGAACATACTTGCGCAGGGGCTCAACTTCCTTCTGGGCGAGCAGATGAAGGTCGCTTTCTTGGCCATGGGGTTTGTGGCCGCCTGTAAAGGCGCCAACAAACTGATGGCATAGATCTGCCCAAGAAGATATGGAGTTGTCCGGCAAGTGCATGAGCCAGGACCTGACATTGGGTTTGAGCACCAGTGAGAAGTAGTTGGCAAGGATCTTGTCGTCTCGTCCCCCGGCAGCCTGCACCGCGATGGTGTAGATGCTGAGGAACTCTGACGGATGCGTCTTGCCGTCGTACTTCTTTGGTACGTCTGGCTTGAAGTTTTTCTTGCTGGGCCACTGGACTTGCCGCAGCTCACGAGTGAACGTAGGGCAACCTACCGCGTACGGCAAGTCGCCTGGTTCCTCTGGCGCGTGCATGTCGACAGAGGGCCCTCTGGCGCTTGTCGGATTGACGTCGCGCTTCTCTTGGCGCTTCGATCACGTAGTTCGGCGTCCTCTTCTTGTCGATCGTAGTACTTGGCGCTGATCGCGATGAGCTCGTGGATCTGATGGCGCGGTGGAGTCATTGTCGAGGTGGATCCGGCGAGTCGGCGATCTTGGCCTTCGAGGTGGAGAAGTGCATGGTGGTTGCACCCCGCGGTCTCGTCGCCACCGGCTCGCGCTTAGCGTTCCTGCCGCGGCAGCGACGCACTCGGTTGCAGCGGGCGTTACCGTTAAGCGAAGCCGATGAGACTTCAGATGGTGGCCCTCCACTCGTCGACCTTGTCGGCCGTTGAGGGTAATCGAGAGCGATTGAGCTCTCGCTAGAGCTTCTGCTGGAGTGGTGGGTGGCAGTGGCGAACGGCGCGAGGAGCGGGATATGCTCGGACTTCTAACTATGTTAGAAGGAGCAGTATCCCGCTTGGGCGACCGTGCCTCGCTCGCGCCAGCATGTTGGCATGCATGTTGGTCTTGAACGTCCCGAGATCCTCCAGCTCGATCTCGGTCCAACGAGCGTATGGCATTGTGAATGCCATGACGCTGTCGGTCCCGCGCCTCCTGAGACGGGCGCGGTACATGCACGGACGCCGAGGTCTGCGCGGCCTTGTCCTTGGACTTGGTAGCACCGTGAGCTCCCCCGTCGCCGTCCATTCTTCCGTCGGCGTCCACCCCACCACCTATTTGCTCCGGTGGTGGTGGGTTCGACGTGGACGGGGCTTCTGCCGCCGAAGCCTTCTTCTTCGGTGGCAAGTTGACGAAGATGATGAAGATCTAGCTCGCGTGGACGCCGGATCAGGTTCACACAACCTCGACGCCCCTACCGCACGCCAAAGATGTCGGGAGGCTGATCGGACCACGAACACCTATGGGACCGCGGACCGAGTCCCTTTTGGTTCGGAGGGGGCGGAGATCGCACGAAGAAGCGGATCGAGGCGAAGCACACGAGCAGTTTACCCAACCGAGCTCTCCGGAGAGATAATACTCCTACTGCTGCTTGTCTAATTGTATTGTGTTCTAGCTAAGGAGCGATGAGAGCTACAAGACCTAGCGTGAGTGTTCTCTGGTTACGTTGGAATCGAATGGAACCTAACCGAACCGAACCCCCTCTATGTTGCGCGTGGGCCTCCTTTTATATGCTCAAGGGGTCTCCGACAGGTGGCAACGTAGATGAGGGTACAAATGGAAAAATAGTAGTTGGTACACCTACTTGTACAGTGTACAGTGTACTCTACCTAACCCTGACGGCAAGGGACAAAAGCATTAAATACCGTCCACATCGCCGCCTAAACAGTGCAACAGCGACCGTCAGGAGCGCCACCGTTTGCCACGATGGCAATCTTGTCAGCGCCGCTTACCGCTGCTCTCCGCTGGCTGCACAGCCTCTTGACACGCGCGCCTGGAATGGTCCCATGGCGACACGTTGGTGGATGAGCTGGAGCGGAGATGAAGAGAGGTTGCCTGCCACGGCAAGTGCCTTGCCGCGCCCGGAGGCTTGTCGCTCTCCGAGCCTTCCCGGCAAGCTCCTCTTGCCGGGGTCTTGTCTTCTGCGTGCCTTGAGTGGCCTTCCCGGCAAGCTCCTCTTGCCGGGGCCTTGTCTTCTTGGTTAAATATTGTCTTGGCGGAAGAACGGACGGCGACGGGGGCGCTCACGGTGCTGCAAAGTCCAAGGACAAGGCTGCACAGACCTGGCGTCCGTACATGTACCACGCCCGTCTCAGGAGGCGCGGGACCGACAGCGTCATGGCATTCACAATGCCATACGCTCGTTGGACCGAGATCGAGCGGGGGGATCCCGGGACGTTCAAGACCAGCATACACACCAACATGCTGGCACAAGCGAGGCACGGTCGCTCAGACGGGATACTGCTCCTTCTAACATAGATAGAAGTCCGAGCATATCCCGCTCCTCGCGTCGTTCGCCACTGCCACCCACTACTCCAGCAGAAGCTCTGGCGAGAGCTCCACGCCAACATGCTAGCACAAGCGAGGCACGGTCGCTCGGACGGGATACTGCTCCTTCTAACATAGATAGAAGTCCGAGCATATCCCGCTCCTCGCGCCGTTCGCCACTGCCACCACTACTCCAGCAGAAGCTCTGGCGAGAGCTCAACTGCTCCTCGATTACCATCCAACGGCCGACAAGGTCGACGAGTGGAGGGCCACCATACAGAGCCTCATCGGCTTCGCCAACGGCGACGCTCCGCGGCAACCGAGTGCGTCGCTGCCGCGGCAGGAACGCCAAGCGCGAGCCGGTGGCGACGAGACCGGTGGGTGTGCATCCACCATGCTCTCTCCGCCCCGAAGGCAAAGTTCGCCGACTGGCCGGATCCACCTCGGCAATGACTCTACCGCGTCATCAGATCCACGAGCTCATCGCGATCAGCGCCAAGTGCTACGATCGGCGACAAGAGGACGCCGAACTCGCATCGAGCGCCAAGAGAAGCGCGATGTCAATCCGACAAGCGCTGGGCCCTCTGTCGACATGCACGCGCCAGAGGAACCAGGCGACTTGTCGTACGCGGTAGGTTGCCCTGCGTTCACTCGTGAGCTGCGGCAAGTCCAGTGGCCCAGCAAGAAAAACTTCAAGCCAGACGTACCGGAGAAGTACGACGGCAAGATGCATCCGTCGGAGTTCCTCAGCATCTACACCACCGCGGTGCAAGCTGCGGGGGGACGAGACGACAAGATCCTAGCCAACTACTTCCCGATGGTACTCAAGTCCAATGTCAGATCTTGGCTCATGCACTTGCCGGACAGCTCCATATCCTCTTGGGCAGATTTATGCCATCAGTTTGTTGGCGCCTTCACGGTGACCACAAGCCTCATGGCCAAGAAAGTGACCTTCATCTGCTCGCCCGAAGGAAGGAGAGTCCTGCGCAAGTTCATTCAGAGATTCAGCCGTGTGCACTACAACATCCCAGATGTCCACCCCTGCCCGGTGATCGGCGCGTTTCATCGAGCGTAACGCGGAACCGCGAGATGAGGAGGAGATGGCGATGTGCAAAGTCAAGGACGTCGATGAGCTATACGCTCTGGCCGACAAGTGCGACGCGTCTTTGAGGAGGGGAGGAGACTCCCCGGAGAGAATACCGAAGCAGGAGGATCTGACAGTGAAGAGACCGCCCCAGCAAAGAAGAGCCGGCGGCGGGGCAACAGGAAGAAGAAAGGCAGAGATGTGCTAGTTGTCGAGCAGTCCGGACACGGAGGTGGCGACAAGAACGCCAAGGCTGGTGGCTCCGGCAAGGAGGTTGCCGCTGGCGCCAACCACCAGCCTGTGGCGGCCGCCGACAAGCAGGACGGCTCCGGCAAGCGATCGCAAGATCCACCGCACCAAGGGCCATGACCTCCAGAGCTGCAAGAAGGTAGAGCAGCTTGTCGAGCAAATGTAAAGATGAATACGAGCGACGCGACAAGGAGAAGGCTCAGAAGGTGCCGGAGGAGCCAAGAAGAAACGCCCCGGCCGGGAGGACGCCTTGCAAGGCCAAGCAGCGGCAAGGAGACAGACCTCCCCGCGGCCGCGACAAGGATGAAGACGAAGAAGACGATGAAGACATGGATGATGACGAGGCCGATGAGCAGGAGTTCCAGAAAGCCACAGAGGTCCTATGCGTTGACGGTGGTGCTTCTCTGCCTACCTCACACCGCCAACTCAAGCAGTGGATGCGGGAAGTTAATGCAGCTGAACCATCCGTAGAGTCACGCAAGCCTCTGAAGTGGTCCAGCACGCCTATCATCTTTTATATTGAGGACCACCCTGATCGCATAACTGCGGTCGGGTGCTTGCCGATGTTGGTCCCACCAACTATCCGCAACCTCAAGGTCACCAAGATGCTAGTTGACGGCGGGGCCGGCTTAAACCTGATCTCCTCCGTGGTGCTCCAGAAGCTTCAGATCCGTGACAGCGAGCTCAAAGAGACTGGCACATTCCAAGGAATCAATCCGGGAAGGGGCAAGCCGAAGGGGAAGATCACGTTGCCGGTAACATTTGGCAGCGAGCTGAACTTTAGGACTGAGAGGGTCACATTCGACGTTGTTGACTTTCCATTGCCTTACAATGGAATACTTGGCCCTCCAGCACTCGCCAAATTCATGGCGGCCTCTCACTATGCCTACAACCTCCTGAAGATGCCAGCCCAATAAGCATCATCTCTGCCCTCGGCGACAAGAAGGATGCTCTTATCTGTGCCGACAAGATCTATCGGGAGGCAGCCGCAATGAAAGCAAACCACTTTCATTTGAAGCTCCGGGGAAGAAGAAGACCAAGTCCGGCAAGAGCTCGCTGCCCACTCCGGCAAGCGCACCTCTTCGTAGTGCTGCGCTACCGTCGAGGACGCACCATCGAGCTCCACCGGCAAGTATAAGAAGACGATGGCAGCTCCGCCAAAGACCAAGAAGGTGGCCGCCAAGGAGGACGGCACTGGTGGTACCTTCACCATCAGTGCCACTCTCGACCCTAAATAGGAAGGCGCGCTCGTTGCTTTCCTGCGGGCGAACGTCGACGTGTTTGCATGGCAACCGTCGACATCCCGGTGTTCCTGTGAAAGTAATTGAGCATCACTTAGCTATCTGTCCTCATGCGCGCGACCGTCAGCCAAGAAAGTCGAAGGTGCGGTGGGCGCCAAGAATTCATCGCAGAAGAGATCAAGAAATTGGAAGCAGCAGGCCTTGTCGAGGAGTGCTCCATCCTACGTGGTTGGCCAATCTCGTAGTTGTGCGCAAGGCAAATGGGAAATGGAGACTTTGTATTGACTTCACGGATGTTAATAAAGCATGTCCCAAAGACCCGCTTCCCTTTGTCGCGCATCGACTGCATTGTTGACTCCACGGCTGGATGTGATTTGCTTTCATTTCTTGATGCATACTCAGGATACCATCAGATCTTCATGGAAGAAGAGGATGAGGAGAAAACCGCACTCATTACTCCATGTGGCACATACTGTTTCATACGGATGCCTTTCGGTTTGAAGAATGCTGGTTCAACGTTTGCAAGAGTAGTCCATGACGCTTTTGAGCCGCAAATGCACAGAAATGTAGAAGCCTACATGGATGACATAGTGGTCAAGAGCATGGACAAAGCAACTCTGGTTCAAGATTTGGATGAGACCTTTGCAGATCTGCGCAAGATCAACCTCAAGCTCAACCCCGAGAAGTGCGTGTTCGGAGTCCTTCCGCAAGCTTCTCGGGTTCTTCGTGGTCTCAACGGGAATTGAAGCCAATCCCGACAAGATCAAGGCCATTGAGCAGATTGAAGCACCAAAGCGCGTCAAGGATGTACGAAGACTTGCCGGTTGCATGGCTGCTCTCAGCAGGTTTATCTCTAGGTCTGTTGAGCGCGCCCTGCCATTTTTCAAGATTTTGAAAAAAGGCAGGTCCAATGAAATGGACTCCCGAAGGGGAGGATGCGCTGCAGGACTTAAAGAGGTACATGTCCTCCACTCCAATACTTGTCGCACCTAAGCCACAAGAGAAGTTGCTGCTATATATAGCGGCAACCAATAAAGTGGTTAGTGTTGCGTTAGTAGCGGAGAGGGAGGCGGACGATGAGCCGGCAACCATGGCAAATACATCCAGCGACAAGCAAGGCACTTCAACGACAAGCTCTAGTCCCGACAAGGACGGATCTACGCAGTCATGCGAGAAGATGCAGAAAAAGATGGTACAGCGCCATGATTTACTTTTGTCGGTTCTCTCTTGCAGGGGGCTAGGTCAAGGTACTACGGTGTGCAGAAATTGCTTTTCAGCCTCCTCATGGCCTCGAGAAAGCTGCGCCATTACTTCCAAGCACATGAGATAACAGTCGTCACTCGCTTTCCACTGAAGAGGATACTGCAAAATCCAGAAGCGACAGGCAGGATTATCGAGTGGGCACTGGAACTGTCAAGCTTTGGCCTCAAGTTTGAAAGCACATCAACTATCCAAAGCAGAGCATCGGCAGAGTTCATAGCGGAATGGACCCCAACGCAAGATGAAGAAATTCCAGAGACGAGCATCCCCGTCAAGGAAGCGAGCAAAGAGTGGCTGATGTACTTTGATGGTGCCTTCTCGCTGCAAGGCACCGGTGCTGGCGTGCTGCTTATAGCACCCACCGGAGAGCACCTCAAGTACATAGTCCAAATGCATTTTCCCAAGGAGCAAGCAACAAACAATACAGCAGAGTATGAAGGTTTGCTTGCCGGTCTCGTGGATTGCAGAGACCTTGGGATTAAGAAGCTTATTGTCGTGGTGATTCGCAGCTTGTCGCTCGCCAAGTGAACAAAGATTATCGTAGTCCATTGATGGAAGCCTACGTTGATGAAGTGAGAAAGCTAGAAGAACACTTTGACGGCCTACAAATGGAACATGTTCCAAGAGCTCAAAATGATATTGTTGATGGCCTGTCAAAGTGCGCTGCACTTAAGTTGCCTGTGGAACCAGGGATTTTTGTGCTCAAGCTAACTCAACCAACCGTAACACCATCAACTGGATAGAGCAAGAAGAGGAGGTTGATCTCTGGTGACTACTTTCCGGCAGAGCTTCCCGAAGCCGCCGCCACGAAGGTCCCCAAGATCGACACCAACAGAGCTGAGGGGCAGTCTGCTCCGACAAGCCCTGTGGTTTGTTTCGTTGAAGCTGCACGCTCCCGACAAGTTTTGCTCCGCAAGCTTGCCGGAACGCCAAGCTCGGCTGAGCCGCAGCTTTCTTGCCGTGGAAGCCGATGTTCCCGCAGCAGCAGATGTGCCTTTAGTCCTTGTTGTCGAGCCGCAAGCTCCAAAGATGGGCGCAGCAGATTGTCCATTTCCTTCAGACAGGAGAACTTCCCGAAGAGCAAGAAGAAGCGGAAAGAGTAGCCCGACAGTCAAGTATGTACCAGTTTGTTGACAGCACATTGTACAGAAGAAGACTCAACGGTGTGAAATTGAAGTGTATTCACCGGGAAGACGGACAAAAGCTGTTGGCAGAGATACATGGAGGCATATGTTGTCACCACATTGGCGCCAGAGCACTTGTCGGCAAAAGCTGCTCGGCAAGGTTTCTTTTGGCCGACAGCCCTCCATGATGCAACTGCACAAGTAACCAAGTGTGAAGCGTGCCAGTTCCATTCCAAACAGATACACCAGCCAGCTCAAGCTCTCCAGACGATCCCTTTATCCTGGCCATTTTCGGTCTGGGGGCTCGACATTCTCGGCCCCTTTCCTCGAGCTGTCGGGGGCTTTGAGTACTTGTACGTCGCAATCGACAAGTTCACAAAGTGGCCGGAAGTGGAAGCAGTGAGGAAGGTGACGGTACGTCCAAGATCATCACCGACAACGACACACAATTTACGAGTCGCACCTTCATGCAGTACGTCCAAGATCTTGGCGCCAAGGTCTGTTTTGCTTCTGTTGCTCATCCGAGAAGCAACGGTCAAGCGCAGAGGGCAATGCTGAAGTGCGCTGCGGGCTCAAGACCAGAACTTTCGACAGGCTGCACAAGTGCGGAAGAAATCGGATTGAGGAGCTGCAGTGGTTCTTTGGTCGATCAGACGACGCCAAATCGAGCCACCGCCGCACACCTTTTGCTCTAGTCTATGGAGCAGAGGCAGTTCTCCCCACGGAACTTGTATACGGGTCACCTCGAGTACTCGCTTATGATGAGCTTGAGCAAGAGCAGCTGCGACAAGATGACGCGCTGCTCCTTGAGGAGGACTGTCTTCAGGCCGCTGTACGAGCTGCTCGTTACCAACAAGCTTTGTGTCGCTACCATAGCCGCAAAGTTAGTGCCAGAAGCCTCGAGGAAGGCGACCTTGTTCTTCGGGCGCTGCTCAGTCCGCCAAGAATTCAAACAAGTTGATGCGAAGTGGGAAGGACCTTATCGGGTGAAACGAGTCACTAGGCTTGGCGCTGTCCGCCTTGAGACCCGAAGATGGCATTCCAAAGTGAGCAACTCACGGAACATTGAGCATCTTCGTAAGTTTTACTCAGAGGCGCGTTGCCCGAACCTGTTCCCGGCAACCACCTTTTGTACAAGTCTTACCGCTGTTGCATGTGATCCTTTGTACAAAGCCGGGCGCAGACCCCGTGCATAAGTAAAGCTCATGTGTTGCGCACAACTTGTCAAATTCATGCTTTCATCATTTTATTGCATGTTTTGGCTAACACTTTGTGCAGCACCCACACCCGGTAAGCAATATCGAGCCGCTGGGCTCCATAACTTTATTTTTTTCTTCTTTCTCTTTTCTCAAAGAAAGGAAGGTTCCCTCGCGCACAAGTTAACCAGGGGGAAGGAGAAGATAATACTATGGAACAAGCGTTGCTCGAGGAAGTTTCATTTATCGGGAAGCAAACTACAGAAAAGCTAAGTTGCCCAAGTTTGAGCAATCAGTTCTTAAATTTTTAAGTTATCTTCCTCGAACGATAGTACTTTGTATGGAAAACACAGCGCTGGAGGAACCAACTCGCGGCTAGTCGCGCCTTACTTTGTTTCGAGTCCGCTCAACAACTTAAGTGACCTGCAGCTAGTCGCGACAAGGTTGCTTGTCGGAGGCGACACCGCCAGCAGGCTGCTGACGTTCCGCACTCAGCGCTCGCGGCAATGGTGCCTGCACCAACAAGTTCCCTAAAAGCGTAGGGCAAAAACGTACAAAGGAAGGAATCAAGTAAAGGAAATAACATTGCAATCATCGCCTAAGATAGAGTCATATTACAAAATAGCTTGTCGCAGATCTAATAAATTGTTCTAAACATGATCAGCAGCGACAATGGAAAGATAAAATTGGCGGCCTAGTCTACGCGGTCGCCATCAACCCGCTTGATCTTGCCCACCTTGTCCACAATGGGTGCGACAAGGGCTTTGAGCGCCTCCACATCGGCATCTGGCGGCAAGGATCTAAGGACGCCTTTGACGTTGAGGCCTGGATTGCGGAAGGCCACCTTCATCAACACCTTCTGGAGGGCTCCTGCACAGATCTGGCGCGATTCCTCGGCCAACTGCTTTGGGATCTCTTCTCGGAGTCACTGGAGACCCTTCACGACGCCCTTGAAGAATAAGCTAAGCTTGGCGCTGGGTTGGAGGTGCTCGTCGGAGGAGTATCCAAGATCCACCATCCCCAGCTCCATCAGCTCGCTGTGGATGGTGGCGGCAGATTCCACGAGACCTTCGGTCCAAAGTGCTCCACACTCTCCCTCAAGGCGCCTGGTGGCAACAAGATTCGCCAAGAGCCTCGTTGGCCTTGATCTTTCTCCAATGCACTCCACCTCCCGCTCCTTGGCGCCTGGCCCAGCACCGTGCATCGTGGTGGTCAGCTTCAAGATCTGCCTTGGAATCCTTGGCGGCGCCGAGCTCCTTGCTCTATCGGGCGAGACGGCCCCGCAGCTCGCCAAGAGTGTAGGCGTCCTTCTCGGCTTCGTGCTTGAGCGCAGCAAGCTCCTCGCCGCTCTTCTGGAGACTGGCCTCCAGCCGCGTCACCTTCGTCTCCAACTCTTTCTTGGCGGCCTCGGCGGCTGCGGCAGCATCCTTCGCTTCCTTAAGAGCCCCGCCAAGTGACTCCTCGCGCATGACAAGCTCTTCCTCATAGCTGTCAAGATTGATCTTCCGCTGCGCCAACTCGCCTTCTTGCCCAGATAGCTTCTCGGCAGCAAGCCTTTGCTGCTCCTCGACCTCAGCCTTCTCAAGGATGAAGGCTGTGCGCTCTTCAAAGCAAGTCGCTCCCGCTTCGCCACGTTCAAGAGTTTCTTGGTTGGCGCCCGGAGCTCTTCTGCGCTTTCTCCATGTTCCGCTCCCGCCTCGCGACAAGTGCTTCATGGGACTCCAACTTGGCTTGTCTCGACGGTAGAGCGACAACAGCTTCTTCAAGCTGCTCCTCCTCAGACTCGCCATCGCTGCTTTGCTTGGCGCGTCCACCAGCGTCAGCCAGCCGGAGGCGAGCAGCTCTTCATCGAAGGTTTCTCCTTCGGGCGTCCTGGAGCTCGACGCCCAGGGGAGTTTGATGAAGACGCTGTCGCCGGCCTTCAAGTAGGCGCCGGGCTGGGGCTCTCCGGAGCCTGACGCTGCGGCAGCGGCGGAGGGATCGGCGGTCGGTGTAGCGCCTGGCGCTCCTGCGGCCTCAGGGCCGTCAGTGCGATCGCCAGACCCCTCGCCACCTTCTACGGCGGCAGCCTCGGTGGCCTCTTCGCCGGCAGGCTCGTCAGCGCCGACTTCTTGTCCCACGGCGGCGGCTTCGTCAGTGATGTCGCGCGCGTCCTCCTCACCGGCGACCTCGGTCTCCATCGGCTCTGTGGCGGACGGATGAAGAAAGTCAAGCAAATATCCTAAGATAGAATCAGAAGAAGAAAACGAGCCCAAGGGAAATTTTCGCGCAAGAGGATTACCTGCAATGGGATCTGCGGCCATGGTCTCGACCACTGGAGGATCACTGGTGCTGTCCCTTACCGGAGTAGTCTCCCTTGCCGGAGAACGCTCCCTTGCCGGAGAATCCTCCCTTGGCGGCGTAGTCGAAGCAGATAGAATTTCGGGGGCGGCTTTCGGGCCCTCCTGATGAGGCTGCTCTGCTCCTACACAAACCAACAGTCAGATATCAATGAAGAAGGAGCACCCATGCACACCTAACAGTAAGGAGAAAACCGCATACTTACTCTGGGGGCTGTGCTGGGGGCTGCTTTGAGGAAGGGTTGCCGGGTCCAGCAAGGGGGTCTCAGACGCGCCTCCTGTTGCCACGGGTGGGTCGTCCTCAAGGACGACCACCGGGGTCTTGGCTCTCTTCGATGTTTTCTCTCGGCCGGCCGTCACGAAAAGGAAAGAGTTCAGAACGAAGCAAATCAGATTCAAGATGAAGCAACAAAATTGAAGAAATACAAGGACAATATTGAAGCTTACTCTTCTTCTTCCTCATCGGAGCTGAGCGCGGAGAGATCAAACTCCGGCTTGCCTCCGGTGCGACGAGGCGGAGGAGTAGGTTCTCTTGACCGCATGGCGGGGGTGTCGGCGGTGGCCTGGGAGGATCCCGCCCCAGTTGTTGCAGCAGTGTGGGGTGCTCCCGCGGCAACAGTGCTTGCCTTGGTGAGAAGGCGTCGCCTTGGCGCTTCTGTTATTAGCCCGTCTGCCGCCCGTCTGGTCTCTGGCCTTGCGGAGCGCCTCTTTAGGCGGGCCGGGGCTCCGTTTGCGGCAAACTGCTTGGATGGTGGGGAAGAAGCGCCCTCGGCTGGTTCGCTCGACTCGCCTCAGATTCGCAAGCTCTTCCTCACCGGAGAACTCCTTCGCCGCAAGGCTTGCCGCCTCTGCTGCATCTACCTCCTCCACGGTGTACCGAAGACGCCCGGTAGCAAAGAATGCCGCCTCCTCCACCGGTGGCAATGCGCTGCATCTCGTCGTCGGTGGTGTCGCGGGTGAGCTTCTTCTGCTCGTCGGGGCGGATCGGCATTTCTTCCAAGCCGTCGAAGAATTGCCGCACGACGTCGTCCACGGGCTCTTGCCAGTTTGGAACGATCCCATGAGAATCGCACAACGGCATCATGGCACGGATGCGGTCGAGCGCAGAATTGTTGCACAATGGGACGACCCCCCTCGGCAACCTAAACCACTCGGGGTGATCGGGGTCATGCTTGAACAGCTCTAGCAGCATCGCATCCAACTCCAAGATGTGAAATTCCAGTTGAGGCCCGGCAGCCTCATGATGTCCGCTGCTTTTGGAACTCCCAAGCGGGTCCCCTCCTCTCCTGCAAGGGAGCGCGGCGGGCGAAGGAAATCTGCGCCAATCGCGCTTACAAGTGAGTCCGGCAAGCCCGAGGCGCAGGATCCGGGTCACGGCAATCTTCAACCTAGCATCTTCCGGGCGCCAAGTTGCTCCAATCGTTGCCGCCAAGCACTATTGGGGTTTGGCGCGAGCGATCGAAGGGCTGCAGGTTCTCCTCAACGATCCAACACCAATTGGCTCTCCACTCCTCCCATTTGCTACGGAGCTCTCCTTCCAGATAAGCTTCTTTCTTGCCGATCCTGGAGATCCAAGCAATCCCTCCGGCAAGCGGCTCCCCTCTCTCAACGTGGGGCATGAAGAAGTGGCGGAAGAGGGCTACGTTTGGGCGGATCCCGACAAAGTTTCGCAAAGGTGTGCGAAAACTGCCATGGTCAGGACAACATTGGGGGTGAAATCAAGGAGGCGAAGCCCGTAGGTGTTCATGATATCGCAGAAGAATTCAGAAAAGGGCGGGCAGAGCCCGCAATAGAAGAAAAGTGCAAAGAAAGGGTACCCAGTTGGGGCTAGTTCCGAAGCGGTGGCGGGGAGTACCTTCGTGCGCAGATGCGCACGCGTCTCCGTCGACCAGAAGAGGTAGTAGCCCTCCCTCAGCTCCTTTGCGTCGAGCTGGGGGGAGAAGATGGCCCGCCTCGGCCGACTTCACGCCATTCCCCTTGTCGGCTTTCGGAGCCATGGCGGAGGCGGTGGAGGAGACCGACGGCGTTGATGGCGCTGTGGCGAAAGGGGGCGGAGCGCTGCTCTCTTCGCACTAGAGAAGAAGGGGGAGCGGCGGTGGTTTTCGAGACGAGACAGCAATGGCGAGGTGGGCGACCTGCCCCTGTTTCCCCTGTTTATAAGGAGGGAGAGGGGGCGGACGTTCCGCTTTTCCTAATAAAGAACCCCCCCCCCACACAATCTCTCCCACGACGCCACGTTCGACGCGTGCTGTTCGTGGGGGACGTGGTGGGTCCAGAGCAAGTTACAGCGTGATCAAGGCCGCGTGTGACTGCAGATCATCTTGGGCCTGGCCCAACAGGCGCCGGCACCGTGTGTGGCCCAGGCCCGGGGCTCTGCCGGTGTACTAGAGTAGGGGTACCCTTAGTATCCCGAACTTCGTGCCGCGGGCAGTTGCAGACACCAGCGGCAAGGCTTGCCTGGTCACCGCCAAGATCCTCCGTGGTTCCTTTGGAGCCATTCAAGAACAAAGTATTTAACCAAGAAGACAAGGCCCCGCAAGAGGAGCTTGCCGGAAGGCCATTCAAGGCACGCAGAAGACAAGACCCCGGCAAGAGGAGCTTGCCGGGAAGGCTCGGAGAGCGACAAGCCTCCAGACGTGACAAGGATTCAGCCACGGCAAGGCACTTGCCGCGGCAGGCAACCTCTCTACATCTCCGCTCCAGCTCATCCACCAACGTGTCGCCATGGGACCATTCCATGCGCGCGTGTCAAGAGGCTGTGCAGCGGCGGGAGCAGCGATAAGCGGCGCCGACAAGCTTGCCATCGTGGCGAACGGTGGCGCTCTGACGGTCCCTGCAGACTGTTTAGGCGGACATGTGGACGGGCATTTAATGCTTTTGTCCCTTGTCGCCGTGGTTAGGTAGAGTACATCGTACAATCGTACAAGTAGGTGTACCAACTACTATTTTTCCATTTGTACCCTCATCTACGTTGCCACCTGTCGGAGACCCCTTGAGCATATAAAAGGCCCACGCGCAACATAGAGGGGGTTCGGTTCGGTTCGGTTCGGTTCGGTTCGTTTCGATTCCAACGTAACCAGAGAACACTCACGCTAGGTCTTGTAGCTCTCATCGCTCCTTAGCAAGAACACAATACAATTAGACAAGCAGCAGTAGGAGTATTATCTCTCCGGAGAGCTCTGCCGGGTAAACTGCTCGTGTGCTTCGCCTCGATCCGCTCTTCATGCGATCTCCTCCCCCCTCCGAACCAAAAGGGACTCGGTCCACCGGTCACATAGGTGTTCGTGGGTCCGATCAGCCTCCCCGACAAATTTCTTCACACTTGGAGGGCTAGTGTTCATTGATTGAAGAAAAACGTTACTTCCTGTGTTGCACATCTAAGTCATCAATTTTGCATGAGTGTTAGGATTTGTGTCCTTTCAAACAACATTCGAAGATTCTAAGATATTTAGTACCGCAACTTGCTAAATCTCTTTTCATCCAAGGGCTTTGTGAAGATATCCGCTAGCTGTTCTTCAGTCTTCACGTGCTCGATAGAGATGTCGCCCTTCAACACATGATCTCAAAGAAAATGATGTCGAATCTGGATGTGCTTCGTCTTCGAGTGCTAAACTAGGTTATGAGCAATCTTGATAGCACTCTGGTTGTCACAGTACGGTGGCACATTTCTTCATGTTTATGCCATAGTCCTTGAGGGTTTGCTTCATCCATAGCAATTGAGCACAGGAAGAACCAGCAGCAATGTACTCAGCTTCAGCAGTAGAGAGTGATACACGGTTCTGCTTCTTCGAGGACCAACATACTAAGGATCGTCCGAGGAAATGGCATGTGTCTGATGTTGACTTGCGATCCACACAATCACCAGCATAGTCAGAGTCAGAATATCCAATGAGATCAAAAGCCGAGCCCTTGGGATACCATAATCCAAGTGTTGGAGTGTGAGCTAGATATCGAAGAATATGCTTCACAGCCTTATGGTGTGATTCCTTCGGTGTAGCATAAAAACGGGCACACATGCAAACACTAAGCATAATATCTGGCCTAGATGCACATAGATACAATAAAGAGCCAATAATGGAGCGGTATACCTTTTGATCGAAGTCTATACCATTTTCATCAGTGCATAGATGGTGATTTGTGGGCATAGGGATTTTGACGCCTTTGCAATCTTGCATGCCGAATTTCCTCAACACATCCTTGAGGTATTTCTCTTGAGATATGAAGATGTCGTTGCATTGTTGACGAATTTGAAGACCTAAGAAGAGCGTCAATTCTCCCATCATAGACATTTGATATTCCTCACTCATCATATAGGCAAATTCATCAATGTAACGTTGGTTAGTACAGCCAAAGATAATGTCATCAACATAAATTTGGCACATGAATAATTCATCATCATAGGTTTTGGTGAAAAGAGTTGGGTCAAGTGAACCGGGTTTGAAGCCTTTCTTAATGATGAATTCCTTCAAAGTAGCATACCACGCCCGAGGGGCCTGCTTGAGGCCATAGAGGGCCTTATTGAGTCTGAAGACTTTGTCAGGATGCTTAGGATCTTCAAAACCTAGGGGTTGAGCAACATATACTTCTTCCTCAAGCTTACCATTGAGGAATTCACTATTCACATCCATTTGATATAAGATGACATTGTGATGGTTAGCATAAGCAAGCAATATGTGAATAGCCTCAAGTCTAGCAGCAGGTGCAAAAGTTTCATCGAAATCAATTCCTTCAACCTGTTTGTAGCCTTGATCTACGAGACGAGCCTTCTTCTTCACCACAAGGCCATTTTCATCTTGCTTGTTGCGGCCATTTGGCACTGATGATATTATGCTTGCATGGGTGTCGTCGCTTGACAAGTTCCCAGACATTGTTGAGCTTGAATTGATGTAATTCCTCTTGCATCGCTTGAATCCACTCAGGCTCCAGAAATGCCTCGTCAACTTTGGTGGGCTCTGTGATAGAGGCAAAAGCAAAGTGCCCACAAAAGTTAGACAAATGTGAAGCTCTTGAGCGTGTGAGAGGACCTGGTGTGTTAATGTCATCGATGATTTTCTCGATCTGCACTTCATTTGCTACGCGAGGATGAGCAGGTTGACGACGTTGATTGGGCTCAACATTTTCTTCAGAGCCATTTTCTTCAGATGCACCAGCATGATTTTCTTCACGTTCTGGAATGACTTCTTCAGCAGATTCTCCCGTGGTAATGACATCCTCAGTAGCCTTGAACTTGATGGATTCCTTAGGTGACATTTCATCTAGCACAGGAGGTAGGTGCTCTCTTTGCGAGCCATTAGTTTCATCAAACCGCACATCTAAAGTTTCAACAACCTTGTGGTGAAAGGTGTTGAAGACTCTGTAGGTGTGTGAGTCCTTTCCGTAACCAAGCATAAAACCTTCGTGTGCTTTCGGTTCAAATTTAGAATTGTGATGAGGATCTCTAATCCAACATTTAGCACTGAAGACTTTGAAATAACTCACATTAGATTTCTTGTCGGTGAGGAGTTCATATGAGGTCTTTTTGAAGAATTTGGGAAGACATACCTGTTGATGATGTGGCATGCAGTATCAGTTGCCTCAGGCCAGAAGCGGGGAGGCGTCTTGTATTCATCAACCATAGTGTGAGCCATCTCAACAAGAGTCCTGTTCTTGCACTCCATGACGCCATTCTGCTGAGGAGTATAGGGGGCAGATAACTCGTGAGTAATACCAAGTTCATCAAGATAGTCATCAAGACAAGTATTCTTGAACTCGGTCCCATTGTCACTCCTAATGTGCTTGATCTTCACACCGAAGTTCGTCGAGGCCCTTAAGGAAAATCATTTGAAGACATCTTACACTTCAGTTTTGTAAGTGATGATATGCACCCATGTGTAATAAGAATAATCATCAACAATAACAAAGCCATATAAAGATATTGCATTTGTTAGTGTGGCATAGTGAGTAGGACCAAAGAGATCCATGTGAAGCAATTCAAAAGGACGAGTGGTAGTCATGATAGTCTTCGAGGGATGCGTGGACTTGGTCATCTTTCCAGCTTCACAAGCTCCACACAGATGGTCTTTGAGGAATTTGACACCCTCGATGCCAATGACGTGCCTCTTCTTCGCGAGTGTGTGTAAGTTCCTCATGCCAGCATGACCTAGTCATCAATGCCATAACCAGCCTTCTTAAGCTTTTGCAAGTAGACATGTGGCAGGCTACGGTCCTGCAGAGAAATCAACAATATACAGGTCTCCTCTCCTAAAGCCTTCGAAGACTTTGGAATTGTCAGATTCCATGAGCACAGTGCAATGATATTTGCCAAAGATGACAACCATATCAAGATCACAAAGCATTGAGACATACATGAGGTTGAATCCTAACAACTCAACAAGCATGACTTTGTCCATGTGTCGATCCTTTGAGATCGCAACCCTACCTAGACCCAATACCTTGCTTTTGCCTTTGTCAGCGTAGGTGATATGCTTCAGATGCTATGGAGATAAAGTAGTGTCCATCAATAAGTTCTTGTCACCGGTCATGTGATTTGTACATCCACTGTCGAGGACCCACTCAGTAGCTTTGGGTTGATCATCCTGCAGATGAATTAGTGCATCTTACAAACTCATATACTTCATCAGTGAAGAATATGAGATCAAATTCATCAGATAGAATTTCATCAAGAAGTACAACAGAAATAGCAGTATATGGACGTGAGAAATGAGTAATTCATTTCTTCATGATTAGC
The DNA here is from genome assembly GCA_021605145.1 of Aegilops bicornis. Lineage (NCBI taxonomy): Eukaryota > Viridiplantae > Streptophyta > Magnoliopsida > Poales > Poaceae > Aegilops > Aegilops bicornis. The sequence goes on from CM038673.1 coordinate 275,744,957, forward strand.
TTGCATCCTTTCAAGCATATTCATGTCTCTAGCAAATTCTTCAGACGTTCAAGTTCGTCTAGAGACCTGGCCCTGTAAAAGAGATTAGTTCTTTTTCTTCACCACCCACATCTGGAGGGATGGCAAAGAGTTCATCATTCTGCGAGCTCCATAAGGGTAATGTGGCATAGAAGCCAGTCCACTTCGTTTCATAGAAGAGGGGTTAGATTAAGCATATGAATAAGCAGAGAAATTCTTCGAGCACTTATGAACATAATGATTTGAAGAATAATGCACATATTCATAGCTCTTAGACTTTCCCTATGAAACAGAAGCATTAGCTTGATAGTGATCATATGAGGATTTGGATCCATATGAGGAATTTGATCCTCGTGAGGACTTTGGTCCATATGAGGACTTGCATCCATATGAAGACTTTGGTCCATATGAAGAATTTGATCTGGGGTTCCTATTCTTCACAAGTGCTGTCATGATGACATTCATGTGAAGACTTTCAAGGCACATATTGGGAACCCAGATTTTCTTCATAGGGGGACCGTTCCTACAGTTAGTTCCAACATATCTAGCAAATACTTCACCATTCTGATTTTTGAACAGTTTATAGTTGGAGTCAAATGACTCATCAAATGAATATGAAGATTCACATGTAAAGCCAGATAAAGTGGATGGATCTACTCGAGGTCCCTTCGCAGCAACCCATGAGGTTTTGGGATACTGCTCAGGTTTCCAATAGGTCCCATCAACATTGAGTTTCCTCTCAAAGGCAATACCCTTTTTCCTAGGGTTCCTATTCAGGATCTGCTTTTTAAGCACATCACAAAGAGCTTGATGCCCTTTGAGGCTTGTGTACATGCCTGCCACATACAATTCCTTCAGCCATGCATTGTCAGTGATACTTGTGGTATCCTCAGATGAGGAATTTGTGACCACAGATAGAGTTGAAGAATTTGCAGCAATAGAAGCATTTGAACTTTCAGGTCATGAATTAGCAGATTAACATTCAATGCATTTCAAACATGGTGGAATGAATTCATCTTGAGTGGAACAGATCTATTGAGCAAGTAATGAACCGTTTCCCTTCTGAAGATCTTCATACCTCACCCTTAGCTTCTCTAGATCTTGCTTTCTTCAAAGAAATTCATCAGAAAGCTTCTCATGATCGGCTAATAGGGTGTTATGATGACTCTGAAGGTTATCAAACTTAGAGTGAAGTCTCTGAAGATTTTCAGTTTGAGTTTGATCCATTTCCTCACCCAACAGGTCGTCGCTTTTGTCTAGCAGATTTTGAACCCTTTCCAAAGCTTTTCGTTGTTTAGTGGCAATAGTAGCAAGCTTGGAATTGTTGGGTCCAAAATCATCATCATATTCATCATCACTAGACTCAGATGAGGAACATTCGGTTACCTTTGCACCTTTTGCCATGAGGCATGGTGCTGAAGATGATGTTTCAGGTTCGAAAGTCATCATTTTTAGTGATACCTTGAAATCATCAATGTCGGATTTCGGGTTCCGGAAAAACCCTCGATGTTCGAACACTGGGGTGCGCACGAAGATTTCCCCCTACCTAATCACGCCCTCAGCCTCACCGCGATCTCAAAGCCTAGCTCGACGAACTTGCAACACAAGGGACACGAGATTTATACTGGTTCGGGCCACGGTTGTGGTGTAATACCCTACTCCAGTGTGGTGTCGTGGATTGCCTCTTGGGCTGAGGATGAATAGTACAAGGGGAAGAACAGCCTCCTAAGGAGAGGTTGCTACCTCTTGAGCACTGCGTTGGCTTTCCCTGGAAGAGGAAAGGGTGATGCAGCAAAGTAGCGTAAGTATTTCCCTCAGTTTTTGAGAACCAAGGTATCAATCCAGTAGGAGGCCACACGCAAGTCCCTCGTACCTACACAAACAAATAAGAACCTTGCAACCAACGCGATAAAGGGGTTGCCAATCCCTTCACAGCCACTTGCAAAAGTGAGATCTGATAGAGATGATAAGATAATTTTTTGGTATTTTTATGATAAAGACTAAAAGTAAAGAAAGCAAAATAAACGGCGATAGAAATAACTAGCTGACGGGAGTTTAATATAATGGAAAATAGACCCGGGGGCCATAGGTTTCATTAGTGGCTTCTCTCAAGATAGCATAAGTACTACGGTGGGAGAACAAATTACTGTCGAGCAATTGATAGAAAGTGCATAATTATGAGAATATCTAGGCATGATCATGTATATAGGCATCACGTCCGTGACAAGTAGACCGACTCCTGCCGCTATCCAGCATCGATCTAGAGTATTAAGTTCATAAGAACAGAGTAACGCATTAGGTAAGATGACATGATGTAGAGAGATAAACTCATGCAATATGATATAAACCCCATCTTTTTATCCTTGATGGCAACAATACACGTGTCGTTTCCCCTACTGTCACTGGGATCGAGCACCGCACGATTGAACCCAAAGCTAAGCACTTCTCCCATTGCAAGAAAGATCAATCTAGTAGGCCAAACCAAACTGACAATTCAAAGAGACTTGCAAAGATAACCAATCATACATAAAAGAATTCAGAGAAGATTCAAATATTGTTCAAAGATAATCTTGATCATAAACCCACAATTCATCGGATCTCGACAAACACACCGCAAAAAGAGTTACATCAAATAGATCTTCAAGAAGATCGAGGAGAGCTTTGCATTCAGATCCAAAGAGAGAGAAGACGCCATCTAGCTAATAACAATGGACCCAAAGGTCTGTGGTAAACTACTCACACATCATCGGAGAGGCTATGGTGTTGATGTAGAAGCCCTCCGTGATCGATGCCCCCTCCGGCAGAGTGCCGGAAAAGGCCCCAAGATGGGATCTCACGGGTACAGAAGGTTGCGGCGGTGGAATTAGGTTTTCGTGGTGCTCCTCGATGGTTTCGGGGTACGTAGGTATATATAGGAGGAAGAAGTAGGTCGGTGGAGCCACGAGGGGCCCACGAGGGTGGAGGGTGCGCCTAGGGGGTAGGCGCGACCCCTGCCTCGTGGCCTCCTTGTTGATTGCTTGACGTCCACTCCACGTCCCCTGGATCATGTTTGTTCCAAAAATCACGCTCCCGAAGGTATCATTCCGTTTGGACTCCGTTCGATATTCCTTTTCTGCGAAACACTGAAATAGGCAACAAAACAGCAATTTGCACTGGGCCTTGGGTTAATAGGTTAGTCCCAAAAATAATATAAAAGTGTATAAATAAGCCCATTAAACATCCAAAACAGAATATATAATAGCATGGAGCAATCAAAAATTATAGATTCGTTGGAGACGTATCAGAGGTGTCCTTGTGCTTGGTGAACTTGTGTGGTTGAGGGAAAGCTCGATGATTCGTCCCCTCTCTATGGTGATGGCTAGCCCTATTTATAGAGGCCATGGTCCTCTCCCCAAATATTGAGCGGGAAGGGAGCCAACAACAGCCAATTTGAAGGAGGACAGCTAGTACAAGCTGTCATGACTAAAGTTGGTCTTCGCCTGCCAAAGGCTCTGGTGGTGACGCCGTCTTGGGCTCCACGGTGACCTCCATCCTGCCGTCCTACTGGCCTTGATCTTGTGGCACCGATATGGAAACCTTTGCCTGATGCCTCGGTACTCCTAGCCTCTGCTTGCCTCCTTAGCACCAAAGAGGAAACATGGACACTGTGCACGATGGCGCCCGCCTGGCGTCCGCCTGGCCTTGGTCGTCATGGCTTAAGTCATTGGAACCTCGCGAGGTTTGCCTTGCCTTGATCTCTCCGCCCCTCGCGAGCCAGCTTGGTGAGGCCGCTCCCAAGGAGGTCTTGTGTCGTCCTCCTCATGAGGCTTGGCCCCTCGCGAGGGTCTTGAGTGTTTGTTGGTGAAGACGGGCCGTACTGGGCCGCGAGTGGAGCCACGTCGTGGGCCGCAGGCAGGCAAGTCTGGGGACCCCCATTCCCAGAACGCCGACAATCAAACCAGGGATCATGACGAGTTCGATGACCTTCATAGACGTCAGAGATTCGGTCCCAGATAAGTTTGCATTGCAGAGATGCATAATGAGCCTGAACTGATTTCTGGATAGGCAGGAGCAGATGATATCCTTCGCCATGTGTCAAGTCGAGTGTACTTGCGAATATCATCAGCATCCGCCATCTTGCATAGATCGGTAAGACCAATCTTAGTGACGGTCCACAGCTCATTGTTCATCGCCATGAGGCGCTTCCTCATCATGGCCTTCCATTTGGGATAATCATGACCATCAAAGATGGGGCATGTCACTTTCTTCATTCCTGCAGTCGACATAGCTAAATTTTAGGTGGTTAAACCAAAATCACACAGAACAAGGGAGTACCTGAAAGTGTGTTATATCGACTAGAGGGGGTGAATAGGCGATTTTTGCAAATTCATCACCAAGGAAATTGAACTTGAGGAATTTCCTAAGTCACGAACTACAAGCAGCAGAATAAGTACTCAGGTGCATGCATAACAAAGCAGTAGCATAGTCATCATGATGAAATGAAACATACACAGAGCACAGGTAGCATGTAAACAGGATAAGCAGGCTGAGGACAAAGTGACTGAAGAATTACGATTAAGGAAATTGAGAAAGTCTTTAGTCAAAAGTCTTCAAACAGTAACGATCAAGTACATCAACACATGAATGAGGAAATAGAACCAGTAGCTTGGTGAAGATGATGATTTGGTAGACCAGTTCCAACTGCTGTGAAGTCGTATGTCTGGTTGGAGCGGCTAGGTATTTAAACCTGAGGACACATAGTCCTCACCATATTCTCCTTGAGCTAAGATCACACAGACCTCGCCCAATCACTCGTGGTAATTCTTCAGGTGACTTCCGAACCTTCACAGTCTCGGTTACTCGGCGATCCACAATTCCTCTTGGATACCCTAGACCATGACACCTAACCGTCTGGAGGATGCACAGTTCTCAAAGGTAACAAGCGTCGATTCCACACAGGAACAATCTCTTCAGTGATGCTCAATCACTTTGGGTTTGTAGGTGTTTGGGTTTTTCCTCACTGATCATTTTTGCTCAAAGTCCTCGGAAGATGGGATGCTCTCAATGGCAAGTGTCAGTTTCTCTCGAAGCAGCAAATCAGCTAGTGGTTGTAGGGGGCGACTATTTATAGCCTAGGGAGAAGCCCAACATGATAAGACTTAAATGTCCTTTAGTGATATGACCGTTAGGTGGATACGATATTTTGGGACAGCTGGCGCATAGCAGAGCAACAGTCAGAAATTTGAGTTCTCAAATTCCTCAGGGCTATCCTGTTCCTCACTTGTAGGCAGTCCGCACTAGCGAATTCCTAACTCCTCAGTTAGAACAAATTTCTCAGAGAAAAGAAGATCTTCGTCTCTGTCACTGAAGAAATTGACTGAACTATATGAGATTTCCAATGGCTTTACTCGAAAGGATTGGATAGGTGTAGGATTTTGAGATGAGCATCACAAGTGTTTCCTTAGTTCTACGTCGACCCCCTTTAACAATGTGGTGTTTCCTATGAATCAATAAAGAGGAAATGAAACTACGAAAACAAAAGTCTTCACGCTTCATAATCCTCACTTGAATATCGAAGTCTTCAAGGTCACACCAATTTCCTCACATTCAAAGTCTTCAACTGAAGACATTCATTTTTAGGGGTCGACTTTCATCGTAAATATTAAACTCCTCATAGTCTTATAGAACTGTGTACACTCACAAACACATTAGTCCCTTAACCTATAAGTCTTCAATACACCAAAATCACTAAGGGGCACTAGATGCACTAACACACACAAAAATATTACTAGACTTATTACATAAACCAACAGGCTGCTGAAAGTAACAAATAAAGATGGTAGAATTAAAGGCTTGCCAGGCCCTCTGCCTCATAGGAGGACTAATCATCAGTAGCAGTGTTCTTGGAGTCTAGGGGGTCTTCCATAAGCATCTCCTCAGTCAGAAGATTCTCCACTATGCTAAGACCATAACCAATGTGATGAAGTTGTCTGATTGGAGTTGGAGGAGGAAGATCAGAGGCCCCTTCCTCAGGCAGGTCTTCAGAAAGAGCTTCAGTGCCCCCCTCCTGGGGCTGGTCATCATGTAAGATTCCACTGAAGGCTTACACTTGGGCTTGCTTCTCTTAGGATGCAAGGGTAGCTCCTGAAACGTTGGCTTGAAGCCATCTCTCTACGCCGAATCATGCGTGCACCTACGAACAAAAGTTTCCATAATAGGTGTAGGCGCCAAAGTCTTCCTAGGCTTTCTTGCCGTCTCCAGACATTGAGGAGAGGAAGAAACAGCAACTTGCATCCCAATGGAATTGGACTGGGAATGAGCATGATCAACAGTGGGGAAAAGTTCTCTAGAAATAGATCGAGGTGCCTAACACTCAAGTGGCTCCTTCCAAGTCAGACGTGGCACACAATCATCCTAAAAGGCCAACTCCCAGCTCCTCTTGGACGGAACCACAAGCTCAAAAAACTGAATAGGCAGAGGTTTGAGCACTTCAGTTACAACAGAGCAATCAAGGAGAGTCTCAAAAGATCTTTTTCACACAAGCTCTAGAGGCAGAGGAGGTCCAAAGGCAATCTTAGCTTCCCCCATACAAAAATCCTGATGAACAAGCTGCAAAGGAGGCTGATAGACTTCATGAGCAAGCAAGTTGTATGCACACCCACTTAGTTTCCATGTTGAGTTTTCATACACTTATAGCTGTTAGTGCATCTGTTGCATGGCAATCCGTACTCCTCGCATTGGCATCAATTGATGGGCATCTCCATAGCCCTTTGATTAGTCGCATCGGTGTGAGACTATCTTCTTTTTTCTGACTTATCCTTATTGATCTCTATCACCACATTCTATTCCACTCATAGTGCTATGTCCATGGCTCACGCTCATGTATTGCGTGAGGTTGAAAAAGGTGAAGTGCGTTAAAATGTCTGAACCAATTGCTCGGCTTGTCATCAGGGAGGGTTCATGATTAATACTTTGTGTGAGGAAGAACAAGTATGAAAAGATTATATGATTTTGTAGGGATAGCGTTCTTCAGCATTTTTATTTTGAAAGGCATGATTGTTTGTTCATATGCTTGAGTATGGATGTCTTTATATCAAATTATAGACTATTGCTTTGAATCATTCTGATCTAAATATGCATACCATCCTGTAGCACCACCACCTCATGTTCTATCACTGGTTGTTCCTCTCACACCAAAAAAGATGACTGATTAATGACAATCGACTCTTGTTCCAGAACAGGGTCATTCTATTGTTCATTGTGCTCGTCCTCTTCAACATTCCAAGCATTGTGCCCCCAATTATCTTCAGCAACCTTAGCAGGCTCATGCGTTCATTGTCATATTGCTCTACATGATCATATAGCTGATATAGTATTTGTGGCTCAGCCACCATTCATCATTATCATACATGTTACGCTAGCATCATTGCACATCCTGGTACACTGCCAGAGGCATTCAATAGAGTCATGTTGTTCTAGTATAGAGTTGTAATATTGAGTTATAGTAAATAAAAGTGTGATGATCATCATTATTAGAGCATTGTCCTAGTGAGGAAAGGATGATGGATACTATGATTCCCCCACAAGGCGGGATGAGGAACCAGACGAAAAAAAGAGGCCAAAAAGGAGAGAAAAAGAGAGAAGGGGCAATGTTACTATCTTTTTCCACACTTGTGCTTCGGAGTAGCACCATGTTTTTCATATAGATAGTCTCCTTTGTTGTCACTTTCATATACTAGCGAATTTTTCATTATAGAACTTGGCTTGTATATTCTGATGATGGGCTTCCTTAAATGCCTAAGGACTTCATGAGCAAGCAAGTTGTATGCACACCCACTTAGTTTCCATGTTGAGTTTTCATACACTTATAGCTGTTAGTGCATCTGTTGCATGTCAATCCGTACTCCTCGCATTGGCATCAATTGATGGGCATCTCCATAGCCCTTTGATTAGTCGCGTCGGTGTGAGACTATCTTCTTTTCTCTGACTTACCCTTATTGATCTCTATCACCACATTCTATTCCACTCATAGTGCTATGTCCATGGCTCACGCTCATGAATTGCGTGAGGTTGAAAAAGGTGAAGTGCGTTAAAATGTCTGAACCAATTGCTCGGCTTGTCATCGGGGTAGTTCATGATTAATACTTTATGTGAGGAAGAACAAGTATGAAAAGATTATATGATTTTGTAGGGATATCGTTCTTCAGTATTTTTTTAAAGGCATGATTGTTTGTTCATATGCTTGAGTATGGATGTCTTTATATCAAATTATAGACTATTGCTTTGAATCATTCGGATCTAAATATGCATACTATAAAAGAGATTACATGATAAACATGTTAGGTAGCATTCCACATCAAGATTCTGTTTTTATAATTTACCTGCTCGAGGACGAGCAGGAATTAAGCTTGGGGATGTTGATACATCTCCAGCGTATCTATAATTTTTTATTGTTCCATGCTATTATAGTATCAATCTTGGAAATTTTATATGCCTTTTGTGATATTTATGTCATTTTTGGGACTAACCTATTAACCCAGTGCCAGTTCTGATTTTCTCCTTGTTTTTGGTTTTCCAGATAATCAGTACCAAACGGAGTTCAAACACTACGAAATTTTCGGACAATTCTTTTCTAGATAAAAGAGACCCTAGAAGCTTCGGGAGGAGACCAGACAGCAAGGCCACAAGGCGCGCCCTGGGGAAGTTGTGCCTTGTTGCCTTCTGGGCCCCTCATGGCTCCATGTGACGTAATTCCACCTCTATACATTCTCTAATGTTGGGAAACCAACAGGAGCCACCCGTAACATTTTTTCCGCCGCCGCAAGTTTCTGTTCTTCCGTGATCCCATATGGAGGCCTTTTCAGGTACTCTGCCGAAGCGGGAATTGATCATGGAGGGCTCCTACATCATCCTTATTGCCATTCAATGATGCATGAGTAGTTCACCACAGACCTATGGTTCCATAGCTAGTAGCTAGATGGCTTCTTCTCTATCTTTGATATTCAATACAATGTTCTCCTCGATGTTCTTGGAGTTCTATTCAATGTAATCTTGTTTTACGGTGTGTTTGTTGGGATCCGATGAATTGTGGGTTTATGATCTGAATAATTATGATAAGTAATGGAGTCTTTTCTAAAATTTATTGTGCATGATTGTTATAGCTTTGTATCTCTCTCCGATCTATCCGTTTGGTTTGGCCAACTAGATTGATTTATCTTCAGTGGGAGAGGTGCTTTGTAATGGGTTCAATCTTGTGGTGATCTATATCCCAGTGACAGAAGGGGACAAGACACATATTTGTATTGTTGCCATTAAGGGTAAAACGACAGGGTTTATTCATATTGATTGGGTTTAATTTGTCTACATCATGTCATCTTGCTGAAGGCGTTACTCTGTTTTTACAAACTTAATACCATAGATGCATGCTGGATAGCGGTCGATTGGTGCAGTAATAGTAGTAGATGCGGGCATGAGTCGGTCTACTTGCCTTGGACGTGATGCCTATATACATGATCATTGCCTTGAATATCGTCATAACTATGCGCTTTTCTATCAGTTGCCCAACAGTAATTTGTTCACTCACCGTATGCTATGTGTTCGAGAGAGAAGCCTCTACTGAAAACTATGGCCCCGGGGTCTACTTTTATCATAATACAAAAACTAAATTCCTTTGCTACAATTTTATTTCTTTTATTTGGTTTTGCAATTTCTCCGTCTACCTATACAAGATTTGATCCTTGTAACTAACGAGTTCAAGGGGATTGACAACCCTCTTGCCCACGTTGGGTTTTGCTTTTATGTGTGCAGGTGTTGTTCACGAGGTTTTGCATGATTCTCCTATTGGTTCTATAAAACCTTGGTTCTCACTAAGGGAAATACTTATCTCTACTCACTACAAAAAAAATACACTTCCATGATGATACGTGCTTGTCACAGTAGGTCACGTTTTCTGTCATGCGCGTACATCCATGACGATTTTATGACAAAATCAAGATAGTCATACCAGTGCTGTCGTAGAAGTGTTCCATGACATTACCAAAATTATCATAACGGAAGTGTCCACTTCCATGACGATAAATGGCGCGTCATGGAAGTGTTTTCGTCAAGGGTGACCGACACATGGCATCCACCATAACGGGTCGCCGTTAAGCTATCGGGTCTGGTTTTGGATCCAATAACCCGTTAACAGCCTGGACCAATGAGGATTTTCCACATGTAAAATTGTCATTGGCCGGAGGAAACACGTGTTGGCTCACCGTTGGGACAGATGTCATCCATTCATTGGACAGGAGGCGCCTATGATACGTTGACATGTGGCACGGCCCAACAGAGGCCCATTCCGGTGAAAAGGCCGGCCTGTTTGACTTGGTCAAAAGGTAACGGGCCAGCCCACCGAAAGCTTGTTAACGGCGTGTTCGTATATAGCCCATTTACGGGCCGTTACGGCCTATCGGAATTAAGCCTAGTAGCTTCATCTAGGCCGTCCAATATGATTCCAGCCCATTGTAACTTCCGTCCCATGTATGGCCCATGATGTCTTTCGGCCCATATGAGTCCATTTGTAACTCTTGGCCCATTAACGGCCCGTGGTGAATCTGGCCCGCAATGAGCGATGTATCGCTTTATACCCATTAATGGCCCATTATTCCATTGGCCTTCTCAGGGCCCATTTATTCTTGGGCTCATTTCCAGCATTCGGTTACTTATGGCCCACATCGGCCTTTTTCTCGCTAGGGCCAAATTGAGCCCGTGGTTACAATCGGCCTGTTTGCGGCCCGTTAATCCGTTGGGCCGTTTTCATAGCGTCATCAAATATGGCAGATTAAGGACGGCCCGTTATGGTCGGCCCATGAATGGATGATTCCAAATCTAACCCGTTTACGGCCCATAATGTGGTATGTTATTGGCCCATGTTTGGTCGATCGATCATATGGCCCGTAGAAGGCCCATTGATGCCACGGCCCGTAGAAGGCCCATTCTTTCTACGACCCTTAGAAGGCCCATTGTTTTACGACCCATAGGAGGCCCATGGTAACTACAGTAAATATGTAGCACAGGGTTATTGTGGCCTACTTTTTAAAAATAGGTTATTGCGGCCACTAGAAAACCGCGGAAAAAGAACTGCACTCACTACAAGCAAACAAATAAAGACAACAAGCAAATAAATAAGCAAGCAACTTATGCTAGGCTATCATGGCTATTACACATATTACATCCACTGGGCATCAAAGTTCGCCACCAATGCAAATATAGGGAACAAAGCACCATATCATATACACTGGTTGTCAAAGTTGGCGACCAGTGCAAATAAACGCTGCAGCAAAACAAGTCTAGAACTGAAACCACTTCAAAAGAGCTCAAGAAACAATATCCTGGGTACCCATAATGCTGGCAAGATGCTTAGCAGGCTTATTAACTTTCTCTTGTTTGGCACTTAAATCCTCCAGCATTTGCTGTTGCACCAGAAAGTATGCATCTGAATTCTGCAGGGACTTCCTCAGTCCTTCGGCTTCCTGTCGCATAACATCTGATTTCTTTCAACTTGAAGTTGAGACTCAAGAAGCCGAAATGATTCAGGCATCGAGTTCGAAGAGCTGGTGCCAGCAGTAGTAGCCAGTAACTCGAACACTACATCAAGACAGGACTTTGGGGTTGTCTCAGTGTCTTCAATATTGTTTTTATCAGCTTTGTTGGAGACCAACAGGGATGTATCACTATCGTGAACCTTATCTGCATTACTTCCTTTACCATTGCATAACGGGGTACTCTTCTCCAATATTTTATCCGTGTTCTAAAAGAGAAACAAACAAACACATCACAGGTTTACCATGTTGTATATGAAACTCATTTCGGTAAACCAGTTCAGTAGTGAGGTGGACAGGATACCAGCATGAAACAAACATATATCTATGTAGTATGATCACTGTATGGTCTATATCATTCTATTTTATGTTGCCAAATCAAGATAGAGATAGTTCAAATCATATCTATTTAAGACAAAGCAGCATAGACAGAATATAAGTGTGGGAAACTACACAGCAATAACAACACTTGTAATGTGCATGGCATGAGAACATAACTGTTTATTCAATTGAAAATAAAATCAACATAGAGCAAGTTACAACAACAAACACGTTAAAGAAATTGGTTTAAAACATACCTGTTGCGCCATTGGAGTTTCAATTGCATCCTTCAAATTTGAAATTAGTTGGTATGAGTAAATATAGTGATGCAATAGCAATGTAGTATGAACCATAGCTAAGGAACCTGACCTGAGAACAATTCTTCTTCTGCTTTAAGCGTTGACTTGAAGTTCGGAGTGGTGGCCCTCGTGCTTTGGGCACTGCAGTTGCCTTACTAACTGCTCGTGTTTGGGTGCTCTGTGGTGGAGACGGTGTTGTGTCAACTGGAACTGGGTTACTATCTGCTGGGGTTGGGTTTAGAAGGGGTCTAGCTGGTTCTCTGTCCAACTGGGTAGGGGTACAATCTGCGTGAGTCTAGGTCATGTGTGGTGGGGCTGGTTCTTGGGCAAGTACAACCGTGGTTCTATCTGCATCGACAGGTAGCACGATCTTTTTTGAAGACCGTATTTTTACTCCCACAGATACTACCATCACCCCCCTCCAATTGAAATGGCTAATAAACAAGAAAGTAATTTAATGTACAAACATTGTAAGATAGACAGGTGCAATGGATAGTACAGAAGATAACAGGGCATGAAATAATTCACATTTATGTTGTCTAACCAAACAGAATAGCAGGACATAATTTTACATATATGATGGCTAATTAAACAGGATAGCGTGACACAATTTCACATGTATGATGGTTAACTAAACAGGATAGAATGACATACTTCAAAATATGATGACTATGTAAATGGGATGACATGATATAACTATATGATGTGTCTATTAAAGTGGTTGGCATGCCATAAATGAAAACATGCCGTCGATGGAAACATGATGGCATTATATAGTTCATGGATAGAATGACATAATTGAAAATATGATGACTATGTAAACAGGATGAGATGATATAACTATATTATGTCTTTAGAAAATGGGTTGGCATGTCATAATTCAGATACATGCTGTCTATGTAAACATCATGGCATGATATAATTCAAATATATGATTTATATACTAAGCAAGTGAGCAGAGGGCAATCGCATATATGATGTGTGTTCATCACATGGTAAGATAAAAAACTCAAATTATCTCTCTCTTTCTCCCCTTCCCCTCAGCCAGTGTTCAAAAACTAGCTAGTTTTCAGCAGCAGGCGCAACACAGGAAAATCCGAGGCAAGGAGAGGAGAGGGGGGAGAGGGGTGCATACCGGTAGGTGTGCTTGCGGTGGAGAGGGGGAGAGGAGTCCCCCATGCTCGGCGAGCCGCTACTGTCATGGACAGACGAGCGCCGAGGCCGTGGGCGAGGTCACCGTTCCTATCATGGGCAAGGCGAGCTGCCCCTACTGGTCACTTTAGCCGCCGGCCCCGCCATTGTCTGTTGCCCTCGCCGGTTGCTTTTCCCCGCCGCCCTTCCGGTTGCTTTCACCCGCCGCCTGCCGACGACCTAGAAAATGAGATGGGGAAATTTCTGCTAAGTGTTGGCTCTATCCCGTCTGTCTGTGTGTTATGTTTGATACGAGACGGCCGTTGTTTTCTTTGATATAAGGAAACGTTACAATAATGAATCGATAGTCCCTCTCTAGCGCAGTGGTAGCGAACAAGCGAGTAAAGCGCTCGGTCGTGGGTTCGAGTCCCCACTCACGCATCTTTTTTGGGCGAATTAAGCACTTGTCCCCGCCTGTCAAATGGGTCCCGCTTGTGAGTGTGTGCCCACATACTCTCAAATGGGCGCCGCCTAATTGTTGAATATAGACATGTAAGCATTAATGACACCTAAACAATGACACATAAGTGAGGTTGCTGAGGTGGCTGCCTAATCATCCTAATGCATTCGAACTCAAGTGTAATGACCATTTATATTGGTCGTTATCAGCTAGCAGTGAGGCAATGGACAGTGTTGTCTGCTTTACGAACATTTCCTCTAATAAAATTATGACCTTTCTGAACAAAATGGTTGTAAGGGTTTAGGGTTTCGAGCCCCTCGAACAGCTTGCGACCAATTTCTCTCAAATGGTCATAGATTTACGACCATTTCTTCCAGGGTCACTGCCAGAAGGTCACAAGTTGACATATTTCTTGTAGTGACTGATCCATGCTTCGACCCGGAGGAACACCTCCCCTCCGCCGCCGCTGACTTGTGACGGGCTCTGGCCAAGATGAAGTGCCCCAACAACTACCCCTCAAGACTTACCACGTATGAACTGACCAGTTCAATCTTACCAATACCAGTTGTAATGGCTATGTTTTGTATGGTTGATGTATTAAGCATGTTGTAGTAAATAGGCCTAACACGTCTTAGCTATTTTCCCTACCTTTTTATAGACAACTAGGCCATTCTCTGTTCTGGCGGCACTTGCCTTGCGTTGTTTAACTCTATCAATTGCATTTTTATCAGTACCAGTTTCAATGGGTATACTAGGTTGCCAATAGTTAAACGAGCCTTGTTATTTTTAGTACCGCACACTATGTGATGTTCAAGTATGAATTGTCCAGCTCAATTTCACCAATAGCAGCTACAAACTTACAAAACATGACTTAGGATCTTGTTAAGCCTGTTGTAATTAACAGTTGTATCCAATTTTTTAAATTTGTCCCTTTGCTACCGTCCTACTCTCTTCAATGAAGATATACCAGAGATGCTATCGTTTTATTTTCATTTGCTATTTTTGGTGGATGCTAACCCTATTGTAGTTAACATGCCTTTCCATGTACGTACGTAAGACCATACGGGCGATATTGTTTGTCGTCGAGGTTAGCTGCATCCCATGTCTCAGAGTATTTTACATCATTTGTGCAATTGTAGTTTAGCTTCTAACATTACTTGCTTCTTGTAGGTACACATGTCAGTGGCACTGATCCATGCGTCGACCCGGAGGAACACCTCGCCTCTGCTGCGGTCGACTTGGGAAGGGCTCTTGCCCATATGAAGTGCCCACACAACTACCCCTCAGGACTTACCAAGTACGAACTGGCTAGTTGAATCTTACCAGTACCAGTTGCAATGGCCACGCTTTATATGGTTGATGTATTAAGCATGTTGTAGTAAACACGCCTAACCTGTCTTATCTATTTTCCCTACCTTTTTATAGACAACAAGGTCATTCTCTGCTCTTGCAGCACCTGCCTTGCGATGTTTAACTCTGTCAATTTTATTTCTATCAGTACCAGTTTCAATGGCTATGCTAGGTTGTCTGTAGTGAAACGTGCCTGTTGTAGTAAACAATTCTATCCATTTTTTAATTTGTCCCTTTGCTACCATGCTACTCTTTCATAATGAATATATCACTACAGATGCTATCGTTTTATTACCATTTGCTATTTTTGGTGGATGTTAGCCCTGTTGTAGTTAACATTGCCTTTCCATGTACTTACACATGGAGAAAAATGAGTGAATCTATATTCTAATCTAAACTATGTCTATATACAACCGTATGTAGTTCATACTGAAATATCTACAAAATACTTGTCCTTGGGAACGGAGGTAGTTGTATTTTACACCATTTGTGGAATCACAGTTTAGCTTCTAACAATTACTGGTTGCATGTAGGTACATATATCAGAAGTACTGATCCACGCTTCGATCCCTTGTGCGTAGGGGCAAAGAGATACTCGTGAACAAGCATCACATAAGGAAACTAATAAAGATTGTTAGGGGAAAGAGACGGGTGATGGGAATTAAGCTCTTTATTTACACTTTGTACAAGACAATAGTGAACTTTGGATGGTTAGTAATGTGTTGCCTATTCCCCCTTCCCACAACGAGTTACCCTATTAGGCATGGGTATCTGAAAGTTTTCTCTTTTCAGTGGTTTTCGAAGCAATTTACTAATGATTACCTTGCAATCTACATGAGCGGAGTGGAGGCAACTAAGGTTAACGTATATAATTCATACTATCAGGATAATGGTCTAGAAGTCTTCCTAAGGCGGTGAAGGATGGGCGGCGATCGTCACAAGGGGATGGTCAAAAGTTGTACGTGCCTATGACATGCAGTAGGGCACATTTTGGGCATTCCGCTTCTTCAACAACATCGGCATCCGAAATGCTTTACACTTGTCTCTTCACCTTTACCGCCTCTAAATATTGTGGTTCATCATAGTTAATTGCTGCCTAATCCTATAATTACTGAACATATTATACTAAGAATTTTATTTATGGATTGGTTGTTGAACCATTGTGCTTAGAATTTGAATACCACGTTTCATATTTCAGGAATTCCAATTCAAATAATAAATTACATGCAAAAATAAAATTAAACAGGAGCGAAAAAAATAATGTACATACGGTTAGAAAGAAAACAACATGTGTGATGGAAAAGTAGAGAACAAACGGTTCTTTGATGTGAAACGTTTGCGATGGTCGACGGACGCACACACGGTTTCCTCTCATATGCGTGTGCTATTCATGGTAATATAGAAAACATTTCAAAACTGTATGCGTGTGTAATATTGCACAAAAAGAAGACGATGCATATATGGAGCCCGTGTGTGATAGGAATACCTATCGCACACAGTTATGAAAATGGACACGTTGGCGATAGTAGAGGCACCACACACATTTTACATTTATGAACTGTGTGCGATAACGTACCCATCGCAAATGCATCAGTAGATCAAATGTTTGTGATATCCACCTTTTCCACACAACTATAGCGATGTAATCATTTCGGATGTCTCTCTGATCAGAAACGTAACTCGAGATGTAACGTGTGGGACAGGCGCGACTTCTCAGATGTTTATTCTATGGCAATCTTCAGTAACTGCTCGCCTATCCCCGACGGTTTCTGGGTCGTGTGGGAAGGACCCCCCTACCGCACACACTAATGAGGCGATGGTTTAAAACTCTGTCGCAGGAAGGGGTAAAAACATTTGTATAGGACGTAACGGTACCAATGATATATGGAGTTGGAGTTAGGGTTGCCGGAGGTCCAGCGGGCCCACAAGCTTGTAGGGCACGCCCTAGGGGGGTGGGCATGCCCCCTGAGCTTGTGGCTCCTGGGTGGGCCCCTTTGATATATTTTCCACCATTATTTTTTATATATTCCACAAAAATTCTCCGTAAATTTTCAGGTCAATCCGAGAACTTTGATTTCTGCACAAAAACAACACCATAGCAATTCTGCTGAAAACAACGTCAGTCCTAGTTAGTTTCATTCGAATCATGCAAATTAGAGTCCAAAACAAGAGCAAAAGTGTTAGGAAAAGTAGATACGATGGAGAAGTATCAGTAACAGGTTGCTTGTGTCCACAAGCTTTTCTCTTTAGTGATTTGCTCACATTAAAGATTTATTTCCTTCATGGTTGTCATGTAATGGAGTAGTCTCTCTGTTTTCCATGTAGTAGACCCCAGTTGGCCGAACCTTCTGTATTGCTAAGTATGACTTTGCAATCAGAAGGCATTCTAAAGAAAATAAACAATTATATCATTGGGACCTAGACGACGAGTTTAGTGATATGGAAGTCATTTTTGCTTTCGCTCGCAATAACCCACCAAACACGCCTGTAAAGCTGCTTCGACGATGAAATTATGTTCAATACTTATGGGACATGTAGTGGCTCTACCTCCTAAGTCTTTCCTATTGGTAGCAGATACAATACTCAGGCAATGCACTATACTAATGTATGCTAATCTCAAGTGATCTCAATACTTTCTTTTAAGTCTTTAAGCTATCAAGCTACCATGTAAAGGAATATAACTATCTGTTAAGTTGATTCTGAATCAATATCATATGCATGGTTTGAATACTCGGCTCGTTTTCGCTTTTTGTGCCATGGGCACAACGGGTCATCTAGTAATAAAACAGATGACATGGTCTCGTGGAGGCATGTACAATACAAGTATTTCTGACAGTTATTTGACACCCACATTTGAGACAGTCAGGGTTAATGACCTCCATGATCGCTTTGCGTCAAAAAATGCGGTGACCTCTACACGATCAAGCGAAAGAGATACACTTATTACACACACACACTCTCTCTCTCTCTATGTGTGTGTGTGTGTGTGTGTGTGTGTGTGAGTGAGTGAGTGTGTGTTACAAACGATCATGCAAGTGGAGTTACACTTTTCTCAGCTAATGTCATGTTGTTCTTTCCCAGCACCACCTAGCGGGCTGCTGGGATCAAGCTTTAGGGACACGTCCTTGAACATCTTGCGGCTGAGGGTATTGAAAACTGCTCTTGAGTACTGTCGTGATGCGTTCCTCCAGTCCACTCCAGCTTTCATCATCAACTCAAACTCCTCGTAGCTTATCTTGCCATCCTGTAGTACACATGTTGAACTAGTTGAGTTAGCTGATATACTTGTTGAAATATTTGCCTAGCCATTCTGTTTTCTAATGATTGACATGATGTTTTTTTGGGGGGGGGGGGTAAACTAACAAGAGTTATGACTATTCATTTAGAAGAATATAATTGTCTTGTTAATTACAGAATACCAAGGGAAAACCAGATCCAAAGTGCACGAAGCCCCAATTGGCTATACAAAACAGTGAAACACAAGCACAAATACGTCAGCGAGCATGACCGAATTATCAATGACTGCCGACAAAGCATGATCCCCCAAAATCATACCATCGACGGCCCTCCATCGAACTAGTCATATTTGGCTTGACAAACCCGATGAGGGGGACCAAGACCCCAACAGGCTTTCCAGGAATCATAGAACACCGCACACCAGGCACCGCACCACCACCTCACAACCATCAACGTCGTGGAAAGTGAAGAGAACCCCAACTCCTATGGGAGGAGTAGAGACGAGCCACTGTGACTCTGGCAGCAAAGAGAGAGCACCTGTAGGACCATGCGTTGCACGGAACCTTTGACACTCTCAAGACAAGGGCAACCTGATGCCGCCAAATCGACATTCACCATGCTGCCATGCCCAACGAAGCCACCCGAAACCTCCTTCCAGACCACCAACCCAACATCTAGCACTTACAAGAGGCTGGAATGCCACACGACATGACTGTGACGTAGCTCAAGGTGCACCGAGCGACTAAGGGGGTGTTTGGTTTGAGGGAAAGGCTAGGTTGGATGAGGATATCTCCAGCCACCTGGTTAGGGATAGCCACGTTATTTTGATTGGTTGGGCGGGATTTGATATGTTGGATAAGAACTTTTTATTGTTTGGTTGGAAGGACGGGAATTGGATAGGTTTTTGTGATGACCTCTTCAGTATGAGATGGTGAGATTACCCATACACATGCATTTTTAGCTCTTTTTTTTAAATCTCATTATACCCTATTCTTGTACTGTAATTAGTTTTGTGACCATCCTAACTAGCATAAAAAAATTGTTTTTATATGAAACCTGAAAACAATAACAATAGTTGTACTATATGAGCTGGTTTGAAATACTAAATTGGTGCCACAAATAGCTTAATCGAACGGACCACTTCCCTCCCTAAACATCTAGGCAAACAATCCAGATAGAGAATCTCCATGCAACTGGACTCCCCAAACCCAGCTCCGTCCAAGCTGTCTATCAACCCTCATACGCATCCCATATGTTGTGCGGATATGGGGATGCTCAGACACAGTGACCACATCGGTCCAACGGGTGGGACCCGCGTGAAAACCCATCGGTCTGCCAGCTTCCTGCTCTGATTTTGTGAGAACACATTCATGACGTTGTTCTTGCTCATAACCCGAGGTACCAAAGTCGGGTATTTAAGCCGGCCAATGAGGGAAACCCTAGACACCCCTATTTTCCTCAACTCATTTCTGTCTACGCAACTAGCACTCCTTCCGTCTGCTTCCGCTTGGACCTCCCTATGGCAAAGATAGAATGAAAATAACCTGCTACAAGCTGGTCATACCTTGAGCGCCGCCCAGATGTGCGGCACCGAAGAGTGTCGTGCCGAGGAGGCACGTCGTGCCACTCAAATTATGGTGGGGCAGGAGGAGGTACCAAAGGGGGATGCACCAAAAGACATGGAGGAGGAGGCAGATGAGACACCGGGAATGGAGGTTGAGCTCAAGGGATTCGGCATGGAGGAGTAGGAGGTGAAGTTCCAACACACCCAAGCCATGGAGGTGGCACTATAGTTCAGGGCTGAGCAAAACCGCCATCCTTGACTAGATCTAGTCCGAGTAAGAGGTGGAGGCAAACCGCCATCGTATCCACATGGCCGACTTGTGGCAGGAGCGGCTCTTCACGGACCTCGACGATGAGGAAGAGGGCACTAGAGCTTTGTTGCGCCACCAATGACCACGAGGCAGTTCCGACATCTCCGACGATGACGAGTAAATTACGGTAGTTTGTTTGTCTTTAGCTTGTTTGCTTCATGTAACATGTACTACATATGATAAAATGAACATTGGATGGTTAGTATGGGGTTGAGAGTTTGTAAATAGGTGTAGTGATTAGGATGACGAAAAAACCAGGGGCAGACCGGGGCTGCCTGCGAGCGCGTTCAAAGACATTTAGGGGGTTAGTAGATACTCAGATTTGTCATGTCTGGTCATCGATGCTCTAAGTGGAGCCCATGACCATCACCCTATGATCTAGGCCCTGACTTTCTAGCCAAACCTGGCCTATGGGTGGCAAGGCCCGACACGTCACGTCCCAGCCAGGTGAAGGCCTGGAACTACTCGACCCATGTAGGACCTTTTATAAAAAGGGACATGTACTGTCGGCCTGGCAAGCCAGCTAAAAGGGCGGGCCCAGCATGACATGTCGACATTGCACCCAAGTAGCATCTACCGCCACGCAAGCAACGCATGCACCATCTCCCATTGGACGGGTCGATGGATGCAACGAACTTACTGCACAACGAGCTTTGGTGTGGTGATACGTGATCACCAGGGAAGGGTGCATGTGGCGAATAGAGTTTACTTTGAAAGAGTTCAATTTTCTGTAGTAGCACAAGCCATGTCACTTCATCAAGTCGTAATCCTTGCCAATAACACTAGTACAAGGAAGATCATGATAGCATCTGATTGCCTATCATTGATCAACAATGAAAATTTTGGTTCAAGGCTACTCAGACACTTTAAGCAAAGTGCCCATAGGAGGGCTACGGGTAGATGCCTTCCATCGTGCTTTTTCCGAATAAACTTAAAGACATATTTTAAAAAGATCAAGGGTTTACGTTTTAATAGGTATTAGAGCCATAGTCCATGATATTAGAAAATGTGCCACAAAGTTTGTATCTTGTACTTTTATCCCTGTCAATCGTTCTTATAATGAGGCAGCACATGTTCTGGCCAAATCGGCAGAGCATGATGTTTGGTCCTGATGGTTTAATGAGTTCCCTGATGTAATCAGGATCAATATCTGTAATGAACTACTAGCTTGCAAAATGATGTTATATTGTTAGATGAAGGGTTTAGTTGTGAATGGATAAATGGGAGCAGTTGTCCATTACCTAATAAATAAATAAAACAATGTCTCTCTTCCAACTGCATGGAGACGCCGCCGTAGTAACCCAGCATCCACTTTCCATTCGACAAGACCAATGACACCCGCAAACCCCACAGTGGCATGTTCGAACCGACCGCAGCACAAGACCACACCATCACCCAGCCGGCCCGACTGGCTTAGACTAGCTATAGTGGGAGTAACTTCAGCAGTTAATTAGAGTCCAACATAGCAAATTTGCTTATGTGACAATGATTTAATAAAAAGAGAGATGAATTGAGTAACATAGCTAGTTACTCATACTATGGGTAACATTACATATATAAGACAAAATCAGTCTATATATTCTAATAAAGGAAGCTTTGCATGATCTCACACAATATATTACGGAGTATTTTTCACTATAGATGTAGTAACAAAACCTAGAGTATTGTGTATGTTCCTGGTGCAAGTTAATCCATTGCGGCTAGTCTATGCGAACAAGGGAGACCCGTTCCAGATCCACGACTTCAGTTTGCCGCCAGGCCAGTGAAGAACGTGGCCATGGAGGCAAGAGGCGCCGGGAACAACTGATCAAGCGCGGCGGCGCCGCCAAGGACGCCAGATCCGGTGCGCACGCCGTTGTATGCGGCCCATATCCCGCCGCCCAACCACCGTCGCCCGCCTCCACAGCAAGTTGTCGTGGCCAAGCGCACTACTCCGCAACTCCGCCGCTCCAAAAACCACCGGTGACCGGCCTGTTTCCTTGCGAGCTCCGACCACGCCGTCCCCGCATCTGCCAACCCGGACAACCGTCGCCGCATCCAGCGCGTCTCCTGCGCAGCGCATGAGAGGAGGTTGCGCCTGGTTGCTGCGGCTAGAGTTTTTGCCTGCCGTGTCGTCTTGAGGAGCGACCCGGAGCAACCCAAAGCGTCTTTTTGCGTTTTCCTGTTTCTGGAGGTGTTGATACTTGATAGTGAGCTTGCTAACCTTGTCAATGTCAACGTCGAAGATGATGTCCTCGATGGCCTTCTGGTCGCCTCTTGGGGATAGCGCTTCCTTGAGCTCTTCCATCTCGATGAACCCGCTCATGTTCTTGTCGAAGTAGTTGAACACCTTGGGGAGGTGTTCCTCGCTGCGGATTTTCTTCAGGTGAATGGAGACCGTGACAAACTCCTTGCAGTCCAAGGTGCCATTTCCATCTAAGTCTGCCTAAAGATTAAAAACTCAAAATAGTTAATCTTTAAAGTTTAGTTTACCAAATTGTAAGCTCTATGAATCATGGAGCAACTGGTGGTCATTGTTTAATAGTTCAATGATATGGTAGGGGTCACATAAGTCAGAATTCTGAAACACCAAGATAGAAAAAGAACAGCTCCCCATGTCCGCATTCGAAAATGCTTTAGAAATATTTTGGTACTAGTGAATGTGCAGGATCTCACAGCTTCCATGAGCATATCCACATCAGTATCATGGACATTGTTCCCTATCATTTGTAGACCTTTCCTGAGCTCCTCAATTGTCAGGTGCCCATCCTTGTTAGTGTCCAGCATGTGGAACAGTTCCGTGATTGCCTCCAGCTCTTCAGCAGGCAAGTATTCCGCCACCACCTGGCCAATAGACACATAATTCAGCATATATATGTTCATCAAAATCCATAGTCCCATAAAATAATATTTAGTAAAAATGATTATTTGTCAGCTCACAAGCAAGGCCTTCTTCTTGAACTTGTTCATGACAGTGAATTGCTTTAGCCTTGACCTTACTGCTTCACCAAGAGGAATGTTTGGAGCAGCGGTGGAATTCTGTATCCATGGATGCTCTTCATTCTCGAAGTTGGTAAACCATTGTTAGATACATGCTGATCATCTCAGAGAAGTGGAAGGAATTGTAAGATCTACTGACCTAAAACTTGTTGAGCCGTCAATCTGGCATAAGGGTTGTTTTCAAGCATCCTGCTAACAAGATCCTTGGCGTTGTCTGACACCTTCGGCCAAGGCTCGCGCTCGAAGTCGATGCATGATCGGATGATGGCCTGCGCAATCCCTTCGTCCGTTTCTACAAAAAAGATGAAAGCTGAACCTGATCAGTTTGTGAGCATGAACACAATATCGGAGTTCTATATCAGATTCCAGGAGTACGAACTTACCGGCCCAAAATGGAGGGACACCACATAGCAAGATATACAATATGACGCCTGCACTCCAGATGTCGATTTCCTGTCCATAGTTTCTCTTCAGGACTTCAGGCGCCATGTAATAGGGAGATCCGACGATCTCACTGAATCTTTCACCTGAGGACCGCACATAACTAGAAAAATCATGTTCCATGTTTGTGATATGTATAAATCGTATTAGAAGCTCAGAAGTTTATACCTGGCTTGAAGCACACGGAGAGTCCGAAGTCGATAACCTTGAGAGGGGAGCTCTCAGATGCATTGGCGTACAAGAAATTCTCAGGTTTAAGGTCCCGGTGCATAACACCGTTCTGGTGGCAATGCTGCAAAAAGTGTTGTGTTTCAGCCTCTCATGGAGGTCATGCGCACTATCGAAATATGTTAGTATTGTATATTCTGAAAGATGGTGACACATTCAGAGCTGAGTCCTTAGTCATGTAGATAAACGTTTATAGTATATACATCTTGAACCACATAGCACGTATTTTTTAATGATATTTGTGCATTTTAAAATTTGAGATGCTAAATTCTGTTGCGTGGGTAATGTTTGCAATACCCGGAACCGTCTAAACTTATGTGTACAACGCCGTGTGCTTCA
This sequence comes from Aegilops bicornis, assembly GCA_021605145.1. Lineage (NCBI taxonomy): Eukaryota > Viridiplantae > Streptophyta > Magnoliopsida > Poales > Poaceae > Aegilops > Aegilops bicornis. Next base: position 275,769,195 of record CM038673.1, read on the forward strand.
GCGTTAAATTCTCTTGACCATCTGATTCTGTCTTGACCATTTGAATCTTGCCTCAAAAAAGAAATCTGAATCTGTCTTCATTGTGTTTCATGTACTTACAACCAGACCAGTTAATAAACAAACTAGCCAAAAACAAACGAAGAATAACACCTAGTACGACGTACCTGCACGACCTCCATGATCGTGCGCATGACAGCGGCGGCAGCACGCTCGGTGTAGTGACCGCGCACGACGATGCGGTCAAAGAGCTCGCCCCCCTCGCACACCTCCATGACCAGGTGCACGGAGTCGCCGTCCTCGAACGCCTCACGGAGCCGCACGACGTTTACATGCGAGGGCAGCGACCGCATGATGGCTACCTCGCGCCGCACGTCCTCGATGTCGACGCTGCTCCGGAGCTTCCGCTTGCTGATCGACTTGCACGCGAGCTTCTCTCCCGTTGCCGCGTCCATGCACCGTCGCGTCACCCCAAACTCACCGCGCCCCAGCTCCTCGCCAAGCTGGTACCGCCGGAGGAGCTCCTCGGTGTTGTCGGCCGCGGCCAGGCCCTTTCCAAGCACGGTTACAGGCGGCTGGGCCGTGGCACGCGGGGTGTCAGTGACTGAGGACACCGTGGAGAGGCACCGGAGGTTGGCGCCTCCAAGGCGTCCGCCGCGTTGCTTGGGAGAGCCACCGCCACGCCGCTTGAAAGATGGCCGGGCAACACAGCAGTTGCCCATGACCGCTTGCGTGGCGTCACGCGGTACGTCGTTGGGCAGGAAAGGGTGCGTGCTAGCTTCCGGCCTGGAATGTGCACCTCGCTACGATCAATGGATGGAATGGATGAATTGTGGCCGATCTCTCTCTTCCTCTCCCTCTAGGCAAGGAGAGGAGGAGAGAGATGGAGGGGAAATGATCCTTGGAGGTGGTTGGTTTTGAGAGAAAGGGAGTCCCACTTTTCTCTCGACTTCTTAGCCATGGTTTTACTATTTTTGGCTTTGTCATTATCTACCGTACTTATTCTAGGAGCATAAGAATTCCACAGACCTTCAATATATTATTATTTGACCGCTCAAAAGATGCTAGGCTCCCACGCCCACACTCACTCGTGGCCACTACAGCACCGACGACCACCAATAGCCTCGACGGGCGCCACTCCGGCGCCGCCGACCACCGCTCCCTGATGGCCTCCCCTCCCCCACCGGCGAGCGCGCCCGTGAGCTTATATGGATGGACTCCAGCCCTGCCTCCTCCAGATCTACGAGCCCCTCCGCCCCACCTCCTCCGTCCTACTGGCAAGCGCTCTGCAAGTAGCTCCTCGCGTCCCTAGCGGCCCGCTGCCTGCACCAGCTATTGTAGGGTGAAACCCTAAGTGCTGATCTTCTTCACACTTAGAGGGGAAATGGGAAGAACTACAAGAACACAAAGAGGAAGCACTCAAACAAACCAAATCAAACATCCACTAGAATAACCCACATGAGATCCACAAAAATAACATGAACAATCAAGGGAAACAAGCACAAAGGTAAAGGTTCTTCTCAAATACAAATGAGATAAGGTCTTGATGATCGTCTTATCCAACCCGAGGGGAGGAGGTCCTGATATCCACTTGGGCATCTTCTCCTAGGAGGTCTTGATCTCCAAGGGGAGAGGTAGATGAGCAAAGCTCTCTCTAAATCATGCCATATGCTTTGCTAACCCTAACAAATGGCTTAGGTACAAAATATATAGGTGACTCGAGGTGAGGGACCAAGAGGAGGGGCAAAAGGGGCATTCCCCGTTCAACTCGCACGAGGGCCCACACATGGGCTAAGTTGGCCCCGTGGGAACGGGGTCCTGTGTGCACTGTACACACCCGTGTGCATGGAGTAGCCAGCGGCTATAGCGGCGGGGCTCCTATGCACTGAGTCCTGGAGGCCCATGCGCATGGGATGTCCAAAAACTCTCTAGATGGGTCGTGCGCACGGGGTCCAGGAGGGGCTGTGTGCATGGGGTCACCTGGGTGCATCTTCTTCTTCCAATTGCTAGTCTCCGTCTTCCTTGCGTCGCTCCCAGCCTTCCTCTTGGCGAGGCTCCTTAGCTCCTTGGTGGTGGTCTTCCTCGTGCCTAATGACACACAAAGTTCCATGGTGGGGTGGAAGCCAATTCCCATCCATATTCTTGTCAAGCTAAAAAAAGGAGTGAGTTCACCTCACTTTCTATAGCACGTGCACGAGCTCTTGTTATGAGTCCACTTGGTGTATGATGACTCGGTGTGGTCTCCATGGGTTGACCGAAGGATGCTCTGCATCATCTCCCCCCCCCCCCCCCTGGAGAAGATCCGCTCTCGGACCGATAACGTCATCACCATGTAAAGGAGATAGCTCCTGGATGTTGAAGATGTCGCTCACATTGTACTTGTCGCGTGGGGTCGACCTTGCAGGTGTTGTCGTTGTAGCGTGCTAGCACCTAGAATCTTGTACTTAAGCTCGGTGGGGAAGCAGTCGTTGCGTAGGTGTAGCCACACAAGATCTCCGGGGTTGAATACCAGGGGTGTTTGTTGGTGTTGAGCTTGGTGGCGAGGCGTTGTACTTGGCATTCGATCGTGTGCCTTGTATCTTCATGCATCTTCTTGAGGTAAGTTGCTCCTATATGCTCGCGTCCAAGTTTGCTCTCTCTTGTAGTGGTAGCGGGAGGATGTGCAATGGCGACAAGAGGTTGAAGCCATAGACCACATCGAAGGGGGATTTGCCGGTTGTAGAGTGTCATACTCGATTGTTGGTGTACTCGGCTATGGCAGGCATTCTTCCGACCTCTTGATGTTTTCTTGGTCAACAGGTGGAGGAGTGTGGATAGTGTTCGGTTGGTGACCTCCGTTTGGCTGTTTGTTTTCTTGGTCAACACGTGGAGAAAAGTAGCATGATTCTGAGCTTGGGGCATAGTGTCTTCCAAAAGTAGCTTAGTAACTTGACGCCGCGGTCCGGTACAATTGTCTTGGGAACTCCATGCAATCACAAGATTTCCCTACAAAAGAGATTGGCACCATGTGAAGCACCATCCCTCTTTTTGCATTGAATAAAATGTACCATATTAGAGAAATGGTTCACAACGAAAAATACCGAATCTTTGACATTTTGAGTTCTAGGCAAGCCAAGCACAAAATCCATACTTATGTCTTCCCATGGGGTGATATGGTATAGGAAGTGGCATATGTAGACCATGAGATTGAGCTTGAGACTTAGATTTGTGGCATGTGGAGCGCCGGTTGGTGTAGTGCGCGACGTCACGAAACATCTTTGGCCAGTAGTATTTGTTGGAGAGCATCACAAAGGGCTTGTTGCGGGGGAAGTGTCTAATACGTCTCCAACGTATCTATAATTTATGAAGTATTCATGCCATGTTTACAACAATTTTATATAGTTTTTGTGCACTTTAATATGATTTTCGACAACTAACCTATTAACCTAGTGCCCAGTGCTAGTTGCTATTTTCTTGCATGTTTCTGGTTTTCCAAAAAATCCGTGCCAAATGAAATTCAAATATCACAAAAAATTACGGAGATTTTTTATGGACAAGAAGAGTCACACAAAGCTTTGAAGAAGGACCAGAGAAGGACTAGAAGGTGTCCAGGGGGCACAAGCCTGCGTGGCGCCTCCTCAGGCACACCAACTGAGCTTGTGGGACCGTCGTGACTCCTCCTGAGTCCAACGCTGCAAACTCCTACAAATTGAGAAACCTCCACAAAGAAACCTACATGAGATTTTCCGCCATCGTAAGCCTCAGTTCTAAAGCAATCTCATCCGGAGCTCCATTCCGACACCCTGCTGGAGGGGGGACATGATCATCGGAGGCCATCTTCATCATCCCCGCTGCTTCCATGACAAGGAGGGAGTAATTTGAACTCTCTCTCTCTCTCTCTCTCTCTCTCTCTCTCTCTCTCTCTCTCTCTCTCTCTCTCTCTCTCTTTCTCTCTGTCTCGTGATCTTGATAGGGCACAATCTTGATGTACCATGGGCTTTGTTAATATAATGAATCCTATGGTGTTCTTCCCTCTCTGATGAGGACATCCATAACATAGTTACACCCACAACCCTTGCTATTATACATACTGGACCAATTACTAGAGCTCGCGCAAGCCAGTTAAATTATAAGGTACTTTCATTTCATAGGAATAAGTCTAATGTTCATGTAAATATGATGTTGCCTAAAATAGATATATTTGTGTTGATTATTAATGAAGGGTCTAGCATGGACAACAGGGATGAACACTTGAGCAGGATCAAGCATGGAGATGAAGGCACACACGAAGGGAATCAGAACAACGTTCTGATGGAGTTTTCAGCATTTTGAATCCTCCATGATGGCATACACGGAACATGGACGAAATATACAAGAAGCCCTTCTACAAAATTCGTCCATAGCTTACTTTAGGTGCTGCGTCACCTTAGTTTTGGGTCTGGCCCACGTAATTTCAAAACTCTACTTTATAGGCTGGTTTTAGAGTTTGTATTGAAGGGAAAATGACTTAGGAGGTGTTTTAGTCCCACCTTGCCAAGGTAGGACAAAATCTTCTCTTTTCCCAATAAAAACAACCCTTAAGGCACCATTTAGACTTGGCTTTTGTTTAGATTAAAAGTTTTCCATAGCTGCAACTTCGCGTCCTTCATTTGTTCCAATGACCAGACCAAGACGTCACATAACCTCACTTCCATTAATAATGCTTTCCTCTTATATTCGCAATATTTAGATTGCAATTTCAGTTTCTTGCTTGTCCTTGGTTTGCGTGTAGGAAATAGACCCTCGTGGTCAGGTTGATCATGCTCCAGTGTGGTCAATAACCTCTTGGAGTTGGTTTAGCGATTACTAAGGCGCGACATCCTCACACGTTCGTAGTCGGATCGTGAAAGTCAATTCCACCGAGAACAATAGCCACTATCTCATCGAAAGATGGGATACCTTCACCCCTATCACTCTTTATCTTTGTTGTGATGAGTCTTACCTTTGAGATTTCATTATTATCGAATTGAATATTTTGGATTTGAGATCAATTGATGTATGTGTTGCATGTGGATACCCGTGGTGATAAAAGAGTATTTTATTATGTCACTAGATATATGTTTCGGCAATCAACTTGCAGATTCCCCTGGTGACATTGGGGCAATCGAGGCACATAGGTTGATACATGTTTTCATCCTACTTTCTCCGATAAATCTTTGGGGGTAATCTTTGAAGTTCTTTGTGTTGGATTGAATATTATGAATCTGAAATTGTTTGATGCATATCAAATAATTAACTCACGGATACTTGTGGTGAAATTGGAGTATCTAGGTGACATTAGAGTCGATTGATGTGTATCATATGGTGTAATTGTAGTCAGTTCTCTAGGGTTGTTTATGACACCTATAGGGATGGCTCAATATAATGATCAGAAAGATAACTTTGAGGTGGTTTGCTACATACAAAAATTTCATCTTACGTTCTCCGGTATTAACAAGAACTTTGGAGTGATTCTTGGTCGCACGTTGAGGGATTGTTATATGATTCAATTATGTTATCAATGTTGAGAGACTGCATGATACGTCTCCAACGTATCTATAATTTATGAAGTATTCTTGCCGTTATATTATCATTCTTGGATGTTTTACAATCATTTTATAGAAACTTTATATCATTTTTTGGGACTAAACTATTGACGTAGTGCCCAGTGCTAGTTGCTGTTTTTTGCTTGTTTTTTACATCTCAGAAAATCAATACCAAATGGATTCCAAACATAGTGAAACTTTTTGGAGATTTTTTCTAGACCAGAAGACACCCAGTGGGCCAAAGAAGTACCAGAGGGGAGCTCCGAGGAGAGCACAATCCACCAGGGTGCGCCTGGGGACCCAGGCGTGCCTAGGTGAGTTGTGCCCACCTCGGTGGCCTCCCGCACCACCTCTTTGCCCTATAAATTCCCAAATATTCCAAAAATGCAAGGGGTAACCCTAGATCAGAAGTTCCGCTGCCGCAAGCCTCTGTAGCCACGAAAAACTAATCTAGATCTCGTTTCGGCACCCTGTCGGAGGGGAAAATCATCACCGGTGGCCATCTTCATCATCCTGGCGGCCACCATGATGAGGAGGGAGTAGTCCACCCTCGGGGCTGAGGGTTTGTACCAGTAGCTATGTGTTAAATCTCTCTCTCTCTCTCTCTCTAGTGTTCTTGAGATGTCACGATATTGATGTATCGTGAGCTTTGTTAATATAGTTGGATCATATGGTCTTTTCCCTTCTCTATCTTGTTTTGAATTGAGTTTTCCCTTTGAGATTTCGTTTTACTGGATTGAATACTTTTATGGATTCGAGAACACTTGATGTATGTCTTGCTATGGCCCTGTTTGGTTCAGCTTTTATCAACGGATTCTGCTGCCGCGCAACAGAATCTGAACCAAAAGCGGAGCCGCCAGAATCCGATTCCGTAAATCACCGCCAAAATCTGAACCAAAAGCGAAAGCAGCCCAGGACGTGCTTTCCAAAATCTGATTCCGCTACGGGCCAAAATCTAAAAAAGTTGTATCAGCTGGTTTGCCAAATGACCTACATCTTTTTCACATCAGGTTTCCACATTTGTTTTTCCACAACAGATTTTTCACAGCTGCTTTTAGAAATCCACAGCTGAAGCAAACAGGGCCTATGAATACCCGTCGTGACAATGGGGTATCATATTGATTCACTTGATATGTGTTTTGGTACTCAACTCGCAGATTCTCGAGGTGACATTGGGGTAATCTATGCATAGGGGTTGATGCATGTTCGAGTCTTTGTTTCTCCGGTAGAAATCTTGGGGCACTCTTTGAGGTTCTTTCGGTTGGATTGAGTATTATGAATCTGAAATTGTTTGATGCATATCATATAGCCAACTCACGAGTACTCGCGGCGACATTGGAGTACCTAGATGACATTAGAGTTGGTTGATGTGTATCACATGGTGTTATTTTGGTACGAACTCTTGGTTAGATCGGTCGAAAAGAATAACTTGGTGTTATTTTAGTACAAAATCTAGGATATATTGATCAAAAGAATAGCTTTGAGGTGGTTTCGTACCCTACAAACAATTTCTTCTTATGTTCTCTGTTAGATAGGAACTTTGGAGTGATTCTTCATCGCACGTTGAGGGATGGTTTTATGATCCAATTATATTAGCATTTTGAGAGATTGCACTAGCGAAAGTACGAACCCTAGGCCTTGTTTTCAAGCATTGCAATAACGTTTGTGATCCATTTTACCAATTGCTACATTGCTATTTTTTAATTTTTAGATTATAAAAATATATTTCTACCATCCATATTACACTTGTATCACCATCTCTTTGTCGAACTAGTGCACCTATACAAATTACCATTGTTTTTAGTTGTAAGGTTGTTTGAGAGAGACCATCGTCATCCTACGCCTCCCACGGATTGATAAACCGTAGGTCATCAACTTGAGGGAAAATTGCACTGCCTACAAAACTCTGCGCTTGGAGGCCCAACACGAGTCTACAAGAATAAAGTTGCGTAGTAGACATCAAGCTCTTTTCTGGCGTCATTGCTGGAGAGGTGAGTGCTTGAAACTATATCTTTAGATCTTGCAATTGAATCTTTTAGTTTCTTGTTTTATCACTAGTTTGGTTTATAAAAGAAAACTAAAAAATGGAATTGAGGTGGTCTTATATTGTTCATCTTTACCATGTCTTTCTTGAAAATGATGGAAAGGAAAATTGTGCTCAATTGTTAGAAGAAGAATCCAATAAAATGTTTGGCATAAACGATGAGCATGATTGCATCGTTATTTGTATGAATTCTTTGAATATCCATGATGCTAATGATATGCAAAGCTACAAGCTTGGGGATGCTATATTTGATGAAGATGATATTTGTTACTCCCCCAAGTTTTGATTGAAAATTTATTATAATGAAAGCATGCCTCCTATTTATGATGATTACATTTATGAAACTGGGTTTGGAAGAGTTTCAACTATAGACAATATTTAACCCACTATTTTGGAGGGTGTTGAATCTTGTCACAATATTGATGAAAGTGGATTTGGAGAGGTCATGACTTTATTTAATGATGAATCCACTAGTTGGAAGAGGTTTCAATTGATCATGAGAACAAAGTTGTTATCTATGATGATTATTGTGATGATATGTATGTCATAAAAAATAATGATATCCATGAAACTTGTCATGATTATTTTAATTTTCAATCCCATGATAGTTATTTTGTTGAGTTTGCTCCCACTACTATTCATGCGAATAAATTTGCTTATGTGGAGAGTAATAAAATTTCTATGCTTGTGTATCATGAAAATAATGATTTATGTGATGGCTATATTTTTGAATTCATTCATGATGCTATTGAAAATTACTATGAGAGAGGAAAATAACCTTTTACATATTGGAACAATATCGAGTCTCCTCTCTATGTGTTGAAAATTTTGAAGTTGCACTTATTTTACCTTCCTATGCTAGTTGATTCTTGCTCCCATAATTTGTTTGCTCACAAAATCCCTATGCCTAGGAAGTGGGTTAGACTTAAATGTGCTAGTCATATGATTCATGATGCTCTCTTTGTGTTTCAATTCTTATCTTCTATGCGAGCATCATTGAAATCATTATGCCTAGCTAAAAAGACATTAAAGAAACTACATTTTTACCTACTGTTTTTGTGTGTTCACATGATTAGGCTACTATAGTAATCATGTTTTATTTCTTTTGCTTCAATAAAGTGCCAATTAAAGCCTTTGGGATAGTGTGGATGATAGTTGACTTGATTCTGTGCAAAAACAGAAACTTTTACGCTCAGTCCACGAATTTTGAAACTTCACTGGAACATGTTGATCTAATTTTTTTACATGTGATAGATATACGAATTACCTACATTTTCCTATTTTTCAGAATTTTTGGAGTAAGTATGGTTGGATTACAAATTACTACAGACTGTTCTGTTTTTGCCAAATTCAGTTTTCAATGCATAGTTTGCTTGTTTTCTAGTTTCTATGGCTTAAATTTCTCAATATAAATTGTGGAAATGATAGAGTACAGTAGGCATTATGTGGAAACAATAATGAACCTTTTCTTTGACGGTACCCAAGTGAATGGTTTGCTCTCTATCATACTAACCTATCTCACGAAGTTCCATTAAGTTTTGTGTGATTGAAGTTTTCAAATTTTGGGTGAGATATCGATATGAGGAGAATAAGGAGTGAAAATACCAAAATATTTGGGATGCCCAAGGCACCCCAAGGTGATATTCAAGGAAGATCCAAGTAACTAAGCTTGGGGATGCCCCGGAAGGCATCCCTCTTTCATCTCCAACAATATTGGTAACCTTACTTGAGGCTATATTCTTATTCGTCACATGATATGAGTTTTGCTTGGAGTGTCATTTCATTTTGTTTTGATTTTCTTTATGTTATTTAGAATAACGTTTTGTATCTTATATATCAGTAAAAGTGGCAAGGATAGACTTTACCATGCTTATTTTGCAAGTATATTGCTACCTCTTGAGCACTGTGTTGGTTTTCCCTTAAAGAGGAAAGGGTGATGCAGCAAAGTAGCATAAGTATTTCCCTCAGTTTTTGAGAACCAAGGTATCAATCCAGTAGGAGGCCACACGCAAGTCCCTCGCACCTACACAAACAAATAAGAACCTTGCAACCAACATGATAAAGGGGCTGTCAATCCCTTCACGACCACTTGCAAAAGTGAGATCTGATAGAGATGATAAGATAATATTTTTGGTATTTTTATGATAAAGATTAAAAGTAAATAATGCAAAATAAACAGCGCCAGAAATAGCTCGTTGACGGGATATTAATATGATGGAAAATAGACCTGGGGGCCATAGGTTTCACTAGTGGCTTCTCTCAAGATAGCATATATATTACAGGGTGAACAAATTAATGTCGAGCAACTGATAGAATTGAGCATAGTTATGAGAATATCTAGGTATGATCATGTATATAGGCATCACGTCCGTGACAAGTAGACCGACTCCTGCCTGCATCTACTACTATTACTCCACACATCGACCGCTATCCAGCATGCATCTAGAGTATTAAGTTCATAAGAACGGAGTAACGCTTTAAGCAAGATGACATGACTTAGAGGGATAAACTCATGCAATATGATACAAACCCCATCTTTTTATCCTCGATGGCAACAATACAATACATGTCGTCTCCCTACTTTCATTGGGATCGAGCACCGCAAGATTGAACCCAAAACTAAGCACTTCTCCCATTGCAAGAAAGATCAATCTAGTAGGCCAAACCAAACTGATAATTCGAAGAGACTTGCAAAGATAACCAATCATACATAAAAGAATTCAGAGAAGATTCAAATATTGTTCATTGATAATCTGGATCATAAACCCACAATTCATCGGATCTCGACAAACATACCGCAAAAGAAGATTACATCAAATAGATCTCCAAGAGAATCGAGGAGAACTTTTTCTTGATTTCCAAAGAGAGAGAAGAAGCCATCTAGCTAATAACTATGGACCCGAAGGTCTGAAGTAAACTACTCACACATCATCGGAGAGGCTATGGTGTTGATGTAGAAGCCCTCCGTGATCAATGGCCCCTCCGACAGGACGCCGGAAAAGGCCCCAAGATGGGATCTCACGGGTACAGAAGGTGGAATTAGGTTTTTGTGGTGCTCCTCGATGGTTTGGGGGTACGTAGGTATATATAGGAGGAAGAAGTAGGTCGGTGGAGCCATGAGGGGCCCACGAGGGTGGAGGGCGCCCCCGGGGGGGAAGGCGCACCCCCCTGCCTCGTGGCCTCCTCGATGGTTTCTTGATGTCCACTCCAAGTCCTCTGGATCACGTTTGTTCCAAAAATAACTCTCCCGAAGGTTTCATTCCGTTTGATAGTCCTTTTCTGCGAAACACTTAAATAGGCAAAAAAACAGCAATTTGGGCTAGGCCTTCAGTTAATAGGTTAGTCCCAAAAATAATATAAAAGTGTATAAATAAGACCATTAAACATCCAAACCAGAATATATAATAGCATGGAAAAATAAAAAATTATAGATACGTTGGAGACGAATCATATATGAGTTGTTGTTTCAAAACAGAAAGTTTGTCGCTTTTGCGAAAATTCCCGAGATAAGTCAGAATGTGATGAAACGTTGAAACTTTTTGTACAATAAGCTATGATAAATTTTCTACAGTGAGGTAAATGCTCGGAATATTTTGAGTTAAATAAATATGGATACTTCTTCATCCATTACAGACTGTCCTATTTTGGCAGATTGCTGTTATGTTTGTATTGTTTGCATATGTTTGCTTGTTTAATGATTCTATTAGAGGATAGGAGTATTAAATATGCAGAGGCATTTAGTATGTAATGTTGAATAATAATTTTAGTGATTTGCTAAAGTGGAGATTTATAAGGTTTTGCATTGATTTATACTAACTTATCTCACGAGTTCTTGTTTAGTTTTGTGTGGATGAAGTTTTTAAGATTTAGGGAAACCGTGATATGAGAGGAATTAAGGAGACACAAAATCTCAAGTTTGGGGATGACCAAGGCATCCCAAGATAAAATTTCAAGAAGTCTCAAGCATCTAAGCTTGGGGATGCCCCGGTAGGCATCCCACCTTTCTTCTTCGACAATTATCGGTTAGTATCGGTTGAACCTAAGTTTTTGCTTCTTCACATGATGTGTGCTATTCTTGGAATGTCATTTTATTTTGTTTTTTCTTGCTGTTTTAATAAAATACTTAAATAGGAAAGTTTTTAAATAAGAGAGAGTCCACAATTAGCTACCTATTTACTTAACTACTCGCTTGATCTTCACTTATATATTTTTGGAGTAGCTTGTCATTTACTCTTGTGCTTCACTTATATCCTATGAGTAAATTGTTGAATGAATTGAATATCATGAAGTTGAAATTATATCATGCCTAGTGGTAGCTTCACATTGGGTTTAGAAAGTGAAATCTTTTTCAAGCTTGACAGTCACAATATTGGTCATATAAGCAATTCATGAATGGTTACTATAAGGAAGAGAACTTTCACATGCAAATACATTATCTTGGACATCTTCTATGATTGTGAATACACATTAATTATTTCCAAACTTGAGAAAATTAGTTGAAGTTGGACAAGGAAGACAACATAATGAGTTATGTTTGGGTATATTTGCATAGAAGTTATATTAGTATGGATCCTCCAACATGTGGTGTTTTCCTAGGATCTTTTGCTAGCCAAAAAATCGTACTAAGTAGAGATACTATTTGTGCATCCAAAGACCCTTAAACCCAATTTCTTGCCATGAGTGTCCACCATACCTACCTATGGATTGAATAAGATCCTTCAAATAAGTTGTCATCGGTGCATAAAGCAATAAAAATTGCTCCTAAATATGTTTGATCTTTTATTGTAAGGGAAAATTGAGCATTGTACGAACTTGTGATGGCGAAGTAATACAAGCGACGGACTGCTTAATAAAGGTTGCTATCATAAGGGGGAATATAACGTGACGTTCCTTCGCATTAAGAGCTTGGGCATCCAAATAAAAAGTGCATGACAACCTATACTTCCCTCTGCGAAGTGCCTATCTTTTACTTTTCAATATTTACTTTTATGCAAGAGTCAATAGTATGCATTCTCATTTCAACCTCTATTATTCTCTAGTTGGCAAGCATCATGTGGTGGGGAAAGATCTAGGCACATATGACCAGTCAAATATATTTGATCATGATTTATTATTGTTGACAATTATCTCTATGATAAATGAGTTGGGAGGTAAAATATTAAACCCCTATCTTTCTCTATGTTTGATGGATGCCATCTGTTCTAAGAATATGCTTTGAGTACTAGCAATCATGGAAGACTATATGATGATTGAGTATGTGGAGCTCTTACTTAGACTCTGTTGAATAAGTTGAATTGCAATTGTTTGGTGACTAAGAATATAGGTTGTTGAGTTTCAAGAGAATTCATTGTTTGAACCTTCACATGTGAATTGGTTGCTACTTTAACATGATAAGTTTTATAAGAAAAAAATGTTGTTATGATGCTAGGAGAAATGATTGAAATTATCATTGATCAAACTTATGCACTTTGCTAGCATTCACACTTCATAAATTATTTCATTTATCATTTACCACTCGAGGACGAGTAGGTATTAAGCTTGGGGATGCTGATACGTCTCCAACGTATCTATAATTTATGAAGTATTCATGCCGTTATATTATCATTCTTGGATGTTTTATAATCATTTTATAGCAACTTGATATCATTTTTTGGGACTAACCTATTGACATAGTGCCCAGTGCCAGTTGTTGTTTTTTGCCTGTTTTTTACATCGCAGTAAATCAATACCAAACGGAGTCCAAATGGGCCACTTCGGTGGCCTCCCACACGGCCTCTTTGCCCTATAAATTCCCAAATATTCCAAAAACCCCATGGGTAACCCTAGATCAGAAGTTCCACCACCGCAAGCCTCTGTAGCCACGAAAAACCAATCTAGACCCCATTCCGGCACCCTACCGGAGGTGGAAATCATCACCGGTGGCCATCTTCATCATCCCAGCGGCCACCATTATGAGGAGGGAGTAGTCCACCCTTGGGGCTAAGGGTTTGTACCAGTAGCTCTCACTACTGGAAACAGGGAATTTGCCATCAGCCAGCTCTTTGCCATCTGCCAGCGGATGGCAAAGAATGTCTTTGCCATATGCTTATAAAAAACAGATGGCAAAGAACTGACAGACGGCAAAGAACATGGTTGCCATCAGCCAATTCTTTGCCATCTGCCAGTGGATGGCAAATAATCTTTGCCATCTGCTAGCAGATGGCAAAGAGGTTGGCAAATCCTCTGGCCGTCAGGGGTGTAACGGCGTACCAGCCCCACCTTTTTGCCATGTGCCAGCAGATGGCAAAGATTCTTTGCCATCTGCTGGCAGATGGCAAAGAGATGGGGTTATTTTTTTAAGGTAAAAAACTGTGGCCTCTATCCCCTCCCTCTCTCCCCTCTTCTCCCTCTCTCCCACGCATCTCACCCGCCGCCGCCCAAGCACCCGCCGCCCACCACCCCACCACCCACCCGCTGCCGCGCGCACCACCCAACGCCACACCACCCCGCCACAAGACCCAAAGACCCCGCCGCCCAACCCAAAGACCCGCGCTCCACCACCCCACCACCCTCGAGCTCGCCGACCGGAGCCCAGCCGCCCCGCCCCTCCTTCCTGCCCTCCTGGATCCAGCCGCGCGGACGCGCTCCCCTGCGTGTGCCCCTGCTCTGCCCGGGCTTGGCTGCGCACCTTCCCCTGGCCTCTGCTTCTTCCTCCTTCGACCAAGCAGCCGTCGTAGCCACCGCCGGCAGCCGTCGTAGCCACCCCCGGTAGCCACCGCCGGCAGCCGTCGTAGCCACCCCCGACAGCCACCGTAGAAAGAGCGGGCGACCACCTTCACCGATGCCCCCCTGAGCCGTTGCCCACCTGCGGTTGCTCCGCTGCTGTGAACGTGGGCCACCCGCACGGAGGCGAGCTGCCCCGCCGCCCAGGTGAGGCTGCTCCTCCAAGGCGGCCACCTCGACGGGCGCCTCCTCCTCGTGGCCCTGCTCACGTCCCTGGTCCGGCCCGTGGCACTGCTCGCTGGTTCCTCATCCGCGTGGCAACCCGGCCGCTTGTTGCCGACCGGTCGCCGCTCCCCTCTTGAAGAATTCAGCAGGCAGCCATGCAGGCAAGGCGGATCTTCTCCGAGGCGAGGCGACAACACAGACATCTTGATGCCGCGCCGCTTTGCCCTCCACTGCTGATTGCCTGCGCCATCAACCACCTCATTGTTGATTGCCTCTGCTGCTGCTTTGTTGGTTGCAGTGCAGTGCCAATTGCGATATCAATTTCAGTTTGTCAATGAAGTACTCCATCAGCGTCAATTGCGGTGTTAATTGGAGTATTAAAATTGTCAATTGCGGTCTTGATCTACTGCTGATGTTATCTGAAATTTACGATGTTACGTATGCATCAATCATACTCCATTCGGTGTCTTGTGTCTGAAATTTACAGATTTCAAACAAACACTATCAAACTTCAAGAAACCTAGACAATATTCATGTCCATAATCATGGAAACCTCTATTCTGCTTTGCCAAATCATGGACAAGATTGATTAGCTATGTGTGTGATGACTTGTTGCTGCTAGCTTGAGAAAGTTCAGTTAGCTTGAAACTAAATCATGTCGATGTTCTTTGTTAGCTTGTGAGCGGTGAGAACATAACAAATAACCATGTTCTTTATTCTTGTTGCTACCTGAATTCCATGCTTGCATAATTAGAGATATCTCAAAACTGATGCAGGTTAAGTGTTAACACAACACCGGCATACACAACATAATTACGAACATTTATTAATTCTACACAGGAGAAGAAAAGACATGGCACACTAGAGAAAAAAGAAGAAGAAAAGTTGCTATACCCCTTTCTTTGAACATTACGTAGATCCATCCATTTTCTTTTGGCCACAACAAAAAAATCAAATAAAAGAGCAATTTGGCCACAACAAGCTCTCCTTTCATCTTTTGTACTCTTGGTCGATTTAGGAACAGTTTAGGTTAACAAACATGTCGATCCATTTAATTCAAGTATCATCGAGATCTGAGAGTACAATGGATCAATTTCCCAAGAGAAAAAATGTTCCAAGCAATCTCTATCATCTGAAACCATTGTACTGTACCATCCCAAAACTGACGGAGAGTGGATTCTTCTTCTTCTTCTTCTTCTTCTTAGAATGATGATTGTACCAAAAAGAATAAATCAAATTCAGTTAGATGATCATTGAAACTGGGAATGATGATGATCATTGAAAAAGTCAGTGAGAGAATTCAATCTGATGCAGTAATCCACTTGACAAATTGAGCTTGAGTAGTTAATTACAAAAGCAAATCCCCATGGACCTGAGTCTTTATTATCACAAAAGGAGTAATTTCCATCAAATTTGCTTCAGGAGTATTTGGACACAACAACTTACACTTTTAAGTTTGTCTTCTTCAGAATATTGTCTAACTTAGATGGGCTGTAGTCATGTCCAAATTTACATCAAAGTACATATTCAGAGTTAAACTGAATTTACTAAATTCTGATCTTTTAGTTGTCATGGACCAAGAGACTGTACTATAACAACTAAAACGTTATAAAGCCAATGATTGAACTTGTGGAAGAATTTCAACCACACAAGACTGTGATTCTCACCAATATAGAGGACTAGCCACTGCAATTATATCTTCAATTAAAATAACATCAGTTTTCAGTTTTTAGTTTACTAGATTCAGTTAAAATGACAGTAATTTTCAGTTTTGGACACATTCTGTTTCTGTAAAATGGGAGAAACAAATTTGATCCTGCAGGAAAAAGAACTGAACTGAACATACTGAACTTGCACTAACTTTTGACAGCAGAGTTAAAATTATCATACTCTATATACATGCACAAATTTGATCTCTGTGACCACAACAACAACATATTCAGTCTACCTAGACTGAACCTTACGCATCATGTGTTTGGCGAGCATGCGGTACAACCTTCCAGAGCATGCCACCCTGCTGCCCTTCTTCCGATGGATCTTCAGTGATTCAGGACATGCTTGGCGAGCATGCTTGAGGGAGCTTGTAGGGGAGGTGAGGCGTCTGCGCCAGCCACGACGCCTCTGAGGTTAGCCTCTTCTTGGTCCCGTCGGTGGCCTCGTCCTTGTCTGGCGTAGGGGCTCCTCCTGCGTCTCCACAGCTCTGCAGGCGATCTTTGGCGTCTTGCCTCGTCGGAGGAGCACCGCCAGTAGGAGGAGGAGCACGTCAGAGGCCAGCGATACCGCCGTGTATCCGGAGGCACGGAGGGGAGCTACAAATGATTGTAGGTCAGCCCTTATAAGCTATAAGTGACACACAAATCCAAAATACTTGGCCTGTACTTTTTGGCTCATAGTAATACATACCATAAAGCTTCTCAGTTCTTAAAAAAAATAGAACTATATATCATCTTCACAGTTTTTTTAAATACAAATATTCAGTAGTGGAGAATATATATAAATGCAATTAGAAAAATGAAGATAATTTAAGCTAAAATAGCTAGCCTGAATGGTGTGCATGCTAACATTCAGTTTCTCTAAAGAGCAGGTGAGTTAGAATTATGGTGAAATCTGTTTCTATGAAAGTAGAAGAGCACAAACCTGAGCGACAGCACAACATCAGATTGAAAGCCACTACTTTTCAACCTTTGGTTTGAATCAACGAATAAGAAAATCAAAATCGATGGCATAAGCCTACAACTTTTGCGGAAACCATTTTATCTTACAATACGTATACACTTATCAATCTGCACAACTCATTGCTATATAAAATGGAACAGATGAAAAGACAATCAGATAGGTCTTGTAGGGAAAATTGATGTGAATGTCTTATTTTATATAATTAAATATCATCTATCTGGAGCATTTTTGCCAAAGAAAATATGAAACATATATAAAAACCTGTACAACATAGGTCTGCAGCCAGCTTACTTTCTACACCGGTTTCTGCTTTAGAATCTAACTACCAAGTCTACCAAGGCTAACCGGGCCATGTACGATCTCTTCGTGGTAAGTTTCTTGACATATTAGATAAATCATGCACGCAATGTTCCTTTCATTAGTAACTAATATGACTGACTCGTCAAAACCAAATGTGCAGTCCATGTGCGAGAAGAACGGCCAGACCCCTCCGTCGATGCCAGTCATTGCTCCGGCGGGCACGGTGAGTTTCATTTGAACGGTCATTAGTTACTAGTCTTCACTTTTGAGTTGCATCATGCTAACGACACATTGGAAATAATCTTTGGTGCAGCATAACTCCCGACAAGCATCGACCGATCCTTCTCCGTCTGCCACTGGCGCGACCGGTCCTACACCTACACCTCCGTGATGACGGTAAGTTTCCCAAGTGTTTGCTTAATAGAGTTTTGTTGTGATGTCATGTTGTATATACACATATCGTGCATAATGTGTGTATGTTTGAAATGCATTGTATGTATGGGATTCGACACCTAGTCGTGTGCCTTTGGTAGCCTTCCATACAGGGAAATGCCTCCTAGTGCTTCCACTGAGCCATGGTAGTTCGCTCTCGCTCCGGAACACATGGATTGACCGGCATGTGTCCTTCTTTGCTCCTGTCTCGTCCCTATGGGGAAATGTCACCGTGTATCACCGAAGTCCTTGTAGCTTGCTACGACTTGGTTGCACTCACGATGACCGACACATGCATCATTGGGTCATGTATGCCTGTCACATGCGTTTGTGCCACCTTGGTTCTATGACTAGTCATGTCGGCCCGGGTTCTCTGCCATATGAATACTAGCGACATAATCATATACTTAGCATTTTTTCCTCCAAAATAACTCAATATGCTTAGCTAGCTCAAAAATGACATAATAAGCTTAATTAGCTCCAAAATGACATATTTAACCTAGGATAGCTCTTAAATGACCTATACTTAGCATTTTTCCTCCAAAATGACTTAATATGCTTAGCTAGCTTAAAAATGACATATTTAACCTAGGATAGCTCTAAAATGACCTATACTTAGCATCTTTTCCTCCAAAATGACTTAATATGCTTAGCTAGCTCTAAAATGATATAATATGCTTAAGAAATGACATATTTTAGGTCCTAAATGACTTCATATGCTTAGCTAGCTCCAAAATGACATAATAACCTTACTTAGCTCCAAAATGACCTATTTAACCTAGGCTAGCTCTAAAATGACCTATACTTAGCATTTTTCCTCCAAAATGACTCAATATGCTTAGCTAGCTCAAAAATTACATAATAAGCTTAATTAGCTCCAAAATGACCTATTTAACCTATGATATCTCTAAAATGACCTATACTTAGCATTTTTTCCTCCAAAATGACTTAATATGCTTAGCTAGCTTCAAAATGACCTATTTAACCTAGGATAGCTCTAAAAGGACCTATACTTAGTATCTTTTCCTCCAAAATGACTTAATATGCTTAGCTAACTCTAAAATGACATAATATGCTTAAGAAATGACATATTTTAGCTCCTAAATGACTTCACATGCTTAGCTAGCTCCAAAATGACATAATAACCTTACTTAGCTCTAGAATGACCTTAGCATGTTTTACACCAAAATGACTTAGTATGCTTAGCTAGCTAAAAATGACATAATAACCATACTTAGCTCCAAAATGACCTATTTTACAGATATAAGTTGCATCATAATAATCTTCACATTTTAGTTGCATCATAATAATCTTCTTCTTCTAGTCTTCTTCTTCTAACTTTCTTCTTTCCCATTTTACAGATTTGCTTAAGATCACGGAAGCTTGGGTTGATGGAGTGCTTGTATTTAGTTTTTGTTTTGACCTTGTGAAACTTGCTACCTATGGATGAAACTGTGTAATATTGATGAAATTATGTATATGTACGGATGAAACTTGCTACTATTGGTAACATGTGTTGGATATATGTGTTCATGACTATTGGTAATATGTGTTGAATATGCTATATGGGTCATATAAATATATTTGTGTTTGATTTTCTGTGAAAATGAATTGATATAAGAAAAAACAAAATTAAATGGGGGCAATATAGTCACTTTGCCATCTGCTGGCAGATGGCAAAGAGCTTTGCCATCAGCTGGCAGATGGCAAAGAGGCCACGTGTCATCTACATGTAAAATTTGGGCTGGCCTATTTGGGCTCTTTGCCATCTGCCATCTGCCGGCAGACGGCAAAAAGGCTGCATACTTTGCCATCTGCTGGCAGACGGCAAAGAGCCTGCAGCCTTTGCCATCTGCTGGCTGACGGCAAAGTATGCTGTTAGCCTTCTAACGGGGCTAACCCCGTTAAGAGGCTTTGCCATCTGCCAGCTGATGGCAAAGCCACAGGCTCTTTGCCATCAGCCAACAGACGGCAAAGAAGCCTTTGCCGGCAGGGTTTCAGACCAACTGTTTGCCATCTGCCAGCAGATGGCAACGCCTTTGCCATCCGCCGGCCGTGCCTTTGCCATCTACCATGGCAGATGGCAAAGTGCCAGATTCTAGTAGTGTATGTGTTAAATCTCTCTCTCTCTCTCTCTCTCTCTCTCTCTCTCTCTCTCAGGTTCTTGAGATGTCACGAGCTTGATGTATCACGGGCTTTGTTAATATAGTTGGATCATATGGTGTTTTCCCCGCTCTATGTTGTTGTGAATTGAGTTTTCCCTTTGAGATTTCATTTTATCGGATTGAATACTTTTATGGATTTGAGAACACTTGATGTATGTCTTGCTATAAATACCCGTGGTGACAATGGGGTATCATATTGATTCACTTGATATGTTTTTTGGCACTCAACTCGCGGATTCTTGATACGTCTCCAACGTATCTATAATTTTTGATTGTTCCATGATGTTATATTATCAATCTTGGATGTTTTATAATCATTATATAGTGATTTTATATCATTTTTTGGTACTAACCTATTGACATAGTGCCAAGTGTCCGTTGCTATTTTTTCATGTTTTTTACATCGCAGGAAATCAATTCCAGACGGAGTCCAAATGCCACGAAACTCCACGATGATTTTTTATGGGCCAGAAGGAACACATTGGGCCCTGGCTGTGCCTGGGGGTGCCTCGAGGGAGGCACAACCCACGAAGCGCCAGAGGCCCAGCGCGCTCGGTGGGTTGTGCCCACCTCGGGTGCCCCCCGAACCGCCTCTTTGCTATATAAATACCACAATATTCCAGAAACCCTAGAAGCATCGACGGAATATTCATCCAGCCGCCGCTGAGTCCAAAACCACCAGATCCAATCTAGACACCATCTCGGATGGGGTTCACCACCTCCATTGGTGCCTCTCAGATAATGCTTGAGTAGTTCTTTGTAGACCTTCGGGTCCGTAGTTAGTATCTAGATGGCTTTCTCTCTCTCGCCGAATTCTCAATACAATGGTCGTCTCTTGGAGATCCATATGATGTAACTCTTTTGCGGTGTGTTTGTTGGGATCGATGAACTTTGAGTTTATGATCAGATCTATCTTTTATATCCATGAAAGTTATTTGAGTTTCTTTGATCTCTTATATGCATGATTACTTGTAGCCTCGTATTTCTTCTCCAATATTCGGGTTTTGTTTGGCCAATTTGATCTATTTATCTTGCAATGGGAAGAGGTGCCCGGTAGTGGGTTCAATCTTACAGTGCTTGATCCCAGTGACAGAAAGGGAACCGACACGTATGTATCATTGCTACTAAGGATAAAACGATGGGGTCTGTATCTACATAGGTAGATCTTGTCTACATCATGTCATCGTTCTTATTCATTACTCTGTTTTTTAATGAACTTAATACACTAGATGCATGCTGGATAGCGGTCGATGTGTGGAGTAATAATAGTAGATGCAGGCAGCAGTTGGTCTACTAATCTTGGACGTGATGCCTATATAATGATCATTGCCTGGATATCGTCATAATTATTTGAAGTTCTATCAATTGCCCAACTGTAATTTGTTTACCCACCATTTGCTATTTTTCTCGAGAGAAGCCACTAGTGAAACCTATGGCCCCTGGGTCTTATTTCTCATATATTTGCTTTGCGATCTATTTTATTTGCACTTTTTATTCAGATCTAGTAAACCAAAAATACAAAAATACATTGCTGCACTTTATTTTATTTGTGATCTATTTATTCAATCTATTACAACTTTCTCCCGTCAACACGCAATTTCTGGCACCGTACCCCAAAAGGGATTGACAACCCCTTTAACACGTCGGGTTGCGAGGTGTTGTTATTTGTGTACAGGGGCTGTTTGCGTTGTGTTGCTTGGTTCTCCTACTGGTTCGATAACCTTGGTTTCATTTCTGAGGGAAATACCTACCGCCACTGTGCTGCATCATCCATTCCTCTTTGGGGAAATACCGATGTAGCTTCAAGCGACATCAATTCCTGAGGTGACATTGGGGTAATCTATGCGTAGGTGTCGATGCACGTTCTCGTCTTTGTTTCTCCAGTAGAAATCTGGGGGCACTCTTTGAGGTTCTTTGTGTTGGATTGAGTATTATGAATCTGAAATTGCATGATTCATATCATATAGTCAACTCACGGATACTCGCAGTGACATTGGAGTTTCTAGGTGACATTAGAGCTGGTGGATATGTATCATATGGTTTTATTTTAGTACAAACTCTTGATTAGATCGATCAAAAAGAAAAGCTTGGTGTTATTTTAGTACGAACTCTAGGATAGATTGATCGGAAAGATTAGCTTTGAGGTGGTTTCGTACCCTACAAACAATTTCTTCTTATGTTCTCCGCTAGATAGGAACTTTGGAGTGATTCCTAGTCGCACGTTGAGGGATGGTTTTATGATCCAATTATATTAGCATTCTTGAGAGATTGCACTAGCGAAAGTAAGGACCCTAGGCCTTGTTTTCAAGCATTGCAATACCGTTTGTGCTCCGTTTTACCAATTGCTACCTTGCTATTTTTTATTTTCATATTATGAAAATATATTTCTACCATCCATATTACGCTTGTATCACCATCTCTTCATCGAACTAGTGCACCTATACAAATTACCATTGTATTTGGTGTGTTGGGGACACAAGAGACTCTTTGTTATTTGGTTGCAAGGTTGTTTGAGATAGACCATCTTCATCCTACGCCTCCCATGGATTGATAAACCTTAGGTCATCCACTTGAGGAAAAATTGCTACTATCCTACAAAACCCTGCGCTTGGTGGCCCAACACGAGTCTACAAGAATAAAGTTGCATAGCATACATCACTACACTAGTGAAAGTATGAATGCTAAAATTTATTCGTCATGTGGAGTAACCAATTGCCTATTTAATGAGGAAGGTAAATATAAGTACAACAACATAGCGGCAGTGTTTGAATCACATCAAATTAATACTAACAGGTATGTACATGAACAAATTGTACAACATAGAATTGATGCCATCAATTAAAATAACACTGTCATCAGTTCAATCTAGGATATTATAACATAGAACTGATGCTATATATTAAAACAGCGCTCACATAGAACTGTGAAGGTGTCTTAACTGTAAGTGCATCAATTGCCCCTTAGTGGTTTTGCTGTATTGAAGACAAATAGGTCGAGGGACTAATATTTGTGACTGTACATAGTAGTTATAGTCCCTGACCATTTCGTCTAACCGACGGAAGATGACCCCTAAAGTGTATTTCTTAATTTCTTTCTTATTATATGAGTCATAGGAAAAACAATACTGTTAAAGTGGGTTTAGGTGAAACATATTTCATATTTCCAGTGTGATGCTCAAACCTGTACACACACTTGCCACTTCGATGAAGCCGTTGGAAACCTCCGGAACAACTAATGAATTTGCTAGCAACAGTGATGGAGTTCATCTGGTCGCTGATGAATTTGGTCAGGCTGAGGAGTTAGGATTTTGCCAGTGCGATCTGCCTATCGTGAGGCATTTCAGTGCCCCTTTTGAAACTGAGAGTTCAATTTTTCCGACCGTTGCTGCACCTTGTGCCAACTATCGAGTGGATCCTTATCGTGACAACATTCAAGTCCGAAGGGGCATTTATGACATTTCATATCGCATTTCCCCTGGCTATAAATAGCCACCCCTGTAACCACTTGTTGGTTGGATGCTCTAAAGAGAACTTGACACTAGTCATCTGAGAGCAACCCTTCCTCTAACGAATTTGAGGGAAACCCAAGTGAGGAAAAACCCAACCAGAACCAAGTTGATTGAGCATCACTGAAGAGTTTGATCTGTGTGATCTCACACTTGTTACCTTTGAAGACGTCATTCTTCTAGACGGTTAGGCGTCATGTTCTGAGCACCCAAGAGTAATTTTGGTGTGCTGGTGAACAAGTCTGTGATGGTTTGAAAGTCTACCTTGAAGACTTACCATGAGTGATTGGGTGACGCTTGTTGTGACCTAAGCTCAAGAAGAATATGGTAAAGACTAAGTGTCTTCGGATTTCAATTCAATCGCCTGAACCAAATGTACAGTTGATATAGCAACTCGAACTAGTCTACAAAATTTTTATGTCTTCATTGAGGCTACCTGCTTTAAAATTCCTCGCCCCTTAACCTTTTAGTTATCCCGCTGCTGAAGAATCTTTGATCTACCTTCTGAATATTTGGAACTGAAGACTTCATCATGCTATTTTTCATTTCTTCAGTTCATCTTCCTTATGCTTGAATGCTTGTATAATTACATGTTCTTCACTTGTATGTATCCTATTTGCATGCTCTCTGATTCTGTGATGGCTTAGTTTTGTTCACTTTCTATTTCTTCGCGCTAATATTCGTCAAATTCATCAGAGTTTGACAAGTTTCTAAATATCTCCCATTCACCCCCACTGGAATTAAACCTACGCTTTCAATTGTTATCATAACAAGGTACTCCCTTGTTCCGTGTGATTTTGGTTCAACCAGCTGGAGTTTTAGTTATGTCGACCGCAAGTATGATCAAAGTCTCTACTGCGTGCCCCATCCTCGATGACACAGGCTATTGACAACGACCTTTGGTTCGTCATTGAGAACAGCATGCCTACTGTTGCTCCTAGCATCAATGCCACTTACCTGAAGATATTCACGCAACTCAACTCGCAAGCGAAGAATATCATATGTGGACATCTCAACAAAGGCCAGTATGGCAGAGTGAGTGCACTGGAAGCTTCAAAGCTTATCTGGGATAGACTTTCCAAGGTCAACGAAGGAGTTTCTGCTCAACGTGACTCAAGATTTGATGTTCTACGCAATCTCTTCAACCACTTCAAGAGGATCGACAATGAAAATGTTCAGCCAACCTTCGATCGCCTCACTGATATCTCTAATGAGCTTCAGGCCCTTGGTGCTGCTAACATCACAGACCACGAGGTGATGAAGAAGTTACTGAGGTCTCTTGATAGTTCTTTTGACACCTTGGCCCTGATGATTCAAGAGCATCCTGATTACTAGTGACTTGATCCCGCTGATATTCTTGAGAGGCTCAGTAATCATGAATTTCAGCAAGCTGAGAAGAGAGTATGTATGGTCCCAGCTATGGACGACCCCGCGCTCTGAAGGCAAAAGGAAAAGCCAAGGCCATTTCTTCATCTGAAGGAGAAGAATCTGACTACAGTTCTGATGGTGCTGAAGAAATTGGTAGAGAACTGACAGTGCTTGTGAGGAAGTTCCGGAAGTTTTCCAAGAAGAATCTATCTCAGACTATAAGCGCGTGCTCCAGACTATAACAAGAGAACTGACAGTACTTGAAGAAGACTAGAGAAGCGCGTGCTCCAGACTATAACAAGAGAAATTTTGTGGGCACTATGCCTTCGTCTCTATCTCAGAGCCCACTAAAGTTGATGAAGCTTTTCTGGAGCCTGAGTGAATTTAAGCCATGCAAGATGAATTGTATCAATTCGAGCTCAATAATGTGTGGGAGCTTGTCAAGCGCCCCGATCCATGCGAGTACAATGTCATTGGCACCAAGTGGATCTACCGCAACAAGCAAGACAAAAATGACCAAGTTGTGAGAAATAAGGCCCGTTTTGTTGCATAGGGCTAAACACTGGTTGAAGGCATTGATTTCAATGAAACATTTGTGAAATAACAAGTGCTCCCTGGGTGATTCTGGTAATTAATGCCAACATATGTCTTGTTGGACTAATAGTTTTATCTAGTATGTTTCAGATAAGTTCGACAATGGCGTGGTGTCGGTGTACAATAGTAGGGGCTCTCCTTTTGACCCCTTTACTTGTGCACGGGCAGTGAGTCACAAGACCACGGCCACACTTAGCAGGGCAGAGGAGGGAAGCCGGAGAGAAGCCAAAGCACAAGACAACCAAGGCAATGCCAAGACCAGAAACACAGGAGAGCAAGAGGGCGAGGTGAACTCCCTCGGCAAGAACCTTGCCGAGGCAGCCTCCGCAGCCCCGACAAGAGCCTTGTCGAGGCAGCCTCCGCAGCCCCGGCAAGAGCCTTGCCGGGGCAACTTGCCCAACGCCAGCAGAGCAAGCCACCCTTGAGCCCACGGTTTCCAACACCATCAACAACATTGGAACCAAGGCTCGGGAGGCGCCTCTGTGGTGTCATGCAGATCTTCGTCAAGATCATAAACTTGGCCCTCGGCGGGATCCTAGCCGAGGAAATCCACAAGACCCCCGGCAAGACCCTTTCCGGGGACGACTGCAACACCACAGCAAGACCCTTGCCGGGCCCCCGGCAAGACCCTTGCTGAGGACATCAGCGGGGCCACAGTCAGGCCCGCGTATGCCAAGGCTCCACCGCCATCCATGCAGCTGCCAGCTCGACCGGTGGCGAGGCACACTGCGTGGCGACGAGCGGCCTCCGCAACCAACTCAGCAAGCACCTGCGTGGTGGCATGCAGGTCTTCGTGAAGGCTCCACCACCGCGTCAGCCCAGCAGCCAGCCAATGTGGCGCTGCGATGCCTCATCAGCTCGGACGCGTGTGGAGGCAAGGCGAGGCGGCGATAGCTGGGACGTGCTTCCTTGCCGTCCCCGATAAAGCAAGGGGGGCACGTTAGCAGCGCATTAAATGCATTTGTCCGACGGTCCCAGAGGATAGGCTTATCGACTATAGACCTTTCCACCTCTTGCGTGCCACTGTGGCAACCCCTTTTGCCTATAAAAGAAGGCCCGAGGCAACCAGGAGAGGGATTCGGATCTTTTGGGCAAGTTGCACCCTGTAGCTAGCTCAAGAACACAAGAACACTCAAATACATCCACCAAAGCAGGACTAGGGTATTACGCATCTTCGCGGCCCGAACCTAGGTAAACGATCTGTGTGCTTTCTGTCAGACCTGCTCTTTGCACAACCTCGTGCCCGCCAACCGTAGAAGGGATCCCAGTGACCCCATAGGTGTCGTTTCCACCGCCACGTGGCATGGACAAGAGGATGTGTGGAACCCCTTCAAAATGCTAAGGACATATATTAGCAAAAGCTCAAGATTCTTCATCTTTATTTTAGTGATCTAAGATCACATTGAGTCCATAGGAAAGCCAATACTATTAAGGCCCTGTTTGTTTAGGCTTTTGCTTCTGCTTTTGTAGCCTTTTCATTAGGGCCAAAAAGCCATAAAAGCTCCTAAATAGGTGCTTTTGGAGCTTTTATAGCTTTTGAAGCTCAAATAAGTTATATTGATTCATCAAAAGGCAAAAAAGCTCCAAAAGCACCTACTTAGGAGCTTTTATGGCTTTTTGGCCAAAATGGAAAATTTGTAAAAGCATAAACAAAAGCGCAAACAAACATGGCCGACAAGGGGATGAGGTGTTGCTTAATAGCTCGCCTGCTCAAATGCTTAGTGATATTGCTCCAAAACCCTGAGTCACTTTCTCCATCCAAATATGTCAAAACCCTAAACTCCAACTCGGCCCCACCGATTCTTTTTACCCGGATCCACCGAGTTCATATGACATAGCCACTGCCAGAAACTCTAACAATTCGGTCTCATCGATACGGGTCTTGGTCTCACTGAGATGGCCATGCCAACACTCTGTGACTTGCTACATTTAGTTCGGTCTCACTGAGTTATGCAATCGGTCTCACCGAGTTGGCTTGGCAGGTTCTCTGTTGCCTTATTGCTTCACTTTGGTCTCACCGAGTTGATGCAATCGGCGCCATCGAGATGATGTTTGCCCTAAGCCCTAGCATATTTGTCCCACGGAGTTGTTCTAGTCGATCCCACCGAGATTCCCAATGTTCACATTTTTGAACTGATTGGTGCCACCGAGTTTAACCATGTCCCACTAAGATGAGTCAAACGTGTGTACTGGTTAGATCTTGTATGGAGGCTATATACACCCCTTCACCCTGTTCTCCATTTGTGAGAGAGTCACCAGAACGTGCCTACACTTCCACCATACATTTTCTGAGAGCGAACCACTTACTCATGTGTTGATACAAGACATTCCAATCCTACCACAAGAATCTTGATTTCTAACCTTTCCCAAGTTGCTTCCACTCAAATCATCTTTCCACCGTAGCCAAATCTGAGAGAGAGTTGAGTGTTGGGGAGACTATCATTTGAAGCACAAGAGCAAGGAGTTCATCATCAACACACTATTTGTTACCTTTTGGAGAGTAGTTTCTCCTAGATTGACTAGGTGTCGCTTGGGAGCCTGCGTCAAGATGTGGAGTTGAACCAAGAAGTTTGTAAGGGCAAGGAGGTCGCCTAGTTTGTGAAGATCTTCCCGAGTGAGGCAAGTCCTTCATGGGCGATGGGCATGGTGGGATAGACAAGGTTGCTTCTTCGTGGACACTTCGTGGGTGGAGCCCTCCATGGACTCGCGCAACCGTTACCCTTCATGGGTTGAAGTCTTCATCAACGTGAACGTACGATAGCACCACCTATCGGAACCACGCCAAAAATCGTCGTATCTCCACTGCATTTGCAAACTCCAATCCCATCCCTTTACTTTCTTGCAACTTGCATGGTTTATTCTTTCTGCTGCATATACTCTTGTCATGCTTGCTGGAAATGTATTGTGGATGCTTTAACTTGTGTTAAAACTCAACCTTGACTTGAAGAATTTAAAAAACAGCCACTTTTGCTTGTTAAGGGTCTAATCACCCCCCTCTAGACCCCTCTTCTCAATCCTCTGAATTGGTATCAGGGCATTGTTCTCCATTGCTTTGGTTTAATCACCATTGGAGGAAGAAGGATGAGTCTACGATCTGGAGTATTAGACATAGAGTGCCTATGCTTGATGGGGAGTTCTATAGTAATTGGAATAATGAGATGCTTGAGATTTTCAATGAATACGATTTGAACAAGTATTACTAGCCGTTATGTGCCTCCTATTGATCCTTTGCATCCTACCCCCGATGAGTATCTTTACATGGTTGGCAATCTTAGAACTATTGATCTTATCATTAGAGGTTTTCCTAGAAATTTGCTTGTGTGCTTGCCTACTTTTGAATGCGCGTATACTATATGGAAATATCTTGAGGAACGCTTTTCGAATTATTCCTTGAAAAATCTAGATGAGATTGTTCAAAAGTCTATTGCTTTTCATTAAATGAAGCCTAGTTATCCCAAGTTTGATGAATGTCTATTTGAGCTTTGTGATCTTATGCATGCTAAAGGAAATATTGGAGTCATTAGTAGCATAATTTCACAAACAATTAGAATTCATAAACTTTCACATTGTCATGGTCATAAATCTAATGAATCACTTGCTCTAGGTGATGAACACTTACATGATGTTGATATTGAGCATGGCTATTATGATGAAGATGAATATAGTGACAATGACTTTGAAGAGACTGTGAGAAATCTTAGTCTCATGGCCAACTTTCGTGACTACATGGCCGGAGGGAAAGAATGGATTCTTGATAGTGGATGTACTGATCATATGACCAGAGAAAAGGACATGTTCAGTGAGCTTGCTATAAATGATGGCCCACACAAGTATGTAACTTTTGGCGATAACTCCAAGGGTAAGGTACTTGGCCTTGGTAAGGTGGCCATTTCCAATGATAGCGATATCCAAAATTTTATGCTCATTGAATCTCTTGGTTACAATCTTCTTTCCGTATCTAGACTAGCCGACTTTGGTTTCAATGTTCTATTTACTGAACTAGATTGCCAAGTGTTTCATAGAGATAATCATAATATGGTCCTTACTAGTATTCGTAGAGGTGATCTATACATCGCTAATTTCACTAAGAGAGCCCAACCTCGTACTTGCTTAATTGCTAAGTCTTCTAAAGGATGGTTATAGCATAGAAGGTTAGGTCACGTGGGCTGCGAAATCTTAATAAGCTTATTAAAGGTGATCATATCCTTGGTGTTAAAGATGTTATATTTGACAAGGATAGACTTTGCAGTGCTTGGCAAGCAGGAAAATAGATTGGAGGAAGTCATCCCGTGAAGAACATCATGACCACGAGAAGACCTCTTTAACTACTTCATATGTATCTTTTTGGTCCCAACGCCTACAAGAGTCTCGATGGTAACTCATTCGGTTTGGTCATTGTTGACGACTTTTCAAGATTTACGTGGGTGTTCTTTCTCGATGACAAATCGCACGTCCAAAAGATCTTCAAGAACTTCTCCAAGAAGGCCCAAAACCAATTTGAAGAGAATATCAAGAAGGTTCAGAGTGATAATGGAACGGAGTTCAAGAACGCCAATGTGGATAGCTTTCTTGATGAAGAAGTGATTTCACATGAGTTCTTGGCTACGTACATACACCTCAACAAAATGGAGTTGTTGAGAGGCAGAACCGGACACTATCGAGATGGCGAGAACGATGCTCGATGAATACAAGATGCCAAGACACTTTTGGGCGGAACCGGTTGAGACAGCTTGTCATGCTACGAATCGACTATATCTTCACAAGCTTCTCGGCAAAACGACATATGAGCTACTCACCGGTAACAAATCCCAAGTTGGATACTTTCCAGTATTTGTCTCAAAGTGCTACATTCTTGGTAAGCATCATCGCTCGAAATTTTCTCCTAAATCTCATGAAGTTTTCCGACTAGTTTATGGTTCAAACTCTCACACTTACCGTGACTACAACAATTTCACCCAAAAAGTTGAAGAGAAGGTAAATGTGAAGTTTGATGAATCTAACGGCTTGCAAGTAGAGAAATTGCCAATTGATGTAGGAGACAAAGATCCATCGGAAGCAATCCAAGATTTGTCCATTGGAAAAATTTGCCAAGGGTGGTGAAGGAGAGTACTTCGTCCATTCAAGTGGAAGCTTCAACTTCACGTCAAGGTGAACCACAAGTTGACTTGGAGGAATCCACAAGTGGAACACGTCAAGACGGAGCAAATGAGGAAGTACAACAAGATGAAGCACCTAGACCTCCTTCTCCACCTCCACAATAGAAGGACAACGACACCAAGAACAAAGAAGAAGATGATGATGAGGATGTTCCACCCCAACCCAAGCAAAAGCTCTCACGAGTTTGAGCAAGAGTCTCAAGATATCTTCCCGTCGATCAAATCTTCAGTGACATTCAAACCGGGAGAATCACTCGCTCTACAACTTGTTGGCCAACTTTTGTGAACACTACTCATTCATTTCTAGTGTTGAACCTATGAAGGTAGAAGAAGCTCTTGAGGATCTAGATTGGATAGATTCTATGCATGAAGAGCTACACAACTTCGAGAGGAATCAAGTGTTGACGTTAGTAGAAAGTCCCAACGACGATCATAATGCCATTGGAACGAAATGGGTGTTTCGGAATAAGCAAGATGAAGATGGACAAGTTGTACGCAACATGGCCCGTCTCGTCGCTCAAGGCTACACTCAAGTCGAAGGTATGGACTATGGTGAGACATATGCCCCCGTTGCTAGACTCGAGTCAATTAGCATTTTACTTGCTTATGCCAATCACCATGATATCACTTTATCTCAAATGGACATTAAAAATGTTGTTCTAAATGGAGAAATTGAGGAGGAAGTTTATGTTAAACAACCTCCTAGCTTTGTTAATCCCAAGAAACCTAATTCTGTCTACAAACTTCATAAAGCTCTTTATGGTTTTAAACAAGCCCCTAGAGCTTGGTATAAATGTTGGACTAAGTTTCTTATTGAAAAAGGGTTTGAAATTGGGAAAGTTGAGTCTACACTTTTTACTAAAAGGGTTAATGGTGAATTTTTTGTGTGCCAAATTTATGTGGATGATATCATATTTGGTCCTAATAACCCCCATTTTAGTGAAAAGTTTGGAAGGCTAATGCCGGAGAAGTTTCAGATGTTTATGATGAGTGTACTCAAGTTTTTCCTTGGATTGCAAATCAAGCAAACTAAGCAAGGTACCTTTGTCTCACAAACAAAGTATACCAAAGATCTTTTCAAGAAGTTCAACATGCAAGAAAGAAAATGTATGAAAACACCCATGCCTACTAGTGGACATCTTGACTTGACTAAGGATGGCTATCCGGTTGACCAAAAGGTTTACCATTATATGATTGGTTCATTGTTAAATCTATGTGCCTCTCGTCCCGATATTATGCTAAGTGTGTGCATGTTTGCACGATATCAGGGGGCTCCTAAAGAGTGTCATATTAAGGCCATGAAAAGGATATTGAGATATTTAATTCATACACCAAACTTTGGCATTTGGTATCCTAAGAGGTCATCTTTTGATCTTGTTGGCTATTCCGATTCGGACTATGCCGGTGACAAGGTCGATAGGAAGCCCACTTCGGGTACTTGTCAATTTCTTGGTAGACCCCTTGTGTCTTGGTCCTCCAAGAAACAAAACTCGGTATTCTTATCCACCGCCGAAGCGGAATACATTGCGGCCGGATCATGTTGTGTTCAGTTACTCTGGATGACCCAAACTCATAAAGATTATGGGATACATGTGAAGCATGTTCCATTGCTTTGTGATAATGAAAGTGCTATTAAGATTGCTGACAATCCCAAGCAACATTCTCGAACTAAGCATATTGAAGTTTGTCATCATTTCATTCGAGATCATGTTGCTAAAGG
Source organism: Aegilops bicornis (assembly GCA_021605145.1). Taxonomy (NCBI): domain Eukaryota; kingdom Viridiplantae; phylum Streptophyta; class Magnoliopsida; order Poales; family Poaceae; genus Aegilops; species Aegilops bicornis. The sequence continues at coordinate 275,801,622 of CM038673.1, forward strand.
GCACATCAATCTTAAGCATGTCTATACCGATAAGCTATTAGCGGATATATTTACCAAATCGCCCGATGAAAAGATATTTTGTCGTTCGAGAGGTGAATTGAATATCATTGATGCCTCAAAATTGGAATAGATATTCCACTTGGATACATGCGAGTGATACGTCTCCAACGTATCTATAATTTTTGATTGCTCCATGCTATATTATCTACCGTTTTAGGCAATATTGGGCTTTATTATCCACTTTTATATTATTTTTGGGACTAACCTATTAACCGGAGGCCCAGCCCAGATTTGTTGTTTTATGCCTATTTCAGTGTTTCGAGGAAAAGGAATATCGGAGTCAAACGGAACGAAATCAAGCTGGAGAAGTTATTTTTGGAAGGAAACCCACGATGGACTTGGACTCCACGTCGAAGATACGGAAGGTGCTCACGAGGGTGGGGGGCGCGCCCACCCCCCTAGGGCGCGCCCCCTGCCTCGTGGGGCCCCCGTAGCTCCACCGACGTACTCCCTGCACCCATATATACTGATGTATCCTAAAACTTCCAGAACAGAAGATAGATCGGGAGTTCCGCCGCCGCAAGCCTCTGTAGCCACCAAAAACCAATCGGGACCTGTTAGGCACCACTGGGAGGGAACCCTCACCGGTGGCCATCTTCATCATCCCGGGGCTCTCCATGACGAGGAGGAAGTAGTTCACCCTCGGGGCTGAGGGTATGTACCGGTAGCTATGTGTTTGATCTCTCTCTCTCTCTCTCTCTCTGTCTCGTGTTCTTGATTTGGCACGATCTTGATGTATCGCGAGCTTTGCTATTATAGTTGGATCTTATGTTTCTTCTCCCCCTATACTCTCTTGTAATGAATTGAGTTTTCCCCTTGAAGTAATTTTATCGGATTGACTCTTTAAAGATTTGAGAACACTTGATGTATGTCTTGCCGTGTTTATCTGTGGTGACAATGGGATATCACGTGCCACTTGATGTATGTTTTGGTGACCAACTTACGGGTTCCGCCTATGAACCTATGCATAGGGGTTGGCACACGTTTTCGTCGTGATTCTCGGGTAGAAACTTTGGGGCACTCTTTGAGGTTCTATGTGTTGGTTGAATAGATGAATTTGAGATTGTGTGATGCATATCGTATAATCATGCCCACGGATACTTGAGGTGACAATGGAGTATCTAGGTGACATTAGGGTTTTGGTTGATTTGTATCTTAAGGTGTTATTCTAGTACGAACTCTAGGGCTATTTGTGAAACTTATAGGAATAGCCCAACGGATTGATTGGAAAGAATAACTTTGAGGTTGTTTCGTACCCTACCATAATCTCTTCGTTTGTTCTCCGCTATTAGTGACTTTGGAGTGACTCTTTGTTGCATGTTGAGGGATTGTTATATGATCTATCTATGTTATTATTGTTGGGAGAACTTGCACTAGTGAAAGTATGAACCCTAGGACTTGTTTCCTATCATTGCAATACCGTTTACGCTCATGTTTATCACTTGCTACCTTGCTGTTTTTATATTTTCAGATTACAAAAACCTATATCTACCATCCATATTGCACTTGTATCACCATCTCTTCGCCGAACTAGTGCACCTATACAATTTACCATTGTATTGGGTGTGTTGGGGACACAAGAGACTTTTTGTTATTTGGTTGCAGGGTTGCTTGAGAGAGACCATCTTCATCCTACGCCTCCCACGGATTGATAAACCTTAGGTCATCAACTTGAGGGAAATTTGCTACTGTCCTACAAACCTCTGCACTTGGAGGCCCAACAACGTCTACAAGAAGAAGGTTGCATAGTAGACATCAAGCTCTTTTCTGGCGCCGTTGCCGGGGAGGCTAGGTAAGTGAAGGTATATCTTTAGATCTTGCAATCGAATCTTTTTGTTTCTTGTTTTAGCACTAGTCTAGTTTATAAAAGAAAATTACAAAAAAATGGAATTGAGAGTGCCTCATATGCTTCATCTTTTTAATATCTTTCGTGAAAATGATGGGAAGGAAAATTGTGCTCAAGTACTAGAAGAAGAATTACATAGAACTCTTGGCATAAAATATGTGAATGATTAGCATTATTGCAATGTTGTTAGTATGAATTCCTTGAATATCCATGATGCTAATGATATGCAAAGCCACAAGCTTGGGGAAGCTATGTTTGATGGAGATGCTATTTTTTGTCCCCCAAGCTTTGATGAGCAAATTTACTATGATGAAAGCATGCCTCCTATCTATGATGATTATTGTGATGACACATATGATTTAAAGAATAATGATAACCATGAAACTTGTCATCTTGATCTCAATCACATGATAGTTATTTTGTTGAGTTTGCTCCCACTATTGTTGATGAGAATAAATTTGCTTATGTGGAGAGTAGTAAATTCTCTATGCTTGTAGATCATGAAAAGAATGCTTTAGGTGCTGGTTATATTGTTGAATTCATTCATGATGCTACTGAAAAATTATTATGAGGGAGGAACATATGCTTGTAGGAATTGCAATAATATCAAGTTTCCTCTCTATGTGCTTAAAGTTTTGAAGTTATGCTTGTTTTGCCTTCCTATGCTAGTTGATTATTGTTCACATAAGTTGTTTGCTCACAAAATCCCTATGCATAGGAAGTGGTTTAGACTTAAATGTGCTAGTCATATTATTCATGATGCTCTCTTTATGTTTCAATTCTTATCTTTTATGTGAGCATCATTGAAATCATCATGCCTAGCTAGGGGCGTTAAACGTTAGCGCTTGTTGGGAGGCAACCCAATTTTATTTTAGTTTCTTGCTTTTTGGTTCTGTTTAGTAATAAATAATCCATCTAGCCTCTGTTTAGATGTGGTTTTGTGTTTTAATTAGTGTTTGTGCCAATTAGAACCTTTGGGAGGACTTGGGTGAAGTCTTTATGATCATGCTGTAAAAACCAGAAACTTTAGCGCTCACGAGATTAGCTTCAACTTTTTACTGGAAAGTGATATTTAGTTGATTCTTTTTGAATATGATTACTAGACAAATTCCTCAGGTCCACCAATTTAATTTAGAATTTTTGGAGTTCCATAAGTTTGCGTTAGTTACAGATTACTACAGACTGTTCAGTTTTTGACAGATTCTGTTTTCATTGTGTTGTTTGCTTATTTTGATGAATCTATGGCTAGTAAAATAGTTTATAAACCATAGAGAAGTTGTAATACAGTAGGTTTAACACCAATATAAATAAATAATGAGTTCATTACAGTACCTTGAAGTGGTGTTTTGTTTTATTTCGCTAACGGAGCTTACGAGTTTTCTGTTAAGTTTTGTGTTGTGAAGTTTTCAAGTTTTGCGTAAAGATTCGATGGAATATGGAATAAGGAGTGGAAAGAGCCTAATCTTGGGGATGCCCAAGGCACCCCAAGGTAATATTCAAGGACAACCAAGATCCTAAGCTTGGGGATGCCCCGGAAGGCATCCCCTCCTTCGTCTTCGTTCATCGGTAACTTTACTTGGGGCTATATTTTTATTCACCACATGATATGTTTTTTTCTTGGAGCGTCATGTCATTTTATTTTGTTAGTTTTGCTTGCTGTTATTTATAATAATTTTTTGCATCTTTATTTTCAATAAAAATGTCAAGGATAGCTTTTGCCATGCTTATTTTGCTACTATACATGTTGCTGTTTGAAAACAGAAAGTTTACCGCTGTTGCAAAAATTCCCTAGAAAAGTCAGAGAGTGGTATACTATTGAATATTTTTGCATAATGAGCGCTGATAAATTTATTACAGTGGGAATTTTAGTACATAATTTTTTGAAATAGGGAAGTATTGATACTCTTGCATTCTTTACAGACTGTACTGTTTTGGCAGATTGCTGTTATGTTTGCATTGTTTGCATATGTTTGCTGGTTTAATGATTCTATTTGAGGATAGGAGTATTAAATATGCAGAGGCATTTAGTATGCAATGTGGAATAATAATTTTAGTGATTTTTTACAGTTGGAAATGATAAGGTTTTGCATTGGTTTATACTAACCTGTCTCACGACTTCTTGTTGAGTTTGTTGTGAATGAAGCTTTTGATAAAAAGAGAAACCATGATATGAGAGGAATTAAGGAGACACAAAAGCTCAAGCTTGGAGATGCCCAAGGCACCTCAAGATAATATTTCAAGAAGTCTCAAGCATCTAAGCTTGGGGATGCCCAGTGAGCATCCCACCTTTCTTCTTCAACAACTATCGGTTAGTATCGGTTGAGCCTAAGTTTTTGCTTCTTCACATGAGTTGTGCTATCCTTGCAATGTCGTTTTATTTAGATTTGCTTGCTGTTTGAATAAAATACCAAGATCTGAAATTCTTAAATGGTAGAGTCTTCACATAGCTGTATAATTATTCGACTACTCATTGATCTTCACTTATATCTTTCGGAGTAGTTTGTCATTTGCTCTAGTGCTTCACTTATATCTTTTAGAGCACAATGGTGGTTTTATTTTGAAGAAATAGATGAACTCTCATGCTTCACTTATATTATTTTTAGAGTCTTAAATAGAATGGTAATTTGCTTAAATAATCCTAATATGCTAAGCATACAAGATTTGTAAGAATTTTTATGAGTGTGTTGAATACTAAGAGAAGTTTGATGCTTGATAATTGTTTTGAGATATGAAGATGGTGATATTAGAGTCATGCTAGTTGAGTAGTTGAGAATTTGAGAGATACTTGTGTTGAAGTTAGCAAGTCCCATAGCATGCACGTATGGTTAAAGTTGTGTAACAAATTTGAAACATGAAGTGTGCACGGCTTGTGCATCCTTATGAGTGGCGGTCGGGGACGGCGATGGTCTTTTCCTACCAATCTATCCCCTAGGAGCATGCGCGTAGTACTTGATTTTTGATGACTTCTAAACTTTTGCAATAAGTATATGAGTTCTTTTGACTAATGTTGAGTCCATGGATTATACGCACTTTTACCTTTCCGCCTTCGCTAGCCTCTTTGGTACCGTGCATTGCCCTTTCTCACCTTGAGAGTTGGTGCAAACTTCGCCGGTGCATCCAAACCCCGTGATATGATATGCTCTATCACACATAAACCTCCTTATATCATCCTCAAAACAGCCACCATATCTACCTATTATGGCATTTCCATAGCCATTCCGAGATATATTGCCATGCAACTTTCCACCGTTCCGTTCATCATCATCATGACATACTTTACTTTTGTCATATTGCCATTGCATGATCATGTAGTTGACATCGTATTTGTGGCAAAGCCACCATGCATTATTTTTCATAAATGTCACTCTTGATTCATTGCACCATCCTGGTACACTGCCGGAAGCATTCATATAGAGTCATATCTTGTTCTAGTTTCGAGTTGTAATTCATTTGTTGTAATCAATAGAAGTGTGATGATCATCATTATTAGAGCATTGCCCAAAGATAAAAGAAAATAAAAAAAGAGAAAGGCCAAAAAGAAAAAAAAGAAAGGCCCAAAAAAAGAAAACAAAGAAAAAAAATAAAAAAATAAAAAAAGAAAATAAATAAAAAGGGCAATGTTACTATCTCCTTTTCCACACTTGTGCTTCAAAGTAGCACCGTGTTCTTCATGTAGAGAGTCTCATATATTGTGCTTCAAAGTAGCACCATGTTTTTCATATAGTGAGTCTCATAAGTTGTCTTTTTCATACTAGTGGGAATTTTTCATTATAGAACTTGGCTTGTATATTCCTACAATGGGCTTCCTCAAATGCCCCCGAGGTCTTCATGAGCAAGCAAGTTGGATGCACACCCACTAGTTTTATTTTGTTGAGCATTCATAGCTCTAGTGCATCCGTTGCATGGCAATCCCTACTCCTGATGTTGACATCAATTGATGGGCATCTCCATAGCCCGTTGATTATCCTCGTCAATGTGAGACTTTCTCCTTTTTGTCTTCTCCACACAATCCCCATCATCATATTCTATTCCACCCATAGTGCTATATCCATGGCTCACGCTCATGTATTGCGTGAAAGTTGAAAAAGTTTGAGATTATTTAAGTACGAAACAATTGCTTGGCTTGTCATCGAGGGTATAGAAGTTGGGAACATCTTTGTGTGTGAAAATGAAGCATAGCCTAACTATATGATTTTGTAGGGATAACTTTCTTTGGCCATGTTATTTTGAGAAGACATAATTGCTTTGTTAGTTTGCTTGAAGTATTATTATTTTTATGTCAATATGAACCTTTGTCTTGAATCTATCGGATCTGAATATTCGTATCACAAGTAAAAAGAATTACATTGAAATTATGCCAACTAGCATTCCACATCAAAAATTATCTTTTTTATCATTTACCTACTCGAGGACGAGCAGGAATTAAGCTTGGGGATGCTTGATACGTCTCCAACGTATCTATATTTTTGATTGCTCCATGCTATATTATCTACTGTTTTGGGCAATATTGGGCTTTATTATCCACTATTATATTATTTTTGGGACTAACCTATTAACGGAGGCCCAGCCCAAATTTGTTGTTTTATGCCTATTTCGGTGTTTTCGAGGAAAAGGAATATCGAATGAGTCAAAAGCGGAACAAAATCAACTAGAGAAGTTATTTTTGGAAGGAAACCCACCTGATGGACTTGGACTCCACGTCAGAAGATACGGGAGGTGCTCACGAAGGTGGGGGCGCGCCCACCCCCCTAGGGCGCACCCCCTGCCTCGTGGGGCCCCCGTAGCCCCTCGTGCGATTCGGCGAATTACTAAATCTCTAGCGATTTCTTCCGTATTACACGAAGGACTGGCCATCTTCCAGTCACGCGCGTAAGGCACCCATGTTCGGATAACTACATACGCACCAGGGGCTACCTTACAACCCCATTGTTAAACTCCTATGGCTAAGTGAGAGTGGTAAAGCCGCATAGTCCGATTGCCTGGTTCGCTGCACTGACACCTCCTTTACGGACCAAAACATTGGGTTAACGTATGGTCATCTGCTATTCTGAACACCCCCGTAGTATCTAGGTGGGTGTTGAAGCCGATGACTGGCAAACTCTCAGGGATACAAATGGCCGCACAGGAGGAAAAACACTTTAAAGACAAACAACATAAATATATTACAAAGCTTTGGTTTATAAAACATCCGGGCACTTCGGACACATTCACTCGAACATGATGTTCTCTGAGCACTGGCCCTCTATCAAGCGGGCACCTTCCAGGACGTCTTTAAAATAGCGGTCCGGCGTACGGTGGTCCTTGCCTCCGGGCGGACCTTCGACGGCCACGATGGCGGCCTTCATTTTGGCCTAGTGCATCTTGACACGAGCAAAGGCCAGCCGCGCACCTTCTATACATGACAACCGCTTGACCGCGTCAATACAGGGAAGTGCGTGAATAATTCGCTGCATTAGGCCAAAATAGCTGCTTGGAACGGGTTCGGTTAGCCACAGCCGGACTATGACGTCCCTCATGGCCAATCCGGACATCCTATGCAGCTCGGCCCACTGCGCCATCTCGTCATTCAGCAGCGCGGGGCGTTCCCACGCCACAAACTGGTACCAGAATAGCTTCTCCGTCACGTGCCCTGACTGGGCCCGAAAGAACTGCGCGGCGTCTGCGGCGCTCTTCGGAAGATCCGCAAAGGCATCTGGAGCACTCCACAGTCGCGTAAGTAAAACATACATCTGATTGCCGAATTTACTCTGTAAGAGAAAGGGCTTACCAGCCGCTATGTGTCCGGTCTGCTTAATCTCCTCGCGCGCTGCCCGCGCCTCCTCGGCCACTTTAAGGGCCTTGGCAAGGTCGATCGCCTGGGCTTTACTCTTCTCCTCTAGGGACTTGCACTTGTCGGAGGCGTCCTTGAGTGCCTGCTCCACTTTGGTCACCCGCTCCTCGTATTGGCAGCGGACAACCTGGTCGGGCTTCAAGTCCTTGGCCGCTTTTTCAGCGGCCACCTTGTTCACCCTTGCCTGCTCCTTGGCCTAGGCAAGTTCACCCCTAAGGGCCTCAACCGCAGCCGTGCTGCCTGCAATCATACACATAGCAGCGCATAAGCTTTGCCTCAAGATCTGCATATTAATACAGTCATGAACGAAATGTTCTAAAACATACCTTGCGCCTCATCAAATCTCTTGTTGATGCGGACGAGATCCTCATCGGCCAGCCCCAGGTTACGTTTAAGTTCGGATACTTCAGTGGCCTGGGCGGTCACCGTTAACAATGAAGCCTGCATTTCAACATATAAAAGTATATTATCTCCTGCAAAAATTATTGATCCTCTGTTCACCCCTTTTTTAACAAATAAAAGGGACGAACAAAGTCTTAGGGGCTACTATCTATACACATGCATCTTTTTCATATGAAAAGCGGCCAGGAATATTACATTGCATACCTCGAAGCCTGTTAGCAGGCTAGTGAAGGCCTCGTTCAGCCCGCTCTTGGCAGACTGAACCTTTTCAGAGACCACACCCATTAGGGTGTGGTGCTCCTCCATGATGGAAGCACATTGTAGTGCCTCCATCAGTGTGTTCGGCACCTTCGGATTAGTGGAGGTTGCTGCAGGAGTTGGCACTCCCGCCTCCCTTGAGGGGGGGTCGCTTATTCGATTCCGGAGCCACTTGGGTTTCCAGAATAGTGTTTGGCTGGGGGCCAGACTGGTCCAGGCCCCCGCCGTCAGTCCCCAAGGGGATTGTTCCCCCCGTGTTTTCGATGGCCGAGGGTTATCCTCCGCCACCGTGTTGGCGACTTCCCATACCACTCCGTTCCCTGGAGAGACCCTTCGGGACAACACCTCGATGTCATCCGTGGTGATAGGCGGGGAGGCTCGCGAATACAATTCGCTCTCCGTCATCCTCGGATCCAAAGAGTTCTCCTCCGATGATTGTTGGGGAAGGTCGCGGGCCTGACTACACCATACGAAATGTTAACACCATAATCATCAAGACTGTACTTATGTACGGCATCTTCGGATACTTACGATTCGGCAAGGGGATTCGGCCTAAGGCGCCACCCGGGGATGGCCTCGACGTCCGAATTCGAGCCGTCTGGGAGGGATATTTTCCCCCTTTTGGGCGCCTCCGCCTCTGGATCTTCGGAGGCCGCCCTTTTCTTCTTCTTTCCCTTCGAGGAAAGGTTGCTGTTGGCCTCCTCCTCCTCCTCCTCCTCCTTCGTCTTCATCCTCCTCGCAGGAGTGAGTTTTGGTCTCTCCAGACATCGCGTCCGAAGTTCCTTTGCGGTGGAGACCATCTCTTGTTTCCTTGTTCTTCTTCTTGACCTTTTTCTCCTGCGCCTAATAGGGCGTCGGGACCAGCATCCTCATTAGAAGAGGATCTGCTGGGTTTTCGGGCAATGGAGCCGGACATCTGATCCGCTCCGCCTTCTTTGTCCAACCCTGTTTACATGACGGAATTCTCAGTGCACCTCCTCTTTTGATTAATGAACTATCTTATGTTCGGAAATATAGCACTTACCAGGAGGCTGAATGATTGCAGTCAAGGATGATGTCCTCAGATGTCCCTGGCCATGAATTTTGAGTCTTGAAAAGTAGCTACCAGATTGCTTCATGTGTCGTGCCATTATGGTCGCCAGCCTGCCGCTGGTTGTTCCTTGAAGAGGTGAAGGCACTGAGGGCCTGATGAGGTGACGCGCGCGGGGCATGCCGCGAGCCAGAGCTCGACCGCTCAGGTTTGTCGATGTGGCAGGGACGGACCAATGCACCAGCGCCGTGCCAGTGTGAGGAGGCCCCGTGGGAGGCGACGATCGAGCAGGTGATAATCATAGGTAGATTAAGCATGGAAGGCAAATCAGCTTGGGTAAATGCAGAAAGATACATGCCACTGGGTCAGGCCCGAGCGGCTTGGGGACGATGCAGCCCGAGGGGCGCCCCCAACAGGGTAGACTAAAGACATAAGCAAAAGGGATACATGCCACAGGGACGGACCCACGCGCCCTGAGAATAATGCAACACGAGGGGTGCTCCCAGCTAAACGAACTTGGAAAATGTCACCTGGTTCTGTAGATGAAGGAGAGTTGGGGCAGCTGAAGGTACGCGGCGAAGGAATGGCTCCTCACGAGCCACCGGGGCCCTGAGCCTCGGGAGGCTCTGGGGGCTCAGGTGGTTCCCTGAGGACCGTCTCCATCTCTGCCAGGACGGCATGGTGCCTGGCCTCCTGAGCCGCCACGACATGCCGCAGGTTGCGCTGATAGGCTAACGACACGCTCGGCAAGCCGAAGGGCATGCGAACGTAGCTGTGTGGTGGGCCCTTGCAACGGCCCACACGCAAAGGCAATAAAAGCTCCTGAGATGCGGCCTTGTTGAGCCCTGGAACGTTGATGCAGACGTGCAACCCGGCATCCTCGCCCGGATGGGGAGCTGTGCCTCGTGAGCGGCGGTCACCGCGCATGGCCCTTGCGTCTTGTAGTTCCTGAGTGGTCTTGGTGATGAACTCCTAAGTGGTGGGCACACCTTGCCATGTATTCTCCTGAGGGAAACGTGCCATGATGCACGCCTCCAAGTGGTGCCCCAGCGCCTCCCTCATGATGTTGGCAAGGTCTGAGGCCCTCCAGAAGAGAGCCCCCGAGCCCTGCCCAAGGAAGGCGCTGGGCGCGCCTTCCTATGTGATGGAGGGAGACGCCCCTGGAGCGGGCGCTGATCTCAATGAGGTTCCAGCCGCGACGCCACCCTCCTGAGGTCCGGCATGGCGCGACTGCTTCTTCTTCTTGGGGATGGCCTCTGGAGGATCCTCGCTCTTGCTGTCGGGGTCGTGGATTGCGGCAACTTGAAAGGCACGCTCGAGGGAGAACACTGCATCTCTTTCTTCGCACGAGACCGTGATGATTCCACCGCTTCCTGGCATCTTGAGGACATTGTAACCGTGGTGTGTCATCGCCATGAACTTGGCCAGGGCTGGATACCCGAGGATGGCGTTGTATGGCAGACGGATGTGCGCGTCGTCAAAGTCGATGAGCTCAGTGCGGTAGTTCTTGCGTTCCCCGAAGGTGACAGGGAGGCGGACCTGCCCTATCGGTGTGGTGGAACCATCGGTCACTCCTGAGAAAGGCTTGGTAGGCTTTAGCTGCTCATATGGCACTTGGAGGTTGTCAAATGTGTCGACGGACAGGACATTGAGCCCCGCGCCGCCGTCGATGAGGGTCTTGGTAACTTGCACGTTGCTGATGACCGATGAACAAAGCGTTGGGAGGGCGCCGGCAGTGGCTGCACACTTGAGCCGATCTACCGAGTTGAAGGTGATGGCGCACTGGGACCACCTGAGCGGGCGCGTGGCCTCGAGCTTGGGGTGGACTGCATTCACTTCACGAGCAAACTATTTGAAGATGCGCTGCGAGGCTGGGACCTGGGCTCCGCCTAAGATGCAGGCGATAGCACGCGGCTCCTGGAAGCCCCCAGCCCCCTCGTCTTGATGGTGGTCGTCGTTCCTTCTTGGCGGTGGCGGCATCGGGGGAAGACCATCATTGACCTGAGGACCGTCCTCACGAGGCTGGTCTCTCCAAGCGCCCTCGCGAGGATGATCCTGCCAGTGGTCCTCATGAGGCCGGTCGTGCCACTCCTGGCGCGGGCCGCGGTCATCCCAGCGTCCGCCGCCACATCCTCCTCCTCGGCCGTAGCCCCTGTCGCTATGTTCGGGGCGGAGGCCGAAGCGTCCTTCACGAATGGCTCTGAGCTCTTGAGGCCGGTCGTGCCACTCCTGGCGCGGGCCGTGGTCGTCCCAGCGTCCGCCGCCACGTCCTCCTCCTCGGCCGTAGCCCCTGTCGCTGCGTTCGGGGCGGCGGCCGAAGCGTCCTTCACTAATGGCTCTGAGCTCTTGACAGTCACTGGTGTTGTGGGTGTTCAGGTTGTGGAAGGCTCAGAACGGTCGGCTGTTCTTGGACGACACGGGTTGGTCCCTGCCTCGCTTGGTGTCCGGCTCCGCTGCGAGCACAGCTGCTTCCTTTCGCTTCACGTCCTTGGCCTTGGCCTTCTTCTCCTCTGAACCCGCAGCTGCCAGCTCGAGGAGGGAAAGGCGCCCCTCCTCAGCTCTTGCGCACTTGGTTCCCAGGTTGAACAGCTCCTGAGATGTGCACAACTCCTCGTGGATAGCGAGCTCCTCCTTCAACTTGATGTCGCGGATGCCGTCAGAGAATGCAGAGATGGTGGCTTCGTCCGTGACCTTGGGGATCTTGAGGCGAGTGTTGTTGAAGCACTGGATGTACTTCTTGAGGGTCTCTCCTAGTTGTTGCTTGATGCGGCGCAGGTCACCTGCGGCTGGCGGGCGATCGCGAGTGCCCTCGAAGTTGGCGACGAAGCAGTCGTGCATCTCGTCCCAGGAGGAGATCGAGCCTTGCGGCAGGTTCAGGAGCCATGAGCGGGCACCATCCTTGAGAGGCATAGGAAACCAGTTCGCCATGACTTTCTCGTTGCCGTTGGCCGCTTCGATGCTTAGCTCGTAGAGCTGCAAGAACTCCGCGGGGTCAAGGGTGCCGTCGTAGCGAGGAGGCAGATTCGGCTTGAACTTGCCCGGCCAGGTGACGCTACACAGCTCGGGGGTGAAGGCACGGCAGCCGGCCGTGGTTGTCGGGGCCCTTCTCGAAGGTGGAGCTTGGTCATGATGAGGCCCGCGTGCCGCCACCGCAGGTAGCGCGTGGTCTTGGCGAGGCGGCGCGGGGAGCGCAGTTGCAACTTCTCGCGGCCGAGGAATTTCTTGGCAGCTTCTCTCTTCACGCGCAGGCGCCGGGCATGGTGGGTCGCGCCATGGGTCCGCGCGCCTTGGTGCCAAGGCACCGTCCTGGGGCAGAGGTGGTGGAGGCGCTCCATGAGCCACGTCGCCTGTGGCCGGCGGAGGGCGTGGCAGAGAGAGGGACGATGCCGGGGAGCCCCCTGGGGCACGGACGAGCTCGGCGACGCGGTCGAGCCAGTCCTCGTAGAGGTCGTCCACTGAGCGATAGCGCAGGAGCTCGTTCGCCATGAGGAGCGCGGCCTGCGCGTCCATGGTAGTGCGACGTGCGTGGGACGAGGAACCGGCCGGGGTCAGGAATGTAGTGGCGGTGTGGCCGTCCTGTCGTACCAACGGGTGCAGCAAGGACGCTTGCTGCTCATTCCCTGTCGGGCCGGTGGCGGCGTTGGCGGCAGGCGACGGGGAACGACGAGGTTGGCGGCCGACGGGAGCCGTCTGAGCAACACGGGCGGTGAGGGCAACCCGGCGCTCAGCTCTAGCGCGGCGAGCGTCCGCCAAGGAGACGATGGAGCGACGGAGCACCGATCGATGGAAGGGAAGCTACGGCGCACCCCTACCTGGCATGCCAAATGTCGGATCTGGGGTTCCGGCAAAACCCTTAAGGTTCGAACTCTGGGGTGCGCGCGAAGTTCTTTCCCTCCTAACGATCCACGCCCTAGCTCGCTATGATCTTGCGGACCAACCCGACGAACTCACAACACAAGGGACACAAGATTTATACTGGTTCGGGCCACCATTGTGGTGTAATACCCTACTCCAGTGTGTGGTGGTGGATTGCCTCTTGGGCTGATGATGAACAGTACAAGGGGAAGAACAACCTCCTGAGGTTGAGGTGTTCTTGTGTTTTTGTGTGTGGCTTAGGATTGGCTCAAGGATCGCTTGCTTGTGAGCTCTCCACTTGATCCATTCCCTTCCTACGGTGGTGGCTAGTCCTATTTATAGAGGCCCTGGTCCTCTCCCCAAATATTGAGCGGCAAGGGAGCCAACAACGACGGCCAATTTCATAGGTGTCGGTGTGGAACGACACCTATGGGATCACAAGAATCCCTACTACGGTTGCCGGGGCGCAGGGTTGCGAGAAGAGCAGGATTAGTAATCAGCACAAGGATTGTTTACCCAGGTTCGGGCCGCGAGGATGCATAAAACCCTAGTCCTTCTTAGGTGGATGTATTGAGTGTTCTTGACCCCTTGAACTAGCTACGGTGGCTGAGCAGTTCCAAGGAGCCGAATCCTTCTCCAGTACGCCATGGGCCTCCTTTTATAGTCGAAAGGGGCTGCCACAGTGGCACACAGGAGGTGGAAAGGTGTACAGTGCTACGAGCTTATCTCTCATATTACAGGACAAGACGCATTTAATGCGCCGCTTAGGTGTCCCCTAGCTTTATCGGGGACGGGAGTGAGGCCCATTCCGTCTGTCGCCGCTCCTCCTCGCTTCGACACGCGCCCTGGCCAGCGATGCGTGCAGCGCCATGTAGGCAGACAGACAGCTGAGGTGGCGCGGTGGTAGGGTCTTCACGAAGATCTGCATGCTGCCACGCAGGCGCTTGCCAATCTGGCTTGGAAGCTGCATGTTGCCACAGTGCCAGCCAAATTTGGTTGAGCTGGCAGCTGCATGCGAACGGCGGTGGAGACTTGGCTGGTGCGGGCCTGGCAGTGGCCCTACTGGCGTCCTTGGTGAGGGCCTTGCCGGGTGGCCCGGCAATGGTCTCGCCGTGGCGCGCTGTCGTCCCCGGCAAGGATCTTGCCGGGGGTCTTGTGGCTCTCGTCGGCAAGGATCTTGCCGAGGACCGTTGTCTTTTAATCCTCATCGAATCTTGAATATTCCTTGGTCTTGAAAAAGATCTGCATGCCACCATGGAGGTGCCTCACGAGCCCTAGTTCCAACGTGGTTGGTTGAGTTGGAACCCGTGGGGTCAAGGGTGGCTCACTCCGCTGGTGTGGGCGAGCCGTCCCGGCAAGGGTCTTGTCGGGGCTGCTGAGGCTGCCCCGGCAAGGGTCTTTCCGGGGGAGCCTGCTTCGTCCTTCTGATTCTTTGTGTTCTTGGCCTTGGCGTTGCTCTGGCTGTCTTGGGCTTCGGTTTTACCTCGGTTCCCCTCCCCTGTTCTACTCGGTGCGGCCGTGTGCGCGGCTCCGACTGTCCGTGCACAGGTAAAGGGGTACATAGGTGCGCCCCTTCTTTTGTACACCGACAGGAGCCGCGGGCCTGGGCCACATATAAGTGCGACATGTTGTTGGGCCAGGCCCAAAACGGTGCGCGGGAAGGAGGGGCGGTTTTTACTGCGGTAATTTTCCGTCTGCTTTGCTTCCCAACGGCCCGCGTTGAATGCGTGACGTGGAGGGGTGTGCGTGACGTGGGCGGCATGCGTGGGGCGGTTCCCGCATGCATGCGTCGCATCATGGTAATGAGGCGGCTCGCGCCTTCCCCGTAAAAAGAGGGAGGCGTGGAGGCGCGGCTCATTTACTAGATGGACTCGGGTCGCAGTCTTTACGGCGCCCACGCCCCCCTGATCATGGGGTGGGGAACGGTCGCCTCACCCGTGCTTTCGACCCTACACGCTCGCCATGCGTCCTTCATGCAGGTGGTGAGCTGTGGTGGAGGGAAACCGGGCCATCGCTGAGTGGGGCAGCGGGTCAGTCCTGATTCCCTGCGCATTCGCCGGCTGGATTGGCTGAGCGGGGCGGCTGGGTATCGCCCCCGCCCTTTTATAAAGAGGGGGAGAGAGAGGGCGCCACCCCACATTCTTCAGTATCCATCCCCCTTCATCTTTGCTTCTTTCTTCCATCTGTCATGGCGAGAGGAGGTTCTGGGCCTTCGACGATGGCAGCGAGGGTCGCTGCTCGTCAACGCGTCCCTCCCTCCCTCGAGCCCGTGGAGGCGAAGCCAGCCACAAGAGGAAGGGGGAGGGGGCGTGGCCGAGGTCGCCGCGGTGGTTGGGGGAGAGGGGTACGATGTGGCGCGGCGGTCGTGCCTCTGCCAGCGGTGCCTCCCGCGATGAAGGGTCACGTCGGGGACCGGCCCCGCGAGTTCTTCATCAGGCTGCGCCGGCCACCGCGTTCGCAGCGGAGATGCAGCTCGATCCGCTCTAGACCCTCAGGTTGCGCATGAGGGATTACGGGACTGGTGGTACGCGAGTCGACGTTGACTTCCCCGCCCCTCACGTCATGTATCTTCATCGCGGGTGGAAGACGTTTGCCCGCATCCATAGCCTGACGGTGGGGCTCGTCCTCTACTTCAAATTAATGGTGGGCGACCTGCTCTCTGTCAAGGTCTTTGGAGATCTTGGGACTCACTTGAAGTGCTACGTGGAGAGCTCTTTCGATGATGAAGAATCTTCCTCGAGTGGGAGTGACGAGGAGGACAGCGACAGTGGCGACGAGGGAGTCGAGTGGCAGGATGCCGACTCCGACATGGACTGACCGCGCCGCTCCTCCCTCAGTCACGCGCCCTGCCGAGGTCCATCCTCGCCAAGCTCTCCTTCAG
Source organism: Aegilops bicornis (assembly GCA_021605145.1). Classification (NCBI taxonomy): domain Eukaryota; kingdom Viridiplantae; phylum Streptophyta; class Magnoliopsida; order Poales; family Poaceae; genus Aegilops; species Aegilops bicornis. The sequence goes on from CM038673.1 coordinate 275,817,784, forward strand.
GGTGCTCCCCGTCGTCTCTTTGGACGGCTGGCGTAGGAGGGCCGGAGAAGGCGAAGAAGGCGGGTGGCGGCCGTTAACTCAATCTGGGCATGCAAGCGCCTTAAATGGTGTATTAGCGAGCCGCTGCCTCATCTTCCAGCTTTCTGCTCCTTGCACCTCTCCTAGGCGCTCTTTTTTCCCTCCCATTGTCCTGTTCCATCTTATGAGGAGAGGGACAAGAAAGCGATTACGAGCATCTCATCTCTTTTTTTAATCTGTAAGCCTTTGTTAAATTTAGAACTTGTAATCCCCTTGCTCATGTTTTTCATTCAGTATGAACTGTACCTGTGTGGGATGTTTTTAATGAAAAAGGGATGTTTGTCGGGGTTTTCGTTCGTGGGTGGACCCCGCGACAAGGAGCGAATCCTTGTTACTATTTAAGATAAACGTTTTTCGCCCAGCAACAGGCCTTGCCGTCCCCCTCACTTTGCTCGACCATTCTCGCACCCTTGGCGGAGGTAGGGATGAAGTGGGCTTAGGCTCCTCATTCTATCTCCTTGCCGCCGCGGCTACAACCAAATCCGGACCCATGAGATAATTCTTAGGTATAGGAAAAAAAGGGAGCACGATAGCCTGGAGATAAAACGAGTTTTCACATGTCCCAGTTCCGTACTGAAATGCATGATAGAGGATGAAACACTTATCTGGATCTGCAGCCCCCGGCAACCTTGTCTTGCCGCGGTTGGATCCTTGTACTTGCAGCCCCCGGCAACTCTAGTTTGTGGGGGTCGGGACGCCGGTCCGTTCCCTTTCTTCCACATAGCTTAGCAGAAGTGCCCATGTGCCCTGCGAACCAAACGAGGGCAGAAAAGAACAGAGAGACACGCACTCGACCTCTAGGCTAGGGGTTAGTCGCCGCTAAGCACTATCAACCCTAACCAAGGAAGAGACTCGACCTAGCATGCATGCTATAACTTAGGGTGCCAGCGCTTCATTTATTTGTGCTCAGGGTCTGCGCCTGGCTTTGTACAATGGTTACATGCTTTGCCAGCAAGGCTTGTACAAAAGGTGGCTTGGCGGGGGGCCCGGCAAGCCGCGCCTTATGGGTAAAACTTGCGAAGATGCTCGATGTTCCAGGAGTAGCTCAATAGAACATCATCTTCGGTCTCCAGGCAGACTGCGACATGCCTGGTGACTCGTATTACCCGATAAGGGCCTTCCCACTTTGGCGTCAACTTGTTGGAACTCTTGGCCGACTGAACGTGCTGAAGAACAAGGTCGCCTTCCTCAAAGCTTCGGGCATGAACGTTGCGGCTATGGTAGCGACGCAAGGCTTGCTGGTAGCGTGCTGCTCTCACAACCGCCCGAAGACGATCTTCCTCAAGGAGCGTCGCGTCATCTTGCCGCAACTGCTCTTGCTCAAGCTCATCATAAGTGAGCACTCGAGGTGACCCATATATGAGTTCCGTGGGGAGAACTGCCTCTGCCCCATATACTAGGGCAAAGGGTGTCTGGCCGGTGGCTCGATTTGGCGTCGTCCTGATCGACCAAAGAACCGCCGGCAACTCATCAATCCAGCGCCTTCCGCTCTTGTGCAGCCTGTCAAAGGTCTTCGTTCTCAGGCCTCGCAACACTTCAGCATTCGCCCTCTCTGCTTGGCCGTTGCTCCGGGGGTGTGCCACGGAAGCAAAACAGACCTTGCTGCCGAGGTCTTGAATGTACTGCATGAAGGTGTGGCTTGTGAACTGCGTGCCGTTGTCGGTGATGACTCTGTTTGGCACACCAAAACGGCAGACTAGTCGCTTGAAGAACTTGACGGCTGACTGTGTTGTCACCTTGCTCACTGTTCCACCTCTGGCCACTTTGTGAACTTGTCGATTGCAACGTACAAGTACTCCAAGCCCCCGATAGCACGGGGGAAAGGGCCCAGTATGTCGAGCCCCCAGATCGAGAATGGCCAGGAGAGAGGGATCGTTTGAAGGGCTTGAGCTAGTTGATGAAGCTTCTTTGAATGGAACTGACACACTTCACACTTGGTTACTAGTGTCGTCGCATCCTAGAGGGCGGTGGGCCAGAAGAAACCTTGCAGTAATGCCTTCGATAAGGGCCCTCGACCCTATGTGGGAGCTACATATGCCTCCATGTATCTCTGCTAACAGCTCCAGTCCTTCCTCCTAGGGGATGCACTTCAATTTCACACCGTTCGTCCTTCTCCTATATAGGACGTTGTCGATGAACTCGTACAGGGCAGACCGACGGGCTACTTTTTTCGTTTCTTCCTGCTCCTCAGGAAGTTCCCCTGTTTATAGGAATCAGACAGTATGCTATGCCCACGCCGGAGCCTAGGGCTCGACGACAAGGACCAAAGGCATTTACTCTGCCATGGGAGCGGTTGTCTCTACGGCCAGGGCTTGACGCCCTGCCGGAGCCAGTTGCTCTTTGGCAGGCTCAGCGTCCACGGCAGCATCCTTGCCGCCAGCACAGGGGGCTCGGCGGGAAAGTACTTGCCAGGACCTGATTTCCTCCGCTTGTTCCGCCCCGTTGATGGTTCGACGGATGGTTGAGTTAATCGGAGCAAAAAGGTACCTGGTTCCACAGGTAGCTTGAATGCAGAACGCTTCAACAGGTAATCGGCGATGTTGTTCTCCGCTCGTGGAACGTGCTCTGCTTGGATACCGTTAAAGTGCTCCTCCAGCTTCCTCACTTCATCTACGTAGGCCTCCATCAATGGGCTCTGGTAATCCTTGTTGACTTGCCTGAAGACAAGCTGCGAGTCACCCCGGACGATGAGCTTCTTCACCCCGAGGTCTGCCACGATCCTGAGACTAGCAAGCAGACCCTCGTACTCAGTAGTGTTGTTTGTGGACATCTCCCTGGGAAAGTGCATCTGGATCACGTACTTGAGGTGCTCTCCGGTGGGTGCGACAAGCAGCACACCGGCACCGGCGCCTTGCAGCGAGAAGGCCCTGTCAAAGTACTTGATCCAGTCGCGGTCCGCTTCCTTGCCGGGGAGAGCGGTCTCCTGGATTTCTTCGTCAGGTGTTGAGGTCCATTCCACAATGAACTCTGCCAAGATTCTGCTCCGGATTGTGGAGGTACTTTCAAACTTCAACTAAAGCTCAACAACTCCAAGGCCCATTCCACAATCCTTCCGGTTGCATCTGGGTTGTGCAGTATCCGTTGTAGCGGGAGGCGGGTGACGATAGTGATCTCGTGGGCTTGGAAGTAATGACGAGCTTCCTCGAGGCCATAAGGAGGCCGAAGAGCAATTTCTACACACCAGAGTACCTCGACCTAGCCCCTGCAAGAGGGAGCTGACAAAGTAAACCGGGTGCTGCATCATCATCTTCTTCTGCACCACTTCGCTTGACTGTGCGGGCATCGCCCTGATGGCGTCAGACTCTGCCGGGGGCCTTGCCTTGCCGGCACCAGGTCCTGCCGGGGGAAGCTTCAGCTCGCCGTCTGCTGGTTCTTCCGTTGCCACTGCTTCCTCGTTGACCTCCATCTGAGCCACCAGTGCGGCGCTGACCACTTGATTCGTTGCCGCTAGATACAGCAGCAACGGTTCTTGTGGTTTAGGCGCAACCAGTATTGGCATGGAGGAAAGGTATTTCTTCAGATCCTGCAACGCCGCCTCGGCTTCTGGGGTCCACTCCATCGGGCCTGCCTTCTTCAGGATTTTGAAGAAAGGAAGGGCGCGCTCGGCGGACTTGGAGATGAATCGGCTCATGGCGGCAACGCAGCCAGTGAGCCGACGCACATCCTTGATCCGTTTGGGCGCCTCAATCTGTTCAATAGCCTTTATTTTGTCTGGATTTGCCTCGATCCGGTGCTGCGACACTAAGAATCTGAGAAGCTTGCAGGACAAAACGCCGAAGACACACTTCTTAGGGTTCAGCTTAAGGTTGATCTTGCGCAGGTTGGCAAATGTCTCTTCCAGATCTTGCACAAGAGTAGCCCCGTCCTTGGTTTTGACCACTATGTCATCCATGTATGCCTCCATATTTCTATGGAGCTGGGGTTCAAAACCAATTTGGACTGCTCTTGCAAATGTCGAGCCAGCACTCTTCAACCCCAAAGGAATCCGTAAAAAGCAATACGTACCACATGGGGTGATGAATGCTGTCTTCTCTTCATCTTCTCTTGTCATGAAGATTTGGTGGTAGCCCGAGTAGGCGTCGAGGAATGACAGCAGATCACACCCGGCCATGGAGTCGACAATCTGGTCGATGCGCGGAAACGGGAAGGGGTCCTTAGGACAAGCCTTATTGATATATGTGTAGGCAATACACAGCCTCCACTTCCCATTTGCCTTGCGCACCACCACCGGATTGGCCAACCACGTCAGATGGAGCCCTCCTCTCACCAAACACGCCGCTTCCAACTTCCTGATCTCCTCTGTGATGAACTCCTGCCTCTCCAGAGCCTGCTTTCTGACCTTCTGCTTGACGGGCCGCGCACGAGGACAGACATATAGGTGGTGCTCAATCACCTCCACAGGAACACCTTGGGGATGTCGGATGCTTGCCACACAAGCAGGTCGACATTCGCCTGAGGAAGGTGACGGCGCGCCTTCCTATTTGCTGTCGAGGGTGAAGCCTATGGTGAAAGCCCCTCCCGTGCCATCCTCCCTGACGGACACCTTCTTGGTCTGCGGTGGCTCAGCTCTGGATTTCTTACTCTTGCCCGTAGAGATCTCTGGCACGTCCTCAACGGTAGCACAACACTCCGAGGAGGTGCGCTTGCCGGAGTGGGTGCGAGAGGTCTTGCCGGGCTGCTTCTTCCCTCCCGGGGCTTCAGCGGCAGGAGCAAGTGCCTTGGCGGCAGTTGCTGCAACTGCTTCTTGGTAGAGTTGGTTGGCGCAAATCAGCGCGTCCTTCTTGTCGGAGGGGACGGAGATGATGGTCTACGGCCCGGGCATCTTCAACATGTTGTAGGCATAGTGCGACGCCGCCATGAACTTGGCTAGTGCCGGGTGGCCGAGGATCCCGTTACCGGGCGACTCGGCCACGTCGAAGACAATCCTCTCCGTCATGTGGTTCAACTCCCCTCCAAACGTCATGGGCAGCGTGACCTTCCCCTTCGGCTGGCTCCTCCCCTGATTGACCCCTTGAAACGTGCCCGTTTCCTCGAGGTCTCCATCAGGGATTTGCAGCCTTTTGATCACGACGGGCGAGATCAAGTTCAGGCCGGCCCCACCGTCGACCAACATCTTGTTCACCTTGAGGTTGCGTATCGTTGGCGAGACCAACAACGGCAAACACCCGACCACGGTTGTGCGGTCAGGGTGGTCCTCGGCGTCAAAGATGAGGGGCGTCTTTGGACCACTTCAGCGGCTTCGACGGCCGAACGACGGCGGCTCGCTTGTAATCTCACGCGCCCACTGCTAGAGCTGGCAGTGAGAAGTATGCAGCGAGGTGCCACCGTCGATGCACATGGCCTCTATAGCCTTATGGAACTCTTGCTCGCCGGACTCGTCGTCCTCGTCATGGTCATCGTCTTCTTGCTTCTTGTCACGGCCCCAGGCGGGCCTCTCTTGTTGGTTGTCCTTGTCGCGGTGGCCTCCTTGGCCGCCACGCTTCTTGCCGGATCCCTCGGCATCGTCCTGGCCCTTCTCCTTGTCCCGCCTCTCATACTCGGACTTTTGCTTTTCAGCAAGCAGCTCGACTTGCCGGCAGTTCTGGAGGTCGTGGCCCTTGGTGCGGTGGATCTTGCAGTACTGCTTGCCGGAGCCCCCTGGCTTGTCGGCAGCTGCTAAGGCCCGGCAGGTGACGCACCCGGCAATCTCATTGTCGGGGTCGTCTGCCTTGACCTTCTTGGCATTGCCGGTGTCATCAGACCCTTCAACGGCAAGCGCGGCCTTGCCCTTGCGTTTCCTGTTGCGACGCTGGCCCTTCTTCGTCGGGGTTGCGGTGTCTTCATCAGTAGAGTCGGTTTCCGCGCCGGCATCCTCGTCGGGGTACTTCCTTCCCTCTTCAGCCCGGGCGCACCTATCGGCCAGAACATAGAGGTCGGCCACATCCCTAACCTTGGTCATCGCCAGCTCTTCGTGCATCTTGCGGTTGTGCATGTTCTGATGGAACGCGCTGATCACAGTGGGGGGATGAACGTCGGGGATGTTGTACTGCACCCGGCTGAATCTCTGGATGTACTTGCGCAGGGTTTCCCTTCCTTCCGGGAATGATATGCAGATCACTGGCCTGCCCATGAGCTTGGTGGCCTCCGGTGAAGGCACCAACGAACTCATGGCACAAATCCGACCAACAAGAAATGGAATCCGCCGGCAAGTGCATCAACCAAGACATAACATTGGCCTTCAGAGCCAACGGAAAGTAATTGGCAAGCACCTTGTCGTCGCGAGCTCCGGCAGCCTGCATCACGATGGTGTAGATGCCAAGGAACTCGGACGGATGGGTCTTGCCAGTGTACTTCTCGCCGACGTCGGGCTTGAACGTGCAGTGGGACGGCTACTGGAACTGCCGTAGCTCGCGGGTAAAGGATGGGCAGCCCACCTCATAAGGTAGGCCGCCGGAGCCCGCCGGCGTTGGGTGGTCCATAGTGGGCCCCGCCCGCTTGTCTGACTGGTGGCGTGTATCACGTCGGCGCTCGATAGTGGTTCGAGCATCTTCGTGGGCTCGTTCTCGAAGAACTTGGCGCTGGTCGCGGTGGGTCCATGGGTCGGAAGACGCTATAGAGATGTTATCACAAGCGTCGTCATGACGAGCCGACACCTGCGGCGGCTAGCGAGGAGGAGGTGAGTGCACCGTGACCGCAGCACCCCCAGTCCTCCCAGCGCTGCATGTGGTGGCTCTTTGGAGCGCCGGCCCGAGGGTCCCACCGGTCGCTGATCATCTTTGTTGGCGACGGCGACGAGGCTCCGGATGGTGGCCCTCCACTCATCGATCTTCTCCGCAGAGGAGGGAAGTCGAGGAGCAGCTGTGCGCGCGCCAAAGCTTCCGCTAGCGTGGGTCGCGGCGACAGCTGTGTGGACTGTGGCGCGCTTCGACTTCTAACCACGTTAGAAGGAGCTCTATCATGACATAGCGGCTGCGCACCATTTTAACCAGCACTTCGGCGGGCATGCTGAACTCGTTTGTCCTGCGGACGACGCACAGGGCTATTCCCACGGCGGTGTCCAGGGTAACCGGCGTGGTGACGCTGCTCGTCGCGCACACCATGTGAAGAGTGCGAAGTGGATGCCGGCGTGGGCGTCTTGGAGGTTGCTGCGCCGCCCGTGGGAGGCACAACGACACTCCTGGAGGGCCCCGCGCCGCCTGCGGGGGCCCCAGCCCCGTCCTTGGATTTGGTGGCGTGCGGCCCGCCGCCTGGCGCAAGAACGGCGCCGCTTCGCCGAACTCGGCTGCCGAAGCGTCTTTGGTGCTTTCGCGGACCACGGCCGGGTTACATCGCGACCGGGCGCTGCTCCCCAGATCTTGCACGGGCGTTCGGCCCGACGAGCCGATCGCCACGGCCATCTTCTTCTTGGGAGCCATGGCGATGAGGAGACACTAGGCTAACTACTAGACCAGATTCTTACAATTGCGCCCCCTACCTGACGCGCCAAAGATGTCGGTGTGGAATGACACCTATGGGTACCCATTTACCTGTGCACGGACAGTCGGAGCCGTGCCCACGGCCGCACCGAGCAGAACATGGGAGGTGAACCGAGGTAAAACGAATCCCAAGACAGCCAGAGCAACGCCAAGGCCAAGAACAAGAAGAAGCAGAAGAATGAAGCAGGCTCCCCCGGCAAGACCCTTGCCGGGGCAGCCTCAGCAGCCCCGACCAGACCCTTGCCGGGGCTGCTCACCCACACCAGCGGAGTGAGCCACCCTCGAGCCCACGGGTTCCAACTCAACCAACCACATTGGAACTAGGGCTCGGGAGGCACCTCCATGGTGGCATGCAGATCTTTGTCAAAACCAAGGAATATTCAAGATCAGATGAGGATTAAAAGACAACGGTCCTCGGCAAGATCCTTGCCGAGGAGAAACCCTAAGACCCCGGCAAGATCCTTGCCGGGGGCAGCCGATCGCCTGGCGAGACCCTTGCCGGGCCACCCGGCAAGGCCCTCACCGAGGACGCCAGCAGGGCCACTGCCAGGCCCGCACCAGCCAAGTCTCCACCGCCGTTCGCATGCAGCTGCCAGCTCAACCAGCTGGGCTGGCACCTGCGTGGCAACATGCAGCTTCCAGGCCAGATTGGCAAGCGCCTGCGTGGCGGCATTCAGATCTTCGTGAAGGCTCTACCACCATGCCACCTCAGCTGCCTTCCTGCCTACATGGCACCGCATGCATCACTGGCCAGGGCGCGTGTCAAAGCGAGGAGGAGCGGCGATGGACGGGACGGGCCTCGCTCCCGTCCCCGATAAAGCTAGGGGACACCTCAGCGGCGCATTAAATGCGTCTTGTCACATGTCTGACGATAAGCTCGTAGCACTATAGGCCTTTCCACCTCCGTGTGCCCTTCGTGGCAGCCCCTTTCAACTATAAAAGGAGGCCCATGCCGTACTGGAGAAGGATTCGGCTCCTTGGAACTGCTCAGCCACCGTAGCTAGTTCAAGGGCTCAAGAACACTCAATACATCCACCAAAGCAGGACTATGGTTTTACGCATCCTCGCGGCCCGAACCTGGGTAAACGATCCTTGTGCTGATTACTAATCCTGCTCTTCTCGCAACCCTGCGGCCCGGCAACCGTAGTAGGGATTTTTGTGATCCCATAGGTGTCTTTCCACACCGACAAAAGGGGACAGCGAGTACAAGCTATCCTAACAAAAGCGGTCTTTGCCTGCGAAATGCTCTGGTGATGACGCCGTCTTGGGCTCCACGGCGACCTCCGTCCTGCTGGCCTGCTGGTCTTGGTCTCATTGCACTGATATGGAAACCTTTGCCTGATGCCTCGGTACTCCACGGCTACGCTTGCCCCCTTTGTACCAAAGAGGAAATAAGGACGCTGCGCGCGCTGGCGCCCGCCTGGTGTCGTTCGTCATGGCTCACGTCACGAGAGCCTCGGGAGGTTTGCCCCGCCTTGATATCCCCGCTCCTCGTGAGGCAGCCTGGAGAGGCCGCTCCTGAGGAGGTCCTGTGTCGTCCCCCTCGCGAGGCTTGGCCCCTCACGAGGGTCTTGAATGCTTTGTTGATGAAGATGGGCCGTACAGGCCCGCTAGCATAGCCACGCCGTGGGCCACAGGCAGGCAAGTCTGGGGACCCCCGTTACCAGAACGCCGACAATGTCATGAATTCATCCGCTTAGAGAGAAGAGTCAGTCCCATCAGCGGTCACTAAAATAGTTCCATTTGCAACCGCTGAAGAAGTGGCATGTCTGATGACCTCAGTGACTCTACTTGCTCTCCAAGGCTCATATTTGATGTGAAGCCCGAGAAGATCAATCTTCAACCAGTGCCCTCCATGCCAAAGATTGGAAAAAGCATCAGGCAGCCTATGTATGATAATGCCAAATTCCTCGAGGAGAAGAATTTCTTTATCGGCGAGTCTCCTTATGACTTCGACAAGAACAAGATCTTACCGCATCGCCATATTCCTCATGTGGATAGTCAATCCCATGTTTCAGGCCAGTTCTAGCTTTTCTTCATGGTGCTGGGTTGCTCAATTTTTGCTGTTACGTCAGTGATTGGAATGAAGAGCTAATTCTTCAATTGTGCACCACCCTTCATCTGTCTGGCAACATTGAAGACATTCACTCTTCGTGCTCTACCAGTGGATCCACCCCAAGAAGATGCAAGGAAAGTCTATGAAGAACCTGAGCTGCCACACCATTTGATGCAATTGCTAATGAAGCCAATTGTTGAAGGAGATGCTCCAAGGACAACTTCCTGCTGAAGTTCTGCGCACTGGGAACCGTATCTTGGCCAGAACCCTCATTCCCATCAAAGGCCAGAACTCAGAAACTGAAGAAATGGTGGGAGTCATGAAGAACCTGCTGTACGGCATCATACATGGAATTCCCATCAACATTTATCATTTCTTCATAAGGAAATTGGTCACCATAGCACACTCCATTTGAGTTGAAGCCCTATTCTCCATGGATCATGGGATTCATCAGATCCAGGTCTTTAATCAATTACAATGTTAATCATCAGAATCACCTCAGCTCCCTGCGAGAGGTTGAAACTCTTAAAGTACTAGATTGTCAGTACCTGGCAAGGGCAAGGCTGTCATTGATGAAGGGTTGCATCCCCTTGATGGACAATTTCATCAACCAACCTCTCAATTTACGAGTGATGAAATTGCTAGCCAAGACACTACAGCAAAGGCCTTAGAGCAAATTTTTCGGGTCATGACAGACTAAGAACTCCTCATTAGTCTGCATCAGATGGTGGATCTAAACCAGAACTGGATTAAGCGTCATCTTGCAGCGCTACTTGCAAACATAACTATGACGCAAAACTCGTTGCACAAAAATAACTACTATGCCCATGGGACATTTGAAAGAAGCTGGGCTATATTATCGTATCTCAAGATGCTTAACGAACCTGTAGAGATGGAATTCCAACAAGACTTTGATTGGTCGTATCCGCCAAGAAGAAGTTCAAGAAAGTGCAAATTCCCTCGCTCGTCCCAAACTCAGTGTCTCCTTCACGCTGCACTGATGGATATGAAGAGATTGAAGACACTGCTGCAAGCCCTTCTGCTTCACATGAGCAAGACAACAACGCTGGCGCTCTTCTACATTCTTCACGATAATATTCTTCAGGGGCCTTAGTGCTAACTTTCGTATTGTGTTTGTCAATTGATGACAAAGGTAGATAAATTTGAGTTAGTTTTCAAGTGGGTCCCTTATATATTGGGTTGTTTTTTCTAATTTGCAACTCTTGGTTTCATTTGACGCGCTCTTTGATGAGTTGTAACTCAAAAACTGTTGGTGGTTTGACCCTTCTGCTACATTTTATCTGCACGCCTTGATCCTTAACGATATATGCTCACGCATGTTCGAGTTTATCAGACAACAATTTTCATCATGCATTCAAATTCCTCAATAGCTTATGATCATGCATGACTAGATCCCAAGATATACACTACAAAGTTTTCTCTATCCAGTGACAAAAACCCTGGTGACGAAGAGTGGACCATCGTCTAAAATCATTTTCTATGATGGTCAACCATCACCAGTCGTTTCCCTCTCGGGGCAGTGCCCACGACAACTTTGGTGACGATTTTCTCTGATTTTAGGTGATAGTTTTTAGTGTCAGACGACATGTGCATATTTCTGACGGTTTTTAGTCTCACCAAAAATCTTACACATGTTAGAGAAGTTGAACAGGAAAATTTTGATTCTAAGAGATACGAACCCATGACCTCACACTTTCTTATGCGTTAGACTAAGGGGCTTACCTTTGGGCTAGTGTTTGATTAGTGATAATATATTGTGCTCAATCCTTCTGTAGTATGTCCAGTTACAGTACATGTACATTTTAGTGAAACGAATAAAATAGAAACACATTTATCATGAAATTATTCTAATTAATTTAAAAGCGGACCCCACCTGCCATGTTTTCCCCCAAAATTCGAAGGAAAAAAGGTCCTATCGATGGGATTTGAACCAGGTCATGGGTTTGAAGTCAATAGAGGTTTACCACTAGGCTAGTGTTTAACTAGTGATTTTATTTTATAGCTCAATTATTTTGTAGTATTTTCAATGGCACTACGGGTACATTTAGTCAAAAAATAATGAAAAAGATAAAACTATTATTAGAAGTAAAAAAAGGCACCCGCATCCCATGTTTTACTTGGAAAATCAGAAAAAGGTGCTACATAGGGGATTGAAACTCCAATCATGAGCCTCGTTTGTAGATAAATGAGGCGCACTAGCCATGTTCCCTATGCTTGCATTGTGATCAAGTAAAGGAAGTTAACCTACTTGAGTACATCTCTTATTAAGACGTGAAATATTTCAGCTTCAAGACGAGTTCAAACGGGAAAGTGTTTCAGCCTTAACCTCATTGTTGCCAAAAACTTTGCTTTTTGGATCATCTTAATCTCAAATCATATGGAGCCTATACAACTAATGGAATATGATAGCCTTTAACACACGTAGAATTCTAGACCCACTTGTCCGAGTTTGAAAAAAAGTTGCGTATACAATGCTAATACTTCTGCCCGCACTCATGTTACGAGCTTAGGAAATAGGTAAAAACGTCTGAAAAGATTTGAAAAAAGTTTGCGCATACTTTGCTTTGTAATGGTTGGATTCACTAAGATGTTTCTCAGACATTTAAGTCAAACTATGAGCTTCCTAATGACCAATCATTTTATTTGTACCTGTAATTCCAAAAATGGGCTACACCGTGTACTTCATCATTACTTTTGACAAATTTAACTTCAAATTGACACTTTTCATGTCATTAATTGCTTTTCCTACTTTTAAATACCTAAAGCTCGTACTTGTGAATCACAATGCAAAAATATTTATCCAACATAATTTTTCTACATGAACTAAACCACATATTTGAGATACTTTCAAGTTTTGAGATTTTCTAGATGTCAAATTTTACTTTTTGGATTTTAAATGCATTTTGTGGCATTTTTCATCAAAATAATAGAAACAAACCTAAATGTGATCAAAACAATGTGAGATTTTGTATGGGCTCATATTATGGGTTTAGGATATAGGTTTATTTAGCAATTGCATCCTTTATTAAGCGTTCAAATACATATAGATACATATAATATTGGGCAATCAAGTAAGCCGCACGTGGCGCGCAGGTGTAAGAGAAGCAACTCCCTTTGCTAAAGCATGGGCCTCTCCATTGTGTTTCCTATTTTGATGAATAAACTTGATATCTTGGAACAACCTTTTCTGTTGCTTGATGTCCTACAAGATAGCATAATAACGGCATGACATGACTTCATCTTCTATATTCATCACTACTTCTAGACAATCTTATGCCACACACAAAGACTGGACATATGAATCAATGGCGAGCGCGAGAGCCTCATTCCACGCGAGCTTCGAGAACTGTTGGATCCAAAAGACCTTCAAAGATAATGGCTTAGGCACCAAGATAATTACTATTCTTATCACGACATACCACCACGGAGGCTCCACGTCTACAATCTTGGAAAAGCCACCATCCACATTCATTTTCACCTCATGGCTATCAGGTAGGAGCCACCCTTCCAAAATTCACATGTAGGTCCCTGGGAATTACATGCAGGTCCTTAGAGCGTACCAGCTTCTCAGGAATCAATTTGGGCTCAGCCATGAATTTGTTGATGAACATATGGGTACTCAGTGGACTTTGAAACTGGTTATCATGGATGACTCAATGCATCGCCCACCAAATTGCCCACATCATCACAAGCATGAGCGCTAGTTCTGCCGAGGGTAGCACGTCAACCAGCCATAGCATCCAGAGCTTGGCATCCTCCATGTGATTTATGATAATAGTCTCAGTCAGGTCTTCCTTGGCGAGGGCCCAAACACAGCGCGCCATGTGGCATTCAAAAAGAGAGTGGCGCCACGTATCTATTGCCACATGACATAATGATTATTCTGTAGAATCAATCATGCTTCCGTGCTTACGAACATCTCCTGTAGGAATCAAAGTTTTGGCTAATCTCCAGGAAAAAACTCTGACTTTAGAGGGAACATCAGCTCCCCAAAGCTTGGCCCATGACCGGCGATCTTCTATGCCATTCGAGTGACCATCGTTGTGTTCGAGTCAGTCTGTACGGTGTTGTTTAGTGGATGATAAAAGCATGTAAGCTGACCACACCGTGAAGATGCCCTTATGTTCATAGTGCCATGACCAGAAATCCTCTCGGGCCTTGGAGCTCACAGGGGTATTTAAGACCGCTTCCTTAACCATCACATCAAAATGCTCTTCAAGGGTGTCGCGGTCCCATGCAGTGGTGGTAGGGTTGATGAGCTCTGAGATCTTACGTGGAGGGCTTGAAGATTTTGGGCACACTGAATGGAGTTTGAAGTCCCGTGGAATCCAATTGTCGAGCCAAATATTGGTATCCTCGCTCGAACCAATCTGCTTCACTAGACCCAATTTTTAATGTGTCCCTTCCTTCAACTATAGAACACCAAACTTTCAATGGGTTCTTCCCCACCTCTGTTTCGAGGATCAAAGACGAAGGATAGTAGACAACCTTTAAGATTCGAGCACTGAGGGTGTTGGGTTCACAGAGAAGGCGCCAGGCTTGTCGTGCAAGCAAAGCCCGGTTAAAGAGCTCGATGTCGTCAAAACTCATACCTCCTATAAATTTTGGCCATGACATGATTTCCCGGGAGACCCAGGCGATCTTCCTCTCTCCATTCTTTGATCCCCACCAAAACTTCCTCAATAGACCACTAATGTGCTGACATAAACCCCTTGGCAATTTGAAACAAGCCATAGAGTATGTAGTAATTGCCTAGGCTACCGGTTTAATGAGCATCTCATTTCCTCCGACTGACAGAGCCTTCTCCATCCAACCTTGCACTTGCTTCCAAATTCTGTCTTTGAGGTACTTAAAAGATCCTTCCTTGGCTCTTCCCACATCGGCGGGGAGGCCAAGATATTTTTCGGACAGTTGCTCATTTTGGACTTCAAGGATTTGTTTAACATCCTGCCTTAGAGTTTCTGAACAGCCCTTGCTGAAGAATATTAAGGACTTCTCCCTGTTAATATGCTGCCCTGAAGCGTCACAGTCTCTTTGCAAGAGAGAGTCCACTCTATTTGCCATCTCAGGTGTAGCATTAAAGAACAAAACGCTATCATCACCAAAAAGTAAGTGATTTACCTCGGGCGCACCTGCTCCCACCGTAATACCCTGAACACATTCATTTAGCCTTGTAGATTTTTGTAAGCATGAGAGACCTTCGGCCGCCAGTAAGAAAAGGTACGAAGATATCGGATCGCCCTTCCTGAGACCACAGGAGGGCCTAATCTCCCCTTGCTTCCCTCCAGTAAAGATGACAGAAAAGGAGACTGATGTTACGCACCTCATCACTATCTCTATGAAGCGTGGGTAAATACCCAATTTTATCATAACTCTTTCCAAGTAATTCTACTTGAGTGTATCATAAGCCTCCATAATATCAAGCTTGAAAGCACAAAACCTATTGCCCTTCAACTTCTTTGTTTTCATGTAGTGCAAACATTCATAAACAGAGATGAAATTATCAGTAATAAGACGTCACAATACAAATGCTGACTGTTCCTCAGAGATGATGTTGGTGAGAATGAGCTTGAGCCGGTTAGACAATACCTTAGATGCGATCCTGAAGATCACATTACACAGACTAATTGATCGAAACTGTCCTAAGTTTTTTGGACTTGCAATCTTGGGAATAAAAATGATGAACGTTTTGTTTATCTCCTTTTGATACTCCTCTCCCCTAAGAACATCGTGCACTGTGTCAGTTACCTCATCACCGCACAACTCCAAGTGCTGCTGAAAAAAGTGTGCAGGGAAGCCATCGGGCCCCAAAGCCTTGGTAGGAAACATCTAGAACAAGGCCGCTTTCACCTCGGCCTTGCTCTACTGTGCATTAAGAGTATTGTTCATCACTGCATCAACTCTGGTTGGTATATGAGATAACACTTCCTCTATCCCCATAATATTTTCAAAGGCATAGAAACCACCGTAAAAATTTGTGGCCATACTCGCCATCTCAGGCTCCTCCTTACAAACAGACCCATTACCTCATTACAGCTTGGTTATTCAATTCTTTCCTTTACGTGCGCTGGCCTTGGAAAATTTAATATTGCTCTCACCCGCTACAAGCCACTGGATGCGCACCCGTTGGCACCACATGATCTCCTCCCATAAGCATTGCTTGACCATCCGGGCTTCTACCTGTTTCTCCTCAGCAGTAGGCCCAACCCGATTTGGAAGCGAGTGCAGCTCTTGTAGTTGCTGGCGTAATGTACGTAGTTCCGACTGAACCGCGCCAAAGTTGGTGCGGCCCCATCTTTACAGCCTACCAGCAAAAGAAGACAATTTTTCGGGCAATGCTGACACTGTATTAGCTTTCCCGATGGAGTTCTAGGGTTCAGCGACCACATCACCGAACCATGGATTTTGTTCCCACATACATTCATAGTGAAACTGCTCTTGCTTGGCGCGTATACTTGTATCGACAAGGTCAGTCTCTAGAAGGACAAGGCAGTGATCAGACTTTGCCCCAGTGAGATTCTCAACAGTAGCAAACAGGAAAAGTGCAGACCAGCAGGGCGATGCCAAAGCTCTGTCCAAACGAACACGACAATAGTTCCCACCTGCTACTTTCATGTCCCATGTCCAGTCTAGTCCCTGGCATCCCAAATTATCTAGGCCACATACATCCACTGCTTCTCTGAACGCCTCAATCTGTGCGTTGTCTCGTGCATTGGGGCCATGTTACTCGCCAGGCCTCAAAATTTCATTGAAATCACCAATGCACATCCACGGGAGGGTACTCTCGCCCCTTAACCTTTCCATGGTGTCCCAGGTTTTGTAACGGAGACTCCTAGTTGCTTCTCCAAAAAAACACAACAACCGCCATTGTAACTTGCCTGTTTCTAGAACCCAAGCATCCACGTGATGCTCTGAACAGTTCTTTATTGCAGCATCCACATAATTCTTCCAAAAGATACAAATACCACCACTATGACAACTGCTACCAACTCCGAAACTAAAATCATAACCTAAGTAAAAACAAAGACCTTCGACATGACTCTTCTGTAATTGAGTTTCAACTAAACTAAGGATAGTAGGCCAACTGATCTCCACAAGGTCGCGGAGCTCACAAACTGTCGCGGGATCGTCTATCCCACAACATTTCCACCTTAAGATTTTCATTGGGCCTGGTGGCGCTTCGAGTTGGAGCCCGCCAATAATGCCATCTTATCCTTGTTTTGCTTCATTGATGACCCTGCCTTCCTTGCTTTCTTGGCATCCCTCGGGGAAACATATGCTGGAGGAAGTGGCAGTACTACCACTAGCTAGTGTGTTGTCGTCTGTGGTTGTCTTGTTTGCTCTCCTCAGCCCCCTTTGCCACTGCAGCCAGATTCATCACTTGATCAGAACTCTCAGATAGGGCGAGGTTCAGACTTCTGCGAACTGCTGGTTCTCATCCACCATGCACCTCCCCGCCCATAGCCCCTGGCTTCAAGGGGGTTGTTACATCTTCTCCCTCTTCAGTTCCCGAATCCAGCCCAGCTTCCTGTGACAACCGCTTGTGCGGTGGTGACCTTTGGCTAAGAGTTTGAGCGCCCCTTCCTGCCCTACCTATGCCACAACCTCCTGTACGTCCTTCGCGTGGAGCACGCTCACCTTGCTTTTCCAGTGCTATATCCCTCCTTTGCGCCAGCATCTAGCTTCCCCATTGCTTGGGGTTTTCCTCCCAGACACTATCACCGCACTCCTCATGGTTGTGGCTCATGAATCCACACACTTGACAATACTAAGGAATTTTCTCATACTTGACGGGGAGGATCGATCTTCCTTTGCCCACAACATTCAAATATGTTAGCCTTGTGAGAGGTTTATTCACCAGAACCCTAGTGTGAACTCTGACATAGTCTCCCTTATAAAAGAACCAAGGTGTGAGATGAGTTTCTTTCACACGTCCAATGCGCCATGCTAGGTGATCCACTACTTCAGTTTTCCGGTATAGCTCTGGTATGTTGTGAACCTGAGCCTAGGCATATAAGCAATTAAAGACAAAGGACATTGGTTCCTTCTTGCCATTGTAATCTTCAATCAGCATCCCCATCCCCTTTAAGTCGCCCAAGCAAAACATCTAGAACACAACAAGATTGTCTCCAACCTCCCTATACTTCGGCACATGTGCGAGCCCCTAGATTGACTTGAGAGTCTCCAACATCGCCGATGAACTGAAGGGGCGGGTCATGTTCACCTTTCCGATGGCTAGCCACCTTGCATCCGCTTCAAACTTCTTCACTTCCTCTTCCCCCACAACCACATCATCAAGCTCATCGTCCTGCAGATCTAGGTGTTACAGCATCTCCTCCAAATTCTTCCCGGACCAACCCGACGAAGAAGGTTCTGCCCGGATCGCCATCTAGGGTTTCAGCAATCGATGACAAACGAAGCAGAAGAACTGAACGGTCCCCTCTACCCGTGAACCAACAACAGACCAAGACGATCTATATGACCAAGGACGGGCCAGCGGTTGGTTAATCTCTAGACGACGATGAGTTCGCCGCCAGGGGAGAAAACTCTAAATGAGAGGGTAGGTTTTTAGGCAGATATAGGTGAATAAGTTTCATGAGGTTTTGAAGCAAGTTTTCTTGGGCCTTGCTTTGTAATGGGGGGATCTATTATGATGTTTATTAGACATTCAAGTCAAACTATGAGATTTCTAATGATGAAACATTTAATTTGTACATGTAAATTTTAAAATACACTAGATCTTGTAATAGCTTTAGGAGATAGGTGAAAAAGTCTCACATGATTTGACAAAAGTTTTCAAGTACTTTTGTTTGTCATGGGTGTATCTCCTAGGCTGTTTCCTTGTCATTCAAATCCAGGAGGTCATAACATATAGGAGTTTGATGAGGTGGAGGAAAGAAAATGATAAAAGGAACAGATCATTGGTAAATTTGAAAACATGCAATTCACGTAAAATTAATGGCTATCGACGACTATTTCGCTGTTGTATGGATGGGTGCTGTCACGCCGTGACATGTGGCCTTCAAAGATAAATCATGCTCTGACAGTCTTCTTCATCCGGAAGCAATGGCATGCCTGTCTAATGGGTGCTTGTGTCAACGGCAGTGTCTTCTCCATTTCTGTGCGAATTAACAGGAACACTCTTATGCTCTTCCCATTGAAACACACTGATGCTCATGTAGATGTGTAAGTTTTCAATTATTCATCATTGGAAACTTATCTATCCTTGCTTCCATGGATGGATTATTGCTATATGCATTGATTTTTTGAATTTTGTCATTCCATAGTTTGATGGATGGAAGAGTCTCATGTATAGGAGAGAAAATGGATAGCCTAGCTAGAAGTTTCTTGTTGTGTGATGCTAATAGTTGGTAAAAAACATTTCAAGAATCAGATGATTCAACAGAAAACATGTTGTGGTAGTGTTTCCTTGTATGCACTAATGTCGCATACACTGGACTGTTCCGTGTTCCCGTCTATATTGTACAATGAATTCCTCCTTTTTTTCATCAACGCGCCATCGTATCCAAAATTTCAATCTCAACCACACAGACGGGCCTCATATAACTAGCGAGTTTTTTTGCCTTCCAACTTTCCTCCCCAAGTGAAACCACCCATAACCCTATCCCCCCATATCCCCCATCTCCCGATCTCGTTCCTCGCTCTGGCAGCGGCTATAGATAGTACTCTGTTGTAGGAAACAAAGTTTATATCTCTCCTCCTCTAGTGTCGGGTTCCTGTTTGCCGGCCTCTCCGCTGTAGGTCTCACCGGCATTGTTATTGTAGGTCTCATCGGCATCGTTACCGATTCCTGTCTGCTGATTTTGCCGTGAGGGGCCTCCCTCCGAACATCCTCGTGTATGCCCGCCCGCCCATCTTCTCTCTTATACTACTTCCAATCATTCGTAGATCTCATGGATCTAATTGATTTCTGATATGAGATCCAAGTTTGCTAAATTTAAAAAATCATTTTTCTTCCTAACAATGCAATACTCAATTTTTTTTCTGTTGACTATGGAAATAATCGAGTAACTTTGTGATGTGAAACTTCCATTAGTTCTATTCTTCTAGTCTCGTGATGGATCTATCCAAATGGCTGAGTGATCACTACTATGTGATTAGTCTGTCCAATTTTTTAAAATCAAGGTGAATATCATGCATTAGCATTACTAATTAAATGGCGTCAGGCATTACCGTGCATGGTCTATCTTCCCATTGATGTGATTGTATCATTAGACGAGGATCTTTGTACCATTATTGCATATTGTTGATAGGTTAGAGAACTTTTTGCAATAGAAAAGACCTCACCCTCCAAGTGGCCTGGAAGGTAAGGATGGAGACATGTAGGGACGAGGAGCTGCATGGATTTTTCTTCAGTGGTGGAAGATTTTTGATCTAATGGGGTACATCATGGTTACGGAAGTTCTCTTTCCTTGTTGCCAACCTGGTTGCACATGTGGCTGATAAACAAGACAAGAGGGCTACCACCAAAGTAAAAAAATCGGAGAATGAATAGATGATCTTGTTCACTCGTGGGTTGATAAGATAGTTTTCTGTTGGGTCTAGTTTGGTTAGGCTCATTGGATTCCAGTGAAGATTTCCTTCAAATATGTGGCTACCGTTAATCTCACCATTACTTCTGATGCAGATTTCATGCCAATACTAATCTAAAAAAATTACCTTTCTTAGTTATAGGTTAAATCATGGATTTTGGATATAGTTGAAGGGAGAAAATAAAATGTTTCAAATGCATTTAACGGGTGCAGGAGTTTTTGTGGTTGCTTTGTGGGGACCCCGACCTACATAGCCGAAGCCACCGGTTACATGTCTTGTGATGATCCCAAGGATCAATGCTCACTGTACACCATAGACTGAATATCAAGAGTTTACATCCATTATATACCGTCTTACATGAATAGGACCATTATGGTCAAGTCTTGCATATAACATCACAGCGGAAACCTTCATTGATAACTTGGACCCATGCCATCTACCTTAACCCTACAGGCATTCCGACTGGGAAAGCATCCTAGCTCGCATGATCATCACCAAAGAACTCTTCACAGTACTCTTGCTCATCCAAGCCTGGCCAAGCATCGCATGATCGTCGCCAAAGAACTCTTCACGGTATTCTTGCTCATCCAGGCCAGGCTGATTGAGGCGAAGGTGTCCCGATGTTTCGATGAGATAACAATCGTTTTCTGTGGGTGTCAACTTTGAGGATCCGACTACGAACATGCGAAGACATTGCGCCTTAGCAATCGCTAATCAACTTCCGAGGGGTTATTGACCACGCCGGAGCATGATCAACCTGACCACGAGGATCTATTTCCTGCGAGCAAACAAAGAACAAGCAAGAAACTGAGATTGCAATCTGGATATTGGGAATAAAAGAGGAAAGCTTTATTAATGAAGGTGGGGTTCTATGACTCCTTTGTCTGGTCATTGAACACAAACAAAGTACGCGAAGTTGCAGCTATGGCGAACTTTTAATCTAAACAAAACCCCAGGTCTAAATGATGCCCTAAGGGTTGTATATATGGAAGAAGAGGGGGGAATTTCTTGGCCTTAGAGTAGGGGTCCGAAACCAACCCTAACTCTTGTTTCCCCACACATACGGACTCTGAAAACAGCCTATATTCAAGTATTTCGAAAATACATGGGCCTGGCCCAAAAATAAGGTGACGCAACACCTACAATAGCCTCTGGACGAAAATTATGAAGTGGCATCTTGTATATTTCGTCCAAGGCTTCATGCACTCATTATGGTGGCCTCAAAGTCCTGAAATCATCACTTGAAACTCTGTTCTTGTCTCCCTTGCACACACCATCAACTCCATGCTTGTTCTTGCTCCAATGTTCATCCTTCTCCAAGCTAGGCCCTTCATTTGTAAGCAAAACAAATGTATCCAATTTAGGCAGCATCATATTCTCATGAACATTAGAATCATTACCAAGAAAGCGGAAGTACTGTTAATTTAATTGGTGTCGCGACCTCTAGTAATCGGTCCAAGATGTATAGCAAATAGGGCTGTGGGTGTAACAATGGTATTGATGTCCTCATCATCCTCCCCTTCTTGAAATGAAGTCATCCTCGACGGAAGCTCATCTTCCTCACGCAAATAAGGCTTCAAATCTGCAATGTTAAAAGTGGGACTAACCCCAAAATATGTAGGAAGCTCAAGTTTATATGCATTATCATTTATTTTCTCTAACACCTTAAATGGACCATCAACACTTGGCATTAGCTTTGATTGGCGCAAATCAGGAAATCTATCCTTACGCAAATGTAACCAAACAAGATCTCCAGGTGCAAAGATAACACGTTTTCTACCCTTATCTCTAGCAAGTTTATATTTAGCATTCATACGCTCAATGTTTTCCTTAGTTAACTCATGCATTTTAAAGATCAATTTAGCACATTGTTTAGCATCAAAATTAACCTTCTCCGAAGAAGGAAGAGGCAACAAATCAATGGGTGCACGAGGTAGGAAATGATACACAATTTCAAAAGGGCACATCTTAGTAGTAGAATGCAACGAACGATTATAAGCAAATTCAATATGAGGCAAGCATTCTTCCCACATTATCTTATTATTCTTGAAAACAACCCTAAGCATAGTAGACAATGTTCTGTTGACTACTTCAGTTTGACCATCAGTTTGGGGGCGACAAGTAGTACTAAAAAGTAGTTTAGTCCCCAACTTAGCCCATAAACATCTCCAAAAGTGGCTAAGAAATTTAGTATGACGATCTGAAACAATAGTATTTGGCACACCAAGCAAGCGAATAATTTCATGAAAGAACAAAATCAGCAACATTAACAGCATCATCGCTTTTATTACATGGTATAAAGTGTGCTATTTTCGAGAACCTATCCACGACAAAAAATATGCTATCCCTCCCCTTATTTGTTCGAGGTAAACCTAAAACAAAGTCCATAGATATATCCTCCCAAGAAACACTAGGTACAGGCAAAGGCATATATAAACCATGAGCATTGAGTCGTGACTTAGCTTTTTGACATGTAGTGCAGCGAGCAAGAAAACGCTCAACATCCCGTCTCATCTTTGGCCAAAAGAAATGTGTAGCAAGTATATCCTCCGTCTTCTTCACGCCAAAGTGTCCCATTAGTCCTCCTCCATGCGCCTCCTACAACAGCAGAAGACGAACGGATCTAGATGGAATGCATAGCTTGTTAGCACGAAACACAAATCCATCATTAACGACGAACTTGTTCCATGTTCTACCTTCTTTACAATTCTGCAATACATCTTTAAATTCAGCATCATGCACATATTGATCTTTGATGGTCTCCAAACCAAATATTTTAAAGTCAAGTTGTGAAAGCATAGTATAACGACGAGACAATGCATCAGCAATAACATTTTCTTTACCCTTCTTGTGTTTAATGACATAAGGGAAAGTCTCAATGAATTCAACCCATTTAGCATGTCTACAGTTCAGTTTTGCTTGACTTTTAATGTGTTTCAAGGATTCATGATCAGAATGTATAACAAATTCTTTGGGCCATAAATAATGTTGCCATGTTTCTAAGGTCCGAACAAGAGCATATAATTATTTATCATAAGTAGAATAGTTTTGACTAGGCCCACTCAATTTTTCAGAGAAGTATGCAACAGGTTTGCCATCTTGTAATAACACACCTTCTAATCCAATTCCACTTGCATCACATTCAAGCTCAAAAGTCTTATTAAAATCAGGAAGTTGGAGTAAAGGAGCATGTGTCAACTTATCTTTCAATACGGTGAAGGCTTCTTCATGTGCGGTACCCCAAACAAAAGGCACATCCTTCTTTGTAAGCTTATTGAGAGGTGCAGCAATGGTGCTAAAATCTCTCACAAAACGCCTATAGAAACCGGCAAGTCCAACAAAACTCCTCACTTGTGTGACCGTTTTGGGTTGCGGCCAACTCTCAATAGCTTCAGTCTTGGCTTTATCAACTTCAATTCCCTGTGGAGTAACAACATAGCCAAGAAAAGATACTCGGTCGGTGCAAAGGGTGCACTTCCCAAGGTTACCAAACAAACGTGCATCCCATAGAGCAATAAAAATAGCACGTAAATGTTCCAAATGTTCTTCCAAAGATTTGCTATAAATTAGTATATCTTCAAAATAGACTACCAAAAATCATCCAATGAGAGCACGTAAAACTTCGTTCATTAGTCTCATGAAAGTACTAGGTGCATTAGTTAACCCAAAAGGCATGACTAACCACTCATATAAACCAAACTTCGTTTTAAATGCTGTTTTACATTCATCTCTCAACTTGTGGCACTCCAAAAATTTTGTTTTGGTTTTTAACAACAACTTGGTTGGTTTTGAAGGAGGTCATTTAAACCCTTCCAAAAATCTCCTTCTCTCAAGAATTTTCCCTTTGACAAAGGATTTTTCTTTGGCATCTTCTTCAACTATGGTGTTGGTTATTTAAAAACCTTTCTTCTGATTCTCTCCTTCTCAAATTTATTTTTGGGATTTATTTTTTCTTTTAGAAAAAAACCCTAGGAGTTTTGGTTCTTCTATTATTTTTAAAACCACCCATGGCTTTATCTTGCCTCTTGTGGTAAATCTTCCCAAACCCCTCCTTCCACTTTGGGACAATCCAAATATTCTGAACCAACCAGTCCAACTCACTTTTGTATTTTTATTTCATTTATTTCCTTGCCCAAAACAATTATGTCCATATTTTTGAGCCTAGGTGTATTGCAAAGCAAGTACCTTAATGCCTTTGAACTTTCATCTCAAATCAATTCCTCTGGATAGTCCCTAGCACCCACAACCTAGAACCATCAAGATCTACTCTTCTTCTGTTCAAAATTTTCAAGTTTCAACACGCAAGTTTGGACCAGATTTGTCAAATTTGGTGAAATTCATATCTCCTCTTCTCCAAAAATTCCACCAAAATTCAGGCAACCTCCAGTTGCAATGAGAAGCCACTCCACCAAAAATCAGCTCAAGTAAAAATCCCCACATGCCAAAAACATTGTCGAACACCTAGCATGCCTTTGTCACTTTGCACTTTCGTAAAAATTCAGACTTTCGTAAATTCAGTTTAAATGGGAGGCTGGTCACTTGTGAACTGTGCACTTGGCGCGTTGCGCATGGCTCCTCCTCCCTGTCCAGAGTGCCGCACGGGCACTTGGCTGGTTCCTGGCGTCGGTGGCACTATGGCCCGTCCGCGCCGGCGTCTTCCGCGACGTCGGGACCTCCCGTGGTGGCCAACAGGGGGCACCATGCGGCACAACGCCGTTCGGCACCGCCCACGCCACCTGGGAGTTCCACGAGGCCGTCTCCCTTGCGGCAAGACGCATGCAAAGACGTCGCTGCGGGTTCGGCACGCACGGGCGTGCCTTTTGCCGCCGACGTGCCGCACGGCCGTTCCGTTGGGGGACGGTCAGAACCGCCTTTACCTCGCTGAGTTAGGCACCGGATGGACTCGATGCTCCGTCCTAGTCGATGCTCAAGCTCCTAAACCTACCGTCCAGCCACAAAGCACCGCCGTAATCGCTCACGGACTTATCCCGTTCTCGGCAACCGCCTCGGGCCGGCTATATATAGCGCCTCCGAGCTCGCTCTCGACCCCGCACACCTCCACCACCTCACCAGACCCCGCCGAGCCACTGGAAGAGCCTCGAGGGGCCCTTCTTCCTCAACTCCGGCCACCTTCGTCTGCTTCGGGCTCCGGCAGCGTTCTCGCTGGTGGGAGCTCCTCCACCACCCTAGGCTTGCCCGTAGCCTCATGGAACCTCTAGGAGACTAACCCCCACTCCAATTTGACCCCAGCAGCTCTCTCCGACGAGACCCACGACTTCCCGAACCATCGTCCGTCAGAGCAAGGGCCGCCGTCGACGTGGTGCTCGCCGGCGACCACCACCACCACCCACCGACGCGGAAGGGTGCGCTGATCACAGAGGTACCCCCCAATCCCCTTGCCTCGCCGTGGATCGCCGTCGGCGACCACCGCAGCTCTCGGGCGCCGACGAGCTCTGCCGCCTCCTTTTGAATATTCAAACCTGACGGGTGGGACCCGGCCGTCAGCCTCTCCTTTCTTTTTTGAACCGTTTCAAAGCGTATTCTGGCAAAGGCGCTTTCTAATCTGAATCATTTTCTGGACTTTTCTGCTTAGACCCCTGAGAGTTTTTTGTTTCATTATAGAAAGGTCCTTGGACCAAAACTCTTATAACTTTTAAACAGAAAAGGATTTTTGAGTGATTCTCTTTCTGTCCTCTTCAAAATTTTGTCTAGTTTTTTATCAGATTTATTTGAAAAATATTTGGAATATTTTGGAGCACCCCTTGGTATTTACGTCAGTGCATGTATTTTTGTATACCGTAGATACCGAAGGAGGTGACGGAACCGCGAACTTCACCGAGCTAGGCCCCGACTACTCCGAACCAGGCAAGCATGTTTGAACTTTTGATATGATGAGTGTTTGGGCATGTTTGCATTAATTAGTATCATGGCATGTTCATGAGCATCTCGATGAAAGTTTTATCACGTAAAAGTTGAGGCAAGTGAGTTTGAAATCCATGAGTTGTTGGAAACGAGTTGCATGGCCATGAGTTGGCATGAGAATGGGTAAGATGGCAGTGTGGTAGCATGCGGTCTTATGCCGAACCGTTGACCAGTGTCAACATAAACCAGTCCAGTTCCCGTCTGTCTCCCCTTTCGTACTACCACATGTTTTCCGCAAGGGATACGGCTTTGTAAGTTGCAAACCACTTTCTGGTACACACCAAATCGAGAGACCGGGATGAGGGTTCCATGGCCTGGATTAAAGCCTATCATCCGGTTAGGGGCATGGGTGTTTCCGGTTGGGACCAGAGGGGGCACCCCTTAGAGCTGCCAGATATATAAATTTGATCCCATGCTATTCGAGATTGTGATCTCCCGTCTCAAAGTTTTTCTTGAACGCTGTCTAGGGTGATTCCTGCAACGTGAGGTAGGATGGGTGTGTACTGCGTTAGCTGTGTTTCCTCGAAATATCAGAAGCGAAACTAGTCCCTCGTGACTACGGAATTCCGTTGGCTGTGGATAGTTTAGTACAAACTTCTGCAGAGTCAAAAATCCTTGAAATCATCTTATTCAGGTCCAAGTCTGTGTTCATCTTATCTTGTCAAATGTCGGTCCGAGATGTAAACTCACGAGAACCACATGAGTGTTAAAGGTTTATTTCACGTGGATGGACTAACCCGTTCTTGTCTTGTGATGAATATTTTCCGTGAGCACCATTTCTTGTAAGTTATGAATAATGAAGTATAAGCCCTTTCTGTGATGTCGCTCAAACGTCCGACTGTGGCATTGTTATTTACTTATTCTTGATATAAGCCCTTTCTGCGATGTCGCTCAGACATCCGACTGTGGCATTGTTATTTACTTAATTTTGATATAAGCCCTTGCTGCGATGTCGCTCAGACGTCCGGCCGCGGCATTGTTATTTGTTTACTTTTTATATAAGCCCTTTCTGCGATGTCGCTCAGACGTCCGACTGTGGCATTGTTATTTACTTATCTACGATGTAAGCCCTTTACGTGATGTCGCCCGACGTCCATCGTGGGTACATGTCTTTTCTTTCGATATAAGCCCTTTATGAGGTGTCGCTTAGACGCTCGACCGTGGCATGCATTACTTATTTGTTCGCCTTCGAGGTGTCGCCGGACACCCGATCGGTTTTAGTTTATTTTCTTTGGGTTTTCGAGCGGACTACCGCCGATTCCCTTTTTACTTACCTTGTTATACTGATTTGATTGCGCATTGTTAAATTACTCATGACGCGTTCGCGCATACATTTGTTATATCTTTTGTCCGAACTGTCTTGCGAGTACTTTCAAAGTACTCACCTGGCTTGTTGATTTGGCCAGATGTCGACGAAGGCGATCTCATGGATGAAGAGTTCGATAGCGAGTCCGACGCCTAGAGGAATCCTACCGGTCTCGTCGACCCTTTACATTAGTCATCGTGTTATATCCGCTTCGCTATCCAAATAAATTCACCGAGCCTCACCTCGGCCTTTCGATGAGCCGCATGAAGTGTGAGTCATATCATCCACTCTACTGTGTTATTCCACTACTTTACCTCGAGTCAGTAGTATGCCACCACTCCACTGTGTCATATCCACCACTATGTATAATTATTGGCGTGCTTGTAATAATTTGTTGAGCAAGATCAGCTCGACCCTGTAATATATTAAATGCTGTTGGCTTATTGTATCAAGGTTTTGTCTACCAGTGAGGAGGATTTTCCTCACACTGGAATTAATAGATCGGTTTCTCAATAAATATTTTTATTGGAAGACCGGTCGTGACAAGCTTGGTACCAGAGCCAGGCTGACTGTAGGAAGCCACTAGGTGCGATCGCTAATCGGTTATTAGCATATAGAGCTATTTCGTAATTTTACAAATGTAGTCAATTTCGGCGATCGACATTAAATTATGATTTGACCACTCAGGATTTTTGCCTACTTTTGTAGATGGTCGGCAACGATTGCGAAGTCACAGATGTTCGCCAACATGCCCGATTGGTTCGTCTGCTTCTCTCCTTCATCGTCCAAGTCGCGATGGGGCCATCTGCGCCAGATCTTCTCACTCTCTCAGCACAAGGTCAATGACCATCTAACCATGCACCAGGCCGCGGTGCAATTCAAGGGAGGGCGAGTTGAGCGTTTCCGGTTCTTGGGGAGAGCCATGCCTACGGAGAAGCATGCACTGCAGATGGCAGCCCGTGAGGCGATAGCTCGTCTCAGGGATATCCTTCCTTCGATGAAGACTCGTCGTTATCGCTACCTTCCATGTCACGTGCCATACACCTGCCACTACGCGTTCCCTTGCCCCAGAGGAGAACGAGACGAGGCTTTTGAGATGCTTATCGAGTATCTCCGGGCTTTGGAGGCAGCCTTCGACAACCCGGTGGGCGACTTTGTAGCTGCGCATGGACTTCAGCCCATGGTCAGGCCGCCAACAGAGGGAGCTCCTGACCGCACCGCCACCGACTTTCGTCTCATCATCAGCATCTTTTGCTCCCTCGCTCTCGCCACTACTCGCCTGCCTACCACGGAGGAGTTCAACCATGTCATTGCGCCTTCTCCAGTTTGTTCTGCACCACCCCTTGCGCCCGCTCATGTTCGAGTTTTCCCGCATAGGGCACCTGCTCCACCAACTCAGCGCAACACTTCACGTCTGGAGCTTATCACCAAAGAGGAGGTTGAGTCCCCACCCTCACTGCACCTCAACCTTGGCAGGCCAAGGGAAATCCTTACCATCTCCGACTGAGTACGCTTAGCCGCCATGCGATGTACCGACTTGTGCGATATGTTTATATGTACATAGGCTGTGAGAAGTAGCTTGTTTGCGCATCATGTAGGAACTTGAGGAGTGCACTATCCTAAATAACATGTCAGGAATATGTACGCATATCCTGAGTGATGTATTGTATAATTATCGCTATGCGTGTAAGATATGTAATGAGCAGTCCTTCTCCGTATGTAAACGTTTATTCTCTTGAAAAATCTTGGAGCATTTGAGACTTCTTCCGTCTTCATAAATTTATTGACTTTTGCGACTCAAATTTCTTTTCTTATGAGTTTCACAAAATATGTCCCCAGAGTGAACAATATCTCGTCCTTGGACGCACTCCATGCCAACTCCGCCAGAGCAAAATTATGACACACAACCCAGCAACAATTTCACACAGGGGCAGTCAAGTCAACAAGACAGTGAAACAACACTTTCCCAAATGTGCCGTCTTTATGAGCAAAGTCAGCAACAACATCAGGAAATGATGAACCAAGTCATCAATATGGGAAATCACCGTGGGCAGTTTCAGCAGCAATCAAAGTTATCCGAGCTACAAAAGACGCGTCCCCAAACATTTTCTCACACTGACAAACCTCTTGAAGCCGAGGAATGGCTTCGAGACATGGAAAGAAAATTAATTATTGCCTAGTGTTCAGATCTGGAGAAAGTACTATATGCACCGCACTATCTCACTGGAGCAGCCGCATCGTGGTGGGAAAATTTCCTACACATGCACCCCAACGAAAATAATATAACCTGGGAGGAGTTTAAAGAAGGTTTTCGTGGGGCACACATTCCTAAGAGTCTTATGAAGATCAAAAGAGAGAATTTGATGACCTCAAGCAAAGGACAATGACGGTGTCGAATACAACAGTCAGTTTACTCTGTTGTCTCGCTACGCCAACGAGGAGCGTATGTCGGAAAGCAAGAAGATGGAAAAATTCCTAGACGGTCTGACGCCCGCGCTTAAATGCCAACTGGTCGTGCACACCTTTCCAGATTTAAGACGCTGGTGGATAAGGCCATTACCTTGGAAAATGAGAGACGCAGCTTAGAAGATTTCCGCAAGCGAAAAAGGGACCAGACTAATCATGCCCGCAACCACCCCAGCAAGACAGATGTTCAGAAAAGTTGGGCACCCAAACCCACGAAAGGCGTCTCACGTCCAATCAAGAATTTCCATTCAAGGGACAAGGAGTTCACATACTGCCCAGGCGTTACCTGTTACGCTTGTGGAGAAGAAGGGCACTATGCCAAGCAGTGCCCCAAGCCAAGGAACTCGACCCCAAAGCCGAACAACGAAGGCAATAATTCGGCGCCAAAGCGCAACAATTTCAACCCAAATAACAACCACAGGAAGGGTCATCTGAACCACGTGACCAAAGAGGAAGCACAGAATGCCCCGGATATCGTACTCGCACGCTTCTGTCAACACAATACCTGCCATGGTTTTGTTTGATTACGAGCATCTCACTCATTCATTTCGAAAAGTTTTGCCTTGCAAAATAATTTTTCGATGCTTCCTTTGGAAAAATCTATGATCGTCAAATCCCCTGGGATTAAGCAAGTTTCCCAGAGTTATTGCCAGGGAGTGATTATTGAGTTTGAAGGGTTGAAGTTTCAGGCAAATCTTATCATGTTGGAAAATAAAGGGCTGGATGTCATCCTAGGGATGGATTGGTTAACCACCAACAAAGGTTTTATTGACTGCTTCAACCGGACCGTGATTCTCACCCACCACCACGGGAAGACCATAAAAGTTTCAGCCAAGGAAAGAAAAATATTCCGACAACCACTATTGAACAAGGTGGATATTTCTGAATTAAGCAAGGTTCGATGGTGTGTGAATTTCAGACGTATATCGAAGAACTACCGGGCATGCCACTGCACCGAGAGATAGAATTCAGCATTGAGCTAGCACCGAACCGCCCCATATACAAGAAACCATACGTAATGGCACCATCCGAATTGGTAGAACTCAAGAAGCAAATAAAAGAATTCTTGGACAAAGGTTATATACGAGCCAGCTCCTCACCACAGGGTTCACCAATTTTATTTGCCAAAAAGAAGGATGGAACACTGAGATTGTGCATAGACTATCGAGCGCTTAACATGGTCACAATCAAGAACAAACATCCGATGCCACGAATAAATGATTTATTTGATCGGCTCGCTCAGGACAAGGTATTCTCAAAAATTGACTTGAGGTCGGGATACCATCAATTAAAAGTGCGAACCGAAGATATTCCCAAGACGGCTTTCACCTCCAGATATGGATTGTATGAGTTCACCGTAATGCCATTCACACTAACAAACGCCCCTGCATATTTTTTTCAACTCATGAAAAAAGTATTTATGAAGTTTATGGACAAGTTTGTTGTGTTATTTATCGATGATATTCTGGTATACTCCAAGACACCGGAAGAGCACGCTGAACATCTCCGAATTGTACTAGGGGAACTCAGGAAACATCGATTGTACGCTAAATTCAGTAAGTCTGAATTTTGGCTAAGGCAAGTAGGTTTTACGGGCCGCATCTTGACCCAAGAAGGTATTGCCGTAGACCAGGAAAAAGTCAAGGCCGTACTTGGCTTGAAACCACCAGCCCGGTAATAACGGATGTCTGAAGTTTCTTGGGAATGGTCGGGATACTACCGAAGATTTATTGAAGGATTCTCCACCATAGCAAAGCCAATGACGCAGCTACTCAAGAAAGACAAGAAGTTTGAATGGACGGAAGCTTGCGAAAAGTTTCCAAGAATTAAAAAGGAAATTAACGACAAAGACCAAGATTAATTGTGCGGACATACACAAGAATTTTGAGGTGTATTGTGACGCATCCCGGAAAGGCCTCGGATGCGTGTTGATGCAAGAAGGCAAGGTAGTCGCATATGTCTCCAGACAACTTCGCAAGCATGAGGAAAAATTATCCTACTCATGACCTAGAGTTAGCAGCAGTTATTCATGCACTCAAAGAATGGAGACACTTTTTACTTGGAAATCGTTGTGAGATATACACGGACCATAAGAGCCTCAAGTATATTTTCACACAACGGAACTGAATTTAAGGCAACGACGCTTGGTTGGAACTAGTGAAGGATTATGACGTTGGAATCCACTACCACCCGTGAAAAGCAAATGTAGTGGCGGGCGCTCTAAGTCGGAACCCTAGCCCAAACGACGACGGCCTGCCAAACCCGAGACCTGAATTTGGCAGGAGTTTGCTAAACTCAACTTGTCGGTAGTCACCGAAGGCAGCATATCAAATTTAGAAATACAGCCTACCCCGATGGAAAGATTAAAGAGGCTCAACATGGACACCCCAAAGATTGAAGGCATTAAGCAGAAAGTGAGTTTGGGCAAGGCCCGAAATTAGTTATCGATAAGCGGGGAATATTGTGGTACGGAGATAGACTTTGCGTACCAAATATCAAAAGATCTTAAATAGCAGATCTTAGCTGAAGGCCACACCGCCCGTATTTGATACATCCGGAGGGAACAAAATGTACAAGGATATTCAGGAAAAATATTGGTGTACGGTTTAAAAAGGACATAGCCACATTCATCGCATGTTGTGACTCTTGTCAACGCATCAAAGCCGAGCACCGAAACCGCCGGACTTTTACAGCCAAATAAAATACCCGAGTGGAAATGGGACGAGATTGGGATGGATTTTATTGTTGGGCTACCTCGGTCACGGCACGGAAATAATGCCATTTGGGTCATCACTGATAGACTGACTAAAGTAGCACACTTCATCCCCGTGAAGACAACCCACACCACTCAGAAGCTTGCTAGGCTTTATCTTTCCCGTATCATCTGCTTACATGGAGTCCCAAATAAAATAATATCGGACAGAGGCACTCAATTCGTCTCCCGATTTTGGGATCACTTACAACAAGCTCTGGGAACTCAACTGGCGTTGATCGCATACCACCCCAGCGGATGGACAAACTGAATGCATAAACCAGATTCTAGAAGACATGCTGAGAGCATGTGTCCTCACCTATGGGACCAGTTGGGAAGAGAGCTTACCATACGCAAAGTTCGCATATAACAACAGTTATCGAGCCAGTCGCAAATGGCACCATTTGAGGCTCTGTCTGGCGGAGATGTTGTACCCGCTAAATTGGTCGAACCGGAGACAGCCATATCTTGGCCCAGACATGCTCAAGGAGGTGAAGATAAAGTTAAGGTGATTAGGGATCGACTCAAGACAGCCCAAAGTCGACGGAAGAGTTATTACGATCAAAAACATCGGGAATCGGATTTGAACCCGGTGAATTTGTGTACCTCACGAGTATCCCCTATGAGAGGCACGCATCGATTCAAGATTAAAGGAAGGCGGCACCAAGATTCATCGGACCATTACGCATAGTGGCACGGAGAGGCACGGTAGCCTACCAGCTAGACTTACTCAAGATTTATCCGACGTCCACGACGTGTTCCACATCTACGCAATTGAGGAAGTGCGTGAGCAACCCAGAGAAGCAAGTATCCCATGAAAACATTGACGTGCAGCGGACCTCACATATCGAGAGCATCCAATAAAAATCTTGGAGGAGTGCGAAAGGAGGACCCGACAGAAAACCATCAAGTTCTTCAAAGTTCAGTGGAGCAACCACACCGAGGGTGAAGCCACTTGGGAAAGAGAGGATTTTCTTTGGACAGAGCACCCACACTTATTTGAGAATCAGCTGAAATCTCGGGGACGAGATTTTTCCTAAGGGGGTAGGTGTTGTGGCACTCCAAAAATTTTGTTTGGTTTTAACAAAAACTTGGTTGGTTTTGAAGGAGGTCATTTAAACCCTTCCAAAAATCTCTTTCTCTCAAGAATTTTCCCTTTGACAAAGGATTTTTCTTTGGCATCTTCTTCAACTATGGTGTTGGTTATTTAAAAACCTTTCTTCTGATTCTCTCCTTCTCAAATTTATTTTTGGCATTTATTTTTCTTTTAGAAGAAAACCCTAGGAGTTTTGGTTCTTCTATTATTTTTAAAACCACCCATGGTTTTATCTTGCCTCTTGTGGTAAATCTTCCCAAAACCCCTCCTTCCACTTTGGGACAATCCAAATATTCTAACCCAACCAGTCCAACTCACTTTTGGATTTTTATTTCATTTATTTCCTTGCCCAAAACAATTACATCCATATTTTTGAGCCTAGGTGTATTGCAAAGCAAGTACCTTAATGCCTTTGAACTTTGATCTCAAATCAATTCCTCTGGATAGTCCCTAGCACCCACAACCTAGAACCATCAAGATCTACTCTTCTTCCTGTTCAAAATTTTCAAGTTTCAAACACGCAAGTTTGGACCAGATTTGTGAAATTTGGTGAAATTCATATCTCCTCTACTCCAAAAATTCCATCAAAATTCAGGCAACCTCCAGTTGCAATGAGAAGCCACTCCACCAAAAATCAGCTCAAGGAAAAATCCCCACATGCCAAAAACATTACATCCGAACACCTAGCATGCCTTTGTCACTTTGCACTTTCGTAAAATTCAGACTTTCGAGAAATTCAGTTTCGTCGGAGGCTGGTCGGTTGTCAATCTGTGCACTTGGCGCGTTGCGCATGGCTCCTCCTCCTCCCGGAGAGCCGCACAGGCACTTGGCTGGTTCTGGCGTCGGTGGCACCATGGCCCGTCGGCCGGGCGCGTCTTCCGCGGCGTCGGGACCTCCGTGGCAGCCAACAGGGGGCACCTGCGGCTGCGCCGTTCGGCACCGCCCACGCCACTGGGAGCTCCAGCGTGGTCGTCTCCCTTGCCGGCCAAGACGCATGCAGCATGTCGCCGTGGTTCGGCACGCACGGGCGCGCCCTCTGCCGCCGACGTGCCGCACGGCGTTCCGTTGGGGGATGTCGTAACCGCCCCTACCTCGCTGAGTAAGGCACCGGGATGGACTCAGTGCTCCGTCTAGTCGATGCTCAAGCTCCTAAACCTACCGTCCAGCCATAGCACCGCCGTAATCGCTCGCCGGACTTATCCCGTTCTCGGCAACCGCCTCGGGCCGGCTATATATAGCGCCTCGAGCTCGCTCTCGACCCCTGCACACCTCCACCACCTCACGAGACCCGCCGAGCCACTTTGGAAGAGCCTCGAGGGGCCCTTCTTCCTCAACTCCGGCCACCTCAAATGCGCCCGGGCTCCGGCAGCGTTCTCGCTGGTGGGAGCTCCTCCACCACCCTAGGCTTGCCCGTAGCCTCATGGAACCTCTAGGAGACTAACCCCCACTCCAATTTGACCCCAGCAACTCTCTCCGACGAGACCCACGACTTCCCGAACCATCGTCCGTCGGAGCAAGGGCCGCCGTCGACGTGGTGCTCGCCGGCGACCACCACCCCCACCCACCGACGCGGAAGGGTGCGCTGA
This sequence comes from Aegilops bicornis, assembly GCA_021605145.1. Taxonomy (NCBI): domain Eukaryota; kingdom Viridiplantae; phylum Streptophyta; class Magnoliopsida; order Poales; family Poaceae; genus Aegilops; species Aegilops bicornis. The sequence continues at coordinate 275,853,075 of CM038673.1, forward strand.
TCACAGAGGTACCCCCCGATCCCCTTGCCTCGCCGTGGATCGCCGCCGGCGACCACCGCAGCTCTCGGGCGCCAACGAGCTCTGCTGCCTCCTTTTGAATATTCAAACCTGACGGGTGGGACCCGTCCATCAGCCTCTCCTTTCTTTTTTTTGAACCATTTTCTGAAAGCGTATTCTGGCAAAGGCGCTTTCTAATCTGACTCTTTTTCTGGACTTTTCTGCTTAGACCCCTGAGAGTTTTCTGTTTCATTACAGAAAGGTCCTTGGACCAAAACTCTTATAACTTTTAAACAGAAAAGATTTTTTTAGTGATTTTCTTTCTGTCCTCTTCAAAATTTTGTGTAGTTTTTTATCATATTTATTTGAAAAATATTTGGAATATTTTTGAGCACCCCTTGGTATTTAAGTTAGTGCGTGTATTTTTGTATACCGTAGATACCGAAGGAGGTGACGGAACCACGAACTTCATCGAGCTAGGCCCCGACTAATCCGAACCAGGCAAGCATGTTTGAACTTTTGATATGATGAGTGTTTGGGCATGTTTGCATTAATTAGTATCATGGCATGTTCATGAGCATCTCGATGAAAGTTTTATCATGTAAAAAGTTGAGGCAAGTGAGTTTCAGAAATCCATGAGTTGTTGGAAACGAGTTGCATGGCCATGAGTTGGCATGAGAATGGGTAAGATGGCAGTGTGGTAGCATGCCAGTCTTATGCCAGACCGTTGACCCAGTGTCAACATAAATCAATCCAGTTCCCGCCTGTCTCCCCTTTTGTACTACCACATGTTTTCCGCAAGGGATACGGCTTAGTAAGTTGCAAATCACTTTCTGGTACACACCAAATCGAGAGGCCGGGATGAGGGTTCCATGGCCCTGGATTAAAGCCTATCATCCGGTCAGGGGGCATGGGTGTTTCGGTTGGTCTTGAGAGGGGGCACCCCTTAGAGCTGCGATATATAAATTTGATCCCATGCTATTCGAGATTGTGATCTCCCGTCTCAAAGTTTTTCTTGAACGCTGTCTAGGGTGATTCCTGGCAACGTGAGGTAGGATGGGTGTGTACTGGTTAGCTGTGTTTCCTCCGAAATACCGTAAACGGAACTAGTCCCTCGTGACTACAGAAATCCGTTGGCTGTGGATAATTTAGTACAAACTCTGCAGAGTCAAAAATCCTTGAAATCGTCTTATTCAGGTCCAAGTGATGTGTTCATCTTATCTTGTCAAATGTCAGTCCCGGAGACAGAAACTCCTGAGAACCACATGAGTGTTAAAGGTTTATTTCATGTGGATGGACTAACCCGTTTACTGTCTTGTGATGAATATTTTCCGTGAGCACCATTTCTTGTAAGTTATGAATAATGAAGTATAAGCCCTTTCTGTGATGTCGCTCAAACGTCCATCGTGGCATTGTTATTTACTTATTCTTGATGTAAGCCCTTTCTGCGATGTCGCTCAGACATCCGACTGTGGCATTGTTATTTACTTAATTTTGATATAAGCCCTTTCTGCGATGTCGCTCAGACGTCCGGCTGCGGCATTGTTATTTGTTTACTTTTGATATAAGCCCTTTCGGCGATGTCGCTCAGACGTCCGACTGTGGCATTGTTATTTAGTTATCTTTGATGTAAGCCCTTTACGTGATGTCGCTCGACGTCCACTATGGCACGCATGTCTTTTCTTTCGATATAAGTCCTTTATGAGGTGTCGCTTAGACGCCCGATCGTGGCATGCTTTACTTATTTGTTCGCCCTTGAGGTGTCGCCTGGACTCGATCGGTTTTTAGTTTATTTTCTTTGGGTTTTCGAGCGGACTACCGCCGATTCCCTTTTTACTTACCTTGTTATACTGATTTGATTGCGCATTGTTAAATTACTCATGACGCATTCGCGCATACATTTGTTATATCTTTTGTCCGAACTGTCTTGCGAGTACTTTCATAGTACTCACGGCTTGTTGATTTGGCGGGCCGACGAAGGCAATCTCATGGATGAAGAGTTCGATAGCGAGTCCGGCGCCTAGAGGAATCGATCAGTCTCGTCGACCCCTCGATTAGTCATCGTGTTATATCCGCTTCCGCTACCCAAATAAATTCACCGAGCCTCACCTCGGCGCTTTCGATGAGCCGCCAAAGGCAGGAGTCATATCATCCACTCCATTGTGTTATTCCACTACTTTACCTCGAGTGGTAGTATGCCACCACTCCACTGTGTCATATCCGCCACTATGTATAATTATTGGCGTGCTTGTAATAATTTGTTGAGCAAGATCAGCTCGACCCTGTAATATATTAAATGCTACTGGCTTATTGTATCAAGGTTTTGTCTACCAGTCAGAAGGATTTTCCTCACACTGGAATTAATAGATCGGTTTCTCAATAAATATTTTTATTGGAAAACCGGTCGTGACACGATTTCATACGAATTTGATGGCATCCACTATGCAAATCAACTTTGGAGAATATTGTAGATCCACTCAATTCATCAAGCATATCATCTAGACTAGGAATAGGATGACGATAACGAATAGTAATATTATTAATGCCTCTACCATCAACACACATAGGCAACGTACCATCCTTTTTAGGCACTAGTATAATAGGAACAGCAGAAGGACTAAGAGATTCGCGTATATAACCTTTGTCGAGCAGCTCCTGTACTTGACGCATAATCTCCTTCGTCTCCTCTGGATTGGTACGGTATGGTGCATGGTTGGGTAGCGATGCACCGGGAATTAAGTCAATTTGATCTTCAATCCCTCGAATAGGTGGTAATCCCGGTGGCACGTCTTGTGGGAAGACGTCAACGAACTCCTACAAAATGTTAGTGACAGCAGGGGGCAAAGAGGAAGGCACGTCCTCGAATGAAAATAATGCCTCTTTACACACAAAAGCATAGCAAACATATTTGCTAAAATCTAGCTCATAAATATCAGATTTGGTGGCAAGTAAACATGCACTTTACAATTTAATTTCAGAAGCAACACTAGATGGTTTATTATTAGGCTTCATTTGTTGCTCAAATTCTTTTGCCACAATCTGATTTTCACTCTAATTTTTCTCCTGTTTTGCTTTATTAGCTATATTAATATCATCTTTCAAAATGGAATCAGGAGTCATAGGAAGCAAAGTAATATTTTTATTCTTATGAACAAGAGTATACTAATTGTTTCTACCATGGTGTACAGAATTTTTATCAAATTGCCATGGTCTACCAAGTAATAAGGAACATGCTTGCATAGGTACCACATCACAATCAACATAATCAGCATATGTAGAGATACTAAAATGCACACGAACAGTATGTGTTACCTTAACCTTGCCGCTGTTGTTGAACCATTGGATGTAGTAAGGATTTGGATGTGGTCTTGTGGTGAGAGATAGCTTCTCCACCATCTCCGTTCTAGCCAAGTTGTTGCAACTCCCTCCATCTATGATGACACGAATAGAAAGTTCCTTCACAACTCCCTTTGTATGGAACAAATTATGCCTCTGATTTTGCTCAGCTTGTGTAACCTGCACACTCAAAACACGTTGAGAAACTAAACATTCATACCTGTCAGCATCTTCAGGAGCCATGTATTGCGTCTCATGATTAGAATCATCTCCACCGTGTTCTTCACGTGTAATAAGAGCCAAAGTGTCCTCATCATAGTCACTAGCGGACTCATACCCACCATCCTCAGTAGTAATCATCACACGCTGAGATTTGCATTCTCTCGCATAATGACCTCTTCCCTTACAATGACGACAAATAATATCACTTCTGTGCCCTGTTGATGCCATGGAAGAAGAAGAAGAGCTCTGTGCAGGCCCGACAGGTGTGCTCTTGGCAGATAGTGGTGGTTGTGCCAGCTTTCTTGTATCACGTTTGGAGGTGGCACCTGATGGAAGTGATGGTGCAGTAGAAGTAGAGGATGCACGTGGTGTCGATGATGAAGGTCGACCTACAGAAAAGTTAGTTCGCGCCAATGCGTGTCGATCCTGCACTTCACGTTTAGCTTTACAAGCAAGATGGAATAAACGAGTGATATTATTATACTCCTTATACTCTAGAATGGTCTGAATCTCTCTATTTAATCCACCCATAAAACGTGCAAGCATAGCTTCATTCTCCTAAAAAATACCACATCTAATCATGCCAGTTTGTAATTCCTGGTAATATTCTTCTACAAAAAAATTTCCTTGTCTTAAGCGCTGCTGTTTTTGAAGTAATTCACGTTGATAATATGGTGGAACCCAACGAGTATGCATAGCAGTTTTCAAAGCAGCCCAAGTAGGTGGAATAGGATATAATCTACAATGTTCAGGCCACCAAACACATGCAAAGCTAGTGAAAGCACAAACAGCAGCAGGAACACATCTCTCCTCACGATATTGTAAACATGTAAATCATTGTTCAGTTTCTAACTCCCAAGTAAGATATATATCAGGAACATACCTACCCTCAAATGGTGGAATATTCAATTTTAGTTTAGGAAGATGATCATGTACCTCAGGTGGTGGTGCAGCCCTACCGTTGCGATGATATGCATGAGGACGACCTGGTGGTGGTGGTGCTGGTGGTTGCATGTAGTTCTGATTTTGGTCAACCTCATCCTCGTAATGGTCCTCCACCTCTGCAGTAGCAGCAGGGGCTACAGAAGCATCAATAGCGGCACAAGAAGTTTGACCAGGCTCAAGGGGAACGCGCTGTGCTCGTCCCACTTGATTTGGAAGGCAATGTTGTTGTTGTTGTAGAGGTGCGACAGCTGCAGCGGCCGGTGGTTGTGGAAGGCACGCGAGCAATTCATTAAACTTGTTATCGAGCTTTGTTTCGAACGCCTTCTCAATGCCATCTATCTTCTCCATGGCCTCTTCAAATCTGTTTAGCACATCTTCCACGTGTCCACTCATCATTTGCTGAAACTTATCATGTAACTCTTTGTTCGTCATGTTCTCCCAGTCAATCTCGTCGGCTGGTGATCCAGTTCTTACCAAGCCGCAGGTGGTGATCGGCAACCGTTGTAGTAAAAACTCTCAAAAGCTTGGATAGAGCGATCTCCAGGGAGAGTCAAACGCACGACGTAGATGTATGTGGAGCTGGGAAAGCTTATAATATGGTAGCAAAAAGGGTCAGCAATAATCCATTCAGAGATGCAAAGTTGAATAAACGCTCAACAACGGTACTGTGCTGGTCCTAGGCTAGATCGTGCTAGAGACGCGAGCCTAGAACACTAACAAAATCACAGCGCTGCACGTAAACAAGGGAAAAGCACACTCTAGAATTTGTTTTTTCACTATGTTTTTTTGCGCTCCTCTTTTTTTTGCGAAAAATCACTATAATGGCGAGTGTCTCAAAACTCTTCCCAGGTCAAAATGACAGGATGGGCACGAATTTTTTTTGACTATTTGTTTTTTCGAAAATAGGGCAGCGACGACGAAAAAGTGCGACAAAAAATCACTATGATGGCACGTGGCTCAAAAGACTCGGAAACACCTACAAATAGGATAGGCAAAAATATTTTCGGTCGCTAATTTTTTTCCGAGACCTACTCAGGCAAGGAAACACGAAACGGAAAATAGATGGATCTCGAAAGCAAACCTAACATGAAAAGAACTCGGATTGGTGGTGGATATATGGTGGTAGGATATGGCAGCGGTGGTGGTATGTGGTAGCGGTGGTAGTATATGGATACAGATCGGTGGTGGTATATGGATACGGATTGGTGGTTGTATATGGATACGGATGCAGAGCGGTGGCGGATAAGTGGTGGTAGATGGCAGGGGCGATGATGATGGTGCGGCGGCGGCGTGACAACTTATGACCAGAACTCGAAAATCTAAAAGACTAGAGTCTAAGACCATCAACTTGACACGACGATGCAACCGCAAATTCAACAAAGCAAAATACTGAAAAGACAATGCAAAGGCTCAGACTGGTTCGGATAGGATGAACTAACCCTAATTTTTTTGGCTTTTTCGTGGACTATAGGTATGAAGAACAAACTCGATCTAAACTACAAAAAACAGTAAAATCTCACCGAGCAATCTGGAAATCTGATACCACTTGATAGAGGCGAAGGTGTCCCGATGTTTCGATGAGATAGCAATCGTTTTCTATGGGTGTCGACTTTGGCGATCCGACTACGAACGTGCGAAGATGTCGCGCCTTAGCAATCGCTAAACTAACTTCCGAGGGGTTATTGACCACGCCGGAGAATGATAAACCTGACCACGAGGGTCTATTTCCTGCGAGCAAACGAAGAACAAGCAAGAAACTGAGATTGCAATAAGGATATTGCGAATAAAAGAGGAAAGCTTTATTAATGAACGTGGGGTTCTGTGACGCCATTGTCTGGTCATTGAACACAAATGAAGTATGCGAAGTTGCAGCTATGGCGAACTTTTAATCTAAACAAAACCCCAGGTCTAAACGATGCCCTAAGGGCTGTATATATGGAGGAAGAGGGGGAATTTCATGGCCCTTGGAGGAGGGGTCCGAAACCAACCCCAACTCTTGTTTCCCCACACACAGGGACTCTGAACACAGCCTATATGCAAGTATTTCGAAAATACATGGGCTGGCCCAAAAATAAGGTGACGCAGCAACTAGAATAGCCTCTGGACGAAAATTATGAAGTGGCATCTTGTATATTTCTTCCAAGGCTTCATACACTCATTATGGTGGCCTCAAAGTCCTGAAATCATCACTTGAAACTCTGTTCTTGTCTCCCTTGCGCACAACATCAACTCCATGCTTGTTCTTGCTCCAATGTTCATCCTTCTCCAAGCTAGGCTCTTCATTTGTAAGCAAAATAAATGTATCCAATTTAGGCAGCATCATATTCTCATGAACATTAGAATCATTACCAAGAAATGAAAGTACCTGGTAATTTAATTGGCGTGCGCGAGCTCTAGTAATTGGTCCAGTATGTATAGCAACAGGGGCTGTGGGTGTAACAATAGTATTGATGTCCTCATCACTAGCCAAGTAAATAGTCAGGGACAAGCCAGTGAGTACGTTTAAATGTACTCGCAAGCAACCCAAGAGAGATAACACAATAATTATGCAAGGCTCTACTACTAAATTAGCATTTTTGCGAAAAGCTGGTTTTTCTTATGCAAGTATGATCAACACTTATTAGAGTCATGGACGTGTCTGCACAAGTATCAGGAGATTATAGACATCACCATCGAGGAAGCATTATAGACCACTCATCCTCAAGCTATTCATGACTTCCTCACGAATTACATCAACAATATTGCCAAACCATGTTGTCTTTCAGAAACATATGGACATAGTCTAAGCAGCACCACCCAACTGTCCTTGATCGTGGACACGGCTATTCGAATAGTTTGACGCTCTGCAGTGATTACACACTTTACCAACAAGATCCGGGAAGCTTTCACGTCATCCACGACCCGCGGTACCTCAAGTACCCGGGGTAAGCACACTATCACTACCTTTCCCTAGACGCCACCAACACGGAGTCCACTCGATTGATACCATCCCCCGTGCCTCAATCATGCTCACATGTTCAATTTTTGGAGCCATGCTCCCATATTCAACACATAGCACATGCACGGGGATACCAACGGTGTGTCCGGTGCCCCGTAAAAATAGTCATGGCCGCCTATCCAAGCACGACCCCGTGCCGAGAGTTTTGGGCAAGTGAAAAGATTCTATATGCCATGAGATTTAACAGGATCAAATGGTAGAACAAAATGGGGTTGATCACCAACTGTGAGCTCCTTTGAAGAAAGTTGACAACGCAACTTTGGCAAACCCTAGAAATTAACAGAATCATATTTTCTTAGATCTAGCTAAGCTAATCAATTCTCCTTGATGCACCACTTGGTGTAGTGTCATTATTTGGGGATTAGAGAATGTTCACAAAGTTTGACATCATTTGGACATGTTTGGCAATGTAAAGTTCTTCAAACTAGAAAATGGGCAGAGATGGTTTTGAGGGAAATTGATGACGTTTTCTTGTTTTCCAAGACATGAGGCTTGGCAAGATCATCAAATAGGGAGTCTGTGACATGATAGAATTTTCTTGGATTTAAAGGATAATATTTCCTTCCTAAAAAAGCTTGAACTATCCAGAAAGGATTTTTTAGGGGTTTGACAAATATTTTGGTCATGACCATATGTTAAAACTCTTATACGTGGACACTACATGTCTAATGAGCTTCCCTAAATTTTCTCAAATATTTCTGAAACATTAAAATAAATTTAACCTATTAATGACCATCTTTTAAGAAAAAGACTTGAAATAAAATAGAAAAACAACTTTTAAAATAGGTTTTTTTACATCTATGTCCCTGGTTCCTTAGCTCTACTCATTCATCCCCACGCCCTTAATTTTGCTCACTTTTCCCCACTCCCTTGTCTGAAACCCTCATAAATGGTCACGAACGCTGGATGCCGTCAGGTCATTGCTTTGACCGTTAACTCTGATGAGAGGGGCCGCGCTGGACTGTGTCGCCCGTTGGACCTCACAATTGGGGCTGCGTTGGACGGTGCCGCTGTTCGCCCGTTGGGCCGTGGTTAAATTGTTGGGCCCTGCGCGTGCCGCAACGACATGAGCCTGCTATGCATGCACAACATGTCCAGCTAGCCTGCTATGCATGCACATAGCTGGCCTGCCTACATGCGCTAATGCCTGCCGCCAAGATGCGATGACCTCCCCTCTTTCTGCACGCGAGCCGCCACGGACACTGACCGACGTCTTTCTGCACGCGAGCCGCCACGGACGCAGGGACGGTCGCTGCTGCTGTTTTGTCTCATCTCGCACGCTTGTCTCCTTGATGTAGAGAATTGTTTCAAACTTTCCGAGCCACTCGCATCTATTCAATGTGGCAATTAAAGTGGCATATCGATCGACGTCACTCGTTTGAACGTAGCAAATTCAAAGCGCGGCCGGTGCCACTTCCCTTCCCTTCCCTTCCCCTTTCTCTATTTAAACCACCCACGCCTCCACCTATTGTCCACACATCCATTTGCGCCGCCCCTTCTCTTCTTCCTCTAAACCCACAACACTCTCAAAGCTAGGGGAGGATGCAGTACAACGGCCCCACCTTCCAGCTCCCACCGACCGTGCCGGAGAGGCGGTATCCCGCCGGTGTCGTCATGGAGACGATGCTCTGCGTGTGGGCATTCTCACGCTGGGGGTGGAAAGGAGTTTGCCCAGTGGTTCCTCGATGCGGGCTTCGCCCACGTCCCGACGGGATCGCCGGTGATGTTCCGACTGGAGGAAGTGCGTCCAAACTCCACCACTCCGACGATAGGGCTCACCGCCAACTTCACCAACACATTCAATGCGTACTACCTCCTCAGCAAGGTTTTTTGGTGTGGGTGCGAGTTCACCGCATGCACCACCTAAAACATCTTCACGGACTTCGATAGCATCTTCACCACCCGCAACGGTATGCACAGCCTCCTCTACTACCTAGGCAAGGACGGCATGGAGGAGGAGCACTGAAAAGAAGGCGCGATGAAGATGGTGGTGAAGTCCCGGCTGGTCTCATGAAGCTTGTATTGCCCGTTAGGGCTTTTATATATTTTTATGTTATGTTGTTGGTTGTACCGTGAACTTTTTTATGTACAACGTGTTATATATTTATGTTATGTCGTTGGCTACCCTCGAAGCTGAACTATGTGCATGTATGGAGGGTTTGTCATTATCTCTTCTAGTTATGATCCAGATGGACTCCCTTGTTGTAGAGAAGTTGATCCAGGCAAAAGAGGTGAATAGATCTATCTATGCATTACTTATTAAGGAGATTAGATACTTTTTGTCTCTTCGTGAATCTTGTATTACTCATATCAATCGTAGCCAAAATAAAGTTAGTGATAGCTTAGTTAAGCTTGCTCGTTTAAAAGGCAAAACTATGACTTGGATAGGGTCGGGGCCTTTGGTAGCGACAGAGCTAGCTGTCATTGATTGTTTGAACCTTTCGTGACGAGTAATACATTATTTCACCCGCAAAAAATTGTTTTAGGGCACCCTATGTTTTATGTAAGAACTATGCTATGCTTGCTACTTTCTATGTTATGGATGTATGCTTGCTACGTGAGATGTCAGTAGATGGATGGGATCCCTAGATGGATATGGTGCTGTAGCCGAGCCCTAGACATGCTCTCTACATGGATATGGTGTCGTAGCTGAGCCATAGACATGCTCTCTAGATGGACATGGTGGCTAATGGTGCCATCGGACTTTATTTTAGACATGGTTTCAGATGGATATCATGTTCTACATTATTAAATATAACATGCCATTAATAACAAAAACAAAAAACAAAAATTGTGTATACAATATTTTTCTTGCAACAAAAACATGTTTATAATACCCGCATGTCAAAAAATCAAAGTGTTGTGCCGTAGGCTATATATAGATGGAAATTCCCATGATATGTACAAATAAATTTGACATGGGCAAGTCCAACAATAAATCAATTTACCACCATGCACTATTTTTTGTTCGGCATGGCAATAAATGGATTTACCATGGCAATAATCAAGCAAAAAAAAACAGAGCCAGCGCGTGTACTATTTTCTAGGCCTCTTTTATCTTTGTGGGCATTCGACACTCAACTCAATGCGACGGCCCAACTAGAGCTTAGTTTCAATTTGGGCCCTAGAACTACGTTTTTTTTCTTCTGCGATCGGTGTTGTCTGACAAAACTAAAGAAACTGAAAGTGTACAAAACTGACAAAACTAACATGATCCAAAAATTGAGCAACACAGAGCATAGAGCACATGATCAACAAATTTAAGAAAATCCTAGAGCACATGATCCACAAATTGAAGAAAATCCTAGAGCACATAGTCCACAAATTTAACCAAATACTAGAGCACACGACACCACAGTAATAACATCTCTAACGAGTGGTGAGCACCTATATAAAAATAAAAGGGATAAAATCCTAAAGCTATCAGATTCGCCTGCTTGTTCAATTGAATCATTTGCTTCAAGTTCTTGTTCATCTTCTTTAATCCCCCCTTCAAATCTGCATCCCCAACTGTCAGAGCAGCACTTTCAGAGACCAAATTTGTTGGTGCTGACGGCAGATTGAGCTCCCGGGTTGGGGCCCCATTGAATTGAATCCGCTTAACGTCGTCATCCAGCCATTCAAAATGTGGGCATTTCTTGACAATCTGAAACAAAAACATAAACCCTAAATCCCAGGTCCAAGGAAAAAGAATTAAAAGCAAATAGAAAAAGAAATTAGAGAAAAATCATGAGATCTAACCTGCCCCTCTGGCTTGCTATCGCATTTCACGAACTCGCGCGCATAGTTGCCATTCTTGACCTCCTTCAAAGTCAACCGTATCAGTGGCGCGCTGCGTGGGCAGTCATGACATCGCTCCATGGGAAGTGGACCATACTGGGTCCACGAGGGGCGGGAGGCTGAAGTGGAGCCCGACATATCGCCCAAAGTCACCGGAGAAGAAGAAGCAGAGGAGTGGCTCCTCTCCTTGCTGCAAAATAAGCAGCAGAAGAAAGGGGAGGCAAGGGTGGGCGAGCACAACAAACAACTCTTGCGGATCGCCTCTCGCGGATCGCCCCAGGATCCAACGATGCGGAATCGTCCATGTGATCCAACGGCGCGGAGCCTGCACGCAGCCTGCCCTTGGAATTCCTTCTAGAAGACCACATCTGAGGGTTGTCTCTTGGCGCTAGGGTATGATCGGACGGCTGACGTTCAGACTAGGGTTAGGCGAAACCCCGGGGGGTTTAGAGGGGTTTTGAACTGGTCAATGAGGTTCCCAAGGCTTTGACTGAGCATAACTAATTTTTTAAAAATCGAAAAATATGAAACCTTCGTTGTTCTTCATTTTATAAGACACACGAATGAGGAAAAATACTAAACTTGGTATATGGACATTTACAAACAAACCTAGCTTGCACGATCGAGGTCAAATGAGCACCCTTAATTTAAAAAAAATCAAAAATATATAAAACTTGCGAACAATGTTGTCTTGTGTGACATGTTACCAACCAAAAATCATAAACTTTCTCTATGGACATTTTCATGAAAAAAACCTTCACACATATGAGCTATCACGTACAACATTTCATAGAGTCCAAGGAGAGGAGGTAGGGTTCCCTTCGGTATTTGAAAATTAAAAAAAAATCAAAAAAAAAACTAGAGCTTGATTTCAAAGTGAATAAAAAGGATCTGAACTTAGTTTTCCACTTTCATATTTTAAACTTGTTTTTAATGGTTTTCTATTAAAGTATTCTTTTCAAAAAAAATGTAAAAATATGAAGATTAATTCAATAAATAGTGATACTTCAAATCTAGACTATACAGATTGAATAGGTGTTAATAAACAATATTTGGCTCATTTGGAGCACATTTCACATCACTACAAGTTTTACCACGCAAAAGAGATCGGATTGATCACCTAACATTTATAATAGTTCAGCAAACTTTGCAACTCACACCACAGGGCAATGTACTTTAAGTGTTGGTTCAAATTCAAAGTTTGCCTAAAATTCAAAATTTTCCTCAGTTTTGTATTCTACCTGAAATGTCACATCAAATTACAAATATAATTATTACACCTTACAAGTTTTCACAGTGGTTCGAATTGACGACATAATCTTTATTACAAATCCTTAAAGTTCAAAGTTTATGACTTGCATTCAAGTTCAAATTCTAATCTTCGCCTTGCTCCTTGTGTTCCGGGATGGGTTAACTGTCTTGCTCCTAGTTTCCCTAGCTATGATATTTTGTGCTTTTGAAAGATTTGTCTTATTGCTTCTGATCTTCACTTCTGGTGGTGGCGGTTTTGTTGATCTTTGAATGACCGAGCAAGTGATGACCAGTTGACGGTCATCTATGGTTCACTAATCCTTAAAGGAACTTCAGACAAAATAACTTCCTCCTCTCTTATAGCTTTAAAACCTTCATAAGCCATGGTTTCAAATTCTACATCAGATGATGGTTCAACCGAAGTTTCTTCCTCTCTAGGTCTTTTCTGTCATGTGCCTCTAATTATCCTAGAACTGGGTTAAACAGAAATAAGCTTAGCCATCGATAAAAAAGATAACATATGCAAAAAAAAGGGAAATGTTGCACACATACCGAGCTGCTACTTCAGTTGCTTCATTCTCCTCTAAACTTGCTGCATTCTCCTCTGCTGTTGCATTCTCCTCTAAACTTACAGCATTCTCCTCTGCATTTGTTGCTACCCATTGTTCCTCTTATCCAAATGATGCATCAACTGGATTGGTACAAAGCCTAGCAATATGCCCTAGGATACCACATCTTTTGCACTTACGCTGTTTTTTACACGACCCCTTTCACCAGCTATTATCCTGTTTTTCCTTGGTCTTCCTGGTGGTCTAGTCAGTACAGCGGAATGGAGTTTGAACCCTGGGTGTTCTATGTTCCATTGGTCTTTTCCCAAGAGTGCAAGCACATTTTCAGCATAAGCAGTCCTAAATTTGGCAATAGAGAAATATTCAGAGCAATACTGATCAACTTCACAATCTTCACCTCCAATAAGAGTCATGAGATGTAGGGCATGTATGCACGGCTTTTCGTGGAACTGCCATTGCCTACAACTGCATTCCTTAGTTGCAAGGTTCACTGGATATCTCCATTCCCTATTTTTCGTATTAGTGTATGTCACCTCAGACTCGTATGTCGACGGTCGAATGCATTTCATCCTTAGTCATCTTGCCTTGGCATGCAATGCCTTAATTAGAGATGGGAGCATAAGATGGCCAACATATTGTGTTTCTGCAATTCTTTTACGAAGAGCCATCTTAATCATGATCATCTGCCTGATCTTATCAAATGCTTTCCACAACAAAATCCATTTCACTGACTTGAAATTTGCATTCAAACATTCAGCGAGGTTATTGGTCACATAGTCTACTTTGCGGATTGCATTGAATTTGCTTCTGACCACACCTTTCCATGATTTTCATCCATGTACTCCTTCACCAAAGGATTGTGAGCATACAACACTCTCAAATGGTGCTCATGCTTCCTCAAGTTGCATGTATATGATGCTGGCCATAGGTTCTCATCATAAACTTTGCCTTTGAATTTCTTTTTAAAATTCTGGGCTAGGTGTCGCATACATTCCCTGTTCCACTCCACGGAATACAATTTCTACTGCACTCTCTAAACCCTTGCAAGAATCTATGTGTATAACTAAAACTGAGGGTGTACCTATAATGTTGCGCAACTACTGTAGAAACCAGACCTAACTCTCCTCGGACTCTGCCTCCAACACACCAAATGCAACTAGGAATAGCCAATTGTGTCCATCAACTACAGAAGCTGTTGCTAGCTGGCCTCTCCATCTTCCATTCAAATCAGTTGCATCGATTGCCAAATAGGGCCTACAACCATTCAGAAACCCCTGCCAGCAAGCCTTGAAACAAACAAAAGCCCTCCTGAAGCACTCCTTCTCCACTGTCTTCCCTTTTAATTTGTACTGAACTGTATGCTTGTCAATCTCTACACACTCCCTAGACTAGCCGTCTCCACTTCAGCTTTGCAGGTGTAAAGCAACTGAAAACTCTCATTCCATGGACAATTAATCCTATCAAGAGCCCTTTCCTTAGCATAGAAAATCCTCATGTAAGGTATATTAATATTGTACTTATCAAATAGCTTCCCATGGAGTGTTGTTAAACGAATTGTTGGTGTTTCCCTCATCCAACCCAAGATTGCATCTTCCACCCACCTAGTCTTTGCAAGCTTTGATTTGTCCTTACCCCCACCCCCCTCCAGGTGGGCAAGTGTGCCCGTGTGGGTTTTTTATCAGAAACTAAATGAAAAGGGATGTCAATTACAATTAAGAAATAGTACACATGATCTAAGTATATAATGGATAAATAATCTAAAAAAAGATTCAGTTGTAATACCTAAATGAATTTGCTCTTTAGCATAGTGGATGCACGCAACGTCCACCTACACCTATCATAAGGGCAATGAATAGTGAATCTTCCTGGCTCACTCCTATCAACCTCATTGGAGTTTTCAGTGAGAATGCAATATGTAGTCACTGCATTACGAGAGTCCACCATCGATTCGAATACGGTTCCTGGAGTAAGCTGAGGATTCTCCATGTTCCACTCAATTTTTGGCATGTCCTCACCATCATATTCTTGTAAAACTAAGGAGTCGATGTTCTCCTCCCACTCTTCATCCTCAGCGTCATCAAATCTAGCACGGCTGCTAGGCTCTTGTGGATATTCATCTTCCATTTCCTATTGACTAACTCTATCTACCAGTTCAGGGAATAGAATCTCATCCTCATCATCATGTCGAGGCACTTCCTCGTCAGGCTCTGCATCTACTTCTACATCAAGTGCAGAAGGGAGAGAAGTGACAGAATTAGCGGCAGCTGACATGTTGTGGCTTTCAGAACCACTGGGTTTACTTGGTCTCGACCTACAAGGAGTGCGAGGATGTCTGCTATTAGTAGAGATAGATGATGTCTGAACACCCTTCCCCTTCGGGATACGTTGTTTGCGTGCCTGAAGCACACCGATATGGATTTTACTGAAACAGCTGTCAGTATTCAAACTAAATAGCAATCCCAGATGCTCATCACAAGTTAATGGGACAAATCACTGCTCGGTATTGTCAAAATATCTCAGTTCAACAACATCTGTAGGGCTCCAAGGATACTCACAACAGAGTGCCTTGCGGAAATCTGTCAATGAAACACTGGTTTCTACCAGACTCGGATAGAAAAATCCAGAAATCAAATACGATTTAGTTCCACGCAGCTCGCTAGTTTCCATTCTAACCGCCACCCAAAAAACAAGTGCAGAATCAACCCTATTCGATTGAAATAAAGGGTGCAGTTAGGCCAAAAAAATTCAGAAAAAATGTACTGATTCATGCCAAGGGTGGTCAAATATAGCCTAATTTATGGATCTCCTAATCAATTTGAGAGAAAAATGATGCTTACCAGGTGGAATCCATGAATTATCCGCCTCTGATTTGACCCAATCATCTCCATGGTCGATGGGCCGGACGGGGTGCTCCCCCGACATCACTTCCCAGTCCTAGAAGGGTAGAGAGGGTGGATGCGGTGGAGGTGGCACGACAGCGGCGGAGGCGGCACGACAGCGGCGGAGGGGGCGGCACGGAAGCGACTCGATCTGATTTAGGTTACAATGAGTGTCAGTTTTATGGCCCCACTCATTAGCACGTAATGGTCAAAATGTGAACCCGGCCCTACGCGACCCCACTTGTCAGAGTTAACGGTCAAGCCATTGACCCAACGACAACGTCCGCTATGACCAGTTATGAAGGTTTCGGGCAAGGGAGTGGGGAAAAGAGAGCAAAAGTTAAGAGTGTGGGGATGAATGAGTAGAACTAAGGAACCAGGGGCACAAATATAAAAATCCCTTTAAAATAATGTTTTTGTGGTTTTAGGGGGTCCTACATTTAATAGGACTCAAACATAATTTTGGAAAGATTTTTCACACCCTAAATTAAGTGCTTGTAGTTCAAGTCTCAATTCAGGGGTTTTGGAAAAACCTAATTTAGAAACTGTTTTTGGCCAAATTATTTTTGTAAGAAAAATACTATTCCGTCCTATACACATGGCATGATCATTGGGCAAAGTTTTGGATCAAGGAGAAGGAGCATTAGAGTTGGAGGATTTATTTGATTTTCTAGAGCACTTGAAAACAACAAAAACGGAAATCCAAATCAAAGGCAAATCAACACAAAAGTTTTTGTTGGATCCAAACTCTTATGCTTGATTAACCCTATGTGTTGTGTCATGAAAATCAGGGTGTGACTATCGGCGTTCTGGGAACGGGGGTACCCAGACTTGCCTGCCTGCGGCCTGCGGCGTGGCTCAAGGGGTGGCCTAGCACGGCCCATCTTCATCAGCACAAGCTCAAGACCCTCGCGAGGGGACAAGCCTCGCGGGGCGGACGACAGGAAGCCTCCTCAGGCATGGCCTCGTCAGGCTGACTCGCGAGGAGGCGGAGAGATCAAGGCGGGGTACCTCACGAGGTGCCCATGACGCAAGCCATGACGATCGAGGCGCCCGGCCAGCCTTGATGTCCTCATTTCCTCTTTGGTGCAAAGGAGGCAAGCGCAGGCGAGCATCAAGCAAAGGTAGCCATTTCGGTGCAACAAGACCAAGACCAACACAACGGCAGGAAGGAGGTCATCGTGGAGCCCAAGCCGGCGTCATCAGAGCCTTTGGCAGGCGAGGACCAACTTTAGTCAGGATAAGTGTACTAGATGTTCCCCTTCAAAATGGCCAATTGTTGGCGCCCTTCCCGCTCAATATTTGGGAAGAGGCCCAGAGCCCTTCCCGCTCAATATCCTGGGGGCGCGCACGACGCCCGCTACTTCAGCATCCCTTCGTCTTCAACATTATCAGGTGATATCCTTCGAGCTTCATTTTTAGCTGGGAGCGCCCCCCAGGGCTGCATCATTCCCAGGCCGGGTGGGTCCATCCCTGCGGTGTGTATCCCTTTTGCTTCATGTTCCTAGCTTACTTTATTGGGGGCGCCCCTCGGGCTGCGTCATCCGCAAGTTGCTCGAGCCCGACCCAGTGATGTCCGCCTTCTCTGCACCTATTTAAATAGACTTGCTCCTTCGTGATTAACGTGCTTGACCTAGTCACCCGCTCGATTGACACCAACTGATGGAGCTGCTCCCTAACGGCACAACGCTTGCGCATGGGTCCATCCCTGCAACGCCGACAAACCTGAATGGCTGAGTTCTGGCCGCGGCGGCCCTGCATCGCGCCACCTCGTCAAGCCTTCAGCGCCTCGTCACCCCTCCAGAGCAACCAACGGCTGACTGTCGATTGTCATGGCGAACTCTTGTTCTTTTTGTGATGAGCCTGCGGGATCTCTTCAAGGAGCAGCATTAGGCCAGGCTCTCACGGCGTCTCCTTCACTCTCGTCCGCGCGAACCGCTTGCACATTAAAGGGGGGGTACCTGAGCATCGCGACTCATGGGCTCTTACTGGCTCTCCAGCCCTCACCCTCTGGCCTTCTCCACGGCATCGCGACCTGGCATACCAGCGACGGCTGAGACCCGCTCGAGGGCCAGGACCCGAGGACGTAGAGCAGAAAGGGGAGTAAAGGCAAGAGGGAAGAGGCACGCGGGGATCTCGCCACGCAACTCCTCATCTGCCGACGCGCGGACCTAGCGCCACACCAATAAGCGGTTCCTGACCCCCGAGATAAGTCATCCTCCGGAAATGCTAGCCATCGCTGCACCAACCTCGCACCCAAGGCAATCCCGTGTTAGCAACGTCGCGCTCCTTTCTCACTGAACGATGGCTGCTTGAGCGCTAAAGGGGACCTCCTGAGCATCGCGACTCAGGGGCTCTGTCGGTGTTCTGGGAACGGGGGTACCCAGACTTGCCTGCCTGCAGCCTACGACGTGGCTCAAGGGGTGGCCCAGTACGGCCCATCTTCATCAGCACAAGCTCAAGACCCTCGCGAGGGGTCAAGCCTCATGGGCGGACGATAGGAAGCTTCCTCGTGCACGGCCTCGTCAGCTGGCTCGCGAGGAGGCGGAGAGATCAAGGCGGGGTACCTCACGAGGTGCACATGACGCAAGCCATGACGGCCGAGGGCGCCCGGTGCGCCAGCCCACGTGATGTCCTCATTTCCTCTTAGGTGCAAAGGGGGCAAGCGCAGGCGAGAGCATCAAGCAGAGGCACCCGTTTCGGTGCAACAAGACCAAGACCGTCGCAACGGCAGGAAGGAAGTCAACGTGGAGCCCAAGCTGGTGTGACCACCAGAGCCTTTGGCAGGCGATTACCAACTTTAGTCAGGATAAGTGTACTAGATGTTCCCCTTCAAAATGGCCAATTGTTGGCGCCCTTCCCGCTCAATATTTGGGAAGAGGCCCAGGGCCCTTGCCTATAAGTAGAGCTAGCCACCACAGTAGGAGGGGGATCGAGACATCTCGCCTCATCTTAGCTTGATCCAATCCGATCGAGAGCCTAGCCACAAGAACACCTCACCTTCGCGAGGCTGTTCTTCCTTGTATTGTTCGTCATCAGCCCAAGAGGCAATCCACCACACCACACACTGGAGTAGGGTGTTACACCACAATGGTGGCCCGAACCAGTATAAACCTTGTGTCTCTTGTGTTGTTCCCTTGGTAGTTTAGATCCTAGCGAGGCGGCGAGGTCCAGGTAGGTAGGGGGTGAGATCTCCGTGCGCACCCTAGAATTCGAACCTAGAGGGTCTGCCGGAACCCGAAATCCGACATTTGGCGCGCCCGGTGCAGGCCGGAGCTTCCTTCCGCCGACCCGCTCCGCCGACATCGCGACTTCGCCCTACGATGAGCAGCGCTGCCCACTCCGGCCGCCCGGCGCCAAAGACGGGGCGGGCCTCGAGCCTTGGCCCCAGCCTTGCGACAGGTGCGGTGGCCGAACAAGTACAAGCCGTAGATGCCACCATGTTACAACGGCACGACCGATCCATTGGCCTTCCTGCTGGAGTACGAGGAGGCCGTCCTCGAAGCAGGAGGCGACGACAGGGTCATGGCTAACTGGTTTCCCATGGCCCTCACCGGTGCCCCGCGCATGTGGCTGCTCCACCTGCCAGCGGCTTCCGTGGCCTCTTGGGAGGAGTTGCGCAACCACTTCCTCGCCCAGCACGCTGCGCCGGCACCCCCGGTCGTCGCAGCTCTCCTGGGCGGCTCGCAGGCGCCACCTTCAGACCGCCACATCAAGCCGTCAGACGCCAGATCGGCGCTGCCTCTGCGCATGACATGGGGCTCCTCCGGGTCGGTCGGCGCCAGGGCCGATCTAGCCTTTCAGCTCGGAGGATCACCCTCCAACTCAGCCGCCTCAAGGCGCTCCAATGCTGTGCACCCCCACGATCTGCCAGGTCCGTCACCAGGACTCTCATCGATGGAGGCACCGGGCCTCAAGGCTGATGAGGATCGATCCCTCTCCCCGGGAAGCGAGGCGCCGGACGGTTGGGTCATGTACTTTGACGGGGCGTTCTCCAGGCACGGCGCAGGGGCTGGTGCAATGCTTATATCTCCTACTCAAGACAAGCTCTACTACGCCGTGCAGCTCTGTTTCCAGCACGGAGAAAAGGTCTCCAACAACATAGCGGAATATGAAAGCCTGATAGCAGGCCTGAAGGCCGTAGCTGCCCTAGGAGTGAAGCGCCTTACCATCAAGGGTAATTCGCAACCCCTCGTCAACTTCTCCAACAAGGTATACGAGCCGAGGGATGAGCACATGGAAGCCTACCTCGCGGAGGTCCGCAGGATGGAGAAGCAGTTCTGGGGGCTGGAGCTGCAGCATGTGCCCCGTGGCACCAATCAAGAGGCCGACGACATCACCAAACGGGCATCCAGCCGGCTACCTCAGGAGCCTGGCGTCTTCGAGGAGCGACTCTTCAAGCCCTCGGCCACGCCATCGCTGTCAAGCACGGTGCAGCCTCGGGAGGAACTCCCCTAGCCACCAGCCTCGGGAGCCCCGGCCTCAGGGGCGCGCCTGCTCTTGACGCTGGAGCCTCAGGAGGGGTGCTGGATCACAGAGCTCCGGAGCTACCTAACGCAAGGGACCTTGCCGGAGAAGGAGGAGGAAGCGGAGCGTGTGGCGCGGCAGGCCACAACATACTGCATCAGGGATGGAGAGCTCTACCGGAAGCGACCAAATGATGTGTCCCTGCGCTGCATCTCAAGGGAGCAAGGGAAAGAACTGCTGGCAGATATACACGGTGGAGACTGTGGGCATCATTCATCATCGTGGACCCTCGTTGGCAAGGCGTTCCACAATGGGTTCTATTGGCCCACTACGCTCAATGATGTCGTCGAACTGGTGAGGGCTTGCGAGGCCTGCCAATTCCATGCCAAGCAGATCCATCAGCCGGCGGGAGGTCTGCAAAATATACCCCTCTCGTGGCCATTCGTAGTCTGGGGGCTGGATATCCTGGGCCCGTTTCCTCGGGCGCCAGGGGGCTATCGCTACCTCCACGTCGCAGTGGACAAGTTCACCAAGTGGGATGAAGTGGAAGCCGTCTGCACCATTCCCGCAGGTTCTGCGGTCAAGTTCATCAAGGGCATCATGAGCCGGTTTGGGGTGCCGAACCGCATCATCACCGGCAACGGTTCGCAGTTCACCAGTAACCTCTTCAAAACATACTGTGCTAACCTCAGGACGCAGGTATGCTACGCTTCAGTAGCACACCCACGGAGCAACGGTCAGGCTGAGCGGGCCAACGCGGAGGTCCTGAGAGGCCTCAAGACCATGACATTCAAGAAGAAGCTAGAGGCCTGGGGCAAAGGCTGGTACGACGAGCTTTAGTCCGTGTTGTGGTCCATCCGCACGACCGCGACCAAGCCGACTGGCGAGACCCCGTTCTTCCTGGTCTATGGAGCTGAAGCGGTCCTCCCTCACGAGGTCAGACGTTGTTCCGCGCGGGTCCTGGCGTTCGACGAGGCGCAGCAGGACACCATGCGGGGGACGGACCTCGTGCTGGGGGAGGAGCATTGTCGAGAAGCCGCGTTACGAGCGGTGAGGTACCAACAAGCACTGCGACGATACCACTGCCACAACATCCGCCCTAGAACTCTTGAGGTAGGGGACCTCGTGCTCAGGCGAGCTCGCTCCCATGTGGGAGGGCCCGTTCAAGGTTGTTCATGTTTCCAGGCCCGGCTCCGCGCGCTTGGAGACTCAGGAGGGGGTGCCCGTCCAGAACGCGTGGAACATCCAGCACCTAAGGAGGTTTTACCCCTAAAAAGGCCTAGAGCCTGTGAAGCTGATGCGTTTTGAAAAAGGCCCAGAGCCTGTGAAGAAGGCGAATGCCTATGAAGTTGATGCGTTTTGAAAAAGGCCCAGAGCCTGTGAAGAAGGCGAATGCCTGTGAAGCTGATGCGTTTTGAAAAAGGCCCAGAGCCTGTGAAGAAGGTGAATGCCTGTGAGGCTGTTGCGTTTTGGAAAAGTCCCGGTGCCTGTGAAGAAGGCAAACGCCTGTGAAGTTTATCTTTCTGAGAAAGGCCCGCAGCCTGTGAAGAAGGCCAATGCCTGTGAAGCTCGCCGCCCGTGACACTCTCACGTAATAATGAGTTGGGGCTGTACACGCCCCGGTGTGTCAGGCGCCGGCTTGGCCAGCCCTGGGCTCCCTCCCACGCCCAAAGTGGCAGCACTTAGCTCTGCTACCGGTGAGAAGACGCCGAAGACTAGATTAGGTGCCGGACGCGGCTTTTCTCATTTGCTTTCTGCAGTTGGCTTGTTCATTCCCATTTGAAGTTTTATTGAAGTGGTTGCCGTCTTAGGCTTGTGACTTTTCGCCTTCTTTGCTTTCCTGCCTCAGTTTCTCTCGCGCGAGTCTCGCGAGGGACCGACGCAGGCACCCTCGCGAGTGTTTTCTGCCCCTATTGCTTGAGGTTTCCCTCACCGGGTCCACTACGGGAGCATCCCTCCGGTCCTTGCCCCACGGGCACCGCGACGCGAACACCGGACCTGGGTCGGTCGCCTCCACAACTGAGGCCGGAAGCTACCTCTCTTGGCTAATCTGTGCAGGGCATGAAGCGTTCGACGAGGCCTCGGCTTCGGGAGGCGCAGGCCGCGGCAGGCCGCCGCCGAGCTAAGTAATTTCTACGCGTAGGCATAAGGCACCGAAGCCTAATACAGAGATGGAGGAAACAGTACGATAATTAACAGCGACAGTCCAAGCATGCCCCCGCGGGGCCCTACACTACTATCTTTTTACGCAGGAAAAGGAAAGGGACAAAACAAATATGGCTCGCTTGACACAAACTCGCGTCGAAGGCTCGAACTGCCTCCGGAGCTCACGCGGACTCCCTCTCGCGCTTCACCGAGGCGCAACGGCGGGCAGACCGCCATTTCCCCAGGCGCGGGCGGCGCCAGAGGTCGGCATGGCCACTGCTAGACGAGCCGCTGCCTGAAGAAGAGTCACTGAAGCTCGACGAACCCCGAGCGCCACCGACCACGCGCGCGCCGTCATCTTCATCCTGATCGTCGCCGGGGCTAGGCCCACGGCCGCGGTCGTCGTCCTCGGGGCAGCACCCGGTGCGGCGACCGTCTTCCCCGAACACCCTCACGTAGAGGGTGGCATCGCCGTCAAACTTGAAGTGCATGGTACACCGCCGGCTCAAACCACGCGGGCAAACATTTGCCAGCCGCGGGTCAGGGCAACGCTCCCGGCGGGGGAGACCTCCAGCGAAGCCTAGGAAGCCCGGCTGCAGCAACCATCCGCCTGGAGCCAGAGGCCGCCCGGGGCGCCAGCCGGAAGTTAACCTAGGAGGAAGCGGGGAAGCTGGAGCCAGGTGTTGGTCGGCTCCGCCGACCACACAACAAACTCTGGCAGCACCTCTGCAGAGTGGAAGCGCGGCCTAGGGGGTCGCGCGATTATAGTGCGCCCCCATCAACGGCCTGCCGCCCGTCATCGCGCGGGAGATCACCTCCACGGCCGTGAGGAGCCACTATGGGAGCCACGGGGTGCTTGCGAGGACGGCCTCGACCGCGCTTAGGCGGGGGAGAGTCAGGCTCCACCTGGCGAACCTTTCCCTTCTCTTCCGCGGAGAACCGGCGGATCGGAGCCATTGCCGCAAGGTGGTGCAAGGACGGAGAAGAAGGAGAAGCAAGAAGAGATGGACTGGAAGGGCACGCGCCGTTCCGTACTTATTTCCGGGGAAGGCCAACCGTCGACCTCCACTATCGCATGTAATCATGACCCGCTTTGCATGTAGGGACTTGTCAATTCGTGCAGTTGCCGAGGCGTCGTGGGGAAGCGGAGGCACCCATGTCCAATCAACCGCCACACGGCGCCCAAGGCCGCAGGCTGTTAGGGCCCGCGACGCTTCTCACTTGCCCCTTCGCTTCTCTGCTAAGCCAAGTCCAGGCGCGCCTTGGGCCCGGTGGCTAGTGTCGGCGTTCTGGGAACGGGGGTACCCAGACTTGCCTGCCTGCGGACTGCGGCGTGGCTCAAGGGGTGGCCCAGTACGGCCCATCTTCATCACAAAAAGCTCAAGACCCTCGCGGGGCGGACGACAGAAGCTTCCTCAGGCACGGCCTCGTCAGGCTGGCTCGCGAGGAGGCGGAGAGATCAAGGCGGGGTACCTCACTTGGTGCCCATGACGCAAGCCATGACGACTGAGGGCGCCAGGCGGGCGCCAGCCCACGCAGTGTCCTCATTTCCTCTTTGGTGCAAAGGGGGCAAGCGTAGGCGAGAGCATCAAGCAGAGGCACCCGTTTCGCTGCAACAAGACCAAGACCAACACAACGGCAGGAAGGAGGTCATCGTGGAGCCCAAGTCGGCGTCATCGTCAGAGCCTTTGGCAGGCGAGGACCAACTTTAGTCAGGATAAGTGTACTAGATGTTCCCCTTCAAAATGGCCAATTGTTGGCGCCCTTCCCGCTCAATATTTGGGAAGAGGCCCAGGGCCCTTGCCTATAAGTGGAGCTAGCCACCACAGTAGGAGGGGGATCGAGACATCTCGCCTCATCTTAGCTTGATCCAATCCGATCGAGAGTTTAGCCACAAGAACACCTCACCCGCGTGAGGCTGGTCTTCCTTGTATTGTTCGTCATCAGCCCAAGAGGCAATCCACCACACCACACACTGGAGTAGGGTGTTACACCACAATGGTGGCCCGAACCAGTATAAACCTTGTGTCTCTTGTGTTGTTCCCTTGGTAGTTTAGATCCTAGCGAGGCGGTGAGGTGCAGGTAGGTAGGGGGTGAGATCTCCGCGCGCACCCCAGAGTTCGAACCTAGAGGGTCTGCAGGAACCCGAAATCCGACAGGCTCTTACTGGACCCCGGGTCGCTCACCTCCTGGCCTTGACCACGGCATCGTGACCTGGCATACCAGCGACGGCTGAAGCCTGCCTTGGGACCGGGACCTGACGGCACAGAGCATCAAGCCCTCGCGAGGTTTGAAAGGAGGAACTAAGCTAAGATGGGATGAGCATCGCACTCCACTTCACGACAAGGATCATATTAACAAACAAAACCACATGTGGCTTACAAGCCCCCACGGGGCGCGTTTTTCGATTCCTCGCAGGGAACAAAGGGAGCAGATCTTAAAGAACGCTAACTACACGTGCCTCTGCAAGAGACGCCATCATCAACAGTGGGCCGTCAGGCACAGGCGCCAACCTCATCCAGATCAGTGGCGGCGGCGGCCTGACAAGCCCGCCCTACTCCCAGAGCGACGCAAGCTCGGGGGCTCATAGCTGTCGTCGCTCGTCTCCGGAGTTGCGAGGAGCTCGGTGGAGTCGCTGGATCCTCCGACGCCTCTGTCGCCTGAGGAGCTGCTGGGGGAGCGGTCGGCGAGCCTAGTCCTTGCCGCGGCAGGGCCCCGACCACCTCTCTCGGGGTAGCACTCCAGCCGGCGTCCTTCCGCGTCAAAGACCTTGAAGAGCATCACGAAAGCGCCGTCGTACTCCAGGTGGATCGCGAGGGCGCCCCTCGTCCTGCAGACCCGGGCGATCTCGCCCCAGCCTCGAGTCATGAAGACCTTGCCCGGAGCGATGACCGCGACCTCCGCTTTGGTCGCAAGGGTGCTGCAGCCGGCGTGCTGCAACCAGAGCTCCAAATATCCCCCCTGCGGCATCACGAAGGCGAAGGAGGGAGGAAGGCGAATCCAAGACTGAGGAGGCATGGCGGCGTGGAGCACAAACTCTCGGGCGGAGCCCTCGACATGGACTCCGGGGGGAACAACGCGCACCGCCGTGACCCGCCGGCGCCGACGGCGGCGTCGTCCATGGCGCTCGGCGACAACTCCTTCAGGGCCCTCAATGCGGGCGTACAAGGGCAGCGGGAACCCTGGCGGCGGTTGCATTGTGGCCTCGACACCTCCTGTCGGGCGCCCTCATCTCGGCGGCAGAGGGCTGGCCGTTTCTTCGGTGGCAGCGGATCGGGACCCTCTCGGCGAGCCTTTCCTTTCTCATCCGCGGAGAACCGGCGGATCGGAGCCATTGCCGCAATGTGGAGCAAGGGATGGAGAAGAAGGAGAAGCAAGAAGAGATGGATTGGAAGGGCACGCGCCGTCCGTGCATTTATATAACCGGGAAGGCCAACCGTCGACCTCCACGATCACAGGTAATCATGACCCGCTTTGCATGCGTGGACTTGTCAATTGCGGCAGCCGCCGAGGCGCCGTGGGGAAGTAGAGGCGCTTCACGCCCAATCAATCGCCACGCAGGCGCCCAAGGCCGCAGTCGTTAGGGGCCCGTGGCGCCGCGACTTGCCCCTTCGCTTCTCTACTCAGCCATGTCCAGCGCGCTTTGGGCCTGGGGTTATTGCCGGGCTGCTTCCGGGAACGGGGGGTACCCAGACTTGCTCGCTCGGGCCTGCGGTGTGGCTCAAGGGGTGGCCCAGCATGGCCCATCTTCATCAACACAAGCTCAAGACCATCGCGAGGGGCCAAGCCTCGCGGGGCAGACGACAGGAAGCCTCCTCAGGGACGGCCTCGTCAGGCTGGCTCGCGAGGAGGCAGAGAGATCAAGGTGGGGTACCTCACGAGGTGCCCATGACACAAGCCATGACGACCGAGGGCGCCAGGAGGGCGCCAGCCCGCGTAGTGTCCTCATTTCCTCTTTGGTGCAAAGGAGGCAAGCGCAGGCGAGAGCATCAAGCAAAGGCAGCCATTTCGGTGCAACAAGACCAAGACCAACACAACGGCAAGAAGGAGGTCATCGTGGAGCCCAAGTCGGCGTCATCGTCAGAGCCTTTGGCAGGCGAGAACCAACTTTATTCAGGATAAGTGTACTAGATGTTCCCCTTCAAAATGGCCAATTGTTGGCGCCCTTCCTGCTCAATATTTGGGAAGAGGCCCAGGGCCTTTGCCTATAAATAGGACTAGCCACCCATAGGGTAAAAGGATCCGGAATCGAGAGCAGAGCTAGAGATCAAGCAATCTAGAGAGAGAGAGAGAGCGACCGAACTCCCCCTAGCAGTTCATCGCACCGGCCAAGAACGGACCCTCGCGAGGCTGTTCTTCCTTGTATTGTTCATCATTAGCCCCTGAGGCAATCCACCACACCACACACTGGAGTAGGGTATTACACCACGATGGTGGCCCGAACCAGTATAAACCTTGTGTCCCTTGTGTTGCTCTTTGTGTAGTTAGATCCTTGCGAGGCGACAAGGTGCAGGTAGGTAGGGGGTGGGATCTCCGCGTGCACCCCAGAGTTCGAACCTAGAGGGTCTGCTGGAACCCGAAATCCGACAGTGATAGACCTACCCCCCTTACCAGAATCTCGTCCCCGAGATTCCTAAATTAGGCATGGAAAGGAATACAAAAACTTGGATCCGGGGTAGTCTTCACGCTCCTTTGTGGCCCCTTCCTGGATGTGGTTGCTCCACTGAACCTTGAAGTACTTGATGGTGCAACTTCATGTATGGCGTTTTGCTTGATCCAGGTAGCAAATGGGTCTCTTATGGTAGGTCAGATTGTGCTGGAGGTCGATGGATCGGTGATCGATGCCTTTGTAGGGACCGTGCTTGTCAAGAAGTTGGATACATTTCGGAGTTGTGACGCGTGGAAAAACAATGTGCACATTGGATAACTCAGGTGGCAACTCCAGCTGGTAGCCGTCTGCTCTTTGGCTTGTAGTGATATCGAACAGGGGCGATGAATCTTTGTTGGGGGGATGGACCCCAGGTAGGCAACGGAACCCGAATCCTTTCAAAAACATCGGGCGTGCAGCGCCCCTCAAGCCGGCTTGACCTTGGCCGGCTTCCTGTAATAACCTGGCCAGGCGTCGCGACTTCGGCCGGGCCGGCTAAGCGTATGCCGGTCGGTTCCCGGAAGACGAATCTCTAGATACAAATGAGCACAACAATAGTATGCCCTCAACCCGCCACAGGTCAGCTCCGCCCCACCCGAGGTGTAATGCATTTAAAGAAGTCCCCACGAGGGCATGAGCATGGCAACAGTGGCCCACCTACCCCGCTGACCGGCGTGAGCATGGCAACAGTGGCCCACCTACCCCGTTGACCAGGGCGGGCATCCAATACTGCAGGATGATGCTAACGCGACACTATGATCAGAGACCCTTCGACGAAACTGTGTGCGATGCATTAATCGCAAACGATGATGTAAAGTAACCGTAAAAAAAGATGCAAAATGTTTGCGATGAAGGATACATCAAACAAGATTCATATTTTAGTTGCCTGTGTGATGTGGGGCATAAGGTTCAGTTGAATGAACTAGTTGCTATGAGGCAAAAAAAGAAACTGGCAGCCAGATGGAGGTGTGTGCAATATACAGCATACGGTTCACTCGGATGAACTGTTTGTGTTTAGGCAACACAAAAGAAACGGTCAGCCAGATCAAGGTGTGTGTGATATACGGAATACGGTTCACTTGGATGAACTGTTTGCTTTGAGCTAAGAGAACAGAAACGGTTCAATTTAACAGGGTGTGTGATATGCGGCAAACAGGTATGTAATCAGAAATGTGTGCAAAGACCGATAATAATACAGACCATTGCTGCTAATAAGCCGTGTGTATTGTGGGCAAATGCGTGGTGGTATACAATTGTTAGTGATTGATGAAATCATCACCGACGGGCTCCCTAGTATGGTCTGTGTGCGATGTCATTGCACAGAGAACAACAACATTTGTACATATAACTTATAAGGACTTGATTCCATAAACAGAATGAACATCGAATTAAATATGTGGCTAGTACACACATGACCTTTGCACACACCGAAGTATGTTCCAAAATTCCTAGAAAACTCAAATAATGTATAAAAGGGCAAAACGAACCATGAATAATTTCATATTTTTAGGACGACACTACTATAGTTGCATGTTGCCTCTGTAAAATAAATCAAGGCAGGAAGAGATAGCGTATGTCGTTTTGCACACATAGATGTCAAGGTCCCTCTCGGAACCATGAGCCTTTTTGAGAGAAGCTCTGGTTTGTAAGAAGTTTGTACCAAAACATGTCCCAAATTGGACTAATTTTTTAGCACAGCATGTTGGTGCTATGTCATAACACCATGCCAAGTTTCATGATTTTGAGGCGAGTTTTGGATTTACAATAATTTTGAAACCAGGTTTCTCAATCTTCACTTTTGAGTCGGCATGACCCTGGATAGGCTTTTTCCTCGTGGGTCCCAAATGACAAATCTGAATCTGTCACTACCATGCAGCTTTTCTTATTAAGAATTATAGCCCATTTGGTGTGCTAGCTGAAAATAATTTTGTGGGTGCTGGTGGGCGCTAAGAACTTGCGGTTCTGTAATGAACAAAGATCTTAAGGATCCCACGAGAGTGAGGTTCTTTCCCTATGTTGTGAATGATTATAATATTTATGTCTTAATTAAAGAAATGGCAAGCCATTGGCCCAATATGAAAGAAAATATGGGCCAAAGCCGAGTTGAAAAGGGCAGCAATATCTAACCCCAGCTTACAGAAGGTACAAAAGCATGATGATTAATTGCTCATCAGGTTTATACAAAATCTAGATTGAAGAGGACAATAAGTACTAACTCAACCAAAGTTTTCGGCAGTCACAATCAAATGGATCGGTCCGATCCATAAAATCAAGATCTTGGACCAGAAATTCTACTGGTACATGATAATAAGTTGTTGTAAATAGAAGCCGAGCATGTTCAGAAGCCCTTTTGTCCACTTGAAACTTGTTTTTATGTTGTTCAACACTTGCAGCCGTAACCAATTTCTTGTCGAAAAACTTAATCACCACGGACAATAGTGCCCTCGCATTCAACATGAAGAATGTGACAAAGCTAGTGTTTGCATTGTTGGATGCATATCCTTCCAGTGTTACTATCTTCAAACGAATGTCATGAGATCTGAGAAAATCCCGGTGCTTCTTCTCGATTGGTTATACTTTTTTCTCCATGGGTTAGTTCCTAAATAGATATGAAGATTAAAAACACTTAATGTCTAAAAAAGATTATGTTAAAAGAGTGATAGCTGAATGATTAATTATAGTACATTATATATGGGCTTTCAGTGTGCGTG
This sequence comes from Aegilops bicornis, assembly GCA_021605145.1. Taxonomy (NCBI): domain Eukaryota; kingdom Viridiplantae; phylum Streptophyta; class Magnoliopsida; order Poales; family Poaceae; genus Aegilops; species Aegilops bicornis. The sequence goes on from CM038673.1 coordinate 275,883,023, forward strand.
AAATCATCACCTTTATATACCAATTCTCCAGAAATGGAAAGCATTGCAGCAAGCCAATAATTGTGTTGAGATCAAAACACCACATACTGATACGTAAGGTCTTGACAGAATCCACCACCACTGATAGGATGGACGAGCTCTTCATTGAGCATCAAACATAATATTAGTACCAAAAGTGTACTCCAAGATTATATTTATGCGCACTGTCGGTGTACAAAAGAAGGGGCACACCTTTGTACCCCTTTACCTGTGCACGGGCAGTCGGAGCCGCGCCCACGGTCACAGCAAGAAGAACAGGGGAGGTGAACCAAGATAAAACCGAAGCCCAAGACAACCAGAGCAACGCCAAGACCAAGGACGCAAAGAAGCAGAGGGGCAGAACAGTTTCCACCAGCAAGACCCTTGCCGAGGGCAGCCTCAGCGGCCCCGGCAAGACCCTTGCCGGGGCAGCTCGCCCCACCTCAACAGAGCGAGCCACCCTTGAGCCCACGGTCCCCAACACCATCATCCACATGGGGCCAGGGCTCGGGAGGCACCTCTGTGGTGGCATGCAGATCTTTGTGAAGACAAGGAAGATTCAAGATCAGATGAGGATTAGAAGACAGCAATCCTCGGCAAGATCCTTGCCGAGGGGAACCACAAGACCCCCGGAAAGATCCATGCCGGGGACGACAGCGCACCACGGCAAGACCCTTGCCAGGCCCCCCGGCAAGGCTGTCGCCGTAGACGCTAACAGGGCCACTGCCAGGCCCGCACCAGCCAAGTCTCCACCGCCGTTCGCATGCATTGCCACTTAAACCAGTGGGCAAGGCACTCGTGGCAACATGCAGCTTCCAGGCCATCTCAGCAGGCGCATGCGTGGCGGCATGTAGATCTTCATGAAGACCCTACCACCGCGCCACCTTAGCCGCCTGCATGCCTATATGGTGCCGCACGCATCGCTGGCCAGGGCGCGTGTCGAAGCAAGGAGGAGCGGCGACGGACGGGACGGGCCTCGCCCCCGTCCCTGATAAAGCTAGGGGACAATTCAGCGGCGCATTAAATGCGTCTTGTCCTATAATACGAGCGATAAGCTCGCAATACTATACGCCTTTCCACCTCTTGTACGCCACTGTGGCAGCCCCTTTCACCTATAAAAGGAGGCCCATGGCATACTGGAGAAGGATTCGGCTCTTCCGAACCGCACTCTCGCCACAACTAGTTCGAGAGCTCAAGAACTCTCAGAAATACACCCACCAAAGTAGGACTATGGTTTTACGCATCCTCGCGGCCCGAACCTGGGTAAACGATCCTTGTGCTGACTACTGATCCTGCTCTTCTTGCAACCCTGCGCCCCGGCAACCGTAGTAGGGATTCTTGTGATCCCATAGGTGTCGTTCCACACCGACACGCACAAATGAAAAAAGAAGATAACAAAAATTTACATGAATAATATACAATACCTCAATATTTGTGGAGCCAAACACCATCTTGAACCATCTAAAAGGATCACGAATTGCACCCAAGGTCTCCAGTTTAGGCGCAGAGACTACAGTTATTTGTGAAGGTACTATAACAAAATCAAGGAGCAACCTTTTAAGCGAAGGGGCATCTTTGATGATACGATCATGTCCAAAAAAACAAATTCCCATGCTTACAAGGTGGGGCGACTTTATTTTGAGACAACGGATACAAATTTCTATACCAAAAACAAGCAGCAAGTGCTCCAGGGCAGGGCAACTGGAGTGGATGATGTTGTGTAGTGCGGCCTCCGACAGGTCAACCACCACAGCGTAGGTTTTTTTAGCAGTGGGAGTCGAATCATTTGTACCAGATTGTCTGCTAGATGGCTGCTACGTCTTGAGCTTGCGTTGGTTTTCCCCGAAGAGGAGAGGATGATGCAGCAGAGTAGTGTAAGTATTTCCCTAAGTTTTTGACAACCAAGGTATCAATCCAGTAGGAGGCCACGCGCAAGTCCCTCGTACCTACACAAAGAAAATAACTCCTCGCAACCAACGCGAATAGGGGTTGTCAATCCCTTCACGGTCACTTACGAGAGTGAGATCTTATGGAGATGATCGATAATATTTTTGGTACTTTTGGTATAAAGATGCAAAGTAAAATAAAAGGCAAAGTAAAAAAGCAAAGCAATAATAAAGCGTAGGAAGATTAATATGATGACAATAGACCCGGGGGCCATAGATTTCACTAGTAGCTTCTCTCAAGAGCATAAGTATTCCACAGTGGGTGAACGAATTACTGTTGAGCAATTGACAGAATTGAGCATAGTTATGAGAATATCTAGGTATGATCATGTATATAGGCATCACGTCCGAGACAAGTAGACTGACTCCTGCCTAGATCTACTACTATTACTCCACTCATCGACCGCTATCCAACATGCATCTAGAGTATTAAGTTAATGAAAACAGAGTAACTCCTTAAGCAAGATGACATGATGTAGAGGGATAAATTCATGCAATATGATAAAAACCCCATCTTGTTATCCTCGATGACAACAATACAATACGTGCCTTGCTGCCCTTCCTGTCACTGGGAAAGGACACCGCAAGATTGAACCCAAAGCTAAGCACTTCTCCCATTGCAAGAACTACCAATCTAGTTGGCCAAACCAAGCGGATAATTCAAAGCATACATAAAATAATTCAGAGAAGATTCAAATATTTCCCATAGATAATCTTGATCATAAACCCACAATTCATCGGTCTCAACAAACACACCGCAAAAAGAAGATTACATCGAATAGATCTCCACGAGAGAGGGGGCGAACATTGTATGGAGATACAAAAAGACAGAAGAAGCCATCTAGCTACTAACTATGGACCCGAAGGTCTGAAGTGAACTACTCATACTTCATCGGAGAGGGTATGATGATGATGTAGAAGCCCTCCATGGTGGATTCCCCTTCCGGCGGAGCTCCATCTCGTGGATATAGAAAGTTGCGGCGGTGGAATTAGGTTTTTGGCTCCGTATCTGATCTGTTGGGGGTACGTAGGTATATATAGGAGGAAGGAGTACGTCGGTGGAGCTTCGGGGGGCCCACGAGGCAGGGGGCGCGCCCTAGGGGGGGCGCCCTCCACCCTCGTGGTCGCCTCCCTCCTTTCTTGACCGAGGGTCCAAGTCTCCTGGATCTTATCTGATGAGAAAATCACGTTTCCGAAGATTTCATTCCGTTTGGACTCCGTTTGATATTCTGTTTCTTCGAAACACTAAAATAGGCAAAAAAACAACAAATCTGGGCTGGGCCTCCGGGTAATAGGTTAGTCCCAAAAGTAATATAAAAGTGGAAAATAAAGCCCAATATGATCCAAAACAGTAGATAGTATAGCATGGAGCAATCAAAAATTATAGATACGTTGGAGACGTATCAGGCATCCCCAAGCTTAATTCCTGCTCGTCCTCGAGTAGGTAAATGAGAAAAAGAGAATTTTTGATGCGGAGTGCTACTCGGCATAATTTCAATGTAACTCTTCTTAATTGTGGTATGAATATTCAGATCCGAAAGATTCAAGACAAAGATCATATTGACATAAAAATAATAATACTTCAAGCATACTAACTAAGCAATTATGTCTTCTCAAAATAACATGGCCAAAGAAAGTTCATCCCTACAAAATCATATAGTTTAGTCATGCTCCATTTTCACACACAAGAATGCTCTCATCATGCACAACCCTGATGACAAGCCAAGCAATTGTTTCATACTTTAGTAATCTCAAACCTATAAACTTTCACGCAATATATGGGCGCGAGCCATGGACATAGCACATTATGGGTGGAATAGAATATGATGATGGGGGTTATGTGGAGAAGACAAAAAAGGCGAAAGTCTTACATCAACGAGGCTAATCAACGGACTATGGATATGCCCATCAATTGATGTTAATGCAAGGAGTAGGGATTGCCATGCAACGGATGCACTAGAGCTATAAATGTATGAAAGCTAAACAAAAGAAACTAAGTGGGTGTGCATCCAACTTGCTTGCTCACGAAGACCTAGGGCATTTGAGGAAGCCCGTCGTTGGAATATACAAGCCAAGTTCTATAATGAAAAATTCCCACTAGTATATGAAAGTGACAACATATGAAACTCTCTATATGAAAAACATGGTGCTACTTGAAGCACAATATATGAGAATCACTATATGAAGAACATGGTGCTACTTTGAAGCACAAGTGTGGAAAAAGAGATAGTAACATTGCCCCTTTTATTTATCCTTTTTATGCCTTTCTTTTTTATTTTGGCCTTTCTCTTTTTTGGGGGACAATGCTCTAGAAAATGATGATCATCACACTACTATTTATTTACAACTCAATGATTACAACTCGATAATAGAACAAAGTATGACTCTATATGAATGCCTGCGGTGGTGTACCGGGATATGCAATGAATAAAGAGTGACATGTATGAAAGAATTATGAACGGTGGCTTTGCCACAAATACTATGCCAACTACATGATCATGCTAAGCAATGTGACAATGATGAATGTGTCATGAAGAACGGTATGGTGGAAAGTTGCATGGCAATATATCTCGGAATGGCTATGGAAATGCCATAATAGGTAGGTATGGTGGCTGTTTTGAGGAAGATATAAGGAGGTTTATGTGTGAAAGAGCGTATCATATCACGGGGTTTGGATGCACCGGCGAAGTTTGCACCAACTCTCAATGTGAGAAAGGGCAATGCACGGTACCGAAGAGGCTAGCAATGATGGAAGGGTGAGGGTACGTATAATCGATGGACTCAACATTAGTCATAAAGAACTCACATACTTATTGCAAAAATCTACAAGCCATAAAAAACCAAAGCACTACGCGCATGCTCCTAGGGGGGTAGATTGGTAGGAAAAGACCATCGCTCGTCCCCGACCGCCACTCATACGGAGGACAATCAAATAACACCTCATGTTTCAAATTTGTTACATAACGCTACTATACCATAATGCATGCTACGAGACTTGCAAACTTCAACACAAGCATTTCTCAAATTCACAACTACTCAACTAGCACGACTTTGATATTATCACCTCCATATCTCAAAACAATTATCAAGCATCAAACTTTTCTTAGTATTCAACACACTCATAAGAAAGTTTTTACTATTTTTGTATACCTAGCATATTAGGATTGTTTAAGAAAATTACCATGCTATTGAAGACTCTCAAAATAATCTAAGTGAAGCATGAGAGATCAATAGTTTCTTTAAAACAAATCCACCACCGTGATCTAAAAGATATAAGTGAAGCACTAGAGGAAAACTATATAGCTCAAAAGATATAAGTGAAGCACATAGAGTATTCTAACAAATTCCAATTGATGTATGGCTCTCTCAAAAGGTGTGTACATAAAGGATGATTCTGGTAAACTAAAAAGCAAAGACGCAAATAATACAAGACTCTCCAAGCAAAACGCATATCATGTAGTGAATAAAAATATAGCTCCAAGTAAAGTTACCGATGGAAGTGGACGAAAGAGGGGATGCCTTCCGGGGCATCCCCAAGCTTTGACTTTTTGGTATCCTTGGATTATCTTGGGGGTGCCACGGTCATCCCCAAGCTTAGGCTCTTGCCACTCCTTATTGCATAATCCATCAAAAGATTTCACCCAAAACTTGAAAACTTCACAACACAAAACTCAACAGAAATCTCGTAAGCCCCGTTAGCGAAAGAAAACAAAAGACCACTTAAAGGTACTGTAATGAACTCATTCTTTATTTATTTTGGTGTTAAACCTACTGTATTCCAACTTCTCTATGGATTATGAACTATTTTACTAGACATAGATTCATCAAAATAAGCAAACAACACACGAAAAACAGAATCTGTCAAAAACAGAACAGTCTGTAGTAATCTGTAACTAACGCAAACTTATGGAACTCAAAAAATTCAGCCAAAATAGGACGACCTAGGAAATTTTTTTATTTATCAGAAGCAATTGGAATTACTATTTTATCATGTTCTGGTGTTTTTTAACAATTGTTTTCGTGAACCGAAAGTTTCTGGAAATTACAACAAGATCAAATAACTATTATCCAAGAAGATCCTATAGGTTTAACTTGGCACAAACACTAATTAAAACATAAAACCACATCTAAACAGAAGGTAGATGGATTATTTATTCCTAAACAGAAACAAAAACAAAAAACTAAAATAAAATTGGGTTGCCTCCCAACAAGCGCTATCGTTTAACGCCCCTAGCTAGGCATAAAAGCAAGGATAGATCTAGGTATTGCCATCTTTGGTGGGAAATCCATAAGTGGCTCTCATAATAGATTCATATGGTAATTTTATCTTCTTCCTAGGGAAGTGTTCCATGCCTTTATTTAATGGGAATTGGAATCTAATATTCCCTTCCTTCATATCAATGATTGCACCAATCGTTCTAAGGAAAGGTCTGCCAAGAATAATAGGATATGAAGGATTGCAATAAAATATAAGGGCACATAATTCCTATTTGCAACAATAAGAACATCATTAATTCTTCCCATAGGTTTAATAATAGTGGAATCCGCAAGGTGCAAGTTTAGAGAGCAATAATCAAAATCACGGAAATCTAGCAAATCACACAAAGTTTTGGGAATAGTGGAAACACTAGCACTCAAATCACATAAAGCATAAAATTCATGATCCTTAATCTTAATTTTAATAGTTTGTTCCCACTCATCATAAAGTTTTCTAGGGATGTAGACTTCCAACTCAAGTTTTTCCTCATAAGATTGCATCAAGGCATCAACGATATGTTTGGTAAACGCTTTATTTTGACTATAAGCATGCAGAGAATTTAACATGGATTGCAACAAGGAAATACAATCAATTAAAGAGCAAATTTAATAATTAAATTCCTTGAAATCCAAAATAGTGGGCTTAGCAACATCTAGGGTTCTACTTTCTTCAATCCCACTTTTATCAATTTTAGCATCATAATCTAAAAACTCTGAATTCTTGGAACGCCTTCTAGGTAAAGGTGACTCATATTCAATATCATCATTATCAAGATTCATATTGCAAAACAAGGATTTGATAGGGGACACATCAATAACTTTTAGATCTTCATCTTTATTTTCATGGAAATTGGAAGAACACGCTTTAATAAAGGCATCTTTCATAGTACGCATCCTAGCGGTTCTTTCCTTGCACTCATCAATGGAAATTATCATGGCTTTGAGAGACTCATTGACATCATGCTTAGGAGGAATAGATCTAAGCTTTAAAGAATCAACATCAAGAGAAATTCTATCAATGTTCCTAGCCAATTCATCAACTTGAAGCAATTTCTCTTCAAGCAAAGCATTAAAATTCTTTTGAGAATTCATAAACTCTTTAACACTAGTCTCAAATTCAGAGGGCATATTATTAAAATTTCCATAAGAATTGTTGTATGAATTTCCATAATTATTAGAGGAATTACTAGGATAAGTCCTAGGATTAAAGTTTCCTCTATACGCGTTGTTACCAAAATTATTCCTACCAACAAAATTCACATCCATAGATTCAATATTATTCTCAATCAAAGTAGACAAAGGCATATCATTAGGATCATAAGAAACACTCTTATTAGCAAATGATTTCATAAGTTCATCCATCTTTCCACTCAAAACATTAATTTCTTCTATCGCATGCACTTTTTTATTAGTAGATCTTTCAGTATGCCATTGAGAATAATTAACCATAATATTATCTAGGAGTTTAGTAGCATCTCCTAAAGTGATTTCCATAAAAGTGACTCCCGCCGAATCTAAAAGGTTTCTAGAAGCAAAATTCAATCCGGCATAAAAATTCTGTATAATCATCCACAAATTTAGACCATGAGTAGGGCAATTACGTATCATTAATTTCATCCTCTCCCAAGCTTGTGCAACATGTTCATGATCAAGTTGCTTAAAATTCATAATATAGTTTCTAAGAGAGATGATCTTAGCAGGAGGAAAATACTTAGAGATAAAAGCATCTTTGCACTTGTTCCAATAATCAATACTATTTTTACGCAAAGATGAAAACCAAGCTTTAGCACGATCTCTAAGCAAAAAAGGAAATATCTTTAATTTAACAACATCATTGTCAACATCTTTCTTGTTTTGCATATCACACAAATCCACGAAGCTATTTAGATGAGTAGCGGCATCTTCACTAGGAAGGCCGGCGAATTGATCTTTCATAACAAGATTCAATAAAGCAGCATTGATTTCACAAGATTCAGTTTTGGCAAGAGGAGCAATCGGAGTGCTAAGGAAATCATTTTTGTTGGTATTGGTAAAGTCACACAATTTGGTATTATCTTCATCCATAGTGACAAGCAAGAAATCCAACACACGAGCAAACAAGCGAACGAGAAAAAGGCAAACGGAAAAGAGAGGGCAAATAAAACGGCAAGGGTGAAGTGGGGGAGAGGAAAACTAGAGGCAAATGGCAAATAATGTAATGCGAGAGATAAGGGATTGTGATGGGTACTTGGTATGTTGACTTTTGCGTAGACTCCCGACAGAACGGCGCCCGTAAATCCTTCTTGCTAGTCTTGAGCTTGCGTTGGTTTTCCCAAGAGGAGAGGATGATGCAGCAGAGTAGCGTAAGTATTTCCCTCAGTTTTTGACAACCAAGGTATCAATCCAAAGAGGAGGCCACGCGCAAGTCCCTAAGTACCTACACAAAGCAAATAACTCCTCGCAACCAACGCGAATAGGGGTTGTCAATCCCTTCACGGTCACTTACGAGAGTGAGATCTGATAGAGATGATAGATAATATTTTTGGTATTTTGGTATAAAGATGCAAAGTAAAATAAAAGGCAAAGTAAAAAAGCAAAGCAATAATAAAGCGTAGGAAGATTAATATGATGAGAATAGACCCGGGGGCCATAGATTTCACTAGTGGCTTCTCTCAAGAGCATAAGTATTCTACGGTGGGTGAACGAATTACTATTGAGCAATTGACAGAATTGAGCATAGTTATGAGAATATCTAGGTATGATCATGTATATAGGCATCACGTCCGAGACAAGTAGACCGACTCCTGCCTGCATCTACTACTATTACTACACTCATCGACCGCTATCCAACATGTATCTAGAGTATTAAGTTAATGAAAACAGAGTAACGCCTTAAGCAAGATGACATGACGTAGAGGGATAAATTCATGCAATATGATAAAAAAAACCCATCTTGTTATCCTCGATGGCAACAATACAATGCGTGCCTTGCTGCCCTTCTTATCCTTTGGAAAGGACATCGCAAGATTGAACCCAAAGCTAAGCACTTCTCCCATTGCAAGAACTACCAATCTAGTTGGCCAAACCAAACGGATAATTCGAAGAGACTTGCAAAGATAACTAATCATACATAAAAGAATTCAGAGAAGATTCAAATATTTCTCATAGATAATCTTGATCATAAACCCACAATTCATCGGTCTCAACAAACACACCGCAAAAAGAATTACATCGCATAGATCTCCACGAGAGAGGGGGAGAACATTGTATTGAGATCCAAAAAGAGAGAAGAAGCCATCTATCTACTAACTATGGACCCGAAGGTCTGAAGTAAGCTACTCACACTTCATCGGAGAGGGTATGATGATGATGTAGAAGCCCTCCGTGGTGGATTCCCCTTCTAGCGGAGCTCCGGAACAGGCCCCAAGATGGGATCTCGTGGATACAGAAAGTTGCGGCGGTGGAATTAGGTTTTTGGCTCCGTATCTGATCTGTTGGGGGTACATAGGTATATATAGGAGGAAGGAGTACGTCGGTGGAGCTTCGGGGGGCCCACGAGGCTGGGGGCGCGCCCTCCACCCTCGTGGCCGCCTCCCTCCTTTCTTGACCAAGGGTCCAAGTCTCCTGGATCTTATCTGATGAGAAAATCACGTTTCCGAAGATTTCATTCCGTTTGGACTCCGTTCGATATTCCGCTTTCTTCAAACACCGAAATAGGCAAAAAAACAGCAATCTGGGCTGGGCCTCCGGTTAATAGGTTAGTCCCAAAAGTAATATAAAAGTGGAAAATAAAGCCCAATATGGTCCAAAACAGTAGATAATATAGCATGGAGCAATCAAAAATTATAGATACATTGGAGACGTATCAATGGCACCGAGCGAAGGTGTCGGTGTGGAGAGAGGGGGAAAACCATGAGATGGACATCGGTGGTGAAGGCACAGATACATCGGTTCGTGGTATGTTACATACATAGTCATGGTAGAACTCAATCTGCTGTAGTTTATCGAATTGACGGGATGTCAGCCAGGTGGCCATCGTGTAGGGTATGTCCAGCAGGCAGCATGCCGGGATGCAGATGCGTTTAATGGAGCGCTGGTGGGAGGAGATGATGGCTCCGGGGAGTTCAGAATCATCATCGACAGATAGCTAACGACAGTCGAGATTATGAGGCGTGGCGCGCCACAGAGTGTGCCACTGAGATGTGAGGACTTGTGTGCAGCATCCATCCTTGGTGGGGAGAAGGGGGATGATCTCCCCAAGGATGTCGTTCGGGAGATTGCTGATTCGGTCTGCCAGAGATTCTACTGGTTCCTCAGGTCCAGGGGGTGCGTGGCCGCTTCTGGCCGCGCAGCCGGGTCCAAGATTTACATCCGGTGGCGGCGCTGGCTGGAGCCTCATCTGGGTACCTACCAATTTGAAAGAAAAAATGGCAGAAACGTACATGTAGGACATTGAAAATCAATTCTCAAGATCTCGAAGAAAAAAGGCACAAACATATATGTAGGACATTCAAAATCAATTCTCTAGATCTGGCCATGAATTATTAGCACGCAAGCTAACCCTAGTCGGATTACTAGCAAAAATCATTTGTACAGAACAAACAATTAATCACTAAATCTATACAGATAACATTCAAACAATCAATACACTACGTGCATCTAACGGATCTTAATTACTCTAATTTTCATGGAATGAGAGAACATAACCATAGGGTTTGTATTCCAAAAGAATTACAGAGGGGGGCAGGTGGAGTAACTAGAGAAAACACATGATATGTTTTCCGCACAAATGGGTATATAGATGACTAACCGGTTTTTCGTCAGAGTCGCAGTCATTGCCAGAGTTGTTGTTGACCTCCGGCTCCGGCTAGGGGCACAAAGGGCTGACGAAGTCAAGGTCGTGCTGCTGCCCGAGCGACACTTCATCAGCGGCAACGACAATCTCTGTGCCCAGCTTCACACGTTGTGCGGGTGTTTCACCAACTCCGGCGTCACCACTCCCTCTGATGGTGCGCTTCGGCGGCATACTCATGCACTCTAGAGTCCAAACGTTGGTGACCATTGTGGACCGGAGGTGCGGCCGCGTATATGGCCGGCTGCTCGAGCGCACAATTAATATGGACCAGTGGGAGCAAGGCAGGCAGCGGTCAAAAGCTGCCTCACCTCCCGGTGAGCCTGCGTGGCGAACTTCTGCCATTCCTACCATCATTTCACACAGGTACCACTATTAGAAAAACAACTATAGCCAATATGGACACTAATGGCGCACTATACATGTGGTGCGCCATTACTAAATAATAAATGCGCCCCAAGGGTAGGTGTGCCATTAGTAACCAAAACAGTAATGGCGCACCAGGTGAAAAGTGCGCCATTACTAAGTTTGACCAAGGTTTGACCCAGTCATACACATAGTAATGGCGCATTTTGTATAGGTGCGCCATTACTAAGTTGACATAGTAATGGCGCACCTTTACAAAGTGCGCCATAACTATGTATATGACTAGGTCAAACTTAGTAATGGCGCACTTTGCATAGGTGCGCCATTACTATGTCAAACTTAGTAATGGCTGTCGGATGTGGGGTTCCGGCAAACCCTTAATGTTCAAACACTGGGGTGCGCGCGAAGTCTTTCCCTCCTACCGATCTATGCTCTAGCTCGCTAGGATCTTGCGGACGAACTCACAACACAGAGAGACATGGGGTTTATACTGGTTCGGGCCACCGATGTGGTGTAATACCCTACTCCAGTGTGGTGGTGGTGGATTGCCTCTTGAGCTGTTGATGAACAGTACAAGGGAAGAACAACCTCCTGAGGTTGAGGTGTTCTTGTGCATATGAACTTGTGGCGTGAGGGTTCGATCTCTCCATTTGTTCGGGGATCCGTCAAGATGAGATGAGATGAGATGAGATGAGATGCCCCTACTGTGGTGGCTAGCTCTACTTATTAGGCCCTGGTCCTCTTCCCAAATATCGAGCGGGAAGGGAGCGAACAACGGCGGGCAAATTTGAAGGGGGACAGCTAGTACAAGCTATCCTGACAAAAGCGTTCTTTGCTGCGAAAGCCTGGGTGACGCTGCCGTCTTGGGCTCCACGATGACCTATGCCTTGCCGCCCTCCTGGTCTTGGTCTCGTTGCACCAATATGGCAACCTTTGCTCGATGCCTCGGTACTTTTCGCTTCAAGGCTGGCCTCCTTAGCACCAAAGAGGAAATGGGGACGCTGCATGCACTGGCGCCCGCCTGGCACCCGCCTGGCACTGTTCGTCATGGCTCACGTCACGAGAGTCTCGTGAGGTTTGCTCCACATTGATATCTCCGCTCCTCGTGAGCCTGCCTGGCTAGGCCACTCCAGGGAGGTCTTGCATCGTCTGCCTCGCGAGGCTTGGACCCTCGTGAGGGTCTTGGATGCCTTGTTGATGAAGATGGGCCGTACGGCCTGCTGTTTAGCCACGCTGTGGGCCACAGGCAGGCAAGTCTGGGGACCCCTGTTCCCAGAACGCCGACAGTAGCCCCCGGGCCCAAGGTGCGTTCGGACTTGGCTTCATGGCGAAGCCAAGGGTCAAGTTCGGAGCATCGCGCCCCCCAAAAGCATGCGGCCTCAGTCGACGCATGGCGGTTGATTGGATGTGGGCGTCTCCGCTTCTCCATGCTGCCTCGGCAATTGCTTGACCTAACAAAAGGCTGGCGTAGGCAGTTTTCGCCTTCATTGCTTCTTCTCGCCTCACACCAGATCCCCTTTCTCGCTCTTCGCCGCTGCTATCTCCAGATCTGCTCCACCCTTGCTCTGCTCCTGCCGCCCATGGCGCCGCGCAAGGTCAGGACTTCCTCAACACCGGCTTGGTATGAGCCGGCCCTCGAGGCGCCCACCGTCACGGAGAAGAGCCTCGCCTCCGTGCGCCTGCTGACAGCGGGCGAAGGCAATGAGTGGGGGAAGACGGAGCTTCGGCTCGCCTCCGACGAGCCGGAGCCTGAGGGGAGCACCTTCTTCCCCTTCTTTTCGAGCAGCGTCGCCGTCGGGTTGGTTCCTCCCTTCTCTGATTTCTTTTACGAAGTCCTCGACCACTACGGGCTGCAGGCGTTGCATCTCCATCCCAACTCTGTCCTCCTCCTATCCATCTTCGCCTACTACTGTGAGGCATACCTGCGCGTCATGCCGTCCGTGGCGCTCTTGCGCCATTTCTTCTTCCTCCGTGTCACCGGCGAGCATATCACCGGATGCGCTAATTTCGTCGCCTGCGGCAAGGCCAACTCGATTTCGAGCACCGGGAAGAGGGCCGACAACATCCGATTCAAATAGGTCATGATGGATGCTCAGCGCGCCGACCCGCATCTGGAGTTGCCCATAGCGGCGCCTGCTCCCAACGGGGGGTGGCCCAAGGCGGAGCTTGTCGACGAGCAGGCATCGCTGGTGTTGGGGCAGATGATGACCGACCTGAGGCCGGGCAACGCGAGGACGGCCAAGGTAACAGGGGTGATGCTCCTGAGGGAGTTCTTGATGTTGCGGGTTGCCCGCTCGGTATGCTGCCGCCTCGGGAGCATGACAAAAAGGAAACCAAGACCCGCTTGAGGCCGGGGGACTTGCCTGGTGATGAATTGGACGCCGTCTTGCGCCTCATAGTCGGGGACAACCAGGAGTACCCGGCTAGCGCCTTCCTCCCCCTGTTCAAGCGCAAGGACTGGGAGGAATTCGTCACCTCCAGGACGACTTTTGATGCGCGTGGGCTGGTGCCACCGGCGCTTCCGGAAGCGCCTATGGTGCAGAACCCGGTGGAGGTGTCTTCTGGTGAGTCCCATGGAGAGGGAGAAGGGGAGGAGGACTCGGAGAAGACCTTGGAAGAGGTGGGGGAGACTTCCCCCCTGAGCAAGGCCGAGATTCTCCGCGCCCTTCCTGATGATGCCGATGTCGTCGCCCACCAAGGGGAGAGGGAGCAACCTCCCGTCCCGACGAGGGGTAGGTCGTCGCTGGTGGCCCGTCGTGCCGCCTCCGCCCCGATACCTCCTGGGCTGGATCTGGTTACGCCTCCACTCCGCCCGCGCCGCCCGTGTCGTAACGCCGCCCCTCGTGTCCCGAAGCCAGGGCCTCAAGCTTCTCAAGCGGTCAGTGGAATACATCGCAGTGGATCGGTAAGTGTCTTAAGCTTCGCTTTGTCCTTGCTTGTACTCGTCGCTTCCTGATGCTTGCCCTTGGTTGATCAGGCCGACATCCTCGGCGAAGAAGAGGAAAGAAGACGCAGCGGCCGTGCCTCCCGCGGAGAAAGGAGGCAACATCGCCCGCATCTCCCCGGCCCGATCGTCCTCGCAAGGCCAAGAAGAGCACTGCCGCATCGAGTCCGCCCCCATGGCCCCGCTGGCTCCGGAGGCGCCGGTACTTGCCGCGACTAACAAGGTCCCAGCTGCTCCAGAACCCGCAGTCTCCCAAGCCCTGGTGATGATGTCGCCTCCTCCTACTACTGTATCTCCACTTCCTGGTCCTTCTGCTCCTGCTGCTGTCTTGGAGCGTGCCCTTTCGGAGATGACCCAGCTGCAGGCGGATCTCCTGAGCGCGGACCCGCGCTTTGTGGCCGGGCGTGTGGAACTAGCCTCTGGCTGGCTTCACTCTGATCTGGTAGTTCGCGCGGCGCTGGGCCAAGCTGCTGCGGCTTCAGAGAAGGAGAAACAAGGCGCCGCCAGCACTGCAACCGATCGTGAGGCAGTGCTGCAAGACGCCAAGGCCGCCCGTGACCGCTGCCAAGAGCTAGAGGGCGAGTTGCAAAGCCTGCGCAACAAGCACGCTGAAGAGGTACGCTACTGCCAGGCGAAGGAGGAGGAGATGAAGGCCTGGGAGGAAGCCGTCAAGAACCGTGATGCTGAGCTGGTGGTGCTGGGGAAGAAGCAGGCTGCCGAGCACAACCGGTTGGAAGAGTTGGAGCAGAAGATGGGGGCGAGGGTGGCCGATCTTGATGCCAAGGCGCGAGTCCTGGCCGAAGACCGCGCGGCCTTTGCCGATCTCAAGAAGAGGTCTCGCACGGTGCTGAAGACGCTCTACGAGCACGGCCTGGAGAAGCCTCTAGACACCGATGAGGACAGCCCCACCCAGCTGCTTCCTGTCGTGGTTTAGGCGCTTGAGGAGGTCGTCAATGGCCTCGCTCCCATGGTAGAGGCAGAAGCTCGCGTCCTGTCTTCAGTTGCACTCACTCGGGTCTTCAGTCATCTGCACCTCCGCGACCCCAACGCTCGCCTTGACAAGCTGCTAGAGCATGTGGTTGAAGATCAATACGAGGCAGCTGCCGCGGCTGTGCGGGATCAAGTGGGGGCCTTGTTGAGGAGGTTCTGTGGCTTTGTCTCCGCTCCTCTGTCCGGCGTCGTCGACCTTGCAACTGGTGGTGAAGACAAAGCCGATCACGAGTGAGCGCCTTTCGCAGGCGTTGGCGACGTCTGGAGGTGACCCGCGGCCATTCTTCCCGTTCGTTCTCGCAACATGTAACAGCCTCGTGGAGGCGTTTAGACTTTTATTTGGTATTGTGAGGACAATATGCTTCTAATATTTGCTTCGAGATTTTACGATTTCCTTCCTATTTACTTCGCGTTCTGCGTCGGCAGAGCCCGGCCCCGCGCATACCTCAACCGCCATTGGGCTGACCGGAGACCAGGACGGACCAAGGAGAGAGGGGCTACGTGACCAGTTAGGCTCCTGAGTCACGATGCTCAGGAGTCCCCCTTGACGCGCAAATAGCATATAGGGCGAGTTCGCGGGGATAGATTATTTTTCTACGTCGGCAGAGCCCGGCCCCACGCATACCTCAACCGCCATTGGGCCGACCGGAGACCAGGACGGACCAAGGAGTGAGGGGCTACGTGACCAGTTAGGCTCCTGAGTCGCGATGCTCAGGAGTCCCCCTTGACGTGCAAACAATCCCGTACCTGCCCTCGCCGAGGCCTCGGGAGGGGCGCGTGATGCCCAGGTCCGGGGGACCTGGTTGGGTGGCGTGCGCTTGGGCGTGACCCATGCGCAACCCCCGTGCCCAGCCCCCATGCGCGGCTTTCCCGAGGGGAGGCGTTGCAGTAAGGCTGGGCGCTGAGCTCTGGGCTCCCTAAGGTTGGCACGACAGTGGGGTCACCCTCAGTTGTTTATCACCAGCGCGGAGCATAGTGCTTCCACTTGTGCACGGGAATAGCCGCTCCTCGGCAGTGACGTCAGCCAGCGGGGAGCATGGTGCTTCCACTTGGACTAGGGATGGGGCCCCCTCCGAGAGGAGCCCCCGGGCGTGTACAACCCTGCCCTGACACGTGGCTTGCACGGCAGGGCTGCGAGGTGTATCTGGGCACTCATGAGCCAGCGCAGGACTCACGAGGCCCTACCTCAAGGCGGGTTGCGCCTGGTCTTGAGTCTTGGTGACTGTATGTTCCTGCAAGGCGGTTAGATGCAAGCACTCACGCCCTCGTGTCCCGGCCCTCGAGCGAAGCTCAGCCATTGGGTATGCCAGGTCGCGATGTCGTGGTCAAGGCCAGGGGGTGAGGGCTAGAGAGCCAGTAAGAGCTCCTGAGTCATGATGCTCAGGAGCCCCCCTTTTAACGTGCAAGCGGATTGCATAGGGTGAACAGGCCCACGGCGGGCGGCAATCGAGCAGGGGATAGCCGTTCGCAGGTTAAGCATAAAGAGCAGATCGCCTTGGATAAATGCAGGAAGATACATGCCACTGGGTCTGGCCCGAGCGGCTTGGGGATGATGCAGCCCGAGGGGCGCCCCTAGAAAGGTAAGCTAAAGACTTAAACAAAAGGGATACATGGCACAGGGACGGACCCGTGTGGCCTGGGAATAGTGCAGCCCGAGGGGCGCTCCCAGCTTAAACGAACTTGGTAGATGTCACCTGGTTCTGTAGATGAAGTAGAGTTGGTGCAGCTGAAGCCACGCGTTGAAGGAATGGGTCCTCATGAGCCACCAGGACCCTGAGCCTCGGGAGGCTCTGGGGGCTCAGGAGGTTCCCTGAAGACCGTCTCCATCTCCTCTAGAACGGCGTGGAACCTGACCTCTAGAGACGCCAGGACTTGCCGCATGCTGCGCTGATAGGCTGACGCCACGCTCGGCAAGCCGAAGGGCATGCGAACGTAGCTGTGTGGTGGGCCCTCACAGCGGCCCACACGTGATGGCCAGAAGCGCTCCTGAGATGCGGCCCTGTTGAGCCCTGGGACGTCGATGCAGACGCGCAGCCCGGCATCCTCGCCTGGATGGGGAGCTGCAACTTGTGAGCGGCTGTGGCCGCGTGTGGCTCTTGCTTCTTGCAGTTCCTGAGTGGTCTTGGTGATGAACTCCTGGGTGTTGGGCACTCCTTGCCCTGTGCTCTCCTGAAGAAGGTGTGCCGTGAAGCACGCTTCCAAGTGGTGCCCAAGCGCCTCCCTTGTGAGGTTGGCAAGGTCTGAGGCTCTCCAGGGGAGAGCCCCTGAGCCCTGCCTGACGAGGGCGCCGGGCACGCTTTCCTATGCGGTGGAGGGAGGCGCCCCTGGAGCGGGCGCTGATCCTGACGAGGCTCCTGACACAACGCCATCTCCTTGGGGTCTTGCACGGCGCGACAGCTTCTTCTTGGGGGTGGTCTCCGGAGGGCCTTCACTTCTGCTGTCGGGGTCGTTGATTGCTGCGGCTTGGAAGGTGTGCTCAAGGGAGCACACCGCATCCCTCTCTTCACATTGGACCATGATGATTCGCCCGCTTCCGGGCATCTTGAGAACGTTGTAGCCGTGGTGAGTGACTACAATGAACTTGGCCAGGGCTGGGTAACTAAGGATGGCATTGTACGGCAGGCGGATGTGCGCAACGTCGAAGTCGATGAGCTTGGTGCGGTAGTTCTTGCGCTCCCTGAAGGTGACAGGCTAGCGGACTTGCCCTATCGGTGTGGTGCAACCATCAGTCACTCCTGAGAAGGCTTGGTCGGCTGGAGCTGCTCATAGGGCACTTGGAGGTTGTCGAACGTGTCGACGGATAGCACGTTGAGCCCTGCGCCGCCGTCGATGAGAGTCTTGGTGACTTGCACATTCCTGATGACTGGGGAGCACAGCATAGGGAGCGCGCCAGCGGTGGCTGCGCACTTGAGCTGGTCTGCGGAGTTGAAGGTGATGGCGCATTGGGACCACCTGAGCGGGCGTGTGGCCTCGAGCTTGGGGAGCACCGTGTTCACCTCGCGAGCAAACTGTTTGAAGATGCGCTGAGAGGCTGGGGCCTGTGCGCCGCCCAAGATGCAAGCGACCGCACGCGGCTCCTGGAAGCCCCCAGCCCCCTCGTCCTGGTGGTGGTCATCGTTCCTTCTTGGTGGCGGCAATGGAGGAAGGCCGGCGTTGCCCTGGGGACGATCCTCTCGAGGCAGGTCCCTCCAGGTGCCCTCGCGAGGTTGGTCCTGCCAGCGGTCCTCAGGAGGCCGGTCGCGCCACTCCTGGCGCGGGCCACGGTCTTCCCAGTGTCCGCCTCCATGTCCTCCTCCGCGGCCGTAGCCCCGGTCGTTGCGCTCGGGCGTCGGCCGTAGCATCCTTCCTGTATGGCTCTGAGCTCTTGGCAGTCTCTGGTGTTGTGGGTGTTTAGGTTGTGGAAGGCGCAGAATGGTCGGCCGTTCTTGGACGACTCAGGCTGATCTCTGCCTCGCTTGGTGTCGGCCCGCTGCGAGCACTATCGCTTCTTTGCGCTTCACGCCCTTGGCCTTGGCCTTCTTCTCCTCTGCTCCCGCATGGCAGCTCAAGGAGAGAGAGGCGCCCTCCTCGGCTCTTGCGCACTTGGTCGCCAAAGTTGAACAGCTCCGAGATGTGCAAAGCTCCACGTGGATAGCAAGCTCTTCCTTCATCTTGACGCCACGGACGCCTGCCCGAGAACGCTGGAGATGATGGCCTCGTCCGTGACCTTGGGGATCTTGAGGCGGGTGTTGTTGAAGCGCTGGATGTACTTCTGGAGAGTTTCTCCTGGCTGTTGCTTGATGCGGCGCAGGTCGCCCGCGGCCGGTGGGCGGTCGCGAGTGCCCTGGAAGTTGGCGACAAAGCGGTCGCGCATCTCGTCCCAGGAGGAGATCGAGCCGTGCTGCAGGTTCAGGAGCCAGGAGCGGGCCTGAGGGAGTCCTGGACTAGGGGGTGTCAGGATAGCCGAACTATCATCTTTGGCCGGACTCCTGGACTATGAAGATACAAGATTGAAGACTTCGTCCCTTGTCCGGATAGGACTTTCCTTGGCGTGGAAGGCAAGCTTGCGTCACGGATATGTAGATTTCTACCATTGTAACCGACTCTGTGTAACCCTAATCCTATTCGGTGTCTATATAAACCGAAGGGTTTTAGTCCGTAGGACGAACAACAATCATACCATAGGCTAGCTTCTAGGGTTTAGCCTATTTGATCTCGTGGTAGATCTACTCTTGTACTACCCATATCATCAATATTAATCAAGCAGGAGTAGGTTATTACCTCCATCAAGAGGGCCCGAACCTGGGTAAAAACATCGTGTCCCTTGTCTCCTGTTACCATCCGCCTAGACGCACAGTTCGGGACCCCTACCCGAGATCCGTCGGTTTTGACACCGACATTTGTGCTTTCATTGAGAGTTCCTCTATGTCGTCACCTATAGGCCCGATGGCTCCTTCAATCATCAAGAACGACGCAGTCCGTGGTGAGACTTTTCTCCCGGACAGATCTTCGTATTCGGCAGCTTTGCGGCTGCAGAATAATTCGCTAGGCCATCCGGAGCAGATCGAAAGCTACGCCCGCCATCGTGTCAGATTTGGAAGCTTGAACTATACGGCCGATGTCCGCGGAGACTTGATCTTCGACGAATTCGAGCCACGGCCGAGCGTGCCGCCTTTGTCTCGATGGTACGATCTAGCTCGCCGCCAACAAAGGCTCCCTGGAGGTCAAGACTCTGCCCGCCCGACCCTTAATCCGGAGCCGATTTTGCCGATCGAGGACGGTTGGTTGGACACCGCCTCGGGCACTGAAATCTCTACGAAGATTGAGCCGAACACCATCCCTGTCCTTTGCGAAGCTCGTGACTCCCAGGTGCCGGACTCCTTTCCGAACTCCGAACCTCCCGCGCCCACGCGGTCGAATCCGACTGGCGCCGTTATGGAGTTCACCGCCACGGACATCTTTCAGCACTCGCCCTTTGGCGATATCCTGAACTCATTAAAGTCTCTCTCTTTGTCAGGGGAGCCCTGGCCGAACTACGGTCAGGAAGGTTGGGATTTGGACGACGAAGAAATTCAACGCCCACCCACCACCCACTTTGTAGCCACTGTCGATGACTTAACAGACATGCTCGACTTCGACTCCGAGGACATCGATGATATGGACGACGACGCCGGAGACGACCAAGAACCAGCGCCCACAGGGCACTGGATGGCCACTTCAACTTACGATATATATATGGTGGACACATCTAAGGCAAGCGATAACAAGGAACGACGAGACGCTGCAAAAGAAAATTCCCTCGGGAAGCAGTCAAAGCGGCGGCGTAAGCGCCGCTCAAAACCCCACCTCGACAAATATAGCGCCCACACAGACCCAACCATAGAGCAGGGTTAGCCGGCCGGCATTTAACATGCCATTGAGCAACCATCCGAACAGGCCAACTTGGACAAACAAACCTGCCCCCAAGAAGGACAACAGTCGGGACGATCTCACACCGGACACGTCATTGGATCAAGAACCTCCACAAAGAGCTCCTCGCCATCGCTGCTGTAGCTTGAAAAAGCAGAAACAGAGGCTCAGAACAGCGGAAGACGCACTCCGAATGAGATGGAGTAAATTACTCAACACTGCAGACAAATATGGCGACAACCGCCAAGCAAAGAGCTACCCAAAGCGCAAACTACTGCCCGAATTCGATGAGGAGGCCGTAGAGCCCCCACGATCAAAAATTAAAGAGGCCTCCGGGTCGGATAGACGACCACATGGCAAACGTAGAGCGGCAAGCGGCGCCGCACACAAGCCGGCACGCGATCCGCATAAGGATTCACACCAAAAGGATGGCCCAGTTAGATCTATCTACGGGCCAAAGAAACAAGTTCGTGAGCAATACAACACGCCAAATATCCGAACATCACGGCACACCCAAATACAAGCGCGCACCCTCTATGTTTCACCGATGAGGTGCCGGATCATGAATTTCGTGGAGTTCAAGCCCGTAAACATAGAGGCATCTGACGAACGACAGGACTGAGTCTGGATTGAGGATTATATCCTCCACATACACATGGCGGAGGAGATGATCTCACGCCATAAAATACCTACCCCTCAAGCTCAAAGGGCCAGCCCGACATTGGCTTAAAAGCCTCCCAAGACACCATTGGTAGTTGGGAAGAGCTTGAGGATGCTTTTCGGGCCAATTTCAGTGGAACCTATGTCCGACCTCCTGGACGCAGACGATCTAAGTCACATAACCCAACAGCCGGAGAGTCAGCTCAAAAAATTCTGGAACAAGTTCCTCACCAAAAAGAACCAAATAGTCGATTGTCTAGACGCCAAGCCTTAGCAGCTTTTAAACACAACATCCGAGACGAATGGCTTCATGTACACCTTGGCCAGGAAAAGCCAAGAACAATGGCCGCACTAACAAGCCTCATGACCCGCTTTTGTGCGGGAGAGGATAGCTGGCTAGCAAGATGCATTACCAGCGACCCAAGTACATCCGAAGTCAGGGATGGGAATGGGAAACCACGACGCGGCAAGGACCAGCGCCGGATTAAGGGGAACGGTCCAATGAGCGCGGCAGTCAACGCCGGATTCAAAAGCTCATGGCAGAACAACAAAAAACTGCCCCTAAAAGACAATAGCGATGAGCTATCCAACTTAAACAAAATCTTGGACAAGATATGCCAAATCCACAGTACTCCCGGGAAGCCTGCAAACCATACCCACAGAGATTGTTGGGTCTTCAAACAGTCCGGCAGACTCAACGCCGAACACAAGGGGATCGACACACCAAGTGAGGATGATGACGAGCACCACAAGCAGAGCCCCGAAAAACAAAAGAATTTCCCACAAGAGGTCAAAACAGTAAACTTACTTCAAGTAACAAAAGGGGAAAACAGAGCGGCACCCATTGAATTATTACGCTACCGCACAACCTACCCCAGCGGAGTCCCAACACTGGTTGTCAAAACCAATTACCTTCGACCAACAGGACTACTCCGAAAGTATCCGGAACGCAGGATGGACTGCCTTGATACTAGAACCTATAGTCGACGGCCTTCAATTTACGCAAGTCCTAATGGACAGCGGCAGTGATTTAAACCTGCTATGTCAGGACACAATCTGCAACATGGGGATAAACCCAAACAGGATTAGCCATAGCAACACTTCCTTCCAAGGAATAATGCTGTGCACATATGCCCATTGTACGGGCTCCCTACTATTGGAAGTTATGTTCGGCTCACCCGACAACTTCCGTCGAGAAAAGTTGGTCTTCCACATCGCCCCATTTAAAAGTAGCCATCAAGCACTACTGGGACGCGAAGCTTTCGCCTGCTTTAACGCAATACCGCATTATGCATCTCTTAAACTTAAAATGCCCGGTCCACGAGGCATCATTTCATTAAAGGGAAGCTGCGCGTGTCCCTCAAGGAAAGAATGTGAGACTGCCTTAACAGCCTCACACTAATACGGCCTTGCTGGCTCACGTCACGAGAGTCTTGTGAGGTTTGCCCCGCCTTGATATCTCCGCTCCTCGTGATCCTGCCTGGCTAGGCCACTCCAGAGGAGGTCTTGCGTCGTCCGCCTCACGAGGCTTGGACCCTCGCGAGGGTCTTGGATGCCTTGTTGATGAAGATGGGCCGTACGGCCTGCTGCTTAGCCACGCTGTGGGCCGCAGGCAGGCAAGTCTGGGGACCCCCGTTCCCAGAACGCCGATAGTGGCGCACCTATACAAAGTGCGCCATTACTATGGGAACCTCGTTGAAGATTTTTAGAATCCTCAAAAACCTAACAGAATACAAGATATGGGGCTTTTAAGATCTAGAGGGGGGAAAATGGAAAAAAATTCAAACTTAGTAATGGCGCACCATTTGCTAGGTGCGCCACTAGTACGATAAAAAAATTGGTTTCAAATTTTTTTTGGAAAAAATGTTCAAAATATGATACGTAATATGACCGGGAAGTTTGAAATATTTTTTCAAAATTTCATCACACTCATGAACATGAACAAAGTCCTAGACATCAACAAGGTTTAATAGGATTGATATGATAGATATATCAACAAGTGCCTGTTAAGTGAGCTCGTGCTAGGGTTGGATAGAACTTAGAAGTTAAGCGTGCTCGGGCTGGAGTAGTGTGAGGATGGGTGACCTTCCGGGAAGTTTGACCATGGAGTGTGATTTGACTTGAGATTAAGCATATTGACCCGAGATTAAGCCATAGTGACCCGAGATTAAGAAAAACGCGAAAAACAAATTTCTGGAAAAAAAATTGAAAAAAATTCTGAAAAAAAATTGAAAAAAAAATTGTTAGTAATGGCGCACTTCTATGTGGTGCGCCATTACTAAGTCAGATAGTAATGGTGCACTTCTAGGCATAGTAATGGCGCATTATAGGTGCGCCATTACTATTTGTCACTAGTGGCGTGTTAATAGTGGCGCACCTATAGTGCGCCATTAATAGAAAAAACTGGTGCACCACTAACAGCCTTTTTCTAATAGTGTACTCGCATGCCTCCCATCAATACTCACACCTGCGCGCATGCCTCCTGGTGTCCCATCAACTCACGCCTGCTCGCACGGCACACAGGGCGTGTGGCAGCACGTATATTTTTTGGTTTATTGATGATCCATTATGTCGCTATACTGCTTAACTGAAGCTTGACACGGTCTAACGCGCACGGTTCGAATAAATAATCCCATATGTGATATTGGTTGCCAGTTTTTAATAATCTCCCGTTTGTAAGAAGATTATATCAAAACGGGTCTCATTGACAAAAAAAATACAATATCACAGTCTACTGGTGTCCATATATGACACCACAATAAGTTTCATGAATTTAAACTAAGCTTTGGATTTACTGAATTTAAAAATATATATATTCTCAATATTTTGAAATCTCTTGCAAAGGGAAACATGCACCAAGGGACACATATGCAACCCATTTTGGTGCACATGCTGCTCAA
The DNA here is from genome assembly GCA_021605145.1 of Aegilops bicornis. Lineage (NCBI taxonomy): Eukaryota > Viridiplantae > Streptophyta > Magnoliopsida > Poales > Poaceae > Aegilops > Aegilops bicornis. Next base: position 275,907,323 of record CM038673.1, read on the forward strand.
ATTTGATTTTTACAAATTAAATCCATAGAAAATCAATCAATGTATAAAAACGGTCCAATGATGTCTATCTTTTTCAATTTTAACACGACACTCCGCCTTTGGTCACATGTTCACTGCAGAAAAAGTTTGACATGCCTCAGAGTGGTTGTGGTGGTGCGGGATGTGTGTGTCTATGTGTGTGGGGGGTGGGGGAGGGGTCCGACAGTACACTACGAGTCGGGAACCTCCGTGTGGGATTATTGATCATTTTGTGAGTCATATATGCCACATCAAAGTCATGAATTGGTTGTTTAAAGCATTACACAATCCTTTCATATATTATGTTTGGGCCACATGCATGCATTGGTGGTCCTCTCGGACACTCTCCCTTGTGCGGTTATCAGCGACGTGCCCATTCGTTAGCCCACAAAGGTTTTCAGTTTCCACCGACAACGAGAGGCATTTGACCAAAAGATGGATTCATCTTGGCATGTGTATGGTGTGCATCATGGTGGGATTCCATATCAAAGTTCAAGCACGTGCGTACACACTCTCATCGGCTTGAAGTGAGGGGGCTACAAGCATCATGGTGTAGTGTGTTTCCGGTTAGCGAAGCATGCGCTGTACGCGTCGATGTTATACAAACGGTTTTTAACCCCTTTTCGTGACGATGTTTGGAACCATCGCCAAGTGAGTGTGGGCGATAGGTGGGTCCTTCCCACACGACCCACAAACCGTCGGGGATATGCCCTCCTGGCACACACGCTCGGCAAAATGAGGTCGTGTGCGACCGGCGAGCGCTCAAATACGGTTATACGTACAGTAGAGCTAAAAAATTACAATTATACAGGAGAAATTGTTTCCGGTCACAAGTACATCCCACACAGTCAGTCCCCAGCTAAACATATCTGTTCATATGTACATCCCACACACTCGCTCCAAGGAAAACGTTTTCGTTCACAGGTACATCAAACACAATTTTCCCCGTTAAATCGTTTGTGATAGCGTTGCCATTGCACATGATATTAACCATTTTATTATTTGCGTTATTGAATGCATCATACACGGTACGTAGAAGAAACTGTGTGGCAAAGGCTGTCCATCACACATAGTTTTTCTATGGTAAACGTTTGCGAAAGGTGGCCTAATGCAAACAGTTTTCAAGAGGATATCGTGTGTGCAGTGGAGATTGATCACACACGTAGTGGATCCTAAAAATGTTTCTGATCTCCACGTCTATTGCAGACATTTCGCTTTTGCAAACCATGTGCAGTGTAATCCATAATTAATCCCTAATTTAAAAATCACATGTTCTGAATTTGAAAGTAGGAAATCACTTATTTCATATCCAACCATGTTTATTAGGAATATAGGTTCAATCATGAATGCATAATTGGATGCACAGGTACATATACTGAAGAACTACAGAAGCACCAAGTAAAGAATGCTAAACCACAGTTGTACTAAAGACTGTAAAGAGAGAGTGTAAGTGCACCTAGTGCCACCCCTAGTTGGTTTTGGAGAATTGACGACAAACCTGGTTGAGGGACTAATGTGTTTGTGATAATTGCAGGATAAAACAGGTAGTAGTCCCTCATTGATTCGGTTTACCTACCGGAGATGACCCCTAAAAACGTGTGAAGACATTGAAGACAATGGTGGTATGTGAAGATATTGACAACGAAGATTATGACTGGAGAAGACATTCATGTGAAGACTATGGAGTGCGAAGACATAGTTGTTTCGTAGTTTCCTTTTCTTCTTTGTTGAGTCATAGGAACCACGGTACTGTTAAGTGGGGTCGAAGTGAACAAAATAAAAGTGACTGAAGTGATGCTCAACCAAATCCTATATCTTCAAGCGAAGACAATGAGAGCAAATCTTATCCAGAGTTGGATGAGTCAGCTTTACTTGTAGCCCAAGTCAAGCTGTCGCGTGTGTTTGAAATCTGACTGTTGGACACATGTCAGTTTCTTAGTGACCCCGGGTCATTTCAGACAAATCAGGTCGGGTTGCCTCCTGGCTATAAATAGCCCACCCCCTACACCATAAATTGGTGGCTGTTCAGAGTAAGTGCACGGCTTTTGTCCTTTGAGAGCAACCCACCTTTGAAGCATTTGAGAGAAAGATCCTTGCGAGGACAAAGCCCAAAACACCCAGAGCCAAAGAGTGTTAGGCATCACTGAAGTCTTTCTATCTGCGTGACCTGAAGACTTGTTACACTTGAGGACTGTGAATCCTCCAGTCGGTTACGCGTCGCGTTCTAAGCATGCTAGAGTCATTGTGGATTGCCGGTGAACGAAGTCTGTGAAGGTTTGGAAGTCTACCTTGAAGACTTACCAGAGTGATTGGGCGAGGACTAAGTGTCCTTAGCTCAAGGGGAATAAGGTGAAGACGCGGTCTTACGAGTTGAATATCAGCCTCCCTAACGGGCGTCACAGTTATTGTCACAAAGAATCGGAACTGGTCTAACAAATCCCTGTCCTCACCAAGCAACTGGTTCTATATCCTCCCTCTCTTTATTTACAGTTTGTCTTCGTGAACTCCTTTGTCTGCTTGCCTGATCTGATTGACTTCACTGTGTGACGACTATTGTTGTTTGGCCTCATACTATCTTCCATCCTGATCCATTCTACCTGGCTGCTAATAGTCTTCATGCTTTCTCTTCATTGCTTACTTGAGTATGGTTTGTCTACTGTAGTCTACCTTCCGCTGCATGTCAATAGGTTCATTTCTATTGTTTGTCTTCAAAACTCTCATGTTTTGAAGACTCTCATAAAAATCGCCTATTCACCCCCCCTATAGTCGATAACTAGCACTTTCAATTGGTATCAGAGCAAGGTGCTCCCTTGTTCTATGTTATTCGGTTTAACCACCTGGAGTTTTAGCTATGTCGACTGCAGGGATAATCAAAGTCTCCACTGCATGCCCTGTCTTCGATGGCGCTAATTACCCCTACTGGAAGAATAAGATGCACATGCATCTTGAAGCCATTGATGTTGACCTCTGGTATGTCGTCAAGAACGGCATTCCCAAGGCTGGTGAAGGTGTCACCCCTGCTGATGTCAAGAAGTTCATTCAACTGCACTGCCAAGAACATCATCAGTGGTCATCTGACCAAAGGACAGTATGGCCGTGTGAGTGCTCTGGAAACTTTGAAGCTAGTCTGGGACTGGCTCACCAAGGTCAACGAAGGCGTCTCAACCCAGAGAGACTCAAGGATCACTGTTCTTCGCAACCTATTTAACCGCTTCAATAGAAACGACAATGAGAATGTTCAGCTCACATTTGATCGCCTCACTGATATCACAAATGAGCTTCATGCACTCGGCGCCTGTCGGTGTCAAAACCGGAAGATCTCGGGTAGGGGGTCCCGAACTGTGTGTCTAGGCGGATGGTAACAGGAGACAAGGGACACGATGTTTTTACCCAGGTTCGGGCCCTCTCTATGGAGGTAATACCCTACTCCTGCTTGATTAATATTGATGATATGGGTAGTACAAGAGTAGATCTACCACGAGATCAAGGAGGCTAAACCCTAGAAGCTAGCCTATGGTATGATTGTTGTTCGCCCCACGGACTAAAACCCTCCGGTTTATATAGACACCAGATAGGTTAGGGTTACACAGAGTTGGTTACAATGGTAGGAGATCTACATATCCGTATCGCCAAGCTTGCCTTCCACGCTAAGGAAAGTCCCATCCGGACACGGGACGGAGTCTTCAATCTTGTATCTTAATAGTCTTGGAGTCCGGCCGTGATGATAGTTCGCTATCTGGACACCCCTAGTCCAGACTCCTCAAGAGCCCCGAACCAGGCTTCAATGACGACGAGTCCGGCGCATATTGTCTTCGACATTGCAAGGCGGGGTCCTCCTCCGAATACTTCATAGAAGGTTTTGAACACCAGGATAGTGTCCGGCTCTGCAAAACAAGTTCCACATACCACCGTAGAGAGAATAATTTTTGCACAGATCTGTTGACATATTCCGCGGTGTGACATCACACCACGACCATGCCTTTATATGAATCGTTTTTACTGTTCCACCTCAGCGCGTTTAGGGAGGCGGTTTCCCTGGCATGTCTTATCAAAGCATAGATCATGCCCCCTTATTCCGGGATTCCCATCAATATGGACGTGGGTAACCCATCCGCGCCATTGATTATGGCGCTTGGGAGATAAGCGAGTTTTACCAGGCTGGCGGGGGACGCATAGCTTCGTCCGTCCATATAAGGGGATAAGGATCCACCTTTTTCACCTACGCCTTCTTCCTCCTTTGCTCATCCATTTCCGCGCACTCGAGCTCCAGCGCCCAAGTCCGCACACCCCACCTCAACCTTCTCCAACTATGTCCGGAGCGGGAGGCAGGTGGATGGCCTCCTCCGTCACGGAGGGGCACATCACAAGACTGCGGGAGGCCGGATACTTGTCCGGCGACATCGCGTGTCGGCTACCCGACGAGGGGCAGCTCATCCCCACTCCCAGGCCCCATGAGAGGGTGGTGTTCCTCACCCACTTCCTCCGTGGACTAGGTTTTCCACTTCACCCATTTGTCCGGGGGCTCATGTTCTACTATGGCCTGGATTTCCACGATCTGGCCCCAAACTTCATCCTCAATATCTCGACGTTTATCATCGTGGTGCAGGCCTTCCTCTGCATCCAACCCCACTTCGGTTTATGGTTGAAGACCTTTAGCGTCAAGCCGAAGATAGTGGGCAGCCGACAAAGCGGAGTGCGGAGGCGCTATGGTGGGCGTGGATGCCCAATGTCCTTTGGCTCGAGGGCTCCTTCGTGGAGACAATAAAGGGGTGGCAATCGGGTGGTTCTACATCACCGAAGCTGCGCGACTCAACCGGGCGGCGGCCCCGAATTCAGATCTGGCTCCCCACACGGCTCACATCATGGAAAGAGACGGGCCTGAAGTGGGGTGATTTGGAAGAGCTGACCGGACTCCAAACGTGTCCAAAACCCGGTGGACAAGAAGCTCAAGCTTGTCCACGTAGTCCAAGTCATGCTCATCCGCCGGATTCTCCCATGCCAGAACGGGCCTTTAATTTGTGGGAGTTTGATCCGCACAAGATCAACCTTGGGCCGGCTCTTCGATACTACGTACGAAGATGCCTGGAAGGTGCTGTTCAAGGGCACCGAAGCCCCCGCATCCGCTAACAAAGATCACGGATACAGCTCGCAGCGTCAAGCCGGCGAGGTAAGTTATTTTACCCTTTACGGGATTCTGTTTTCATAGATTGACTCTATGTGGGATCTAAAACTCCCTAATCATTGACAGGACTGGCTGAAGACGTCCAGACAGATTAACTATCCGGCTCCCTTGCCGGAAGACCCAGCGGACGCCCGATTGACGGGGCTGCTGGCTCCGATACCCCATGTGGTGCTGGAGAAGAAGGCCAAGAAGGAGGCCACATGAACTCAAAGGAGCTCCCGACGCCAGGTGCTGTCAGATTCTGAAGCAAAATCTTCTCCTGAGAACGAGGAGGAGGAAAAAGAAGCATCTCCCCCAGCGGGGGAGGAGAGGAAAAAGAAGGCCGCCCAACTGGGGAGGCCGGAGGGTCTAAGAAGGGAAGGACCCTTCCTCCGGACTTCTCCACCAACATCAACGACGACGAGGAGGAGTGGCCAACGAGGGCCAAGCCCCTGGCGAGATCGTAAGTGTCCGGATACCCATGGCTTTTTTATCATTGCATAGTGTTCTCTAATGCCGAACAATCATGCAACCCGCCCCAGGGCAAGCGTGCCGCTTCGACGAGCGGGTCCCTGAGTTCGTCGGAAGTGGAGAGTACTTCACTTCCGGCCGCCTCCTCACCTCACGCTGCGGACGACGCCGAGGTGGGGCCCCAAGGGGGGCCTGGTCAAGAGGAGGTGGTGCAGGAGGCGCCGCAAGGCAACCTCCCGGAATCCAGGCGCGTGGGGGGCGAGACCCCCAGGGGCTCTAAGCCCGACCCTCGTCCGGACTCCAAGCCGGAACCTTCAGCGGTCCCGGAGCCAGGCAAGCGGTCCCTTCGCAAGAAGGTTAAGACGCCGGTGTCCTCCGCCCAACCGGAGGCACCGGATAGCTTACTGGAGGCGCTTAACAACGCTTCCATCAAGGAGGAGCACTGCACTGTTATGAGTGCGGTGATCCGGACAGTTCAGTCCGCCAAGAGCGGGCTGACCGAAGCCTGTACCAGCCTTCTAACAGGCTTTGAGGTAAGTTTAGAATATGTAAAAATATTACCGCATAGAAAGTAGCCTCGATGCTTAGTTCGGTGTTCAAAAAGAAAAGCCGTACTAAGGATCTAAAAGATATACGCAGGAGTCTAACATAAGTATGTCAATATGGGAATGCGAGGCTACATCGGCTGACCTCTGCCAGACCGATCATGCGGAGGTCGATGCATTGAAGCAATGACTCGAGCGGTCCGAGAACGAGCTCGGCCTTGCCAAGAAGCAGCTCGAGGACAAGGAAGGTAAGAAATACCTTATTAAAGAAATACCTTATAGAAAGGTTTCGGTTGCAAAAAATAACACGAATAACATGGGTACTGCAGGGGACACGAACGAGGTGGCGACCCTGAAGGAAGCGGTGTCCGTGGGTCGAACAAAGCGGTCATGAGAGCGCCGAGCGAGAGAAGGGGGAGGCGCAGCTGGTGAAGGTACGGCAAGAGCTCTAGGCTCTCGTGGAAAAACACGAGAGTTTGGAGCGTGACTCGAAGACTCAAGAGTCCGAGCTCGCCTCGGCTCTTGAGAGTACCAAAGCCGCTAAGGCCGAAGCCCAAAAAGCCCTCCAAGAAATTGAATCGTTAAAGAAGATAGCAGCGGGTAAGGCATTCTTTATGCAAAGCAAGCATGTGAAAGTGAATTACCTATTACTTACCCGGATTCAGAGCTCTCCAGGAGCGTTCGCAGATTTGCCTCGTAGTTTATCGGATGCTGCCGCGTTCTACCATGCCAAGGAGGGGAGCTCGACGGAGAAGGTGTTCTGGTCTCAGTATGCTGAGGCCGAACGTCCGGTGCCCCTGAGCGACCAAATTGAAGCAAATGGTCGAGCTCCACAAGGTCGCCGAACAGGCCATGAAGGGCCTTGTAGTTCGGCTGTGGGCATTGGAAGCCATGCCTGGGAGCTACTTCGGCTTAGTGCAGCGGCTGGTGGACGTCTGTCCATGGATTGAAGTCATCAAGCGCTCCGTCTGCATTGAAGGTGTCCGCTGGGCCCTTGCCCGTGCTAAAGTGCACTGGGGCAAGCTGGATGCGGAGAAGCTTGTGACGGACGGGCCACCGAAGGGCAAGGAGCATCGCACGCCCGAAATGTACTATGAGGGCCTCCTGAAGGGTGCCCGCCGAATAGTGGATGAGTGCCCCAAAGATGTAATTTTTGAATAGACTCGCATTTGTTATCCTGTACGGTGAAAACTTGTTCATATGCGCTAAGCAACGCTTGTTAATTTAAAATATTACCTTTTGTGCGGCCGTTTATCAAATTTGAGCTTCAGCCCCCATGCCACGAGTGCTGGGGTGTTCGGGATAAACTTGAGCGTTCTTGTTCCCATTCTTGGGTCCATCGAGGGAGGCGTTCAACGCAACGAACGAGGCAACCGGACTTATAATGCTTGAACACTCTCACTTAGCCATAGAATTCTATAATTTTAAATTTCGGCGAAGCCCCTAGTATTTGGAAGACCGAGTTCGGGGCGCTATCCACGCCTTGGCGGACAATTCGGTTCCTCGCTCTAAGCGGCATAAGTCTTTAGGGACCCGAAAAAACCTCTCGAACAGCGACCGACTCTCGCCCTATCATGACGGTCAGTTTTAGCTTTCTCCACTGAGGTGCTCAACCCAGCTCAACTGGGGCACAATCGCAGTGGTTCTCCCGGTGCTACCTTAGCCGATATAACGGAACGTAAGGTACCAAAACACGGGAGCCGCAAACCCAACTATTAACCCAAGACATGATTCGAGCCGATTCATATAATCCTATAAGTTCGGGGTGCCGCACTTGTGGAAGTGTTCGGACTTATCACACCATAATTTTGGGGTACTTAAGCCCCTGTGTATTGGCCGTACCAAAGTGTACGGGTGCAACATGTCATGAAATGAACATATGTATAGATAAAGAAAGGAGTGCAATAATAAGCAAAAGCTATGTATTGTTTATTCAAAAAGGTACTGCAATGAAAGCAGAACGATACAAATAATGCGATAAGCAAGGGATGGGACTATCTAACATGTCCCCCTCCAGGGGTAAGCTGCGGGATTGTATGTAAAACAGGTATAATGCTCGTAATAGAGACCACCTAAACACTCGACGTAGCACGCTTTCCTCGGCTGTTGCATCATGAGTTCGGGCGATTCTAGTGCGGACAGGACTTCCGGAAAACGGAGTCCTGAAAGTAAGAAAAAGAAGAAAAAGGAAAAGGAAAAAGGAATGACACAATCGGAGCCCCAGTGCGGTTGAGCCGCATTCTGGCGCAGCCGTGGTCGTGCCCCTCCCCTTATGCCCATGGTATCTCCAGAGCGTAGTTATGTACGCGTAGTACTGGCTTCGCAATTTCACGAGGGCTGGGGTTGGGGCCGGATTGCTACGCGTGCTTGAATCGTGCCAGGAGGTCTTGATGTAGGTTACTCCGGGCGCGCTTGACAGTGTCCGGACGCTTAGTGGCCGGACTCGAGAATTGCTGTGAGAGGCTGCTTTGCACCTCCGCCGCGAGGGCCGCCGTGTGCTCCTCCGTTCGGAGAGAGCGTTCGGTGTTTCCATTGACCGTGATTACTCCTCGAGGGCCTAGCATCTTAAGCTTGAGGTATGCGTAGTGCGGCACCGCATTGAACTTTGCGAATGCGGTTCGTCCAAGCAGTGCTTGATAGCCGCTGCGGAACGGGACTATGTCGAAGATTAACTCTTCGCTTCGGAAGTTATCCGGGGATCCGAAGACCACTTCGAGTGTGACTGAGCCTGTACAATTGGCCTCTACACCCGGTATGACGCCTTTAAAGGTCGTCTTTGTAGGTTTAATCCTTGAGGGGTATATGCCCATTTTGCGACCTTGTATCCTCGATAAAGCAGGTTCAGTTGCTACCGCCGTCCATCGGGACTGGTGAGGTGAAATCCGTCAATAATTGGGTCAAGAACCAATGCGGCAAAACCTCCATGACGAATGCTAGTGGGGTGGTCCCTTGATCGAAGGTGATCGGGCAGAAGACCATGGGTTGAACTTTGGGGCGACTGGCTCCATCGCGTATACGTCCCTTAGCGCACGCTTCCGCTCCCTTTTGGGTATGTGGGTTGCGTATATCATGTTCACCGTCCGCACTTGTGTGGGAAAGCCCTTCTGTCCTTTATTGTTCGGCGGCCGGGGCTCTTCCTCGTCATCGCTGTGCAGCCCCTTGTCATTGAGTTCGGCACTTAACTTGCCTGCTTGCTTGAACACCCAACAATCCCTGTTGGTGTGATTGGCTGGTTTCTGGCACAAGCGATCGAGTATTCGGTCCAAGTTGGACGGGCCCTGGGTATTTCTTTTGAATGGCTTCTTCCGCTGACCGGGTTTAGAGCCTCTGAATCTGGCATTGACGGCTGTATCTTCAGCATTATCGCCGTTAATGCGGCGCTTGTTCTTGTTGCGACGCGACGTTCCATTGCTGTCCTTGGTATCCGAACTATCAGGGTGTTTGGCCAAGTTGTTGCTTCGAGCTAGCCAGCTGTCCTGTCCCGCACAAAAGCGGGTCATGAGTGTTGTGAGGGCTGCCATGGATTTCGGCTTTTCCTGTCCTAGGTGTCGGGGAAGCCATTCGTCGCGGATGTTATGTTTGAAGGCTGCAAGGGCCTCTGCATCCGGACAGTCAACGATTTGATTTTTCTTTGTTAGGAACCGTGTCCAGAATTGTCTGGCAAATTCTTCTGGATGCTGAATTATATGGCTAAGGTCATCGGCGTCTGGTGGTTGCACATATGTGCCCTGGAAGTTATCAAGGAATGCGGCTTCCAGGTCCTCCCAACAACCAATTGATTCTGCTGGCAAGCTGTTGAGCCAATGCCGAGCTGGTCCTTTAAGCTTGAGTGGGAGGTATTTGATGGCATGTAGATCATCACCGCGGGCCATGTGGATATGGAGGAGATAGTCCTCGATCCGCATCATGGATCTGTGGTACCATCGTATGATTCGATGTTTACGGGTTTGAAGCCCTCGGGATTTGATGATCCATTACTTCATCTGTGAAGCATAGTGGGTGTGCGGCGCCTCATGTATTGGGCTATATCACGACGTAGCTCATATGAGCTTTGTTCATCGTGGTTCGCCCGGCCGGTTTGTCAGTATCCGCGCGACGGTAATCATCCCGTAGTCGTTACGCCCACGCCGATCCGTAGATCGATCTTGTATGTTTTGCCTTATCCTCCAATATATCTCGCAAGTCCGCGCGTTTTCCCGTGACTTGGTACTTTTCGAGCGGCGTCGGGTGTGGCTTGAGCGGAGGGCCGAGAGGCTTCTGTCGCGACCACGGGGTGGCCGGTCTGCCATATGTCGTCTTTTGGTGACTTGGGTGCTTCCTCCTCGATCGAGGCAACGACCTGCGTTTGGGGTAGCTTTTGAGGGGCGTTCGAGTTCATACTCTTCGCTGCAAGGACTTGATCCATCTGTCAGCTAGCAGGTCTTGCTCAGCTCTAAGGCTGTTGCTTTGCTTTTCTTGAGGCTGCTTGCCGTGGCTATAAGCCCGCGTTTGAAACGCCTCTGTTCGGCGCGGGATCCTCGGGCACGACAAATTAAATTGCCGTTGCCGAGGCTTGCCTCATCTTCGGAGGGAGGCGCATAATTATCGCCCTCGACCTCTCTTTCTCGCCGCGACCGTCATCATGCGGACTTGCTTCTCCCTCCTCCCCGCCGAGTCCCGCCGAGGGGGTTGTCTTCAAGACCGTCCGGTGTTATTATCTCCCGTGCCGGAATCACCATTCTTGCTGTGGTGGGATTTAGAGCGGCGCCACTGACGTCGGCGCTTCGGTTGCTTCTTGGAGGGGTCATCCTTTGTTGTTCCATCGCCGTTCCCATCTTTTGGGATGTCCACCATGTATATGTCGTATGACGAGGTGGCCTTCCAATGCCTTGTAGGCGCTGGGTCTTGGTCGTCTCCGGCATTGTCGTCCATGCCGTCGATGTCTTCGGAGTCAAAGTCGAGCATGTCGGTTAAATCATCGATAGTGGCTACAAAGTGGGTGGTGGGTGGGCGTTGAATTTCTTCGTCGTCCGTATCCAACCTTCCTGTCCGTAGTCCGGCCAGGGCTCTCCGGATAAAGAGAGAGACTTTAGTGACTTCAGGATGTCGCCAAAGGGCGAGTGCTGAAAGATGTCCGCGGCAGTGAACTCCATGACCGGCGCCCAATCGGATTCGATTGGCAGGGGCGGAGGGTTCGGAGTCCCGGAGAGGAGTCCGCACCTGAGTCAAGGTCTTCGCAAAGCGACAGGGATGGAGTTCAGCTCATTCGCCAGAGATCGTAGCCCCGAGGCGGCGCCCAACCACTCGCCCTCGATCCGGGAATCCGCCCGGATTAAGGGTCGGAGCGGATGTCGGCCTCTGTGGCACCGCTCGGGCAGCGAGCTAGATCATACCCATCGAAACAAAGGCGGCACGCCGGCTGTGGCTCGAATCCGCTGAAGATCAAGTCTCCGCGACATCGGCCGTATAGTTCAAACTTCCAAATCTGACACGATGGCGGGGGCGAAGCTTTCGATCTGCTCCAGATGGCTGGGTTAATTGCCCGCAGTGCCAAGCCGATGAATACGAAGATCTGTCCGGGGAGAAAAGTCTCACCCTGTACCGCGTCGTTGTTGATGATCGAAGGAGCCATCAGGCCTATCGGTGTCGACACAGAGGAACTCTCAATGAAAGCACCAATGTCGATTGTCAAAACCGGGCGGATCTCGGTAGGGGTCCCGAATCGGCGTCTAGGCGGATGGTAACAGGAGACAAGGGACACGATGTTTTTACCTGTGTTCGGGCCCTCTCGATGGAGGTAATACCCTACCGCTGCTTGATTAATATTGATGATATGGGTAGTACAAGAGTAGATCTACCACGAGATCAAGGAGGCTAAACCCTAGAAGCTAGCCTATGGTATGATTGTTGTTCGCCCCACGGACTAAAACCCTCCGGTTTATATAGACACCGGATAGGTTAGGGTTACATGAGTTGGTTACAATGGTAGAAGATCTACATATCCTCAGACGCCAAGCTTGCCTTCCACGCCAAGGAAAGTCCCATCCGGACACGGGACGAAGTCTTCAATCTTGTATCTTCATCGTCTTGGAGTCCGGCCGTGATGATAGTTCGGCTATCCGGACACCCCCTAGTCCAGTACTCCCTCAGCGCCACTAAGACCACCAAGCATGAAATCGTTAAGTCACTCATGAGATCACTTGACAACTCATTTGACACCCTAGCCCTGATGATTCAAGAACACCCTAACTTCAAGACTCTCGATCCGTCTGACATACTTGAGAGGCTCAACACACATGAGTTCCAGTTATCTGAGAAAAGAGATATCTATGGTCCTAGCTATGGACGTACTCGCGCTTTGAAGGCAAAGGTTGTTTCCTCATCTGAAGAAGAATCTGACTGCAGTTCTGGGGATCCTGAAGACATTGGAAAGGAGCTTGCTATGCTTGTGAAGAAGTTCCAGAAATTCACCAAGAAGAAAGGCTTCAGAAAGTCTTCAAGATCCAGCTCGAGAAATGATGAAGCTTCTACTCATGACCACAAGAAGAGAACATGCTAGAAGTGCAAGAAACCTGGTCACTACATCTCTGAGTGTCCTCAGTGGGACAATGAGAACAACAAGAAGAAGAAGAGCAAGGAATATGATTTTGATGACAAGAAGAAGAATAAATCCTCAAAGTCTTCTTCCAAGTCTTCATCCAAGTCTTCATCACACAAGAAGAGCTCATCTGGCAAGGCTCGTGCTTTTGTTGGCAAGGAGATGGATTCAGTGGAGGAGTCTGCTTTTGAGGAGGCAGAGGTGGAGTCTGAGGAGGAGTCCGACTCTGGCGTTGCAAGTCTGGCTCTAGCTATAGCCTATGTTTCCAAGTCCATCTTCAACACTGAAGACAATGGCCCCATCACTAATGTTGATGCTAATGACAAGGATGACTCTGCCCCCACCTACTGCTTCATGGCACGTGGTGCCAAGGTAAACTCATGCGATGCTTACTTTCAAACATCAAGTGAAGATGACTCTGAATGTGAATCTAAACCTAGCTACAAAACACTTTCTAAAATTATGATCGAACAATGTAATGCCATGGAACATATTCAAAAATTGCTAGACAAAAGCGATGACCTGTTGGACGCGAAAATGACTTGATCTCAGTCCTTAATTGAAGACATAAAAAATCTTCATGTTAAGTACGAGGAACTTGAAAGTCGTCATGAAACGTTCTCAACAACTCATGAAAAGCTTTCCTATGATTATCTTCATAGGAAGCAAGAACTTGAGAACTTGAGAACAACTCATGAAGATCTTCAAAAAGAGAATGAGTCACTCCATGCTCAACAGATTAGTTCTGCTCAGGAAGGATTTGAACCACCATGTCTAAAATGCCTTGAGCGTGATAACACTACTTCTGTTGCTGAATGTTCCACTACTGCTACTGTTGTAATATCTTCAACTGCTGATGCTGTAACTAACCCCTCTACTGAGGATACCACTACTATTGCTGATGAAAATGCCAGGTTGAAGACATTGCTTGCGACAGGGATGTACAAAAGTCTCAAAGGGCATCACAAACTATGTGATGTCCTCCAAAAGCAGATTCTGAACCGAAACCCTAGGAAAGAGGGTGTTGGGTTCGAGAGGAAAATGAATGTTGATGGTTATTATTGGAAGCATGAGCAGTACCCCAAAACCACACGGGTAGCTGCAAAGGGACCTTCAGTGGATCCATCCACCTTATCTGGCTTCACTTGTGCTAACCTGATTATCATTGATGAATCCTTTGATGCAAACTATAAACTGTTTAAGAATCAGAATGGTGAAGTGTTTGCCAGGTATATTGGTACTAACTGTAGGAATGGACCACCCATGAAGAAGATCTGGGTGCCCAAAAGGTGTCTTGAGAATCTTCCTGTGAATTTCATCATGACACCACCAGGTAAGAAGACAAACCCCATAACAAAGGCTTCATATGGTCCAAAGGCTTCATACATATAGAGGACTCACCAGAGTCACCCTAACGCCAATATTTTGTAGGGAAATCATACTCAGACTCATGAATATGAGTGTGTATCATCAAACCGCTATGTTCATAAGACTATGAACTATTCTGCTTATCCATATGAGTATTATTCACCTCCTGCAAGGCTATTTGCTTGGGATCCAAAGCCGAAGTTCTCAGATGCTGCACTTAGACTCATTGCTTCAAAGCCACGCCTGAAAATGTGGGTGGTTAAGAAAACTTAACTCTCTTTTGCAGGGAAAGGTCTCCAGCCGGAAATCAAAGGCGTCTGCTTATGCTGGGGACGTAAAACATCTTGTTGGGCGCAAGATAAATGCCTAAATGGTCTTACTATGTATTTTATTCCTGAATCGCTTGCCAATCATCCTATCAGCCCTAACCTAGATCTAAGCTTTGATAATCCACTTGTTCTTCAAATGTTTATGCTTCACAATACCCTTGGTGAAGCCTATCCCCCTAACTATACTGTAGGGTATGACACTACATGCTTCTGAATGGATTATGGACAGTGGATGCACTAATCACATGACTGGTGATCGAAGTCTTCTCATGGACTCAACCTTACGTCCATCTGACAAGAGTCACATCACATTTCCTGACACTGGTAAAAGCAAGGTATTGGGTCTAGGTAGAGTTGCAATCTCAAAGGATCAAAGCACATGGATAAGTGATGCTTGTTGAATCCCTTGGTTTCAACTTAATGTCTGTCTCAATGCTTTGTGATTTGAACATGATTGTGATATTTGGAAAATATTGTTGCCTTGTTGTAATGGAATCTGACAAGTCTCTAGTCTTTGAAGGGTATCGGAAAGATGATATGTATATGGTAGACTTCTCAGCAGGACCACAGTTGGCCGTATGTCTTCTAGCAATAGCTTCAGAGTGCTGCCTCTGGCATCGGAGGCTAGGGCATGCTGGCATGAGGAACTTGTACACTCTCGCGAAGAAGAAACATGTCGTAGGCATCAAGGGCGTCAAGTTCAAGAAGGATCATCTGCGTGGTGCCTGCGAAGCTGTAAAGATGACTAGGGCCAAGCATCCCTCGAAGAGAATCATGACGACATCTCAACCCTTCGAGCTGCTTCACATGGACTTATTTGGCCCTACTCACTACTCTACTCTTGCTACCACTGCTTGCCTCTATGGTTTTGTCATTGTTGATGATTGTTCAAGATATACATGGGTGCATATAATCCTCTACAAGAATGAAGTGCAGGATATCTTCAGACGCTTCGCCAATCGTGCCATGACGAACTATGGCATCAAGATCAAGCACATCAGAAGTGACAACAGCACAGAGTTCAAGAACACAGGCCTCGACACTTATCTTTATACATTGGGAATCACTCATGAGTTCTCTGCTCCATATACACCTCAGCAGAATGGCATCATGCAGCACAAGAACATGACACTCATTGAGATGGCTTGGACGATGCTTGATGAATACAAGACTCCAAGGAAGTTCTGGCCTGAAGCCATTGATACAGCATGCCACATAATCAATCGTGTTTTTCTTCACAAGCTTCTAAAGAAGACATCCTATGAGCTCCTGACTGGTAAGAAGCCAAACGTCAGTTACTTCAGAGTATTTGGTGCTAGGTGCTGGATCAATGATCCACATCACACTTCGAAATTTGCACCGAAAGCACATGAAAGTTTTATGCTTGGTTACGGAAAGGATCCACACTCCTACAGAGTCTTCAAGCTCTTTCACTATAAAGTGGTTGAAACTGTGGATGTGCGGTTTGATGAGACTAATGGCTCGCAAAGAGAGCACCTGCCAAATGTGCTAGATGAAGTCCCTCCTAGTGAATCAATCAAACTTATGGGTAGTGGAGGAATCATACCTTCAGAGGCACAGGCTGAAGAGGAACTTATCTTTTCTACGCCTAATCAACCTGAAGACAATGCTCAACCTGAAGCCAATGCTCAAAATGAAGACAATGGTCAGCAAGAGCAAAATCTTTGTCCAGTTCATCCTCGTGTTGCAAATGAAGTACAGATTGAGAAGATAATTGACAGCATCAATGCACCTAGTCCACTCACTCGTTCAAGAGCAACACAGCTAGCAAATTTCCGTGGGCACTTTTCATTTGTCTCTATATCTGAACCCAAGAAAGTTGATGAAGCCTTCATGGAACCTGGATGGATTCAAGCTATGCAAGAAGAGCTTCAACAGTTCGAGCTGAACAATGTGTGGGAATTAGTCAAGCGTCCTGACCCTCCCAAGCACAACATCATAGGCACCAAATGGATCTATCGCAACAAACAAGATGAGCATGGTCAAGTTGTCAGAAACAAGGCTCGTCTTGTCGCTCAAGGATACACTCAAGTTGAAGGGATTGACTTCGATGAAACATTTGCTCCGGTGGCTAGACATGAAGCCATTCGCATACTGCTAGCCTATGCCAACCATCACAACATCCTTCTTTATCAAATGGATGTGAAGAGTGCCTTTCTCAATGCCAAGATTGAAGAAGAAGTGTATGTTGCACAACCACCTAGCTTTGAAGATCCAAAACATCCTGATATGGTATACAAGCTCAACAAGGCACTATATGGCCTCAAACAAGCCCCTCGTGCTTGGTATGACACACTCAAAGACTTCCTGAAGAGCAAAGGCTTCAAACCTGGTTCTCTATATCCTACACTCTTCACGAAGACATATGATGGAGAACTGTTTGTGTGTCAAACCTATGTGGATGATATTATCTTCGGCTGCACTAACAAGAGATAAAGTGATGAGTTTGTACACATGATGCAAGAGCAATATCAGATGTCCATGATGGGTGAGCTGAAGTTCTTCCTTGGTCTTCAAATTCGTCAGCAAAGCAAAGACATCTTCATATCTCAAGAAAAATACCTCAAAGATTGCCTGAAGAAGTTTGGAATGGAAGATTGCAAAGGATACACGACGCCAATGCCAACCAAAGGTCATCTAAGTCCTGACGCCAATGGTAAAGAGTTCGATCATAAGGTATACCACTCCATGATTGTTTCTTTACTCTATTTATGTGCATCTAGGCTAGATATAATGCTTAGTGTTTGCATGTGTGCCCGATTCCATGCGGCATCAAAGGAATCGCATCACTTAGCTGTGAAATGAATTTTTTGATATTTGGCTTACACCCCAACACTAGGATTATGGTATCCAAAGGGCTCAGAGTTTGATCTAGTTGGATTCTCATATGCTAATTATGCTGCTGACAAGGTTGATCGCAAGTCCACATCAGGCACATGTCACTTTCTGGGATGATCACTTGTCTGTTGGTCTTCAAAGAAGCAAGACTGTGTATCTCTCTCCACTGCTGAATCTGAATACATTGCTGCTGGATCTTGCTGCGCTCAGCTTGTATGGATGAACCAAACTCTCGAGGACTATGGCATCCATCTGAAGCAAGTGCCACTTTACTGCGACAATGAAAGCCCCATCAAGATTGCCAACAACCCAGTTCAGCACTCGAAGACAAAGCACATTGAAATTCGTCATCACTTTCTCATAGATCATGTCATGAAGGAAGATATTGATATCATTCACGTCAACACTGAAGAGAAATTGGCACATATCGTCACAAAGCCCTTGGATGAGAAAAGGTTTTGCAAGTTGTGGTGTGAGCTAAATATCTTAGAATTCTCAAATGTCCTGTTATTGGACACACATCCTAACACTTATGCATGTAGATGACTTAGACGGGCAACACACGAAGTAACGTATATCTTAAAATTAATGAAGACATACACTCTAAGTGTGAATACATTAACGCGGAATTTGACTTCGGAGCGCCACGATATTTGTGTGTCGTGTCTGGGTCTAATAATTCCTATACTGTGGGTAACACCACCACCAAACCTTTGTTTGAAATGTTTCGTTTGGCATCACATTTGCAAAGTCTTCGCATTTGGTTTGTCTTCAACATTAATTTAACTTCATGTTTATCTTCACAATGTTGATTTGGACTTATTCTGACATATATACATGTATTTTGTGTTCTGTCCTCGACAACATTCACTTATAGCTATGTCTTCATGTTGAATCTTTTGATCTAAGTGAATGTGATCGGACCCTAACCCCTTCTATGCTTCTACCTCAGATTATATCTATCTAAATCATATGCATCCTATTGAAACTGTCAAATGTCTTCTCTGCGTCCTTGTCAGCAGAAGATATAGAGACAAAAGTTGAATATGTTTTTAATGACATATCCTTATTGCCTAAAACCCGGAGAAGCCAGAATGGCCACCCGACAGTCCAGGCGTGCGTGGGAACATGGGACAACTTCCAATGTGTTGCATGCTTGCCACGTGTCCCTCAGATGTGAACCGCCAGGGGCACTTGCGTAATTGCGCTATGCTGTGCCTTTCCTTATAAATACACAACTCACCACGGTCACAATCTCCTCTTCCACCTCGCCAACTCACACAAACCCTAGCGCCTCCGCTAGCTCGCGTCGACGCCGGAGAAGAAGCGCTTAGCTACCGCGACCTCTTCGACGCCGTCCTCACGCCGGCCGCGGACCTCGTCCTATCCGCCGACGCCATAGGTGTCTTCCGTCGCCAAGTTAGGGCACAGGAGATTGAACTGCTCGGCCTCCCTCTCATCTTCGTCTAGCAGTTCTTCGTGTGGTAATTATATCTTACTTTTACTGCCTTTTTGATCCATCAGATCCATTCACTTTCACCAAAAGTGGTTTCTTGACTTCCAAAACTGGATCTATCTTCTCATGCATCTCATACCTTGCAAAGAATATTCACTTATGCTTCACAACTAGTTAGATTCCTCACTTGTACTTATTCTTGGATTCGTACAAATCAGGAACCAACTCTCACTAAATAAGTGAATGTCTTCGCGCTATGAGGTTAATGTCTTCAAACTGATTTATCTTCAAAATCTTCTGAGAATGCATATGACCTCTTCCCTTCCCTCGCACCTCTAATGCTATCACAGGTACATGTCCGTGGGAGAATCCCTTGGTTCTCATAGACTGCATTCATTTGCAGAATTCTTACAGCGACATATCAAATCTCTTGAAGCCAATTCTTGTCTGACCAGCAGACGGAAGCCTTTCATAGTTTTGAAGCCTTTCAGTTTGAATTTCATGGCCACTGAAAAATCAGCAAGGAAAGGTGGCAGACAGCGTCGAGGCTATACATATAAGGACTTGCGTCCGGATCTGTATGAAGTACAAGACAGACCCTGAAGAGAATTATGGTCAGCGCAAGACTCGAATCCAATGGATTCAAAGATACTGGGCAGAACAATGGTTTCTGTACAGATACGTGAGTGCTGAGTATGCAGAGAAGAATGCCATCAAGCGACCATGGGGAGATATTATTTTCAAAAATCTTCAACCCAGGTCCAAAACCGAAGCCATTGCTCAAGGCTTCTATCCTTGCATGGTCTGAGGACCTCAGCCAGAGAATGCTGACCCATCCTCTCTGCTATGGTGTCATGATGACAATCTGTTCAAGCGCAACTATAAATTTGCCAAGGATTCTGTTGTGAAGAACAAGAAAGCATTTGGACTCGACTTCAACCCTGGTCCATCTGCTCCGAGGGCTGATGGCACTCGTGATGTTGAACCAAATGTCATCGGGCCCTTCTACAACCTCGAAGGTCTCCTCAGTCACATTTCTGTTCAGGGGGCAGCCGTGGAGCACTCTGCTGATGACGCAACTTCTGATGAAGCGCCAGCTCCACCTAAGCCGCAAAAGCAGAAGAAAACAGAGGCTTCAAAGCCCTCTGCTGCACCAAGAGCTTCACGTGCGAAGCCATTGGCCACTGCACCACCTAAAGCAAGTGTGCAATCTGAAGATCTTTCTCGTATCTCCAAGAAGACCGAGAAGTCTTCAAGGAAGAAGAAGCCCATCAAGAGTTCCGGGCAAGAACTAACCCCAGCTGCCGTTCTGAGAAACAAAGATGAGATCTGTCAAGAGACGAAGATCTTGGTGATGATGCTCTTGAGCTGCTGATAAAGAGCAGATAAGAGGCAGAGATCTTCAATGATCTGCCTCTCTTTGATGTGGATATTTTGAATAACTTCATTGATGAAATGGTTTGACAACCCAAGCCTCAACATCGATGATCTTCAGCTCCCTATTGGCATCAGTGTCACATTCCATGGAGCCATTGCAAATGAGCTGGCTCTGGCTCAGAAGATTGCCGAACTGAAGAACAAGATTGACCATGAGAAAGCTCAATTCAAGAGGAACATGGCCAAGCTCAGTGTGGCTGATGTTCAAAGCTTCAAGCAGATGCTGCATGACCTCAAGGAGGAGTTTCACAAGGAATGTGAAGAAGCAAAAGGTTCAAGAGAGCGGATGAAACTCTTCGCAAGAAAATGTGCTCAAGTTCACAATGAGGCCGAAAAGCGCAAGGCACTTGGGCGTCCTAGCATCGACCCCAAGATGGCTGCCAAACAGAAGAAGCCTGTTGTGGGCCAAGCTGAAGCATCAAGGCGGGAAGCACCTCGCATTGTCTTCCCTGCCAGCATGACAGGCTCGAAGCCTAAGGTCCCCACAACAGCTTCAGAACTTAAGAAGACAAGGGCAATGAGGCCGGGTTTAAAGTGCAAGCACAAGAATGCCACCGATGATGCTCCATCAACCAAGAAGTCAAGACAAAGTCTTCGCGGAAAAATCATGCTACTGCCACAGAGCCACTTGTTGTCGAGCCCATCTCAGTTGCTCGTCCTGCCTCCACAAACCAAGAGCGTCAGCTAGTAGTTCATGAGCCTGCTTCCACAAAGGCTCCTGAAGATGAAGAGATTCAAGCTATCGACCACATCACAACTGAACACATTGGTCATGATGACAATGTAGAAGATGATGATGAAGTCCTTCCTCAGATCGAGCACCAACCGGTATGATCGCCTGTTCTCACGAACAGCGAACTCATCAGCATTGGTCGTCCCTTGACGCCAATTTCTCAGGATGCATCGTGGGCTGATCACCCCAACAAGACACACCAAGTCAAGACACACCCAGTACTCCCCCACCTCAAGTCACCACTCCGGTGCTTGACGATGACAATTACATGGTGCAGACCACCCCATCACCAAAAGCATCGCCCGCATTCTGTAGGCCTCACAAAGGCCCTAGGTCACTGCCGAGCATTCCGGAAGGAGAAGTGCAACACAACTCAGTAGCACGTCAAGTGTTTCCTGAAGCCACTCCAATCGCGAACGCCTCTCGAAGTCTCAAGCAAAGTCGAAGACATTCCGGCTGCATCAGCCTATGACAACCAAGAACCACGTCATGAAGAAGAGAGAGAGTTGCCACACCCCCCATCACTCAAGAAATTGTTCTCGAGGAGAACGTGTCTGTGCCTGACCCTCCTGCTACTCAAGTGGAGGTTGAAAACATTGAGGCAGCCACAAGAAACAATGATGAAGCCAATGACGTAGTCATGGCTGAAGCCAATGTGGCGCCTGAAGCTAATGTTGCGCCTGAAGCCAATGTGCAACTTGAAGCCCATGTCAATGCCAATGCTCCTGTACCGCCTCCAAGGCCTCACACTATTGCGCAGGTATTTGACCGCGGCCAACTTCTCACTGTCCGGTGGCCTATTCTGGTTCCTCCGCCTACTCCCGGACCACAATTTGACTACCATGTGGAGCACAGGCCTCAGGTCCAGAAGCCAAAGCCCTAACTGCCATGATTTCCCAGTGCTGCAACTTTGCCAGGGTCATTCAACATCAACAGCTTCAGGGCACACAACACCTTCTTTGACAGTGCAAAGAACCCTTACTCAAGGCCAGGAATCTCATCTGATCGCTTCTGGAGCTATCAGCAGCGCAACTATTACTCATGCATCTTATGCAATCAAGGGCGAATCTTTCCTCACATGCGTCTGGATTGTGAAGCCATTGTTGGTCCGCCTGCTTGGGAGAAGCTCTAGACTGCTTCAGAGATGCTGGACTTCTGCAGTTTGTAACTGACAAAGAGCATTGGAATGAGGAGCTTCTGCTACAATTCTATGCCACTCTTCACATTCGTGGCTACAACAGGGATCCAAAGACTTAGGTCCTTGAGTGGATGGCAGGTGATGTACACCATGAAGCCAAAGCCCAAGATATCATTGAGCTTACTTCCCTGCCCACTCCAGGTGAACTTTATGAACCTAGTTGTCAGCTACACCGCAATGCATTGGAGAGCATATTTCAGAAGCCTGAGCCCAACATGAGTCAGATGCTCAACACGATGAAGCCACTACCACGAGATGCAGAATATCCCAAGGAATTCTTTATTGAAGACCTAGAGTATCTGCCCCGCACCATTTAACATATTATAACGCGACCTCTATGGCGCTTAAAGGACATTCTCCTGCAGCGAAGCTTGAAGGTACAATGAAGACATTGGTGTTCTATATTCTCAATGGCAAAAGCTTCAATGCTCAAGATTTCTTCATCAGGCAACTTGCAGCTTATGGAGTTGATCTCTTTGGCCTGAAGTTTTATGCTCCATGGGTGATGCGCTTAATGAAGCTTCACTCTTTTGTCAACTATCAACCCTCTGCGCGTGTCGGCGTTCTGGGAACGGGGGTCCCCAGACTTGCCTGCCTGCGGCCTGCGGCGTGGCTCGAAGGAGGCCCAGCACGGCCCATCTTCATCAACGCAAGCTCAAGACCCTCACGAGGGGCCAAGCCTCGCGGGGCGGACGACAAGGAGCTTCCTCAGGCACGGCCTCGTCAGGCTGGCTCATGAGGAGGCGGAGAGTTCAAGGCAGGGTACCTCGCGAGGTGACTGTGACGCAAGCCATGACGACCAAGGGCGCTGGCCGAGCGCCACCAGCAGGTCCTCCCTTCCTCTTTGGTGCAAAGGGAGCAAGCGCAGCGAGAGTATCAAGCAAAGGCATCCATTTCGTGCAACAAGATTTAAGACCAGCCCAACGGCCGGAAGGAGTCATCGTGGAGCCCAAGCAAAGGCCATCACCAGAGCCTTTGGCGTGCGAGGACCAACTTTAGTCAGGATAAGTGTACCACTGTTCCTCTTCAAAATGGCTAATTGTTGGCGCCCTTCCCACTCAATATTTGGGAAGAGGCCCGGGCCTTCGCCTATAAATAGGAGTAGCCACCCCTGTGGCGGAGGGATCGGAATCCTCATCAAGAAACCAAGAGCTAGAGCGATCGAACACCACCTAGCAGTTCATCGCACCCGCCAAGAACAGACCCTCACGAGGCTGTTCTTCCTTGTATTGTTCCTCATCAGCCCAAGAGGCAATCCACCACACCACACACCGGAGTAGGGTATTACACCACAATGGTGGCCCGAACCAAGATAAATCTCGTGGTCTCTTGTGCTGTTCCGTTTAGCAGTTTAGGTCCCAGCGATTCGGCGAGGTGCGAGACGGTGGAGGGTTGGATCTCCGTGCGCACCCCAGTGTTCGAACCTCAAGGGTCTGCCGGAACCCGAAATCCGACATTTGGCGCGCCAGGTAGGGGTGCGCCGGAATCTGCCTTCCGTCGCCTCGTTCTTCCCCGACCACCGCAACCATGTCTGACGCTCGTCGGGCTCGCGCCGAGCGCCGAGCCGCCTTCGCCTCCCATGTCGCCGGACGGCTTCCGACGGCGCGGGTGCCCTCGTTGCTTCCTCACCGCCGCTGTCAACACCGCCACCGCCCGGCGGGAACGGGCAGCAAGCATCGCCCTGCGCCTCGACGACCTTCGGGAGGAGCCGCAGCTTCTCGTCACCCGCCCGTGGCGCGGTTCCTCCGGCTGTCGTCAGCCCTCCTAGGCGGCTCACAGGCGCCGCCTTCCAGCCGCCATGTCAAGACATTCGTCCGCCAGGTCGGCGCTGCCTCCACGCGGCAGGGGGCTCCCTCGGGCCAGACGGAGCCGTCGGCCGGGCTGACCTTCGACTCTCGGGACCACCCCACCAACTCGGCCGCTGGGTGCGCTCCCATGCTCGCACACCCACCATCTGCCAGTTGCCGTCACCAGACCCTCATCGACGGGCGGCGCCCGGCCTCAACGCATTTCTCGCCGAGGCCTTCAACCTCCTCTGCATACCTGTGGGAGCAGCTGCAGCCTAGCCGCCTTTTTTCGGGCGAGGGAGGAGGGTCATCCAGCTCCTTGGGGCAACCGCTTCCGGTGACCTTCGGCACCTACGACAACTTACGCACGGAACTGGTCGACTTCGACATCGCCCCCATCGGCCTCCCCTACAATGCCATCCTTGGCTATCCAGCATTGGCCAAATTCATAGCCGCAACCCACCCGGGGTACAACCTCATGAAGATGCTCGGGAGCAGCGGCGTCCTCACCGTGCCCGGGGATACTGAAGGTGCGTTGCGAGCGCTCAGGCTCGCCCTCAAGACGGCGGCCGCAGCGCAGCCCGCCGATGCGGAAGCCCTCAAGCCCAAGGGGGCTGCGCCGACCAAGAAGAAGCAGTTGTTCACTCAAGACAAGGCGGAGACCAAGCAGTTACCTGTCGACGAGGACGGGTCCACAAACGCCACCTTCACCATAGGCGCCAACCTCGAGCCCGAACATGAGGAAGCCCTGGTCAAGTTCCTGCATGCGAACAAGAAGGTGTTCGCCTGGGAGCCCGATCAGCTGGCGGGGATCCCACGGGGCGTAATCGAGCACCACCTCAACGTGTGCCCCAACGCGGCCCCTGTGGAAGCGTATACGAGAAGGCAGTCCATCAAAAGCAGGCCTTCATCGTCCAAGAGACCCGCAAGCTAGAAGGCGCGGGGTTATTCGCGAGGTCCGACACCAGATTGGCTGGCCAACCCGTGGTGGTGCCAAAGAAGGGAGGAAAGGAGCGCATGTGTCGACTTCACCAACCTCAACAAAGCATGCCCGCAGGATCCGCTCCGCTCCCTCAAGATCGACCAGATCGCCGATTCCACCGCCGAGTGTGACCTGTTATGCTTCTTGGACGCCTTTTCCGGTATCACCAGATCAAGATGGCGGTGGAAGACATGGAAAAGACGGCCTTCTTAACCCCGTGTGGAGTGTCTTGCTATACATGCATGCCATTCTGGCTGCGCAAACGCTGGGGCAACCTTCCAAATGCTCATGCACATCACCTTGGGCCCACAACTCGGGAAGAATGTGGAGGCTTACGTCGACGACATCGTGGTGAAGTCTTGCGAGGCCAAGACCTTGATACAAGACCTGGAAGAAACCTTCACGAGCCTCAACGCAGTGAGCCTGCGACTCTACCCGGAGAAGTGTGTGTTTGGAGTTCCCTCGGCAAGCTCACGGGTTTCCTCGTGTCCCACCGAGGCATCGAGGCCAACCCAGAAAAGGTCAAGGCAGTTGAGAACATGAGCCCACCAAAGACCCTCAGGGAAATGCAGAAGCTCACGGGGCGCGTAACGGCGCTGGGCCGTTTCATCTCCCGATTGGGGGAGCGGGTGCTGCCTTTCTTCCACCGATGAAGAAAAAGGGCCCTTCGAATGGATCAAGAGGTCGACAAAGCGTTCCAAGACCTCAAGAGGTACACGACCAGCCCTCCAGTGATGGTGGCCCTGCGCCTCAGGAGCCCTTGGTACTCTACTCTGCCGCCACTCCCTACTCCGCTAGCGCAGCGTGGTGGCAGTTAGGGAGGAGCGTCAGGCCAAGACCACGGCGGCCACCCGAGCTAAGGCAAGGCCAAATCAGAAGGAACTCGTAGAAGCCAGCACCGCAACGGAAGAAGATCAGCCGTCGCAGCAAAGCACACCAAGGGCGGGAGAGGCCCTCCATCCAAGCACCCAGCTTCTGGAGGCGCCGTCACCTCGGGAGGCACCACAGCTTCCGGAAGACGCCACCAGCACCGACGCCCCTAGCCTCGTCGAGCACCCGGTGTACTTCGTCAGCACAGTGTTACGGGATGCGAGGGCACGATACCCCATGTCGAAGAAGCTCCTCCTAGCGCTGTTGGTGGCTTCTCGCAAGCTGCGGCACTACTTCCAGGGTCTCAAGGTTGTCTCGGCATACCCCCTGGAGAGGGTGCTCAGGAGCCCCAACTCGGCCGGAAGGGTCGCCGAGTGGAACATTGAGCTGCAAGCATTCCACTCGAGTTCAAGACAACCAGAGTCATCAAGGGGGCCGCTAGGCAGATTTCATGGCCGAATGGATGAAGCACTGGCCTCGGGGCGGCGAGGATCGATCCCTCTCCCCGTGAAGCGGCGCCAGAAGGTTGGGTCATGTACTTGACGGAGCGTTCTCCAGACAGGCTGGGCTGGGCGGTGCTCATATCTCCCGGCCAGACAAGCTCTACTATGTTGTGCAGCTCTGCTTTCAAAGTAGGCGAGAAGGTCTCCAACAATATAGCAGAATCACGAGGGCCGATAAGGGTCCGAAGGCTGCCGCTGCCTGGGGTGAAGCGCCTTACCATGAAGGGCGATTCGCATCTCCTCGTCAATTTCTCCAACAAGGTGTACGAGCCAAGAGATGAACACATGGAGGACTACCTCATGGAGGTCCGTAGGATGGAGAAACAGTTCGGGGTTGAGCTGCAAGACGTGCTCAAGGGCACCAATCAAAAGGCCGACGACATCGCCAAACGAGCCTCCAGGAGGTTACCCCAGGAGCCGGGCGTCTTTGAGGAACGGCTCTTCAAGCCCTCAGCCCTGCCGCCGTTATCAAGCACAGCACAACCTCGGGTGGAGCTCCCTCAGCCACCTGCCTCGGGAGCCCCAGCCTATGGCCCGGCCTCAGGAGCACGCTTGCTCCTCACGATGGAACCTCAAGAGGGGTGCTGGATCACGGAGCTCAAGAGTTACTTAACGCATGGAACTTTGCCGGAGAAGGAGGAGGAGGCAGAGCGTGTGGCGCGGCAAGCCACGGCATACAGCATCATGGATGGAGAGCTCTACCGAAATGACCGAACGACGTATCCTCGCTACCGCATCACCAGTGGAACAGGGAAGGAACTGCCGGCAGATATACATGGTGGAGATTGTGGGAACCATTCGTCGTCACGGCCCTCGTCGGCAAGGCGTCCGCAGCGGTTTCTATTGGCCCATCGCGCCAATGATGCTGTTGAACACGTGAAGGCTTGCGAGGCTTGCCAATTCCATGCCAAGCAGATCCACCAGCCGCCAGGAGGTTCGCAAACCATCCCCTCACTTGGCCATTCGCGATGCAGGCTGGACATCTGGGCCCTTTTCCTCGGGCGCCAGGCTATCGCTACCTCTACGCCGTGGGACAAATTCACCAAGTGGGTCAAGTCGAGGCCGTCCGCACCATCCCCGCTGGTTATGTGGTCAAGTTCATCAAGGGCATCGTGAGTCGGTTAGGAGTGCCGAACCGCATCATCACCGACAACGGTTCGCGATTCACCGCCACCTTTCTAAAACGCATTGCGCTAACCTTGGGATGCAGATATGCTACGCTTCGATGGCGCACCCCTGCAGCAATGGACAGGCCGAGCGGGCCAACGCAGAGGTCCTGAGAGGCCTCAAGACCAGGACGTTCAAGAAGAAACTGGAGGCCTGCGGCAGAGGCTGGTATGACGAGCTTCCGTCCGTGTTGTGGTCCATCCGCACAACCGCAACCAAGCCAACTGGAGAGACCCCTTCTTCCCGGTGCGGAGCCGAAGCGGTCCTCCTCACGAGGTCAGCGCCGATCCACAAGGGTCCCGGGCGTTCGATGAAACGCTGCAGACGCCATGCGGGGATGGCCTCGTCTTTGGGGAGGAGCGCCCGTCGAGAAGCTGCGATGCGGCGGCAAGGTACCAAGAGGCACTCCGGGCGGTACCACCGCCACAACATCCGCCTGTAACTCTCGAGGTAGGGGACCTCGTGCTCGACGGGTCCTCTCTAGGGAGGGACTGCATAAGCTCTCTCCCATGTGGGAGGGCCCGTTCAAGGTTGTTCATGTTTCTGTGCCCGGCCCGCGGCGCTTGGAGACTTAGGAGGGAGTACCTATACGTAACGCTGGAACATCCAGCACCTCCGGAGGTTTTACCCTAAAAAGGCCCAAGTGCTTCGTGAAGAAGGCGAATGCCTGTGAAGCTCATTCTTTTTGGAAAAGGCCCAATGCCTGTGAAGAAGGCGAATGCCTGTGAAGCTCATCCTTCTTGGAAAAGGCCCAGTGCCTGTGAAGAAGGCGAATGCCTGTGAAGCTCATCTCTTTCGAGAAAGGCCCAGAGCCTGTGAAGAAGGCGAAAGCCTGTGAAGCCGCTGCTGCTCGAAAGGGCCCGGAGCCCGTGAAGAGGGCCAACGCCCGTGAAGCTTGCTTCCCGTAAGAAAGGCCCAGAGCACATGAAGAAGGCGAATCACTGTGGAGCTGCTGCTGGAAAGGGCCCGAGCCCGTGAAGAGGGCCAACGCCCGTGAAGCTTGCTTCCTGTAAGAAAGGCCCAGAGCTCGTGAAGAAGGCGAACGCCTGTGAAGCCGCTGCTCGAAAGGGCCGGAGCCCGTGAAGAGGGCCAACACCCGTGAAGCTTGCTTCCCGTAAGAAAGGCCCGGCCCGTGAAGAGGGCCAACGCCGTGAAGCTTCGCCACCCGTGACACTCTCACGTAATAATGAGTTGGGGCTGTACACGCCCCGAGTCTCAGAGTGCCGGCCTCAGCCCCGGGCTCCCTCCCACGCCCGATGGCAGCACTTAGCTCCGCGCTGGTGAGAAGACGTCAAAGACTAGACTAGGTGCCGGACGCGGCTTTTTCATTTGCTTTCTGCAGTTGACTAGTTATTCCCATTTGGAGTTTTTATCGAAACTATCGCCATCTTTTGGTCCGTGGTTCTTCGATCTTTTTCGCTCTCCTGCCTCGATTTCTCTTGCGTGGGGACTCGCGAGGCAGAAGCCTCGGAGCCCTCGCGAGCGTTCCTACCCTATCGCTCAAGTTTTCACGGCCTTGGTCCACACCGAGCACCTCTCGACCATGCCTCACGGGCAAGACAACGCGAACACGGGCTCGGATCGGTCGCCTCGCTGCCACAAATGGAGTTCACTTGCGAATGGGCGACAAATGAAAAGGAACGATGTCGGATAACAAAAGCAAGACAATAATTAACGGCGTTAACCTAAACGCGCCCACGAGGCCACACATTGTTGTCTTTTGCGCAGGAGAAAAGAAAGGAAAAGGACAAAAGCAGGTGAAGCACGCCTGCGTCGCCCTCTTGGAAGGCTCGAGCCCTCCGGAGCTCAAAGGACTCCTCTAGCGCTTCACCGGGCGCTGGCGGCGAGCGGACCCGCTGCCACCCCCTGTGCAGCGCTGGGCGGCATGGGGACTGGCCGCGTCATTCTTTGGAAGAATCACCACCAAGAAGAGCTAGTGAAGCTTGAGGAGTCACGGCATCGCCAGCCGCCAACAAGACCGCCCTCTCCATCCACGCCGGGCTGAGTCCTCGGCCAGCTGTCGTCTTCGTGGCAGCACCCCATGCGGCGACCGTCTTCCCCGAACAAGCTCACGTAGAGGGTGGCGTCGCCGTCGTACTTGAAGTGGAGGGAGCACCGGCGGAGAAGACCACGCGCGCGGGCGAACATCTGCCAGCCGCGGGTCAGGAACAGGTTCCCTGTAGCAGAGACCTCTAGAGAAGCCCACGAAGCCCGACTGCAGCAGCCATCCACCTGGAGCCAGAGGCCACCCAGGCGCCACTGGGAGCTCACCCAGAGGAAGCGCGGAGGCTGAAGCCGACGCCGGACGGCTCCTCCGCCCACACCATGAACTCCGCAGCACTTCAAGAAGCATGGAGGCGCGGCCTCGGGGACGCGCGACCGGGCAGCCCTCCGACCATGGCCAGCCGCCGTCGCCACGCTGAGAGCCTCCCCACGACCGCTGGGGACCGCCGTGGAGGCCACGGGATGCTTATGAGGGCGACCTCGACCACGCTTAGGCGGAGGAGAGGAAGACTCGACCGACGGCCCTTCCCTTCTCGGCGGCCGAGAACTTCCTTGGTGGAGCCATGGAGAAGAAGGAGAGATAAGAAAGGATATACCGGAAGGGCGGCGTCGTTCGCATACTTATAGCCGGCGAAGGCCAACCGTCGGCCTCCACGATCACCGGTAATCATGACCGACTCTGCATGCAGGGACTTGTCGAATCCGGGTGGTTACCGAGGCATCGTGGGGAAGCAGTGCGCACGCGTCCAATCAACCGCCACGCGTCGCCCAAGGCCGCAGGCTGTTAGGGCCCGCGACGCTTCGCACTTGCCCTTTCGCCTCTCTGCTCGGCCAAGTTCGGGCGAGCCGTGGGCCCGGGGGCTACTGTCGGCATTCTCGGAACGGGGGTCCCCAGACTTGCCCGCCTGCAGCTTGCGGCGTGGCTCGAAGGAGGCCCAGCACGGCCCATCTTCATCAACGCAAGCTCAAGACCCTCGCGAGGGGCCAAGCCTCGCGGGGCGGACGACAAGGAGCTTCCTCAGGCACGGCCTCGTCAGGCGGGCTCATGAGGAGGCGGAGAGTTCAAGGCAGGGTACCTCGCGAGGTGCCCGTGACGCAAGCCATGACGACCAAGGGCGCCAGTCGGGCGCCAGCCCGTGCAGTGTCCTCCCTTCCTCTTTGGTGCAAAGGGAGCAAGTGCAGGCGAGAGTATCAAGCAAAGGCATCCATTTCGGTGCAACAGGACAAAGACCAGCCCAACGGCTGGAAGGGAGTCATCGTGGAGCCCAAGCAAAGGCCATCACCAGAGCCTTTAAGTGCAAGGACCAACTTTAGTCAGGATAAGTGTACCCGCTGTTCCCCTTCAAAATGGCCAATTGTTGGCGCCCTTCCCGCTCAATATTTGGGAAGAGGCCCAGGCCTTCGCCTATAAATAGGAGTAGCCACCCCTGTATGAGGGATCCGAATCCTCATCAAGAAACCAGTAGCTAGAGCGACTGAACACCACCTAGCAGTTCATCGCACCCGCAAGAACAGACCCTCACGAGGTTGTTCGTCCTTGTATTGTTCCTCATCAGCCCAAGAGGCAATCCACCACACCACACACTGGAGTTGGGTATTACACCACAATGGTGGACTGAACCAGTATAAATCTCGTGTCTCTTGTGCTGTTCCGTTTAGTAGTTTAAGTCCCAGCGATTCGGCGAGGTGCGAGATGGTGGAGGGTTGGATCTCCGCGCGCACCCCAGTGTTCGAACCTCAAGGGTCTGCCGGAACCCGAAATCCGACAGCGCGCAACCATCTTATCTTCTTGCCAGAGGTTGATATGTCTATCAAAGCCATTTACCCTGAGCCTGCCAAGGAGCCAATTTATCTTCATAATGTTGATCATCAAAGCTTTTCGCAACCAATTGAGGGAGTTCTTGCTACAACTCATGTTTATCCTCTGGCTGGTACCACACGTGCACCTCATCTTGCAACTACTGAAACCACTGAAAGCACCATTTCTCAAAGGCCTCGGAAGCGATCTCGTGTACTCAATGACCGAGAGCTTCTTGTGGCCTTGCATCAGAAACAGGATAAGCACCATGACTGGCTGAAGCATCAGATGCAGAGCCTCTTGGTGGATGTTAATCGCATTCGAAATCTTGCCACCAAGAATGCCTTCGTATCACATGAAGCCTGTCGGAGGTCATGGAAGAGTCTAACCTTGCTAAGCTCCGAAGATGATCTTCGCGAAGATGGCTTCACTAAGCGCTACAAGTTTGATTCCACGCCTGCCCGCAATGCCGTCTTGCATCGTACTCCTTCCTTAGAAGACAATACATTAATCCTCACAATTTCACATACTTTTATCCCCGTTGAAAACTTCAACCGGTTTGTCATCAATCACCAAAAAGGGGGAGATTGTAAATGCATCTAGTGCCACCCCTAGTTGGTTTTGGAGCATTGACGACAAACCTGGTTGAGGGACTAATGTGTTTGTGAGAATTGCAAGATAACACATGTAGTAGTCCCTCATTGATTCGGTTTACCTACCAGAGATGACCCCTAAAAATGTGTGAATACATTGAAGACAATGGTCGTATGTGAAGATATTCACAACAAAGATTATGACTCGAGAAGACATTCACGTGAATACTATGGAGTGCGAAGACATAGTTGTTTCGTAGTTTCCTTTTCTTCTTTGTTGAGTCATAGGAACCACAGTACTGTTAAGTGGGGTCCAAGTGAACAGAGTCAGAGTGACTGAAGTGATGCTCAACCAAATCCTATGTCTTCGAGCGAAGGCAATGAGAGCAAATCTTATCCAGAGCTAGATGAGTCAGCTTTACTTGTAGCCCAAGTCAAGCTGTCGCGTGTGTTTGAAATCTGACCGTTGGACACGTGTCAGTTCCTTAGTGACCCAGGGTCATTTCGGACAAATCAGGTCAGGTTGCCTCCTGGCTATAAATAGCCCACTCCCTACAACATAAATTGGTTGCTGCTTAGAGTTAGTGCACGACTTGTGAGGACAAAGCTCAAAACACCGAGAGCCAAAGAGAGTTAGGCATCACTGAAGTCTTTCTGTCTGCGTGACCTGAAGATTTGTTACACTTGAGGACTGTGAATCCTCCTGCCGGTTAGCCATTGCATTCTGAGCATCCAAGAGTCATTGTGGATTGCCAGTGAACGAAGTCTATGAAGGTTTGGAAGTCTACCTTGAAGACTTACCAGAGTGATTGGGCGAGCACTAAGTGTCCTTAGCTCAAGGGGAATAAGTTGAAGACGCGGTCTTCTGAGTTGAATCTCAGCCTCCCTAACCAGACGTACAGTTGTCACAGCAACTGGAACTGGTCCAACAAATCCCTGTCCTCACCAAGCAACTGGTTCTATCTCCTCCCTGTCTATATTTGCAGTTTGTCTTCGTGAAGTCATTTGCCTGCTTGCCTGATCTGATTGACTTCACTGTGTGACGACTATTGTTGTTTGACTTCATACTATCTTCCATCATGATCCATTCTACCTAGCTGCTAATAGTCTTCGTGCTTTCTCTTCATTGCTTACTTGACTATGGCTTGTCTAGTGTAGTCTACCTTCCGCTGCATGTCGATAGGTTCATTTCTATTATTTGTCTTCGAAACTCTCATGTTTTGAAGACTCTCTTAAAAATTGCCTATTCACCCCCCTAGTCGATAACTAGCACTTTCAGAGAGGCGAAAGACATTCTGGTTGCCGGAGAAGGTGAAGAGGAATGCCCATATTGTGCCCTCCTCCATGCGTAATGCACGCACGACTTTAGGCCAACCCCTTGTGATGGCTACCCGTCCATCCTTCACTATCTTTGTTACGACTTCTAGATGCTCATTGTTGTCTGGACGAAATACTTTAACGTTCATTGCATGTCCACCAATAATGTACTTTGCGAGGTAATCTTGAGTGAACTGCTTCGGGAACCACTACGAACAAAAAAGATTCAGATATTGTTGTCTAACAACTCATTATGGGCAGTAAAAAGAGAAGGCTGCAGAGTTTGCAGCTCCCATCCTATAGCTCACTTTTGTGTTGGATAGAGCATAAAAAAATAATTTGCTTGCCACCATTCGTATCTTTTTGCTAATAATCCTTACCAGTTTCCTCACTTGATGCTTGTTCATGAATATCTCATTGCCCCATATGCAAAAAGGGTCGATGCTTGGATCCTTGCCAAGGGTATATGTACGTACAAGCAACAAGTCAATATTAGAAGCTAACAAGTGTCCATGACTGGATCTATATGCACTACATTATGGAACGACGGGGGGAGTACAAGCCGAGGGATGAAGCTAACCTCGGCGGAAAATGGTGGCCACTCCGTTGTCGTCATGCATAAGTAGTGGAAAGGCATGATAAGTACAGCAACCTCATCAAACAAATATACAAAAGGTAAACAACATCATCTCCAAATGACAGCTTGAATGTGTTGGTTTTAGCATGCTGTTAAAGAAGATATAAAATGGAAGGCAATGTTACCGATAGCATGCTTAACAACCATCAAATATTGCAATTCAAACGGGTATTGTTGAAAATGAATAGAACATAGGTAATGCTTAAACATCACACTGGATAAATGTGTAAAACTAAAATAAAGGGTATATGTTAACTACACCAAGAATAACTGGAACCAAATATAGCCGTTCAAACTGGTATTGATGTAGTTGAGCGGCACAGTTCCGACTTGCACATAATGAACAACACATTGTGAATGAATGAAATAAACAAGGCATAAATGACAAGTATAACAACCAAATATAGTCATTGAAAAATGGATAGAGTCTCACTGCCACCAACCTAACAAGCAAATACAGATAAAAAGGGCATATGCTTGAAAACTGGACAAATGCTCACTGCAACCAACCTAACAAGCAGATACAGATAAACAAGGCATCTTCTTGATAACTCGTCAAATGCTAAAAAAGCAACCTAACAACCAAATATAGATAAACAAGGCATCTGCTTGATAACTGGACAAGTGCTCACTGCAACCAAACTAAGAACCAAATACTTATAAACAAGGCATCTGCTCGATAACTGGAAAAATGCTCACTCCAACCAACCTAACAACCAAATACACATAAAAAAGGCATCTACTCACTATAAGCAACCAAATATAGCCATTCGTGAAACTAAAGTGGATAATTCATACTTAAACATCACATAGCCCTATTGAACAATACATTTTTGCATGACTGAAATAATTAAACATGGCAGTTAAAGCACCGCACGGCAAATGCTACTACAACAAAGGGTATGGGTTGGCAAGCTAGAAAAGGTAAGATTTGCTGATAAGATGTTGCCTCACATTTCATGGACGGGATCCTTATAGTTGGAAGAGCACAAACCCATGTGCGCTCTCTGATGTCACAGATGGGCTATTTCACCTTGGAAGAACCTTCGTTGGTGCCCTCCTCGTGGTCCTGGTCAATGAGATCTGACTTGGCAATTGAGGATCCAAAGCCGCCGCCGTAGAACGTATCCTTCAGAAATGACAAAATGGGCTCGATGGCGTATAAAGATTGCAAATCCTTGACCGCTTGGCGGAGGAGATCAACGTTAGGACCGTCAAAGAGATCGACGGCGGTTGAACCAGAGGGGTTGGGGATGCACCACTTAACATGTGACATGGCCCTCGTGAAGCCATCGCTGTGGACGAGCTTGATGTCGTAGCCAGCTTTCCCGAGATACAGTAGTACGCTAGCCCGCTTCAGCATGGAAACGTACTCAACATCTTAGCTGGCTTCCACCGCGATATGTTTCTCCGGAATCGACAGGTCAGGGCGAACGGCGGCCACCTCGCCAACGTCCGCCGGAGAGGCCATGATAAACCTCTTCTTGGCCGAATGCTCGTCGGGCTCCCCGGGATATGTGGTCGAGCTTAGGCTGCGACATTCTGGAGCAGGGGATGTGGATATGGCGGGGAGGGACACCACATGCCTCATCTAAAAACTCAGGGGAGTTGGGCGACGGTATGGGAATCGCTGGGTAACTTGAACTTTATTATCTACGTTAGGAGGAACGGGCGGACCGGCAGGGGTTGGCTGCGGCGCCGGCGGCACCAGCGGCGGCCGCGAGCTAGGGTTTGAGGGGGGGGGAGGGGGTGGGTGGGGGACTGTGGAGGGGGGTGTTTGAGGATATGCCACGACTACTGAAAATTTTAGTAACGGTGGGTGGAGATTGTGGTGGACGAGGGAGGGTGACGGTTCAAATGCCTTGGCTACTGCATTTCTACTATAAGGTCAGTGCTGGAGGAGTGTGGGCGATGGTTGAAGTACGGCGGCTACTAAAATTTGGGTAAAGGAATTGACACGGGGCGGGAGTGGCCAAGATCGTGCACGGTCCAATAACAATATGTGTGTATGATAATAAGGAAAAGTAGCGGAAAGGCCGATTTTTTCAACGCTCAAGGCGGGTAGTTTGTTTTTATATTTGTAGCTAGATGGTCTATCGCACATGGTTCGTCCTACTTTCCAAATAAACTTACCCACCTTTAGCTTGCACGGGTGGTGATTTTACAGCACACTTGCATCGCACACGGTTAAGCCAATACCTCCACCCTTTGCTCGCGTTTGCGTGGTCGTGGTGATTTTAGAGCGCACTTGCACCGCACATGGTTGAGCCAATATCTCCACCTTTGCTCGTGCTTGCGCAGGCGTGGAGACTCACAATGCACTTGTATCGCACATGGTTAATATATTATACCGTGTCCGTTGAGCCTTATCAGAGTCTTCCAGCAAAAAAAATGTTAGAGAGGGTCAGAAGACAACCACACCAGCATGTGGCCCAAATATATATGAGTGAAAAGGCTGGTCTGTGATGTTCAAAATTCCAATGCACAACCTTGACCACGCGGGCCCACGGTTGGGCACGTCGTCGAAGATCGATGAGAGGGGCCAGAAGTCAAGAACCATCTGGAAGTGGCCAAATGTATGTAGGAATATTGGGGATGTTTAAAACTTTAAATACACAATGTATAACTTTTGTGGCACCTGCCTCGCAAACCCGAAAGCACCCTTGGATATATCTATAATGACATAATGTCGTACCTAGCTAGGATGCTTGGCCCACCACCTCCCACTTCGTGTCAGCGGGGCGGATGCACGTAATGATCGATACTTTGGTCATACATGCAGGTCGCCATGACCTACCATAAGACGGACTAATGAATCTATTGTTTGGTCAAACAACAGTTGTTGTTGTCGATAAACCACTAGGCCAATAGATTGAACCATCATAAAAATTGCACGAGAGGGACCACAAAACCAGCACCTCTTGCATGCGACCCAAAATGATGTTCGTTGCGAAAGGGTGATGTGTGTTTTCAAAATAAAATAATGTACAATTTAGATGTGGTGCCTACCTGTCGATACAGACAACAACCATGAAAGCAAGGTAGTTAAGGACGAGATACGCAGGTTAATGATACGGGGCTAACCCGGTGTAGGCCGATCTTTCACGTTTGGAGTGGGATCCCTCGAAGAGCACGAAGAACACGGGGAAGAACGGCGAGAAATCACAAGGGGAAACACTCAAGAACTAGTCCAATCACACATCCTCTAGACAATCAAACACACAAGATCCACAAGGTACATGAAAAACAAAAGGAAAGATACAAGGTAGCGTTCATCTCAAATCCAAGAGGAGATGAGGTCTTGACGATATCCTAGACGGATCTTCCCACGAGGGGGTCTTGATGATATCCCACAGGATCTTCTCCTAGATGGAGGTCTTGGCCTCCAATGGAGTAGTGGTCTCTCTCTCTCAAGTGTAGAGATAGGTAGGAGCAAAGCTCACATACAAATGAGCTATCCTATTTGCTAACCCTAGAAAGGAGGTGGAGGTGGTCTATTTATAGTCTAAGCCACGAAGGGGTAAGTGGGAGAGGGATACAAGGCCAAAGGCCCGCGGCTGCAGACAGGCAGGGCGGTAGCACCGGACACACGAGCGGTAGTACCGGACTTATACCGCTCGATCACTGGAATTTGTCGGGTTGAGCGGTACTAGGGCGGATGCTAGGCGGTAGTGCCGCTTGGGTGGCCTTATCGGTAGTACCGCTTGGAGTGGGCGGTAGTACCGCTCGTTCTGGAGCGGCCAGGTTCTCTTCCTCCTTCTCTTCCATGCTCCCCTCGTGGACGGTGTAGTCGTTCCTTGGCGCTTGCACTCGTCCTCAACATCTGTGAAGCTCCGACAATACCTATGCATGCACACGGGAGAAGTGTCAAGTAGTATACCATCCTCGAAGGGGTCAAGTGAAAACGTGTAAAGGAGAAGATTCACCTTTATGTATGAGAAGTAGATTTCGCACGTGTCACTTGCCGAACGGACTCTTGACATGGTGATGTCCATAGGATGCTCCGCATCATCCCCTCCCCCTTGGGAAAGATCCGACCTCGGATCGAAGCCCAAATCACCATGGGAAATAGATTGCGGTGACGTGTCAAAGTGTTCGATCACCAAGCACTCATCGTCTAGTAGCTCAAAATGGGCACTCTCCAATGTCGCACCATCTTGTGATTCCTTCAAAAGGAGCAAATAGAACAAACACTTGGAAAAACAAATGTGGTTAGCGTTAGTGCAAAACAAAGCATTCAAGAGGTGATTCACGAAACAAGTGTTGTCATCAAGCATAGCATAGGGTGTGACAAAAGATTGTGACATGGCATGTAAGCATATCAACCGAGCACAAGCAAATATATCATGGGAACAAGCATGTAAATGTGAGGTAGAGATGCAAATATGTGTGACAAGAGCATAAGCATCTACCTCGAGGTCATAGCAAGCATGTATAAAGCGCTCGGCAAATGGTCGATGGTAGGCATAGGAATCATTCACAACACCAAATAAGATGAGATGTCTAAACATATGAGTCAAGTGCAAGACAATCCAAGATAATGTGCATAGGGTGTAGTGAATATAGTGTGGCACTCAACACAATAGAAAGAGCAATTGTTTATCATGTGTGAGGCAATCAAGTGAATCATGTGACAAGCAAAGGGACCTGGCATATGTGAAGAAATGACATTAATGCAACCAACCATATGATAGTAGCAAGTAGTCCAAGAATTGGATGCAACACACAAGGTACATATGTCATGAAGAATGGAAATGTGGCAATCATGGGTGAAAGCAATATCTCGACCATGCGTGCAAATGGTGCAAGCAACACATGAAGTATGATCCACAATATCCAAGGTCAAGAAGGATGTCACCTTCAAAGCGTGTCCTTGTGCATTCTTCACAATGCCGAAGTGGTAGGAAATGTGGTGTAGAAGCGAGTCATGGTAGAATGTAAGAGGCTCGCTCTCAAGAGCTCGAATGGTCAACTCACGTGAAGTTGAAGTCGACACAAAGTCCAAGTATCCTACACATGCACACAACAAAACAAAGAACGTATGCGCATGGTAGATACACACATAATCCATCATGATGGTTCTCTTCTCTTGCACATAACCATTAGAAGCACAAGTGCATGAATAATATGATGCAACAATGGCAATATTCATGGAACTAGGTATATGGTGCAAAGAAGTAAGGCAATCATGCTTCGCAAGGAATATGTCAAAATATCCAAATATATGTGAGAATGCTATGGGGGCAAACTCATTATCAAGACTAAAGGCATAGTTGCATTCAATACATGGGAAATCATCTAGCATGAGGGAGGCAACACATGGAGATATATGACAAGAAGCAATAACAATCATGTGCAAAGCATGTAGATGGTTGTCATCAACCGCATGAAATGGGCAAGTATTAATCATGGGTGATGCAACATAAGCAAGCATAGACATCAAGTCGTGCAAACTAGTAGAGCAAAGATGCAACACACTGGAGGAAATCATGGCAATCATGTCATGTGAGCAAATAATAGGCATGGGCAATGCACAAGACATATCGCAAGCACGGACACAAAGTAAGATGAAAGTATCATCATAGGAATGGGTCATGAATAGAACATGGCAATAACAAGTGATATCTACACCAAGCTTGCAAATACACATACAAGTACTAGAATCAATCATCATGTGTAATGCAAAGCATGGGTCACAAATGCAAGGAGAAGGCATAGGAATGGGCATATCATGCAAAGTGAACATGGTAATATGGGCAAACAGTATATAATGGATAACAACCCATAGCCAAGTGAGGGCCATGTAGAAGAAACGTGTGAAGTCTTTGCGCGAAGAGAGCGGTGGGAAAAACAATCCATGGGATCCCAAGTCATCATTGCTCTCTAGAGCTCGTTTTGTCAACTCGTGGGATTGCGAGGTTGACAAGTATTCATGGGTACCTACACAAGAGAGACACAAACCAAAGAAATTGTGCACGTGGTAAATGTACACATCATCCATCATGACGTGTATGTGCTTGTGTGAGTTAGCACAAGATAAGCATCGCTCAAAGAAATTTGATGCATGGTATAAGAACATGTCATCCATCATGAAAGAATAGTTGTTATGTATGACATGATGGGGATGCAAATTTAGCATACAAGTATATGGCACATCAATAGCATGTTTATTCATGGGAAGCATATTGTGCACACAAGTATTGGGATCATGCAATGAATGGGATGGATCAAAATCTCCTAAAATATGTGAGGAAACTATGGGGGTCTCCTCATGAGCAATATTGGAAACATCATATGGAGAAAATGGACAACATCCAAAACAATGCATATCCGAAGCTAGGTGGTCATGGCATGGACTATGAGATAAATGATGCAAAGGAAGCATATCAATATCATCACAAGAGAAACAAATGCCAATAACCATGGCCTTGTCATTTATGCCATAAGTGCAAATTGGGTTAATTTTAATGGCATATGCATAGTCACTATGATGAGATTGCAAGTAAGACATATGGTTAATCTCATGCATAGCATATGACAAGTCAAGCGGATTAGCAAACATGATGTGACCTAAAAGAATTGTCACAAGAAATCCTATGTAACATGGCATCACAACTAATAGACTCCACATGACAATCATCAACTCATCATAAATGGGCAAATCATGGCATGGGGAAATCATACTAGCATGAAGCATGGTACTAGGTGGATCAACATCATGCAAGCAATCAATGTCAAGAATGTCCACTAGTGGGACTAGAGCCTCACCTTCACCTATGTTACCTTTTTCATTCCTCTCAAGTGGTGTAGGTGAGGTGAGAAATACCAAATGGTGGTCATCTTCATCTTGATGGAACCATGTGGTGGGTGTATCATATTCCACCATGGTCATCGTCTTGTCCAAAGGGAGGACGAAGTCATCGTGAATCGGCGCGTTATCATATATGGGACCTAGCACCAAATGAGAAGACACAATAGAGGTATAGGTAAAGTTGTTAGAAATGCAAATAGCCTCACATGCCCTATCAACTATCTCACTCTCTCTATGTGGTGGTTCACGCACTCCCTCAAAATAGGTGCACTCAATCTCATGTATGGTGGAGTCACTCATCTCACTCAAGTGGTGGGGGTTGTGGCTCTCCTCACATGGGAATTGTGGCAACTCATCATGTATGGGGCTAGTGGTGAAGTCACTATCACTCTCAATATGGTGGCTAAAATCACTCAAGTCATCATACGTCGCCGTGGTCGAAGGGAAAATCCCATGCTCAACCATCTCGTAGTCATCGCCGTGGATGAAGGCCGAAGATGGCACATCATCTCTCTCCTCTATGACCGAAGGGAAAATCCCATGCTCGATCATCTCGTCATCGTCGCCCTGGATGAAGGCCGAAGATGGCACATCATCACTCTTCTCCATGACCGAAGGGAAAATCCCATGCTCGATCATCTCGTCACCGTCGTGGATGAAGGCCGAAGATGGCACATCATCACTCTCGCGTCCCAAGATGGAAACATCATCCTTGCTCGCCACCTTGTCGCTCGCCTCCAAAGCTTGGTCCTTGAAGGTCTCCGTAGTCGTACTCGTCGCCGCACCATCTTGAAAAAGAGTCAAGGTAGACTCGGCATCATCAATGCCACAAAGAGGGATGGCGGTGAAGTCGAACTTGGAAGCATCGTCTTGGAGCTTGTCGGGCTTGGACATCGTGGTGGTACTAGCCTCATGCTTGTCGTAGAGCTTGGTCGCCGTGAAGTTTGCTTGGGGTGGAGAAGCCTTGGACTTCACGAGTTCTTGTTCCGCCTTGAGAACACCAATGTAGTAGTCTTCGATGGACTTGTAGTTCTCGAGGAAGATAGTCTTGGAGATGTCATTGTTCAATCCCATCATGAAGTGGAACTTCATCGAAATGGGGTAAATCACGCTTTGCTTTCGCAAGGCAATCTTCATCTCCTTGAAGTACGCATCGATGGACTTGGATCCTTGGATGGTGTTCTCCAATTGGTGTCGAAGTTGTTCCGTGTATGTTGGAGGGACAAACTCTCGCCGCAAAGCTCTCTTCGTCTTGGGCCAACTCATGTCGTAGTACTCCAAAGGTGTGTGAAGCCACCATGCCAATGCGTAGTCGTGGAAGTTTCTTGTGGCGCACTTCACTTGATCTTCGAAAGGGACTTGATGTAGCTTGAGGTAGTCGTCCATCAAACGCTCCCACTCGAGGTACTCCTCGGGTTCTTGAGTTCCATAGAAAGGAATCTTGTGGTCGGTGTCGAGGTCGTAGTAGCTCGTGGAAGTCGCGGACTTGAGCTTGGGAGCTTCTCTTGAGCGTAGTCTTGGGGTTCTTGTTGGCGAAGATGCCATATGTCCGTAGGCAAAGATGCCTTGAAGTCACTTGGCGAAGATGCCAAGGGAGATGGTGAAGTCTTTGAGCGGTTGTTGGTGTAGAACTCTTGACCTTCACGTTCTTGTTGTTGATGGTGTCGATGCCGATGTGATCTTGCCGGAGATGGTAGCTCGGAAGCATGTGCTCTTGAGCGTCTTCTCGAAGATGAGGAAGATCACTTGTAGGACTTGATGAGGGCTTTGATCTCCTCCATTTGAGCTTGCATCTTGGCGTCGAGTTGTTGTTCGTGGCATCGAACTCGTCGTTGTTGTTGTAGACCGAAGGTGAAATGCCTTGCCTATCCATCACAAGACTCAAGTAGAGGTGAGTAGGAAATGAGATAAACAATACCAAGTTACCTTTTCCCAAAGTTGAGGATGTATCCGGTTTCACTCAATGTGAGATGAAAGAATAGTGGAATTGGTACCGGACTTGTTCACTCACACCTATCAAGTAAAGCTTATGGTAGAGCTTAGTGAGGATAGTGGCACAAAAATTTAATGCAAAATGTTAGCAAGAGTCAGTAATGTTGAAAAAGATTCACAAATTCGCAAGCGAAACAAGTAGACCAATAGCAATATGTGGCACACGGAAACACACACACGGATAGATAAATGGGGCCGTGCAACCAAGGAATGAGCACAAAATGTGGAATCCACGGAAAACGCTCGTGTTGCACAACTCAAGAGAGACGCTAGCACGATTGCTCAATAGGCGGATACGACACTTGTGCACAACTTATAAGATGCAAAATGGATAAACTTTCTATCCCAAGTATGCTATATATGTATGGTTCTCGGTGTTTCTCACACAATGATCCAAAATGATCAAGTATGATACCATATGATATATTTTGATGCTATGGCTATTGCTTACAAGCTCTTTGCTCTCTCTTTATTTTGCTTAAAAGCTTTATTCTCGTTTTTTTGATATGGCCACAATGCGAAATGCACAAACCAAGATAGAAATTGTGTATATGCGGGAACAATCTTGTGACACAAAGGATGATATGATGATACCAAGATGATATGGTATTTATGCTATGGGAAGTATGATCACTAATGTGCACGAGTCACGTTGCCGGCAATACTCAAATGGCTAGTCTCGATAGGCAAGTTACGCAAAATGGGCTAGGGGTTATGAATGCAATTTGCAAGGGGAATGTACAATGGTCTCGTCGAGGTTACCGTCCTTGGCGATGATGAGAGGCGGTGTTACCGAAGTCGACCCGTTCCTAGTTAGCCGAAACACCCTAGGAAACGGAAAAAAACCGCAAACTCAAAATCTCCAAAGGCAAATGTCAAATGGTGGTATCAGAAAGCGGTGGTGGTTTGCACTCGGCAATGCGGAAGTGGAATGAGGGGCTATACACGGTGTCGGAGTTGAAGCAATGGTCCCTAAGTAGCAGAAACACCTTAGGAGACACAAGCCACAACTCAAACAAGCTCAAACAAAATTGGGTTAAGTTTTGGTGGCGGAAGTGTATGGTGGGCACGTCTATGT
This sequence comes from Aegilops bicornis, assembly GCA_021605145.1. NCBI lineage: Eukaryota > Viridiplantae > Streptophyta > Magnoliopsida > Poales > Poaceae > Aegilops > Aegilops bicornis. Next base: position 275,951,014 of record CM038673.1, read on the forward strand.
GGAAGTGGTGGTGGTGGTTGAAGAAGAAGCAACCGTCCCTAAGTAGCCGAAACACCTTAGGAGACTCGAATCACTACTCAAGCAACCACTAATGCTAAGGGGAACGAAATGGGTTAGGTTGCGGAAGGCTATAGTGGTTTTGCGGAAGTTATGGTGGAGGGCCTAGGCAAACTTTCTAAATTTTGAAACATTTTATGGAGTCAAATGGTGTTGGAACCTATCTAGATGCATGGGGGATGTCAATATCTACTCAACGAGCTAAAGAACGTGAAAATCAGATTCCGGGAGCGGAAGTTATAGCCGAAATGGTGAAACTCGGAATGTTGAAACAGGAATGGGCGGTAGTACCGCTTGGGATGGGCGGTAGTACCGCTCGTGTCGGGTTTTTTTTTTGCAAAATCTGGCTCTAGGAGGGGCGGTAGTGCCGCTTGGAAGGGTTGTAGTACCGCTTGGAGATGCTAAGCGGTAGTACCGCTGGTGTCGGGAAAATTCGCAGATCGAATTGGGGCGCGATTTTGGGGCAGAAATGGATGATTTCGGGGTCAAAATTGGAGAGATTTCGTGGATGGAAGGTGGGGAAACTTGGGGAGATGCTAGATCCTTTCGAAACCAAGCAAATCCATGGATCAAAATCAAGAAAACATCATCAAACCAACAAATCACAAAAAAATTTGGGGCTATTTTTGGTGGGGATTCAGATTTAGGACGAAATCAACAAAATCAAGCTAGAAAACAAAGGGTAGGGGCTCCAAAAACGTGATCAACGTGGCTCATGATACCATATGATACGGGGCTAACCCGGTGTAGGCCGATCTTTCACGTTTGGAGTGGGATCCCTCGAAGAGCACGAAGAACACGAGGAAGAACGGGGAGAAATCACAAGGGGAAACACTCAAGAACAAGTCCAATCACACATCCTCAAGACAATCAAACACACAAGATCCACAAGGTACATGAACAACAAAGGGAAAGATACAAGGTAGCATTCATCTCAAATCCAAGAGGAGATGAGGTCTTGACGATATCCTAGACGGATCTTCCCACGAGGGGGTCTTGATGATATCCCGCAGGATCTTCTCCTAGATGGAGGTCTTGGCCTCCAATGGAGTAGTGGTCTCTCTCTCTCTCTCTCAAGAGTAGAGATAGGTAGGAGCAAAGCTCACATACAAATGAGCTATCTTATTTGCTAACCCTAGAAAGGAGCTGGAGGTGGTCTATTTATAGTCTAAGCCATGAAGGGGTAAGTGGGAGAGGGATACAAGGCCAAAGGCCCGTGACTGCACACAGGCAGGGCGGTAGTACCGGACACATGAGCGGTAGTACCGGACTTATACCTCTCGATCACTGGATTTTGTCGGTTTGAGCGGTAGTAGGGCGGATGCTGGGCGGTAGTGCCGCTTGGGTGGCCTTAGCGGTAATACCGCTGGAATGGGCGTGTCACACCCTGATTTTCATGCCACTGCACTTAAGCTAACAATCATGATAAAATGTGGTTTGACAAAAACTTTTGAGTGTTTTGGACCTTGCCTTGATTGGTTTTTGTCTACTGTTTGCAAGTGCTCTAAAAATCAAATAAATCCTACAAATCCTATACTTCATCTCCTTTCTCCAAACTCTTGAACCAATGATCATGCCATGTGTATAGGACATAAAAATAATTTCTTACAAAAATAATTTGGCCAAATAGTATTTTCAAAAATTAGTTTTCCACAACCCCTTGAATTGAGGTTTGCACTTCAAGTACTTAATTAAGGGCAGTAAAAATCTTTCCAAAACTATATTTGACACCTATTAGATATAGGACTTCCATAAACCACAAAAATATAATTTTAAAACTTATTTTCCTATTTTCTTTAAAGGCTTTTTCTAAAGTTCAGAAATGTCTTTAATAGGTTAAAATTATTTTAATGCTTTAAAAATATTTGGTAAAACCTAGGGAAACTCAGTGGACATATATTGTCCATATATAAGAGTTTCAACACATGGTCATGTTCAAAATATTTGTTAAATCCCTCAAAAACCCTTTCTGGATATTTCAAGCTTTTGAAAATTTTACAAAGGAAATATTCTCCAAACATTCCAAGAAAATTCGAGCATGTCGCATATGACATGTTTGATGATCTTGACAAGTATCATGTCATGGAGAGTAGTATAACCCCATGAAATCCCCTCAAAACCATTTCTGTCCATTTTGAAGTTTGAGGAACTTTACATTGCCAAACATGTCCAAATGTTCTCAAACCTTGTGAACATGCTCAAATGGTCTAATCATTCATCTAGACCAAATTGCACAAGTTGGACAAAATGCTATATTGATCAAAGTGCCCCAAAACCCTTCCTGTCTAGAACCAAATTTGAACAACTCTACATTGCCAAGTGTGTCCTTTTGATCTGAATTTTTTTGGACATGTTCAAATCCCCAAATTATGACACTACACCAAGTGGTGCATCAAGGAGAATGGTTTTGCATGACTAGATCTTGGAAAACCCATTTCATTGATTTCTAGGGTTTACAAAAGTTACCTTTATCAACTTTGCCCAAATGAGCTTAAATTTGGTAGAACACACTATTTCTAAGTGCCATTCCATCATGTTAATTATCATGGCAAGTGGAACTAATTTTCTTGCCCAAACCAACAGAAAACACCTTCTGCCAATTTTCCAAAATCATCATTTTGACCTCTTCCACTAATCTCCATGAGCCCAAGTTTTTACCACGGCTGAACCTGATCACCAGCAACCTCCAGTAACCCTCCCCTGGCCATTGCTCAATGTTTAAGGGGTGAAACACCCCCATTTACCTTCCTGGACCGCAACTTCTCTCTCTCTCTCTCTCTCAACCCCACCTCTCTCCCATTGGGTCACCAGGGCATCCAAGGCCACCACCCCTTTGTTTACTCCTACCCTGACGCCCTAGACACTAGTGGCCACACCCTGGGCACCAAAAAGATGCCAATGCCAGCCATATGCATGCTCTGGAGCACGCTACAGTGCACCAGGGCACTGTAGCCGCTTCTTGCCCGAGGCTTCTGACCACCTAGGGCCTTCCCCTAGTGTCCCCCGAGGCCGCCTCGGCGTCCGGGACACGCAAGACGGTCGGCCCCCTCCTCCTTCTCTCTCCGGCGACCTCTGACATGCGTGCCCGAGCGCCGCTCGCGTCCGCCAGTCGCCGCACTCGTGCGGGACCTCCTGGAGCTCGCCCTGCTCCCACTTTCCTCTCCTCTCGGCCTGGACCATGACCACGAGCACCCCAGGCACGCACCAGCACGCCCTTTTGGCCTCTGGCAACGCCATAGGCCGTGGCCATGCGCCCCGCCTATGGCACCTCCCGGCCGCGCCCGTATAAGGCCACCCCCGAGCCATCTCTCGTCTCCAACTGCTCTCTCTCCCTCCCATGCACCCCCGGACCAACCCACTCCTCCTCCCGTGCCTTCTCCCTCCTCCTCTGCTGCCATTGCCTCCTCGGACCCCCGCTCAAATTCGAGCCGCCCCGGCCTCCCTTCCTCCTTTGAACTGGTCCGTGGCACCCCCCAAGCCTCCAATAACCTCCCCAACACCTTAGGACCCCTCCTCGGCAGCCAAAGAGGGCGCCACCACCAAGCCCGCCGCCGCCATCCGCTGGACCCGAAGCCCTGCTCAACTCCGAGCATCGGCGCGTGCAAAGACATGGACAAAGCGCTTGTCAGCGCTGAAGTCCGCTTGCAGCCGGCACCACGGAGGTGGTCCGTGCTGCCCGGGTGAGCGCCGGCGCCCACTCGGGCTCCCTCCCCTGCCTGTGCTCTGTTCGAGCGGGAGGTAGGCGATGGCGTGAGCAATGGACCCCGCGCGTCAGCGACCCAACGGCTAGGGCCCGCCGTTTAAGTGGAGACGGGCCGGGAGAAATGCGCCTCCGATGTCACCCCTCCTCACCCGCGCGGCCGAGCCACTGGGCCGGCCCACTGCTAAACTGCGGCCGATTACCTTTGGATAAGGGTAAAACCCTTTCCTTCCTTTTTCTTTTCAAGAAATTTGTAAAATCCACAAATAAATCAAATAAACTCCAAATTTGATGATTCAAATTTCCAGAGACTCCATAAATCAAGTCCTATTTAATAGGCCATAGTGGACATTTTTGTTGTCCTTGGTTTTCACTGAACCTTTTAAAAAGGTCATTTATCCACATAATTCCACTTCAAAAATCAATATTATATTCATTTCAACTCCAAATCCAGTGAAACCAATTTCTATTTTTTTCTAAAATCATGCCTGAATTAATGGGTACTTTTACTCATTTTTATAAAATGGCATTCTGTGGACAACTTGTGGATCCATCAAATCCATTGATTCCATCATATTGAAATGTTTAGAAATATCCATTGATCCACTTCCAATGAAATCACCTTGGTCATTCCTCATATGACCAGAGGTATCCTAGAAAAGTCCAAGTCACATTTTTTGAGCACTTTTATTCTTGCCTTGTCGTGTTGCTTATTATGGTTGTTTTCGACGATAGTTGACGAAATAGACGAAATGCTCGGAGTTGGACCAGAGATATTTGAAAACCTTGAAGACTTTGTTAAAAACAGGCAAGTAGCCCTTTGACCATGTCTATGAAACCTTTTTATGCATGCCGTATAGCACTTTTATTGCTTGCATCAGAGACATGATATTGTGGTGACCACATGGGGTGGCTTGCCACCGTTACTTCCTCGTTGATACTTGCATTGTGCATGACCCTACATTCTTATGAGGGTTATGCAGGTGGGAGTAGATAGGATGCTAAAGTAGTGCTACATAAAAGGGACGGGTATATGCATGGTCTAGGAGACAAAGTATTTTCAAAGGACTTTTGAAAACCCGTCGGGTGCCACTTATGCTCGAGGGACATGATGAGATAGGTAACCACTTGATGAGAAGTGGTGTATCAAGGCAAGTGTGTGTGGTTTTCAAAACGGATTAGATTTAAGATTTGTCATCGTCCCAACCTTACATGCGCAACCACTCTACCCTTGTATGGGAAAGGGCATTATTGATTACCTAGGCTGATACTAGCTTGGAGCCCGCATTACTAGTGACGGGGGAGAGTTGGTGCTCTCGCTCGGGACGGGGTCGTGCCAGGTAGGGCGGCCATGACTGTTTTTATAGGGCACCGGATACACCCTTGCGTCCCCTCTTGGATGTTACGATCTCGAGTGAGTCTCGTATGATGTACATCGTGAGGATACGGAACAACGAGTGGACTTCTTGTTAGTGTCGTCTAGGGAAAGGTAGTGATCGGGTGCTTACCCCGGGTACTTGAGGTATCGCGGGTCGTGGATGATACGGAAGCTCCCCGGATCTTGTGGGTAAAGTGTGCAACCTCTGCAGAGTGTAAAACTATTCGAATAGCCGTGTCCACGGTCAAAGACAGTTGGGCGGTGCTGCTTAAACTACGTCCAGAGTTTTACAAACCATGTGTGTGTGTGTGTGTTGATAAAACTACTTGGGTCCAGTCAAGGGACTTGACATGATTGAGTTGGGTTGGTGCCCACTCTATTTATGTTGATATCGTAACTTTGTCCTCATGGTTACTTGAATTCTCCTGATGCATGTCTTACAAATTGTTGAGCATGTCATTGCCCTCAAAACTAGCTTTCTGCAAAAATTTACCTATATCATGCATTATTGTATCTCGAACCAAAACATGGGTTGCTTGCGAGTACATTCAAAGTACTCATTGGCTTGCCACTGGTTATTTAATTGGCCAGGCATGGAAGAACCGGAGTTCGAAGAAGAGTTCTTTGGAGACGAACATGCGAACTAGGGCATTTCCCAGTCAGAATGCATGTAGGGTTAAGGCAGATGGCATGGGTTCTACTTATCAACGAAGATTTCCGCTGCTTGTGTTTCATTTGATGTTCAGCCCTTAAGGCTTTATCAATGTAAGACTTGACCATTATGGTCATAATTTGTGTAAGACGGTATGTATGGATGTAAGGCTCTTGTTATTCAGCTTCTGTGTGTTCAGTGAGCATTGATCTTTGGGATCACTATACACATGCATTCGGTGATCACGACTTATGAGTCGGGGTCCCCACAGAGCTGGTATCAGAGCCATCCTGACTGTAGGAAGCCTTAGTTAGCATGGTCGTTAGTTAGGGTAAAACTAATTCCAAAACTAATACTAGTTTTCAAAACTATCTATAGTCCTCTTCCCATTCTTAGTTTTTGAAAAGCTAAGAAATACTTTCCCTATTAATCTCTTCCCCTTCAAAACTTCTAGCGCTAGAATCTTTATGCCCCTGACCACGGGATTCCTTGTAATACTCTTGGATAATCTAGAAGGAAGACGCCTTGCCAGACACTCACCCACCTCTTCTGAACACAAGATTGGCAACACCACAGCAAGACGATGCCAACAGAAGGTACGCCCTCAAGGAATGAGGACATGAAGACCCAGAGGATGGTGACACCTTTGAAATTGCCCCAGGATTATGCAACCTTGGCCTATGATGACCAGGGCATAGGATATGCAAGATCATGATATACATCGCTAGTAGAGCAACCCTGTCCTTATCATTGTTGCATCAGCAACCACCGGTGGATGAGAACCTAGCCATTTGGTCCGCCTCACTATAGTGAGCAGGAAAACGGTTCTCTTCATCCCCCGCTCTCGGTGACGATACTGGCAACAGTGTGTCCGGCAGATTGGACCTCTACTATGCCTTGTTAGTGTCATTACATAAAGGGTTGCCTACCTGGTACACTCGATGCTTTAAAAGGCAAAAGAGATCGTCATGATTAAGAAGACAAGAGGAGACCAAGTCAATGCCATATACAAGGAGCCACCTTCACCCCATCACTCCAACAGACGAGAGTTGTTGAAGACTCTTCAAGCTCAACCGGGATCGTTTCATCGAACAACTACAAGAGACGTAGCAACACCTGAGGAAAACCGGGAAGACTGCACGAGGCACAAGGCACGACTACAGAGTCCGAGAACCCCTAGGGTAGGATGAGTCGTGTACCCCTTATGCGTAGTCGAATCCGTATGATGGTTCGAATAGAACCATGATCGTGTGTCGCTTGTTTTTAATTGTTTGTGTTTTGATATCAGTCGCTCTTTTTGCCCTATGCAACAAGTACGTGACAATATCACCTTCCTTATCTTGATGCTTGTGCTTGGCTCTTTTGGCACTTGTTTGTTGCACCCGCACTATAGAACCCCCTTTAGGCATTCCCCATCTATGCTACTTCCCCTCTCACCTCTTTCATCAACCAAAGACCAACAAGACAAGATGCACCAAGGGTTCCACCTCGGCGACCAACTAGCACTGCAGACTTTTGTTGCAGCCTCCGCGACCACGTGCAACCCGGTAGAATTATGCTTACCCCTCAAGACTGAAAACCCATCTCTAGACCCTTTGAGACTTCACCATGTGCTTAACCCAGAGAATTGCAAGAGAACCAGTTAAGCCTCCTTGACCTTGCACAACACTAGGGTTCGTTATGGAACTAGTGGATATAGTGAACGAACTCATTATCATCTAGAGGTAACACCAAAACTGACGATGCCACAGGAAGACCAAAATTGAGGATATAGGAGTAAAGGACAAATGACTTGATGAGTTTATATCAATGACTTTGAGGGATCACCTGAGACTATTTGGTGGGTTATGAGGCTTTCATGTTGGTAGATGAACTTGGTGGGATCAGTTAATAGATTAGCATAGCTTTCATTACCCTGCGTAAATTGGATTTAGTAGGATAATTGCGTTCGCAAGCTGAAATTCTTGGAGGTGTAAGGATTTTACATGATCAGATGATATCACTAGGAGATTGTTGACAATATGACAATGACTTGGGGGAACATGTAGGAATTCTCGTGGGACATGAGATTTGGATTAAATAGGTGATCCTAAGTGGAGACTAGATGTTGAGTAAGTCTACATGGTTCGGAGTAAATTGGATTTAGATTAATGATCTCGATCATGATACCATGTTTCTCGGTGGACGATAAACTAGGAGATTGGATTAATTGTCGGAGTTGATTTAGAGTTATATATAAGCTTGACCTTGGAGTTTACTTGACCATGATAATGGAAATTGGTGGAATGACTATAGTAAGGTAGACCTTTCAAGTGTTTGGGGATTATAGGAACCTTAGGAGATCACGTGGAACACCATAACCATTGGATTTGTAGAATTAAATGGACTATGTAGTGATTGATGGAAGTTAATGGGCTGTTGGAGTTGATTCATAGGAAGGAAACAAGATCTTGGAGTGGCTTACGATGTGTTTCCTTAGGATAGAGGTGCTTTATCTTAGACCTTGGAAGAATAGGCTGAGCACTTGGATTGTCACGTTCAAGCCTAGTAGCTTATATATTCTACCCATGGATTTTTAGGGGTAGACATACATATGAGTTTGGGAATTGTAGACATATATGATTTTGTTAGAGCGCCTCTCGAGAGTCATGAGGATATGAATCACATGAGTGATGATTGGAGTTGACCTGTACAAAATGATGCTATCGGTGATATGATGTGATTTGTTTAAAGGACTAGATAGACTATTGGCATCTCCGAAACCGTGCTTAAAGATAAGATGATAAATGTTCACTCGCACACTAGAATCCCTGAAACCCTTACGCCCTACCAAGCTACAACATGGTCGGATCAGGACCTTAGGGCCTTGACACTAGATCTAGAACACCTTGGCCAACACTCAACAAAGACCACCACTAATTCCCCAGCCTACTTTATGTACCCCGTGAACAAAGTCTTCATGGAGTGCTTACACAAGATAGTTGTCATCGTCATTTGGTGACCTACTTGTCCACCCGGAGTCGGAAGAAGAGCCGTTCAGCTAGTCAAGGAACATTTGAAGACCACCATGCCAAGGAGGAAGAACTACACCCACCACCATCATCAAGAAGGGAACTTTCTCGTCGAAGACCAGGTGTATCTGCGAGCCACTTCTCTCAAAGAGAACCAAGCATTTTCATGTCAAGGGAAACTCACGCCAAGATTTATCGACCTTTTCCAAGACCAATGCAAGACGAAGAGTAGACGGCTACCAGCTAGAATTACCACCTGAGCCACCCACTGTGCACAACATTTTTTTCCACGAGTCACAGCTTCGGAAGTGCTTCCAACATCCTAACCAACCCGATCCCTACAAGGACGTCGATCACCAAGCCATCGACCTCCAGCCCAATTTGACTTACGCGAAAGACCCCAGTGGCAATATGGATCAAGCAGGATGTCATACACGAAGCCACACCATCGAGTACTTCAAGATTCAATGGAGCACCAGACGGAACTAGAAGCAACATGAGGACTTGAAGACTACCCCAGATCCAAGTTTCTGTATCCCTTTCCGCGCCTAGTTTGGGAATCTCGGGGACGAGATTCTTGTAAGGGGGTAGGTCTGTCACACCCTGATTTTCATGCCACTACACTTAAGGTAAAAATCATGATAAAATGTGGTTTGACAAAAACTTTTAAGTGTTTTGGACCTTGCCTTGATTGGTTTTTGTCTGTTGTTTGCAAGTGCTCTAAAAATCAAATAAATCGTCCAACTCCTATACTTCATCTCCTTGCTCCAAACTCTTGAACCAATGATCATGCCATGTGTATAGGACATAAAAATAATTTCTTACAAAAATAATTTGGCCAAATAGTATTTTCAAAAATTAGTTTTCCAAAAACCACTGAATTGAGGTTTGCACTGCAAGTACTTAATTAAGGGCAGTAAAAATCTTTCCAAAAATATATTTGACACCTATTAGATATAGGACTTCCATAAACCACAAAAATATAATTTTAAAAGTTATTTTCCTATTTTATTTAAAGGCTTTTTCTTAAGTTCAGAAATGGTCTTTAATAGGTTAAAATTATTTTAATGCTTTAAAAATATTTGGTAAAACCTAGGGAAACTCAGTGGACATATATTGTCCATATATAAGAGTTTCAACACATGGTCATGTTCAAAATATTGGTTAAATCCCTCAAAACCCTTTCTGGATATTTCAAGCTTTTGAAATATTTACAAAGGAAATATTCTCCAAACAATCCAAGAAAATTCTAGCATGTCACATATGACATGTTTGATGATCTTGACAAGTATCATGTCATGGAGAGTAGTATAACCCCATGAAATCCCCTCAAAACCATTTTTGTCCATTTTGAAGTTTGAGCAACTTTACATTGCCAAACATGTCCAAATGTTCTCAAACCTTGTGAACATGCTCAAATGGTCTAGTCATTCATCTAGACCAAATGGCACAAGTAGGAGAAAATGTTATATTGATCAAAGTGCCCCAAAACCCTTCCTGTCCAGAACCAAATTTGAACAACGCTACATTGCCAAGTGTGTCCTTTTGATCTAAATTTTTGTGGACATGTTCAAATCCAAAAATTATGACACTACACCAAGTGGTGCATCAAGGAGAATGGTTTTGCATGACTAGATCTTGGAAAACCCATTTCTGTTGATTTCTAGGGTTTACAAAAGTTGCACTGTCAACTTTGCCCAAACGAGCTTAAATTTGGTGGAACACACTATTTTAAGTGCCATTCCATCATGTTAATTATCATGGCAAGTGGAATTAATTTTCTTGCCCAAACCAACAACAAACACCTTCTGCCAATTTTCCAAAACCATCATTTTGACCTCTTCCACTAATCTCCATGAGCCCAAGTTTTTACCACGGTGAACCTCGATCACCAAAGAACCTCCAGTAACCCTCCCCTGGCCATCGCTCAATGATTAAGGGGTGAAACACCCCCATTTACCTTCCTGGACAACAACTTCTCTCTCTCTCTCTCTCTCAACCCCACCTCTCTCCCATTGGGTCACCAGGGCATCCAAGGCCACCACCCCTTTGTTTACTCCTACCCTGACCCCCTAGACACTAGTGGCCACACCCTGGGCGCCAAAAAGATGCCAATGCCAGCCATATGCATACTCTAGAGCTGCCATAAAGGCACTGTGGCATCAGAGCTGCCCCGCCCGAGGCTTATGACCACCTAGGGCCTTCCCCTTGTGTCCCCCGAGGCCGCCTTGGCGTCCGGGACACGCAAGACGGTCGGCCCCCTCCTCCTTCTCTCTCCGGTGACCTCTGACATGCGTGCCCGAGCGCCACTCGCGTCCGCCAGTAGCCGCACTCGTGCGGGACCTCCTGGAGCTTGCCCTGCTCCCTCTCTCCTCTCGTCTCGGCCTGGACCACGACCACGAGCACCCGAGCTACGCACCAGATCGCCCTTTTGGCCTCTGGCAATGCCACGGGCCGTGGTCGTGCGCCCCGCCTACGACACCTCCCTGCCGCGCCCGTATAAGGCCACCCCCGAGCCTTCTCTTGTCTCCAACTGCTCTCTCTCCGTCCCATGCACCCCCAGACCAACCCACTCCTCCTCTCGTGCCTTCTCCCTCCTCTGCCGCCATTGCCACCTCGAACCCCCGCTGAAATTCGAGCCGCCCCTGCCTCCCTTCCTCCTCCGAACCGGTCCGTGGCACCCCCCAAGCCTCCACTAACCTCCCCAACACCCTAGGACCCCTCCTCCACGGCCAAAGCGGGCGCCACCACCAAGCCCGCCGCCGCCATCCGCTGGACCCGAAGCCCTGCTCAACTTCGAGCATCGGTAGGCGTGCGTCTGACACATGGACAGTGCGCCTCGTCGCGTTGAGGCTGCCGGTGTGCGGGCGCTGGCCTTGTGGAGGTGGTCCCGTGCTGCCGGGAGGCCTTGGCGCCCACTCGGCCTCCCCTCCCTGCCTCTGCTCTGTTCGGCGGGAGGTAGGCGATGACTGAGTCTTTGGGCCGCGTCGGCGACCAATGGCCGGGCCCGCCGTTTAAGTGGAGACGGGCGGGAGAAATGCGCCTCGGCGTCACCCCTCCTCACCCAGCCGAGCCACTGGGCCTTTGCTAAAGCTAACGTCCGGTCTTGTTGGATAAGGGTAAAACCCTTTCCCTTTCCTTTTTCTTTTTCTGTGAATTTGTAAAATACACAAATAAATCAAACAAACTCCAAATTTGATGATTCAAATTTCCGGAGACTCCATAAATCAAGTCCTATTTAATAGGCCATGGTGGACATTTTTGTAGTCCTTGGTTTTCAATGAACCTTTTAAAAAGGTCATTTATCCACATAAGTCCACTTCAAAAATCCATATTATATTCATTTCAACTCCAAATCCAGTGAAACCAATTTCTAAATGTTTCTAAAATCATGCCTGAATTAATGGGTACTTTTACTCATTTTTATAAAATGGCATTCTGTGGACAACTTCTGGATCCATCAAATCCATTGATTCCATCATATTGAAATGTTTAGAAATATCCATTGATCCACTTCCAATGAAATCACCTTGGTCATTCCTCATATGACCAGAGGTATCCTACAAAAGTCCAACTCACATTTTTTTAGCACTTTTATTCTTGCCTTGTCGTGTTGCTTATTATGGTTGTTTTCGATGATAGTTGACGAAATAGACGAAATGCTCGGAGTTGGACCAGAGATATTTTTAGACCTCGAAGACTTTGTTAAAACAGGCAAGCAGCCCTTTTACCATGTCTATGAAACCTTTTTATGCATGTTGTATAGCACTTTTATTGCTTGCATCAGAGACATGATATTGTGGTGACCACATGGGGTGGCTTGCCACCGTTACTTCCTCGTTGATACTTGCATTGTGCATGACCCTACCTTCTTATGAGGGTTATGCAGGTGGGAGTAGATAGGATGCTAAAGTAGTGCTACGCAAAAGGGACGGGTATATGCATGGTCTAGGAGACAAAGTATTTTCAAAGGACTTTTCGAAAACCCCGTCGGGTGCCACTTATGCTCGAGGGACATGATGAGATAGGTAACCACTTGATGAGAAGTGGTGTATCAAGGCAAGTGTGTGTGGTTTTCGAAAACGGATTAGATTTAAGATTTGTCGACTGTCCCAACCTTACATGCGCAACCACTCTACCCTTGTATGGGAAAGGGCATTATTGATTACCTAGGCCGATACTAGCTTGGAGCCCGCATTACTAGTGACGGCGGAGAGTTGGTGCTCTCTCTTGGGACGGGGTCGTGCCAGGTAGGGCGGCCATGACTGTTTTTACAGGGCATCGGATACATCATTGCGTCCCCTCTCGGATGTTACGATCTCGAGTGAGTCTCGTATGATGTACATTGTGAGGATACGGAACAACGAGTGGACTTCTTGTTAGTGTCGTCTAGGGAAAGGTAGTGATCGGGTGCTTACCCCGAGTACTTGAGGTATCGTGGGTCGTGGATGACACGGAAGCTCCCCGGATCTTGTGGGTAAAGTGTGCAAGCTCTGCAGAGTGTAAAACTATTTGAATAGCCGTGTCCACGGTCAAGGACAGTTAGGCGGTGCAGCTTAAACTACGCCCGTAGTTTTACAAACCATGTGTGTGTGTGTGTGTGTGTGTTGATAAAACTACTTGGGTCCAAATAAGGGACTTGACATGATTGAGTTGGGTTGGTGCCCACTCTATTTGTGTTGATATCGTAACTTTGTCCTCATGGTTACTTGAATTCTCCTGATGCATGTCTTACAAATTGTTGAGCATGTCATTGCACTCAAAACTAGCTTTCTGCAAAAATTTACCTACATGCATTGTTGTATCTCGAACCAAAACATGGGTTGCTTGCGAGTACATTCAAAGTACTCATTGGCTTGCCACTGGTTATTTAATTGGCCAGGCATGGAAGAACTAGAGTTCGTAGAAGAATTCTTTGGAGACGAACATGCGAACTAGGACGTTTCCCAGTCAAAATGTCTGTAGGGTTAGGGAAGATGGCATGGGTTCTACTTATCGATGAAGATTTCCGCTGCTTGTGTTTCATTTGAAGTTCAGCCCTTAAGGCTTTATCAATGTAAGACTTGACCATATTGGTCATAATTTGTGTAAGACGGTATGTATGGATGTAAGGCTCTTGTTATTCAGCTTTTGTGTGTTCAGTGAGCATTGATCTCTGGGATCACTGTACACATGCATTCGGTGATCACGACTTATGAGTCGGGGTCCCCACAGGGCGATAGTACCGCTTGTTCTGGAGCGGCCACGTTCTTTTCCTCCATCTCTTCCATGCTTCCCTCACAGACGGTGTAGTCGTTCCTTGGCGCTTGCACTCCTCCTCGACATTCGTGAAGCTCCGACAATGCCTATGCATGCACACGGGAGAAGTGTCAAGTAGTATACCATCCTCGAAGGGGTCAAGTGGACATGTGTAAAGGAGAAGATTCACCTTTATGTATGAGAAGTAGATGTCGCACGTGTCACTTGCCGAACGGACTCTTGACATGGTGATGTCCATAGGATGCTCCGCATCAGGTTAGATGTAGGTTGAACCAAGCAATCCGAGCATGTGGGAGGGAATCCTAACAACGCATGAGCTCGAGCTTTGGTTGAGCAACATGTGATGGTGACCGGCCCTAACAAGAACTAGGAGGAATCCATTCATGGCCAACACATACCCCCCATTATCGGTCAAAGGGATGATATATATATATATATATATATACACTCGTGGAGCCGACGGATATGCGTGTCGTCACAAAAAACTGCACAAGGGAGACGTGGTCAATCAGAAGACCCCATATATACTGCATGTGGCCTGAAGATATGTATGGATATGGTGGTGTGTGATGTGTTTAAATCCCAAATGCACAACTTCAATGGGCCACCAAGTACATTACAAACCGAACACCGTACCGGACTCCAAGCCAGGTTCAATACGTACAATGTCGGTTTCCCAACTTCGAGGCGGTAGCGGGGGGGGGGGGGGAGTCGTCCTAGGCATGCGCTCAAACTTTATTTGGTCTAGCATGGGACACATCTATATCTATACCCCTATATAGTGTGCGAATAACTTTGAAGGTTGGTCGTTGGATGAAGCCAATCCAACGGTACAGAGATGGCAAATCCGAGCACTACTTCCCGTTGGATGTCATCCACATTGGAGCAGATTTTGCCACATGTACTATCTAGAAGAATCCATGGTTGAACTTAAGCATAATGCACAAACCTCAAAACACAAGCACTTCTCCTTTGTTCTAGAATCTTCCATATCTTAATTGCCCAAACTTTTTTTCTAAATGAATTGTCACTTTTTGTTTTTACTTTATGCTTTACAATGCACAATTCCATGAATCTTAAAATAGATTTTTTTATAAAACTAATTGATTTTGGATCTGATGAACTATAAGAATTAAACGAACATCTACATCATGCATATATGACTCAAAGCTTACATGCTATACTGTGGTATTTATTCATAATTTTGTTACCAAATATCATGCGTGCAATGCATGTGTACCTTACTAGTATCAATAGGAAACTATCATGGTCAAACCCTTCTTGTTGTTGGTCCAAAGGGATAGATTGTGTGGGCCCTCCTAATTGTCGGTAAAGGATAGTATCTATTCCTCGGGGAGGCCATAGATATGTGCCGCGTCTATAAGCCGCACAAGGCAGACATGCTTGATAAGAACACATTGCCCCCTATACCCTTCATGCAACCTGAAAAAGGTTTATATAATCGCCATGACAGGTCAAGTGAATCATTCTTTATTTTTTTAGAGCAAAAAATAACCCATAAAAACATAGTAGGTTTATTTAATTGCCATGACAGGTCAAGTAAATCATTCTTTAATTTATTAGAGCAAAAAATAACCCATAAAAACATAGTCTACAAATTAGCAAAACAAGGATCCCAAGGTTTATACAATTGCCATGATAGGTCACTATAGAGATATAATATATCTCTATAATAACCGTGTCATGGCATTTAAATGAAGCTTGAGATATGCAACTTCCCACCAGGTCACCCATCCTTGGATTACCCCAGCCCGAGCATATGCTTAACTTCTACGTTCTATTCGACTAGGCTAGTGGATGGGAAGCCGCCCCTTGATGATAAGAATGTCCTCCTTGCCATTAAGGCATTTCACGCTGGTCACCCTATGGGACCGACTCCCTCCTATCACACACATTTGTGCTTTTAGAAACTGTGTGGGATATTTACATTGCCGGTGTGTCGCCGCTAGCCTTCAATGAGCATTGACGGCAAAACGATGGGAGAAGAGGCAGCAAGCCGATGAGAGGAGTGGCGAGAAAGGGTAGCCTATTTAAAAAACCTAGTAGAGAAGGAAGTGTGAGCTAGCAGGACGCATGCACACAATGCTTGCCCATGTACAGAATGTGCTATCAAAAGGGCTCAGGGTTGCCGTTCGATCTAGGAGCATCCAACGGTGCACATGTATGATCCGTGGTGTTTGGGTTCTGGCAAATCAGAACGCACGACTCAGATCGTGCGCGCAGCAGGGGGTGGAAGAGGGGGGCATCGGCCACGGTTTGGTAGGCACACGCCTTTCGTGAGTGAACCGTGTGCTATTTGAAAACATTTTGTGAGAAGAATCTCGGTTTTTAAATCCCCGTAAATCCAAAACTCACCCGAAAATCATGAAACATGGCATGGTGTCACAACATGCCATATATATGTCGAGGAATTTTTTCGTCCATTTTGGCGCAAGTTTTATTACAAGCCTCTTACAAACCGAAGCTTATCTCAAAGAAGTGTCATGGTTAAGATAGGGAAACGTGTCCCCCTTATGGGCGAGACGTAATCACTGCCTCTTTTCACCCTGTATTTTCTTCTACGGGCAACATGGAACGACAGGATATCCGGGCTGAAATTTAAACTTATTCAGGGTTCGTTCGGCCTTTTTATAGTTTCCTAGGAATTTAATGTCCATAATTCACATCAAAACTTCAAATACATGCTCCATTTCTCCAAAATGGCTAGAAAATTTATACATTTGTCCTTGGGTGCATGTTTAGGTCCCATGCCTGGAATTGGAACGAATTACAACCGTACCCGCATCCTGGCTCATCCTCAAACATTTGGAATCTCGGTTTTTGAATCCCCGTAAATCCTAAACTCACTAGAAAGTAATCAAAGGTGGCATGGTGTCACGCCATGGCACATATATGTCGTGGTAAAAACAATGTCGAATTTGGGCAAGCTTTATTACAAACCTCTTACAAACCGGAGCTTCTCGCAAAGAAGCCTCGTGGTTCCAATAGAGAAACGTGTTCCCTCATGGGCGAAACGTAATAACTGCCTCTTTTCGCCTTGTATTTTCTTCTACGGGCAACATGGAACGACAGGATATCCGTGCTCAAATTTAAACTTATTCAGGTTTCGTTTGACCTCTTTATGCACTAAGTGAGTTTCCTAGGCATTTAATGTCCATAATTCAAATCTGAACTACAAATACATGCTCTAGTTCACCAAAATGGCTAGAAAAATTATACATGTGTTCTTGGGTGCATGTTTAGGTCCCATGCTAGGAATGGGAACGAATTGCAACTGTACTGGTGTCCTGGCTTGTCCTCAAACATTTCAAATCTCGGTTTTTAAATCCCCATAAATCCAAAACTCATCAGAAAGTCATCAAAGGTGGCATGGTGTCACGTCATGGCGCATATATGTCGTGGTAAAAGCATTGCCTATTTGGGCCAAGCTTTATTACAAACTGTCGGCGTCCCGAGAACGGGGGTCCACAGACTTGCCTACCAACGGCCCATGGCGTGGCTCCACCAGCGGCCCTGTACGAACCATCTTCACCAGCAAACAATCAAGACCCTCGCGAGGGGCCAAACCTCGCGAGGCGGACGACAAAAGAGCCCCCCCCCCCCTGGGGGGCTGCCTCACTAGGCTGGCTCGCGAGGGGCGGAGAGATCAAGGCAAGGGACACCTCGTGAGGTTTCTATGACGCAAGCCATGACGACTGGCGCCAGGCGGGCGCCAGCGCGCGAAGTGTCCTCGCTTCCTCTTTATTGCTAAAGGGGAAAGCGCAAGCGAGGAGTCCCGAGGCGTCAGGCAAGGGTTTCCATATCGGTGAAACGAGAGCAAGACTAGCAATACGACAGGGCGGAGGTCACTGTGGAGCCCAAGACGGCGTCACCACCAGAACCTTTGGCAGGCGAAGACCACCTTTAGTCAGGATAACTTGTACTAGTTGTCTCCCTTCGAATTTGGCCGTTGTTGGATCCCTTCCCGCTCAATATTTGAGGAGAGGACCAGGGCCTCTATAAATAGGACTAGCCACCACCATAGAGGGGGACGGGTCATTCAGATCATCCTCAACCACACACAAGTTCGCAAGCACAAGAGCACCTCTCCTCAGGAGGCTGTTCTTCCCTTGTACTGTTCATCCTCAACCCAAGAGGCAATCCACCACACCACACTGGAGTAGGGTATTACACCACATCGGTGGCCCGAACCAGTATAAACCCTTGTGTCTCTCTTTCTGCGGGTTCGACGCGCTAAGCTTTGAGATCGTGGTGAGGGTGAGGGCATGATTAGGTAGGAAGAGATCTTCGTGCACACCCCAGTGTTCGAACCTCAAGGGTTTTGCCGAAACCCGAAATTCGACATTTGGCGCACCAGGTAGGGGTGCACCAGAGCCTCTCTTCCACCAGTTGATCCGCCGACACTCTGCAGTTTCGATGTCCGGTGGCCCAAGGACCAACACCGACGGCTAGGCAGCTTGGCCAGCCCGGGCGGCGTCGTCCGCCAAGAAGACCTCAACACTGCGCCCCAGGTGGCATGCGCAACGCCGAACACCGCAGGGAGCGGGCGGCGAGGTCAAACGCCATCCACCCTCACCCCACGACAGGCGCAGGCAGCCGCAAGGTCCTCAAGCTACGTTGTGGCAACGACGCCACACACCCGGCGGGAATAAGCAAACATGAGAGCCGCCCTCACGGTGGCTCTGGAGCTGCTACGATGCCGACTGATGGAAAGCGGCCGGGATGCGCTGCTGGAGCGCGTCGCCGAGCTACTGGACGCCACGGCCTCGGGAGCACCGCCCTTCTGCTCCCTTCTTACGCCTCAGGCCGCGGCCGGATCGCATGGCGGGCCTCACCGCACCCGCGCACCCCTGAGCGCGCCAAGGGGCTTCATCGACAACGGCGAGACCAGCAACACCGGACGCCCAATCGCACCCACGTCACCTCCGATGAGCGCGGGAACGAGCATCGCCACCCGCGGCCCTAGCGGGATGCCGTCGTACCATCCTCAGGACGGCGCGCTGGGCCAGGCAACATGGAGCGTGGGGCACTTCGGCAAGGTCTTCGGGGCGGCGACCTCGGAGGCCTACATGCCCCGCATGGTGGACCAGGAGTACATGCTGGAGGACGACCCTGGCTCGTTCCTCGAGCCAGGCTGGGAGGAGGAGGAGGCACGAGAAGTAGAGGCCTTCCAGGAGCCTCCCGGGAGTCTCGCCGACGGTGCCGGCAACAACAGCTACAGGGTACCACTAACCTCTCAGGAGCAAGCTTACGCTAACCATGGGTCACAGGAGGATTAGGTCACAGCGATGGAAGGCGGCCCCAGCTCGACAGCCTCCCTTCCACCAGGAGGAGCGCACTGGGGGCTACAGGGAAGGGGCCGGGAGCAAGGCCCCTGCCCGCGTCGTGT
Organism: Aegilops bicornis; assembly: GCA_021605145.1. Taxonomy (NCBI): domain Eukaryota; kingdom Viridiplantae; phylum Streptophyta; class Magnoliopsida; order Poales; family Poaceae; genus Aegilops; species Aegilops bicornis. The sequence continues at coordinate 275,970,481 of CM038673.1, forward strand.
GAAGCAAGTTGTCCCCCGAAGGTAGGCCCTTTGCCGACGAGGTGCCGGCGAGCCTTCCCCCGGCAGAGGAGCCGCGGTCGCCGAGGGCGCCGCTGGCGTCCGTTTTGCCCCTTGGTTTCGTCCTGGTTTGCCGCTGGCGTCCGTTTTGCCCCTTGGTTTTGCCCCTTGGTTTCGTCCTGGTTTCCTGGCTTCACTGGCGTCCGTTTTGCCGCGGCGCAAGGCGGGACCCTCGTCTGGCGATATGAAGTAAGGCTCACGCCTGTGAAGGTCTCCACTCGTGACACTCTCACGTAATAATGAGTGGGGTTGTACATGCCCCAGAGTCTCAGGAGTGCCGCCCTCGGGCCTCGGGGGCTCCATCCCACATCCTAGTGGCAGCACTTAGCTCCGCGCTGGTGAGAAGACAAGAACACTAGACTAGGCACCGGACACGGCCATTTGCTTTTAACCTCTTTTCTATAGCCCTGCTTTCTGGCTTTGGATTTAAGTTTGAAGTTGAATTTTCATTGTTATGCACGGGGGGTGTCTTTCATCGTTTGTGCGGTTTCTTGCGATCTGGTTCCTTGCCCTGATTCGGAGTTCGCACGTGCTGCCTCCCCCCTCGCGAGCTCCTCGCGAGCGGGGGCTGGGCACGACGCACCCATGCTACACGCATGTTCTTCCATGGACGACGTTTGCTTCTCGCAAGGCGCTCCTGGACGGATCGGCGGGCTCCTCCGAAGTTCACGGCCTCACGAGCCAGTTCAGGACCTGTCCTGGCTGAGGTAAATTACAGCACCAAATTTGCAGCGAGACTGGCGGGCTCATGAAGACACATATCCAGCTTGGCCTATAGAATCGAGGCAGTAATTTGTTTACATGAGGGGCTTCCCCTCCCAAAATGCTCTTACAACTTCCAGGGCCGTGCCCGAGCTTTCGCATGCAGGGACGACGACGAGGAGGCACGGGCTCAATCGGACATGCCGCTCACCGCGTCCTCCGGGTCGCCCTCGGAGGCGTCGCTGGCATCCGTGTCGTCGTCAATGGCATCACCGTCGCCATCACCGGCGCCGCCCTCACCATCGTCGACCACGTCACCTTCATCCGCAGCGACCACCACCGTGTCGTCCTCGGAAGTGAAGGCCCTGACTAGAGCATCCATGTTGTCTTCTACCCAGCGCGCCAGGTCGCTCCAGATGGCCCCGGGCACGGGGGCAATGGCCGCGTCAAAATTGAAGTTGGGGTAGGTGTTCTGGAGGTGGCTGAAGACGTGGGAAAATGCGCGCCTAAGCAGGCCGCGGCTCCCTCATCAACAAGCGTGCGAGCCCTCTCGGATCGGTTCTCGAGGCATGGCACCACGTCGGTGAAGAAAAGGAGGTGACTGGCATAGTCGTTTGAGTGGGGATGGGGTGCGTCTTCATCGCAGATAGCACCCAGCATCGCGTTGGCCCTGATCCTGAGGCTTTGGAGCATGGGAGCGTGCTCACGCTCCAGCGTCTGCCGTTGGAGTGCTTCCTCCCAACTCTGCTGCATGAAGGACTCGGTGCTGGCAGCTCGCTACTGAAGAGAAAGCAGCTCGGCGCGGGCGGAAGCGAGTTCAGCTTGCATCAGGACCAGGGCGGCTGCCGCTGCTTTCTCGCGCTCCACCTCAGCCAGCTCTGTCCTCAGGGCTGTAGTCCTGCCCACAACTTCGGCTTCCACCAGCTTCAGCTTCAGGTCGTACCTTCCCACAAGATCCGCGCGAGCTGCTGTTGGATGTCAGGTTCCGACAGACCCTTAAGGTTCGAACAATGGGGTGCGCACGAAGATCTCTCCCTACCGATCTACGTCCGATCGGCTCATGAGATCTAAGCTGGAAATGATGAACAACACAAGGGACACGAGATTTATACTGGTTCGAGCCACCATTGTGGTGTAATACCCTACTCCAGTGTATGGTGTGGTGGATTGCCTCAGGGGCTGATGATGAACAGTACAAGGGAAGAACAGCCTCGCGAGAGGTGTTCCTGGGCTGGTGCGATGAACTGCTTGGGTGAGTTCAATCGCCTCTCTCTCTCTCTCTCTCTCTCTCTCTCTCTCTCTGCTAGGGCTCTATCAGATGCACCTCCCTTCCCAATGCCTCTACTCTGTGGTGGCTAGCTCTATTTATAGAGGCCCTGGGCCTCTCCCCAAATATTGAGCGGGAAGGGCGCCAACAATGGCCATTTCGAAGGGGAACATTTAGTACAAGTTATCCTGACTAAAGTTGGTCTTCGGCTGCTAAAAGCACTGGCGATGACGCCGTCTTGGGCTCCACGGTGACCTCCATCCTGCCGCTCCGCTGGTCTTGGTCTCGTTGCACCGAAATGGCAACCTTTGCCTGATGCCTCGGTACTCCGTGTCTGTGCTTGCCCCCTTTGCACCAATGAGGAAACAAGGACACTGTGGAGCCCGGCGCCCGCCTGGCACCCGCCTGGCCTCGATCTTCATGGCTTGCGTCACGAGCACCTCGCGAGGTACCCTGCCTTGATCTCTCTGCCTCCTCACGAGCCTGCCTGGCGAGGCCGTCCTTGAGGAATCCTTGCGTCGTCCACCCCGCGAGGCTTGGCCCCTCGCGAGGGTTTTGAGTCTTGTGCTGAGGAAGATGGGCCATACTGGGCCACCACTTGAGCCACGCCGCATGCCGCAGGCAGGCAAGTCTGGGGACCCCCGTTCACAGAACACTGACAGTAGCCCCTGGGCCCAAGGAGCGCTCGGACTTGGCTTAGCAGAGAAGGAAAGGGGCAAGCGCGGAGCGCCGCGGGCCCCATCAGCCTGCGGCCTTGGGCGCCGCATGGCGGTTGATTGGACGTGGGCGTCTCCGCTTCCCCACGCTGCCTCGGCAACTGCTCGACTTGACGAGTCCGTGCATGCAAAAATGGGTCATGATTACACAAGATCGTGGTGGCCGACGGTTGGCCTCCTCCGGACTATAAGTACGGACGGGCGAGAGCCCCCGTAGTCCATCCCTTCCTGCTCCTCTCCTTCTTCTTCTTCCTCGCCCCTGCTCCACTTCACGCCAATGGCGCCGATCCGCCGGTTTTCCGCAGAAGAGAAGGGGAAGGCCCCGAGGGTCTGACCGCTTCACCAAGAAGCGACCTATCCCCGACCGCCGCGACGTGGTCGCCTGGCAGGGGTCGTCGCGGCCCTGGTACGAGCGGCCGCCGCTGGGTTTCCGCTGTCCTTGTACGCCCGAACGACATCGCCGGCGGCGCAGGCGTCGCCGGCGAGTCACGGTATTTTGCGTTGTCACCCCTGGCGTCCACACCGAGGGCTCATCCCGTGAATTCATGCTTCACGCCGCCATGCCTCCGCAATCTTGGATTCGTTTTCCTTCCTCCTTCGCCTTCGAGATGCCGCCGAGTGGGTCTCTGGGGCTCTGGCTGCAGTACGCTGGCTGCAGCATCCTAGTAACCGGAGCGGAGGTTGCGGTCGTCGCTCCAGGCAAGGTCTTCATAACCCGGGGATGGGGCGAGATCGCCCGGGTCTGCCAGACAAGGGGCGCCCTCGTAATTCATCTTGAATACGACGGCGCCTCCGTGATGTTCTTCAAGGTCTTCGACGCGGAAGGCCGCCGGCTGGAGTGCTGCCCCGAGAAAGGCGGCCGGGGCACCGGCGTGGCGTGGGCCAGGCCGTTAATCACCTCCCGGCAGCTCCTCGGGCAGCGGTGGAGGAGTCGGATGATCCAGCGACTCCGCCGAGCTTCAGCGACTCCGGAGACAAGCGACGACTCTGAGCCCCGAGCTCGCGTCGGCCAGGTAAATCGTGCCGGGCCGTCGATGCAGCCGATCCGGATGGGGTTACGCCCGGCGCTGGCGTGCCCATCGTTGATGATGGTGTCTCCCCCGGAGGCGCGCGTAGTTAGCGCTCCTTAGGATAGCACCTTTTGTTCCCTGCGAGGAATCGAAATGACACCCCATGGGGGCATGTAAGGCGCCTGCCATGTCTTTTGTGAATTGTTCATCCTTTGTCATGAATCGATGCGAGATGCGTGTTCTGCCCCGCCTCAGCTCCCCCTTTCTTTCCTCACGAGGGCTTGGTGCGCTACACTGACTAGTCCCGGTCCCCAGGCAGGCTTCAGCCGTCGCTGGTATGCCAGGTCGCGATGCCGTGGTCAAGGCCAGGAGGTGATCGGCCCAAGGTCTAGTAAGAGCCCCTGAGTCGCGATGCTCAGGAGGTCCCCTTTAGCGCTCTAGCAGCCTCCGCTGGGCGAGAAAGGCATGCAACGTTGCTGCGACATAACTGCAATAGGCGAGGGTTTGGCGTTGAGTTGATTTAGCTTTTGTGTGACTTATCTCATAGGTTCGGAGTAGTCCTTCGGCGAGGTGTCGGGCCTGCGTGCCGGTAGCTGGGGTGTTGCTGGGTCAGGCCTTCGTGAGCTTCTCCCCTCTTCCCCGCACTTTCCTTCATGCCCCCCGCACCACTCCTGAAGCGGTTCCTGCACACCAATCATGAGAGAAACAAGGTCTGCCATTACGGTTTCCAGCCAGCCATTGGTTGCTCCGAGGGAGTGATTGGGGCAATGAGGGCCTGGCGAGGTGGCGCTATGTGGGGCTGCCGCGGCCAGAGCTCTGCCGCTCAGATTTGTCGGTGTTGCAGGGACAGCCCCATGCGCAAGCGCCGTGCCAGAGCGAGCGGCCCCAAGGGTAGGTGTCAATCGAGCGAGCGATTATCTCAAGCAGGTTAATCACGAAGGAGCAAATCAACTTAGGTAGATGCAGGGAAAGCAAACGCCACTGGGTCAGGCCCGAGCGGCTTGGGGATGATGCAGCCCGATGGGAGCCCCCAACCAGATAAGCAGAAGATATAGGCAAAACGGATACATGCCGCAGGGATGGACCCACGTAACCTGGGAATGATGCAGCCCTGAGGGCGCTCCCAGCTGAAACGAAAACTGAAAAGAAGTCACCTGATGCTGTGGCAGGGCGAGTGTCGGAGTAGATGACGATGCGGGGCGAAGAAGCCGATCCTCACGAGCCCGCGGGACTCCGAGCCTCAAGAGGTTCAGGAGGTCCGGGCGGCCCGTTGAGGTCCATCTCTATCTCTTCCAGGAACGCGCGATGCTTGGCCACCTGAGCTTCCAGAATGCTCCTCATCAGGCGCTGGTGGGCTGCAGTCGCGTTCGGCAAGCCAAAGGGCATGCGAACGAAGATGTGCGGTGGTCCCGTGCAGCGCCCCACGCGCGAATGCCAGAAGCACTCCTGAGGAGTGACTCGATTGAGCCCTGGGTAGTCGATGCAGACGCGCAGTCTGCCATCCTCGCCTGGATGGGGAGCTACGCCGGGCAGTCGGTGGTTGCCGCGCATGACCCTCGATTCCTCCACATCCTGAATGGCCTTGGTGATGAACTCCTGAGGGTCAGGTCCTTCTTTTCTTACGCCTTCCTGAGGGAAACGTGCCGTGAAGCACGCCTCGAAGTGGTGCCCAAGCGCCTCCCTCGTGATCTTGGCAAGGTCGGTGGCTCCCAAGGAGAGAGCCCCCAAGCCCTGCCCGAGGAGGGCGCCGGGCATGCCTTCCTATGCGATGGAGGGTGGCGCCACTTGGACGGGCGCATGTCCTGATGTGGCGGCTCCGGAGGTGCCTGCCTCCTGAGGCCTTGAGCCAGGTGATGTCTTCTTCTTCTTGGGAGCTGCTCCTGGGAGGTTTCCACTCTTGCTGTCCGGGTCCTCGGTCGATGCAGCCTGGAAGGCGCGCTCGAGAGAGCACACCGGATCCTTCTCTTCACAGGGGACCGTGATGACCCCACCGCTTCCTGGCATCTTGAGGACGTTGTAGCCATGGTGAGTTACTGCCATGAACTTGGCCAGGGCTGGGTACCCGAGGATGGCATTGTATGGCAAGCGAATGTGAGCTACATCGAAGTCAATGAGCTCGTTGCGGTAGTTGTTGCGCTGCCCAAAGGTGACAGGAAGGCGGACCTGCCCTATCGGGACAGTGGAACCATCAGTGACTCCTGAGAAAGGCTTGATTGGCTGAAGCTGATCATATGGTACTTGGAGATCGTTGAACGTCTCGACGGACAGAATGTTGAGTCCTGCTCCGCCATCGATGAGGGTCCTGGTGACTTGCACATTGCTGAGGACTGGGGAACAGAGCATTGGGAGGACACCGGCCGTTGCCGTGCACTTGAGCTGATCCGCTGAGCTGAACATGATGGCGCACGCGGACCACCTGAAAGGCCGCATGACCTCAAGCTTGGGGAGGACTGCATTCACTTTGCGAGCAAACTGCTTGAAGATGCGCTGTGAGGCTGGGGCCTGTGCGCCGCCCAGGATTCAAGCGATTGCACGTGGCTCTTGGAAGCCCCCAGCCCCCTCGTCCTGATGATGGTCTTCATTCCTTCTTGGTGGTGGTGGCAGAGGAGGAAGGCCTGCGTTGCCTTGCGGGCGGTCCTCATGAGGCTGATCTCTCCAGGCTCCCTCACGAGGCTGGTCCTGCCAGCGGTCCTCGCGAGGTCGGTTGCGCCACCCTTGGCGAGGGCCACGATCTTCCCATCATCGTCCACCTCTTGCTCCGCCTCGTAGTAGCCCGATCGTTCTTTCGGGCGTCGACCGACGCGACCTTCGCTGCTGACCCCGAGCTCTTGGAATTTGTTGGAGTTGTGGGTGTGGAGATCGTGGTACACACAGTACCGGCTGCCCTTGGACTACTCCGGCTGATCCCTGCAGCGCTTGGTGTCCGGCTCCGCTGCGAGTACAGCTGCTCCCTTGCGCTTCACGTCCTTGGCCTTGGCTTTCTTCTCTTCTGGGTCCGCTGCTGGGAGCTCGAGAAGGGAGAGGCGCCCTTCCTCGGCCCTTGCGCACTTGGTCGTCAGGTTGAACAACTCCAGAGACGTGCACAGAACTTCATGGATTGCCAGCTCCTCCTTCATCTTGACGTCACGAACGCCATCAGACAACACCGAAATGATGGCCTCCTCAGTCACCCTGGGGATCTTGAGGCGAGCGTTGTTGAAGCGCTGGATGTACTTCGGCAAGGTGTCTTCATGCTGCTGCTTGATGCGGCGCAGGTCACCCACGGCCAACGGGTGCTCGTGCGTGCCCTGGAAGTTGGCGATGAAGCGGGTGCGCATCTCTCCCCAGGAGGAGATCGTGCTAGGGGCCAGGTTCAGGAGCCAGGTGCGGGCACCGTCCTTGAGCGCCATGGGAAACCAGTTCGCCATGACCTTTTCGTCCCCGTTGGCGGCTTCGATGCCCAGCTCGTAGAGCTGTAGGAATTCCGTGGGATCTGCAATGCCGTCGTAGTGGGGAGGCAGGTCAGGCTTGACCTTGCCTGGCCAGGTGACACTGCGTAGCTCGGGGGTGAAGGCGCGGCGGCCTGCGGTGGCCACCAGAGCCCTCTGCTGAAGCTGGGCTTGCTCCTGGGGATTCCCGTGCGCCGCCGCTTGGAGCAGCGCGGGGTCTTGGCGTGCTGGCGCAGGGATGCGGTCATGGCGCACCGGTGCTGGGAGCACGCGGGCACCTTCTTGGGGATGAGGGAACTCTTGGCAGCTCCTTTCTTGCTGCGCAGGCGTCGGACACGTTGGGTCTCGTCCTGGGGCCGCGCGCCTTGGAGCCAGGGCGCCTTCTTGGGGAGGAGGTGGCAGAGGCACCTCCTGATCCACGCCTCCTGCACAGGATGGAGGGCGAGGCGGCGAGAGGGGCGGCATAGGAGAGCCCCCTGCGGCCGGCAGGCTCGGTGATGCAGGCGAGCCGATCCTCGAGAGGTCGTCGACAATCTGATGGTGCAGAGCTCACGCACGGGGAGTAGCGGCGTCTGGCGTCCGTGAAGCGCGGCAGGCGTGGGACGACGAACCAGCTAGAGTCGGCGGCAGGGTGGCGGTGCGGCCTTCCCGCCCGCACCGATGGATGCAGACGAGGCTCGCTGCTCGTTTCGCCGGGCCGGTGGCGGCGTTGGTGGCGGCGGCGAGGGAACGACGGGCGCCCGCCGATGGGCGCCGTCTGGCGGCAGCGGCGGCGAGCAGCCCGACGCTTCGGCGCGAGCCAGCGGCGTCGGCCATATGGACACGACGGAAGATCGAACGCGAACAGCGGGAGAAAGATTCTGGCGCACCCCTACCTGGCGCGCCAAATGTCGGATGTCGGGTTCCGGCAGACCCTTAAGGTTCGAACAGTGGGGTGCGCATGAAGATCTCTCCCCTACCGATCTATGTCCGATCGCCTCGTAAGATCTAAGCTGGAAACGATGAACAACACAAGGGACACGAGATTTATACTGGTTCGGGCCACCGTTGTGGTGTAATACCCTACTCCAGTGTGTGGTGTGGCGGATTGCCTCAGGGGCTGATGATGAACAGTACAAGGGAAGGACGGCCTCGCGAGAGGTGTTCTTGGGCTGGTGCGATGAACTGTTTGGGTGAGTTCGATCGCCCCTCTCTCTCTCTCTCTGCTAGGGCTCTATCAGATGCACCTCCCTTCCCGATGCCTCTACCCTATGGTGGCTAGCTCTATTTATAGAGGCCCTGGGCCTCTCCCCAAATATTGAGTGGGAAGGGCGCCAACAACGGCCATTTCGAAGGGGAACATCTAGTACAAGTTATCCTGACTAAAGTTGGCCTTTGGCTGCCAAAAGCACTGGCGATGACGCCGTCTTGGGCTCCACGGTGACCTCCATCCTGCCACTCCGCTGGTCTTGGTCTCGTTGCACCGAAATGGCAACCTTTGGCTGATGCCTCGGTACTCCGTGTATGTGCTTTCCCCCTTTGCACCAAAGAGGAAACAAGGACACTGTGCAGCCCAGCGCCCGCCTGGCGCCCGCCTGGCCTCGATCGTCATGGCTTGCGTCACGAGCACCTCGCGAGGTACCCTGCCTTGATCTCTCCGCCTCCTCGCAAGCCCACCTGGCGAGGCCGTCCTTGAGGAAGCCTTGCGTCGTCCACCCCACGAGGCTTTGCCCCTCACGAGGGTCTTGAGTCTTGTGCTGATGAAGATGGGCCTTACTGGGCCACCACTTGAGCCACGCCGCAGGCCGCAGGCAGGCAAGTCTGGGGACCCCCGTTCCCAGAACGCCGACAGCCACGGCCACCCGTCGATCGACCTCCTCCTAGGCCTTGGCCTCGCGCACACCAACAACATCCTCCGCTTGGGCGACCTGGCGCTCCCTTGTCTCCAACCGCTCAAGCTCAAGGCTGCGCTCTGTGGCTTCCAGCGCCAGCACGTCCTCGCACTTCAGGATTTCTTCCTCCTCGGCATGCGTCCCCTTCATTGATGCTAGGGCGGCTTTGCGTGCCTCCACCTACTGCTCAAATGAGGCGCTCCAGGCTTGGAGCTCCCACGCGCGCTTCTCTGCAATCTCGCGGCGGTGATCCGCTTTCTTGGCTTCTTCCAAGGCTTGAATGTAGGCCTTGCACGAGGTCACAAGAGACGCCTCGGCCTTCGTGTTATCTAGCTCGCGCTGGTGGCTCCCGAGGTTGATGGCCACCTTCAGTTTATGCCACTCCTCCACCAGCCGAAGACCCTTGGCTTCGAGGCGCGCGTCAACATCCGCGATTTCTCCATCGAGCTGGCTCATTGCGCCCATTGCCTCTTGAAAGAGCTCTTGGCGGACGACGTTCCGTTTGTGCGCAAACATGAGCGCGCGGCTGCTTCCGTCCTCCACACGGGGGTAGCTGAAGGGGGCCGAAGCGGCTCGCTCCCTCCCAGCAGGGGCTGGGAGCTGGCGCTTCCCCGATCACCATCTGGGCGACGACGGAGGCCTGGACGGGTGAGGATCTGCTGCTCGAAGAAGAAACCAAGGCCGGAGCCATCCAGCCGCCGTCCACAACCAGAGGAGCCCTTGGCACGTTCGTCGCACCCCCGGTGAGTCCACGAAGAAGGGACTGCAGGGACTCGGGCTCGAGGCGCCAAGATAGCATGCCTGCCACTCTGGCCGACCTCGCGCCGGGGGTGGCATGCTGGCTCGGGACGCTCAAGGCCAGCGGGAGATCCGAGGCTGGAGGAGGTTGCTTCCCGGGAGGCTTCACAGCCTTAGCAAAAGGGATCTTGAAGAGCCACCGTCAGGAAGGGAAGCAGCACCCGAGGAATCACAAAGATAAGGTACTTACTCATCTATAGCGATGTACTTCCTCTGCTTCAGCGGCCGGAAGGTGCCAGTGCTGCAGCTTGGGGAGCCCTTCCTCTTGTGGAGCGCATTGAAGTCCATGCGGAGCCGGACGAAGCGTTGGGCGTGGCGACCAGCGCTAGGCGCGACTGGCGAAGCACCCGAGGTGACGACCTCGGGAGCGCCAAGCTGGGGAGAGTCGTCGGGCTCCGCCTCGCGATGGCCTGCTGAGGCCTCCGGAGCTTCGGCCTCAGGAGCAGCGGATCGCGTCGCCTCCTCAACCCTCACCCCAGGGCGAGAGTCACGGATTCCCGAGGATGGGGCCTTGGGAGCCTCGGGCGGCGTCGACACCTCGGCACCCGCGCCTCCGGTCTCCAACGGCGCTTGCCCCCTGTGTCCACTCTTGGGGCAAGTTCGGCGCCTGCGACAAGATGGGGGACCACGATGACGGGATTCTCGCGGGGCCCCACGAGACCGACTGGACGCAGCCCCCATTCATCAAAAGGGGGCATCTGCCCCGCAAAGTCCACCCTATTCGAGCAGCAGTACAAGAGACAACCCTCCTGCGGCAAGTCGCCTGGCGAGGGGTCGCCTGCCAAGACTTCGAGAATCGTTCTTCGTGCCTCGGCTGGGAGCCCCGACTCCTGAAGCCTCATGCGATCCTGGTCGCCGGTCATGGCCCACATTGGCTGGGAATGGCGCTTGAGTGGGGTGATGCAGCCTAGGAGGAACTCCTTCATCACCTTGGGCGCGGTCACACCAAGGTCCTTCAGCCTCCTCAACCGGAGCTAGACAAAGTCAAGGCGGGAGCCCGCGAGCTCGTCGTGATCCTAGCCGGTGCTGGGGAAGGGGGCGCCGACGGAGGCAGGAGCAAAGGGTTGCGCACTCCAACATGCACATACACCCACCTTGTCCTAAACCCATTCACGGACGATGGGAGTTCAAAGTCAATCCCCGAGCCGTCCGTCGCCGTCACGGCCTGGAAGCTCAGGCACCACGAGCATTGCGGGGGGTCAGTCAGGTGCAGCGAGAAGAAATGGCGCAGCAGAGCCACGGAGGGGGCAATGCCCACCATGGCCTCGCAGACGAAGGCAAAGATGGCAAGAAGGGCGACTGTTTGGGGATCTAAGTGCAGCATATGGATCTAGTAATGAGTAAGCACGGCATTGACGAAGGCGGAGAAGGAGGGACCAGGCCGGCCCACAGGGCGTCGATGAAGAATTGGACCTCGGTGGCTGTTCTATCAATAGAAGCTCGGGAAGCAGGCCAGGCCACCGTCCCTCCCCATTTGTTGAAGCTGGTGGCGAGCGTAGGGCGGACCTTGTCCATGGCCTCCCGATTTAGCACCCGTGATCCGTCAACGGCGGGCTCGGCGGCCGAAGGCTGGCTGGTTGAGGACAAGGGCTTCTTCCCTTTCTCCATTCGGTTCGACACCATGGTGATGGAGAGGACTAAGCTCAGGCCGGATTGGGAGAGGAAGCTGAGGTTCGAGGAATCGGAGGAGTTGGGCAGTGTGTTGCCAGCAATGGGGAAATAACCGTGTAGGACGCGGTGGCCACCTAGCCAGCCGGATATCAAGGAAGCATGGGGAAGCGGGGCCGCCCATGTCCGATCAATCGCCACGCGTCCAGCGGGGCCGCAAGCTGTTGGGCCCCGCGGCGCTCCGCACTTGCCCTTTGGCTTCGCCTCGAAGCCAAGTCCGGGCGCGGCTTGGGCACGGGGGCTACTGGCGGCGTCCCGGGAAAGGGGTTCCCCAGACTTGCCTGCCTGCGGCCCATGGCGTGGCTCCACCAGCGGCCCTGTACAGCCCATCTTCACCAGCAAACACTCAAGACCCTCGCGAGGGGCCAAGCCTCGCGAGGCGGACGACACAAGACCCCCTCGGGTGCTGCCTCACCGGGCTGGCTCGCGAGGGGCAGAGAGATCAAGGCAAGGGACACCTCGCGAGGTTTCTATGACGCAAGCCATGACGACCGGTGCCAGGCGGGCGCCAGCGCGCGCAGTGTCCTCGCTTCCTCTTTGGTGCCAAAGGGGCAAGCGCAGGCGAGGAGTCCCGAGGCGTCAGGCAAGGGTTTCCATATCGGTGCAATGAGATCAAGACCAGCAAGTCGACAGGGTGGAGGTCACCGTGGAGCTCAAGACGGTGTCACCACCAGAACCTTTGGTAGGCGAAGACCACCTTTAGTTAGGATAACTTGCACTAGTTTACTCCCTTCGAATTTGGCCGTTGTTGGATCCCTTCCCGCTCAATATTTCTAGAGAGGACCAGGGCCTCTATAAATAGGACTAGCCAACACCATAGAGGGGTACGGGTCATTCAGTTCATCCTCAACCACACACAAATTCACCGGGCACAAGAGAACCTCTCCTCGGGAGGTTGTTCCAGCCCAAGAGGCAATCCACCACACCACACTGGAGTAGGGTATTACACCACATCGGTGGCCCGAACCAGTATTTACTCTTGTGTCTCTCTTTCTGTGGGTTCGATGCGCTAAGCTTTGAGATCACGGTGAGGGAGAGGGCGTGATTAGGTAGGGACAGATCTTCATGCGCACCCCAGTGTTCGAACCTCAAGGGTTTTGCCGAAACCCAAAATCCGACACAAACCTCTGACAGATTGGAGCCTATCGCAAGAACCCTCATGGTTTCGATAGGGAAACATGTCCCCTTGTGGGCCAAATGATAATCGCTCCCTTTTCTAGCCTCGTATTTTCTTCTACATGCAACACCAAACAATGGAGATTTGCGCTGAAGTTTGAAATTATTCCAGGTTCGTTTGACCCTTTTTATTCATTAGTTGAGTTTTCTAGGCATTTCATGTCCATAATTCAAATCCGAACTACAAATACATACTCCAGTGCACCAAAATGGCTAAAAAATGTACATGTTTCCATGGGGTGCATGTTTAGGTCCTCTGGAACAAATGGGAACGAATTCAACCGTCTCGCCATCCTGGCTTGGCCACAAACATTGCGAATCTCGGTTTTTAAAGCTCTATAAATCCAAAACTCACCATGAAATCATGAAACTTGGCATGGTGTCACTACATGGTACATATAATTGTCCAATTTGGGCCAAGCTATATTACAAGCCTCTTACAAGCCAAAGCATGTCACAACCCTCGTGGTTCCGGTAGGGAAACATGCCCCTCTTGTGGGCGAAACGATGATCGTTGCCTCTTCTCGCCTTGAACTTTGTTTTCTACAGGCAACATAGAATAACAGGAGTGTCGTGCTGAAATTTGAAACTGTTCAGGGTTCGTTTGGCCATTGTATATATTAGTAATTAAGTTTTCTACGCATTTAATTTAGTCCATGATTCAAATTTGAACTACAAGCACATGCTCCAATGAAGAAAAATGGGTAGGAAATCGTACATGTGTCATTGGGTGCATGTTCAGGTCTCAATTAACGAATGGGAATGAATTACAAACTTGTCGTCGTCCTGAAACATTGAGAATCTTGGTTTTTAAATCCCAGTAAATAAAAAACTGACCCAAAAAACATGAAACTTGGCATGGTTTCATGACATGGCACATGTATGCCCTGGTACAAAAATCGTCTAGTTTGAGAAGAGGCGCACACATTAGTAGCCAACAAAGTCCTTTTTGAAACAAAAAGCTGACACGTTAATATCACAAATGGTTGTATTATATTAACCATGTCAAAATTTAACCATACTTGGTGGCGTGTGTGCAGCTGTTTCATTAGACGGGACGAGAGCAAGAAGTCCGCCATGCAGGCTCGACGGGACTCGTGCGAGCTGTCTGCCGCGCAGGCACGACGGGACTCGTGCATCCTGTCCACCTCGCAGGCTCGACGGGACATGTGCGAGCAGCAAGGCCGCCCATGCTCACCGAGAAGCGAGCTCTTTGACCTCCATGCACGAGTCGCTGCCCGCCTTGCTCACAGCTTCTCCATTAATGGGTTAATTAAAGCAACTGGATGGAGGGTGTTTGGTTGTGATCCCATGGTAGAATTTGCTTTGTTCGTATTTTCAACTCATATTGCTACCTAATTTAAATTGCCACATAGGGCAACGGATAATACGACCACAAATAAAATGGCAACGGATAATATGATGACAAATTTATAATGGCATAGATAATAATTGCCTTACATATTCTGGATAATTTAAAATGCCACAAGCGGCAAAGCCCGGAAGACGCGGGGGCAAGAGAAGAAGGAAATTGCATACAATGATCTGGGTTGCTACTGTCTCTAGTCGTCGATGGACCGCCGGGCGATGACATCCTCCAGCTCCTTCTTCAATTCCTCACGACTTTGCTTCAAAGCAGCCACAGATTCCTCCACCTCCTGCCCACGCTCGATCCGGAGCTTACTCAAGTCACCTATCAGTTCCTCGACGACCGCTATCACCGTCATCCCTGAGGCACTGCTCTGCTCATGCAGCATCTTCCAGCTGGCGGCCTCCTCCTCCTTCTCGCCGAGTGCCTTGAGGAGCTTCGCATTGTCACCCATGAGTTGCTCAACGAGGCCGGTCGCCTTGTCAACCGATTCATCACTGATCTTGAGCAGCTTCATCAAGCCGTCGACCATCTCCTGCTGCTTAGTGACGCCAGTGAGAATGTCGTCGTCGCCGGCAAAGGACATCAGGAACGCTAGCTCATCGCGATGGCCGATGCCGCAAGTGCGCTTGTGAGAGTCCTCGCGTGCCTATGAGAGCTCGTTCGAGGGCTCTGCGGTGCGCCGGGACATCTCTGTTGCGGCTGTACCTTCACGGCGGGACCTCTTTAGTGCTTCCGTGTCCTTGGTCTTTGCTGCCTGGTTATATGTCCACCCTAAACTCCTCATACTGGTCATGGCGGAATAACTTGACAGGAAAGACCAGTTTTATGGGTGATGAGGGGAGGAACTGTGAAGTGATTTTTGAGTGGGTAGTTTTTATAGCCCGGTGCTAAGTGCGAACATATATTAGTTTGATAGGTGTGAATAGATTTGCAATTACTTATTGCGTTGTAATCTGCAATGTGACGATAAAAGAAGGTCAAAATTTATTGATGGCAGAAGGTTGACCACGTGGTTGCTCGCCATTGAGGCGGCCGCGGCGCGCTCTGCTCGCGTCCGACCGAGCGTTTTGCTCGCCATTGAGGCAGCCACAGCGTGCTCCATTCATCCGAGTCGGTTGTTTGCCACGTATCACACACATCTTGTTAAGTTGAATCATTTCCGTTGTGTTCCCTAATCAAAACAGTTCGTCCGAGCGAACCGTATGTCGTATATCACACACACCTTGATCTGGCTAACCTTTTCTATTGCACTCCCTAATAGCAAATAGTTCATCAGAGCGAACTGTTTTCCATATATCGCAAACAGATTGATATGGCTACCCATTTCTGTTGTTCTGCCTCATCGTAAACAGTTCGAATGGATTAACTGTGTGCCCTGCATCGCACACGCAACTAAAATCTGAACCGTGTTTGATGGCTCCACCATCCCAAATGTTTTGCACCTTATTTAACGGGTTTTTTACATCCCTGTTTGCGATTAGTGCATCGCACACAATTTCGTGAAAGGGTCTCTGATCATAGTGCCGCGTTAGCAGCATCCTGCAGTAGTGATGTGCCACGTCAAAGTTGTGCATTGGGTATTCAAACATCACATAACACACGGGCTCATGCACCCGGTGGTTTTGTCCTATGATATAACTCACGTGTGCCTCTCTTTGTGGGCCCAAGAGGTCATCGTCGACCAGTTGAACGTACAACGACAGAGAGGTTAATTTAACCAACAAGGATAGTTGTTTTTTGGTTTGCGTTACGTATATGCACTATAGAAGTATGTATATGTCAGAGAGGGGGCGACATGAATACAATATATTATATATATACTGCTGCCTGGAGTCTGTGGAAAGAAAGAAATAATAAGCACTTCAGAGGTGTTGCCCCAAGCATTACATCTTGGTTTCAGTGTTTCAAAGAGGACTTGCGGCTCTTGCAACATAGAGTAAAAGGTGCGCACAGGGCTACCCTGCTTTCATATTGTGACACACTTAGTTGTGTCCTTCTTTTACTTTTGTACTCTGATAGCTTACATAGAGCCAAAAACAGTGTGTGAGTAGTGATCATGGCATAGCTGACCACCCCCCTGTTGGTGACACCAGTAGTGAGGGTGGGATGTGATGCTAGTGATATATCTATGTAAACACCCCATTTATATGGATATATGAAAGATATGCAGTGGGAGTTCTCTCCCACTGTCAAGTTCCTCAAAAAGAAATTATATATATATATGCATGTCATAACCCCGCTCCATGTGCGGACTTTCCGATTTCCGAGGCAGGTGCCACATGAAAGTTGTACATTATATTGGCATTCAAAAATCACACAATACCATGCAGGAGGTGGTTGCCCTATATATAGGAACTCACTCGCGTGTGGCTATTCCATCCGTGGGCATGCGAGGTTGACCTCCATCACTTTGACCCAATGAGAGAGAGGTTAATTTGATCATCAAGGAATGATTCTTTTTTGGTTTGTGCTATACAGTACAACTATATATATACCACATGTCAATGGGGGCGCACATATAGCACATACCATGCGTCATGAACCTCACGCTCTCTGTGGGGACTTTTTGATTTCCTATATGCATGGTGCCACATCAAAGTTGTGCATTGTGTATCCAAACATCACACAAACACCTATTTGGGCCACATGCAAACGGTGGTACGTAGTCCTATATAGGATGATCACACGCGTGCGACGTATGCATCACTTCTGGGTTGGGCCCGCGAGTTCGTCGTCCATAACTTTGACCCAGAGCGAGAGAGAGGTACGTTTGATGAACAAGGAGGATTAATTCTTTTAGGGATGTGTTACTAGGTGTATATATAGTATGTGCCGAAGGGGGGGTGACCAGCTTTGTCCATCACTTTCACCGACAGCGCGAGAGAGGTTAACTAATTTGACTTAGGAGGGGATTACATTTTTGTTTGGCCTTGATATAGATCATGATGTGAGATTACATATATATAATAGCGCATCTGTACACATGAATCCATCCCGCTAGATCGAAGGGGGGAGCGAGCACACGACACGTCATGAACGACCTCTTGCTCTGTGTGGGGACCTCTGCGATTTTCAACGCATGCACCACATCAATGTTGTGCATTGGGTCAGGTATTCAACACATATGCATGAATCACCCACCTCCATAAATACGTTCGGGACACAAGCATGCAATAATGGTTGTCTTTGGACACACAATCACTCGTTGGTTATGGGCGGCAAGCCTATATATATTAGTGGGCCCACGTGGACGTCCATCATTTCGACCAACGACGAGAAAGGTTACCATGGTGGATTCTTCTTCTTTGCTTCGAGTTACCATATAGTAGGTTGATCCATTCCAAGCCTAATTAAGTTTGTGCACATGCTACGCATCGTGAACCCTCGCTCGGTGTGGGGATTTTATGCTTCCAAAGCATGGTGCCACATCAAATTTGCGCATTGGGTATTCAAACACCACACACACCACTTCCATATACATACTTGGGCCACATTCATAGAGTGGGTTTGTCTTCATACCGTACTCCCTCGCGAGGTTATCGGCCACAAGCTAGCCCATTTTGCGGGGACATGTGTGGACGTCCATCACTTTGACCAACAATGAGAGGGAGAGGTTGTATGACCAAGTTGGATTCTGCTTGGTCTGTGTTACAGTATGTCTTGGTGAGACGCCCGTCCCCCGATGTGTGCGTGTGTGTGGGGGGTGGCTACTTCGCGCTACCTGCAACCTCCGGAGGGTCGGGAAGCCAGTTAATTCTGAGGCACACATGCCACCTCAAAGTTGTGAATGGTAGTTAAATATCACACACCACACCCTTATAGTAGGGCCACCCGCATGTGGTTCGTATGTGGTCTCACCCATCTCGCGCCACAAGCACACATTTGTGGGTCGGCACATAGTCCACCTTTGACGGGAAGCGAAGGGGGAAGTTTGACCATATATATGATGGACTCCTATAGGTTTTGTGTTATGGTAGGGTGAGATTACAGACCTAGCTATTTGGGGGCATGCATTCGTAGCTAGGATTCTCTTACAGTCCACATGAAATGGGGTTCATAGGGGGTTGCTGACTAGCAATACTGTGCTTTTGCGCGACAGGAGCCGCATCAAAGTTGTGCATTGGGTATTCGAACACCAAACCACCCTTTTCATACATATATTTGGTCCACATGCAATTGTGTTCGTGTTGTGACCCTCTCCCGCGTTATTCTTTTTACCAAATTTATAAACAGCACACGAGTTGGAGGTGGAAACTGTTGCGATTGGGTACGCAACATACACGGTTCGGTCAGACTACCCGTGTGCCACGCCATTGCGCTGCAGTCCCTCACATCAACATAGTAGATTGGGCTCGATGAGGCTTGCCTCCCGGTCTTGAAAATATCTACTGCCTCTTAATCTCAAAAATATCTACCGCCTAGAATGTTTTAATGTTTGATAGCACACGATTAGTATGTGCGGACCATGTGCGATGTCTGTTACTCCTGCTCTGCTTCAGTCCCTTGATTCAAATTTTTAGTAGCCCCAGCATTTTACTCCCACCTCTGCATCCCTCGCAATCTAAAAAATATTTGCTCACCCTTGATTCAAATTTTTCAGTTGCCCCGACATTTTACTCCCGCCTCTGCATCCCTCACAATCTCAAAAATATCTGCTCGCTCTTGATCCAAATTTTCACTAGCCCTACCTTGTTACTCCCGCCTCCGCATCCCTCCCAATCTCAAAAATATCTTCTCCCCCTTGATAAAATTTTTTAGTAGCCCTGCCTTGTTACTCCTGACTAGTAAAATTTTCAGTTGGTGTGGTATTTCCTCAAACGCCACCTTGCCCACCCCTTGCCTCCACACACACCACATACTCCCCGAAACCTCCATTCACAGAGACACACACCACCCCTCCCTCGCTCGAAACCATTCGTAGGTCGCCGCCGCCTCCATCCTCAACCTCTGCCTGTGTGCCGGGGAGCTCGAGGAGCCAATGGCCAGAAAGAGGTTTATCGCGGCCTCTTCACACGACACCGATGAGGTGGCCGCCGAGGTGTCCCCGTCATCCTCCGCCGGCTCTTTATCGATCCGCCGTTGCCGGTCACCCGATCCGCCAGCCGTCGCGCCCCTACGCCGGTTCGAGGACTTCCCTGCGCTCCCTCGGGCCGGACCACCGACGAGGTCCTACCTCGTGGTCCGGCAGCGGTGGTGGGGGACGTGGGTTGTCGATATTACAGATCAGGTGACCCACACTGTCGGATTTCAGGTTCCGGCAGACCCTCTAGGTTCGAACTCTGGGGTGCACGCTGAGATCTCACCCCCTACCTACCTGCACCTCGTCACCTCGCAAGGATCTAAACTACCAAAAGAACAACACAAGAGACACAAGGTTTATACTGGTTCGGGCCACCATTGTGGTGTAACACCCTACTCAAGTGTGTGGTGTGGTGGATTGCCTCTTGGGCTGATGATGAACAATATAAGAACAGCCTCGCGAGGGTGAGGTGTTCTTGTGGATAGGCTCCCGATCGGATTGGATCAAGCTAAGATGAGATGTCCGGATCCTCCTTTTTTCTCCTCCCTCTACTGTGGTGGCTAGCTCTACTTATAGGCAGAGGCCCTGGGCCTCTTCCCAAATATTGAGCGGGAAGGGCGCCAACAATCGGCCATTTTGAAGGGGAACATCTAGTACACTTATCCTGACTAAAGTTGGTCCTCGCCTGTCAAAGACTCTGGTGGTGACGCCGGCTTGGGCTCCACGATGACCTCCTTCATGCCGTTGCGACGGTCTTGGTCTTGTTACACTGAAACGGATGCCTTTGCTTGATACTCTCGCCTGCGCTTGCCCCCTTTGCACCAAAGAGGAAATGAGGACACTGCGCGGGCTGCCGCCCACCTGGCGCCCTTGGTCGTCATGGCTTGTGTCACGGGCACCTCGTGAGGTACCCTGCCTTGATCTCTCCGCCTCATGAGCCAGCCTGGGCGAGGCTGCGGCTCGAGGAAGCTTCCTGTCGTCCGCCCCGCGAGGCTTGGCCCCTAGCGAGGGTCTTGAGCTTGTGTTGATGAAGATGGGCCGTACTGGGCCACCCCTTGAGACACGCCGTAGGCCGTAGGCAGCAAGTCTGGGTACCCCCGTTCCCAGAACGCCGACAGTAGCCCCCGGGCCCAAGGCGCGCCCGGACTTGGCTTAGCAGAGAAGCGAAGGGGCAAGTGCGAAGCGCTGCGGGCCCTAACAGCCTGCGGCCTTGGGCGCCGCGTGGCGGTTGATTGGACGTGGGTGGCCCTGCTTCCCCACGACGCCTCGGCGACTGCACGAATTGACAAGTCCCTGCACGCAAAGCGGGTCATGATTACCTGCAATCGTGGAGGTCGACGGTTGGCCTTCCCCGGCTATAAGTACGGAACATTGCGTGCCCTTCCAGTCGATCTCTTCTTGCTTCTCCTTCTTCTCCGTCCTTGCTCCACTTTGCGGCAATGGCTCCGATCCGCCGGTTCTCCGCGGAAGAGAAGGGAAAGGCTCCCCGAGAGGGTCCCGACCCGATTCCGCCGAAGAAACGGCTAGCCCTATGCCGTCGAGATGAGGGCGCCCGACAGGAGGTGTCGAGGCCCTGGTGCAAGCGGCCGCCGCCAGGGTTCCCGCTGCCCTTGTATGCCCACATTGAGGGCCCTAAAGGATCTGACACCGAGCGCCATGGACGATGCCGCCGCCGGCGCCGGTGGGTCACGGCGGTGCGCGTTGTCCCTCCTGGAGTCCATGCCGAGGGCTCCTCCCGAGAGTTTGTGCTCCATGCCACCATGCCTCCTAAGTCTTGGTTTTGCCTTCCTTCCTCCTTCGCCTTCGTGATGCCGCAGGGGGGATATTTGGAGCTCTGGTTGCAGCACGTCGGCTGCAGCACCCTCGCGACCGAAGCGGAGGTCGCGGTCGTCGCTCCTGGCAAGTTCTTCATGACTCGAGGCTGGGGCGAGATCGCCCGGGTCTGCAGGGCGAGGGGTGCCCTCGCAATCCACCTGGAGTACGACGACGCTTCCATGATGCTCTTCAAGGTCTTCGACGCGGAAGGACACCGGCTGGAATGCTGCCCTGAGAGAAGTGGTCGGGGCCCTGCCGCGGTGAGGGCCAGGCTCGCCGACCGCTCCCTCAGCAGCTCCTCAGGCGGCGGAGGTGTCGGAGGATCCAGTGACTCCGCCGAGCTCTTCGTGACTCCGGAGACGAGCGACAACAGCTACGAGCCCCCGAGCTTGCGTCGCTCTCGGAGCAGGGCGGGCTTGCCAGGCCGCCGCTGCCTCTGATCTGGATGAGGTTGGCGCCGGTGCCTGACGGCCCACTGTTGATGATGGCGCCTCTCGCGGAGGCACGTGTAGTTAGCGTTCTTTAGGATCTGCTCCCTCCGTTCCCTGCGAGGAATCGAAAAGCGCGCCCCGTGGGGGCTTGTAAGGTGCCTGTGGTCCTGCTTGTTAATATGATCCTTGTCGTGAAGTACTGCGAGATGCTCATTCCGCCTTAGGTTAGTTCTTCCTTTCAAACCTTCACGAGGGCTTGATGCTCTGCGCCGATAGGTCCCGGTCCCAAGGCAGGCTTCAGTCGTCGCTGGTATGCCAGGTCGCGATGCCGTGATCAAGGCCAGGAGGTGAGCGGCCCGGGGTCCAGTAAGAGCCCCTGAGTCGCGATGCTCAGGAGGTCCCCTTTAGCGCTCAAGCAGCCATCGTTCGATGAGAAAGGAGCGTGACGTTGCTAACACGGGATTGCATTGGTGCGAGGTCGGTGCTGCGATAGCTAGTGTTTCCGGAGGGTGACTTATCTGAGGAGTCAGGGACCGCTTCCTGGTGCGACGTTAGGTTCGCGCATCGGCAGGCGAGGGGTTGCCTGGCGATGTCCCCGTGTGCCTCTTCCCTCTCACCTTTGCTCCCCTTTCTGCTCTACGTCCTCGGGTCCCGGCCCTCGAGCGGGTCTCAGCCGTCGCTGGTATGCCAGGTCGAGATGCCATGGACAAGGCCAGAGGGTGAGGGCTGGAGAGCCAGTAGGAGCCCATGAGTAGCGATGCTCAGGTACCCCCCCTTTAACGTGCAAGCGGTTCGCGCGGACGAGAGTGAAGAAGACGCCGTGAGGGCCTCGCCTGGCGCTGCTCCTTGAAGGGATCCTGCAGGCTCACCACAAGAAGAACAAGAGTCCGCCATGACAAGCGACGGTCAGCCGTTGGTTGCTTTGGAGGGGTGACGAGGCACTGAAGGCCTGATGAGGTGGCGCCGTACGGGGCTGCCGCGGCCAGAGCTTAGCCATTCAGGTTTGTCGGCGTTGCAGGGACGGACCCATGCGCAAGCGTCGTGCCGTTGGGGAGCAGCTCCATCAGTTGGTGTCAATCGAGCGGACGACTAGGTAAAACACGTTAATCACGAAAGAGCAAGTTCATTTAGATATGTGCAGGGAAGGCAGGCGTCGCTGGGTCTGGCCCGAGCGACTCGAGGATGATGCAGCCCGAGGGGCGCCCCCAACAAAGTAAGCTAGGAACATGAAGTAAAAGGGATACACGCCGCAGGGACGAACCCACGCGGCCTGGGAATGATGCAGCCCTGGGGGCGCTCCCAGCTGGAAATGAAACTTGAAGGATGTCACCTGATAACGTTGAAGACGAAGGGATGCTGAAGTAGCAGACGCCGTGGGCTATGGGCTACGGAAGCCGATCTTCACGAGCCCCCAGGCCCAGGGGCCTCGGGAGGCTCCGGAGGCGCTGGAGGCTCCTCGCGGACCATCTCCATCTCCGCCAGGACTGCGGAATGCCTGGCCTCTTGAGCCCCCAGGATGCACCCCATGAGGCGCTGGCGTGTGGCGGCCGCGTTCGGCACGCCGTAGGGCATGCGAATGTAGCTGTGGGGCGGACCTTCGCAGCGCCCCACGCGTGAGGGCCAGAGGCGCTCCTGAGAGGCAGCTCGGTTGAGCCCTGTTATGTCGATGCAGACGCGCAGCCCACCATCCTCGCCTGGATAGGGAGCTGCGGCGCGCAAGCGGCGGCTGCCACTCATGACTCTTGACTCCTGCAGCTCCTGAATGATCTGGTTGACAAACTCCTGAGGGTTTAGCCCTCCTTGCCTCGCTTCTTCCTGAGGGAAATGTGCTTTGAAACACGCCTCCAAGTGGTGCCCAAGCGCCTCCCTCGTGACCTTAGCAAGGTCGGTGGCCCTCCAAGAGAGAGCCCCCGAGCCTTGCTTGAGGAGGGCGCCGGGCGCGCCTTCCTATGTGACAGAAGGAGGTGCCCCCTAAATAGGCGCGGACCCTGAGGGGCCTGCCTCCCGAGGGGTCGGGCCTGGCGATGTCTTCTTCTTCTTGGGAGCAGTCTCGGGGAGCCTCCCGCTCCTGCGATCTGGGTCTTCAAGTGAAGCAGCTTGAAAAGCACGCTCAGTGAGCTCACCGCTTCTCTCTCTTCACAAGGCACCGTGATGACTCCGCCGCTTCCTGGCATCTTGAGGACGTTGTAGCCGTGACGAGTCACGGCCATGAACTTGGCCATAGCTGAGTACCCGAGGATGGCATTGTATGGCAGGCGAATGTGGGCGACATCGAAGTCGATGAGCTCGGTGCGGTAGTTGTCGCGCGCCCCGAAGGTCTCAGGGAGGCGGACCTGCCCAATCGGAACTGTGGAGCCATCGGTGACTCCAGAGAAAGGCTTGGTTGGCTGAAGCTGATTGTAAGGCACTTGGAGATTGTTGAATGTCTCTACGGACAGGACATAGAGCCCTGCTCCGCCATCGATGAGGGTCCTGGTGACTTGCACGCTTGATGATTGGGGAACAAAGCATCGGGAGGACTCACTGTGGCCGCACTTGAGCTAATCCGAGCTGAACATGATGGCGCACGCCGACCACGAGAGGGCGTGTGGCTTCGAGCTTGGGAGGACTGCATTCACTTCAGGGCGAACTGCTTGAAGATGCGTTGAGAGGCTGGGCTTGAGCTCCGCCTAGGATGCAAGCGATCGCTGCTCCCTCGGAAGCCCCAGCCCCCTCGGCCCCGATGGTGGTCCTCATTTCTCCTTGGCTGCGGTGGCAGAGGAGGGAGGCCTGCGTTGCTTTGCGGGCGATCCTCACGAGGTTGATCCCTCCAACCTCCCTCGCAAGGCTGATCCTGCCAGCGGTCCTCGCGAGGTCGGTCGTGCCACCCTTGGCGAGGGCCGCGGTCTTCCCAGCTTCCTGCGTTTCTTCCTCCTCCTCGGCCGTAACCTCGATCGTTGTGGTCGGGGGCGTCGACCGATTCGCCCTTCTCGCACAGCTCGGAGTTCTTGACATTCGTTGGTGTTGTGGGTGTGGAGGTCGTGGTACACACAGTACCGATTGCCCTTAGAAGACTCGGGCTGATCTCTGCCTCGCTTGGTATCTGGTTCTGCCACGAGCACGGCAGCCCCCTTGCGCTTCACGTCCTTGGCCTTGGGCTTCTTCTCTTCTGGGTCTGCGGCTAGCATCTTGAGGAGGGAAAGGCGTCCTTCCTCAGCCCTGGCGTCATGCACACCGTCGGAGAAGGCTGAGATGATGGCCTCCTCGGTCACCTTGGGAATCTTGAGGTGTGCGTTGTTGAAGCGCTGGATGTACTTATGCAGGGTCTCCCCTGGCTGCTGCTTGATGCGGCGCATGTCGCCACGGCAGGAGGCCGTCACGAGTACCTTGGAAGTTGGCGATGAAGCGGGTGCGCATCTCGGCCGAGGAGGAGATCGTGCCAGAGCTGTGTTCGGGGCCAAAAGGGCTCCGTCCCTGAGTGCCATGGAAAACCAGTTCGCCATGACCTTCGCCCCGTTGGCAGCCGATGCCCAGCTCAGAGAGCTGGAGGAACTCCGCAGGTCGGCCGTGCCGTCAGAGCGAGGAGGCAGGTCTGGCTTGAACTTGCCGGGCCACGCGACGCTGCGCCTTCGGTGGTGAAGGCGGCGACTTCTTTGGCCAGGGGGCCTTTGGTGACGAAGAGCCTGGTCTTGCGGGTCCCCATGCACTGCCGCTGGGAGCAGCGCGAGGTCTTGGTGTGTTGGAGCAGGAGCGCGGTCATGACGGGCCGGTGCAGGGAGCACTCGGGCAGCTTCTTTGGGGCGAGGGACCTCTTGACAGCTCTGCTCTTGCTGCGCTGGTGCCGGACGGAGTGGGTTCCGCCCAGGGGCCACGCGCCTTGGGGCCAAGGCGCCTTCTTGAGCGAGAGGCGGCTGAGGCGCCCCAGGAGCTTCATCGCCCGCGCAAGGCGGGGCGGGGTGCAGCGAGAAGGACGGCGCGGGGGATCCCCCTTCGGCTCGGACGAGCTCGGCGACGCGGTCGAGCCACTCTTCGTAGACGTCGTCGACGGGGCGGTAGCGCAGGAGCTCGTTTGCTGCAATGAGCGCGGCTCGAGCCTCCATGGGCGTGCGGAGTGCGCGAGACGAGGAACCAGCCGGGGCGAGCGAAGGAGTAGCGGCACGGCCGTCTCGCCTCACGGACGGATGCTGGGACGATGCTTGCTGCTCGTTCCTCACCAGGCCGGTGGCGGCGTTGACGGCAGGCGACGGGGAACGGCGGGGGCCGTCTGGGTGACGCGGGTGACGAGAGCGGCCCGACGCTCGGCGCGGGCCCGACGAGCGTCCGACATGGAAGCGATGGGCGACGAAGAACAGGGCGGCGGAAGACGGATTCCGGTGCACCCCTACCTGGCGCGCCAAATGTTGGATTTCCGGTTCCGGCAGACCCTCTAGGTTTGAACTCTGGGGTGCACGCGGAGATCTCACCCCCTACCTACCTGCACCTCGTCGCCTCGCAAGGATCTAAACTACCAAAAGAACAACACAAGAGACACAAGGTTTATACTGGTTCGGGCCACCATTGTGGTGTAACACCCTACTCCAGTGTGTGGTGTGGTGGATTGCCTCTTGGGCTGATGATGAACAATACAAGGAAGAACAGCCTCGCGAGGGGTGAGGTGTTCTTGTGGCTAGGCTCTCGATCGGATTGGATCAAGCAAAGATGAGATGTCCGGATCCTCCTTTTTTCTCCTCCCTCTACTGTGGTGGCTAGCTCTACTTATAGGCAGAGGCCCTGGGCCGGTTCCCAAATATTGAGCGGGAAGGGAGCCAACAATCGGCCATTTTGAAGGGGAACATCTAGTACACTTATCCTGACTAAAGTTGGTCCTCGCCTGTCAAAGGCTCTGGTGGTGACGCCGGCTTGGGCTCCACGATGACCTCCTTCCTGTCGTTGCGACGGTCTTGGTCTTGTTGCACCGAAGCGGATGCCTTTGCTTGATACTCTCGCCTGCGCTTGCCTTCTTTGCACCAAAGAGGAAATGAGGACATCGCTGCGGGCTGGCGCCACCGGGCGCCTTGGTCATCATGGCTTGCGTCATGGGCACCTCGTGAGGTATCCTGCCTTGATCTCTCCGCCTCGCGAGCCAGCTGGCGAGGCCGTGCTCGAGGAAGCTTCTGTCGTCCGCCCATGAGGCTTGGCCCCTCGCAAGGGTCTTGAGCTTGTGTTGATGAAGATGGGCCGTACTGGGCCACCCCTTGAGCCACGCCGCAGGCCGCAGGCAGGCAAGTCTGGGTACCCCCGTTCCCAGAACGCCGACACACACCCGGCGGTGGCTCGGTAGCTTCCACACGGCCAAGCTCGCGTCCATGGAGTACGACTGTTGGCAGGTCCGCTACCACAGCGCGACGGCTAGGCTCAATTTCCTCTTCGGCACACGTCCGATCGACCTCGGTCCGCCAGAGCCAGGGGTGGTGAGCTCGGCTATGGCACGGGAGGACCATGATGCGTCGAAGCGCCTCAAGGCCAAGACCATCGATGAGGCCTACATGCAAGAGCTCAGCCGACAGCATCTGGAGCTCGTGGAGATGGAGTGGGTGATCTTTGCCAGCACGGAGGGCGGCGAGGTTATCATGCTCTCCTCCGATGACAAGGTCGAAGGCGGAGAGGACGGCTGTGCGGAGGGTGTCGAGGTGAGTGGCGAGGACGAGGAGATCGACATCGATGAGTGGAGAAGTGTCTTCCCCAATGACCCCGACGACGGCACCGGCCTGGACCCAGCTCACGGCACACCGTACCTTACGAGGAAGGATTGGCTCGACCTCCACTTCGATCGAAGGTAGTTTACACTGGTACAGCGAGGTGCTATACAAACGGTTTTTAACCCCTTTCCTTGATGGCATTTGGAACCATCGCTAAGTGAGTGTGGGCGATAGGGGGTCCTTCCCACACGACCCAGAAACCATCGGGGATGTGCCCTCCTGGCACAAACGCTCGGCAAATTTAGGTCGTGTGTGATCAGCGAGCGATCAAATATGGTTATACGTACAGTAGTGCTCAAAAAAATACAATTATACAAGCTAAATCGTTTCCGGTCGTAAGCACATCCTACACAGTCAGTCCCCCCTAAACATTTCTGTTCGTATACATCCCACACAGTCGCTCCAAGGAAAACGTTTCCGTTCGCAAGCACATCACACACAATTTCCCCCGTTAAATTGTTTGTGATAGCGTTGACATTGCACACGATATTAATAATTTTATTTTTTGCGTTATTGAATGCATCACACATGGTGTGTAGAAGAAACTGTGTGTCAAAGGCTGCAAACAGTTTTGAAGAGAATGTCGTGTGTGATTGTTCAATGATCCAACACGGTTTATTCCTAGAAACTGTGTGCATTGCCTGAGGTCATTGCCCACAGTGTTTTCTGAATAACCGTTTGCAATAAAAAAATCAATTAGCAGGCTAATTGGCCCTACTAATTGGCCATTAGCAGGCTAATTGCCCTATTATTAATAATCCATTTATTAATCTAATTGACATTCATATTAAGCACATAATATATTTCATTTCCATATTAAGGAAGCAGGATTTCATAATTGAAATACATCAGAGTACAACATGATATAGCTTCAACGTGATATAGCTTCAGCACTCAGCTACCCCATTACACAACTGCACGTGCCAAACCCCATTACAACATGATATAGAAGATCAGACAGTTAACCAAACCAAGCATGCTTAACAACTTGGAAATATTTCAAACACCCTGCCACCGTCACTCGACACAAACATTGAGATACCTGGTTTTAAAATTCTAGTAAATCCAAAACTCGTCTGAAATTGATGAAACTTGGCATGCTATCCTGGAGCGTCATCAATATGCCGTGGTAAAAATTTTGTCCCAATCGGGGCAGGTTTGGGCATAAGCTTCTCACAAACCAGAGCTTCCCACAACAAGTCTGAAGGTGTTCGTAGGGAACGTGCCACCTTTGGGGACGAAACGGTATCGGTTTCCTATTATTGCTTTCAAAAAATTTCTAGTGTCAACATAGAACAACAGGAGTGTTGTGTTCAATTTTGGATTTTTTTCGGGGTTTGTTTGGACATTTTTACACATTAACTGGGTTTTCTAAGCATTTTATGTGCATAATTCAAATTTGAACTACATGCACATGCTCCAATGTATATAAATTGGTTGAAAAATAAAATCTGTGTCCTTGGGTGCATGCTTAGGTCCCATGCAAGAAACGGGAATGAATTTCAAACACCCTGCCACCATCACTCGGCCGCAAACATTGAGATACCTGGTTTTTTAAATTCTAGTAAATCATAAACTCATCTGGATTTCATGAAACTTGGCATGCTATCATGGAGCGGCATGAACATGCGGTGGTAAATTTTTTGTCCCATTCGGGGCAGGTTTGGGCATAAGCTTCTCACAAACCAGAGCTTCTCACAACAAGCCTGATGGTTTTAGTACGGAACGTGCCACCTTTGGGGACGAAATGATATCCGTAGCCTCTTATTTCTTTCAAATATTTTCTAGTGTCAACATAGAACAACAGGAGTATTGTGATAAATTATGGAATTTTTTGGGGTTCGTTTGGACATTTTTACATTAACTGGGTTTTCTAGGCATTTTATGTGCATAATTCAAATTTGAACTACATGGCCATTCTCCAGTGCATATAAATTGGTTGAAAAATCAAATTTGTCTCCTTGGGAGCATGCTTAGGTACCATGCAAGAAACGGGAATGAATTTCACACACCCTACACCGTCACTCGACGCAAACATTGAGATACCTGGTTTTTAAATTCTAGTAAATCCAAAACTCGTCTGAAATTTATGAAACTTGGCATGCTATAATGGAATGGCACCCGACATGCTGTGGTATTTTTCGTGTCCATTTTGAGAGAAGGTGCACTCGAATAACAGCCAACAAAGGCATTTTGAAACAAATAGCTGCCACTATAACATCTCAAATATTTTGTATAATTTAATTGTGTGCATTTTGTTAACCATTCACGTGACGCCACACCTCACTCTTTTAATGGATAGGAGGTGCCCTACAGACAGGTGCTTGAGTACTTGACTAAACGGAAGGCGTGCGAGTTGTACACCAATGCAGAGGCTCACCGGGAAGCGTGCAAGCTGTATGCCGTGCAGGCTCACCGGGAAGCGAGCCCTTTGACTTCTATGGCCGCCCGCCTTGCTCGACATTCCGTGGTAAAAATTTTGTCCCATTCGGGGCAGGTTTGGGCATTAGCTTCTCACAAATCAGAGCTTCTCACAACAAGCCTGATGGTTTCGGTAGTGAACATGCCATCTTTGGGGACGAAACAATATCTGTTGCCTCTTATTGTTTTGAAAAAATTTCTGGTGTCAACATAGAACAAAAGGAGTGTTGTGTTGAGTTTTGGAATTTTTTGGGTTCGTTTGGACATTTTTATACATTAGCTGGATTTTCTAGGCATCTTATGTGCATAATTCAAATTTGAACTACATGCACATGCTCCACTTCATATAAATTGGTTGAAAAATCAAATTTGTATCCTTGGGTGCATGCTTAGGTCCCATGCAAGAAATGGGAATGATTTTCAAACACCAGGGCACTGTTGATTGCCGGCAAAACGTTGAGATACTTTGTTTTTAAATTCTAGTATATCCAAAACTCATCTGAAATTCATGAAACTTGGCATGCTATCATGGAACGGCACCCGACATGCTGTGGTATTTTTTGTGTCCATTTTGAGAGAAGGTGCACTCGAATAACTGCCAACAAAGGCATTTTGAAAAGTAGCTGCCACTTTAATATCTCAAACATTTGTGTAACTCAAAACGTGTGCGTTCTGTTAACCATTCATGTGACACCACGTTTCTTGGTTTTAATGGCTATAGGAGGTGCCGTGCGGACAGGTGCTTGCCTGAACGGGAGGCGTGCGACCAGAGTCTGACGCGAAGGCTGACCGAGAGGCGTGCCAGCTGTCCTCCAATTCACAGGCTCACTGGGAAGGGTGCGAGCTGTATGCTGTGCAGGCTCACAGGGAAGCGAGCCCTTTGACTTCCATGGCTGCCCGCCTTCCTCTCCATTGGCGCCCGAGCCACTATTTAATACGGGTGGCCTTACTGTTCGCCTCCCATTCCCCTACCTCCCGCAGACCTCCACCAACGCCATGGCGCAGAATGATTATGTGCCACTAGTCTTTAAGTTTGGTGAAGTCGACTCCGAGCCGGAGGAGATAGAAAATAAGGAGGAATGGGGCCTTATGGACATGGCCGTGAACGAGCTGGCCATGGCGGTTACTGCCCCCTCTCCTATCCCAGCACCCATCCCCGCGGCCGCACCAGCGACCATCCCCGTAGCAATAAAGGGCACGTCACTGAGCACTATAGCAGAGCTGGAAGCCGCGAGCATCTGCGAGGTCTCCGCGGACCCGCACGAGCTCGTGTACTTGCCAGCGCCAGTGCCCGTGCTCGTCCGCGCCCCTCCACCCATCGCGGCGCTGGTCCCCGTACGTTTGGTTGCACCTGTCGCGCTCGTGCCCGTGCCCGTGAGTGCCCCTCCACCCACCGCAGTGCTGGTCCTTGTGCGTTTTGCTGCACCCGTCGCGTTCGTGCCCGTGCGTGCGCGCCCCTCAGCGGCATGGGACGCCACCGTCGACCGGTACCTCTCGATTCCCTCCTCCCGCTCCCCGCACGTCGATCGCGCGACGACATGATGTTTGATTTGAAAGTGAAGAACATGTTGTGCTGCCTTTAAGACTTCAACAACAGCGTCCCGGAGGACGACAATGACATCGACGGCGTGGCACGCCGCCTCTGCCGCCGCTGGAAATAGTTTTGTTTTGGGGTTTAATACTGTATCTCGAATTCTCGATCATATGAATATAAATTCGCAGTGTGACTCAATGAAAGATATGGTTCGAACGAACTTGCGTTTTTCTCTCTTAATGTACAGACTTATCAAACAATATTCTTTTGAAAAAACGTCAATGGTTATAAAATATAAAAGACTCATCGAAAATGTTTTAGTTAGAACACCCATATGCAAACCGACAGTTTCCCCAGGAAGCCATGGGAAAATGTGTCGAGCAGGATTTCTGCAGCTCTTGATCGCAAACGTTTTAGATAGAACACCCGTATGCAAAGTGAGAGCTATTGTCTTCCCCCTTAAGTTAAGGGAAAATTCGCAGCACAGGATTTTTGCATCCCTTCAACGCAAACGTTTGTTTTGCATGACTCGTGTGCAATCACGTACAAACAATTTGGTAACATTTGCATCTGTCACATTGGGTATGTTGCCATTTGTCGAACTGGAAAGATTGACATTTGTTGATCTAGTAACATTGCCATTGGTCAATCCTTGCAACACTGCGATTTGTCAAAATATGCAGCAAAAAATCACTAGCACTATCTAATTTTTGCAACTAAAATTTAGTAATTAAGCATAGATTTCATTCATAGATTAAGCAGTCGTTCTTTATAAAAAAAGTTCACCTCGACAGCTGAACCGACCAAACGTTCCCCCAATTGTTGCGAACCACGTACTGAAATAGCTAGTTCAACTATATATACTAGATAATTTTAAGTACATTGTACAATTCCACCACATCTATTGTCATATGAACTGAACAAAATTGCCCCTAAATACTACTACTACGGAGGGGCTTTGTAATACTTCCGGCAACCTCTCCTCTATCTAGCACGCTCAGTAAGAGGCAGAGGAGGAGGAGCCTATCGACGAGCTAGACAACTGCAATACGGTGCCTGCCGCTGCTGCAGCTTCAGCGACACTCACCTCGAACGGCCTCTACCACTCCAGACGACTCCTCTCGAAGTTGTGGTTCTCCTTGTAGATCTCCTGATTCCTCGCCTCTGAGGCAGCGTGTGCTACGGCCACGGTGGCAGTAAGGCTATTCGCGTTCTCTACGAGGCGCTCCTCCTCCTCCTGTAGGAACTCGGTGTAGCGTGCAAGGTCGCTGACGCACGTGCGGGCCTCCAACTCCGCCTCCCGCCTTCGGGCGGCGGTGGCGTAGTGGGTGATGACCCCGGCAGTCGATGGTGGGTTGGCGGCCACGACAGGGAAGCTGATGGGGTGGCAGCCACGACTACCACCTCCCGCCTTCGGGCCGCGGTGGCGGATCTGGTGATGGCCGGCAGTGGGGTGGCAGCCACGATGGCCACCTCCCGCCTTTGGGCCGCGGCGATGGAGCGGGCGGTGGCCCTGGCTTTCGAAGGTGGTGTGGCGGCAACGGCGGCCGGCAACAGCTGCCGACGGGCAGCGGCGACGGAGCGTGTGGTGGGTGTTCCTCGCACACCCAACAGGGACGCCACACGCACTACACTACACCGGGGACTGCACCGCCATCGCGGTGTAGCCTCCCAGCTGGAGTTGTCCTCTGATGACGGCGGAATGGCTGAGCAACGGTGATAGACCGGTGCCATTGGCGATTATGCGAGAAGCGGATGAGATAAGCTATAGGGAAGGAGGGGAAAATGCGAAGCATTACTCATCGGTCGTGAGGGTTTATATAGCAGGTCAGTAAGCATTGGGCTTTCGGGCATTTCACCGTGTCGGGCAGGAAGCTTGCACGGGAACCTGCGAGGTTGCGCGAGAACGGGCTCATCGACGATTCATTAGCGCCACTTCGAGCCACCGTTTGGCCATAAAAATGCCCTGGCGCGCTACGCAAGCTTGCGCTATAAGCCATCTGTGGCAGCGGGGTGACAAGACATGCGAGAGGAGGACGAAAGGCCACGTACACATACAGTTAATACAAAAAAACATTTGCGGTTTAATTACCTACTATACCGCCATCTTGGTTTATAAGTAGGATTTAACTAATAAAACACGAATGTATGTCGCCAAAGATTATATAGTTGTATTCGTATTTGAACATAGTTTCCAATTATTTAATTTTTATAACATGCATTAACATTTTGTTGGTTAAATTTAAGGGCAAAGTATGGCACCAAATATAAAGGGGACTATAGATCGAGACGGGGTTGTAGCACACAGCCACTCTCTATGCAGCAACGCAACTGTCGGCCGGCTTGTAGGCGACCATTTCCTGCGTGTTCAACTGCTCTATGCGTGTGGTTGCTTCCGGTTGAGGCAGCCATGGCGTGCTCTGCTCGCATCCCGCCGCGCGCGCTGTGCTGTCATGTCCCTCTGGGTGCTCTACCCTCATCCCTCCACGCGCGCTGCCAGTGTTTGGGGCCGGCGCACGATCACGCACGCTCGTGTGCATGCGGTTACGCCGGGCGCGGCGCGGCGCGACGATGCAGTTACCCACTGCAAATACTGCCATGCGGATGCGCCGAGAATCCAGGCCGCCCATCCCCCTTTTATTCCTGCGGCCATTTACCTTCATCTCTTGCATCACCCGACACAATAAGCACACACACGACGACACATACATAGAGGACATCCAATGGTTCCAATGGCGCTCCCCGTGGCTCCAATGGCGCTCCCAGCGGCCGACGACGACAATGGCGGGCATTTCACCATGCTTCACGTAGTCGACACCCATGTGAGGGGGAAGGCCCTCTCGGTGGAGAGCTCCATCCAAACTATGGAGCAGTTCCTTGCCGAGGACAAGTACCAAGTGGTTGGCTTTGACCTCGAGTACACCATCAATCGTGCCGGGCACGATCAGAAGGTTGTCGTCACCCACTTATGCATGCGACGTGACATCCTAGTCTACCACTACCACCTGGCCACAAGGCC
This sequence comes from Aegilops bicornis, assembly GCA_021605145.1. Lineage (NCBI taxonomy): Eukaryota > Viridiplantae > Streptophyta > Magnoliopsida > Poales > Poaceae > Aegilops > Aegilops bicornis. The sequence continues at coordinate 276,004,503 of CM038673.1, forward strand.
TTGTGAGCGTTTCTCCAGGTTTATCAACAGCTCTGACTATAGTTTCACTACGGTGGACACCACCAACGATCTAAAAGCACTCGAGGTTTCGGGATTGAAATGCCCGAATCTTGTCAACATCCAGCACCACTACAAGGTCTGGGGCAGCAACAAAAACAAATTGAATTCCCTGGTTGACCTCACCTCGGCCATCATCAAACCCAACTACATGAAGATGAAGAATGAGACCAAGAAGGACAAGAACGCCTGGCACAATGTGTGGCATGAGAGACTGGATGAACAACTTGTCTAGTACGCGACCAAGGACGCGTACACAAGCTATGAGATGTACAGGCGCATCGTTGACATGAGGAACTATCTTCTTCCTGCCCCAGACAAGGGATCGAGCCACAGAGAAGTGGCGGGAGCGTCACAAGAAGTCGATGACAAGACGATCATTTCTCCTACTTTATAATGCAAGCAATTGTTTATTGAGGTGTGTGCGAATGATCTGTATAGTCAGTTATGTAATTGGATGTTTATTTCAGTTATATATATACATGTTATTCTTCTATAGACATAGCAAATCACACACCTTATTAGCAGCAATCGTCTGTGTTATTATTGGTCTTCGCACACATTTATGATTACGGACCTGTTTGCCGCGTATCACACACATCTTGTTCAATTGAACCTTTTCCACTGTGTTGCCTAATCACACACAGTTCATCCTAGTGAACTGTATGTCGTATATCACACACACCCTCATCTGGCTGCCCGTTTCTGTTGTTCTGCATCATGGCAAACAGTTCTTCTGGATTAACCGTTTGCCAGTCATCGCACGCGAAAATCTAATATGAACCGTGTTTGATGTCGGCGCCATCGCAAATGTTTTGCACCTTTTTTGATGGGGTTTTTACACCACCATTTGCGATTATGGCTTCGCACACAGTTTCATCGAAGGGTCTCTGATTCGACTGTCGCGTTTGGACCATCCTGCAATAGTGTTAGCTTAGTTTAAATTTATGTTTCATGTTTAGTTGTGCAAAACTATCTATGTTTAGGTTTGAATGCATGCTACTTTCGGTTGAACCTGCTTTGAACTTGATCGAATTGAAGTTTACAATGTTAAGTTTACGGGATCGACCGTAAACGGCCAAAAATTGCTGGAATATATATATATATATATATATATATATATATATATATATATATATATATATATATATATATATATATATATACACTAAGGGTTTTAGTCCATTTACTTTTAAAGGATCGGCTAGAGATAGCCTTATGCCTTCTTTATTTCAGTTCTTCACAATGTGATGCTCTATATGTGCAACTATTTGCCATGCAGTTCAATTTCATCAATAACGGTTTCAACAATACCACTATGAATTACGATATTTGGTTGCTGTTAAGGATGTGGCAGTTAACATGGATTTTTGTTTTTAACAATAACTAGTGTACTTTAGACCTGCACAATACAAGTTTGAATGATTATTTGCTTGTTTTTAAATGTTATGCCTGATGCAGTTTAACACAACTTTCTACTTCTTGTTTTGCTTAACTAGCGTGCTTAAGCCTGCACACTAAAGCTATCATTTGTATATTATGTAGTCTACCATGGATATATTTGGCTGATGTTTAGCCTGTTGTTCTTAACATGCCTTTATATGTACTCATACAGCACAATATTGAGAATAGTGTTCTTTTTCATTGAGGTTAGTTTCATTGCATTGCTTATATGTACTCACTGTTCAAGATATCGGTAGCTGGTACCATACAGCCTGGGTGTTGATAAGATATTAATAATCGAATCGGACATTGCACTGAATATAGTTGTAACCCATTTATCAGTAGGTTAACTAGGGCCATATTTAATATATCTGAGGCTACATAGCAACATGCACTATACTAAATGACTAAATACGCAATCCCAGGCTACATAGCAACAAGGAAGAGTGTTACCTTAATGTTTTGACGATGTCTAGATATACATGTGATAAAATCTTATATAATGGGATGGAGGGAGTGTTGTACTACATCATTTTGCAATTGATGTTTAGCTTCTAATATTAACTTGGTGCTTTTAGGTACATATGTCATTGCCGAAGATCCACACTTCAACCCTTACTGCGTATGAGGCAATGAGATATTCATGACCCAGCATCAAGTGAGAAAAATGATAAAGATTATTATTAAAATGGGTCAAAATATGTCAATCAAACTATTTGTTTACACTTTATGCAAGACAACAGTGAACTACAGGATGGTAAGTAAGAACCCTGTAGCCTTCTTTTTACTGCCCGTAATGAGTTGTGCTAGATGACAGTGTGTGAATCTTTTTTCCTTTGCAGTGGATCCTGAAGCAGTTTACTCAAGATTACCTCTCAAACTATATGATTGGCGGCTGGCAATCACAAGGGGTTGGACTAGAGTCGTGCGTGCCTTCTGCATCCAGGAGAGCACAATAGGGCCATTCCGCTTCACCTTGTCCAGCAACCAGAATGTCTGTCGCCCCTTTCTTTACCATCTGTAATAGTACAAGTATAGAACCCTGGTTCATCATTCTTCATTTGGTGCTTATGTAATTCTGCATATGTACTTGTGAATTGAATAATGCATTGGTTGTTTGAACCTGATGGATATGAATAAAGCTATAGCCTACTTTCAAGTTCAAATTAGGTACAATTTTAAACGGCAGCAATTAAATTAGGGCGAAATTACAGTGGGCAGTTCATTACGGCGCACATAGTCAATAAAGCATAGCGTGTTCGATATACATCATAATCCAACATGGTTCACGGAGAGGAAACACGTGTAACAATGCGCACAGTTGCCATTTGCAAAGCGTGTGTGATGTCAGACACTATCACATACGGTGCAGGAAAACTAAATGTGTGTGATTGTGTACCTATCGTACACGGTTTATTATCATGAACTTTTTGTGATGTGCCAGGCATCGTAAACGTAGAGCCAGTTTGGTATGTGCCTGGAGAACTCCCGTGCCTGGAATCTGCCTGGTTTTAGGTAAAACCATAAAACTCTGACTGCAATGGCAATGCGAGCACAAATGAGTAGCAAGGATGAAGCGTTTGGGATATTCGAGATATCGTAAAGCGGTTATCTTTGGGACAATCAGATGCATCTAGGCTCCCTATCCCCGACGGTTTCTGGGTCGTGTGTGAAGGACCCCCCTATCGCCCACACTCACTTGGAGACGGTTCCAAATGTCATCGCGGAAAGGGGTAAAAAACCATTTGTGTAGCACCGACGGGTACTAGTGATGGCTACAGTGCGCCCCCATCCCGCTGACATGAGCCGACGGTGAGCAGGTGACGCGCCATTGTAGCTGAGCCGGCTCAACCACTCCGTGACACACGACAAGATGGGGAACAGTGCCCTCTGGGGCACGGGGCCCACGCCTGGAGAACCCGGCGTACCCTGGTACCCGGCGGGCCCCAGCACCGGCTTCCCAAACACTGACATCCCGACCCCGTGCCCATGTATCTTTACCATTGTAACCTTGGGGGGGTTGGCCTATAAAACCCCCCAAGAGATCTCCATGCAAAGGGTTGATCCTTAGCATAGATGCACACCCACACACAAAGAAGGGCAGCCTATGCACTCGCATGTCTTTCTCCTTCCCCAAAAGAGCTTAAGGAACAAGCTTGTATCCACTTCATATAAACCACTCTCAGCAGGACTAGGAGTGTTATCTCTTCGGAGATCCCCGAACCTGGAAAAGTGTAATCTCTCCCGCTCGATCGTACAGACCCCGCTTCTGGAGCCCACCGGCTGCCTCTTGCATGTCTCTCTCTTCAGCTATCCCATGGCATCTGCCGTGAGACCACCACGACAGTTGGCGCCCACCCTAGGGCAGCTCGAGGTGCCGAACGGAGATATGTTCCAGACGGGGCCCTTCACCAGCTCCGGCGACTACATCATGCATGGCCTGATCACTATGCCTGGCGTGACACTGGCCGGCTTCGCCGACCCTTCCGCTGCCTCCCTTGACATGTCATGCATCCCTACCCTACCCGCTCCTGATGAGTACCCTAGCGAGGATCTCTGCGTCCGCGTGGAGGTCCTCATCACCGACTCCAGCGCCACTTCTTCTAGCGCCGCGAAGATGGCCGCTGCCGCCAAGGCCGCAGCGGAGCGCGCCCTGGTGGCTGACCCGCTGCGCACCCTGATGCAGAACCTCAGCTATCCCATTGCCACTGATGCCACCCAAGCCCGGGCCCAGCTCGAGGAGGAGCACAGCTCCTGCTGGACGAGGCCGAGACGCTTGCTGCAACACATCACTGGTTGGAGTCCGTCCAGCGGGAGCGAGACGCCGCATACGGCATCACGCCGCTCGTGCCCTGTCGGGTTGCCGAGGTGCGAACCTGTGGCGGCGCCATTGGCCGCGCACTGGGTGCGGTCCCGCCTGTCTAAGACACCCCCGTCAAGAACATGTGTGCCGCGCATGCGGCCACTGTTGCCGTGGAACAGAGATACATCTCCAATGTACCTATAATTTTTTATTGTTCCATGCTATTATATTATCTGTTTTGGATGTTTTATATGCATTAATATGCTATTTTATATTATTTTTGGGACTAACCTATTAACCTAGAGCGCAGTGCATGTTCCTGTTTTCCCTTGTTTTTTAGTTTCGTAGAAAAGGAATACCAAATGGAGTCCAAACGGAATGAAACCTTCACGATGATTTTTCTTGGACCAGAAGACAACCAGGAGACTTGGAGATGAAGTCGGAGGAGCCATAAGGCGGCCAAAAGGACGGAGGGCGCGCCTAGGGGGGTAGGTTGTGCCCCCACCCTTGTGAGCCCCCTGTGACTCTCCTGACCTAATTCTTTCACCTATATATTCCCAAATATCCCCAAACCACCAGAGGCATCCACGAAAACACTTTTCCACCATCGCAACCTTCTGTACCCATGAGATCCAATCTAGGGCCCTTTTTCGGCACCCTGCCGGAGGGGGATTCGATCACGGAGGGCTTCTACATCAACTCTATTATCCTTCCGATGAAGCGTGAGTAATTTACCACAGACCTACAGGTCCATAGCTAGTAGCTAGATGGCTTCTTCTCTCTCTTTGATTCTCAATACCATGTTCTCCTCGATGTTCTTGGAGATCTATTCGATGTAATACTTTGTTGCGGTGTGTTTGCCGAGATCTGATGAATTGTGGATTTGTGATCAACTTATCTATGAATATTTGTAATTCTTTGAGATCTATTCTAAATTCTTTTATGCATGATTTGATATCATTGTAATTCTTTTCGAACTGTCGGTTTGGTTTGTCCAAGTAGATTGGTTTTTCTTGCAATGGGAGAAGTGCTTAGCTTTGGGTTCAATCTTGCGGTGTGCTTTCCTAGTGACAGTAGGGGCAGCAAGGCACGTATTGTATTGTTGACATCAAGGATAAAAAGATGGGGTTTTCATCATATTGCTTGAGTTAATTCCTCTACATCATGTCATCTTACTTAATGCGTTACTCCGTTCTTTATGAACTTTCTAGATGCATGTTGGATAGCGGTCGAAGTGTGGAGTAATAGTAGTAGATGCAGAATCGTTTTGGCCTACTTGACACGGACGTGATGCCTATATTCATGATAATTGCCATAGATATCGTCATAACTTTGCACTTCTCTATCAATTGCTCGGCAGTAATTCGTTCACCCACCATATTATTTGCTATCTTGAGATAAGCCTCTAGTGAAACCTGTGGCCCCTGGGTCTATTTTCCACCATATAAGTTTCTATTTTCCATCATATAAGTTTCCGATATACAATATTAGTTTCTGATCTACTATTTTTTCAATCTTTTACTTCCGATCTATAAACCAAAAATACCAAAAATATTTACTTTATCGTTTATCTATCTCCATCAGATCTCACTTTTGCAAGTAATCGTGAAGGGATTGATAACCCCTTTATCGCGTTGGGTGCAAGTTCTTTGACTATTGGTGCAGGTATTCGGTGATTTGTGCATTGTCTCCTACTGGATTGATACCTTGGTTCTCAAACTGAGGGAAATACTTATCTCTACTTTGCTGCATCACCCTTTCCTCTTCAAGGAAAAAATCAATGCAAGCTCAAGAAGTAGCAGGAGGAATTTCTAGCGCCGTTGTCGGGGTGATCTACGCCAAGTCAAGACATACCAAGTGCCCATCATAAACTCTCATCTCTCGCATTACATTATTCGACATTCGCCTCTCATTTTCCTCTCCCCACTTCCAAAACGATTTTCGAAAAGATTTGCCTTTTCTTCGCCCCTCTTCTATTCGTCTTCTTCATTTGCTTTTTGTGTGCTCGTGTGTTGGATTGCTTGTTCTGTCACGATGGCTCGTGAGAATACCAAATTGTGTGACTTTTCCAACAGTAATAACAATAATTTTATTAGCACTCCGAGTGCTCCCACCACTAGTGCGAAATCTTATGAAATTAATGCCGCTTTGCTGAATCTTGTTATGAAAGATCAATTTTCCGGCCTTCCTAGTGAAGATGCCGCATCCCATCTTCATAGTTCCGTTGAGTTATGTGATATGCAAAAGAAAAAAGATGTGGATAATGATATTATTAAATTGAAGCTATTTCCGCTCTCACTTCGAGATCGTGTTAAAACTTGGTTATCATCTTTGCCTAAAAATAGTATTGATTCATGGAATAAGTGTAAAGATGCTTTTATCTCCAAGTATTTTCCTACCGCTAAGATAATATCCCTTAGGAACGATATTATGAATTTTAAGCAACTTGATCATAAACATGTTGCACAATCTTGGGAGAGGATGAAATTAATGATACAAAATTGCCCTACTCATGGTTGGAATTTGTGGATGATTATACAATTTTTTATGCCATATTGGCTTTTGCTTCTAGAAATCATTTAGATTCGGCCACGGGAGGTACTTTTATGGAAATTACTTTAGGAGAAGCTACTAAACTCCTAGATAATATTATGTTTTGAAGAGATTAATGTTTTGAGTGGAAAGATGGAAGAGCTTATGAAATTATTTGCAAGCAAGATTTCTTCTATCGATCCTAATGATATGGCTTTATCTACTTTGATTGAGAATAATAATTAATCTATGGATGTGAATTTTGTTGGTAGGAATATTTTTGTAATAACACATATAGAGGTAATTTTAATCCTAGGCCATTTCTTAGTAATTCCTCTAATAATTATGGTAATTCCTACAAAAATTCTTATGGAAATTATAATATGATGCCCTGTGATTTTGAGAATAGTGTTAAAGAATTTATGAGCTCGCAAAATAATTTCAATGCTTTGATTGAAGAAAAATTGCTCAAGATTGATGATTTGGCTAGGAACATGGATATAATTTCTCTTGATGTTGATTCTTTGAAACTTAGATCTACTCCACCCAAGCATGATATGAATTAATCTCTCAAAGCTATGACAATTTCCATTTATGAGTGCAAAGAAAGAACCGCTAAGATGCATGCTAAACGAGATTGGTTTGTAAAAACGTGTTCTTCTAGTTTCCGTGAAAATAAAGACGAAGATCTTAAAGTGATTGATGTGACTCCTATTAAATCTTTTTTCCAATATAAATCATGATAAAGATGGGACTGGAGATGAGTCAACTTTAGTTAAAAGATTCGGAATTTTTAGATCTTGATGCAAAAATTGATAAAAGTGGGAATGGAGAGGTCAAAACTTTAAGTAGCAATGTACCCACTCTTTTGGATGTCAATGAATTTTATTATTATAATTTTTATTTCATAGATTGTATTTCCTTGTCGCAATCCATGTTGAATTCTACTCATGCTTATAATCAAGACAAAGCTTTTACTAAACATATAATTGATGCTATGATGCAATCTTCTGAAGAAAAGATTGAATTGGAAGTTCATATCCCTAGAAAACTTTATGATGAGTGGGAATCTACTATTAAGATTAATATTAAAGAATATGAGTGCCATGCTTTGTGTGATTTGGGTGCTAGTGTTTCCATGATTTGAAAAACTTTTTGTGATGTCCTAGGTTTCCGTAAATTTGATGATTGTTCTTTAAATTTGCATCTTGTGGATTCCACTATTAAGAAACCAATCAGAAGGATTAATGATGTTCTTATTGTTGCAAATAGGAATTATGTGCCCATAGATTTCATTGTTCTTGATATAGATTGCAATCCTACATGTCCTATTATTCTTGATAGACCTTTCCTTAGAACGATTGGTGCAATGGAGGAAACATTAGATTTTAATTTCTGTTAAGGAAGGGCATGGAAGAATTTCCGAGAAAGAAAATTAAATTTCCATATGAATCTATTATGACAGCTACTTATGGATTGCATACCAAAGATGACAATACCTTGATATATTCGTGTTTTTATGCCTAGCTAGGGCCGTTAAACAATAGCGCTTGTTGGGAGGCAACCCAATTTTATTTTTGCTTTTGCTTTTTAGGTTCTGTTTTGCAATAAATAACTCATTTAGCATCTGGTTAGATGTGGTTTTGTGTTTTAGTTAGTGTTTGTGCCAAGTAAGACCTTTGGGATGGCTTACGGTGATAGTTTATTTGATCTTGCTGAAAAACAGAAATTTTGCGCTCAGGAAAACAATTCTCATTTTAAATAGGAGCGTGATAAAATACTGATTCTTTTTGCAGAAGATTAATAAACAAATTTATTAGGTTTTCCTTATTGTTCAGAACTTTTGGAGTTACAGAAGTATTCGAGAGTTACAGATTACTACAGACTGTTCTCTTTTTGACATATTATGTTTTCCAAGTGTTGGTTGCTTATTTTGATGATTACAAGGGTAGTATCGGGGGGTATGAATCATGTAAAAGTTAGAATACAGTAGATATTACACCAATGTAAATAGAGAATGATTTCACAACAGTACCAAAAGTGGTGATTTATTTTCCTATGCTAACGGAGCTTATGAGATTTTTTGTTGAGTTTTGTGATGCGAAGTTTTCATGTTTTGGGTAAAGATTTGATGGACTATGGAGTAAGGAGTCGCAAGAGCCTAAGCTTGGGATGCCCAAGGCACCCCAAGGTAATATTCAAGGGCAACCAAGAGCCCAAGCTTGGGGATGCCCCGGAAGGCATCCCCTCTTTCGTGTTCGTCTATCGGTAACTTTACGTGAGGCTATATTTTTATTCACCACATGATATGTGTTTTTCTTGAAGCGTCTTGTATGATTTGAGTCTTTGCTTTTTAGTTTTCCACAGTCATCCTTGCTGTACACACCTTTTGAGAGGGACACGCATGAAGTGTGATTTATTAGAAAACTCTATGTGCTTCACTTATATCTTTTGAGCAAGGCAATTTTGCTCTAGTGCTTCACTTATATCTTTTTAGAGCACGACAGTGGTTTTATTTTATAGAAATCATTGAACTCTCATGCTTCACTTATATTATTTTGAGAGTCTTTAAACATCATGGTAATTTTATTCGGTTATAAATTTAGTCCTAATATGATAGGCATCCAAGAGGGATATAATAAAAACTTTCATATAAAGTGCATTGAGTACTATGAGAATTTGATTCCTTATGATTGTTTTGAGAGATAAATATGGTGATATTAGAGTCATTCTAGTGAGTAATTGTGAATTAGACAAATAATTGTATTGAAGTTTGTGAGTCCCGTAGCATTCACGTATGGTGAACTGTTATGTGGGCGGCCAGGGATGAGCGATGGTCTTTTCCTACCAATCTATCCCCCTAGGAGCATGCGCGTAGTACTTTGTTTCGATAACTAATAGATTTTGGCAATAAGTATGTGAGTTCTTTATGACTAATGTTGAGTCCATGGATTATACGCACTCTCACCCTTCCACCATTGCTAGCCTCTGTACTAACATGCAACTTTTGCCGGTGTCATACACCCACCATATACCTTCCTCAAAACAGCCACCATACCTACCTATCATGGCATTTCCATAGCCATTCCGAGATATATTGCCATGCAACTTTCCACCGTTCCGTTTATTATGACACGTTCCATCATTGTCATATTGCTTTGCATGATCACGTAGTTGACATCGTATTTGTGGCAAAGCCACCATTCATAATTCTTTCATAAATGTCACTCTCTATTCATTGCACATCCCGATACACCACCGGAGGCATTCATATAGAGTCATATTTTGTTCTAAGTATCGAGTTGTAATTCTTGTGTTGTAAGTAAATGAAGTTTGATGATCTTCATTATTAGAGCATTGTCCCATGTGAGGAAAGGATGATGGAGACTATGACTCCCCCACAAGTCGGGACGAGACTCCGGAGGGAAAAAAGCCCAAAAAAATGAGAGAAGGCCCAAATAAAAAAATGAGAGAAAAGAGAGAAGGGACAATGTTACTATCCTTTTACCACACTTGTGCTTCAAAGTAGCACCATGATTTTCATGATAGATAGTCTCCTATGTTGTCACTTTCATATACTAGTGGGAATTTTTCATCATAGAACTTGGTTTGTATATTCCGATGATAGGCTTCCTCAAATTCAAGGTCTTGGTGAGCAAGCGAGTTGGATGCACACCCACTTAGTTTATTTTTGAGCTTTCATAAACTTATAGCTCTAGTGTATCTATTGCATGGCAATCCCTACTCACTCACATTGACATCTATTGATGGGCATCTCCATAGCCCGTTGATACGCCTAATTGATGTGAGACCATCTCCCTTTTTTTTCTTCTCCACAACCACCTTCTATTCCACCTATAGTGCTATGTCCATGGGTCACGCTCATGTATTGCGTGAAAGTTGAAAAAGTTTGAGAACATCAAAACTATGAAACAATTGCTTGGCTTGTCATCAGGGTTGTGCATGATTTGAATATTTTTTGTGATAAAGATGGAGCATAGCTAGAATATATGATTTTGTAGGGATAAGCTTTCCTTGGCCATGTTATTTTGAGAAGACATAATTGCTTTGTTAGTATGCTTGAAGTATTATTGTTTTGATGTCAATATTAAACTTTTGTTTTGAATCTTATGGATATGAACATTCATGCCACAATAAAGAAAATTACATAAATAAATATGTTGGGTAGCATTCCACATCAAAAATTCTGTTTTATTATTTACCTACTCGAGGACGAGCAGGAATTAAGCTTGGGGATGCTTGATACGTCTCGAACGTATCTATAATTTTTTATTGTTCCATGCTATTATATTATCTGTTTTGGATGTTTTATATGCATTAATATGCTATTTTATATTATTTTTTAGACTAACCTATTAACCTAGAGCCCACTACCAGTTCCTGTTTTTCCTTCTTTTTGAGTTACGCAGAAAAGGAATGCCAAACGGAGTCCAAACGGAATGAAACCTTCGCGATGATTTTTCTTAGACCAGAAGACATCCAGGAGATTTGGAGATGAAGTCGGAGGAGCCAAGAGGCGGCCAAAAGGACAGAGGGCGCGCCCAGGGGGGTAGGGCGCGGCACCCACCCTTGTGGGCCCCCCGTCACTCTCCTGACCTAATTCTTTTGCCTACATGTTCCCAAATATCCCAAACCACCATAGGCATCCACGAAAACACTTTTCCACCACCACAACCTTCTGTACCCGTGAGATCCCATATAGGGACCTTTTATGGCATCCTGCCAGAGGGGGATTCGATCATGGAGGGCTTCTACATCAACTCTATTGCCCTTTCGATGAAGCGTGAGTAGTTTACCACAGACCTACTTGTCCATTACTAGTATCTAGATGGCATTTTCTCTCTCTTTGATTCTCAATACCATGTTCTCCTCGATGTTCTTGGAGATCTATTCGATGTAATACTTTTTTGCGGTGTGTTTGCCGAGATCCGATGAATTGTGGATTTATGATCAACTTATCTATGAATATTATTTGAATCTTCTCTGAATTCTTTTATTCATGATTTGATACATTTGTAATTCTCTTCAAACTATCAATTTCCTTTGGCCAACTAGATTGGTTTTTCTTGCAATGGGAGAAGTGCTTAGCTTTGGGTTCAATCTTGTGGTGTCCTTTCCCAGTGATAGTAGGGGTAGCAGGGCACGTATTGTATTATTGCCACGGAGGATAAAAAGATGGGGTTTTCATCATATTGCTTGAGCTAATTCCTCTACATGATGTCATCTTACTTAATGCGTTACTTTGTTCTTTATGAACTTAATACTCTAGATGCATGCTGGATATGGGTTAATGTGTGGAGTAATAGTAGTAGATGCAGAATCGTTTCGGTATACTTGACACGGACGTGATGCCTATATTGATGATCATTGCCTTAGATATCGTCATTACTTTACACTTTATCAATTGCTCAACAGTAATTCGTTCACCCACCGTATTATTTGCTATCTTGATAGAAGCCTCTAGTGAAACCTATGGCCCCCGGGTTTTTTTTTCATCATATAAGTTTCTATTTTCCATCATATAAGTTTCCGATATACAATATTAGTTTCCGATCTACTATTTTTGCAATCTTTTACTTTACGATCTATAAACCAAATATATTTACTTTATCGTTTATCTGTCTCCATCAGATCTCACTTTTGCAATTAACCGTGAAGGGATTGACAACCACTTTACCGCGTTGGATGTAAGTTGTTTGATTGTTCGTGCAGGTATTCGGTGATTTGTGCATTATCTCCTACTGGATTGATACCTTGGTTCTCAAACTAAGGGAAATACTTATCTCTACTTTGCTACATCACCCTTCCATCTTTAAGGAAAAAACCAACGCAATCTCAAGAAGTAGCAATCAGCTGCAAGGTTAGGAGCTGCCATCAACGACACCGACGCCCGCCACCGCATCGAGCAACTCACCCTCTCCCTCGAGCTGGAGGCGGACAACGTGGTCGGTCCGGCTTGCTTTGGCCCCCGCATCCGAGATGAGCCCTTCCCCAAGGGATTCACGCTTCCCCGCGACACCCCAAGTAGAATGGAACCTTCAAGTCGAAGGACTGGCTCACCGACTATACCATTGTCGTTGGCATCGCAGGTGGCAACTGGCGCCTGGCCGTTCGCTACACCCCGCTCATGCTATTGAGCTTGGCTCGGATGTGGTTGAACAGCCTGCCGGCCGGCAGTGTGAACTTGTGGGTTGATTTCGAGCAAGCCTTCATGCGTAACATCACCGGCACCTACAAGTGACCTGGCCGTCCCAGCCAGCTCGCCAGGTGTGTCTAGGGACCGGACGAGGACCGGCTACCAATACCTTGCACGATGTACCGAGCTCCCGAACAGCTGCGAGGGGGTCCACAAGGTGCAGGCCATCCAATACTTTGTGAGTGGCTGCCAGGATGGAACCCTGCTCAAGCACAACCTCCTAGGCTTCGAACCAACCACCATGGATGCACTCACGGTTATAGCGGATAAGTACGCCAACGCAGACTCCGCCATGAAGATCCAAGTGGTGTTGGACGAAGCCGGCAAGGTGATGCTGGCACCACCATCCAAGCCGGCTGGCGAGAACAACCGCCAGCAGAACAACCATGAGAAGAACAACAAGCGCAAGGCGGAGCACCCGGCTCCCCACTACGACAACCTCCTTGTCGCCAATACCGAGCAGGCGCCCGTGGCCGAGCCGGCCGGCAACTGGCATCAGCGAACCGGCAAGACCGCCTGGCAGCCTACCATGAGCTTCAAGGAGATGCTTGACGCTCCCTGCAAGCACCACAGCGGCGCAAGGCCCTCCATGCACATGCTCCGACAGTGTGCCATTACCAAGCGCATCATGCGGGGAGACATCCCACTGCATCCTGCTCCGACGCTAGGTGCGGGAAGCCGCCCCCGCCTCCGCCTCCCCCCCCCCCCCCCCACAGCCGGCCCGATACACGACGAAGTCTTCCCCAACCAGAACGCAAGCTACGCCGTCTTCACTAGTGAAGGCGGCAAAAAGAACAGCGAGCGCCGGCTCAGGCAAGAAGTGAACACCGTGGTTCCGGCCATGCATGAGTACATGTACTAGTCGGAGCGTCCGGTCAGCTGGACCCGGGAAGACCACCCGGCCGTCATTCCAAACCCGGGTGGTTACGCCCTCGTCCTCGACACCACCATAGTGGCTGAAAAGTGCACCTGCAAGATCTCTCGACTCCTCATCAACGACGGCAGCAGCATAAACATCTTACCACGACACCATGACCAAGCCGGGCCTCGAGGCAAGGCATCTCGAGCCAACCCGGACAGTATTCCACGGCATCGTGTCAGGCCTCTCTTGTCACCTGACCGGCTGGATCCGGCTTGACGTTCTATTCGGCACCCACGATCACTTTCGGCGCGAGCCCATCTGGCTCGAGGTGGTGGACCTATCTAGCCCGTACCACGCGCTGCTAGGCCGGCCTGCTCTGGCCAAGTTTATGGTGGTTCCCAATTAATCCTACGTGAAGATGAAGATGCCAGGTCCCAAGGGCCTCACCACTGTTGCCGGTGACTATCGCAAGTCACTGGACTGCACCATAGCTGACTCCGAGCTGGCCGAATCCCTGTTCATTGCTGTAGAGAGGCGCCAGCTCGACCGGATTATGGCTCTACTCAGCGAACAGAAGTGTCGGTGGAAACAACACCTATGGGATGTCGGGGAATCCCTTCTACAGTCGGCGGGTGCGGGGTTGTGGAAGAGCGGGTTTAAGGGATCAAAACGGGAGATTTATCCAGGTTCGGGCCGCAAGTGATGCATAACACCCTACTCCTGCTATCTTGGGTTTATCTCGTGTTCTTGGACTAGCTACAAAGCGTGCCCGGTCCAAAATGTCTGAATCCTCTCTCAGTATGAAGCGAGGATCCTTTTATAGTCAAAAGGGGCTGCCACAGTGGCACACATGAGGCGGAAAGTTGTACAGTGGTCGAGTTTATCGCCTGACATCACAGGAAAAAATGCATTAAATGCGCTACTTAGGTGTCCCCTTGCTTTATTGGGTGCGATAACGAAGCCCGTCCCGTCCGTTGCCGCTTCGCCTCACTCCGACGTGCGTCCAGGCTGACTAGGAGCGCAGCGCCACGCTGGCTAGCTGGCTGCTGAGTTGGCGTGGTGGCAGAGTCTTCACGAAGATCTACATGCCACCACGCAGGTGCTTGCTAAGTTGGCCTGGAAGCTCCACATCGCCATGCATGCGCTTGCCTTGTTGGCGGGTTGATCTCTGTGTTGGAACGGCGGTGGAGCCTTGGCAGGTGGGGGCCTGGTTGCGGCCTCTCATATGTCCCCGGCAATGGTCTTGCCGAGGCCCCGGCAAGGGCCTTTCCGGGGTCTCGTAGGTGTCCCTGGCATGGGTCTTGCCGGGGGTCTCCGTCTTTTGGTCCTCATCTATCATTGTATGTTCTTGGTCTTCACAAAGACCTGCATGCCACCATGGAGGCGCCTCCCGAGCCTTGGTTCCAATGTGGTTGATGACGCCAAAACTCTCAGGCTAAAGGGCGGCGGCTCGCTGGTGTTGGGCGAGTTGCCCCGGCAAGGCTCTTGCCAGGGCTATGAAGGCCACCCCGGCAAGGGCCTTGCCGAGGGACTTTCACCTCGCCCCTTAGCTCTTCATGCTTCTGGTCTTGAGTATGGCTCTGGTAATCTTTGCTTCTTCTACCCGCCAAGCGTGGCCACGGGCATGGTGCTGCAACTGCCCGCGCACAAGTAAAGGGTACAAAAAGGGACCCCTACTTTTGTACACCGACAGGAGCCCCCGGGCCCAGGACACATATATGTGCAGGGCGTTGTTGGGCCAGGCCCAAAATAGTGCGCAGGTGCGCACGCGGTAGAGTTTTTACTGCAGTAACTCCCTCGCTCGTTGCACTTCCCCACGACCCGCGTTGAATGCATGACGTGGGGGTCATGCGTGGCGCGGTTGCTGCACTCATGCGTCACATCATGGTAAGGAGGCGGCCTGCGCCTTCCCCGTCAAAAGGAAAAACCGCAGGCGCGCAGC
The DNA here is from genome assembly GCA_021605145.1 of Aegilops bicornis. Classification (NCBI taxonomy): domain Eukaryota; kingdom Viridiplantae; phylum Streptophyta; class Magnoliopsida; order Poales; family Poaceae; genus Aegilops; species Aegilops bicornis. Next base: position 276,020,359 of record CM038673.1, read on the forward strand.
TCATTTACCCCCTGGCCTTTTCCAATCTCGAAACCGATGTTCCCCTCTTCTTCCTCAGGCAAAAGATTCAAAACTCTCGCCCCTGCTCGCCGCCACCGCCGCTCCCCCATTGCTCTTGATTCTTCGCCCTCTTCCAGCCGCCATGGCACCCCAAAACTAGCAAGGGCAATGGAGTGGGCAAGGACACCGGGGAGAAGGAGGCACCGGAGAGTGAACTGGTGGTGCTGCGGATGCAGCACGCCTATTTCCCCTCGACGGTCGATGTGGTCAACCTCAGGGACTACTTGAAGCCCCTGTGGGGGAGGGCGATGCCGGGGCACCGTGCCACGCATATCATCCCTGCCGATTTCGCCAAAGTCGGCCCAAATCGGTATCCCTTCTTCATCGATTACTTTTCTTGCGGGCTCTGCCCGCCTTTCTCTGATTTGTTCAACGACATCATGCACACCTACGGCTTCCACCTCCTTGACTTCACGCCGAATGCCATGGCGTGTATGGCTCTCTTCGCCCATCTCTGCGAGGGCTTTGCCAGAGTGCTCCCTAGCACGATGCTCTTCCGCCACTACTTATATCCTCGCATCCAGCCAGGGGATGCCATTTCTGGGAGCATCGCCTGGATCCTGAGGGCCCAGGAGAAGGACACGTACCTGGAGGGCGCCCAGAAGGAGAGGTGGGAGGAGTGGCGGGGCCGGTGGCTCTGGATCAAGGAGGATCCACAGGAGTTCTGTCGGGATCGTCAGAGCCTGCCGACCTACCGCAGGGACTGGAGAGACCTCGACGCCAACGACAAGAAGCTCTCGGTCGCCACCACCAGGATCCATCGCTTCACCATGGTCGGGCTCACCCTCGAGATGATTGGGGTGGATTGCCAAATCGCCCTGCTGCACAACAAGGGGAGGCCGGCCTGGGACTTTAGGAATGCGGCCGATGTCATGAGGCACCGACCTGGCCTGAAGCATAACTTCATGGTGATGGGGCATGCCCATTTTTGCCAAAGGCTCTTCCAGCTCAATGTGGGCGATGACGGCTGGGCTGAGAGGACCGGCAGGGCCGCGAAGTCCGGCAAGGCCGTCAAGTTGCCCCTGTTTGGGTTGCCGGCGGGAGTGGTCCCGCTGAGCAACAACTCTCGCCAGTCCGCCATTATCGCTATGATGCCGGACTTCAAAGCGCACGGCCTCGACCCGGCCTGGGCCAAGCCACCAGCAGAGAAGGTGCAGGAGTTCTTTGACAATTTGTCGAAGAGCTATGTTCGCGACGAGCCGGAGCTCATCCGCGACACCACCAAGGAGGAGCTAGATTACATCGCTGCCAGGGCGGCGGAGGCAGCGCTTGCTAAGGAGGCCGGCATCGCCGGTGCTGTTGAGGACGAGGCTGACGCGGCCGCAGAAGAGAAGAAGCTTCGCCTGGGGCGGAGTTCACGGGAGGCCAGCGGTGCCGGGCGCGGGTCCCCTTATCAAAGACACACAGGAGTCGCTCAAGAGGAAGTCAAGCGACGACCCTCCATCCATGGGAAGAAAGCGCGTCTGCGGCAGCCGGCTCGACGAGCCGGTCGGCCCGGCGAGACATGGCGCAAGCAACCAGCTTCGAGCAGGCTCAAGCGCCAGACGAGGGCGATGAAGGCCGCAGCAGCGAAGAGGGTGGTGAAGGCCGCGGTGGCGAAGAAGACAACGACTGCCTCCTCCTCGTCCAAGCGGCGCCGGACCCCATCCCCTTCTACCTCTCCCTCGGACAGCACCCTGGAGGCCGAATTCGACCTTGGGTCTTTTAGCCCAACTTCAACCCATGAAGGGTAACGGCTGCGCGAGTCCATGGAGGGCTCCACCCATGAAGGGTCCACGAAGAAGCAACCTTGTCTATCCCACCATGGCCATCGCCCCACGAAGGACTTGCCTCACTAGGGTAGATCTTCACGAAGTAGGCGATCTCCTTGCTCGTACAAACTCCTTGGTTCAACTCGACAATCTTGACGGAGGCTCCCAAGGGACACCTAACCAATCTAGGAGACACTGATACGTCTCCATCGTATCTATAATTTTTGATTGTTCCATGCCAATATTATTCACTTTCATATACTTTTTGGCAACTTTTTATATTATTTTTGGGACTAACATATTGATCCAGTGCCTAGTGCGGTTCCTCGTCTCATTGCATGTTTTATGTTTCGCAGAATATCCATATCAAACGGAGTCCAAGCGGGATAAAGCGGATGGAGCTTATTTTTGGAAAATATGGAAAATTCCGGAAGAAAAATCCACGCGATACGGTGCCGAGGTGGTCACGAGGTAGGGGGCGCGCCTGACCCCCCTGGGCGCGCCCCCTACCCTCGAGAGCCCACCGTAAGGCGGTTGATGCTCTTCTTTTGCCGCAAGAAAGCTAATATTCGGAAAAAAATCACGGCGAAGGTTTCAGGCCAATCGGAGTTACAGATCTGCATATATACGCGAAACGGTGAAATAGAGCCGTAATGTAACGCAGAAGCGAGAGAGGCGGTGATAGATCCAATCTCGGAGGGCTCTCGCCTCCCAAGCCATGGGAGCCAAGGACGGAGGAAACCCTTCTCCCATCTAGGGAGGAGGTCAAGGAAGAAGAAGAAGAAGGGCCTCTCTTCCCTTGCTTCCAATGGCGCCGGAGTGTCGCCGGGGCCATCATCATTACATGCGATCTTCACCAACACCGTCATCTTCACCAACATATCCATCACCTTCCCCTTCTATATTCGCGGTCCACTCTCCCGCAAACCCGCTGTACCCTCTACTTGAACATGGTGCTTTATGCTTCATATTATTATTCAATGATGTGTTGCCATCCTATGATGTCTGAGTAGATTTTCGTTGTCCTATCGGTGGTTGATGAATTGCTATGATTGATTTAATTTGCTTGTGGTTATGTTGTTGTCCTTTGGTGCTCATCATATGAGCACGCGCGTGGATCACACCATAGGTTTAGTTGTATGTTGATAGGACTATGTATTGGAGGGCAAGAGTGACAGAAGCTTCAACCTAGCATAGAAATTGATGCATACGGGATTGAAGGGGGACCAATATATCTTAATGCTATGGTTGGGTTTTACCTTAACTAGTTTACCCGTTGCGCCAAATGGCGCAGAGACCTGCTGAAGACATGTTGTCGATGAAAATAATTTACTTTACTAAGGATAGGCCATGTATATACAGTCGGTGTAGTTGTGGTCTGCTAAATCCATATGCGCCTTGAAAAAAAACATGGTTTAATTTGCAAAGCCTCATGTGTTTCAAGTATGAATAAGAACTACAAACTCTTTTTGTGCGATTCAAACACATTTCCAGAGTTTTTATTTCTTAGTACATGTTGTCTAAAGTAACATTCGCCCAGAGAGAGAGAGAGAGAGAGAGAGAAGCATACCCCTCTCTCGTTATGATTATTATTAAAAGGTAATAAGTTCAAAATAAACAATTTCATTTACTTGAAGCACTTGAAGAAAGAGAACTTAGACATACTTTTACACAATGCTCATTTAACCTGTGAAGGACTACGCAATGCTCATTTAACCTGTGAAGGACAAAAATATTCCACCGTCTCTGAATGATGAACTAAACTAAATAAGAAATATATGCAGTAAATTAATTCAAAGTAGAAAAGGGATCTTACATCAAATAAGGCATTACAACAAAAATGGTGTTATCTTAGTAAAAGAAATTACATCATTAGAAGAGAAAAGGGAAGAAAACCAAACATGAGATTGAGATTAATACATCTAGGAGGAGGTTGTAGACATCACTGTGATCATTTTGCGGCCTGGGGAGCAAGGATCCATGGTTTTTATATGCCTTGTCCATCTGCTGGAGTAGATGACATGGAAACGTCGTCTCTACCATCTCGATGGCTTAGACCCACGGAGCCGGATGTTCATCTCGGCCCTCCCCAGCTTCCATCAATGGATTTTTATAGTTAGGGTTAAAGACTGAGAGGCCCTATGCATGTTCAAATTTGTGAGTAGCATATACAGTACAAATCAAGAAAAAGAAAAGAGAAGACCACAAACATTAAAAAAACACAATTTTGACAAATTATCTCTATTGTAAAATTGAGGGAGCAACTCATTATTTGAGAGAACTGGTCGTACATGAAGCATCAAGAACACACGTGCAAAAATCTAATTCTAACTGAATTTAGCTTTCAGTTGGCATTTCCTCAAACAGTCAAGTGCACCTATTATTATTTGGCTGACAAAAATATGAACACCAAACATGCCATCATCGTTAAGCAATTCAAGGATGTCGATGAATCGGACATGAAATATTTGGAGCATGGAATAAAAAACAGCACACTGTCTTCTGGCGTAGATGCACAATAGAGGCATTCCTTCAAATAGAGATCAATTTTCAGCTGAAACAATAGATGCACTCTTTCAAATATGCATCATAGTAGGTCCTACAAAAATCACGAGAAATTAGAGGATGCACCTTGACTGCCTTCTATATCATTTGGAGGACAAAAGAAGCTAGAAAAATTGTGATGAACCACCAATCCCTGTTAAAAGTAACTATCATTCCCCTGTGATATATGGATATATCAATCAATCAAGAGAGAGAGAGAGAGAGAGAGAGAGAGAGAGAGAGAGAGGGTTATCCCAGGAAACACTTTGCAAACGTAAGCTTTTAAACTGGTAGTCAACTTACTGTCAACATGTAAGGTTGCCTCATTTCTGAAAAACACAAATCCACCCTAAATTTTCACATGAATAAAATGTAGATTTTCTCTTCTATCAAGATATTACATGTCTGGTATCTTCTTGTACGAACTGCTACCATCATTTGCTTGTTCTCACAAAGAATTCAATCCATTGTATGCCAAGAAGCTATGAAAAAATTGTAATTTCTTCAAAGAATATAATACATTGCAGAAATAACTAACTTTGAGAGGAGATGGGCAGACTCCTGCGTCGTGCCCTGGCTGACCCCTACGCTTTGGAAGCTACTGGGCAACAAATGTTTCTGAAAATTGATGAAGCAATCACACACACATATATACTATTTTATTAGCTGAATGAAACATGGTCCAACAAACCAAGCACCGCAGGGAAGTCCTCAGCTTGATCAACCAACCATTGCATAAAGAAAATGGCAAAGGACGATAGCTAAAGAAAATAGGAGAATATAAGCTTAAGTGGCGAGCAAATAGCTTTTGCACTCAGCATATATACTATATAGCCATACTACTTATATACTAAAAGAATAGCCTGCTTGGTTGAAAGCTTTTTTTTGTATACATCTATCGTATCAAATCGATTTAGAATTTAACTCCACAACAACCGAAATTGGAAGTGTGCACACATTTCAGGCACGTATCCTACTATGCAATAGATTATAGAAGTATCATGAGAAACCAGAGAGTGAACTTTCCTGCCTCACCTATCATCTGGAGATTAACAGAAGGCCGAACCAACACATCCAAGCATTTGTAGAATTGGACCCCAAACAATTGAGAAATGATGCCTAGAATGGAAAGGCTGCACAAGGCACACAAGAATAATCTAAAGCAGGGTAATCATAAAAATGGAATATTATCAACCTACCACAAAGCAGGATGCTGAACTATACAACTCATGTCTTTTCAGGAACATTTTTGCACACACAAAATTTAGATGCACGAAATAGAGCCAGGAAAGATGGAGAGCCAAAAGTAGGCAAAAGGGAGAGTACATATATTAGTTCTTCCAAACCATCTAAGACGGGTCATATTTAGCTGTAGGAAAAAAGGTACATTTCTGTAGTTATATACTTATAGTTGCATAAGCACCATGCATGCAGTATGATGCCATCATAACAAAAACTATGAAATTCAAAAGACATTTTTGTACTAATTGGCTCCTCAGTGAACCTGGTACCAGAAGAAGAGGATCGTACTGGGTTTTGTTCCTATCTTTGTAGAAAAGAAAGGGTAAAAACTGATTCAGAGCTGTCTGTGGTTAGGCAAATCTATTCATCTTGATTAACTATCGAGTTTATATACTTATTCCCTCGATTTAATTCTGTCTAGTAGGTTTCCAGTAGACGTGGGTACAGGTTACTCAATCTGAGAGCCGGAACGGTAGTGTTGGAGCAGATCAAACGACTGGGCCACTCAAATGTGATTTTCATCAGTTGGTCATCATGGATACTTGACTCGCATACTTCTTCCCTCGACTTTGTTCTATCCAGTAGGTTCTGCAGTAGATGGAACCAAAAGAGATGTTTTGTCCTCGATGTGCTAATTCAAACTAAACAATCAGAATGAGGTGTGCTCTCTAGAGATGGAAAGCAACGAACTGAATGTCCCAGCAAAACAACAAACTGTACCACAAGAGTTTGAAGAATTTATTGGCTGCACCATTACTAATGAAGTTAACATCCACCCGCCAAATGATATTCGATCTAGGGGTAGGATAAATAGAAGAGAAGGGAAGCAGAAAAGGTAACAACAATAAGGCGAAGGTGTCGCAATTGTGCGAGATTCTATCTATTTGTTCGTGCTTAAGAATCAGTTTTTTTATCTGTCTGACTTCATGAACTGATAATTGGATATTCACTCTAGCCGTGATACTTTTTTATTTGTGTGAATGACTTAGTTAATATTCATTCATTGTCATGTACAGTTTAGTTGCAACTGAAATATATCTACTTATAACTATCTGAATGCTTACATTTTCCTGTCTACATATATATCACCAAACAGCAAGTTAGAGGCTTGCAGAAAACAAACACAAATCGCCAGATATCTTGTAATATGCAGTATAGGATATCTTGCAGTTCCGGGCAATACTGACCAACTGACCCTCTTCTTAATAGCCCCAAGTTACTGAGAAACCTGCAAACCCATCCAAACCAACAAAAATGACATTAGGAACAGACCCCTTGCATCACCTGCACTTCTCCAAGCTCTACTGATAGAGACATACCTTGCATCTGGTACTCGTAGAAGCATGGGGGATGTGGCCGATATACAGGACAGGGGCCATGTTCTCCGGCTCCTCTGGTTGCTTCTTCTCCCGAATCCTCTGCTCTTTCCCCCCTAGAGGCTACACCAATCACAACACAACATCAGGGACAAGGAAAAGATGCATGTGCGTGTGTTTTTCTATTGGGTTCGATTTGGTTCGAAGGCAAAGCACGCACACACCATGAATCCTTCCCCTCACGGTCTTGGAACCAGCCTCTGTTTCCTCTTCTTCTCCATCAACTCCATCTCCCTCAGTGATTCATTTCTAAAATAGAAGTGCACCAAAAAATAACTATTTGAAATACAAATAGGGATAGGCCAATAGATGACCTCTTAATTCCATAGGAATCGCAAAATCCCAAAAAATCGGTACAATTATCATTTTATAAATGTTCGCACCTTAAAGTTAACAGTCTCCTCAAATTAGCATACAGGGCTAACATAAACTTAAGCAAGACTGTTTAAATGATCATGGTACATGGTGGATTTATCATAATTGATATTTGGCTGGAAGTGGCTACGTTCTACAGATATTCTGAAGCTCCTTTTCAGTAGTCAGATAAATTGACCTGTTCAAGCCGCTTCCAGCCGCCCACCAACACCCACGACAGGCCACCATGGACGACGCGTACCTGATTCCACCAGGAAGCCAATCCTGTACCATCGCGCGCGCCTGAAGTGCACAGTCAGGCAGATCTTCCCTTCGTGGTATATCTGCATCAATATCATATCCACAACAAGAATCACAATCTACAATCAGGAATCCACCCATGTAGGCAGTACGGAGAAGAAAACAGGATGCATACCATGTGGAACTTGACATCAAGCGTGCGGGGAGCTCGATCTCGTGCGCGAAGTGGGGTGAGCAAGGGGGATGTTGAACCGGAGGGGAAACTCATAGCGGCGGAGGTTGTGGACGTACCACCAGGTGCCCTCCCAGCGGGTGCCCTATAGGTTGACGGCCGAGATGGCGGAGATGCGGAACCAGTGGTTGTCCTTGGCCTTGTTCACCAGGTGTAGGTGATGAGGGTGGCGGTACTCCTCCTTCAGCCGCCGCCACGCATCGCAGTCCAATGGACCCGCCCGTGTCGACAGCAAAGGGATCTCGCCCATCATGCTCTTCATGGCCTGTCCCATCCCTCCATCGCCCCTGACCTTCTTGATTTCCTCTGCTCTGCCTTTGCCTTCCTCTCCTCTCCCGAGGACTCGCCACGGCTCTCTGGCCCTGCCCTTTGAACTGGTGCGCGAATGGACGAGGCGAAGTCCGGGTGGGGTGGAAGAGGCGGGGCTCGGGGTGGAGCATGTGAGGACGGAGGAGGAAGAGCTCGGGGCAGACATAGACAGAGGAGGAAGAGCATGTACCAGGGATGGAGGATGGATGCGGGTGGGGCGGCGGCTAGGGTTCGTGCGGCTGAGACGAGTGAGGGAGGAAGGAGGTGGGAGCGTGCGGCTGTGGGGTTTGGGCGACCAATGGGCTTTTCGGGATGGATGACCAATCGTACCGTTTCACCCCGCACCCAGCCAACACATCGCGACCCCATCAACAAAGCGGCCCACTCGTCATACACGTGTGAAAGAAACAACAAGGTGAAACACGTAGTGAATATCTAACAGATGAGGAGAGCTGAGGTGGGATTTTTACCCCGATCTGACTGCCACAAATGGCCCAATCGGAGGAGCCTTCTGGAGGTGAGTTGGCTAGCCTCATTATTGTTTTAAATAAACATTAGTAGTTGCGGATGCTTGCTAATAGTTCCAATCATAAGTGCATAGAATTCCAAGTAAGGGATAACATGCTAGCCGTGGCCTCTCCCACATAATACATGCTATCGGTCTAGTAAAGTAGTCAATTGCTTAAGGGACAATTTTGCCACACCTACCATCACTTTTCCACACTCGCTATATTTACTTTAGTTGTGTCTTTACCTTAGCATGACCCCTAGTTTTATTTTCGTGCTCTTTACTTTCTTGCTAGCTTACCCAAAAACACCTACAAAGTACTTCTAGTTTCATACTTGTTCTAGGTAAAGCGAACGTCAAGCGTGCGTAGAGTTGTATCAGTGGTCGATAGAAATTGAGAGAATATTTGTTCTACCTTTAGCTCCTCGTTGGGTTCGACACTCTTACTTATCGAAAACTATTGTGATCCCCTATAATTGTGGGTTATCAGACACCACTCTCCAAAAGGTAATAGATGGTGTGTTGATGATGAACTCCTTGCTCTTCTGCTTCAAATGATAGTCTCCCCAACACTCAACTCTCTCTCACGGATTTGGATTTGGTGGAAAGATGATTTGAGTGGAAAGCAACTGGGGAAGGCTAGAGATCAAGATTCATGTGGTTGGATTGAAATATCTTGGTCTCAACACATGAGTAGGTGGTTCTCTCTCGAGAAAATGTATCTTTGGAAGTGTCTGAACGTTACGATGGCTCTCTCCACGAGTGAAGAGTGGGTGGAGGGGTATATATAGCCTCCACATAAAATCTAACTGTTACACACAATTTACCAAACTCGGTGGGACCGTATCATGAAGCTCGGTCAGACCGATTTAGTTCATAATGTGATCGTTAGGCATTTCGGTGGGACCGATATGATCAACTCGGTGGGACCGATGTGCTAGGGTTAGGGTAAAACCTCATCTCGGTTTGTGGAATTACACAAACTTCGGTGAGACCGATTTTGGTAATAAGCTAACCAGAGAGTTGGTCAAGCAAACTCGGTGAGACCGATTACATATCTCAGTGAGAACAAAATCATTGCAACAGGAACCAGAGAGTTTGCAAACCCATCTCGGTGAGACCGGGATCCCATCGGTGAGACCAAATTGACTAGGGTTCTGGTAGTGGCTATGTCAAGTGAACTCGAAAGCGCTGGATAAATCAAATCGGTGGGGCCGAGTTTTACTTTTTGTTTGGGACATATGTGGATATGAGAAAGTGGTTGAGGGCTTTGGAGCATATCACTAAGGACTTTGAGCAAGCAAGCCATTAAGCAACACCTCATCCCCTTTTAATAGTATTGGCTTTTCTTATGGACTCAATGTGATCTTGGATCACTAAAATGAAAATGTAGAGTCTTGAGCTTGAGCCAATATGTATCCTTAGCATTTTGAAGGGGTTCCACATCCTCTTGTCCATGCCACTCCACTATTGAACTCATCTGAAATATACTAGATAAAAGTATTAGTCCAACAAGTGATATGTTGACACTAATTACCAAAATCACCCAGGGAGAACTTGTGCTTTTAGTCTCCCCCCAACATACATCAAAGCTTTAGATAAAGATATAAAGAATAGCAAGTAAAGCTTTGGAAAGACATGTAACATGCATAGGCTCCCCCTACATGTATGCAATTATGGCAATATGGAATGTAAGAGCATGTGAATGCATAAGCATGACAGAGCAAGCAATGAGTTACATGTATCTTTGCTATATGCATCAGAGCAAATGATATGGATATAGGAAATATGCCTTCATGTTCAAGAGTCCTTCTTGCAAACACTATGTACATCAGGAAGAGATCATCATGCACATGAATGTGATGCATATACTTACCTTGTGGTCTTGAGCTGTCTTAGGAAGAGATGAACCTGAGTAAACAAGGTTAAATAACACAGATACATGTACAAGACAGAGCAATAACTGCAAACCACAAGAGTACCAAGATTGGGATGACATGTATAGAGTGAGTACTAGGTACTCCTATTGGATATAGACATGTCCCCAAAGGTAAAACATATGTAATGAATTCAAGATTTCCATCACTTAGATGTCTTTCTCCCCCTGAATCTTATATTGGATAATGGGAGAATATAGGGAAAAGAAAATCAGAACAAAACAAATCAGAGCACACAAAAACATAACACAAACTAACATGTCTTTCCCCTCTTGAAGACATGTGACTTCTCTCCTCTTGAATACCAAGCATCTGAGGCTCTTTGATGTGATTATCCCTCTTCCCCTTTTGAAGTAATTAAGCTTTGATGTGATCTCTCTCTCTCCCCCTTTGACATCAATTTCCAAGAAGGGAACTTCTGGAGTGTGAGTCAAAATAGGTTTGGTCCTTGAGTCACAAAGAAAAGCAACATATAGACTGTGATGCTGGTAGAGGACAAGAATCATCAAGTGGAGCTAGAACAAATATGCAGGATACAAATGACAAAGTGTCTGCTCAGCACTGAAATCGGTAACACCGAGTTGTATACTTCGATGGCACCGAAATGGTTCGGTTTGACCGAAAGTGGCAATCCGGTGTGTTCGAGTTCAACACAGAGATAACATTTTGTCACCTCAGCTCACTAGGCAAATATGATCTCACAAAGATTTGCAAGGAATTAACTGAAGGATATGCAATGAATTGGATGCAGGAAATGCAGAACAAAGAAAAGAAATGAAATCTAGATGAAGTTTTTTTCTTATTTAAGAAGGGGAACAAATATGCAAGAGACAAATGCAAGAACACAGAGAACACTAGAGAACTTCATCTAGAATTGGTCGGCAACATAGTCACCTATGTTAGAGTATATTGACTGAGGAGTCAAGTGAGAACACCTGATCGTAGGTCATACTCATCGTTTAAGCTCACAATGGGGTTATCATTTTTTGTTTAAGCAATTTGATGTGTTCGCATCTTATTGAGCTACTTTGACCCACGACTTGGGGTAAAGCTTCTCTAAGATGGAATAACAGACCTTGGGTGGTGGTGTTGAACTTGATCATGTAGTTGAACTTGTGTGGGATGCTCGAAGTTGATGTAGCTCATCAATGGTTGGGAGCACCACTTGTAGTTTGAGTTCATCTACCTACATGGGTTAATATTGCAAGGAAGAGCACTTGTGTATCCAAAATGACAATCATGAATTTTGATATCAAATGAAATTTGACATATAGAATTTGTCAAAGCATATGTTGAAAGGTTTCATGCTTCCTTGTCTTCAATCACCATATTGTAGAGACTTGGTGATGTAGAGATTGCTGAACATGTGAGTGATTTGCAATCTCATAGATTTAGATTCATCCAAGTACCTACAAGGGTTAGATAGCATGCAAGAGTGCAAATATATCCAAGACATATTATTATCATCATCATAATAGAAATATCAAGGATTAGTCAAAGGCTCATGCCTTGCATGTATCCCAATGGAGTATCTACTCCAAGTTTGAAGCATCAATGATGTTCAATTCACCTCTCAAATGGCAAACTACTTTCTCATCAAGCGGTTTGGTGAATATATCCGCCAATTGCTTATCGGTATGAACATGCTTAAGATCAATGTCCCCTTTAGCAACATGATCTCGAATGAAATGATGACGAACTTCAATATGCTTAGTTCGAGAATGTTGCACGGGATTGTGAGCAATCTTAATGGCACTTTCATTGTCACAAAGCAATGAAACATGTTTCACATAGATCTCATAATATTTAAGAGTTTGGGTCATCCAAAGTAATTGAGCACAACATGAACCGGCGGCAATGTATTCCGATTCGGCGCTGGATAAGGATACCGAGTTTAGTTTCTTGGAGGACCAAGACACAAGAGATCTACCAAGAAATTGACAAGTACCCGAAGTGGACTTTCTATCAACCTTGTCACAGGCAAAGGCCGATCGGAATAGCTAACAAGATCAAAAGACCTCTTAGGATACCAAATGCCAAAATTTTGTGTGTGAATTAAGTATCTCACTATCCTTTTCACAGCCTTAAGATGACATTCTTTGGGGGCCGCTTAATATCATATACACATGCACACACTTAGCATAATATCAGGACGGGAGGAACATAGGTATAACAATGAACCAATCATAGAATGATAAACCTTTTGGTCAACCGATTTGCCATCCTTATTTAAGTCAAGATGTCCACTAGTAGGCATGGGAGTTTTCATACCTTTGCTTTCTTGCATGTTGAACTTCTTGAATAAGTCCTTGGTGTACTTTGTTTGAGAAACAAAGGTGCTTTCCTTAGTTTGCTTGATTTGCAAACCAAGAAAGAACTTGAGTTCACTCATCATAGACATCTCAAACTTCTCCGACATTAGCTTCCCAAACTTTTCACTAAAATGGGGTTTAGTCTAATCAAATATGATATCATCAACATAAATTTGGCACACAAATAATTCACCATTAACCCTTTTAGTAAAAAGAGTGGATCTATCTTTCCAATCTCAAAGCCTTTTTCAATAAGGAACTTGGTCAAGCATTTATACCACACTCTAGGAGCTTGTTTAAGACCATAAAGAGCTTTGTGAAGTTTGTAAACATCGTCGGGTTTCTTAGGATTAACAAAGCCGGGAGGTTATTTAAGAGCTTTGTGAGGCCAACGGCGTGATTCTGGCCGACATCAAGCCTCGGATCGTCGAGCCCCTTGTCCGTTCACCCGTCAGCTGGCTCGACAAGTTGCCGGTAGTCCTCTGGAGTCTCTGGACAACGCCAAACTGGTCGACTGAATTCACCATATTCTTCCTCATCTACGGAGCCGAAGCGGTCATCTCGTGAAGTTCTTCTCTCCACCAAATACGACGTCAAGAGTGATCTTCTCGAGTGTCTTGGCCTTCTTCCTGGGGATTACCCCATGGAAATGCATGATGCTCTTACTGAGTTCGGGACATTGGAATGCCCATCGCCTCCAAAGTGTCACCGTAGATGATGTTGAGCCCGTTCCCGCTATCCATGAAGAACTTGCGCAGTCAGACCCCTCCTATATCTAGATCGACCAACAAAGCCTACCGCCTGGGGGTTGGTATGTGGGCCTGGTGATCCGACTGATCGAAGCTGATAGGAGTAGTGGCCCAGTCGAGATATTATGTGATAGTCAGAACTACCATATTGACCTCCTGGTTTATTACCTTGAGGCGGCTCTTGCTGTCAACGTCAACAAAGATCATCAAAACCTTCTCGATGTTGGGGTACCCGAAGGTGCCTTTGCCTCTATGATCATCGTCGCCCTCATCCTTGCCCCCTGGGAAGTCTTGCCGCATCTCTTGCTTGAGGAGTCGACACTCCCGAGTTGTATGCTTTGGCGAGAATCGGGTTGCATTCCTCATACATCTTCGCTCGGATTTGGCAGGGCTGCTCGAGGATGTCACTTTTTGGAGCGACTTTCTTCTTGCCAGCCCACTCCTTATATTTCTACTGACCTTTTCCTTTGCCTCGGCCGACCAGGGCCGCAGCCTCGGCTTGGACACCTCGGCCGTCCGCTTGTTGCCACTTCTCAGTCGGTGTTTGATATGTCTCTAATGTATCAATAATTTATGAAGTATTCATGCCATGTTTACATAATTTTTATATGGTTTTGGCATGACTTGATTAGAACTGACCCAGAGTGATGTTGTTTTCCGCGGAACTACCCTGGTGTCATTTTGTGTGAAGAAATAAAAGTTCTCGGAATGGGCTGAAATTTTACGGTGATTTTTTATGGAACAAACGAGACCCACGAAACACCGGAGCTGGGCCAAGAAGTGGCCGAGGGAGCCAGAAGGCTGGGGGGCATGCACGGCCCCCTAGGGTGTGCTCCCGAGCTTGTGGGCCCCTTGGGCACCCCCTGGATGTGAAGCCAACGCCAAAAATTCCTATAAATAACAAAACCCCTGAAAAGAACCCTACATGAGAAGTTCTGCCACCGCAAGCCTCTATATCCATGAAAACTCTAGGAACCCATTACGGCACCCTACCGAAGGGGGAAATCATCACTGGAGGCCATCTTCATCATCCCAGGGGACACCATGATGAGGAGCGAGAAGTTCACCCTCGGGGTTGAGGGTATGTACCAGTAGCTATGTGTTTGATCTCTCTCTCTCTCTCATGTTCATGATTTGGCATGATCTTGATGTGCCCAAGCTCTGTTAGTATATCTGGATCTTATGGTGTTTGTCGTGATTTTTTCATGGCAGACGTCCTTGTGAAAGGACTTAGTGGTGAGGCCATCACAACTAGGTAGTAGGTTGAACCAGGTTGCTCAGAATCGAGAGACGCAAGTTTTTACCCAAGTTCGGCCACTCACTGTTGAGGTAAAGCCTACATCTTGCTTGATTTTTATTGATGATCATGGTCTGGATTATAAGGGTGCTATTTCACTGTCTCTGTCTTGATAGTTGTCAAAACATATGTCTCGAGACCTACCAAAATGTTTGTCTCGGGACTTGTCTATCTCTATCAAACTTGTTCCTCTTGGGGTGCCCTTCACCTCCTTATAGAAGTTGAAGGGGCCGGCTTACATGTAGAGTCCTAGTAGAATTAGGACTAGTCTATTTTTACTTATTGTGGGCTTCTTACCACGGTCTTCTTATCAGGGGGTTCTTACCGCGGGATTCTTATCTCAGGGACTCATCTTCAGGGTAACTCATCTTCCGAGCGACTTATCTTCTGGGCAGCTTATTTTTCGGGCGGCTTATCTTCCAGGCGACTCATCTTCGTGACTCATCTCCGGGACTCATCACGGCTCCTTATGTCCCGGTCATTATGTCCCGCTCATCTTGCTGGATGAACATCACCCTAGAGATGACTTATCCTCGGAGATAATCCCGAGATGACTTATCCTTAGAGATTGCCCAGAGATGACTTGTCTCATAGATAACCCTAGAGATGACCCCATAGATGACTTATCTCAGAGATAACCACAGAGGTCACTTATCTCAGAATTAACCCCAGAGATGACTTATCCTTAGAGCCGGGTCTTGGTTGCCGGTAATATCCCCACAATTAGCCCCCAGATTAGCTTGAATTTATTGATGCTAAGCTCCTGAAATAAGAAATATGAGAAGGGACCGGCTCACTCAAAAAGACCAGTTCTAGTCGATTGACCAGCTCCTGAAAAGTCTGAGTCTCTATCATATCAACATGCTGACGTTGATTCCATGCAGAAAAATAACCCTTCTGATATCTTTGAGTTGTCTTCAAATACCTTGGTTTGATTAAAAAAATCATCTGATGGTGTGCTAACTTTCAGTGCTTCAGACTTTGATGAAAAATCCCTATGATGTTGAGCTAACTTGTCTGAATAGCTTGGAGGAGATAACCTGTAGCCCCCAAGTCTTAAGAGTAGAACAAAGTGATAGCTTAAGACTTGATTAAATATAAATGTTGCAACTTTGGAGAAATTCGGGTTGTTCGTCTCATTCTCCAGTCATAAACTGAATGTTTTGCACTTCACATGTGTAGTCCCCAAGGGCCGGCTCGTCAGTATGTGATGGGCCGGGTCTTCAACGTGGACCGTATAATCTGGGTAAACAACTGAATGCTATATCCCCCAAGTGTGGGCTCAGTAAGATAGTACTGGGCTGGAACTTAGAAAATGATGGAAAACAGTAGCCCCCAAGGGCCTTCTCATATCCCTGAGATAGCCGGGTCTGCTCATAATGTGATGATTTGAAAACCGACTAGCATTATCTCCCAAGTGCTATGGTGCATGCTTGCAGCGATATGAGACTTTTATACTTGATGTAAACTTGATTCGAATAATATAACCCCCAAGTGTCGGTTCGTGTGCCTGCAACGACTCAGAACTATTCCTTCCATTGTAGAATAAAATCAGATCCAGTGTCTGGATGATGTTGTTGAATGCTTTATTCTCCTTTGTAGCATCATAACAATCGAAAGTGCAAGCGCCATCGGTAATTTATTACACCATGCTCCTCACTGTAAGCCGGTGTTTCTGGATTAGGAAATAATAGCCATATCTCTGAAATGGCTTTGAAAACCTCAACCATTTAACACCGGTTATGATAACCATGATGAAAATCCAGCCATGTTGGCCATCAAGATTTGTTTATTCCTGCAGAGTTACAATGTAACCTGGTTTGAAAACTCCCTCCTACAACATAAATAAATATATACTTGCATATATGATGCATTGTATGATGATGCAATGTATGATAACAGAGTATAAAAATGCTTGCTTTTGATGCTCGACATAAGATTGAATTTTGAGGCTCAATTCTGATTTGCTTCTTTGGAGCAGGCCTTGTAGACTCTTTTGGTTTATCCTCGCTTTCTGAAAACCAGCTCTCACGTGACATAAGCTGGAGCTTTAACCCTGAAAAGTTCAGGGTCAATTTTGACTGACTTATCAAGAGTACACTGGGTCACCTTTTTGGAGTAGCATCAAGCTAACATGCAGGTTTAACCAAGTTTCATAATGGCATATGCCAGGTCAAGAGGGATGTTAATAGCTAAATTCGATGAGTTGGAAGCCCCCAGGTGACCATATGATCATGCAAAAGCTCAGCATAGGACATACATGACACAATGCTACTACTGCAAAACATCCCGGGTCCAGATAAGTCGGCTATATTCCATTTTGGTCATAATCGAGTGGGATACCCATGTTTATACTGCGCATCATGGCGACTACTCTTCTTTGGTAACTCTGTTTTTTTATGTTTTGCTAATATGACAGGATGCCTATGTTTAAACTGCGCATCATGGCAGCTAGTCCTCTTTGGCAACCCTTAATTTTTTGCCGATAAGGCAGGATACCTATGTTTGAATTGTGCATCATGGTAGTTAGTTCTCTTAGGCAACCTCGGTGTTTGATGACGCAGTATAAACCAACGAAGCTTTGAGGATTGGAGACTTCGAGGTGGTAGACAACCATATTGGAGTTGTAATTCAGCAACCCAGTTGGTGTCGAGCCGGCGGCGGAAGCTGACATTTTTTAGAGAAATGGATTTTTCTGAGAGACCGAATTCTATGAGAGCTGGAATTTCTGAGAGCTCTATTTTTCTGAGAGGTCAAACTTCTGAGAGCCGGATTTTGGTGACAAGACAGGTTTTGACGACAAGCCGAATTCTGGTCACAAGCCAGATTTTGTTCATAAGACATATTTTGATCACAAGCCGAATTTTGGGGACAAGCCAGATTTTTGCGACAAGCTGGAATTTGTTCATAAGCCGGATTTTGGTGACAGGCCAGATTTTGGGCACAAGCCAAATGTCCCTTGTACCGAACTTTTCTTGAGCTGGATTTCTCTTTGGCCGGACTTTTCTTGAGCCAGATTTTTCTTGAGCCGGACTTCTTTTAAACCAAATTTTTCTTGAGCCGATTTTCTCTTCAGTCGGACCTTTCTTGACCCAGATTTTTCTTGAGCAGGATTTCTCTTAAGCTGGCATCGGTATAGCGAGGTGCTATATAAACGGTTTTTAACCCCTTTCCGCGACCGCGTACGGAACCATCACCTAGTGAGTGACTATGATAGGGGGGTCCTTTCCACAAAACGTCGGGGATATGCCCTCCTGGCACACACGCTCGGCAAAATGAGGTCGTGTGCGACCGACGAGTGACCACACGGTTATACATACAGTAGTGGTAAAAAATACAATTTTACAGGCGAAATCATTTCTGGTCGTAAGTACATCCCACACAGTCAGTCCCCGCTAAACGTTTCCGTTTGTACATACGTCCCACACGGTCGCTTCAAGGAAAACGTTTGCGCGAGGTGGGATAACGCAAACAGTTTTCAAGAGAATGTCGTGTGTGATTGTTCATTGATCCAACACGGTTTATTCCTAGAAACTGTGTGCGTTGCCTTAGGTCATCGCCCACGGTGTATTCTCAATAACCGTTTGCAATGGAAACCCCAATTTGTAGGCTAATTGGCCAATTAGCAGGCTAATTGCCCTATTATTAATAACCCATTTATTAATCTAATTGACATTCATATTATGCACATAATATATTGCATTCCCATATTAAGGAAGCAGGATTTCATAATTGAAATACATCCGAGTACAACATGATATAGCTTGACTGACTACCCCATTACACAACTGCACCAGCACCAAGTTTCACATGCAACATCTAGAACCATTTGAAATTATCATCATAGAAGGTGCATAGATAGATGCATCTCATCTGGAAAACTGCTGAAGCAGAAGGCGAATATTGAGCCTTCGTTCATGTCAAAGGTCTTTGCAACTTCATGTCAGTGCCTGTGGATGATTGACCGTCCATCCTTCATCCTCTTCAGGAACACTTCAATATTGAACCGTGGGTGTTGTATGAAAACCTTCCTCGCCTCCTGACCATAGAGGTGGTTTGAGAGGTAATCATCAGTGAACTGCTTTGGAAAGGCCTGAAAACAAGGATGTGCATAAATATCTTCTCTATATTGGAAATGGGGCAAAGGGATAAAAAAATGCAAGGTATAATAGTTAGTACCATCTTGTAGTGAACTGATGTCTTCTTCATTGTGCAGACAAAGATTTTGTTGTTTTTGTCACTAATTTCATTATCCTAATAATCTTTCTTTGTTTCTTGACTTGATTCATATTCATGGAAAACTCATTTCCCCATATGCAAAAAGTGTCGAACAGTGGGTCAAAACCTCTGGTAGCAGGACCTACTGTCACAGCCCTAGAATTTGTTTGCAGATAGTTGCATCAGTGAGCTTCATGCATCCTGTTAATTTCCAGAAAATTGAAATGTGGATTATTCAAGCCTCAGCAATTATTTTTAAAGGATGGGCAAACAACCCTAAAATTGCATTCAATGAACCCAAAATGCTCTTCATTGATGTTTGATATTTTTGGCAATGGTCTTGATCCAAACCAAAAATAATGAACATTTTTAAAGAATAATTTTGGGCATTGATTTTAAATCGTATTGTATTTTGAATTTGAATTTATATTCATATAACTATAAAATCTTCAAATGCTCCTGAAATAATTTATGGGCATGTGGCTAGGTCCATGTCTGCAACATAATATATTTCAGAAAGATTTGGCACGAGTTTGAATTCTATGTTGAATTTAAATAGTGGCAAATAAAAAATAAAACAAAACAAAACAGGAAAATAAAACAAAGCAGAAACTCACCTGACTTACCTGACCCAATGGAGAAGGCGGCCCAGCCTACCACGGGCAAGCTGCCTTTCTTCTTTGCAACAAGATGAAGTAGCTTCATTTGGCGAAGCCGACGTCAAGGCTTGGCCACCTCCTGCCTGGTTGCCTCCCTCCCCGATCCTATGGATGACGCCACACACTCCCCCTTGACCCCCTGCACATCTCCCCTGTCTCCCAGGACCCCCTCCCCCTCCTCTGCTCTCTTCCCGCAGCGCCACTGTCGCCGCCGCTCGCCACCACCGTAGCCACTGCCTCCCCCTCGACCTTTTGAGCTGACCATGAGCTCCACCGCTCCATCCTCCACCTCCTCACCAAGCCAAGCATCGCCGGACGCCCTGCATCACTTGAATCTTCCTCGTCTCCATGCTTCGGCAACACTGTCCATCATCGTCGATCCGTAGCAACTGCAGCGTCCCCGAGCCCCTGAGCTACCCTGCCGCCTCCCTGTGAGCGCTCGCTTCGACTCCCCCTCTTCGCCGGCCTCTCCGCATCCTCTAGATCGTAGTTGCACAGACCCGAAGCTCTGCCGCTGCATAGGCTCGCCACCGCCGCCGCTACACGCCGTCCCTGGCATCCCCACAACCACCACTAGATGCCCCGCACCACGGGCTCTCCAACGCACCTAACCGCGCAACCAGCCGTGGCCGGAAGCGGCCGGCCGACGATCGCCGCCGCGTCGGGTCGTCACCGGCGTAATCTCGTGGATGTGGCACGGCCATTAGGGGCTAATCCCACTAATTACTCGCCCTTCAGCCACTGACAATGGGCCTCGCGGAGGGCCAAAGTATAAGTCAACGCTGGATTAGCACCCGTTTCACTGACCAGTGGAACCCACTGTTCAGGTTTGACCCATTGACCGCTGGCCTAGTGCCGACGCCATGCTGACGCAGTCAACAATTTTCTGGATTAAAAATAATCCAGGAAATTCCAGAAATAGCGAAAACTTCAAAAATCATATAAATTCAACCGCAGCTCACATTGAAATAATTAATGTATGAAAAATTATGAGCAAAATCCAATATTTCCATATGTACCATTTTGATGCATGTTTGAACAACCTAAGGTTGCTGTATATGACAATTTGCATAATTGGCATTTAAATAATCACATATGGAGTTTGAATTTGAACCTTTGGGTCAAACCAACTTCATTTAATATGGTTGCTAGGTGCATTAGCTCAATCAACAGCATATTGCCATGTCATGATCATGCATCATATTGTTTCATTGCATTGATTGTGTTCCTTCTCTCTTGCCGGTGTTTGTTCCCCCTCAGTAGACGTTGTTCCGACGATGATTTCGACGTCACTAATGAAGACTCAATGCTATCCTCAGAAGTGCCAGGCAAGCAAACCCCCCTTGATCACTCCGATACAATCCCACTCTCTCGCTCCTGCTCTGTTTTACTGCATTAGGACAACAACGATTCAACTGTTACATGCGGCGGCAGTTGAACCCTTCCCTCTGCATGACCTGTCTTTGCCATAGTTAATTGTTGAAACCCACTAGCATGAGTAGGAGTTGTTTGGGCCATGATGTGCCTACTCATTCATGCTTGCTTGTTATGCCATCTATTGCTTAGAGTTGTGTCAGGTCTGATTCATCGGGGGTGAATTGGAATGTGGTCATCATGTCCTACTATTGAGAGCTAAGTGTGTGACCACGATTTGGTAAAGGTATCGATGAGAGGCCATGTAGGAGTATATGTGGGTTGTTTCATTGGAACCGTCCTTAGGAACGGAGATATGTATGTGTGATTTAAGATCAGCTACTACCACACATTGGGATCCTTAATTGACTCACTAGACTTATTAACCGCCCTGTCCTCTGTCCAGGAGTTGCAAGTAGTTTCTGGTGTTTGTAGTATCTTTGGTTTGTCTTGTGATCTTTGGCGAGGGGTGGGCTGTGATGCAGTAGGCACGTGGCCTGGTGTACCGAGTCGCCCGTTTGGTGACCCGGGAACCCTGCACACATCGTTCGGGGCCGTAGTGGAAACCTTGGACGGACTCCCTGCGGATGGAACCAGAACAGGGGATAAACCTGGACTAGGGACTTGTATCATTAGTTAGTTCATGGCTGACACCCTCGCCAGGCTTCCACTTGAAGGTTGCCGAGATACATGACGTGTACATGACGGTAAGTGGCGAGAGTGTGCGTGAAGAAGTACACCCCTGTAGGGTTAACATCATCTATTCGAATAGCCACGCCTGCGGTAAAGGACTACTTGGTTGCTTATACAGTTCATAGACAAGTGAAAGTGGATACTCTAAAATGCGCAAGATAAGCGTGTGTGATATGGTTGGCCTTCTCGTAGGGAGACGGAGGTGGATCCATAGTGGTGTATTGATATGGTGAATATGTGGACTCGTGTGCGCCACCTCAAAAGAGTTACTAGCAGTCGTAGTACATGATAGCCAGTGAGTCAAAGCTGGATTGCTGCAGTTAAACTCCACCACCCCTTTGTTGATAGTGATGCATATGTAGCTAGTTCTGATGTAAGTCTTGCTGGGTACATTTGTGCTCATGTTTTCTTAATTTATGTTTTGCAGAGAGACTTCAGTCTCACTAGTAGTTCCACGTGGACTTCGACATTTAGCTTGTTACCTCAGGTACGATTTTGTACCTTGGGAGGATCTTGTAGATAGTCAGGCTTCTCAGCATTTTTCATTCGTAGTTGTCTGTACTCAGACATGTTATGCTTTCGTTGCTTGTATGCCCTGTATGTTGGGTCATGTGACCCATGATTGTAATTCTTACTATGTATGACTCTTCGGAGCCTTTTAAATAAATACTTTGAGTCATAGAGTTTTCTTGTGATGCCATGTTGTATTTGCACATATCGAGCATATTGTGTGTGTGATTTGAAATGCTTGGTATGTGTGGGATCCGACAACCTAGTTGTTTATTGTTGGTAGCCTCTCTTATGGGGAAATGTCTCCTAGTGCTTCCAGAGAGCCATGGTAGCTTGCTACTGCTCCGGAACACTTAGGCTTGCCGGCATGTGTCCTTCTTCATTCCTGTGTCAGTCAATTCGGGGAAATGTCACGCGTTGTTCCTGTAAGTGCTTGTAGCTTGCTAAGACTTGGGTTCATACGTTGATGATCGACACATTCATTGCTGGATCATGTATGCATGTCCCTATAAGTTGGTGCCACTTTGAATTCACGACTAGTCATGTCGGCTCGGGTTCTCTGTCATATGGATGCTAGCAACACTATCATATACGTGAGCCAAAAGGCGCAATCGGTCTCGGGCCAGGTAAGGTGGCACCCGTGGGAATACCATGCATGAGGCTGCAAAGTTATATAATGTGTTACATGCTAGGTTGGTGTGACTTAGGATCAGGGTCCTGACAGCTTTGGTATCAGAGCCTGACTGCGTGTAGGATTACCAAGACAAACTGGTCGAAGTCGTGTTTAGAAATGCTTTAGTTATATAAGGGAATTGATTGTGGAAGGGAACGTAAGCCTCTTTTTACTCCTTTACCTTATGTACTTCTGATCTGAGTCACCCTCTTATCTTCTACGGGGATTAAGAACTAGGCCTCTGTCGGATGTGGGGTTCCGGCAAAACCCTTAAGGTTCAAACACTAGGGTGCGCGCGAAGTCCTTCCCTCCTACCGATCTATGCCCTAGCTCGCTAAGATCTCGTGGACGAACTCGACAAACTCGCAACACAGAAAGACACGAGGTTTATACTGGTTCGGGCCACCGTTGTGGTGTAATACCCTACTCCAGTGTGGTGGTGGTGGATTGCCTCTAGGGCTGATGATGAACAGTACAAGGGAAGAACAACCTCCTGAGGTTGAGGTGTTCTTGTGGCTAGGGTAGGCTCTCGATCGGGTTGGATCAAGCTAAGATGATATGCCCCTACTATGGTGGCTAGCTCTATTTATATAGGCCCTCGTCCTCTTCCCAAATATCAAGCGGGAAGGGAGCCAACAACGGCGGGCAAATTTGAAGGAGGACAGCTAGTACAAGCTATCCGGACAAAAGTGGTCTTCGCCTGTGAAAAGCTCTGGTGGTGATGCTGTTTTGGGCTCCACGATGACCTCCGTCTTGCTGTCCTCCTGGTCTTTGCCTCATTGCACCAATATAGCAACCTTTGCCTGATGCTTCAGTACCCTTCGCCTGCGCTGGCCTCCTTTGCACCAAAGAGTAAATAAGGACGCTGCGCGCGCTGGCGCCCGCCTAGTGTCGTTCGTCATGGCTCACGTCACGAGGGCCTTGTAAGGTTTGCCCTACTTGATATCTCCGCTCCTCGTGAGCCTGCCTGGCTAGGCCACTCCAGAGGAGGTCTTGCGTCGTCCGCCTCGCAAGGCTTGGACTCTCCCGAGGGTCTTGGATGCCTTGTCGGTGAAGATGGGCCGTCTGACTTCTTGGCTTAGAAACGCCGTGGTCATGACGAGCAGCAAGTCGAGGACCCCGTTCCCGCATCGCCGACAAGAGCCCTGGGCCCAAGGTGCGCTCGGGCTTGGCTTCGTGGCGAAGCCAAGGGTCAAGTTCGGAGCACCGCGGGCCCCAAAAGCCTGCGGCCTTGATTGACGCGTGGCGGTTGGTTGGACGTGGGTGTCTCCGCTTCCCCACACTGCCTCGACAACTGCATGACTTGACAAGTCCCTACGACACGCAAGGGAAATCATCATTGCGTGCGATTATGGGAGACGCCGGTTGGCCTTCTCTTGCTATAAATGGGGAGGGGGCGGAGCCTCCATCACCCATCTCTTCCTTGCTTGTTTGCTTCTTCCCCCTTGCTCTACTGCTTGCAGCGCCACTGATGGCGCCACGAAGGAAGTTCTCTGCCGCCGAGAAGGGAAAGGCTCCTCGCGAGGGACCCGGCTCCCCGGCGCCCAAGCGCGGTCGCGGCCGTCCGTGCAAGCATGCCGCGACCCCCACCGTGGCCCACCGTCGTGGCGGCGCTGCGCCACGCGGAGGAGATCGTCCCAGTCATGGCGGTCCAGGTGACGAGGGGAGGCGTGCAATGGTGGCGCGGCCTCCCCATCCGCGCATCCATTCAGCGGAAGTGTCACCGGAGTTCGTTGTCTGGTCGGAGAACCCGGCCGGCAGCTGGCTCCAGCTTCCGCGCTTCTTCATTGACGAACTGCCGGCCCCTGGTCCAGGCGGGCTCTGGTTGCAGGCGGATGGTTGCTGCAGGAAGGCCTCTTGGGTCGCGGTCGAGACTTCCGCCGCGGACAACATAGCCCTGGCCCGTGGCTGGCAGACGTTCACCCGCGTGCGCGAACTGGGCAGGCGGTGCATGCTCCACTTCAGGTATGACGGTGGGTCGACCCTCTATGTCAGGGTGTTTGGGGAAGATGGTCGCCGCGCCAGGTGCTGCCCCGAGACGAACGACGGTGAGGGGGTGCTCGGCCTTGGCGACGGTCGCGACGAAGATGAAGGCGAGCCTGCCCTAGGGGACGATCGCGTCTCTTCTAGCTTCGGCGGCTCTTCCTCCGGCGACAGCTCCAGCAGCGGTGGCTATGACCAGCCGCCGCGCCACCACGCCCGCTTCGAAGGAGGCAGCGGGTCATCTCGTCGTCGCGCCTCCGTGAAGCGCGATGAAAGGTCCGGTAGGCTCGGGGTGCCGCTAAGGGCCTGCCTCCGCGGATTGCAGTGACGCCGCTTTGTTTAGCTCTTTTTCCTGCATCAAAAAATTAAACCAGTATGGGCCCAGAGGGGCGTGTATCGAACTGTGGTTCCTTAGTTATCGCACTGTGCATGTTATCCTAATGTCGTGTTGTTATTTTTGCGCAAAGATAACTTGACCTGTGTAACATCCCAAATTTCTAAATTTTGGAATGTTATAAACAAATAGATAGTTATGATTGATTGTTTGATTGATTGTGTGAAGTTGAGTGACATTTGAATTTTTTTTGAAAGTTAAATGAGAGGGAATAAAAGGACTTTCCCAAACTTTCATTTTGCATTCGTGATCTCCGTGAATTCAAATTCTTTTCACCACAAAACCGTGGAGAGAAGATGACATGACTTCTTCCATTTATTTAAATGACAAGGGGTGTTGAAAATATTTGAATTTCATTTGGAAAATATTTCCAACACATGAACTTTATGCAACTCAATGATTTTCACGAGCGAAGATAAAATGACTTCTTCAAAACATATGAAATATGAGTTGGGAGTTTCAAAGAATTAAATTCAAAGTTCTTTTGAATTTATTTTTCAATTTGGAGTTATTTGAGTTTTATTCAAATTATTTTTCTCCAAAAATAAAATATATGGAAAATAGGGTAACATGATTCCCTACATTAGAAAATTGGAGATAAATAAATTTGAATTAATTTTGGTATTTTTAAAATGATTTTTACTGGATTTTACTAGGGCAGAAGCACTCTTTGCTTTATTTGAATTTGCGTGTATTTTATTCGACTCTATAAAAAATGTTCAGCTTGTAGGAAATTTTTTTCTGAAAAGTTTGATATATAATATGCCTATATAAAATTTTAGTCTTATTTCCGTTTTTCAGTTTATCGCTTTCTGTTTAAAAAAACAAATAACAAAAACTACACGCTTTGAAACTAATCGTCACGACGCGGCGCATCATAGTACCAGCGGGCGCCCCATCTTTTCTTTTTCTATATAATATATGGGCCCGGCCCAGCGGGCCATATTCCTTCCCCATATTTTTTCCCATAGTTTTTCTTTTTCTTTTCTATTGCTCAAAAAAAATTACAGTGTGCGCGGCCAGCCGAACCGCCTAAAGGCCTTTTTGGCCATGGCGCACCTCCCATCTCCGTTTCGTATATTTTCGTCTATATTTAGTCCCACATTGCCTAGCTTTTGACCCCTAAACCTCTTTTCCACCTATAAATATAGACCCATAGAGCCTCAAAAAATCATCTGATTCGGGTTAAATCAATATTTTGGTTTGACTAGATTCATTTAAGAAAAATATATTTCTCCTCTCCGGCGTGCCTTCTGGAAATTGTCTCTTCTCTCCAAAGTCGTCTTCTCTCTGCCTTATAAAGGTATCTTTCTTTGTCTTTTTTCTTCTTATACTTCCGTAGTTCATTATTTCTAGACTAATACAATAGAATAATTAGACTACCAATCAGTCTCTGTATTTATACATTAGACCTTAGTCATAGCTATTTTTTTCTTCCGTAAAACAGCTTGGCCCTGATTTTTCAAATAGCCATAACTTTTCACTCGTTTATACAAATTAGATGAAACCAGCGCCTATAGCTTCGTCTTGTTTTCACCTATTCAGTGAACCTGTCACATCAACTTTTTAAAATTTTCAAATTTCGAATTTTGTTCAGATTTATATTCAAACTTCTTTTGATCATAACTTGAGTTTTATAACTCCGATTTAGTTGATTCCTTTTGCAAGTTAAAGCTCTTGACCTAAACTTTCTGATAAGGCCAAATTCACATAATTTTGGTACTGTTAGAAATTGTTTTATGTTACCGAGTTATTTGCTTGGTTTTGATGTTTCACGAATCGTCTTCTTCGTTCTTTCCGATCTTTTGAGTGATTGCTTATGTGTGGTTACTATTGCTTGTTTACGATAGATTGAACGGAGTGTGACGAGTAGAGCTATCGAGAGTTTTGAGTGCGAATCATCTTCATCAACATTGCAGGCAAGTTCACACTTTGATCATATCCCTTTTTCATACCCAGTTTTTATGCATTAGATCAATCCTAGAACATTGCATGATTAGGATCAAATTAAATTGTGGGTTTTGGGAAGTAGATGAGGTAGTACCTATTACTTGTTTTAATATCAAACCCTTGGGAGTTAATTCTACGTTTGCTTATTATGCCATGCTATGCCCGTAGACGTGGATTGGGTTTGAGTGATTATCCATGACAGATGTGAGATTGTTAATAAACGGTTTATCTAAGGTGGCAACTTAAACACACATCTGGGTGGATTGATGTACCTGGCTATTCCAGGATTTGCCTATCTAGGCACCTGGGTAGACAGGATTTGCCTGTTTTTTATGGACCGCCACCCAGGCTCAAAGGGATCATAAGATTATTCGTACTAGAAACTTCCGTGTGCAGCCACAAGCCATTATGGGCTCTGGCATAGTTGATTAAGTTGTGCGAACTCTTACGGGTAGACTAGCAGATGTAGGGGAAAGTAGGTGTACCGGTCTACCCTTCGTAAGGTGCTAGCGCTTACGAAGAAGCGTGTCTCGGTCATCCATTTATCAAACATCATGTAGTGCGAGAAATCAAACGGAGGCGATCGAGTCTTGTGGGGAAAAGTGCGCAAACCTCTGCAGAGTGTATAAACTAATCATGGTTAGCCGTGTCCCCGGTTATGGACGTTTTGAGTATCTAGTACTTGGATATCATGTGAATCTCACCATGTTACTTTAAATTAATATTGTTGGGTTTTAATGATGATGATTAATTGGGATTGAGAATGCTGTCAACCATTCTCAATGTTTAACAACCACCTTGATAGTTAAATAAATTTATTCCTTTGGCAGAGGGAAAAATTGGCTTTTCATAAAAAATTATAACCATAGAGCTTTTCCACCAGACCATATATGCATGTAGTGATAGACATATTTCGGCATTGCTCTCGGTGTGAATTTGCCAAGACATTCAATGTAATCGACCCTTTGTGGCTGCAACGTCTCATGTTGCGAGGATCTTCTGACAGTAAGTGATACGTTAGGGTTCTGATTTCTACACTCAACTTTGCCGTTGGTGTTGATGGGAATCCACAACCTTGTTACTTCCGCTATTTGGATTGAGGTAATAGTATTTACGTTATTTATACATGTGATTTACCTCTGTTATAAATACTTGAGTACTGTGTGTGTCAGCATACCGATCCAAGGATGACACTTAAGCACAGAGACTTGATCCATTCGGGTCGGGTCGCTACAACCTGGTGCGTCCAGGATGTCCTCTTCCTCACGAGGCGTTTGTTTCCTTGCATCCATCTTAACCTGGTGGTCTGTGCTTGCTTGGAAACTGCAAAAATTTGTTAGAGGGTGCGCTAGAGGGTTTGCCGTCCACCCAAGCCTAGACTTGGCGCTTTGTATCGCGGTACCCGAGGGGCACGGATTAGAAGAGATGCACCAGCTTTCAGGCTCGAACGAGGGTGGCTCGCGAGAAGGCAGAGAGAAGAAAAATGCTCGTGAGGGCACCTGCCTGGCCCCCTCGCGAGGTATGCGAGAGAGAGAACATGAGCAAACCAGAGCCGAAAAATGCAGTAAGAGGCTAGGGAATCAAATCAGCAATGAACACCAAGAGCGACATCGATTAAAGAAAAGCGAGCCAACTATGGAAAGCAGATGAAAACCCGCGTCTGGCGCCTAATATAGACTTCAAGTCTTCTCACCAGCGCAGAGCTAAGTGCTGCCACTAGGCGTGGGAGGGAGCCCCAGAGCCTGAGGCCGGCGCTCCTGAGACTCAGGGGCATGTACAACCCCAACTCATTATTACGTGAGAGTGTCACGGGCGGCGATTCTTCACAGGCACCGGGCCTTCTTCACAGGCTCTGGGCCTTTCTTACATGCTCTGGGCCTTGCTTCATGGGTAGAACTTCTGGAGGTGCTGGATGTTCCAGGCGTTTTGGATAGGTGTCCCTTCTTGCCTCTCCAGGCGCACGGCGCCAGGCCTGGAGATGCGGACGACCCTGAACGGGCCCTCCCACATGGGTGAAAGCTTATGCAACCCTTCCCTAGAAAGGATCTGCCTCAGGACCAGGTCACCCGTCTCGAGCGTCCTGGAGCGAACGTTGCGGCAGTGGTATCGCCTTAGTGCTTGCCGATACCTTGCCGCCCTTAATGCAGCTTCGCGACGACGTTCCTCTCCCAGCACGAGATCCATCCCCCGCGTGGTGTCCTCCTTCGTTTCGTCGAACGCCAGGACCTGTGCGGAGCGATGCTTGACCTCGTGAGGGAGGACCGCTTCGGCTCCGTAGACGAGGAAGAACGGAGTCTCGCCCGTTGGCTTGGTAGCGGTGGTGCGGATAGACCACAGCACGGACTGGAGCTCGTCGTGCCAGCCCCTGCCGCATGCCTCCAGCTTCTTCTTGAACAGTACAAGGGAAGAACAGCCTCCTGAGGTTGAGGTGTTCTTGTGGCTAGGGTAGGCTCTTGATCGGGTTGGATCAAGCTAAGATGATATTCCCCTACTATGGCGGCTAGCTCTACTTATATAGGCCCTGGTCCTCTTCCCAAATATCGAGCGGGAAGGGAGCCAACAACGGCACGCAGATTTGAAGGAGGACAGCTAGCACAAGGTATCCTGACAAAAGTGGTCTTCGCCTGCGAAAAGCTCTGGTGGTGATGCCGTATTGGGCTCCCTGATGACCTCTGTCTTGTTGTCCTCCTGGTCTTGGTCTCGTTGCACCAATATAGCAACCTTTGCCTGATGCTTCGGTACCCTTCACCTGCGCTAGCCTCCTTTGCACCAAAGAGGAAATAAGGACGCTGCGCGCGCTGGCGCCCGCCTGGTGTCGTTCGTCATGGCTCACGTCACGAGTGCCTTGTGAGGTTTGCCCTGCCTTGATATCTCTGCTCCTCGTGAGCCTGCCTGGCTAGGCCACTCCAGAGGAGGTCTTGCGTCGTCCGCCTCGCAAGGCTTGGACCCTCGTGAGGGTCTTTGATGCCTTGTCGGTGAAGATGGGCGTCTGACTCTTTGGCTTAACCCAGCGTGGGCATGACGAGCAAGTCTGGGGACCCCCATTCCCAGAACGCTGACAGCCTCTCATCTTTCTGTCAGGATCACGTGTTACTAATCCGTAGACTTATAAGATTGATGGTCGCAAGCCTCATTTCAGTTCCTACTACTTTCGTGTGTTGACAGTTGATCTCGGAACCTTGTTATTCTGATGTTGAGTGGTTATGCCACCATTTGCAGGATGTCTCAAATCTTTTTGAGCATTTACAGCCGTTATGTTGTCCAAGTCATCCCAGGTTTCTAAATAGTCTGATGCACTTGCAAATCATTCCTCCATGTTCCCGATGTCCATTTGGGTCAGAATAATCACGCTAATAGGTGTGTTGAGGTACTTCATTGCCTCGACATATATTTTGGAGCTATTATTATGACCCTACATGTCTTAGAGGATCACCTAGTAATCTAGCCATGTTTTGTGTTCCCAGTGTGATGATTCTGGTCATCATTCTCAAAAGCATCCTGTGATGCCACTTAGTTAGTAGGCATTCTATTCCTGGGTTCTTGAACCCGAGATTCACCCTATTTACTTCATGTTGATAGTGTTTGCTAGTTCCTTTAGGATAATAGTAACCTTTGCGATAGTCCTCGAGGTCCGTGGTATTTTCCTCTTCCAAATAACATGAACTACTTATGGCAGAAGTTCCTCATTGAACCAAAAGATCACAACCAGAGTGCTATTGATGAGTTCTCGATTCTATGTTGTAATTACGCGGTTCTACCTTTCTGCATGGGTTATCCGAAATAAATATGTTGAATTCGTTCGACATGCTAATCTATGCACCCGCAACTCAGAAAATCGTATGTTCCTTTGAGTTGTCCCTCTTTATTTGTTTTTTTGACCTTCGTCTATCAATTGATAGTCAAGAGTATGCGTGCATTCGTTCATCGATGCCTATTATTCTTGTTGTCCGTGAAGCCATTCTATTCCGGAATAACTAGGAAAACAAACTCCAGTACCTCGTCCATCTCTGGGATTTGGTCAAAACACTTGTATTCCGCAGATCAAAATGCCAATCCAGCTTTTGTTCTGTTCTACCTTGGAGTGTTGCCTCTTTATGTCAGAAATTTCATGGGACTTGCACCACCTCCTATGAACTCTTGATATAGTGATACTTCTCACCATCATTATTCATCCCTCGGTCTCCGTGTTGGTTGTAACCAAAATGCTAACAAGTGAACTGTGATGTGTGAAATCAATACTCCTAGCAACCTCGTTCCTTGGTAGGTAATGCACAACAATGTCATTCTTAGCGTGTTGGTTATTGAATTATCATTCTAAGATTGATCGTGTTACCTAGTCCATATTTCCTGGTGCACTCTTTGATTGCTGAGTTAGGATTTTGTCAAATCCTCGCTCGTTTGATCATATCATCTCATACGAAAAGCAAGATTGTTCTCGAGCTCAATAACATGTCGGTGGTTCATGATTTTCTGAATATCCTCTCGGAAGTATTACCAGGTTGTCCCCTGACTGTTATGTTGAGTTCGTGATCAAGTTGGTTTCTTGTAAACCACCCCTTCCCCAGGAATCTGGGTTGGATACCCCTAAGCTAGTTGGTTAAGCTAAACAATAACCTAGAGAGTTGGAAGATAAAATCTTTATCTGACTTAGTTCATTACAAAGGGATATCTTTGTGTATGTGTGTGTGTGTGTGTGTGTGTGTTGAAGAAAGATGATATCTTCATTGATTGATCCTCGTTATTAGTTGTCGGTGCTATTATCTTATCTGATCTTTGATTTGAGCATGGGCTATCATCAAATCAAATCAGAACCAACGATGTTCATAATGTTGTCTTACTCGTGGTTGTTTCCCCCGGCATACACCATTATATCTTTGGGTCTGACCAATGCTATCACCTTGTTCACATAATTATGGAACCCCATCTATAGGGAAACCTCGATGAATTGTTGTCAAGCCCATCGGCAACATGTTAACTCTCCATGATTTTGTTGAACATTAAGCTAGTGTTGGAAACTTTTGAAATCATTTCTTCATGCTAGCTCATGAAGCATATGTTTGGATGAAAGAAGTAACAACCTCTGATTCATGTGTATTTGGTGAAAGTTGCCGTCATGAATTCGAGAAAGTTAGTTTTGCTTCCTCTAGAATCATCCCAAGTCAGTCATGCACATGTGAGAAGTATTCTGTGGTCTGGAGAATTGCAACCTTCATTCCATATGTATCGCTAGCACAGCAAGCCACTGGTTGAATTGTTCAAGGAGAAGAAGTTCCTTCTTAAGATCTAACTCGACTTATGTAAGGACTTTGTTACCCTCGATGATGGTTCCCCACCTGAACTCGTTAGTGTTTCGTTGTAAGACTACTACATGGTCATGCTTGTCTGGGACAACGTGTTCACATGTGTGTAGCAGAACCAGCTCGTGTTTTGGAGCTTACTACCGTAGTCCATTTCCCGAGAACCTTGCAATGTCATCTCTTTTGTGTTGCAAATTTTCCTTCCAGACATGCTGAGTCTGGAATATCCTGACGCTAACCAGATCTGAATCTCAGGCAGATATGATGGTTGGGACGTTCCCAAGAAATATAATATTGGTCTTTTGAACCATTAAGTGGATGTCATGGCCAACACACTTATACGGGAGATCTCTTATTGTAGTATCTTGAGTCAGCAATTTGGAAATTTTTCCATGAGGAGTTGGTATGACTTTGTACATAAGTTGTTCCTCATAGGCTCCTTGAGCTCCCGGTCAGACCTTTACTTGATGTTCCGGATGCGAATGGTATTGGGTTAAGCTGGTACATCAAGGTGAACATTAGAAGTGGAGTGCTAAATGTCTCTCGGTCGATCATCCAGATTTCGTTCCCTTGGCCTCGCTAAGGTGAAATCTGAGAAACTGTTGTCTTCCTTTGCGTCTGCATTGTCCATCACTATTCATCATGGCAGTAAGATGTGTTGCTAGGATCCTCGGCACAGATGTTGGTAAGACCTTGATGAGTATGGAAATGCTCAAGTTCTTGAGAGCACACTCAGTCACTAGGTTATATCCTCGGTATCAATTGGGATGTGCCTCCCGTTTGCCGAGTTGTTCTATAACCATAGTTTCCTTTCCTATCTGAGTATGCCATTTCTTCGAACTCCTTCAAACAATCGTTTGCGAATTTCCTTAGGCTGCTATAGAGAGTTTCAATGATCTCCGAATCAAAAGTAATTCTTTTTTCAACTTAGGGGAATATTTCTACAAGTCACCTTCCCTTAGGTGCCCCGTTACGGAATCATGGCAATTATTTCATCGCTATCCTAAAATCATGCACCATCTTCTTCAGCATGGAATTGTTGCCTACCAAATTGAGCAATTGCCATCTATTTCCTTTCACCCCTCATGTGTGTCTTGTGTCTCAGCTAAAGAGACGTTCTTTAAATCTCCTCCATGAGTTCATCTTGAGT
Source organism: Aegilops bicornis (assembly GCA_021605145.1). NCBI lineage: Eukaryota > Viridiplantae > Streptophyta > Magnoliopsida > Poales > Poaceae > Aegilops > Aegilops bicornis. The sequence goes on from CM038673.1 coordinate 276,054,231, forward strand.
TTCTCGATCCTTGAGAAGATCGTTTCCTGTAGAGTTTCTCCTATCGCGACGATGTTGGACAAAGGTCTCGATAGCAAGGATGTCAAGATCAACATGATGCAAGCAATCAACGTTCTTATGAAGTGCAATCTGGATTGTGAAGATTGTGTTGGCCTTATTGACGGTGTCCTGGACTAGGGGGTACTCACCACATCGTCTCCCGACCAGCTGGATCGGGCCGAGGACCCCCATGGCGCTTCACTATTGGGCCAGTTCGGACAGCCCATGCCGCATACAAGGAGGATTCTACAAGACTTGGCGCCCAAAACAAGGACTCCTCGAAACCCTAGGCCTACGGTGCATATATAAACCGAGGCCAGGCTAGTCAATAGATAATATCATATTCATTACTACAATCTCATGGTAGATACATGTACTCTGTACTACACCCATATGAATACAATCAAAAGCAAAGATGTAGGGTATTATCTCATCAAGAGAGCCCGAAGCTGGGTAAAACCCCGTGTCCATGTTACCATCGCTCCAAGACGCCTAGCTTAGGACCCCTACTATGAGATACGCTAGATATTGAACCGACATTGGTGCTTTCATTGAGAGCCTACTGGCGGTCGCCACGGGGCGATGGGAATTCAGATCGTCCCCGGCGCGATCCACGCATCGGAGCCGAGCTTTATGGTCGATGTCGGCATCTTTTGTCGCCGGCTCGACTAGTCACCTTGGCTTAACAAAGGACTGTGCCCTACCTCCAAACATCAACTCCGATCTCTATCATGATCATGGAAGAATCATCCATGGAGCTCGGGGGCTCAACGTCAATATTGCCCTCGGGCGACCGTGCTGTTTTTTCCAAACATCAAACTTGTATCCGCTGCCACCACCTCCTCGAGCATCGCTTTGACGATTCCTTCGGTGGAATTGTGCGGAATTAAGTGTACAACAACCATGTCAAATTTCGTTGAGTTCCAATGGAGGAATCTCTGGCAATCTACGATAATACCAGAGCCCTGTCAAATCTGGACGGGAATCTGGACGAGTTTAGGGCGTGGTCTCCGGAGCCCAGCTCGGAGGTCCTTTGGAAGATCCAACCGTTCATCTGCTGTGGAATTCCCATATCTACCACCCCTCCAAATTTTAGTTTGATCCGACGGTTCAAACTCCGGGAACCTTCCGATGAGTGGACCAATTTTTGGATCTGTTTTTTGTGCGAATACGAATCCGGCCCGAGTTCATGTTTCTTCATGAACGGAATATTGCACAACCATTTTGAAGAAATTTTTTTAGGGTATTGTGCATTGTTTTTAAACACGTACTCATAAATTTTAAGCCTCCTCCGAGGTAATCTTCACCATCATGCTGGTGTCAAACCAGTCCAGCAATATTGCTCCACGGCTGCCGACCTACACTAGACACGTCGCCGCTTTGTTGAGCCGAGCTCAACTTCTTCGATCATCATCTCGGCAATCCGAACAAGAGTTCGGCATCGTGAAGGATAAATCATCACCAACATCGCTGCCCCACAGATTACACGGAGCGGGCACACCGGCATCGCCGCATGGTCACTTCATCAAGCCGGCATTGACTGCGTCACAAGTCACGACCTGCGTTAGCATGGCCGCACTGTTGCTTCTTCAAGCCGATGTCCATCACGCTGACCTGCTTCAACACCTCGGCTGACATGGCAGCTGCAACGTCTCCTCACGACCTGCTCCGTCACCTTGGCTGGACCGGGGACTTGGCTATTTCTTCATCAACATACTCCGGTGACTTCGGCGTCACCAGCCGACCAGCTTCGTCATGTTAGCTGGACCGAGGGTTTTGTCTCGGCAAGCCAACCTTTGCCAGCATCGCCATGCCGTCGCTTTATCACCCATGAGGCAATGGGTGTGCGGATCGAGTCCCAATTTTGGGAGTCACCTTTCTTCGGATTGCTACAACAAATAAACCAGGTGCTATTTATCCTAGTAATTTTTGCTTGTTTGGGTTTATTTTTCCCAAGGAATTATTACTCTGGTTTGTTCCATCATCTGTACACAGGTCTATCAAATGGTGGCCGCATTAACAAGGGTCACATGGTGGTTCGGTAATGGACTTCGACTATGTCACGTGGTCTCTTCGGCAAGCCAACGCCGTCGTCCCAATCGGCGTAAATCGGCTCGCGTGATCACCTTGTTGGTCGTGTTGCCATACCGACGTGTTCGGTTACCTCGGGGACTTAGGCATCATTGAGAGAGCTCTACCTCATCGAGTGTTCGGCGCACAGGCCATATGTATTTTATTACTCACTTTGCATAAATTATTAATTATGCAACATTTAAAAAAATATATTATTCCTATTATCTCCGGCTTGCACTATTTTCTGTGCATAGATAAAGGATCCGGATCGGGCAGCGTTGTCACCTCTGCGTACCAACGTACCACGTCACCTCGGCTGGACCGAGGGCTTCGTCATCACTTCATTAACCCACAACGGGGACTTCGGCGTCACACTGCGGGCCTGCATTGGTCGTGCTATGTCGCCACTTCGGAGTGCCGAGATCTTCGTTCCGCCACCTCGGGACCGGCTTGGGGGCTGGGACCTTGTCCCGCCGTAAACTTGGGCCATTCATCGACACCGAGCACATTAACAATCTAAGTCACTTTTATGCTCAGAATTTTCAATTTTAAATTTTGTTCGGTTTGACCAAAGCATTGTACTTTTTTGGCAAAAAGTTGTATGTGAAAAACTTCCTTGTCAAAACTTTGTTTGTGACACACAAATTCAAATACCCCGTCTACTTGGGGGCTTCCTTTATGAAGCTTTTCCTTTTGCATATGATTATACTTGTACGGCTTCGTTCCTTGTTCGTGTATTACGCCACAATATGCACCATATTGACTAAAGTGTTCCACAAGCTAGGTTGCCTTGCTCCTGTGTTTACCCCTACGTTCCCGATTGTTCAGCTAGGGAGTAAAGGGAGCACCTCTGCGATTGTCACGATTGGGTCATCCGAGCTCAGACCTCAGACTGGGTGAAGCCGAAAGCTAGCGCTCTTATTGTTTTCAATCATGGTCGACACACAACGGAACTCATGAGTACAAAAAATCTATTGCACAAGTCTCATAGTGACAATGAGCAATCGAAGGAAGGTATCGGTGGAGGTACTATTTTCTTCGAAGTTGCTTCTTACACTTCGTCAGTAATATAGCATAAGTTCGGGAGCGCTTTATGCATTCTGACCTTATGGCCTGATTGCCTGGTTATCGGAAACACCGTTGATATTCTCGACAGGTGGAGTACATAACACTTTTCGGTCCTTGACCGAAGAGGGAGAAGCCGACGGTCGGTTAAGACGCTTTTAATGTTCGGGTGAAAACATATATGATATAAGTACTTCGGCACATATAATCATGATACATAAAATTCTTTTACCCAAGTCACATGGGGGCTCTTAAATTTATATGAGTTGTTTTATAATAAGTGTCTTCTTGGTCGTTGCAAAGTTTTTTTCTACCGCTCCTTTTTCGACTCGAGTGCATGGTCAATAGCCGGATAGCCTAGCTTCTCTCTACAACCGCTCGAGTTTAGTTCGCTAAACTGGCCTCAGAGAAGTACTCCGCCTTCGGGATAGAAGGTTCAAGCCGTAGGCTGACCCGCTTGAAGTCTTGAGATAGGATGTGCCATGTTAAAGCACGATAGAATCACAATTTTTTATCTCTCTAAGACCAATTTTCGATTTGGCACCGAACACTTGATCTAGTTTGTACGACCAATTTTTACTGAAGTTTTTGGTTTTCCAAGCCCATGGCACTTTTAAACTATTTTTGTGTTAGTCTCACAGTGCAACGCCGGACACCCTTAGAGATTCGGCAAAAAGATGCTCGGATATTGCTATATATGCGTTGGTTTCGAATTGTGTCTTCGGTCAATAGTTGGGTTGCCCGGCACCTATGCTTGCCGCCTACGTTCTGTTTTGATCGTCTAGGTGTGCAAAGGGAGAACCACCGTGATTTTGCTTCCAGCCAGCATGGTTAAGCGCCTCAGTGGAGAAAGCCGAAAACTAACTGTCACAATAAGCGTAAACTGGTCAGTGATCCGATGACTGTATTAAACTATAAAGATCGACAGAGGTCACCCCATGTTAAATAATGGTCCGTTGATAACATTGACCGAATTGTTTACGGCTTGACCTCGACTGTCGCCGAACACTAACCGGGGGCTAGTACCTGGCCTCCCAACTTTAAGATCCTATGACTAAGTGAAAGTTATAAAGCCCACATATCTAATTGCCTCGTTTACGCTAACACAACCGCCTTCGGGCACCGAGACGTCGGCTAAGGGTTGTTTTGTTATTGCGAAAACACCCTGCGTAGCATCTACAAGGGGGGGGGGGGGGGGAAGCCGACGATGGGCCACTTTCAACTGGTAAACGGTCACAACGGAGTCAAAATAAGCATATCACTGGCGTTTGTATTTAATATACGAGGGCCACCTTCCGTAATCATCGTTATAAAGCCATACATATGCATCAATTTGACTTAAGATTTTGGCTGTTGGGTTGCTCGGCTCTGCTTACCCCTACGTTCCCGATTGTTCGGCTAGGTGGTAAAGGGAGCACCTCTGTGATTGTTACTACTGGGTCATCCGAGTAAGTACCTCAGACTGGGTGAAGCTGAAAGCTAGCAATCTTAAAGAATCACATTTGTTGGCAATGACGGAAGTGAAATTTTTGGTTCATTAATACAACATAGTCCGGGAACTTTTCCCGAACTAAATCCTTAATATTTTCCTCCCACATTGATCGGAGGTGAGGTTTCATGATCATGATAAGCATGACGACCCAAAGAAGGGATCCAATAGCGGCACTATTTTCTTGGGAAGATGTTTCTTACGTTAAAAACGTAATATAATATATCTCTCCGTGTACCTTTGTTTATAAAACCGTATGGCCGGATTGCCTTGTTTTCCATAGATCTTTGCCCTTATAACGGCTTTATAAAGTAGGAAAACACTCCTCGGCTACTGGCCGAAGAGGTTGAATCCGATGGTCGGTCAACAAAGTTTTGCACAATGCAGATCCGAGCATTAATGATGTAAAGTACTTGGATACATAGAATCATTACACATAATTTGTGATTTTACTCCGGATATCAATCCTTAATTCGGCCACCCGTGCCCATATTAAGGCTCAGGGGCTACTGGGCTTCACGCTCATTATTTATAAATATTAAAGGGTCACATCGATCCCCTGATCTGGTGTTGCCACCCGACCAGTGTCTCGGGGGCCACTTCATTAGCAATCCAATGCAGAAAATTTAAGTGCAATATAGTTTTCTATGAGATTATGATCCTTAGGTTGGTCGGCCGCATCCAACCTGAGTCTCGAGGACTTTGCACACTGCTTTTTGTGTCTCGAAGTATTCTGCTGAGCTAGGAGTTGATCCTCAGGCCGATTTTGTGAATCAACCTGAGTCTTGGGGGCTACTGGGATCAGCGTTCTTATGTTATCCTTCAGGTGCATCTTGGGTTTTAGACCGATACACACCTTGAGGGCTACTGGCTATATATCTCGGCGGATAATAAATTGCACCAATAAAAAATATTGACAAAAAATCGGCCCACTGTCGGGGTGGTGCACCAGCTTGGAAGCAGTCCGGCATAAAGCTCGGGGACCAGTGGTTGGCTCCATAGAGGGCATTTTCGGCATATAGCTCAACTAAACTCCTTCAACTTTTTTGAACCAAGGTGATCTATGACACCTCGGACATAGTCCGGCGTTGGAGCTTGGACATAGTCCAGCGTTGAAGCTCGGATACAGTTCGGCGTTGGAGCTCGACTATAACAATACTCTCCAGATACAGTCCGGTGTTGAAGCTCGGATACATTCCGGCGTTGGAGCTCGAAAGCGGTCCAGAGTTGGTGCTCGGCTGCAAAAGATACCTCGAATGCAGTCCGGCATTGGAGCTCGGATGCAAGAGGACACTGCCGCCTGGGAACAACTTCAAACCCGCGGTGTGGCATATAAATAACATGGCATTGATAAAGGCCGGATACTTAAAGGGGCTCCTCGGATACCTGACATGTAAACTCTTTGGATGCACTTCTGCGATCTTCAAGATCGAAGATGAGAAGATTTGTTGAACCAATTTTCAAGACCGACGACCGAAGATGAAGAACAGTTCGGAAGAATCGAGGAGCGCCCCCAACTTGAAGATCGGTTCAGGGGCTACTGACGGTGTCCTGGACTAGGGGGTACTTACCACGTCGTCACCCGACCAGCTGGATCGGGCCGAGGACCCCCATGGCGGTTCACTATTGGGCCAGTTCGGACAGTCCATGCCGCATACAAGGAGGATTGTACAAGACTTGGTGCCCAAGACAAGGACTCCTCTAAACCCTAGGCCTATGGTGCATATATAAACCGAGGCCAGGCTTGTCAATAGACAATATCACATTCATTACTACAATCTCGTGGTAGATACATGTAGTCTGTACTACACCCATATGAATACAATCAAAAGCAGCATGTAGGGTATTATCTCATCAAGAGAGCCTGAAGCTGGGTAAAACCCCGTGTCCATGTTACCATCTCTCCAAGACGCCTAGCTTAGGACCCCCTACTACGAGATACGCCGGATATTGAACCGACACTTATGTCCCCTCTGTCTTCTTACCTCACGTCTTGAATCTCGGGACGAGATTCTTGTTTAGTGGGGGTGAGTTGTCACAGCCCTAGAATCTGTTTGCAGATAATTGCATCAGTGAGCATCATGCATCCTGCTAATTTCAAGAAAATTGGAATGAGGATTATTCAAGCCTTAGAAATTATTTTTAAAGGAAGAGCAAAGAACCTAAAAATTGTATTCAATGAACCCAAAATGCTCTTCATTTATGTTTGATATTTTTGGCAATGGACTTGATCCAAACCAAAAATGATGAACATTTTTAAAGAATATTTTTGGGCACTGATTTTAAATCATATTGTATTTTGAATTTGAATTTATATTCATGTAACTAGAATATATCTTCAAATGCTCCTGAAATAATTTATGGGCATGTGGCTAGGTCCATGTCTGCAACATAAAATATTTCAGAAAGATTTGGCACAAGTTTGAATTCTATTTTGAATTTAAACAGTGGAAAATAAATAAATAAAAGAAAACAAAACAGAAAAATAAAATAGAGTAGAAACTCACCTGACTTACCTGACCCAGTGGAGAAGGCGGCCCGGCCCACCAGGGGCATGCCTGTCTTCTTCCCCGTGCCAGCGCATGAAGCAGCTCGCTGGCGAGCGCCGACGTCGCGCTTGGCCACCTCCTGCCTGGTTGCCTCCCAGCCCGATCCTTTGGAAGACGCCACACACTCCCCCTCGACCCCTGCACATGTCCCCTCTCTCCCAGGACCCCTCCCCCTCCTCTGCTCTCTTCCCGCAGCGCCACCGTTGCCGCTGCTCGCCACAACCGCAGCCACTGCCTCCCCCTCAACATTTTGAGCTGCCCACAAGCTCCCCCGCTCTATCCTCGACCACCTCACCAAGCTAAGCATCACCGGACTCCCTGCATCACCGGCATCTTCCTTGTCTTCAAGCTTCGGCAACATCCATCGCCGTCAATCCGCAGCAACTGGAGCGTCCCTGAGCCCCTGAGATACCCTGCCGCCTCCTTGTGAGTGCCCGCTTCGACTCCCCCTCTTCCCCGGCCTCTCCGCGTCCTCTAGGCCATAGTTGCACAGACACCAAAGCTCCACCGCCGCATATGCTCGCCGCCGCCACCGCTACACGCTGTCCCCGGCATCCCCACGACCACCACTGGATGCCCCGCAACACGGGCTCTCCAACGCACCTAACGGCGCAACCTGCCATGGCCGGAAACGGTCGGCCGGCGATCGCTGTCGCGCCGACGTGGCACGACCATTAGGGGCTAATCCCACTAATTCGCCGCCCTTCAGCCACTGACAGTGGGCCCCGCGGAGGGTCAAAGTATGAGTCAACATGGGATTAGCACCCGTGTCACTGACCAATGGACCCCACTATTCAGGTTTGACCCAGTTGACCGCTGAACTAGTGTCGACGTCATGCTGACGCATTTAACAATTTTTGAATTAAAAATAATTCAGGAAATCCCAAAAAATATCCAAAGCTTCAAAAATTCATATAAATTCAACCGCAGCTCACATTGAAATAATTTATATATGAAAAATTATCAAAAAATCCAATATTTCCATCTGTACCATTTTCATGCATGTTTGAACAACCTAAGGTTGCTGTATATGACAATTTGCATAATTGGCATTTGAATAATCACATATGGAGTTTGAATTTGAACCTTACCTGGCCCGGGACCGTTTGCGCCTTTTGGCTCACATATGTCCTGATCAGCATCATATTGTTGCATTGCATTGATTGTGTTCCTTCTCTATTGCCGGTGTTTGTTCCCCCTAGGTAGACGTTGTTCCGACGATGAGTTCGGCGTCACTGATGAAGACTCATTGTTATCTTCAGAAGTGCCAGGCAACAAAACCCCCTTGATCACTCCGATACAATCCCACTCTCTCGCTCATGCTCTCTTTTACTGCATTAGGACAACAACGATTCAACAGTTACATGCTACGGTAGTTGAACCCCTTTCCTCTGCATGACCTGTCTTTGCCACAGTAAATAGTTGAAACCCACTAGCATGAGTAGGAGTTGTTTGAGCCATAACGTGCCTACTCATTCATGCTTGCTTGTTAAGCCTGCAATCGCTTAGAGTTGTGTCAGGTCTGATTCATCGGCGATGAATTGGAATGTGGTCATCATGTCCTACTGTTGAGAGCTAAGTGTGTGAACACGATTTGGTAAAGGTATCGATGAGAGGCCATGTAGGAGTACATGGTGGGTTGTTTCATTGGAACCGTCCTTAGGGACTGAGATATGTATGTGTGATTTAAGATCAGATACTACCACACATTGGGATCCTTAATTGACTCTCTCGACTTATTAACCGCCCCTGTCCTCTGTCCAGGAGTTGCAAGTAGTTTCTGGTGTTTGTAGTATCTTTGGAGGCCGTGGGCGATCTTGACCCAAGGGGTGGCTGTGATGCACTAGGCATGTGGACGGTGTCTTAGTCGCCCATTTGGTGACCCGGGAACCCTGCACACATCATTCGGGGCCGTAGTGGAAACCTCGGTCGGACTCCCTGCGGATGGAACCTGAATAGGCGATAAACCTAGACTAGGGACTTGTGTGGTTAGTTAGGTCGTGGCCGACACCCTCGCCAGGTTTCCGCTTGAAGGTTGCCAAGATACATGACGTGTACATGGCGGTAAGTGGCGAGAGCATGTGTGAAGAAGTACACCCCTGCAGGGTTAACATCATCTATTCGAATAGCCGCGTCTACGGTAAAGGACTACTTGGTTGCTTATATAGTTCATAGAAAAGTGAAAGTGGATACTCTAAAATGCGCAAGATAAGCGTGAGTGCTATGGATGGCCTTCTCGTAGGGAGACGGGAGTGGATCCATAGTGGTGTATTGATATGGTGATGTGGACTCGTGTGCGCCACCTCAGAAGAGTTACGAGCAGTCGTAGTACAGGAAAGCCACTGAGTCAAAGTTGGCTTGCTGCAGTTAAACTCCACCACCCCTTTGTTGATACCGATGCATATGTAGCTAGTTCTGATGTAAGTCTTGCCGGGTACATTTGTACTCACGTTTGCTTAATTTATGTTTTGCAGAGAGACTTTGGTCTCACTAGTAGTTCCGCATGGACTTCGACATTTATCTTGTTGCTTCAGGTGCAATTTTGTACCTTGGGAGGATCTTGTAGATGGTCAGGCTTCTCAGCCTTTTTCATTTGTACTTGTCTGTACTCAGACATGTTATGCTTCCGTTGCTTGTATGCTCTGTATGTTGGGTCATGTGACACTCTTCGGAGCCTTCTAAATAAATACTTTGAGTCATAGAGTTTTGTTGTGATGCCATTTTGTATTTGCACATATCGAGCATATTGTGTGTATGATTGAAATGCTTGGTATGTGTGGGATCCGACAACCTAGTTGTTTATTCTTGGTAGCCTCTCTTATGGGGAAACGTCTCCTAGTGCTTCCACTTAGCCATGGTAGTTTGCTACTGCTCCGGAACACTTAGGCTGGCCGGCATGTGTCCTTCTTTGTTCTTGTGTCTGTCCCATCAGGGAAATGTCATGTGTTGTTCCTTTAAGTCCTTGTAGCTTGCTACGACTTGGCTTCATACATTGATGATCGACACGTTCATTGCTGGGTCATGTATGCCTATCCGTGTAAGTTGGTTCCACTTTGGATTCACGACTAGTCATGTCGGCCCGGGTTCTCTGTCATATGGATGCTAGCGACACTATCATATACGTGACCTAAAGACGCAAACGGTCCCGGGCCAGGTAAGGTGGCACCCGTCGGAATACCGTGCGTGAGTCCGCAAAGTGATATGATGTGTTACATGCTAGGTCGGTGTGACTTAGGATTGTGGTCCTGGCACCTACATGTGCAAGACCAAATTGTTAAAAACCTAAATATTAGAATGGTTCTTGCAATTGCACAATAATGTGTTATTATACAACGGACCATGCACGTGCTAAACTCGATTGTAAACCTTAGTGCTTCCCATTGTTTCCGTGCAACACATATAAGGTACTTAGTCATCAGGTTAAGTAAGGGTTCACATGCTATCAGCAAAATATGTTGATGAAAAATAAACACATTGTGGATTTATCGGATTAACTTAAGCCACATGGAGAACCCATTTATCCAAACCAACACTGGTACAACGACGTGCTAAACAAATACTTTTAACCCTTTTTCGTGACGACATTTGGAACCGTCGCCAAGTGAGTGTGGGCGACAGGGGGGTCCTTCCCACACGACCCAAAAATCGTCGGGGATAGGCCCTCCGGGGACCCAGGCTGGGCCGTGTGCGATCGGGCGAGGCATCGAAACCCAATCATTTTCGTAGGTATGTATATCCTACACGATGAATCCTGGAAAATCATTTCCGTAGGTATGTACATCCCACACGGTGAATCCCAGAAAATCATTTCCGTAGGTATGTACATCCCACACGGTGAATCCCAGAAAATCATTTCCGCAGGTATGTACATCCCACACGGTGAATACAAGAAAAACATTTCCGTAGGTATGTATATCACACACAGTTCTTTGTGTGGAAACGTTTGTGCAAGGTGGCCTAACGCAAAAAGTTCGCTGTCGGAAGCCGTGTGCTATTGTTAGTTGATCGAACACGCCTACTTTCTAGAAACCATGCTGGTTGTTTGAGTTCATCGCCCATGGTGTTGTCTGAGTAACCGTTTGCAATAGAAAACCCCAATAAGCAGGGTAATTAGCCCATTATTGATAATCCATGTACTAATCAAACTGATATTTCTTATAAAACACGCCAGATATTTCATATCCATATAAAAGCAACCATAATTTCATAATCTAGTTACATCAGATAGCTTTGGCACTCAGTTATGCCATTACACAACAGCACCAAGTTTCACATGCAGCATCAAAAATCTTTGGAAAGTAGCATCATACACGGTAAATAGACAGATGAATCTCATCTGGGAAACTGCAGAAGTGGAAGGAAAATATTGAGCCTTCAGTGATGTTGAATGTCCTTGCAACTTTAGGCGGTGGCTATGGATAATTGCACCTTAACCTTCTTCCTCTTGAGAAAGACTTACATGCAGTGGGTGTTGAATGAATACCTTCCTCGCCTCTTGACCATGCAGGTGGTTTGAGAGGTAATCATCGGTGAACTGCTTTGAGAAGTACTGAAAACAAAGCTATGCATAAATCGCTGTTGTAAATTTTGAAATGGCGCAAGGGGTAAAAACAAGGTAAAAGAGTTGGTACCCTCCTATAGTTGATTGATGTCTTCTTCATTGTGCAAACAAAGATCTTGTTGTTATTCGTCTCAAGTTTCTTCATCCTAACAATCTTTCTGAGTTTCTTGACTTGACTGATATTCATGGACATCTCATTTCCCCATATGCAAAATGGGTCGACCAGTGGGTCCAAGCCTCTGACAGCAGGACCTACATGTGCAAGACCAAATTGTAAGAAACCTAAATATTAGAATGATTCCTGCAACTGCACAATAATGTGCTATTAGCCAAAGGACCCTGCTTGAACAAACCTCGATGATAAACCGCAGTGTCTCCCATTGTTTCCACGCAACACACATAAGGAAGATCTTGATCAAGTTAGCGAGAGTTGCTATACTATCGATGAGAATATGTATTGAGTACAGCCAAATTGGATTGGTGTCACATGCATAACAATACAAAATTTTACCCACGGCAAATGAAAATCAAATTGTAGAACTGAACCAAATAGTTAAATGGACAGGAAACCAAATGAACCAAAATAGTTAACTGAGCACGACATTGCAGAATAGAAACAAGTACTAGAAGATAAGACAATTAACAAAACAAAGAATGCTTGATAATAGTACTACGAAATGTAGCAATTGTTGGACCAAAGTGTTAACTGAACATTACATTTAAGAGGACCAAACTGTTAACTGAACATCAGATTGCATATTAAGATTACAGAGGACAAATCACTAGAAGACACTGGCGGTGGCCTCGAGAAAACTTCACGAACTGTATTCTAAAGTAGACAACCGCGTGGCGGTGTCGACGGTGGCCTCGAAGACGAGGAGCTCCTCCAAGATGCGGCGGTCGACACGCATGGCAGCCATAGCGACCTCGTTCGCGCGTGCGGCCGCATGCTACTGAGCTCCATGTTATAATTCGTGCAAAATGGCTTTGGGCGGCGCTTAATTGGAGGAACGGGCAGTGATTTCGGTGGAAGGTGTCACTGCGTCGGTCGGGGCATGTGGGACGGGAAAGGAGGAGGATGGTGTGGGTGGGGTCTGGATTACCTGACCATATCGACGAGGCCACGCAGCAAGAAGAAGGGTCACCGGCGAGGAGGCCGTGCAGCAAGAAGAAGGGTCACCGGCGAGGAGGCGGCGCTGCAAGAAGAAGGGTCGCCGGCGAGGAGGCGGCGCTGTAAGAACAAGGGTAGCCAGCGAGGAGGCGGCGCTGCAAGAAGAAGGGTCGCCGGCGAGGAGGCTGAGGTGCCAGTAAGTAGCAGTGAAGGTTTGAACTTGGAAAGCAAGGAGGAACACTGGAAATGTGGCTTTTGCTAGGAGGGAGGGGGCGGGGAGATAGATATTTCTGCGGTGGCAAAAAAAATTCACTCGGTGCCGCGAGAAACTGGCGCACAAGTGTGGTTCAAGCGGGGGCGATGGACTGTAGACGACAAAGGTTCCTGCGTAAGCTGGACAAGACGATGCGCCAAGATATTTTTTATCGCATCCCACACGATTCTTTCTAGTAAACTGTTTGTGGTATACCTGATTTTTTCATTATGTTTGGAAAGACAAAATGGTGTTATGGAGGGGTGTTTGAATTGCTAGAACATTTACGTACAGTGAACATGCAACTAGTACATGAGTCTCGTGTTTAAATTTGGAATTATACCGGGTTCGTTTGGCATTTTTATGCATTAATTGAGTTTCTGGGCCTTTAATGTACATAATTCAAATTTGAACTACAAGCACATGCTCCAATGCACCAAAGTTTGTTGAAAAATCACATGTGTGTCTTTGGGTGAATTTATAGGTCCCATGAAAGAAATGTGACTGAAATTCAAACATCCGGGCGTCGTGCCTCGGCCGGAATGATTGATAAACTTGGTTTTTTAATTCCTGTAAATCCAAAACACTGCTGAAAATCATGAAACTTGTCATGGTGTCATGACATGGCACGAACATGTTTGAGTAATTTTTTTGGCTGAATTGCGACAAGCTTGGTATAAGTTTCTTGCAAACCGGAGGTTCCCTCAAGAAGGCTCGTGGTTCCGAGAGGGAAAACGTGTCACCTCCGTGTGCGAAACGAGATACGTATACTGCCTTCTCCCGCCTTAAGTTTTTTACACAGGCAGATTAGACCAAATAGAAGTATCGTGCTAAATTTCGGAATTATTCCGGGTTCATTTGGTCTTTTTTATACATTAATTGAGTTTATGTGCATTTAATGTGCATAATTCAAATTTGAACTAGAATCACATGCTCCAGTGCACCAAAGTTGTTTGAAAAAACACATGTGTGTCCTTGGCTGAATTTATAGGTCCCATGCAAGAAATGGGAATGAAATTCAAACATCTGGGTGTCGTGGCTCGACCGGAAAGATTGAGAAACTTGGTTTTTTAATTCCTGTAAATCCAACACACGCCTGAAAATCATGAAACTTGGCATGGTGTCATGACATAGCACCAACATGCTATGGTAATTTTTTTGGCCGAATTGGGAGAACCTTTGGTGTATGCTTCTTGCAAATCGGAGATTCCCTTAAGAAGGCTCGTTGTTCCGAGAGGGAATGTGTCACCTCCGTGTGCGAAACGACATACGTACACTGCCTTCTCGCGCCTTAATTTTTTTACACAGGTAGATTAGACCAAATAGAAGTATCCTGCTGAATTTTGGAATTATTCCTGGTTTGTATGGCCTTTTTATACATTAATAGAGTTTCTACGCATTTAATGTGCATAATTCAAATTTGAACTACAAGCACAGGCTCCAGTGCACCAAAGTTGTTTGAAAAATCACATGTGTCCTTGGGTGAATTTGTAGGTCCCATGCAAGAGATGGGAGTGAAATTCAAACATATGGGCGTCGTGGCTCGCCCGGAAAGATTGAAAAACTTGGTATTTTAATTCCTGTAAATCCAAAACACGCCTGAAAATAATGAAACTTGGCATGGTGTCATGACATGGCACCAACATGTTGCGGTAATTGTTTTGGCCATATTGGGACAAGCTTTGGTGTAAGCTTCTTGCAAACCGGAGCTTCCGTCAAGAAGGCTCGTGGTTCCGAGATGGAACGTGCCACCTCCGTGTGCGAAACGACATACGTACACTACCTTCTCCCGCCTTAATTTTTTTACACATGCAGATTAGACCAAATAGAAGAATGGTGCTAAATTTTGGAATTATTCAGGGTTCGTTTGGCCTTTTTTATACATTAATTGAGTTTCTGCGCATTTAATGTGCATAATTCAAATTTGAACTACAAGCACATGCTCTAGTGCACCAAAGTTTTTTGAGAAACCACATGTGTGTCCTTGGGTGAATTTCTAGGTCCTATGCAAGAGATGGGAATGAAATTCAAACATCTAGGCGTCGTGGCTCGGCCAGAAAGATTGAGAAAATTGGTTTTTTAATTCCTGTAAATCCAAAACACGCCTGAAAATCATGAAACTTGGCATGGTGTCATGACATGGCACCAACACGCTGCGTTTATTTTTTTGGCCGAATTGGGACAAGCTTTGGTGTAAGCTTCTTGCAAACCGGAGCTTCCGTCAAGAAGGCTTGTGGTTCCGAGAGGGAACGTGCTCCTCTGTGTGCGAAACGACATATGTACACTGCCTTCTCCCGCCTTAATTTTTTTACACATGCAGATTAGACCAAATAGAAGTATCATGCTGAATTTTGGAATTATTCTGGGTTCATTTGGCCTTTTTTATACATTAATTGAGTTTCTACGCATTTAATGTGCATAATTCAAATTTGAACTACAAGCACAGGCTCCAGTGCACCAAAGTTGTTTGAAAAACCACATGTGTGTACTTGGGTGAATTTTTAGGTCCAATGGAAGAGATGGGAATGAAATTCAAACATCTGGGCGTCGTGGCTCAGCTGGAAAGATTGAGAAACTTGGTTTTTTAATTCCTATAAATCCAAAACATGCCTGAAAATCATGAAACTTGGCATGGTGTCATGACATGGCACCAACATGCTGTGGTAATTTTTCTGTCCGATTTGCCAAGGCGCACACATTAACAATCAACAAAGTCATTTTGGAACAAGTGTTGTCACGTTACAAATCAGAAACACAAGTATTATTGAAACCATGGGCGTTCTACTCACCAATTACGTGCCGCCACGCGTCCCCATTTTTTATTGGCTAGGAGGTGCCATAAGGGGTAGCTATTTGAGTACGGGAGGCGTGCGATCAGACACCCACACGTGCTCATTGGGAGGAGAGCCATTCGACAGCTACCCGCCTCACACCTCCCTCCCAACGTCTCCATTAATGGGGCCCGAGCACCTGTTCTATGGCGTGGCTATATGTCTCACTAGACTGAGATTTAAGAGAGAAAAATAAAAATCTGAAAAGAAAGTTTTGCACGGATCTTAATGTAAGATCCGACGAACCTATATACCATCGACTTTGACTTATAGCAAGCATGATGAATATAAGGACGATGACAGTGGATAATAATTGTCTTACATATTTAGGAACATAATTAAAAAAATCCACATGCATCAACGCCCGAAATACACAAGGGCAAAAGAAGAAGGAAGACAACGATCTGGCTCACTGATCTCTACTTTCTTGATGCGTTGCTGTAGGCTGCGGGAACTAGTCTCCGTGGCGAACGGCGATGAGCTCTTTAGTGTCCTTAAGATGCTGCTTGAGAGCATCCACGGATTCCTCCACCAGCCTTTCGCGCTCGATGCGCAGCATGGCATTCTCGTCCAAAAGTTTCTCAACGATGACGCCGGTCCTCTTCAACAAGGTAGTGGTCTGCTCCTGCTGCTCCGCACTTCCGACGATCTTTGCCCTCAGCAAGTCGCGCTCGGCCTGGAGCTTCGCATTGCTCTCATTTAGTTGCCGGATCACGCTGATAGACAGTTCAAATGAGGCTTTTAGGTCATCCTGCAACCTCGCCCACTTGGAGATCTGATCCATCTGCCGAAGGACGAGGGCATGCATGCGCCAGTAAGAGTCCTCGCCTGCCTGCGAGACATTTTCCCAGGCCGCCGCGGCGTGGGAGGACATCTCTGCTGCGTTCGTGGCACGGCGGGCCATCTCTTCGGCTTCCGTGGCACGGCCGGACCAGTCTGCTGCATCGACGGTGCGGCGGGACCTCTGTAATGCTTCGGCGGCGCGGCGGGACCTCTCTGCTACTATGGCCGCGTGGCGGGACATGTTGGCTGCTTTTGCGGCCAGGCGGGACATCTCTCGTGCTTCCGCTTCCAGGCTCGCCTCTCCCTGGTGGCAATCTCTCGAACCAGAACTCACGCTGGCCATGGCAGACGCAAGGGAACGATGATGAATGACTTGTTTATTTTTGTGGATGAGGAGTTGAGGAGGAATGTGCAGTCATTTTGGACTAGTAGTATTTATAACCGAGTAGTAATATGCTCCTAAGTGGGAAACCGTTTAGGTTTTGATCGATGTGAACAGGTTCGTAATTTGGAATGTGACGGGACGCAGCCTCCCTGTTCTTCTAAAAAAAATTGTGACGGGACGCATGCTCAAAATGTACTGACGGTTATAAGTGCGGCACTATTCCTGGAAGGCGAACGTGGGCACGTACGCCTTCTCTGCCGCGTACATGGCGTTTGCACCATAGGGTGCACCACAATAGGCAATGTCAGCACACGTCTTGTTCCAACAACCGTGTGCACTCGTTATTACCATCACGCACGCTTCTCTTAATTAGAATGTGTGTGCCTGTCTAGAGCACATACGTTGATCTATCTAACTGTTTCAGTTTGTTGTGGCTAATCGCAAACAGTTCAACCATGTGAAGTGTATGCCATCAATCGCAGACACTTTGATCTGGCTGACCCGTTTCTACTATGTTGCCTAGTCGCAAACAGTTAATCCTTCTGAAGCGTATGCCCTCAACCACACACACCCTTATCTGGCTGACCGTTTCTTTTGTGTTGCCTAATCACAAACAGTTCATCCGAGTGAACCGTATGCTTTATATCGCACACGCCTTCATCAGGCTGCCCATTTCTTTTGTTCCGCCTCATCGCAAAAAGTTCATTGGACCGAACCGTATGCCCTGAATCGCACACGCAACTAAAATTTGAACCATGTTTGATGGCTCCGCCATCACAAACATTTTGCACCTTTTTGGCGGTTCTTTTACACCACCATTTGTGATTATTGCATCGCACACAGGTTTTTCGAAGGGTCTCTGATCGTAGTATCGCGTTAGCAACATCCCGCAGTTGTGCAAGCATGATTAAGAACTAGGAAATATAGCACTTATATATGTTTCTCATGTATTAAGTGCAGCCAAATTCGATTTATTCCTCACATGCACAACAATACAAAATTCTACCCACGACAATTGGACATCGCATTGCAGAATTGAACCAAGCAGTTAACTAAACACCACAACAAATGAACCAAACGTTAACTAAGCACCATATTGCACAAAATAACATACTCCTAATAGAAGATCAGATAGTTAACCAAACCAAGCATGCTTAACAACTTGGAAATATAGCAATTGTATTTGTTTCTCATGTATTTAGTACAGCCAAATTCGATTTATTTCTCACATGGTATACAATAACAGAATGCACCCACAACAATTGACCGACGCATTGCGGAATTGAACCAAGCAGTTAACTAAACACCACAACAAGCGAACCAAACGTTAACTGAGCACCACATTGCACAATATAACATACTCCTAATAGAAGATCGGGCAGTTAACCAAACCAAGCATGCTTAATTAACAACTTGGAAATATAGCAATTGTATTTGTTTATCATGTATTTAGTACAGCCAAAATCTATTTATTTCTCACAAGGTATACAATAACAGAATGCACCCACAACAATTGAACATCGCATTGCAGAATTGAACCAAACAATTAACTAAACACCACAACAAATGAACCAAACGTCAACATAACACACATTACACAATGTATAACATACTAGAAGATCAGACAGTTAACCAAACCAAGCATGCTTGACAACTTGGAAAATTGCACCATGAAGAATTGAACATCACATTTGCAGAATTGAACCAAATAGTTAACTAAACATGACAACTAATTAACCAAACAGTTAATGAGTGAGAACCACATTTCTTGACATATAGAACATATACACTAGAGCAACAGATTGCATGGTAAAAGAAGATAGCACAATTCACAAGAATTTGTTAATGAAAGGCGGTAGCTAACAAACTGAACATGGGTCCTTATAGTGAGCTAATAAGACAAGCTACTGCTCATTGTCGGAGATATCGATGATGATTGGCTCCTTGGACATGGAAGAGGGCGAGGCCTCCGCATTGTGGGTAACCTCGTGGTAGTGGTGAGTTGCCTGAGCCGCTCCGGGCACCAACCTGCTGGCTCTCGAGATGAGGTAAACACGTGCACGCTGAGAAAACACCTCATAGTCTTCGTCGAAGGCATCGAGGGTGGTCTCGAGAAAATGCCACAAACTGTCATTGAAAGCAGCGAATCGTGTCGTGGCATCCCGCACGAGGGGTCGACCGTGGCCTCGACGGCGAGTTGTTCCTCCAACATATGGGGGTCGACACGAATGGCAGCCATCACGACCTCATCCATGCGTGCGGTCGCGATTTGCTTCACCGCTGCCAAATGCTCCTTGAGATCCTGGCTATAATGCGTGAACCATGTTTTAGGGCGACGCTTATTTTGTGGAGGGGTCGGTGATTTGGGTGGAAGGTGTCACATCGGCGGCCAGGGCATGTGGGATGTGGAAGGAGGAGGAGGTTCGTAATTTCACCCAAACGTGACGTAACCGCCTCTCACCCGGATTCATACACGGTGGGCGCCAAAACACAGTGTGTCCTCGGCCGAAGTCGAATCCCTCCCTGATTCATATTCATACACGGTGGGCGCCAAAAATAAACTCTTGTCAGCAAATATTCGGTGTATGCGAGATTACCGTCCTATCCCCAACCGACTAATGTTGCTGTGATGTAGTAGAAATTTGAAACAGGGGCTAAGTTTGTAAATTTCCTCGCATTTGAGACAAGCGCCACGAATACATGGTACCCCTTCCTCTCTACGTCCCTTTTACCCATTCGGTACTCGTGGGCGCCAAAACACCCTCTCCACCCACCTGCCCGTCCCGCCGTCTGGCCACCCCATCCACCACCGTCCTCCTCCACCATGCCGGAGCTGATACCCCGACACCGCCGTCCATTACAAGAGATCGACCTCTCTCATCCACGGCTTCGGACCGAGATACTTGCATCACGTCCTCTCGCTTCATCCTCATTGTCGTCCACCTTGCCGGGCGCCGGCCTCACGACTGCCTTCGGCCCACCGTGCCCCGCCGCCACCGTCTACCCTCCTAGATCTGCTTCCACGCCGCCGACAGCCATCGCTACCACAGCACCATCAAATTCTCAGCAGATGCATACAAGGCGCCGCACCAGAGGTGGTACTCTTTCGTATCTGCTCAACTTATTTACCGCAGCAAGAAAATAGACCGCCACTGCTTTACTCTGATTTCTTGTCTTGGTTGCGAAGTTGCCTTTGTCCGGTTTGCACCTTCAGATCCGCCATGGCACGCTCAACACTATACTCCCAATACTTATGGTTTTCCCCTTTTATATTCCACATTAGTTATCACAGTAGACTAAATTTCAAAATTGGGTTAGTCGATTTTTTAGAGTTCGCCGGAGTTCACCGGTGCAATCGAAGGGGCTCGGGTGGTTGTGGGGCCTCGCTGAATGAAGAAAACTCGACGCGGGTGGGGGTTGGGGCGGGGGTGGGGGTGGGGGTGGCGGAGGAACACAGGCGGTGGGGGCCGGTGGTCCGGCCGGCGGCCCGTGCGTTGTTCTATATGGGAAGAATCAGAGACGAGGAAGAAGAAGGGTTAGGAGACGTAGGATCTCCATCCAACCGCCTGAAATGGTCGAGAGACAGCTGGGAGTTGCATTCTTAATGCGCTCTGGTTCATCATGTGTGGCACCTGCGCAACCAACATTTATTATCCAAAATCTGCTTGCTCTTCTTTACCATGTTCCTCTTTCGTTCTTCTTTAATATGTACTCTCTCCGTTCCTAAATACAAGTCTTTGTATAGATTCCACCATGGACTACATATGGCGCAAAATTAGTGAATCTACACTCTAAAATGTATCTGGATACATTTGTATGTGATCCATAGTGGAAATCTCTACCAAGACTTATATTTTGGAACGGAGGGAGTATGATAGTAGTACAGTATGTTCCTTGTACTGAAGATGAGCAGGGACATCTGTAGTGTAGAGGTCTATACGGTCGGTTGTGATGGAAACTTTGAGCCTCTTTGATTCGTAGGATCTTGTAAACATAGGAATAGGATTTGTAGTGGCCTGCCCACTTGAATCCTATAAGAATAGCAAGGAAATGCGGGGAGCTGTGTCGCTTTTGAGAGTTACACTGATATTAAGATGCCGCACCTTCACTTGAAGAGAGCTGGTATCCGAAGCCTTTCTAGCCGTACTGGCAATACTAGCACATATATTCCAGCAAGTTCCACTTTGCTGATTTTACTCTAATGCTTAAGGTTTTCCCATTATATCTACACTATGATCTCGTGGTAGCTGCTTTGTGTCGCACTAGCAGCAGTCCACTCTTGAAGCTAAACACCGCAATGACTTACAAAATTGGCACCAAGGCATTGAGTGCCATTCTGGATGCAATGAAACTCATACGCTCCCCACCTGTTGATTCTTGTTCAGAATATGATCGTAATGACTATTCTAACCTCGAGGAGTCAAAGGCAGATGGCTTATCCTATTCACCCATCAAGGTGCCTGTTCTAATTTGGCAATGTTTTATTGATTGCGGGTATCTTGCATATGTTGTCTTACATTTCTTCTACTTTGTTGCACCGCCATCTACTTAGTTTACTCATCATATATGTCGAGATGCCATGCCCATCCATTATCAATACATATTCCATCTGTCATCATACCATGTTTTTCCACTCAAATGTTGTTCTTGTGCATCAGACATCAAAAAGGAAGAGGGTGATTGCCGAACCTGAAGGAGCACCAGCAAAGTCCTCGAAAAACGTGGTGGTGCTGGAGAAATCAAACATCACCCCACTTATATTGGCTGTACAACCAGTGACACAAAACGTAGGACCGACTCCAGCAGACTGTACCCATACTTCATTGGCCACACCACTAGCCCCACCACACAGGACATGCACTCCAGCAAAAGGTATACCGATTTCATTTGCCATAGCACTTGCTATACCATAGAAAAATCCCACTCCAGCAAAAAGTACAGCAAGTCCACCGGCCGAAGACCTATCCCAACTGCAGAGACGACCAATTCCTGCAGATTGGAACCCCATTCCATTTATTCCTAGTTTAAAAGACAATGCTTTAAATGTTGTTAGGGACTACGTGCATATATTCCCATCATGGGAAGATTATTGTGAAGACAAACACCATTTTCACATCTTCCTGTCCAACTTACGTGTAAGTGCTATTATTCATGGTTATTATTTTTCTGTTTTCTGCTGATTGAACACATCAATGATTTACATTACATTGTTGTAACTAGGCGAGGGTCAATCTGGATAGTCATGACGAGCAAAGCTTGCTTGTGCTTTTCAAGGAAGCATTGCAGCGATGTCGGTGTTACTGAGGAAACCACACTTTGATGGAAAGTCTATAAACGAATTTTCGGTGAAGTCTCCTGTGCTAAATTTAGAAGACATTGAATGGAAAAACCTTGTTATGCACTGGTCTCGTTCCCAGGATGAGGTACTGTCTATGAAATCACATGACAATTTGAACATCTATTTTCTGCATGTGCCTTACAGATCTTTTTTGCAGGAAATCTTCTCAAAGAAGAATTCCGGTTTGACAAGAACGACAGGATATCGCAAATATGCTGCCCGCTGCTTTGCTCTTGTTAGTACCTGTTGTCCTGTATCATTGTACTTGCATACATACCTGGTTCATTATGTGACAACAGTATGCATGATAGCTTGCTTATCAATTGCTCGCTCCAAATTATCTGATCTGTATGAATGGTTACATTAGTGTAGAATATATCTAATGCCAATTATTTTTAGCTCTGCATTGTTCTTATAAGTACATGTTGTCCTTTATCAGTGTACTTATAATGACATGTAGTTGCTCATGTACCATCACTCTGCAGCTTATTTTCCTTTGCCCTCCATTTTCTACACATCAGATCTATATTTACTCTTACCATAAGGTTGGTACTGAAGAAGTTTAGCTGTGCATTGCTCTTGGCTGTACCTTTTGCCTCTATCGCTGCACTTACATTTATAGCTACTTGGTCATGTAGCATCACTCTTCATCTTATCTTAAATATTCTCCATTTTTTCGTATATTATCACATCTATATTTACTCTTAGCAAAATGTAGAATAAAGGCAATGCTTTTGAAGATGATTCTGTGGTAAACTTCTTGAATTGCCCCCCCCCCTCCATCAGCATGGACAAGGCCTTTATAGAGCCTGTCTTCACCAATAATGTAAGTTTTTCCATCTCAAGCCTTCAAACTTTGTTGTATATATTTGGTTAGGCATTACTGCAACAACTGTTTATTTTTGGTGTTTGCATCAAATTGCTTGTTTAAAGTTTATTATGTAGTTCATAAACAAAAGTTTGTCCTTTCTCAATTTAAGTTTTCAGTTGTACAACCAAGTTCCTTCTTCATACCATGTAAATTAAACTATCTGAGCAAGTGATCTTCTTTTGCACTTTGCATGTATATACATTCTTCATCCGTAATCCGGTGGTGTGGTGAACCTACCCACTACAAAGACAATGTCATATTCTGCAATGTCTTAACTATGAACAATGTCATATCATTCTACTATTATCTAAACCGTCTCTTTATTTACCAATCTTAAATGGTATAAATTGACAGCACACTAACCATTGATACTTATGAGTTCTTGATCTGTAATCCAATGGTGTCGTGAAGCTGCCAACTCCTTCACACTGTCATTTCCTGTCATGTGTTTACCTCAACAATACCATATTGTGTTAATGCAATTTTAAACTGTGTCACTTTATTCGTCAGTAAGAAATGTGATGAATTGTCAGCACTGATACTTTTATGTGCAAAACACATCCGTCTTCGCTTGTTTATCTTTCAGAGTGAGGAAGATATAAGTGTTGAACAAGTGCAATCTCATCATCTTGCTCAGCTGCTTGCGCTGCAGCTCCCCGGCAGGTCTAACCTTTCTTGAACTCTATTGAAGTGCTGTCAGTTTTGTATATTATTTTGTCAGCGTGTTTATTTGCACTGGTGGCGATCTTTGATGCCTAGTGTATGTAATCTGTTGTCTGCTTGTGCTTTATTATCATAGTGGCGAACTTTGATGCCCAGTGGATGTAATATGCCGTAATTTCTTTATTGTATAGTCTAGGTTTTTTCTTATTCACGATCTGCGGTCATTTCTTTGTATATATATCCTGTCTTCGCAAAGAACCGCCAAACCGTAAAATTACGGTACATAATCGGGCCGTCATGCAATCACGATGTAGGTTGGGCACGAAATGTCTTTGAAACGACTCACGGGCGGCGTGACCGAAATGAACCATGACCCATGATTGTGCGAATCAAATCATGGGCTTTTAACAGCCAAAATTGTCTCGGTCCTTGTCCGCCCAATCGACATATCCACGCGAGGAGGCCGGATGCAAACCGGGCGTGAGTTAGGCCCAAGTATATGACGAGCTTTTAACAGTCAAATTACTATAGGGCGAAATGTTAAACGGGCCCTTAACAGGCCAAAACTAATATCGTGCCAAATTATCGAGTGGGCCTTTAGCAAGTGGGCCCAAAAGCGTAGTGTCCGGTTAATGGTCGAATCGATATGGGCCATAATTGAGCCTAAAGCCTCTTAAAGGGTCGGACCGATCCGGGCCGTAATTTGGCCTGAACATGGTAGGATTTTAACGGGCGGATCTCATATGGGCCACTATTAGGCCCGAGTGTGGCAGGCCATTAATGGACCGGATCAGATATGGGCCGGCATTTTTGGCCCAAAACATGGCAACCAGTTAATGGGCCGGCCTACTAGGGTCCTCAAAATCTTGTGGGCCTATAGCTGGGCCGGCCCATTAATGTCGGCGAAATCTCGTGGGCCTTTAGCTGGGCCGGCCCATTATGATCCGCAAGAATCTTGTGGGCCTTTACCTGGGCAGGCCCATTATGGCGCACAAAAATCCTGTGGGCCTTTACCTGGGCCGGCCCATTATGGCCCGCAAAATCTTGTGGGCCTTTAGCTGGGCCAGCCCATTATGGTCTGCAAAATCTCGTGGGCCTGTAGCTGGGTGGCCGATTATGGTCCGCAAAATCTTGTGGGCCTTCAGTTGGGCCGGCCCATTTAAACTTGATGGGCCGGTCCACGTGTCAACATATCATAGGCGCGTCTCGCCCATTGGATGAGTGACACATGTGCCAACGCGGACCTGACACGTGTCTCCTCCACCCAATGATGATTTTACATGTCGAAAATCCCCATTGGTCGGGGCTGTTAACGGGTTATCGGATCCAAAACCCGACCCGATAGCTTAACGGCGTTAAGATTACGGTGGATGCCACGTGTCGGTCACCCTCGACGAAAGCACTTCATGGACGACGATTTATCGTCATGGAAGTGGACACTTCCGTGATGATAATTTTGGTAATGTCATGGAACACTTCTACGACAACACAGGTATGACTATCTTGATTCTGTCATAAAATCGTCATGGATGTACATGCATGACAGAAAACGCGACCTATTGTGACAAACACGTATCATCACGGAAGTGTATTTTTTTTGTAGTGCCAATATCAACTCTTTAGCATGTCATATTTTAATGAGTGCTCCCAATCATAAAAGATGTCAATGATAATATATTTATATGTGAAACCTCTCTTTCCTTATTACTTCCTATTAATTGCAACGATGACCAAAGCTATGTTTGCCAACTCTCAACAACTTTTAATCACCATACTCTTTCTATGTGAAGTCATTACTCTTGATAAGATCAATATGAACTCTTTATTTCTTTTTATTATTTTTCTCTTTTCTTTTATTCACTCAAGATCATGGCAAAATAATCAAGCCCTTGACTCAACGCTAATCTTTATTATATAGCTCACGAACTCGATTACATAGAGAGATCAAAAAGCAAAACTCAAAACTAGATCATGTCATGAACTATATTCTACTAGATCAAGATACTACTAATAGGATCGAACTAAGAAGAACGGTAAAGAAAGGAGTGTGATGGTGATACGATACCGGGGCACCTCCCCCATGCTTGGCAGTTGCCAAGTGGAGTGCCCATACCCATGTGATTATGTCTCCTTCTTTGTTGGTGAAGAAGGTGGAGGTGATGATGGATAGTCGCACATCGAACGTAAGAGGTCCTCCAGCTTGCGGATAATGCCTTTGAGTGCAACGATATGCTCCTTCAACAAAATATTTTCACGTGTGAGATACTTGTTACGTATCTGAGCTAACTCAATCATCTTGAAAGATTCGATCTCAGTTGGGGTAAGAAGATTATGATCAAGTTGAAGGATGTCTTCTACTGCCGGAGCTTGATCCTCCGTGGTCTTCTTGATCCCTTCATCATTGTTGATCTTCATGGGTTCTTCCCTCTTCAGCTCTATCTTCATTAGCCAAGCTTCGTTGTCACCATTGTTGGAGGAGGGGGACGACATGATACAAAGAACAATAACAAAGAATATTTGCGTGATACAGGAGTCAAAACCTTCGGGAGATTATATAATGAATTTTAACGACCAAAATACGTATCGTGCAAGAAAACGGAGTCCGGAAGGCACACGAGGTGCCCACGAGGTAGGGGGGCGCGCCATCCACCCTCGTGTCCTTCCCGGACTGCTTCTTATTTTTCTATTTTTCTAAATATTCCAAAACGGAGAAATATTGCCTTAAAAACTGTTTTGGAGTCGGTTTACTTACCGTACCACATACCTATTCCTTTCTAGTCTGAAACATTCCGGAAAGTGTCCCTTATGTATTCCTCCGGGTTACGGTTTCAATAACATTGGTTTCAACATTTATGGGATTACCCGAGATATAATGTTTGATTCTTTGACCGTTCACAACCTTCGGATTTGTGCCTTCGAAGTTATTAATTTTTATGGCAACGGAACGGTAGACCTCCTCTATAACGTAAGGGCCTTCCCATTTAGAGAGAAGTTTTCCTGCAAAAAATCTTAAACGAGAGTTGTATAGCAATACATAATCACCTACATTAAACTCCCGCTTTTGTATTGTTTTGTCATGCCATCTTTTAACTTTTTCTTTAAACAACTTGGCATTTTCATAAGCTTGGGTTCTCCATTCATCAAGTGAGCTAATATAAAATAACCTCTTCTCACCGGCAAGTTTGAAATCATAGTTGAGCTCTTTAATAGTCCAATATGCCTTATGTTCTAGTTCGAGAGGTAAGTGACATGCTTTTCCATAAACCATTTTATACGGAGACATACCCATAGGATTTTTATATGCAGTTCCATAGGCCCATAATGCATCATCAAGTTTCTTGGACCAATTCTTTCTAGATCTATTGACAGTCTTTTGCAAAATTAATTTGAGCTCTCTGTTACTCAATTCTACTTGACCACTAGACCGTGGGTGATAAGGAGATGCAATTCTATGATTAACATCATACTTAGCAAGCATTTTAAGGAAAGCACCATGAATAAAATGTGAACCACCATCAGTCATTAAATACCTAGGGACTCCAAACCTCGGAAAAATAACTTCTTTAAGCATCTTAATAGAAGTGTTATGATCAGCACTACTAGTTGGAATAGCTTCTACCCACTTAGTAACATAATCAACAACAACTAAAATATGTGTATAACCATTAGAGGTAGGAAAAGGTCCCATATAATCAAATCCCCAAATATCAAATGGTTCAATAACAAGTGAATAATTCATAGGCATTTCTTGACGTCTACTAATATTACCAATTCTTTGACATTCATCACAAGATAAGACAAAGACAAACTTACGGGCATCCTTGAAGAGAGTAGGCCAATAAAAACCAGATTGCAATACCTTATGTGCAGTTCTATCTCCAGCGTGGTGTCCTCCATAAGCCTCGGAGTGACACTTGCGTAGGATCTGTTCCTGTTCATGCTCCGGTACACAACGCCTAATAACACCATCTACTCCTTCTTTATAAAGGTGTGGTCATCCCAAAAATAATGTCTCAAATCATAGAAGAACTTTTTCTTTTGTTGGTATGTGAAACTAGGTGGTATAAATTTAGCAACAATGTAATTAGCATAATCAGCATACCATGGAGTACTACGAGAAGTACTTATAACATTTAATTGCTCATCAGGAAAGCTATCAGCAATAGGTAGTGGGTCATCAAGAACATTTTCTAACCTAGACAAGTTGTCTGCAACGTGGTTCTCAGCTCCCTTTCAATCAACAATATGCAAATCAAATTCTTGTAGCAAGAGAACCCATCTAATGAGTCTAGGTTTAGCATCTTTCTTTTCCATAAGATATTTAATAGCAGCATGATCCGTGTGAATAGTTACTTTAGAATCAACAATATAAGGCCTGAATTTATCACAAGCAAATACAACTGCTAAGAATTCTTTTTCAGTGGTAGCATAATTTCTTTGAGCATTATCTAGAGTTTTACTAGCATATTGAATAACATTTAATTTCTTATCAACTCTTTGCCCCAGAACAGCTCCTACAACATAATCACTAGAACCACACATAATTTCAAAGGGGAAATTCCAATCAGGTGGCTGAACAATAGGTGCAGAGATCAATGCTTTCTTAAGTATTTCAAATGCTTCTACACAATCATCATCAAAGACAAATGGTATATCTTTTTGTAATAAATTAGTCAGAGGCCAAGAAATTTTTGAGAAGTCCTTAATGAACCTCCTATAAAATCCGGCGTGACCAAGGAAACTTCTTATACCTTTGATGTCCTTAGGACATGGCATCTTTTCAATAGCGTCAACCTTGGCTTTGTCAACTTCAATACCTCGCTCGTAAAACCTTATGCCCCAAGACAATACCTTCATAAACCATAAAGTGGCACTTTTCCCAATTCAAGACAAGATTAGTTTCTTCACATCTCTGCAAAACTAGATCAAGGTTGCTCAAGCAATCATCAAAAGAGGATCCATAGACGGAAAAGTCATCCATGAAAACCTCACAAATCTTTTCACAAAAGTCAGAGAATATAGCCACCATGCATCTTTGAAAGGTAGCATGTGCATTACATAAACCAAAAGGCATACGTCTATAAGCAAAAGTACCAAAAGGGCAAGTAAAAGTGGTCTTTAATTGATCATTGGCTGACACAGGTATTTGAAAGAAACCAGAATAACCATCTAGAAAGCAAAAATGTGTATGTTTGCATAACCTTTCTA
This sequence comes from Aegilops bicornis, assembly GCA_021605145.1. Taxonomy (NCBI): domain Eukaryota; kingdom Viridiplantae; phylum Streptophyta; class Magnoliopsida; order Poales; family Poaceae; genus Aegilops; species Aegilops bicornis. The sequence goes on from CM038673.1 coordinate 276,083,450, forward strand.
GCATTTGATCGATAAAAGGTAAGGGGTAATGATCTTTCTTAGTAGCCTTATTTAATTTGCGGAAATCAATTACGATCCTATAACCTGTAATAATTCTTTGCGGGATCAATTCATCTTTATCATTACGAACGACAGTAATACCTTCCTTCTTAGGGACACAATGGTCACGACTTACCCACTGACTATCAGCAACGGGATAAATTATACCTTCCTCCAGAAGCTTTAGTATTTCTTTTCTTACCACTTCTTCCATCTTAGGATTCAGCCTTCGTTGATGATCATGAACTAGTTTGGCATCTTCTTCCAAATTTATTTTATGTTGACATAAAGTGGGGCTAATGCCCTTAAGATCATCAAGAGTATATCCAATAGCAGCACGGTGCTTCTTCAGAGTTTTCAATAATCTCTCTTCTTCATGCTCGAAAGGTTAGTACTAAAAATAACAGGATATATCTTCTTTTCATCAAGATAAGCATATTTAAGAGTATCAGGCAACGGTTTAAGCTCAAACACGGGATCACCCTTGGGTGGAGGGGGATCCCCTAGGATTTCAATAGGCAAATTGTGTTTCAGAATAGGTTCCTGTTTAAAGAATACTTCATCTATTTGCCTTCTTTCATTCATAAACATATCATTTTCATGGTCTAGTAAATATTGTTCTAAAGGATCACTAGGAGGTACGGCAATAGAAGCAAGACCAATAATTTCATCCTTACTAGGGAATTCTTCTTCACGGTGTTGTCTACTAAATTTAGAGAAATTAAACTCATGAGACATATCACCCAAACCAATAGTAACAACATTCTTTTCATGATCTATCCTAGCATTAACAGTGTTCAAGAAGGGTCTACCAAATATAATGGGACAAAAGCTATCTTGTGGGGAACCAAGAACAAGAAAAACAGCAGGATATTTAGTTTTCCCACACAGGACTTCAACGTCTCTTACAATCCCCATTGGTGAAATAGTATCTCTATTGGCAAGTTTAATTGTGACATCAATATCTTCTATCTCAGCAGGTGCAATATCATGCATAATTTCTTTGTATAAGTCATAAGGTATTGCACTAACACTAGCACCCATATCACATAAGCCATGATAACGATGATCTCCTATTTCTGGCAGTTTCACCGCAGAAATAAATAACATGCCCATCAATATTATCAGCCAAGAGGTCTTTAACAATAGCAATATTAGGTTCAACTTTAACTTTCTCAGGAGGTGTATAAGTTCTAATATTGCTTTTACGAACCACAGTTGAAGCTTTAGCATGATCCTTTATTCTAACAGGGAAAGGTGGTTTTTCAGCATAAGAAGTAGGGACAACAGGATCATTATAAGTAACAGTCTTTTCTTCAACTTTAGTAGGTGCAGCTACTTTTACTTCTATGGGAGGATGATATTTAAACCACTTCTCCTTGGGAAGATCAACATAAGTAGCAAAATATTCACACAAAGAGGCTACTATCTCGGAGTCAAGTCCATATTTAGTGCTAAACTTACGGAAAATATCAGTGTCCATAAAAGATTTAACACAATCAAACTTAGGTGTAATACCCGACTCCTTACCTTCGTCGAGATCCCAATCTTCAGAGTTGCGTTTAATTCTATCCAATAAATTCCATTTGAATTCAATAGTCTTCATCATAAAAGAGCCAGGACAAGAAGTATCGAGCATGGATTGATTATTACGAGAAAGCCGAGCATAAATTTTTTGAAGAATTATTTCTCTTGAGAACTCATGATTGGGGCATGAATATAACAATGATTTAAGCCTCCCCCAAGCTTGAGCGATGCTATCTCCTTCGCGAGGCCAAAAATTATATATATAATTGCGATCACGATGAACAAGATGCATAGTATAATACTTCTGATGAAATTCCAATTTCATTCGTTTATAGATCCATGATCCCGTGTCATCACATAGCCTATGCCATGTCGATGCATCTCCCTTCAAAGATAAAGGGAAGACCTTATTCTTAACAACATCATCGGGTATACCTGCAAGCTTAAATAATCCACAAACTTCATCCACATATATTAGGTGCTCATCATGATGCTTTGTTCCATCTCCTACAAAAGGATTATCTAGCAGTTTTTCTAACATACCCGAAGGAACTTCAAAGGGAACATTTTCATTTTCAGTAGGTTCAGTAGGTTGAGGAGCAACTCCTTGGTCGACTGGTCGGGGTGAAGATACCCCAAACAAGCCCCTCAGATGATTACTTTCCATAGTAACAAGTGACAGTAAATTTCATCACACTGTATAAATTTTTCCTTACCAAATTCCACCTACCAAAGGCACATCACTCCCCGACAACGGCGCCACAAAAGAGTCTTGATGACCCACAAGTATAGGGGATCTATCGTAGTCCTTTCGATAAGTAAGAGTGTCGAACCCAACGAGGAGCAGAAGGAAATGATAAGCGGTTTTCAGCAAGGTATTCTTTGCAAATCTTTGAAATAAGTAGTAACCGATAGTTTTGTGATAAGATAATTTGTAACGAGCAACAAGTAACAAAAGTAAATAAAGTGCAGCAAGGTGGCCCAATCCTTTTTATAGCAAAGGACAAGCCTGGACAAACTCTTATATAAAGGAAAACGTTCCCGAGGACACATGGGAATATCGTCAAGCTAGTTTTCATCACGTTCATATAATTCGCGTTCGGTACTTTGATAATTTGATATGTGGGTGGACCGGTGCTTGGGTGCTGTTCTTACTTGAACAAGCATCCCACTTATGATTAACCTCTATTGCAAGCATCCGCAACTACAACAAAAGTATTAAGGTAAACCTAACCATAGCATGAAACATATGGATCCAAATCAGCCCTTTACGAAGCAACGCATAAACTAGGGTTTAAGCTTACATCACTCTAGCAAACCATCATCTACTTATCACTTCCCAATGCCTTCCTCTAGGCCCAAATAATGGTGAAGTGTTATGTAGTCGACGTTCACATAACACCACTAGAGGCTAGACAACATACATCTCATCAAAATATCGAACGAATACCAAATTCACATGACTACTAATAGCAAGACTTCTCCCATGTCCTCAGGAACAAACTACTAATAGCAAGACTACTCACAAATCATATTCATGTTCATAATCAGAGGGGTATTAATATTCATAAAGGATCTGAACATATGATCTTTCACCAATTAAACCAACTAGCAGCAACTACAAGGAGTAATCAACACTACTAGCAACCTACTAGTACCAATCCTGGCCTTGGAGACAAGAATTGGACACAAGAGATGAACTAGGGTTTTGAGAGCAGATGGTGCTGGTGAAGATGTTGATGGAGATTGCCCTCTCCCGATGACAGGAGCGCTGGTGATGACGATGGCGATGATTTCCCCCTCCCGGAGGAAGTTTCCCAGCGAGCAGCTCTGCCGGAGCCCTAGATTGGTTCCGCCAAGGTTCCGCCTCGTGGCGGCGGAGTCTCGTCCCGAAAGGTTGCTTATGATTTTTTCCTTGACGAAAGACCTCATATAGCAGAAGATGGCCACCGGAGGGCCAACAGGGGGCCCACGAGGCGGGGGCGCGCCCTGGGGGGTAGGGAGCGCCCCCCACCCTCGTGGCCAGGTGGGCCCCCCTCTGACTTATTTCTTTCGCTCAATATTTTTTATTATTCCCAAAAATGACTTTCGTGGAGTTTCAGGACTTTTGGAGTTGTGCAGAATAGGTCTCTAATATTTGCTCCTTTTCCATCCCAGAATTCCAGTTGCCGGCATTCTCCCTCCATATGTAAACCTTGTAAAATAAGAGAGAATAGGCATAAGTATTGTGACATAACGTGTAATAACAGCCCATAATGCAATCAATATCGATATAAAAGCATAATGAAAAATGGACATATCATATATCTGCTGGATCCTTGCCGCATCTCGTATGAGTGATTGACCTGACTGGGGATACATGCTCACCATATGTGTGGAAAGGTATGTAGCCGAACATTTGATTTCTGAAGAAGACCTATGCCTTGACTGACTTGTACTTCTGACCAAAATATTGCCGATCTGACTCTTGAGATGTACTGCCGTATACTGCCAACTCACCGCATAATCACTGAGGACGGTGCAATAGTGTGGTACTGACGTGGACTGTGTGGCTTACGAGACAAGCCATCTGAGTAGCTTGCCGAGGAAGACTCGTTAGCTTCTGCGCAAATCTTTTGTCTGGGTATCGTGCAGAAGAAATCTCGATAGCTTACACACGAAGCTTGACCTGAGTATTGTGCTAGAGAAGCCTGGATTTAGTACTTGAGAAGCTTCTCATTGGTTTTGCTTGTTGAGAAAATTTTATTTCCATCTGTCAGAAGCTTTTACTGAGGTATCTTATTGAGAAAGACCGGGTATCTTGGACCGGAAATTGTTCACATATCATGCTGAGGAAAATTGAGGAGCCTTGCATCATAAGTTTCTTTCGATAACGTGTGGGATAATACTGGGTTTCTTATATACAAAACTTCATACTGACATGCAGACTGAAATCCATACACATGCCCATAATATTCTGAGGCTGATTATTTGCATGAGAAAAATGGTTTGACTGTCTTCCTCGAGCATGTCACATTCTGACTTTATTTCATATGATAACATATTTCAAGCATCATGCATTGTTGAGCCAAAACTTTGTATATGATCCATACCTTTGACTGAAAATATACCGTTGATCTTGTACCGGACTTGTCTTGCTGCTGACTTGACTACTACTGCTGTGAGTATTTTGTACTGATGTAGACTTGAGTTATCAGTACTGTTGTGAGGAGTGCACACTAATGCAAAATTGATTACCAGCCTCAAAATCAGATATTCCCCATTTCACTGCAATTTGAGAATTCCATTACATTTAGTGAGTTTCCAAATATTTGAACTCCTTATTACTTCTTCGAGTCCGGTGTCAGTTCATGAGCAACTCTTTATAGGGAAAAAATAATGTAACACTGGGGCCCAAAAAGAAAGAAGCAAAAGAAAACTCAACTAAAAAAAAGCACACAACAACAATTAATTCACACACAATCAATGTCACATATTACTGCTAGTCACACAATATGCATGCCTACTTAAGCACACAAATCTCGCGGGATCTCCGGTTCTACGATCTAGCATGCTGTGACGATGTGCACGAGGACGAATAAATGTGTGGAAGAATTGGTGTAAACAGCGTTACACCAAGTGCTAGCTTAGCGAGGTAGCAACCTGGACTAGCTCGGAGGCAAGGACGCACTCGATAAACCTGTAGTGGGGCACGAAGGTCGCAGCCACATTATTATCAAGCGGACGGAAAAAGATCCGTACTCGTCCAAGGAATAGGATAGCGGGGAAAAATTGAGGCTGCTGACATTGCCCTTTCTTGATAACTAAGATCATTAAGGGTCGCCAACACGACAAAATGAAAAGGACGATCCGGGATATAAGCATGTCTACCACCGAAACAAAATGGGGCTGAAGGAAAGAAATCGGCGTGATACCGGAGCACCATTTTTGCAAACAGTGTCGGGATCACTTGGCATCACTCTGCTGAGACATAAATGACACCAAACACCGAAGAATGAGCAAGAAAAGAAAACTGGAGAAATGCAAAGTTTGAGCTGTAGTGGATCTGAACCGATGCCAGCTATACTCACCAGATAAACCGTTAGTAACAAATAATAAGGCTATATGCATGCTATGCAACAAACAAATGCAGCAACCAAATGCAATAACCAGGCCGGACTTTAAACTACTAGTTTCTACCGCTCGCGCTGACTAGGGCGTCCTACAGCCAGACCTGCTCTGATACCAAGCGTTGTGGCACCCCGGCTCAGAGAAATCGGAACGCCCCGTATTCTAGCCCAGAGATCGAGGAGAAGTCTCTAGAATACGACACTGCTTGACATAAAACAAATCAGCTCTTATGACAAGAATAATAATACAAGGGTCTGATGTTACAAAGAAGCACATCAGCACGGCGACACTACGCCTGTGATACTACACTTGCTCTATGCTAGCAGCAAAACAACTCGTAGCAGCGGAATACTTCTAGCAACAGAACAACGACAAAGGTGGTGAATCTCCACTCCGCAGGGGCTCTTGCTGGGACACGATCTAGCTCGCACGCACGACAACCTCGACAAACAAGCAAGCAATCATGGTATCACCTGCAATCTGGCATGACACGCCAGGTGAGTACATTGAATGTACTTGCAAGCTCACAACAACCATAAACATCAAGGCAAGACAATAACATAGCATTAACAGGTTAATTAATTGACAACTACCACGAGGAAGCAACTACTAAGCATGATATGAAACTACTACAATACTGATAAATCACCATCTCAGATCACCATAACCATATCTCTCTTGGTTAACCGGCCAAGCAATATACCATCTCGATCACCTCGTGATCAAAACCAAACGGTGATCATTCACGGATCACAAATGGACCAACCTCGTGGTCTTGTAACCAAACGATGATCTTTCCGGCGATCACAACCATGACCAACACTTGGTCTCAAACGGTGATCTTTCCGGCGATCGCTACCATGACCAACACCTGGTCTCAAACATCATCATCAACATCACCGCCAAATCATATCGCTCACAATATCAACATATACATCACCTATAAGTCATTCCATCATGTGAGTGTTGATCGAACGGTGTGACCTAGTACGAACTTATGCCCATGATCGAGGAGGCGGCTACCGATAGTTTAAACAAACACACTCTATAGAGGTAACACACTTTACCCACAGCACGGAACCCATGGCCTCGCACTCCCATTCGGGTGGACCAATGACGTTTCGAAAAAACCGATCTACTGCCATGACACTCTCCCGGCCACTCCGACTCACTCCCCACTGGGCTAGTCCTAGGTGGCCCAGTGTCTACCGAAGACACCAACGGCCACCGTCGTGGCCAAAACAATAAACCGTCCCAAACGGGGACATGTGCACATAACAAAAACAACGGGCACACAAGGCTTATGTCCGCCTACCTGATCAGGGTAGCGCTACCATAACCTTCCCTCGTGGGAGGCACCGGCGAGAGACACATCAATAGCATCGCATTAGGGCCTTCCCATAAAGTAAACTGTGGTTGCACTGGAGAAAGCACGGTTCGGTGGCACCTGACCAACTTAATGACGGAATTTATCCCCAAAATATAAGCTGTGATAAGCGATACTCCGATATCAACTATCAAACTATAATCCAAGTCATAGCAATATCCAACAAATAATCTGAGCATAATATCATCATATCAAAGTACTCCAAGGATAGCATAACATTTCTATCATGATGAATCTGAAAACAATAACCCTACTACTCCAATAACAAGAACAAAGCTATCCAGCTAAGATCCACACATAAACATCATCTCCGAAATTAATACTCCAAGCAATAGTAACAGAACATCGACTAGCATCATGAAAATAATCATAGTAACCACTAATAATCCAAAGGCAGCATGACATACAATGTAATACTCCAAAATATAATAACAGATAACATCATGAAAACAATCATAATATCAACCACTAATACTCCAATGGCAACATGATACTCATCAACTACAAACATAACTCCTAGTAATCCAAACAATAGCACGGCAACAACAAGATCAAGATAATACTCCGAGAAAATGCCATGCACAAAGTCATGTAGCTAAAGCAATATTTTAAACAAGTTCAAACAGATTAAACCATGTCAATGCATTACAGTGTTGCAAATGGAGGGTGTGGCTTGCCTGGGGTGGAAGAAATCACCGGGAGAAAGTGCGAGAAACTCGCGAAAAGAATCGCCGGAAAACGTTCTCTCTCGGAGGGGGCTGAATAAGGGAAAGGGCAAAAATGGTCATTTTTAGAATGTTGAAACATAATGAAAATGATACCAACAGAACGGGCTCGACGAAACGAAGAAGGGGCTTTGGATTCACCTCATTTGGAGTTGTGGTCAAAAAGATATAGAGGTTTTTCGCGGGGACCTATATGTAAAGAAATCATCACAAACAGGCCCTTGGCTAGAAAAACATAAAAGCGCACTCCACGGAAATATGTTTTCCAGAGGAAAACACATTCGGACCGAAGAAGAAATGAAATACGCTTTCGTTTAAGTGAACGTGCATTACGGGAAAGACGGCCACTTATCCACGTCGTGGCCGCCCGATTAGCGCAGAGGCCGACAAAGCGGGGCCCGAGGGCATGGGTCGGGTCGTCTTTGTCTTCAAGCGCCCGCTCACGCTTGCCCATGGTCCAGAGGGAGGGAGACGGTGCAGCGGCAGCCCGGCTCTCCGGCCGTCTCTGGCCGAGCGGGAGGCATCGACGGACTCGGGGAGGGGCGCCGCATCCATATGGAGTAGCATCAGGCGCCGGGAAGGGCCGAGGGGTGACGAAGGGTTGCGGTGGCCGAGGGCAGAGGCGGCGGCCAATCCTTGGGAGCCGTGGCCACTGGCACTCCGACAAGGAGAAGAGTAGATGGAGAGGTTCGCTGGGGTGGAGGGGAGCTACTGGAGGTGGAAGCAGGAGAGGTTGGGCTCGGCGCAACTCGAATTTAGGTGGATGGATGGCGCTGTGGTGGCCAACAGAGGCGAGGAGAGCTCTGGAGTTCTTGGGATAGGTCGGGAGGAGTAGTGGAGTGAGGGAGCGGTTGGTGAGCTCGGGAGCGATCGGGGATGGCTATTTATAGCCGGGCGAGGAGGTCGAGCTTCTACTGTCCGCCATGGGGATCCGTCCAACGCTCTAGCGATGGCCAGCGATTACGGGGAGGCGCGGGATCGCGACGAAGGGGGAGCGGATGAGCTACAGAGGTGCACAGGGCATGAGGGGAAGCTGCCACGGCGCCATTAATGCTCGGTTGGCCACAGTGCGCCCGTGGGCGCGCGGCGACGAGCGCTGACAGAGGGGCTTACGGAGGGGGAGATGGCTCTAGGAGGACGGCGACGACGCGGTGAAGCTATTGGACATGCTCACGAGCACGAAGACGACGAGAGGAGGAGGGGCCCGAGCAAGAAACCATCCTGAACGTGGCCATGGCATGCCAGAGAGGTGGTGACCACATGAGCTGGCGAGGAGAAGGTGCCAAAGGTTGGCTAACATTGTCTAGTGGTAAGCCCTTCCAGGGTAGGTTTCAGCTGCGGTGGTAGTTCGGTGAAAACTGCTATGGTTAAATGGTAATCACCCTCTGAAGTTTACTGCAGTAAACTTGGGTGAGCACTGGTGATCATAAGGAAGGTGATTGGGAGCAATGGAGTTGTCTTCGAGGTTTAGGGTAAGAAGGACTTTCATCCTGGTAACTTTGAGGATATTTGGATCAAGATTTAATGTAGTTGCTTTGCAACTGCTAAATCTGGTCCAGAAATGAGATTTGGATGATGCACTCACATGGTGATGCCACTTGATCTCAAATTTGGCAAGGCTTAGTGATTTGGTGATACAATGATCTTGTAAAATTTCATACCAATTGGATTCACCAAAATGGTACTTCCTTCACAGCTATCTTCACTGACCAGAATCTTGGAAGAATTCTAGAGAAATATTGGCTAGGTGAAATGGTGCCAAATTTAGTGGAGATATGTTATATAGGTAGGAGCATGATCTGGTAATTTATCAGGATTTTTTAAGCAATATAAAATGCACTTGCTTCACAACCTGAAAATTTTACCAGAAGCAAAGATTTGCTCCTGTGCTCACATAGATGATTGGATGGGGATGAAATTTGTAGGAGGGGGTTAATATGAGCACATGATGGAGTGTGCAAAATTTCAACTCATTTGGATAACCCTAGCTAGTACTTCCTTCACAATGCCTTCTGTCTGACAGAAAGTTTGAAAATTTGCTGAGGAAGATTGGCTAGGCAAATAAAGTTGAATTTTGGCATGCGGCAATGATTTGGTCATAAGATAATGCCCAAAAGGTTTGGGAGCAATCATGAAAGGATAGGTGGCACTTCCTTCCCAGAAAGCCACACTGGACATAAATGAAGAATAATTAGTGGAGAATTATTCTTGGGCTAGGACAGGAAAGTTTGGGCATATTTGAGCAATATATGACCCAAAGGAATTATGAGAATTATTTGGGAATTTTTGGATGGACAGAAATATAGGTTGCTTCACAACCTAGGGCAGACAGGGTTATTCCTTTAATAGAAAAAGGAATATTCCTAAAAAAAGATTTTAGGGTTTGGTCAAAGAGTGAAGTGACATGATTTTGGCAAGGTTTTGAGAATGGTGAGCCACTTGGGAGGGGAAATGAGGATGATTTCCCAGGTGGCAAGGCCACAGAACCACTCCAAAAAGGAAAACAGAGCAAAAATCAATAAATCAAAAAGAAAAAGAAAAGGGCCAAAAACCAGGCTGTTACAAGGGTTTTTACCAGTAGCTATGTGTTTAATCTCTCTCTCTCTCTCATGTTCTTGTGATGTCGCGATCTTGATGTATCGCAGGCTTTGTTAATATAGTCGGATCATATGGTGTTTTCCCCTCTCTATCTTGTGATGAATTGAGTTTTTCCTTTGAGATTTCGTTTTATCGGATTGAATACTTTTATGGATTTGAGAGCACTTGATATATGTCTTGCAAATTAATACTTGTGGTGACAATGGGGTATTATTTTGATTCACTTGATATATGTTTTGGCACTCAACTCGCGGATTCCCGAGGTGGCATTGTGGTAATCTACGCATAGGGGTTGATGCACGTTCTTGTCTTTGTTTCCCGGGTAGAAATCTTGGGGCACTATTTGAAGTTCTTTCTGTTGGATTGAGTATTATGAACCTGTAATTATTTGGTGTTATTTTAGTATGAACTCTTGGATAGATCGATCGAAAAGAATAGCTTCGAGGTGGTTTCATACCCTACAAATGATTTATTCTTATGTTCCCCGCTAAGATAGGAACTTTGGAGTGATTCTTCGTTGCACGTTGAGGGATGGTTATGTGATCCAATTATATTAGCATTGTTGAGAGATTGCACTAGCGAAAGTACGGACCCTAGGCCTCATTTTCAAGCATTGGAATACCATTTTTGTGTGCCTGTTTACTATTTGCTACCTTGCTGTTTTTATTTATTCAGATTATAAAATATATTTCTACCATCCATATTACACTTGTATCACCATCTCTTCACGAACTAGTGCACCTATACAAATTGCCATTGTATTGGGTGTGTTGGGGACACAAGAGATTTCTTGTATTTGATTGCAGGGTCGTTTGAGAGAGACCATCTTCATCCTACACCTCCCATGGATTGAAACCTTAGGTCATCCACTTGAGGGAGAATTGCTACTATCCTACAAAACTCTGCGCTTGGAGGCCCAACACATGTCTACAAGAATAAAGTTGCGTAGTAGACATCAAAACACAGGAAATGTACCTTCATGTTCATGAGTCCTTCTTGCAAACAATATGTAGATCAGCAAGAGATCATCATGTAGATGAGTATGATGCATATATTTACCTTGTGGTCTTGAGCTGGCTTTGGAGGAGGTGAACTTGAGAAAACAAGGTTAGATAACACAAGAACACCTATTAAACAAAGAAAGTTGATAAAACCACAAGAGTATCAAGATTGGGATGACATGTAGAGAGTGAGTACTTAGTACTCTATTTGGATATAGACATGTCCCCAAAGAATAAAGATATGCAATGAATTCCAAGAAATTTTCTTCCCTTAGAAATGAACTCTTGCCCCCCCTGAATCTGATATTGGATAATGGGAGAAAATCGGGCAAAATAAAAAGGAGAATTAGGACAAAGCAACATAACATTTACTTAACAAGTCTTTCCCTTCTTAAGGACATGTGACTTCTCCCCTCTATGGTTGATAAGCTAAGCATCTGGAGAAGCTAAGATGTGCTTTCTCTCTTATGTGATAAGCTTTGATGTGCTCTCTCTCCCCCTTTTAAATCAATTCCAAGAAGGGATCTTCTGGAGCATGAGTCAAGTAGGTTTGGTCCTTGAGTCACATTACAAAGCAACATGTAATTTAAGATGGTAGTAGAGGACAAGAATCATCGAGTGGAGATGGAAGGAAAATGACAATGACAATGGCAAAAAAAATCTTAGTAGTGAAATCGGTAGTACCGAGTTATTTTCATCAGTGACACCGAGTTGGCAGTGTCATAGATGATGAATATCGGTCAGACCGGGTTTGTCCTTGTCGGTTGACCTGATGAACAATCTACAATGTAGCATTGTAGTTCGGTCTAGCCGGGATGTATAAATCAGTGAGACCGAGTTCAATACATGGGAAATATTTTGTCATCTCAGCTCACTAGGCAAATAAGATCTCACAAAGATTTGCAGGGAATTAACTAAAATATTTGCAATGAATTAGATGCAGGGAATGCAGAACATAAGAGAGAAAATAAAGGAAATGTAGATGAACTGAAAGGAAACAGACAAGCTAGGCAAAATGCAAGAACACGAAGAAACAATAGAGAACTTCATCTAGAATGGGTCGGCGACAAAGTCACCTATGTTACAGTATATTGATTGAGGAGTCAAGTGAGAACACTTGATCGTAGGTCATACTCATCGTTTAAGTTCAAATGGGGTTACCATTTTTCATTTAAGCATTTTGATGTATTCACATCTTGTTGAGTTGCTTTGACCCATGACCTGGGGTAAAGCTTCTCTAAGATGGAATGGCATACCTTGGGTGGTGGTGTTGATCTTGATCATGTAGTTGAACTTGTGTAGGAGGCTCAAGGTTGATGTAGCTTATCAAGAGTTGGGAGCACCACTTGTAGTTTGAGTTCATCTACCTACATGGGTTAGTATTGCAAGGAAGAGCACTTGTGTATCCATAGTGACAATCATGAAATTTGATACCAAATGAAATTTGATATATAGAAATTGTCAAAGGATATATTGAAAGGATTCATGCTTCCTTGTCTTCAACCACCATATTTTAGAGACTTGGAGATGTAGAGATTGCTCATGATGTGAGTGAGTTGCAATCTCATAGATTTAGATTCATCCAAGTACCTACAAGGGTTAGATAGCATGCAAGGGTACAAGTATAGATCCAAGACATATGATCATTATCATAAGAGAAATATCAAGGATTAGTCAAAGGCTCATGCCTTGCATGTATCCAAATGGAGTTCCTACTCCAAGTTTGAGGCATCAATGATGTTCAATTCACCTCTCAACGGCAAAATACTTTCTCATCAAGCAGTTTGGTGAATATATCCACCAATTGCTTATCGGTATGAACATGCTTAAGATTGATGTCTCCTTTAGCAACATGATCTCGAATGAAATGATGGCGAACTTCAATATGCTTAGTTCGAGAATGTTGCACGGGATTGTGAGCAATCTTAGTAGCACTTTCATTATCACAAAGCAACAGAACATGTTTCTCATAAATCCCATAATCTTTAAGAGTTTGGGTCATCCAAAGTAATTGAGCACAACATGAACCGGCGTCAATGTATTCCGCTTCGGTGGTGGATAAGGATACCGAGTTTGGTTTCTTGGAAGACCAAGACACAAGATATCTACCAAGAAATTGACAAGTACCCGAAGTGGACTTTCTATAGACCTTGTCAGCGGCATAGTCCGAATCGGAGTAGCCAACAAGATCAAAAGAAGACCTCTTAGGATACCAAATGCCAAAGTTTGGTGTGTGAATTAAGTATCTCACTATCCTTTTCACATCCTTAAGATGGCATTCCTTCGGGGCCGCTTGATATCGTGCACACATGCACACATTTAGCATAATATCGGGACGGGAGGCACATAGATATAACAATGAACCAATCATAGAATGATAAACCTTTTGGTCAATCGGTTTGCCATCCTTTGTCAAGTCAAGATGTCCACTAGTAGGCATGGGTGTTTTCATACCTTTGCTTTCTTGCATGTTGAACTTCTTGAATAAGTCCTTGGTATACTTTGTTTGGGAAACAAAGGTACCCTCCTTAGTTTGCTTTATTTACAAACCAAGAAAGAACTTGAGTTCACCCACCATATACATCTCAAAGTTCTACGACATTAGCCTTCCAAACTTTTCACTAAAATGAGGGTTAGTTGAACCAAATATGATATCATCCACATAAATATGGCACACAAACAATTCACGATTAACCCTTTTAGCAAAAAGAGTAGCGTCAAATTTTCCAATCTCAAAGCCTTTTTTCAATAAGGAACTTGGTCAAGCATTTATACCACGCTCTAGGAGCTTGTTTAAGACCATAAAGAGCTTTGTGAAGTTTGTAAACATGATCGGGCTTTTTAGGATTAACAAAGCCGGGAGGTTGTTTAACATAAACTTCTGCCTCAATTTCACCATTTAGAAAAGAACTTTTAATGTCCATTTGATATAATGTAATATCATGATGATTGGCATAAGCAAGTAAGATGCGCATGGACTCAAGTCTAGCAACGGGGGCATATGTCTCACCGTAGTCCATACCTTCGACTTGAGTGTAGCCTTGAGAGACGAGACGGGCCTTGTTGTGTACAACTTGTCCATCTTCATCTTGCTTATTCCTAAACACCCATTTGGTACCAATGACATTTTGGTTATTGTCCGGCTTTTCTACCAAGGTCCACACTTGGTTCCTCTCGAAGTTGTGTAGTTCTTCGTGCATGGCGTTCAACCAATCCGGATCATCAAGCGCTTCTTCAAACTTCATAGGTTCAATACTAGAGATGAATGAATAATGTTCACAAAAATTAGCCAAACGAGTTTTAGAGCGAGTAATTCTCCCGGTTTGGATATCATCAAAGATTTTTTCGATGGGTTGGTCTCTTGAGACTCTTGCTCTAGCTCGTGAGAGATTTTGTTTGGGTCGGGGTGGAACATCCTCTTCATCATCTTGTTCTTGTTCTTGGGCTTCTTCGTTGTTGGTGTTGATGTTCTCTTGTGGAGGTGGAGAAGGAAGTTGATGAGGTTCATCTTGGTGTACTTCATCGTTTTCTTCATCTTGGTGTGTCTCGCTTGTGGATGCTTCTGAGTCAACTCGTGGTTCACCTTGTTGTGAGGTAGAAGCTTCCACTTGTATGGACGAGGTACTCTCCTTCACCTCCATTGGGCGAATCTTGCCAATAGGCAAGTCTTGGATTGCTTTCAAAGGGTCTTTGTCTCCTACATCAATTGGCAATTGCTCTACTTGCGAGCCGTTAGATTCATCAAACTTCACATCTATAGTCTCTTCAACCTTTCGGGTGAAATTGTTGTAGACACGGTATGTGTGAGAGTTTGAGCCATAACCGAGTAGGAAACCTTCATGAGATTTAGGAGAAAATTTTGAATGATGATGCTTATAAAGAATATAGCACTTTGAGCCGAATACTCGAAAGTATCCAACTTGGGGTTTGTTACCGGTGAGAAGCTCGTACGCCATCTTGCCGAGTAGCTTGTGAAGATATAGACGATTTATTGCATGACAAGCTGTCTCAACCGCTTCCGCCTAAAAGTGTTTTGGCGTCTTGTACTCATCAAGCATCATTCTTGCCATCTCAATAAGAGTCTGGTTCTTCCTCTCAACAACTCCATTTTGTTGAGGCGTGTACGTAGCCGAGAACTCATTTGAAATCCCTTCTTCGTCAAGAAAGTTGTCCACATTTGCGTTCTTGAACTCCGTTCTGTTGTCTCTGCGAACCTTCTTGATCTTCACTTCAAATTGATTTTGGGCCTTCCTAGCGAAGTTCTTGAAGATCTTTTGGACCTGCGATTTATCATCAAGAAAGAACACCCACGTAAATCTTGAAAAGTCATCGACAATGACTAAACCGAACGAATTACCATCGAGACTTTTATAGGCGTTTGGACCAAAAAGATCCATATGAAGCAGCTCGAGCGGTCTTCTTGTGGTCATGATGTTTTTCACGAGGTGGCTTCCTCCAACCTGATTTCCTGCTTGACACGAACTACACAATCTATCTTTGTCAAATATAACATCTTTCACTCAAAGGATATGATCACCTTTAATAAGCTTATCAAGATTTCTCATGCCCACATGACCTAACCTTCTATGCCACAACCAACCTTCAGATGATTTAGCAATTAAGCAAGTTCTAGGTTGATCCTTTTTAGTGAAGTCAACAATGTATAGATCACCTCTACTTATACCGGTAAAAACCATATTATGTTATCTCTTTGAAACACTTGGCAATGTACTTCAGTAAATAGGGCATTGAATCCAAAGTCAGCTAGTCCAGATATGGAAAGTAAATTATAGCCAAGAGATTCAACGAGCATAACATTTTGGATGGAGCTGTCATGTGAGATGGCCACCTTACCAAGGCCAACCACCTTACCCTTTGAGTTATCACCAAAAGTGACATACTTTCGAGGGTCGTCAATTTCAGCAAGCTCACGAAACATATCCTTGTCTCCGGTCATGTGATCGGTACATCCACTATCAAGAACCCATTCCTTTCCTCCAGCCATGTAGCCGCGAAGGTTAGCCATAAGACCAAAGTGTCTCATAGAATCATCGAGATCAAAGTCACTATCATCATCCTCATCATAGTATCCATGTTCAACATGATCTTGTGATTGACCATCACCTAGAGAGAGTGATTCATTAGATGTATGACCATGGCAATGTTCATCCTTATGAATTCTAATGACTTCCGAGATGATGTTACTAATGATTCCAACATCTCCTTTGGCACACATAAGGTGACGAAGCTCAAATAAACAATCACCAAACTTAGGATCATTAGGATTCATTTTATTTAAAGCAATGAAATTTTGAAGAATCACATCTAGATTTTTCAAGGAATAGTTTGGGAACCGTTCCTCAAGAAATCTCCATATGGTGTAAGCACATTCAAGAGTAGGCAAGCAAACAATCAAATTTCTAGGCAATCCTCTGATGATAAGATTGATAGTTCTAAGATTGCTGATCATGTCGAGAGATTCATCAGGGGTAGGATGCAAGGGGTCAACAAGAGGCACACCAGGGCTAGTAATTTACTTGTTCAAATGATATTCATTGAAAATCTCAAGCATCTCATTTTTCCAAGCATTAAAGAACTCTCCATCAAGCATAGGCACTCTACGTCTAAAACTCCCCATCGTAGACTCATCCATCTTCTTCCAATGGTGATTAAACCAAAGAAATGGAGACCAATGCTCTGGTACCAATTGAAAGGATCGAGAAGAGGTGTCTAGAGGGGGGGTGATTAGACCCTCAACAAAGAAAAGTAGCAGTTTTTAAATTCTTCAAGTTAAGGTGGAGTTTGAGCACAAGTTTAAACATTCACAATACATTTCAAGAAAGCATGGCAAGAGTATATGAGCAGTGGAAAGTAAAGCATGCAAGTAGCAAGAAAGTAAAGGGATGGGATTGGAGTGTGCAAACGCAATTGGAGACACATATTTTTTGGCGTGGTTCCAATAGGTGGTGCTATCGTACATCCACGTTGGTGGAGACTTCAACCCACGAAGGGTAACAGTTGCGCGAGTCCACGGAGGGCTCCACCCATGAAGGGTCCATGAAGAAGCAACCTTGTCTATTCACCATGTCCATCGCCCACGAAGGACTTGCCTCACACTACAAAAAAAGACACATCCATGATATTTTGGGTCGAACGAATTTTTTCTATCATGCTTATGACACTTTATGACAATAATTGTGAGAAAACCCGGTATCATCATAGATGTGGTGGGCTCCTACTTCTATGAAAAAATCATAATAGAAAATGGGCTTTTCGTCCTGGGTGGCCCGGAGACGCAGCTGCATGACATTCTTTGGGCTGTCCATGACGGAAAAACCGTGGTAGAAGCGAGGGCGAGGAAAATATCGGGGAGTTCCCGGTTATGGTGGGTGGAAGGTGGACGAGCAATGCGCGTTTCTCTTATACACGTATGCGCGTGGGTGCGAGGCGTTGGGCTCTAACTGAAACCGAGCGAGGCGTTCGCCTACTGAACCCGAGCGATTGAACTGCAGGCTATGCGTTACCGAACCAAAGCGATCGATCGATGACTGTTAACCGAAGCCGATTGAGCGATTCCCTCACTACTGCTGCTAACTGAAGCCGATCGAACCTGTTCCCTCTTGATGAACAGTGAGCGTTGTTGGTGGGTTGGATGAACAGTTCTCGGTGGGGGGTGGATGAACAGGACCCCGTGGTAGTACAGGCCGTTGCTGCTGGATGAACAGGACCCCGGTCGAGCCAGTTGGGGGTGGATGAACAGGACCCCGTGGAGGGCTGGATGAACAGGACCCCGTGGAGGGTTGGTTGAACAGTAGCCGGTGGAGGGCTGGAAGCAGTAGTCCGTGTAGGGGTGGTTGAACAGGAACCCGTGGAGAGGGCTGGTTGAACAGTAGCCGGTGGAGGAGCAATGGAGGCTGGATGAACAGGAGCCCGTGGATGAACAGTCGCAGGTGGAGGCTGGAGGAGGTCGACGGTGGAGATGAACAGTATCCCCTGGAGTCCCGTTTTGCGGTACGCCACACCCCTCCCGATGAACAGGACCCCCATTTTGACCTAGCGCTCCAACACAAGTTCGTTTCCTTTGTTTTGTGGTACGCCACACCCCTCCCGATCAAAAGGACCCCGTTTCGACTGTAGGAGGTCCAAGAGAAGTCTGTTTCCTCTGTTTTGTGGTACGCTAGACCCCTCCCGATGAACAGGATCCCGTTTCGACCGTGGCCGGTCAAACACAAGGCCGTTTCTTCCGTTCTGCGGTACGCTAGGCCTCGTTTTGATTAGTTGTTCCGTCCAATCCGGTTGGCTCCCGATGAACATGACGTATTCCATTGCCTTCCGAAGAACACAACGCATTTTGTTGCCTCCGCATGAACACGACGACGACGCAGTTTCTCCGTTCTGACCCAGCCGTGTACACGAGCCCTAGCCGTACGTATGCGCGAGTAGGCCTTCGAGACCCCGCACGTATGTACATATGTGGCCGTATTTTTTGGCGTGTGGCTATATGTACGTGTACACGGTTTAGAGGGACAGCCTGAACTGCTACGTGGGGGGCTCTACTATGACATGTGCCGCTACTTACTCGGCCATGGTTCATTGTTGCAGAGCGACCGATCGACCAATATGTACGTACACGTTCTGACAAGACAGACAACGGTACATACGCTTCGATCGGGTGGGTCCCAACTGTCAGGGAGGATAAGGACGCACTTCCTTGCATGCGAAGATATAGCTGCTGGGTCCCAACTGTCAGGGGTATATTTTTTTGCCCATAATAAGGATGAACTTCCTTGCGTGCGAAAATGTAGCTGGTGGGGCCCAGCAGTCAGGGGGAGAAAACATTATTTTTTAGGGTAAAAAGGATGTAGTTGCATGCATGCGTCCATGGGCGTGGTGTGTCCCCACTGTCAGCCTCTCACGTACAGTCATCTTCCAATGACTCTCGTTTGTTGACCACATTGACCACACCGTGCTGAGCGCACCAAGGCCGGTGGATGACGGCTAGGCCCCAAACTGGAACGACCCAGAGATGGGGAAGACACGGCAGTGGAGTCGCAGATGGAGAGGAGTGGGAAACTTGGTGGTTGGTTGGTCTTGGCGGCTTTGCCAGTGCCGCCCACGGGAGATAGGAGCAAGAACGAGAGGTTGAAGAAGAACACATTTGTTGGATTAACATCCAACGGTCCAGCTGCTAGAATCATTTGTTGATTAAGTTGACAAACCTCTGCGTACACGTCCGCTTAGTAGGCCCACAAGTCAGCCACCAAATCTGATGGGTCCCAGCTGTCAATGGGAGGAATAGTTTTTTTCACATAACAAGGAGGCACTTCCTTCTGTGCGAAGATACATCCGGTGGGTCCTAGCTGTCAGGGGGAGGTAACATTTTTTCAGCTTAATAAGGAGGAACTTTCCTTGCGTGCGACCATGGACCTCATGGGTCCCAGCCGTCAGGCTCTCGACGTACAGTCCTCTTCCGATGACTCTCTTTTGTTGACCACGCTTGGCGCGGCATGACAAAGTGATGAGCGATGGAGAGGCCCACAGCGAACGACCGGAGATGGGAAGATGCGGCAGTGGAGTCGTAGATTGAGAGGAGTACAAGGGTTATAACTGGTTCTGGTATGGCATGGGGCTGCAGTCGGTGGAGAATAACAGGAGATGTGGAGGGGTGGAGGGATAGCCTGGCCGGCGGTGGGGTAGCACTTCATAGCGATGCGTGCTAAGCAGAGCCGCTAGCCCCGGAGACCGGACCAGGCGGTCCCAGCGATGCTGGAGGAAGAAGATGAGAGATTGAAGGTGCATGCCGGCCGTTGGATATAAATCCAATGGTTGTGGATGTCATAATCATTTGTTGACCAAGTTGACAATGCCCTGCGTAGGCTTCGACCTATTGGCCCACATGTCAGCCTGCAAAAATGTGGCATATATTTAACCCATGTTTTCTAGAATGGAAATTCCATTTGCTGGGCTGGGTGAACAAATTATTTCGCGTCATTGCGGCCCAATTAATATTTTCTAAGAAATCCCAGCCCATTTGCACTTTCTTGAAATACACAAATTAGTTGGGCTCGTTCTATATATAATGTTAGGTTAGAAGGAGCAATTAATATCAAAAAAATTAACCGGAGCGACACATTATACATATATAAAATTAACAAATTGGCGATTTTTTGCTCAAAAGAAAAATTAGCGCGTTATTATTACATTGGTCCTTAAAATCTTCGCAAGCTTTTGTACGCAATCACCAGGATTTTCCTTGCCTGTGAGTCAAAAACAACCAGGATTTTCCTTGCCAACTTCTGTTAAACATGTACTTTTCTAAGTTCATAACACGTGGGATGTTTTTATAATGTATATATAAGTCTCTATAAAATATACGATAATAGTAATAATATAAATATATATAATGTGGTTAGAAGGGAAAACATAAATTGGACACAACGTTATTATTCTTATATATAGACAAATAGAACATAGATCTGCGTTTTATTAAAAAAATACATTCGGCTGCCAATCTTTAAGAAAAAGTAAAACCTACGCTGGGAGGCCCATAGGCCGGTATGGACCTCAAATGATGAGGACATCAATACCATTGTTACACCCACAGCCCCTACTGTTACATATACTGAACCAATTACTAGAGCTTGCACACGCCAAGTAAATTACCAGGTACTTTTGTTTCTTGGTAATGATTCTAATGTTCATGAGAATATGATGCTGCCTAAATTGGATATATTTGTTTTTCTTACAAATGAAGGGCCTAGCTTGGAGAAGGATGAACATTGGAGCAAGGGGAACAAGAACGGAGTTACAAGTGATGATTTCAGGACTTTGAAGCCACCATAAGGAGTGCATGAAGCCTTGGACGAAATATACAAGATGTCACTTCATAAATTTCGTTGAGAGGCTATTCTAGGTGCTGCGTCACCTTATTATTGGGCCAGGCCCATGTAATTTCGAAATACATAAGTATAGGCTGTTTTTAAAGTCCGTATGTGTGGGGAAACAAGAGATAGGGTTGGTTTCAAACCCCTTCCCCAAGGGCCACGAAATTCCCCCCTCTTCCTCCATATATACAACCCTTAGGGCACCGTTTAGACTTTGGGTTTTGTTTAGATTAAAAGTTCGCCATAGCTGCAACTTCGCTGCATTTCGCTTTGTGTTCAACGACCGACAAAGGCGTCCACGTAACCCCACCTTCATTAATAAAACTTTCTTCTTTTATTCGCAATATCCAGATTGCAATCTCAGTTTCTTGCTTGTTCTTCGTTTGCTCGCAGGAAATAGACCCTCGTGGTCAGGTTGATCGTGCTCCGGCGTGGTCAATAACCCTTCAGAAGTTGGTTTAGCGATTGCTAAGGCGCGATGTCTTTGCACGTTCGTAGTCGAATCGTCAAAGTCGACTCCCATAGAAAACGATTGCTATCTCATCGAAATATCGGGACACCTTTGCCTCTATCATCAAAAAATAAATTGAAACCACTGTCTCTGTATGTAAATCGCCACGCATGTTAAAAGCGAAACCTAGGCCTAGGCGATACTTGTTCGCCCTTTGGAAAAAATGATAACAGCTAGATCCCCGAGCGAACTGGATTAAAGAGCGGCGCGACTGAAGAAGCACATCAGACGCGATTTTTTTCTTTTAGTGGATGGCTCTCGTTGGCAAACTTTTACTTGCCTCTGCACTATACAACTTGTATTTTTAGCCTCCCAGTCCGTGGTGGAACAGCAGCCTATTTGCTGGGCAGGCCAACCTATAGAAACCAACACTCGATTTTTCATCAAGCCCCCAAAACAACGCAGTACTATGTTTGTTTTGAGGCCGAAAACATTACGGCAGGGGTTGAGCGGGGGAGGGGGAAGACAGAGCAAAAATATTAAAAAGAGCTAATGTGCTATTGCTACCGTAACAAAGTAGGTGCAATTCTTCTCGGGAAGAAGGTGTGCCATTGACACCCACACGTCACAAATCCCACAGTAGACATACTAACAAGTTCACACACAAGTACAACAGAAAAGGTGAACATTCGTATCAAACTCAGGTTCACAGGACACGTTCATATTCATAGCCAACATTCACAATCAACAACCACTAGTGCATGTTGGTGCTATACAAATGGTTTTTAACCCCTTTCCGCGACGGCATTTGGAATCGTTGCCAAGTGAATGTGGGCGATAGGGGGGGTCCTTCCCATGCGACCCATAAACCGTCGGGGATAGGGCCCCTATAGTACTCCTACTCGTTTCTGCTCGCATTGCCATTGTAGTCGGTATTCTGTGGTGCTACGTTTATGATGCGCGGCCCATCATGAACAGTTCACTATTATAGAACGTGTATGATGCGCGACCCATCACAAACGGTTCACTATTAAGAAGATTAGCTAATCGTCATATGAGTGTCGGGCAGGATTACGAAATGTCGGACCATCGTAACATCGTCGTACACGACAACTATCGCACACGCTATTCAGTGGTGCAACGTTTATGATGGATACTTCATCAGAAACAGTTCATGGTTGCAAATAGTGTATGATAAGGTAACTAACACAAACATTTAGTTCGCCTGCACCGTTTGTGATATTGTCTGACATCGCACACGCTTTGCAAACGGCAATTGTGTGCATGCTTGCACACGTTTCCTCTCTGTGAACCATCTTGGATTATGGTGTATGTCGCAAACGTTTGTGTTTTACCAACCGTGTGTGCCGTAACAACCTGGAGAGCGTAATTTCACTGTAATTTAATTGCTGCTATTTCAAATTGTACCGGATTTGAATTTGAATTTGAATGTATGCTAAAACTTTATTCATATCCATCATATTCAAACAACCAATGCATTTTTCGATTCATAGGTACATATGTTCAAGAATTACATAAGAACCAAATAAAGAATGATGAACCACAGTGTTATACTTGTACTATTAAAGACGGTAAATAAAGAGGCGAAATATATTACAGTTCTCGAACAAGGTGAAGCGGAATGCCCATATTGTGTCCTCCTCCATGCAGAAGGCACGCATGACTCTAGTCCAACCCCTTGTGATGGCCGACCGCCCATCCTTCACGGTCTTCATGAAAACATCTAGATAATCATCGTGTTCTGGTAGAAATACTTTAACCTTTGCATGCCCACCAATCATGTAGTTTGAGAGACTTGAGTAAACTGCTTTGGCAACCACTGCAAAGGAAAAAGGTTCAGACTTTATCATCTAACACAACTCATTATGGGCAGTAAAAAGAAGGCTGCAAAGTTCTTATTTACCATCCTGTAGTTTGTTGTTGTCTTGGATAAAGTGTAAACAAATAGTTTAATTGCCATCTTTGGACCCATTTTACTAACAATCTTTATCAGCTTCCTCACTTGATGTTGGTTCATCGATATCTCATTGCCCCATACGCAGAAAGGGTCGACACACGGATCTTTACCAATGACATATGTACCTAAAAGCATCAAGTTAATATTAGAAGCTAAACAACAATTCCACAATGATGTAGTACAACACTCTTTTATAATATGTCTATATACATCCGTATGTGGTAGTCCATTTGAAATCTCTAAAAAGACAAATAATTAGGAACGGAGGGAGTATCTTATAACATCCAATATACTCACATATTAGATGAATTAACATCTTATATTATGGGCGAGAAGGAGTTTAGTGCATTCTTACAAATTATCGGCTGATTAACTGCTGCTTTGTATCCATGGGTTCTGATTATTTTGAGCTAGTTCGGGCTCAAATAGCCGTAAAGTATATCTAAACATGAGGGCTAGTTTGAGCTAGTTGCATCTATAATCCAGCCAAAAAAACTATCCAGCCCAAGAGGTGCTAATTGGAGCTAGTTCTCCTAGTGCATTTATTGTCAATCTAACACTACTAGGGAAAACCTTATACATAGAATCTTAGCAGCAGCGCGGCACAAAAAGAAGTGCTACTGCTAATTAGCAGTAGCGCGGTTAAGAAAAACACACTACAGATGCAAATTTAGTAGTAGCACGTGAGGGCTAAACCGTGCTGCTACAAAAATTGAACGACAGTAACCCACAACCTAAGTTTAGCAGCAGCGCGGTGTCACGATGCGCGCTACTGCTAATGCAATAGTAGCAACGCGATTTTTACTCACGTCGTTGCTGCTAATTTTGAAATTGTCCACCTTGGTTGGCCCGTTTAGCGATGAGCGTGTGAGAGAAGCGCTGCTGTTGCTACGCTCTTATCGATGGCTGCGTTTTCCTCCCGCCATCGCTAAGACGCAACACCCCACCACCTTTTTCCACCCGTCCTCCCCTCCCCCATCTCCTCTCCTCCCTTTCCCCTACCTCCCACATCCTCCCTCTCTCACTCTTCTTCTTCCTCAATACTTCTCCCCTGATAACCCACAAGTATAGGGGATCAATTGTAGCCTCTTTCGATAAGTCAGAGTGTCGAACCCAACGAGGAGCTAAAGGTAGAACAAATATTCCCTCAAGTTCTATCGACCACCGATACAACTCTACGCACGTTTAACGTTCGCTTTACCTAGAACAAGTATGAAACTAGAAGTACTTTGTAGGTGTTGTTGGATAGGTTTGCAAGAATATAAAGAGCATGTAAATAAAAACTAGGGGCTGTTTAGATAAAGACACAATAAAGTTAGTATAGCGAGTGTGGAAAAGTGGTGGTAGGAGTTGCGAAATTGTCGCTAAGCAATTGACTACTTTACTAGACCGATAGCAAGTTTTATGTGGGAGAAGCCACTTCTAGCATGTCATCCCTGACTTGGAATTCTATGCACTTACGATTGGAACTATTAGCAAGCATCTGCAACTACTAACGTTCATTAAGGTAAAACCCAACCATAGCATTAAGATATATTGGTCCCCCTTCAATCCCGTATGCATCAATTTCTATGCTAGGTTGAAGCTTCTGTCACTCTTGCCCTCCAATACATAGTCCTATCAACATACAACTAACCCTATGGAATGATCCACGCGTGCGCTCATATGATGGGCACCAAAGGACAGCAACATAACCACAAGCAAATTAAATCAATCATAGCAATTCACCAATTACCGAAAGGACAACGAAAATCTACTCAGACATCATAGGATGGAAACACATCATTGGATAATAATATGAAGCATAAAGCACCATGTTCAAGTAGAGGGTACAGCGGGTTGCGGGAGAGTGGACCGTTGTAGATAGATGGGGGAAGGTGATGAGGATGTTGGTGAAGATGATAGAGGTGTTGATGAAGATCGCGGTGATGATGATGGCCCCGACGGCGTTCCTGCGCCACCGGAAGCGAGGGGGAGAGGGCCCCCCTTCTTCTTCTTCTTCTTCCTTGACCTTCTCCCTAGATGGGAGAAGGGTTTCCCCTCTGGTCCTTGTTCTCCATGGCATGGGAGGGGCGAGAGCCCCTCCGAGATTGGATCTGTCTCTCTGTCTCTCTCTGTTTCTGCGTTCTGGATTGTGCCCTTTCACCGTTTCTTTTATAACCGGAGATCTGTAACTCCGATTGGGCTGACTTTTGGACACGATCTCTATCCGGAAATTAGCTTTCTTGCGGCGAAAGAAGGGATCCAACCGCCTTACGGGGTGGCCACGAGGGTCCAGGGCGTGCCCCCCTGCCTCGTGCCCCCCTCGGGCATCGTATCGTGTTGATTCTTCTTCCCAAAAATCATAAATATTCCAAAAAAAATCTCTGTCAGTTTTTATCCCGTTTGGACTTCGTTTGATATGGGTTTTCTGCGAAACAAAAAACATGCAACAGATGTGAGGCGGCACTGAGCCTTTGGATCAATATGTTAGTCCCAAAAATAGTATAAAAAGTTGCCAAAAGTATATGAAAGTTGTATAATATTGGCATGGAACAATCAAAAATTATAGATACGACGGAGACGTATCAGCATCCCCAAACTTAATTCCTGCTTGTCCTGGAGTAGGTAAATGATAAAAAAGACAATTTTGTGGAATGCTACCTAGCATAATCTTGATCATGTAATCTAATCATGGCATGAATATTAAGACACGAGTGATTCAGAGCAATAGTCTATCATTTGACATTAAGACAATAATACTTCAAGCATACTAACCAAGCAATTATGTCCTCTCAAAATAACATAGCCAAAGAAAACTCATCCCTACAAAACCATATAGTTTGTCCATGCTTCATTTCTGTCACACAAAATGCTCCCATCATGCACAACCCCGATGACAAACTGAGTAATTGGTTCATACTTTTTAACGCGCTTCAGCTTTTTAACCCTCACGCAATACATGAGCGCAAGCAATGGACATAGCACTATGGGTGGAATAGAATATGATGATGGAGGTTGTGTGGAGAAGACAAAAAAGGAGAAAGTCTCACATCGACGCGGCTAATCAACGGGCTATGGAGATGCCCATCAATTGATGTCAATGCGAGGAGTAGGGATTGCCATGCAACGGTTGTACTAGAGCTATAAGTATATGACAAACTGAAAACTAAGTGGGTGTGCATCCAACTTGCTTGCTCAAGAAGACCTCGGGCATTTGAGGAAGCCCATCATCGGAATATACAAGCCAAGTTCTATAATGAAAATTCCCACTAGTATATGAAAGTGATAACTCAAGAGACTCTCTATATGAAGAACATGTGCTTCTCTGAAGCACAAGTGTGGTAAAAGGATAGTAACATTGTCCCTTCTCTCTTTTTCTCTCATTTTTTTGTTTGTTTTTTTGGGCCTTCTCTTTTTTAGCCTTTCTCTTTTTTTATTTTTTTTATTTTTTCGTCTGGAGTCTCATCCCGACTTGTGGGGGAATCATAGTCTCCATCATCATTTCCTCACTGGGACAATGCTCTAATAATGATGATCATCACCCTTTTATTTACTTACAACTCAATATTACAACTCGATACTAGAACAAAGATATGACTCTATATGAATGCCTCCGGCGGTATACCGGGATGTGCAATGATCTAGCGTAGCAAAGATATCAAAAAAAAGGACAAGCCATGAAAATATCATGCTAGCTGTCTTACGATCATGCAAAGCAATATGACAATGGATGCTCAAGTCATGTATATGATGATGATGGAAGTTGCATGGCAATATATCTCGGAATGGCTATGGAAATGCCATAATAGGTAGGTATGGTGGCTGTTTTGAGGAAGATATAAGGAGGTTTATGTGTGATAGAGCGTATCATATCACGGGGTTTGGATGCACCGGCGAAGTTTGCACCAACTCTCAAGGTGAGGAAGGGCAATGCACGGTACCGAAGAGGCTAGCAATGATGTAAGGGTGAGAGTGCGTATAATCCATGGACTCACATTAGTCATAAAGAACTCATATACTTATTGCAAAAGTTTATTATCCCTATAAGAAAAGTACTACTACGCATGCCCCTAGGGGGATAGATTGGTAGGAAAAGACCATCGGTCGTCCCCGACCGCCACTCATAAGGAAAGCAATCAAAGAACATCCCATGCTTCAAATTTGTCACACAATGTTTACCATACGTGCATGCTATGGGACTTGCAAACCTCAACACAAGTATTTCTCAATTTCACAATTACTCAACTAGCACGACTCTAATATCACCACCTTTATATCGCAAAACTATTGCAAGGAATCAAACATATCATATTCAGTGATCTAAAAGTTTTATGTAGGATTTTATGACTAACCATGTGAATGACCAATTCATGTCATCTCTCTTAATAGATATAAGTGAAGCAAGAGAGTTTAATTCTTTCTACAAAAGATATGCCCACGCTCTAACAAATATAAGTGAAGCAAAAGAGCATTCTACAAATGGCGGTTTTCTATGTGAAGAGAAACAAGCAATCCAAACTTCAAATGATATAAGTGAAGCACATGAAGCATTCTATAAAGCTGTACTCAAAGGATATAAGTGAAGTGCAAAGATCATTCTATAAATCAACCATGGACTATCTCATACCAGCATGGTGCATAAAAGAAAAGTGAAAACTAAATGCAAAAGACGCTCCAAGATTTTCACATATCGCGTGAACGAAACGAATCCGAAAACATACCGATACTTGATGAAGAAAGATGGGATGCCTTCCAGGGCATCCCCAAGCTTAGACGCTTGAGTCTCCTTGAATATTTACTTGGGGTGCCTTGGGAATCCCCAAGCTTGAGCTCTTGTCTCTCCTCCTTCTCCTCATATCGAGACCTCCTCGATCTTCGAACACTTCATCCACACAAAACTCAACAGAAAGCTCGGTAAGATCCATTAGTATAATAAAGCAAATCACTACTCTCAGTACTGTTGCAACCCAATTCATATTTTGTTTTCGCATTATAGCTACTCTAATATAACTTTTCCATGGCTTAATCCACTGATAGGAATCGATGGTTTCATCAAAACAAGCAAACTATGCATCAAAAACAGAATCTGTCTTAAACAGGACAGTCTGTAGTAATATGAACATTCACCATACTTCTGTACTCCAAAAATTCTACCAAAATTAGGAAAAATAAAAAAATTATAGAAAGACAGTGCAAGAAGTTTCAGAACCGTTTGACGTTCCAGTAAAAAATGTAAAATCGCGCACTACAGCCAAAGTTTCTGTCCTTCACTGGCACAAACCAATAAGCATTGTAAACATCCTAAATGAAAATCTTGGCACATTATTTTTATAATACAATGGAATTGTACGAGGGTATAATTATTTTTGTTGAAAAGTTTCTGTAATCAAGATTCACAAAGTTTCCGTGAGCATGAACAAAGTTCAAGGTGCTCCCCCACTTCAACAATGCTTGTCTCTCTCACTTTCACTTTCCTTTTTGAAAACGTTTTGGGTTCCCCTCTTTATTTTATTTTTGTTTTTAAACTTTATAAAAGCACTCAACAGAAATAAATGACTCTCTAAAACTTCCGGGTTGTCTCCCTGGCAGCGCTTTCTTTAAAGCCATTAAGCTAGGCATAAAGTGCTCAAGTAATGGATCCACCCAGATCCCAAGGTATATCAAAGCCAATTAGAATAAACAATGATTTAGAATTTAGTAGTGAGCACAAAGCAACATATATCAAGAAATGAAGAAAGTCTAACTCTCTTCCTATGCATCAGCATGTCATAAAGGAACAATTCATGCACACATAGTAAAGGCCAATGCATAGTATAAATAGTTTTTTGCAATTTTATCATATTGGAAACATGGAGTGGCGGAGATGTAGTTCCTCTCTCATAATAATTGCAAGTAGGAGCAGCAAGCACATGCATATTATATCTATCAAAATCATCGTGTGTAGTAGTAAAATGCAACCCATCAATAGAATCCTTAATAAGCACAAACTTCTCCGATATAGTGTAGTTTGGAGAATTCAAAAAGATAATAGGACTATCATGCGTGGGTGCAATAGCAACAATTTCATGTTTAACATAAGGAACTATAGCAAGTTCATCTCCATGAGCATAATTCATATTGGCATCTTGGCTACAAGCATAGCAAGCATCATCAAAAAGGGATATTTCAAAAGAATCAACGGGATCATAACAATCATCATAGCATTCATCCTTCGGTAAGCATGAAGGAAATTGAACAATGTATGAGTTGAAGAGTTACTCCCATTAGAAGGTGGGCATGGGTAGCTAATCCACTCTTCCTCCTTTTGTTCTTCGCTCTCCTCATCATCTTTTTCATCCAATGGGCTCACAGTTTCATCAATTCCTTCTTCCATAGACTCCTGCAAAATATTAGTCTCTTCTTGGACAGCGGAGGAGTCCTCGATATATGGTTTAATATAAGGATTAGAAGCATAATTATCATAACAATATTCAAGTATGGCAAAGTTTTTGGATTTGTAAAGAGTAGCATCATACTTTTCAATCAAAGAAGCAATTTCATAGGCACCCTTAAAAGCAACAAATTCTTCAATTTGTTGAACATCATAGTAATTATAAACACCCTTAGCATACGAAGATATGAGTCCATTATCACTAAACTCACATTGGTAGGGAAGGTGTTTCTTAGGGTCTTCAGAACAACAAGTAAACTCATATATTTCACATAAATTCCAAGCATAGCATTGCAAACGATGAATTTGATCCAGTAAAAGTTTCCCTTTTTTAGATATGCAGTGTCGCACATAACAAGCATGCTCATCTAAAGATTTGCCCTCAACTAAGTTAGTTGGGGTTTCAGCCCGAGCACATAGGGATCGAAGATGATCCAAGTAAAAAGCTTCAGTAGTGTGATAGATTTTGAGTGGTTCTTCAACCATTGGGGTGGTAGGTACAACTATTTTTTTGGTATTTTGCGTTTCCTACCCATAACTAAACATAGAAAACAAGAGCACAAAATAAAAACTACTTAGTGATAAAGCAAACAAGCACACACGAGAATATTCACCCCACGCTATAACTCCCCGGCAACGGCGCCAGAAAAAGGTCTTGATAACCCACAAGTATAGGGGATCAATTGTAGCCTGTTTCGATAAGTATGAGTGTCGAACCCAATGAGGAGCTAAAGGTAGAACAAATATTCCCTCAAGTTCTATCGACCACCGATACAACTCTACGCAAGCTTAACGTTCACTTTACTTAGAACAAGTATGAAACTAGAAGTACTTTGTAGGTGTTGTTGGATAGGTTTGCAAGAATATAAAGAGCACGTAAATAAAAATTAGGGGCTGTTTAGATAAAGACACAATAAAGTTAGTATAGCGAGTGTGGAAAAGTGGTGGTAGGAGTTGCGAAATTTTCCCTAAGCAATTGACTACTTTACTAGACCGATAGCAAATTTTATGTGGGAGAGGCCACTTCTAGCATGTCATCCCTGACTTGGAATTCTATGCACTTATGATTGGAACTATTAGCAAGCATCCGCAACTACTAACGTTCATTAAGGTAAAACCCAACCATAACATTAAGATATATTGGTCCCCCTTCAATCCCGTATGCATCAATTTCTATGCTAGGTTGAAGCTTCTGTCATTCTTGCCCTCCAATACATAGTCCTATTAGCATACAACTAACCCTATGGTGTGATCCACGCGCGCACTCATATGATGGGCACCAAAGGACAGCAACATAACCACAAGCAAATTAAATCAATCATAGCAATTCACCAATTATCGAAAGGACAACGAAAATCTACTCAGACATCATAGGATGGCAACACATCATTGGATAATAATATGAAGCATAAAACACCATGTTCAAGTAGAGGGTACAGCGGGTTGCGGGAGAGTGGACCACTTTAGATAGATGGGGTAAGGTGATGAGGATGTTGGTGAAGATGATGAAGGTGTTGGTGAAGATCGCGGTGATGATGATGGCCCCGGCGGTGTTCCGGTGCCACCGGAAGCTAGGGGGAGAGGGCCCCCTTCGTCTTCTTCTTCCTTGACCTTCTCCCTAGATGGGAGAAGGGTTTCCCCTCTGGTCCTTGGTCTCCATGGCATGGGAGGGGCGAGAGCCCCTCCGAGATTGGATCTGTCTCTCTGTCTCTCTCTGTTTCTGCGTTCTGGATTCTGCACTTTAACCATTTCTTTTGTAACCGGAGATCCGTAACTCCGATTGGGCTGAATTTTTGACACGATCTCTATCCGGAAATTAGCTTCTTGCGGCGGAAGAAGGGCTCCAATCACCTTACAAGGTGGCCACGAGGCATTAGCTTTCTTGCGGCGGAAGAAGGGCTCCAACCACCTTACGAGGTGGCCACGAGGGTCCAGGGCGCGCCCCCTGCCTCGTGGCCCCCTCGGGCATCGTATCGCGTTGATTCTTCTTCCCAAAAATCATAAATATTCCAAAAAAATCTCCGTCAGTTTTTATCCCGTTTGGACTCCGTTTGATATGGGTTTTCTATGAAACAAAAAACATGCAACAGACAGGAACTGGCACTGGGCACTGGATCAATATGTTAGTCCCCAAAATAGTATAAAAATTTGCCAAAAGTATATGAAAGTTGTATAATATTGGCATGGAACAATCAAAAATTCTACATACGATGGAGACGTATCATCCCCCCATTACTCTCCCTCTTCTACCTATCTTTCTCTCTCTTCATTACTCCTAGCTAACTACACCACCTCCATTAATGCATCTCCTTTCTCTTTTTCCTTCCCCCTCCACTAGTTGAAGTTGTCTCCTCCCAAATTAGCTAGCTAGGTAGATCTAGCATTTAGTTAAGTGACCTATTTGCCCCCTAACTAGACTTATCTTTGTTAAGAAGAGCTTTGTGCACTTTTGATCTCCCTACATCATCATCTCCACCGTGTGCTCGACCTCAAGATAGAGGTGATTATAATTTCATGCTTTTGCAAAATGGAAATATGTGTATGTATGTGTGATATGATAATTGGGCAATATGATGGAAATTGTGTGTGTGGCATGAGTTGACGCCAAATTGTGCTTTTGAGTTGCCTATGTTTTGCCGAAATGTTGATTTACTTCCGTTTCGGCGAATTCCGGGCAAACTTTAGATCTATATATCCTATTTTTAGGGAAGGTCATGCCGAATTTTTGTATGACTTTGACGCATGCACGCATTTTTATAATCAATTTGTTTATTATTACCGTGCAGACGTTCATGATGGTCAGTGGAACGATGGTGGACAGGTGGTTGCGGTCGGTGGTGCAGGACATGAAAGAAAATAATTGGACAGAGGTTTTATGTCCGTGTCGAAAATGCAAAGGAATAGTTTGGCTTGACCCCTATGACGATGGTCATGTCGAAACACACCTGCTCATGACTGGTTTCATGGATGGCTATACTCGGTGGATAATTGAAGATGAGGATGACGATGTTGAGGACGCCGACGGGGCAGGCAATGAAGACATGGGGCAAGACGAAGAGATGATCGACAATGGCGGCGGGGAAGAGGCCGGACATGGCGGAGGAGAAGGGGCCGGACATGGCGGCGGAGAGAACGTGGACTCCACGTAGCAGAGTTCGTCGGTACTAAGTTCAATCGTGCGGGACCCTCATGTTCAAGCAACGCCGCATGAGGAGGCAATCTTGAGAGAGCTGCTTCTAGAGAGGAGGCTAAGTTGGAGCAAGCGGTGGTAGACTCGAACACTCAATTGTATGATGGTTGCAATCCACGAGGTGACCCGCTTGAGTTTCACGCTCCAACTCCACGAAGACGAAGGCTAAAAACAAATGGACCGACACTAGCCTCGGTGAGCATCTCAAGTACCTAAAGGATGTTCTTCCCGCGGGGAATCTATGTCCTACTAGTGTTGATGAGGCCAAGAAGATCGTGTGCCCTCTTGATCTGCCGCACGTTAGATACCATGCATGCATCAACGATTGCATAATTTATCGGAAGGAGCACACGGAAAAAACAAGCTGTCCGGTGTGAAATGCTTCTCGATACAAGAAGGTCGGGAAGAAATGTCCCCAGAAAGTTGTATGGTACTTACCGATCACTCCCCGTCTCCAGCGGTATTTCATAGATCCCAAGGAAGCAAAGCTAATGCGCTGGCATGCGGAGAGGAAGAAGCTCGACGATGGAGATGATCCGAAGCTGAGACACGTCAAGGATGGAAGCCAGTGGAGAGTGTTGAACAGCTTCTATCGGTATTTGGAATGTGATGCAAGGAACATCGTGCTCGGCGCGTGTACCGATGGCATGAATCCGTTTGGCAACCAGAACACCAACCATAGCACATGGCCCGTGTTTGTATGGATGTACAGCCTCCCACGGTTGTGCATGAAGTCAAATACATTCACATGAGCATGCTTATTCAAGGGCCGAAACAACCAGGAAATAATATTAATTTGTATCCGGGGCTACTTCAAGAGGAGTTAGACACGTTATGGAAAACACCGGCCAAGACATGGGACGCCAAAGAAGGCGTAGTATTTCTACATGAGAGCCGCGCTGATCACGACGGTGCACGACTATCTCAGTTACGGATATGTCGCAGGACAGGTGTGCCATGGATATTGCGGATGCACGCGGTGCATGGATGATACAACGTCTTAGCACTAACGTCAAGGAAAGATGGCGGGTCTGGGAAAATCGTGTACATGGGGCATCGAAGATGGCTCGAACAGGACGACCCGTGGAGAAACCGTAGAGATCTATTCAATGGTCACGCTGAGCATCGAGGACCTCCATGTAAGCGGAGCGGCACCGAAATCGATGAGCTATTGAAAAACTGGAAGGAGTGCCCCGCGTCGGGAAAGACGATGAAAAAGGCGTCGGAGCCGCTGCTGAAGGTATGGAAGACGAGGTCTGTGTTCTCGGACTTGGAGTACTGGCACAAACTTGATACACCTCATTGCCTTGATCAAATGCATATATGTAAGAATGTCCTTGAGAGCTTGCTCGCGACACTGATGAACATGTCGGATAAGACCAAGGATGGGCCGAAGGCAAGAAAAGACTTGCATGATTTAAATATCAGGGAAGATCTGCACATGCCGCCCCGTAAAAGTCAGACGGGACTGAGATGGAGACAGAGGCGCGGGAGAAGAAGGGCAAGAAAATAAAGAAAGAGGATTATTGCCCCCCTTCTTGCTTCACCCTAAGTCAGGCTGAGATCGATCAATTCTTTAAGTGCCTTACCGGAGTCAAAGTTAGTTCCGGTTCTTTGTGGCAAGATAAGCGAGATATCTAGACACGGACAAGAAAAGGTTCATGGGATGAAGTCCCATGACTGTTATGTGATGATGACGCAGAAACTACATGTTGCCCTTAGAGGGATAATGGACAAGCATGTCCATGACACGCTTATTGGTCTCTGCAACTTTTTCGATGTCATCGCTCGAAAGTCGATCAGTGTGAAGCAACTCCGAAGGCTACAGGAAGAGATCATTGTGATACTGAATGAGCTTGAGATGTACTTCCCGCCCGCGTTCACTACAGAAAAAGACACATCCGTGACATTTTGGGCCGAACGAATTTTTTTTCCGTCATACTTATGACACTTCTATGACGATCATTGTGACAAAACCCGGTATCATCATAGATGTGGTGGGGTCCTACTTCTATGACAAAAAATCATGACATAAAATGGGCTTTTCGTCCTGGGCGGGCTGGAGACGCAGCTGCATGACATTCTTTGGGCCATCCATGACGAAAAAAACCATGGTAGAAGCGAGGGCAAGGAAAGTATCGGGGTGTTCCCGGTTACGGTGAGTGGTCGGGGCCGAGTGATGCGCTGCTTTCTCGTGACACGCACGCTGGCGTGCGAGTGCGGCGTTGGGCTCTAATCGAACCCGGCGAGGCGTTGGGCTCTAATCGAACCCGGCGACAGACCGATTACGCTAAGCATCGAACCCGGCGATCAATCGATGGTCGTTAATCGAACCCGATCGGCGATTCCTTCGCTTCTGCCGCTAACTGAAGCCGATCGATGCTGCCTCTGGATGAACAGTGAGTGTTGCTGGGGGGGAGGGGGGTTGGATGAACAGTTCCTGGTAGGGGTGGATGAACAAGACCCCGTGGTGTTGCCTCTAGATGAACAGGACCCCAATCGATCGAGCCGGTTGGGGCTGGATGAACAGGACCCCGTGGAGGGCTGGATGAAGAGGACCACCCCGTGGAGGGCTGGATGAACAGTAGCCGGTGGAGTAGCGCGCGGTGGAGGCTAGATGAATAGGAGCCCGTGGATGAACAGCCGGAGGTGGAGGCTGGAGGAGGTCGATGGTGGATGAGCGATGGCTCGTGGAGGTGGAGGGGTCGACGGTGGAGATGAACAGTATCCCGTGGAGTCCGTTTGCACGCCACACCCCTCCCAATGAACAGGACCTCAGATCGATCAGAAGCGCTCCAACACAAGTCCGTTTCCTCCGTTTTGCGGTACGGCACAACCCTCCCGATCAACAGGACCCCGTTTCGACCGTAGGAGGTCCGTTTCCTCCGTTTTGCGGTACACCAGACCCCTCCCGATGAACAGGATCCCGTTTCGAACGTGGCCGGTCGAACACAAGGCCGTTTCCTCCGTTCTGCGGTACGCCAGGCCTCGTTTCTATCGGCTGTTCCGTCCAAGCCCTCCCAATGAACACGACGACGCATTCCGTTCCGACCCATCTGGTTGGCTCCCCATGAACATGACGACGACACAGTTTCTCCATTCCGACCAGCCATGTACACGAGCCCTGGCCGTACGTATGCGCGAGTAGGCGTTCGAGACCCTGCCTATATGTACGTACGTGGCCGTATTTTCTTTCTTGCACATTGGCCATTGTACGTACGTGTACATGCTATGTGTGCGCCTCTACTATGACACGTGCGCGCCTCTACATCAACCAATATGTACGTACATGTTCGCGACCAGACTGACAACACTACATACGCTTCGACCAGGTGGGTCCCGATTGTCAGGCACTTCCTTGCGTGCGAAGATGTAGCTGGTGGGTCCCAGCCGGTCGGCGACTTCGTTTTTGCTGGACACACTTCCTTGCGTGCGAAGATGTAGCTAGTGCGTCCATGATCGAGGAAACATTTTTTTTGCAAAATACGGTGGCCCGTCCGTGGGTCCCCGCTGTCAGGTGGGGGAATAATTATTTTGCGCGTAATAAGGAGGCACTTCCTTGCTACGGCCGTGGACCCAGCTTTCAGCCTCTCCATGTATAGTACTCTTCCGATGGAAGTCGTTCCTTGACCACGTTGACCACACCGCGCCGGAACCACCAGGGCGGTGGACGACGGCGAGGCCTAGGAAGGGGACGACACGGAGTCGGGGAAGACGCGGCAGTGGAAGCCCGTGCGGAGAGGAGTACAAGGGTTCACTGGTTCGGCTGCGGTGTGAGGTTTGCCGCCGCAGGCCTCGCGGCGGTGGGAATAGTAGGGGCGGTGAGGCCTCAGCGGCAACCTGACCGACCACGAAGGCGTGAGCATGCGACACGACCGGCGCTGCTTTGGTAATTTGGAGCAAGAAGACCAGAGGTTGAAGAAGCACTACGACCGTTGGATGGACATCGTACGGTCACTGGAGCTAGAATCGTTCATATTGACTAAGTTGACAAAGCACTCCGTCCCCGTCAACTTAGTAGGCCCACAAGTTAGCCACCTACCAAGATGGGTCCCAACTAGCAGGGGGAGTATTCATTTTTTTGTGCATAATAAGGAGGCACTTCCGGTGGTTCCGAGCTGACAGCGAGGGGAACGTTTTTTTCACGAAATACGGTGGCCCATCCGTGGGTCCCAGCGGTCAGGGGAAACATTTTTTCGCCAAATATGGTGGCCCGTCCGGTGGGTCCCTGCTGTCAGGTGGAGGAATAATTATTTTCCGCGTAATAAGGAGGCACTTCCTTGCGGCTGCCGTGGACCCAGCTGTCAGCCTCTCCATTCTGATACTCTTAGATGGAAGTCGTTCCTTGACCATGTTGACCATGCCGCGCCGAGAGCACCAGGACGGTGGACGACGGCGAGGCCGAAGTAGGGGACGACGCGGGGCTGGGGAAGACGCGGCACTGGATGCCCACGCGTAGAGGAGTATGAGGGTTCACTGGTTCGCTACGGTGTGAAATTCTTGTCCGCCATGAGAATAACCGGGGTGTGGGTGAGTAGAGAGACGGCCTGGCCAGCGGTGGGAGTAGTAGGGGGCGGTGAGGCCTCTACCGCATCGCAGCCGGCCACGGGTAGGCAGGAGCACGAGGCACGACCAGCGCTGGTTTGGGCGGCTGGAGCAAGAAGACCAGAGGTTGAAGAAGCACTACGGCAAGAAGACCAGAGGTTGAAGAAGCACTACGGACGTTGGATGGACATCGTACGGTCATTGGCGCTAGAATCGTGCATATTGACTAAGTTGACAAAGCCCTCCGTCCCCGTCAACTTAGTAGGCCCACAAGTCAGCCTCCCACTACACTGGGTCCCAGCTAGCAGGGGGAGTATTCATTTTTTCGTGCGTAATAAGGAGGCACTTCCTTGCGGGCGAAGATATAACTGGTGGATCCGAGCTGTTAGCGATGGTAACGTTTTTTTCATGAAATACAGAGGCCCTTTCGGCGGGTCCCAGATGTTAGGTGGAGGAATCATTATTTTGCGCGTAATAAGGAGGCATTTCCTTGCGTGCGGTCGTGGACCTAGCTGTCAGCCTCTCCATGTATAGTATTCTTCCGATGGAAGTCGTTCCTTGACCATGTTGACCATGCCGCACCGAGAGCACCAGGGCGATGGACGACGACGAGGCCTAGGAAGGGGACAATGCGGAGCCGGGGAAGATGCGGCAGTGGATGCCCACGCGTAGAGGAGTATGAGGGTTCACTGGTTCGCAGCAGTGTGAGGTTGCCGTCACCGCAGAATAACAGGGGGTGTGGGTGAGTGGAGGGATGGTCTGGCAAGCGGTGGGAGTAGTAGGGGGCGGTGAGGCCTCTGCCGCATCGCAGCCGGCCACGGTAGGCAGGAGCACGAGGCACGACCGGCTGGTTTGGGCGGCTGGAGCAAGAAGACCAGAGGTTGAAGAAGCACTACGGCAAGAAGACTAGAGGTTGAAGAAGCACTACGGTCGTTGGATGGACATTGTACGGTCACTGGAGCTAGAATCGTGCATATTGACTAAGTTGACAAAGCCCTCCGTCCCCGTCAACTTAGTAGGCCCACAAGTCAGCCTGCCACTATACTAGGTCCCAGCTAGCAGGGGGACTATTCATTTTTTTGTGCGTAATAAGGAGGCACTTCCTTGCGTGCGAAGATATAACTGGTGGATCCAAGCTGTTAGCGGCGGTAACGTTTTTTTCGCGAAATACAGAGGCCCTTTCGGTGGGTCCCAGATGTCAGGTGGAGGAATCATTATTTTGTGCGTAATAAGGAGGCATTTCCTTGCGTGCGGCCATGGACCCAAATTGCCACCTCTCCACGTCTGATCCCACTTCAGATGCATGTCGGTCGTTGACCACGTTGACCAGGCCGCGCCCGACGAGCTGTGGCGGTGGACGGCAATGAGGCCTAGGAAGGAACAACACGGAGGCGGGAAGACTTCGGCGATTGTTTCCCACGCGAGGGGAGACGATCTCACGAGGGTTTCTTGGTTCGTCTGTCGTCACGGAGAATAAGAGCGGTGTGGGTGAGTAGAGGGATGGCTAGGCCAGCGATGGGAGTACGGTGGGGCGGTGAGGCTCACTGGCAAAGACAAACCGTCATGGGAGGAGGGAGCGAGCAATGCTGCACGCAAGACTTGTTTGAGCGGCCGGAGCAGAAGAGCAGAGATTGAAGAAGACGACGTCCGTTGGATGGACATCCAACGATCGCTTGTGCATCAACCTTTTTTTAGGAAAGCCTCAAATATGTGGAAAACAGCATACAACCCATCTGCCATTATTTCTAATAATTTACATCCCATTTGCTAATTCTTAAGGTTTTTTTGTATCCCATATTATTTTTGTTAGCATTACAGCCCATATTGTGGCCACGGTTAAAAAATTATACGAAATTTTGCATATTTCAGTGCGGTCTGAACTGTTTTTAATCCCGAAATTTTGAGTCACATTCAAACTTATGTTGAAAATAAATGTATATCAATATAAAATCCAACAAATTGTCCACGCAAAAAAAATAATGCAATTTAAAATCTTGAAATGAAAAAAAAGAAATTTGAAACTAATTGCCGGTTTGATGTGTTTTAAAAATGTACATCCCATTTCTCATTACTGATAGGCCATTTTCTCGGCCAGCCGAATGAAGCTCTCCTCATCTTGAAAGATTTGCAGCCGAACAGGCCTGACAAAGCGACTTACTTGGAAAATCACAAAAAAACTGGGCTAGCCATTTTCAGAAAGAAAAAAAAAACTACTGGGTTGGTCTGTGGTAAACATAAAAGAGAAGGCTGTCTAGACAGGCCAGAGTGCCCCGCACAGCCCATTTGACACCCTGCTTCCGTCTCAAAAACAAATTAGATAAATGCCACTCCAATTATGGTGATTCATAAAAATGCCAATGCAATTTTTGCACACTTTGGAAAATGCCACTGCAATTTGCAAACTTTGAAAAACGCCACTCCAGACTTCGAAAAATGCCACTGGAAATGGTATGAAATGGCATTTTTCAAAGTTTGGAAATTGCGATGGCATTTCTCGAAACAACAGATTTGGAGTGGCATTTATCAAATTAACCCAAAACAAAAATAATCGGGCGAGCTCTTTGGGTCCTGGTGTCAGCCGCTCGTTGTGCAATTCTCTTGTTTATTCACTACGTTGACAATGGCCTGGGACCCAGATGTCAGAAATCCATTTGGAGGAGCCATTTTTTTATTGTCTTGAAATAAGGAGGCACTTGCTTGCATACTGCCATGACCTTGGTGGGTCCCTGCTGTCATCCTCTCCACGTACAATCATCTCCTGATTGTGTACGCGTCAACTTGGTAGGCCCACAAGTCAGCCTCTAAACCCGTGGAGGACAAATACAACCCATTTAAAAAAAGTTCAACATTCAGAGCAAAGTAACAGGTCTGATCCACATATAGAGTACTGAACTTCCACGTTAACAACCATCATAGCCAAGTTAACTATCTACTCCCACTAATACTCTAGTAGCGTACAAGTACTAACTTACTCTTAGCTAACTAGAAGATGTCGGCCGCCATCTGCAGTACACGCTAAACGCCGGTACCGGCGTCCTCCGCCTCGCCTCGGAATTGCCAGAGGTGCGATAGGGTGTGATACTTCTCCAACGTATCTATAATTTTTGATTGCTCCATGCTATATTATCTTCTATTTTGGACATTATTGGGATTTATTATTCACTTTTATATTATTTTTGGGACTAACCTTTAACCGAAGGCCCAGCCCAGAATTGCTGTTTTTGCCTGTTTCAGAGTGTCGCAGAAAAATAATATCAAACGGAGTCCAAACGGAATGAAACCTTCGGGAACGTGATTTTCGGAACGAACATGATCCAGAGGACTTGGACCCTACGTCAAGAAATCAAAGAGGAAGCCACGAGGTAGGGGGGCGCGCCTACCCCCTGGGCGCGCCCTCCACCCTCGTGGGCCCCATGTTGCTCCAGCGACGTACTCCTTCCTCCTATATATACCTCACGCACTTCAAACGATCGACACGGAGCCAAAAACCTAATTCCACCGCCGCAACCTTCTGTACCCACGAGATCCCATCTTGGGGCCTGTTCCGGAGCTCCGCCGGAGGGGGCATCCATCACGGAGGCCTTCTACATCAACACCATAGCCTCTTCGATGAAGTGTGAGTAGTTTACCTCAGACCTCGTGTCCATATTTATTAGCTAGATGGCTTTCTCTCTCTTTTTGGATCTCAATACAATGTTCTCCCCCTCTCTCATGGAGATCTATTCGATGTAATCTTCTTTTGCGGTGTGTTTGTTGAGACCGATGAGTTGTGGGTTTATGATCAAGTTTATCTATGAACAATATTTGTATCTTCTGAATTCTTTTATGTATGATTGGTTATCTTTGCAAGTATCTTCGAATTATCAGTTTGGTTTGGCCTAATAGATTGATCTTTCTTGCAATGGGAGAAGTGCTTAGCTTTGGGTTCAATCTTGCGGTGTCCTTTCCCAGTGAAAGTAGGGGCAGCAAGGCACGTATAGTATTGTTGCCATCGAGGATAACAAGATGGGGTTTTTATCATATTGCATGAATTTATCCATGTACATCATGTCATCTTGCTTAAGGCATCATTCTGTTCTTATGAACTTAATACTCTAGATGCATGCTGGCTAGCGGTCGATGTGTGGAGTAATAGTGGTAGATGCAGGCAGGAGTCGGTCTACTTGTCTCGGACGTGATGCCTATATACATGATCATGCCTTGATATTCTCATAACTATGCTCAATTCTGTCAATTGCTGAACAGTAATTTGTTCACCCACCGTAAAAAAACTTATGCTCTTGAGAGAAGCCACTAGTGAAACCTATGGCCCCTGGGTCTATCTTCATCATATTAATCTTCCAACACTTAGTTATTTCCGTCGCTTTTTTACTTTGCTTTTATTTTACTTTGCTTATTTATCACAAAAACACCAAAAATATTATCCTATCATATCTATCAGATCTCACTCTCGTAAGTGACCGTGTAGGGATTGACAACCCCTTATCGCGTTGGTTGTGAGGATTTATTTGTTTGTGTAGGTGCGAGGGACTTGCGCGTAGCCTCCTACTGGATGGATACCTTGGTTCTCAAAAACTGAGGGAAATACGTACGCTAGTTTGCTTCATCAACCTTTCCTCTTCAAGGGAAAACCAACGCAGTGCTCAAGAGGTAGCAAGAAGGATTTCTGGCGCCGTTGCCGGGGAGGTCTACGCAAAAGTCAACATACCAAGTGTCGGTGATATACCCCGCGGTATGACCCGGCCAGAATTATGACCCGGCCAGACTTGGCGACTCACCGGAGACCCGGCTGGAGCTAGGCGACTCACTGGCGATCCACCCGGACATGGCGGTTTACATGTAACCCGCCTAGACTTGTGACTCACTGGAGACCCGTCGGGTGGATTAGACGGACGACAAGGCCCAAGGCCTAGCAGGCCGGCTTATACTCTGGTGGGCCAGCATAAGAGGAAAGCGTAAGGAATATTCCCTTACAAAGGAAGCAAGACCAGGACTTCACTTGTAATTGAGTAATCCTAATCCTACTAGGACTAGTCATGTAACCCGCCCCTTAAAGTTATATAAGGAGGGGCAGGGCACCCCAAAGAGGGACAGATAACAAGAAACAATCTCTAGGGCTAGACACAAAGAGCCGGCTTACCGGCGACTCCCTCGTGATCATAATGAGACCTAGCCACAAACAACATGTAGGGTTATTACCGGATGATGTTTCCGGGGCCCGAAGCTGTCTAAACCCTTGTCTTGTGTGTTGCGTCTCTCGTCCCGATCAACCCCTCACAAGCTACCACATAGATGCGTTGGCCTTGCGACTAAGTCCTGACACTAAGGACATCTGCCGTGACAATTCCACGACACCAAGTACCCATCACAAACCCTTATCTCCTGCATTACATTATTTGCCATTTGCCTCTCGTTTTCCTCTCCCCCACTTCACCCTTGCCGCTTTATTCGCCCTCTCTTTTCTGTTTGCCTCTTGTCCGTTTGCTTGTCGTTATGGCTTGTCCCATATCAACTCCTTTGTCCCCTGAGTTTGAAGTCTTTCACTTCAAACAAAGACAAGGAGAAAACTTAAAAGATGCCTGGTTGAGAATAATGGAGTCTTACCGTAATTGTACCTTTGAAGTGAACCTGAGAATTTTGCTTCGCAATTTTTATGTTGGATTAAATATGTCTCATAGACAACTCTTGGATTGCGTTGCCAAAGGCAATTTTATTGAAATTGATCCCCATATTGCGCATGAAGTTATAGAAGGTATAGTGGGAACACTACCTCAACAAAAGGGGCCTCATCCTACCCAGGAAGAGACACAAGTTTTTGAAAAAAATTGTGAAGTAACTAAGATTTTACAGAAGTCTCTTGAACCTCTTAAGAACGTTAGCGGAAATATCCACCACATGAATATGTTGATTACTCTTTGCAATAAGCGGTTGGATTCTTCAGATCTAAAAATTTCAGAATATGAAGGGAAACGTAAAGAACCTCCCGGATTCGAGCTTGATTCCGCTAAAAAGTTGAAAACCAAAGATGGCAATACCTAGATCTATCCTTGCTATTATGCCTAACTAGGGGCGTTAAACGATAGCGCTTGTTGGGAGGCAACCCAATTTTATCTTTAGTTTTTTTTGCTTTTTGCTTCTGTTTAGGAATAAATACTTGATCTAGCCTCTGGTTAGATGTGTTTTTATGTTTTAATTAGTGTTTGTGCCAAGTTAAACCTATAGGATCTTCTTGGATGATAGTTATTTGATCTTGCAGAAAATTCCAGAAACTTTCTGTTCACGAAAACAATTGTTAAAAATCAGCAGAATGTGATAAAATATTGATTCCAATTGCTGCCGATCAATAAACAAATTGTCTAGGTCGTCCTATTTTGGCAGATGTTTTGGAGTTCCGGAAGTTTGCGTTAGTTACAGATTACTACAGACTGTTCTGTTTTTGACAGATTCTA
This sequence comes from Aegilops bicornis, assembly GCA_021605145.1. Taxonomy (NCBI): domain Eukaryota; kingdom Viridiplantae; phylum Streptophyta; class Magnoliopsida; order Poales; family Poaceae; genus Aegilops; species Aegilops bicornis. The sequence continues at coordinate 276,127,746 of CM038673.1, forward strand.
TTTTCCGTGTGTTGTCTGCTTATTTTGATGAATCTATGGCTAGTAAAAGAGTTTATAAACCATAGAGAAGTTGGAATACAGTAGGTTTAACACCAATATAAATAAAGAATGAGTTCATTACAGTACCTTGAAGTGGTATTTTGTTTTCTTTCGCTAACTGAGCTCACGAGATTTTCTGCAAAGTTTTGTGTTGTGAAGTTTTCAAGTTTTGGGTGAAAAAGTTGATGGATTATGGAACAAGGAGTGGCAAGAGCCTAAGATTGGGGATGACCATGGCACCCCCAAGATAATATAAGGATACAAAAATGCCAAAGCTTGGGGATGCTCTGGAAGGCATCCCCTCTTTCGTCTACTTCCATCGGTAACTTTACTTGGAGCTATATTTTTATTCACCACATGATATGTGTTTTGCTTGGAGCGTCTTGTATGATTTGAGTCTTTGCTTTTTAGTTTACCACAATCATCCTTGCTGTACACACCTTTTGGGAGATACACACATGATTCGGAAATTATTAGAATACTCTATGTGCTTTACTTATATCTTTTGAGTTATATAGTTTTTGCTCTAGTACTTCACTTATATCTTTTAGAGCACGGTGGTGGATTTGTTTTATAGAAACTATTGATATCTCATGCTTCACTTAGATTATTTTGAGAGTCTTAAATAGCATGGTAGTTTGCTTAAAAAAATCCTAATATGCTAGGTATTCAAGATTAGTAAAAAATTTCTTATGAGTGCGTTGAATACTAAGAGAAGTTTGATGCTTGATGATTGTTTTGAGATATGGAGGTAGTGATATTAAAGTTGTGCTAGTTGAGTAGTTGTGAATTTGAGAAATACTTGTGTTGAAGTTTGCAAGTCCGTAGCATGCACTTATGGTAAACTTTATGTAACAAATTTGAAACATGAGGTGTTCTTTGATTGTCCTCCTTATGAGTGGCGGTCGTGACGGCGATGGTCTTTCCTACCAATCTATCGCCCTAGGAGCATGCGATAGTGCTTGGTTTTTGATGACTTGTAGATTTTTGCAATAAGTATGTGAGTTCTTTATGACTAATGTTGAGTCCATGGATTATCGCACTCTCACCTTTCCACCATTGCTAGCCTCTTGATACCGTGCATTGCCCTTTCTCACATTGAGAGTTGGTGCAAACTTCATTGGTGCATCCAAACCCCGTGATATGATATGCTCTTTCACACATAAACCTCCTTATATCTTCCTCAAAACAGCCACCATACCTACCTATTATGGCATTTCCATAGCCATTCCGAGATATATTGCCATGCAACTTTCCACCATTCCGTTTATCATGACACGTTCATCATTGTCATATTGCTTTGCATGATCATGTAGTTGACATAGTAATTGTGGCAAAGCCACCATTCCTAATTATTTCATACATGTCACTCTTGGTTCATTGCATATCCCGGTACACCACGGAGGCATTCATATAGAGTCATACTTTGTTCTAGTATCGAGTTGTAATCATTGAGTTGTAAATAAATAGAAGTGTGATGATCATCATTTTCTAGAGCATTGTCCCAAGTGAGGAATAAAAAAAAGAGAAAGTCCATAAAAAAAGAGAAGGCCCAAAAAAATGAGAGAAAAAGAGAGAAGGGACTATGTTACTATCCTTTTACCACACTTGTTCTTCAAAGTAGCACCATAATCTTCATGATAGAGAGTCTCTTGTTTTGTCACTTTCATATACTAGTGGGAATTTTTCATTATAGAACTTGGCTTGTATATTCCAACAATGGGCCTCCTCAAGTGCCCTATGTCTTCGTGAGCAAGCAAGTCGGATGCACACCCACTTAGTTTCTTTTGTTGAGCTTTCATATATTTATAGCTCTAGGGCATCCGTTGCATGGCAATCCCTACTCCTTGCATTAACATCAATCGATGGGCATCTCCATAGCTCATTGATTAGCCTCGTTGATGTGAGACTTTCTCCTTTTTTGTCTTCTCCACATAACCCCCATCATCATATTCTATTCCACCCATAGCGCTATATCCATGGCTCGCGCTCATGTATTGCGTGAAGGTTGAAAAAGTTTGAGATTACTAAAGTATGAAACAATTGCTTGGCTTGTCATGGGGGTTGTGCATGATGAGAGCATTCTTGTGTGACGAAAATGGAGCATGACTAAACTATATGATTTTGTAGGGATGAACTTTCTTTCGCCATGTTATTTTGAGAGGACATAATTGCTTAGTTAGTATGCTTGAAGTATTATTATTTTTATGTCAATATGAACTTTTATCTTGAATCTTTCGGATCTGAATATTCATACCACAGTTAATAAGAATTACATTGAAATTATGCCAAGTAGCATTCCGCATCAAAAATTCTGTTTTTATCATTTACCTACTCGAGGACGAGCAGGAATTAAGCTTGGGGATGCTTGATACGTCTCCAACGTATCTATAATTTTTGTTTGCTTTATGCTATATTATCTTCTTTTTTGGACATTATTGGGCTTTATTATTCACTTTTATATTATTTTTGGGACTAACCTATTAACCGGAGGCCCAACCAGAATTGCTGTTTTTTGCGTATTTCAGAATTTCGCAGAAAAAGAATATCAAACGGAGTCCAAACGGAGTGAAACCTTCGCGAACGTGATTTTCGGAACGAACATGATCCAGAGGACTTGGACCCTATGTCAAGAAATCAAAGAGGAAGCCACGAGGTAGGGGGCGTGCCTACCCCCTGGGCGCGCCCTCCACCCTCATGGGCCCCACGTTGCTCCACCGATGTAATGCTTCCTCCTATATATACCTACGTACCCCCAAACGATCAGATATAGAGCCAAAAACCTAATTCCACCGCCGCAACCTTCTGTACCCACGAGATCCCATCTTGGCGCCTGTTAGGAGCTCACGAGGGGGCATCCATCATGGAGGGCTTCTACATCAACACCATAGCCTCTCCGATGAAGTGTGAGTAGTTTACCTCAGACCTTTGGGTCCATAGTTATTAGCTAGATGGCTTTCTCTCTCTTTTTGGATCTCAATACAATGTTCTCCCCCTCTCTCGTGGAGATCTATTCGATGTAATCTTCTTTTGCGGTGTGTTTGTTAGGACTGCTGAATTGTGGGTTTATTATCAAGTTTATCTATGAACAATATTTGAATCTTCTGAATTCTTTTATGTATGATTGGTTATCTTTGCAAGTCTCTTCGAATTATCAGTTTGGTTTGGCCTAATAGATTGATCTTTCTTGCAATGGGAGAAGTGCTTAGCTTTGGGTTCAATCTTGCGGTGTCCTTTCCCAAAGGATGTGAGGGGCAGCAAGGCACGTATAGTATTGTTGCCATCGAGGATAACAAGATGGGGTTTTTATCATATTGCATGAATTTATCCCTCTACATCATGTCATCTTGCTTAAGGCGTTACTCTGTTCTTATGAACTTAATACTCTAGATGCATCTTTGGATAGCGGTCGATGTGTGGAGTAATAGTAGTAGATGCAGGTGAGTCGGTCTACTTGTCTCGGATGTGATGCCTATATACATGATCATACCTAGATATTCTCATAACTATGCTCAATTCTGTCAATTGCTCAACAGTAATTTGTTCACCCACCATAAAAATACTTATGCTCTTGAGAGAAGCCACTAGTGAAACCTATGGCCCTCGGGTCTATCTTCATCATATTAATCTTCCAACACTTTGTTATTTCCGTTGCTTTTCACTTTGCTTTTATTTTACTTTGCATCTTTATCACAAAAATACCAAAAATATTATCCTATCATATCTATCAGATCTCACTCTCGTAAGTGACCATGTAGGGACTGACAACCCCTTATCGCGTTGGTTGCGAGGATTTATTTGTTTGTGTAGGTGCGAGGGACTTGCGCGTAGCCTCCTACTGGATTGATACCTTGGTTCTCAAAAACTGAGGGAAATACTTATGCTACTTTGCTGCATCACCCTTTCCTCTTCAAGGGAAAACCAACGCAGTGCTCAAGAGGTAGCAGGGCGCGTTGCTCGCGCGCGTTGGCCCTTTCCATGCCGGCATGGTCCACCGAAGCTTTGGCTTCTAAGCGGGAAACCCACTTGACGAGCTGGTAATAAAAATCGGCGTCACGAACGTGTGCGTGCCCGATAGCCTCCAGGGTTATTTGTCGGGCGCCGGCCTCCACGTAGTCGGCCCGATTCTTGAGCGCTCTGCCGCGACTTCAGGCGTCGGTGCCGCTGCTCCATGTCCCATGGCGGCGCAAATCGGTGATATGCTGCTCCTCGCCAAGCGGTCACGCTCCAACAACTCCTGCTCCTCCGCCCGGTGATGGCGCTCCAACAAGTACTCGATCTACGCATTGCCATCTTAAGACCGATAGAATGCCTCCTCCCTCCGCCTTCCGGTGAAAAACCGAACACTAGTTCCGGCGGTGACCGCCTCCGGCCTCGCCTATCGCGGACGGGCGGGGGCATGGTGGACGTGGCGAGAGCGAGGATAAGTGGCGGCGGCGTCGGGCGGTGGGGGCTTATGAGGATAGGGCGAGTTGGGTCACGGTGCCACCGGAGAAGGCTGGGAAACAGTACTTATAGGCGGAAGGTAGCGCGACGGTCATCCGAATTCAATGCATAATTAAGCAGGCATGGCTTAGCGCGCCAGCTTGCCGTGGAAAACTAGAGAAACTGAAATTATGATGTGTCGTCCCGTCCCGTCCGTGCTGGGTCGCATGCTGGCATGACGGTCAAACGAGTGCACTCGAATCATCTCCCTCCTTGCCAATAATGATTCCACGTATTTAAAAGGCCCGCAACAATTAAAGAGCATCTTTTTTCGCATCAGTTAGCTGCCTTAATTACGGCCGGCTGCATGCAGGCACTCAAAATCGCTCGCAGCCAGTAGCAGCATGCAACGAGTCGCAACCGAGGGCATTAGTTGACGAACTTTAGCTTGGAGATAAGGCATTTGCAAACGTTTTAGCTGGCAGTTTCTTCAGATTCGCATGGCATTTTCTTCAGAGCACCTTGTTAGTTTCTTCAGAGGTAGGCATTTTTATTCAAAAAACTGCCACTTCGGATCTTGCGTCGCAACTACTGCCAGGAGCGCATTAGTAGGCTAGCTAGTGATCGATCAGTAACTTGTAAACACTGAGCGAACATAAATAAGGAACTGTTAATGCATCTCAAAGATTCACAAATCATATACAAATATGTAGCTCCAAAAGCAAAGATCAGCCACTTCGGATCTTGCGTCGCAAATAAAACCAACTAGTATGATTCCCATACATAAGATCAACATGTTAAGGCATCTCAATGATTCACAGATCATATACAAATATGTGGCTCCAAAAGCAAAGATCTAGAAAAACATACATTACGCCTACTAACATGCATGCTTCTCTTGGCACATTCAGTACAGACTGAAAGACAAATTTGTTTGTGAAGTCTAAAATTCCTCTTGCAAACGTAAGTGGTTTCACCAACAGCTGGAACCATGAGAATGAACCACACATGATGGAGGAACATCCACTGCAATATGATTTGGTCTTCTCTCGATCACATGGAGAGACTATTTTCGGAATACAAACTTTAACTTAGGCAAAATTATGCCCACTGTATAATCAGACCAAAGCAATGAAGCACCTAGTGTTAGCCAATAAATAGTACAGTACTACTTTTCTGTAGTCCATGAAGTGACTATCCAATCTTTCTGTGTCTATTTTCAAATGGCACTTCATGCAGTGACTATACTATTCTCTTGTGCAGTTCAACCAAAATTGCGGTCACTTTGTGTGTTTGACAAATAGCAACGGCAGACATCTCTGTCTGCACAAATATCAAGCAACTATTAAACATATACCCCACCTTGTATTTTTGGTTTAAACATGTCTCTTCCGCTTAGCATCTGTCATGTTTTGCACTGGACAATTTGATATAGTCATGTTTTGCCTTGGACAATTTCATACTGAATTTATTTGCTGGTTCAGAGCAGAAATATAGCGCCTATTCTTCATCAGACCAAGGATATCCATGTTCGCAATGATGGAAGAGGTGAAATCGATACAACCAAAATTGAGCATCCAACCATTGAATCCTGCCCTGCACCTCCAATGTAGGTCCACCCTGCCAATAAATGCACATGCAAACCACTAGTATTACTATCTAATGACAGTACACAAAGAGTAGCAAGATAGTAGCAAACCATGTACCATCGTAATGAACAGCTCATAGTGCCACCAATTGGATATAAAGGTTTGGAAGAAAACATGCTCCTAATGTTGAACCAGTTGGACTTTTTGTGCAGTTCCACTAAAATCGAGCATCCCTGTTTGCATAGATATTGAAAGTGTGATTACTATAAAAGTGGCACTAGTTGAAGCATAGACTCACAAATATAAGCATTCCAATTTTGTAATGGGAAAAGGTAGCAAGACTGTTTCTAACCACCTGTTTGAAGCAATAAATAAGGCAACAGCGGCTGATGTCATAAAGGCATATATAGTTCTTTTCTGAAAGAATGATCAATTCCTGACCTTTCCTCTTCTTTTAAGCATATTTTGTGCAGTTCAACTAAAATAAAATTCCATCACCGCCTTGACAATTCAAAGGACACTTTGTATAAAAAGGAAATGACTTAACATTACATCATGATGTCAGGTATGTAGTCGACAGGCATGAGAGACAAACTTACGGACCTCCTCCGATAACATAATGAACATTAATATTAACAAAGGTGTGACTAGATTTACCGGGATAATTTGAGTGAACTCTACACTCTCTGTTCCTTAATATAAGACGTTTTCGCGGTTCAATTTAAAGTACCCCAACGTCTAGTATTTAGAAAAATAGGTAGTAGTTTTCTTGAGCACATATCTGGGAAAGCTTGCCACAGTTTATTTATGTCCATACGCTAATGCAACACCATTCGAAATTTCAAATACTACAAATATACACTAAACCAGTGGCTAGTGTAACACTAGAGTAGTTATTTTATTACAGGGTACAGTACAATGGTTTTACTGAACAGATTTCAATAAACTCTAGCATTGGAAGATTTCTATAAGAATTAACAATACAAAATGTAAAGGTAACACGTTTCAGCATTGGTATACTAGCTGTGCATGAGCATTAAACCAAATACAAAAGTCTGAAGGTAACTAGCATTATTAACTAATGACAGTATAAAAAAAATTGCAAACCATGTACCTCCAAGGTAAATATCATTTCAAACTCGGGGGGACCTTAAAAATTGCTATCCCAATCTTGATAATGGATCAAACATAAAAACTTGATCGAACGAATCAAGAGAACAGCTGGAGGAGGAGGTGCCCACTCTTGACCTTTCCTATTGTCTTCATAATTTTTTGTGCAGTTTAACCAAAATAAAATGACATCAACGCCTTGGCATTTTGGTGACACTGCATACAAAAAATTAACTTATCTCATGAAAGTGAGGTATGTAATCTATAAGCATTAACAAAGTGCAAATATCTCAAGGTAGTAACAAGTTTCATTGTTGGTATCTTTGGCTGTGCAACAAAGATTAGAATGCCTTAGCTGGAAAATCTTTAATACATCCACAATCAACATTAACCCTGAAATAATCCAGTGACATTAAATGGCATTGCTTAAATATATTGGTGGCATTAGACTGAGTGCGGCATTAGTTAAATGTGGCATCACTTTAGCGATAGCATTGCTTGACTTGACTTTGGCGTTATACTAACGACAAAAAAGTGACAATAAGAGCATGGGAGGCCCATACGGACAGTGGGCGCACCAGTACGATGTACCTCCACGGTCGCATAGAGTGGTGGGGGAGGTATGGTTGCCCAGAGCAACAAATATCCAGGAAGCATATGTGGATTACGTCCCATTTTTGTTCTGTTTAGCCACCTATTTCCTATGTGAGGACAGCAAACCGATCGACCTGGTCATTCTCTATTGTGTTGTCATGCCTTTCTACCCTTCTTCAACCAAGAGACACGCGACTCGTTCCTTAGCTACTGATTTTCCCCTTTTCAACCTAGATGCGGGTTCGATGCCTACTCTCTTGGATAGTATTGTCTCCCTTCCTTTCCTTATTCAACCCAGACATGGATTAGTCTGCATGAAGTAGGGTTTCCTTTAATAGTGCAAATTAAGGTTTTTGTCTGCGTGACCAGCAGAGCAGAGGATAGCAAATTGGGAAGATGGTGGAGTGGAAAAAGATCCACATGCAGCGACGTGGTAGATGGGGCAATAGAACAAGGGTATGGTTCGAAAAGAGGTAGCATACCTGAGGGTCGGCGGGAAGTGGCTTCGCTCGTGGTCGTCGTCCTTCGCACGCACTACGACAATGAGCTTAGGGACAGAGGCCATCACGCGTGGGCGCTAGGTCTGAGAGGACGGCCTTGTCGTCAGTGCGTGACCTCGCTCGTCGATGATGAGTGCGTCAATGTTGCACGTCCTTTTCTTCCCCGGTGGATCTGTGACCACCGGCGAGGAGGGAGAGAGAGGCTGTCTTTTTTATATCTGGAGAAAGGGTGATAGTGTGAGAAGCAAGTGGGCAGCCCTTAGCAAGAAAGCTGTGAAGCTCCAGCCTATATATCTTTTTTATACTACTAGTACTAGAGGTGGAGTAATCTTGGTAGAGTAGTTTATATTTTCTCTGCAAAGCAGTACCGATTAGTCATGCTTCAAAACTGAACAGACGCCATTAAAAAATAAAGGTCGATAACTAATGCGGCACCTCGGGCCAACGCGGCCAGATCGCATCTTGCACGAGAAATTAGACACCATGTTTCGTTGACATGTGGTCCCGTTCCAACATGTCAGTGAGACGAAGGCGAGTCCTTTTGTACAATTTCCGAAAGGACGTGTAGGCCGGGGCGCCTCTTCGTGTACCGTGGCAAACTAGCAACCGTCCATCGACTCTTCGCCTTTCCCTCTCGATTTGGAACTGTTGTCGCACGCTCTTCCTCCCTCCTCCATTTGCCTTCACACTTCCTTCTGCCATTGTTCGATCGTCTTCTCCATGGAGGAACAAGCGAAACAACCCGTTATTCTTGCCCCGATCTGAAAGATGACGTGGTGGGGGAACTCATTGATCGGTGCGACGTCATCACCTCGGCTAGCATGGCAGGTTCGTTCAAGACCATTTCGACTCAACTAATAACATCATTACAACGAACCCAAGGGTCCAGGAGCGGTTTGATCTCCCTTATCTTCTTCACTATAAGCCTGTTCGCATGGGCGCGGATGACGGGGGCCTCACCTTGTGCAAGTTGATGCCGCTTGATAACGATACGTGTGATGTCAAGATGCCATCGCTTCAGGGTAAGGCCTGGGCTGGCGCAAATGGAGATTGGGTTGTTTATATTGGGTACAATTGCGAGTGGGAACTTGTGAATGTGTACACTTGTCAGCGGATTCCACTTCCAAAAATCTCTGGGTGCCCTGAGGTTGAGCACACAGATGATCTACGTACGTTCAAATACGATCATGGTGACTGTCGTCTACGGAAGATAGCAATTTATCGAGTTCCCAACCTCTCTTGGAATTACAAGAACTATCAAGTTGTTGCTATCTTCGACAATCTTGTTGCCTTCCTTACTGATTCCATGGTTCGTCCGTGGATATTGCTCAAAAATCAGTTTCTGTAGACGGATGAGTACTGTGATGCAATTGAATACGAGGATCTTGAGTTTGCCGCCACCACTCGTGGCACTATTTTTGCACGGGATCCTCGTAGTTTTGGTACGTTTGTCTTCCACCATAATTATAACTGTTTCAACCACATGCATGCGGGTTAGCAAGTTCCCCTTTACTAATTAACCTTCTTCTTGTGTTTCCAAGGTCCTGTGAACATTCCACCACCTATACTTGAAAAATTTTATAACCAAGGGGGAGATGACGATGGTGATGATCACGAGCATGAGGACGAGCAGAACCTATATACTCAGTGGTGCCTGGCAACTAATTCCGATGGATCACCTCTTCTTGTCTGTATACAGTGCACTATGATTGTTACTACTGAGGTAGCAGGTGTTGTCTCCCATGGTCACCCTCTCCGGACCTATTCCAACACCCGTTGTAGGGTATTCAAGATGGATACTAGTGTGCTAGCGCCAACACCTTCTCCCTGGTACAGTATTGGTAGTCTTGGAGCAAACTCGCTCTTCCTTGGACCAAACTATCCGATGATGGTTAAAGGCGATCCAGGTGCTATTGACAAAGCGTTACTACCATTTATGAGAAGCAACTGTATCTATACCTCGGACATTGCAGTGGTTCCCTACCCTGCTCCTGATATATGCCGTTTCAGCCTGGATGATCAGCCCTGCGTTGCTCCCGATATTGACAATAGATGGCCCTTCCCAGAGCACCTATGGTTCAAAGCAAGCGTTTCCAACGCCAAGGATTGGTTGAGTTGAAGTTCATTTTATTTCTTGTTATTTGTTGTGTGATGAAAACTTCAGTATTTACTGGAATGTTTTGTTGGAAATAATCTATAATCCAACATGTATCATCGTTGTCGTTGTGTGTTGATGACTTGTTGTATGTAATGAATGGTACATTTGCAAATGTGTGTCATGGACTCAATTTATGAATGGTTTTTGAGTCACTTGTTAGAGTGTGAGTACCGTAGTAGTATAGCCAACATCCGGTTAGTATATGAAGTTGCCACATCACATAGAGCCAACCTAAAATTGGAGTACCAGATCTGAGATGCCACGTGTACCATATGAATGACTCCAAGTTCGACCACCATGATGCTAGGTGCGAGCCGAGGAACACTGTTGGAGAGACCCTCCTCATAATTTTCCTACATTGGTGGTTTGATTCATAGGATAGAATGCTATAGGATTTTTTCCTATGTAATCATGTTTTAGTTGGCAATCTAGCATCCACTCCAACTTTTGTTTCACTTCCTTTCACTACAAAAAAAATACACTTCCGTGATGATACGTGTTTGTCACAGTAGGTCGCGTTTTTTGTCATGCATGTACATCCATGACAAATTTATGACAGAATCAAGATAGTCATACATGTCGTCGTAGAAGTGTTCCATGACATTACGAAAATTATCATCACGGAAGTGTCCACTTCCATGACGATAAATCGGCGTCCTGAAGTGCTTTCGTCAAGGGTGACCGACACGTGGCATCCACCGTAACGGAATGCCGTTAAGCTATCGGGTTGGTTTTTGGATCTGATAACCCGTTAACAGCCCCGACCAATGGGGATTTTCCACGTGTAAAATCATCATTGGCTGGAGGAAACACGTCTCGGCTCACCGCTGGGACAGATGTCATCCACTCATTGGACAGAAGGCGCCTATGATACGTCAACACGTGGCACGTCCCAACAAGTTTAATTGGGCCGGCCCAATTAAAGGCCCACAAGTTTTGCGGACCATAATGGGCCGGCCCAGCTAAAGGCCCACAAGATTTGGCGGACCATAATCGGCCGGCCCAGCTAAAGGCCCATGAGATTTTGCGGGCCATAATGGGCCGGCCCAGGTAAAGGGCCACAAGATTTTGCGGGCCATAATGGGCCGGCCCAGCTAAAGGCCCATAAGATTTTTGTGTGCTATAATGGGCCGGCCCAGGTAAAGGCCCACAAGATTCTTGCGGATCATAATGGGCCGGCCCAACTAAAGGCCCACGAGATTTCGCCGACATTAATGGGCCGGCCAAATTGTGAGGCCCACAAGATTTTGAGGACCCTAGTAGGCGGCCCATTAACTAGTCGCCATGTTTTGGGCCAAATGCCGACCCATATCCGATCCGGTCCATTAATGGCCTGCCACGTTCGGCCTAAAAGTGGCCCATATGATATCCTACCGTTATAAGCCTACCACGTTACGGGCCAAATTACGGCCCAGATCAGGTCCGGCCCTTTAAGAGGCTTTGGGCTCAATTATGGCCCATATCAAATTTGGCCCGGCAACTGGACACTTTGCTTTTGGGCCCACTTGCTAAAGGCCCACTTAGTAATTCGGCCTAATATTAGTTTTGTCCTGTTAAGGGCCCGTTTAACATTTCGGACCTATATTAATTTCGCCTGTTAAAAGCCCGTCATATAGTTGGGCCTAACTACGGGCCAATTTGCATCCGGCCTGCTTGCAGCCGATATCTTATTGGGCCAAACAAGGACCGAGACAATTTTGGCCTGTTAAAAGCCCGTGATTTGATTCGCACAATCATGGGCCGGGGTTCATTTCGGGCTGCTGCCGACCCGTGAGCTGTTCGGCATGTTTCAAGCCCAACCTACATCGTGATTGCATGACGGCCCGATTATGTACCGTAATTTTACGGTTTGGACGGTTTACTGCGAAGAGAGGATATATATACAGTAAAATAACTATAACATCGTGAATAATAATAAAACCTAGACTATACAATAAAGAAATTATGACATATTACATCCAGTGGGCATCAAAGTTCGCCACTATGATAATAAAGCATAAGCAGACAACAGATTACATACACTGGGCATCAAAGATCGCCACCAGTACAAATAAACACGTCGACAAAATAATATACAAAGCCGACAGCACTTCAATAGAGTTCAAGAAAGGTTAGCCTCATTGGGAGCAATAAGCAAGCAGAAAGCAAGATGATGAGGCTGCGCTTGTTCAACACTTATATCTTCCTCACTCGAAAGATAAACAAGCGAAGACGGATAGCGGGTTTTGCACGTAAAAGTATCAGTCTTTGACAATTCATAACATTTCTTCTTGTGAATAAAGTGACACGATTTAAAATTGCATTAACACAATATGGTATTGTTCAGGTCAAGACATGGCAGGAAATGACATTGTGAAGGAGTTGGCGACTTCACGACAACACTGGATTACAGATCAAGAACTCATAAGTATCAATGGTTAGTGTGTTGTCAATTTATACCATTTCAAATTGGCAAATAAAGAGACGGTTTAAATAATGGTAGAATGATATGACATTGTTCATAGTTAAGACATTACAGAATATGACATTGTGCTGTAGTGGGTAGGTTCACCAGACCACTGGATTATGGATGAAGAACATAAGCATACATGCAGTGCAAAAGAAGATCACTTGCTCTGTATAGTTTAATTTACATGGTATGAAGAAGGAACTTGGTTGTACAACTGAAAACTTAAATTGAGGAAGGACAAACTTTTGTTTATGAACTACATAATAAACTTTAAATAAGCAATTTGATGCAAACACCAAAAATAAACAATTTATTGCAGTCATGCCTAACCAAATATATACAACAAAGTTTGAAGGCTTGAGATGGACAAACTTACATTATTGGTGAAGACAGGCTCTATAAAGGCCTTGTCCATGCTGATGGGGGGGGGGGGGGGGCAATTCAAGAAGTTTACCACAAAATATTATTCAAAAGCATTGCCTTTATTATACATTTTTTTAAGATTAAATATAGATGTGATAATATATGAAAAAATGGAGAATATTTAAGATAAGATGAAGAGTGATGCTACATAACCAAGTAGCCATAAATGTAAGTGCAGCTATACAGGCAAAAGGTACATCCAAGAGCAATGCACAGCTAAACTTCTTCAGTACCAACCTTATGGTAAGAGTAAATATAGATCTGATGTGTAGAAAATGGAGGGCAAAGGAAAATAAGCTGCAGTGATGGTACATGAACAACTACTTGTCATTATAAGTACATCGATAAAGGACAGCATGTACTTACAAGAACAATGCAGAGCTAAAAAACATTGGAATTGGATATATTCTACACTAATGTAACCATTCATACAGATCGAGATAATTTGGAGCGAACAATTGATAAGCAAGCTATCATGCATACTGCTGTCACATAATAAACCGGTATGTATGCAAGTACGGTGATACAGGACAACGGTACTAACAAGAGCAAAGCGGCGGGCAGCATATTTGCGATATCCATCGTTCTTTTCAAACCGGAATTCTTCTTGAGCAGATTTCCTGCAAAAAAGATCCGTAAGGCACATGCGAAAAAGTAGAAGTTTAAATTGTCATGTGATTTCATAGACAGTACCTCATCTTGGGAACGAGACGAGTGCATAACAAGGTTTTTCCATTCAGTGTCTTCTAAATTTAGCATAGGAGACTTCACAGGAAATTCGTTTATAGACATGCCACCAATGTGTGATTTCCTCAGGTAACACTAATACTGCTGCAATGCTTCCTTGAAAAGCACAAGCAAGCTTTGCTCGTCATGACTATCCAGATTGACCCTCGCCTAGTTACAACAATGTAATGTAAATCATTGATGTGTTCAATCAGCAGAAAACAGGAAAATAATAACCATGAATAATAGCACTTACACGTAAGTTGGGCGGAAGATGTGAAAATGGTGTTTGTCTTCACAATAATCTTCCCATGATGGGAATATATGCACGTAGTCCCTAACAACATTGAAAGCATTGTCTTTTAAACTGGGAATAAATGGAATGGGGTTCCAATCTGCAGGAATTGGCCGTCTCTGCAGTTGGGATAGGTCTTCGGTCGGTGGACTTCTTTGTACTTTTTTGTTGGAGTGAGATTTTTCTATTACAATTTGGTGCTATGGCAAATGAAATCGGTATACCTTTTCTTTGGAGTGCAGGTCCCGTGTGGTGGGGCTAGTGGTGTGGCTAGTGAAGTATGGGTACAGTCTGCTGGAGTCGGTCCCACGTTTTGTGTCACCGGTTGTACAGCCAATATAAGTGGGGTCTTTGTCGATTTCTCCGGCACCACCATGTTTTTCAAGGACTTTCTTGGTGCTCCTTCAGGTTCGGCAATCACCCTCTTCCTTTTTGATGTCTGATGCACACGAACAACATTTGAGTGGAAAAACATGGTATGATGACAGATGGAATATGTATTGATAATGTATGGGCATGGCATCTCGACATATATGATGAGTAAACTAAGCAGATGGCGGTGCAACAAAGTAGAAGAAATGCAAGACAACATATGCAAGATATCCGCAATCAATAAAACATTACCAAATTCGAACATGCACCTTGATGGGTGAACAGGACAGGCCATCTGCCTTTGACACCTCGAGGTTAGAATAGTCATTAGGATCATATTCTGAACAAGAGTCAACAGGTGGGGAGCGTATGAGTTTCATTGCATCCAGAATGGCACTCAATGCCTTGGTGCCAATTTTGTAAGTCATTGCGGTGTTTAGCTTCAAGAGTGGACTGCTGCTAGTGCGACACAAAGCAGCTACAGATCATAGTGTAGATATCACGGGAAAACCTTAAGCATCGAGTAAAATCAGCAAAGTGGAACTTGCTTTGGAATATATGTGCTAGTATTGCCAGATGCGGCTAGAAAGGCTTCGGATACCAGCTCTCTTCAAGTGAAGGTGCGGTCTGTTAATATCGATGTAACTCTCAAAGGCGACAGAGCTCCGCGCATTTCCTTGCTATTCTTATAGGATTCAAGTGGGCAGGCCACTACAAATCCTATTCCTATGTTTAGAAGATCCTACGAATCAAAGAGGCTCAAAGTGTCCATCACAACCGACCGTATAGACCTCTACCTGCAAATGTCCTGCTCATCTTGATTACAAGGAACATACTTGTACTATTAGCATACTCCTCCGTTCCAAAATATAAGTCTTGGTAGAGATTTCCACTATGGATCACATACAGATGTATCCAGATACATTTTAGAGTGTAGATTCACTCATTTTGCTCCATATGTAGTCCATGGTGGAATCTATAGAAAGACTTGTATTTAGAAACGGAGAGAATATATTAAAGAAGAACGAAAGAGGAACATGGTAAAGAAGAGCAATCATATTTTGGATAATAAAATGTTGGTTGCGCAGTGCCCACACAAGATGAACCACAGTAGCATTAAGAATGCAACTCGGTATGTCTCGACCATTTCAGGCGGTTGGATGAAGATCCTACGTCTCCTAACCCTTCTTCTGCCTCGTCTCTTAATTCTTCCCATACAGAACACCGCATGGGCCGCCGGCCGGACCATCGGCCCCCACCGCCTGTGTTCCTCCACCACCACCACCCCCACCCGCCTCAAGTTTTCTTCGTTCGGCGAGGCCCCACAACCACCCGAGCCCCTTGGGTCGCACCGGCGAACTTCGGCAAGCTCTGAAAAATCGACTGACCCAATTTTGAAATTTAGTCTACTGTGATTTAACTAGTGTGGAATATAAAAGGGGAAAACCATAAGCATTGGGAGTATAGTGTTGAGCGTGCCATGACGGATCTGAAGGTGCAAACCGGAAAAAGGCAACTTGCAACCAAGACAAGAAATCAGAGTAAAGCGGTGGCGATCTATTTCCTTCTTGCGGTAAATAAGTTGAGCAGAATCTGAAGAGTACCGCCTTTGGTGCCGCTGCACGCAGATTCTGCTGAGAATTTGATGGTGCGGTAGCGATGGCTGTCGGTGGTGTGGAAGTAGATCTAGGAGGGTAGAGCGGTGGCGGCAAGCGCGGTGGACGACAGTCGTGGGAGCGGCGCCCGGCAAGGTGGACGGCAGCGGGGATGAAGCGAGAGGACGGGATGCAAGGATCCCAGACGAAGGCGTGGATGAGAGAGGTCGATCTCTTGTAATGGACGGCGGCGGGGTATCAGCTCCGGCATGGTGGAGGAGGACGGCGGTGGATGGGGTGGCGGACGGTGGCGGACGGAGGAGGGTGGGGTGGAGAGGGTGTTTTGGCGCCCACGGAGTACGAATGGGGAAAAGGGAGGTAGAGAGGAAGGGGGAACCATGTATTCAGGGCGCGCTTGTCTCAAATGCGAGGAAATTTACAAACTTAGCCCCCGTTTCAAATTTCTACTACATCACAGCAACATTAGTCGGTTGGGGATAGGACGGTAATCTCGCATACACTGAATATTTGCCGACGAGAGTTTGTTTTTGGCGCCCACCGTGTATGAATATGAATCGGGGAGGGAGTCGATTTCGGCCGAGGGCACACTATGTTTTGGCGCCCACCGTGTATGAATCCGGGTGAGAGGCGGTTACGTCACGTTTGGGTGAAATTACAAACCTACCCCTATCGAAACCTATAGAAATCCAGCAGATAGGCTTTGCGTGGCAAGGATAGGCAGTAGCGATTTCCATCTCGCAGATTTTGGTTTCGGGCAGTTACTGCGACTTTCCCCGTTTCGTTCAAATTTTGCAGAGTGCACGTTTACCGTGCCAACTCAATTCGAATCCCGTTTGTATTCTACTATTTTTTCTAAGGATCCATTTTCAATTGGAATTACATTCTATATACATCATTTTTATATATACTTTCAAAAGCACAACAAAGAATTCTGCTCCTTTATATGTATAATATGATTTACAAATACAACGATCTCGAAATCTTAAGGTTGAATTCGATTTTTTTTAACCAAATTATGTTCTACTAAAATGTATGGATCACTAATATCTACATATTAAATAACATAGATGTGCGTGAATTCATATGAGTATGCATGTTTGATAGATCAATTTTGGTTCGAGTATGGATTACATGTATCATCATCTCGAATTCAAATATTTGAATCCTTTTTGTTCACTCCTTTCACGCCCATCTCTCTCGCATGCATGCTCCTTGGTAGCTATCACTCTCTTTTCTCCAGCTCACCAAGACGCTCACTTCATGTTTCTCCTATCCTCGCAAACATGGTCTCTCGACGTCTCCCTTGAGAAGTGTCACACTCTCCCTATCATTATACATTACACGGTTTTCATTATCTCTCACGTCTCTACTATTCTCTGGTATCACTTGGTACCTAAGCTTTCTTTTTCACCGCCACACACAGTCTCCACTCATCTTTCACTTTGTCTTTCTCTCTATGGGATTCTCTCACACACCCTATATGTCTCTACATATGACTCATACCACTAAAATTACTCTCTCTCTCTCTCTCTCTCTCTCGCTCTCTCTCTTGTAGACACAACATTTGTTGCGGTCTCCTTTTCGTCTCCATCCCAGACTGACATTATTCATTTGTTTACCGATCAGACAACCCCGACTACCGTCTCCTCTCTCTCTCTCACAGACACACACACACAACTCCTGCTTCCACTCCCCTTCCCAACTACCGTCTCTCTCTCACACACACAAAACTCTCGCTTTCGCACCCCGACTCGTATTTCTCTCACAAACATTTATCGACTGGTTAGCCTCTAGATAGTTTTATACACCCGCACACTCGTGCTTCCACCATCGCATACATGTCTCTCTCCCGCTCCTTGTATCTATGTAGCTTTTTCTTCCCTTCTTGAGACACGCCCTCCCGATCGTGCACACACACACTATCGCCTCATTTTAAGTTGATACCTATCGCACACACACTACTTGTGTCTTTGTCAAACATGCACTCTGCCCTCCTCCGCTCTCCCTCTCTCTCACACACACATGGGCCTTTTGCAACAACTAGCAAGATGCCCATGCGTAGCACGGAACATCAAGATGCATTTGTATGAGTAGTTTATCTTGTGGGGGAAAAGGATGAACGAGGGAAGGCCTTATTTGTAAATGCGGAGAGGGGTGTGGCTATCTTTTTGCAAAATTGCCATAGTTTCCTTCCTATCCGTCAGATATAGATCGGACGGCCTATATTGCAGGATGGCAGGCACACGATCATCATCGACAATGCTCTTTAGAAGAGTAGGGATAAAAAATAGAGTTGGTGATGATGGTGGGCCTGCCATCCTGCAATGTAGGTCGTCCGATTTATATCTGACGGATAGAAAGGAAAAGATGGCAATTTACCCGCACTCTTCATGACATTTGCAGATAAGGCCTTCCCTCGTTCATCCTTTTCTCCCACAAGATCTTGATGTTCCGTGCAACGCACGGGCATCTTGCTAGTAAGAGTAGAAATTAGAGATATACCACTTCTCGAATCTTGAAACCAACAACATTCCTCCCTTATCTCATCAAAACCACCAAAGGAATATATTTTGAGTGAAACATAACATATTTTTAGTGATATACGTATTTCAAAACTATACTTTTTTTCTATAAAATCGGTGAATATGTATTAATCTACTTTGATCGTGTGGCAACGCATTGGCACATTGCTAGTAGTTATTATAATTTTTTGGACACCAGACAAACGGTGGAGTACATATACGAAGAGAAGAGGCGCACACACGCAATCGGCCCCTTGCTGTCTCGCACACATGAGTGTTACATAAAGGCGACGTTAACAAATAAACCCTAAAACCCTAGGTGCACAATTGCTGCATTCGCGGGTACCGGGTACGTGGTGGAGCACCTTTGTAGGAGTTGATGGTCGGGACCATAGGTGAACGACTTGGAGCACGGTGGCTCGCCAGTTGCCACAAATCGAGTAGCCACGTTTAAAATATCATTTTTTTAGTGGGGTTAAGAGTTCCGATTTTCGATGCCACGTTATAAGTAGTAAGTAGTTTTTAGACCGATTGGTATGGAGCGAAAATGGAATTCATAGTACTACGTACCTCCTTGGCGTATGGTTGTATGGGTTTATGTTGCGAGATGTTGAACCTGGTAGTTGTAGGGCAAATACTATGGTTTAGATTTAGATGCTGGTTTTCGAATCGGAAGGGGAAACCCTTCTTTGATTAAAAAAACTACTACCTCCATTCTAGTTTACTAGTCCCCATCGTACTTTGGGTCAAAGTTTGTCCACGAATTTTACTTGTAGAATGTGAATGGAAAACGAGATTTTGTTATACCCATACAAAAAAGGACTGGAGGGAGTCATTGCTCTTACACGGACGCGACCTCTCATAGCGCAGGCATTGAACCGGCGCGTCAGCCAAGAGGGCCGCACTCGCTGCAGGCCCGGTTGAGCACGCCTCCTCGCCGCGTGCAACCAGCTTAAGACTGCCCCGCCCGCCTTCATTGAATCCGTGCGTGTGCCGGCAACACGTCCTTCCGCGAGCCGGCAGGCATTTTAGAACAGAAAACATGACTAAAATATACTCCCTCCGTCTCATAATGTAAGACATTTTCTGACACTATACTAGTGTCAAAAAGCGTCTTATATTATGGGACGGAGGGAGTAATTATTTTATGCATGGTATTGACTTGTTGTGCTCGCACTGGTAGTAGGAACTAGTAGAGGTTTTTCTTTATTTATAACTCTCCTCACATTTTTTTTGGCTTTGAAGTGAATCATGGTTGTGGACATTATGTATGAATGTGCAGATATCTGTGAACATGAGTTTGATGTGGAAGTTGAACTTGGAATGTCGGGCTTGCGTGTGAACTATACCATGTCCAATGTTTCGTCTGTTATTTTTTGGAACGTAATTGTTGTTATTACATGACCCGAAAAAAAACATTTTGTGCCACATCAGTAGATGCACAGACATCACAACAGGCATGCTGACTGGATAAACATTTGAACCTAGCTATTATGAAGGAAATTTTGTATTGACAACAATTTTAGATAGCAGGAGACGCCTAGCCTTCTCGCCTCGCTAGCTTATTTCTCGCTTCTTCCATCTCTTCTTTGGCTTGGGTGAAGAGAGCATCCGATTGCTCTTTTCGCTTCTTCAGAACTCAGCTACATTCTCAAGGGCTGCTTTGACGCTTTCTTTCAGCCTTTACTAATGCCACGAGGACACAAAAAGTCGACGACTCCACACGGCTTGTGTGTAATCCAAAGCATCATCTCGGGAATTTGCACCTTGTGTCTAATCCAAAGATCATTAGGGAAGCGGCACCTTGTGTGTAATCCAGCCTCATTTTGGAAACATGATCTCGAGGTTGACCATACTTCCCTCCTCGCAGAACTGCATCCGACATGAAGTTACTTCTTTTTTAGATCAATACTCAGAGAAACCTAGATCCATTTAGTAGAAGCCAGATAAACAGAACTCAGAGAAGTGAATTCCAAAGGAAAAGAAATATAAAAACAGACTACAAGGTGAGAACACCCACTTCCTACATCAAGTTAAAAACGAAAGCATTAGGACGATTAAGACTCTTCTTATTACACATCGAAGAACACCATGCTTAAGAGAAAGCGAAACTACAACATATACACATCGAAGAACACGAGGCTAAACGAAAGTAATTGAAAGGGTGTTACTTACCAAAGCTCGTTTTACAGGTTCGGTGCAACTCCTCTTTAACTTGCCACGCTCCTTGAAGATGTCCCGAATATCCCGTGTTTGGTCTTCATTGCTCCTCTGCATGTTCACACTCGTGGTTTTAAAATCTCAACATGGCAAGAAAAATACTACTAGTAATACTCGGCGCATCTTGTGGGCAACATTAAAGAACTAAATACGCCATGTTAGAGCATCTCCAACAGAATCATAGAACGCCAGCGCTTTAAAAAAGCGTTCTGATCTTTGAGATCGAGAAGTAGATACTAGAGAGTAGAGGATAGTTCTCAGCATAGATAGATAAAGAAAAGATAATTCAACTACTCCTCTCGTCCAACTCCTCCTCGGTGATGTCCTCCTCCGACATCCTCGATCAGAGGCGTGAAGATACCGATCGTCGCCGGATTCCTGCATGCACGCTGCTCCTAGCCTCATGTTGAATTGAGCGTCCGCTTTTCGCCACGCTTGTCCTCGCAATAGGCGGCTCGCTCCGCCCTCCTCTTATCCCTCTCCGCCCTCCTTTGCGCATAGAACTCGCGCTCGTTGATGATGTCCTGTGGGAAGTGTTGGCGCCATAGTGCCATGGCTTCCTCGTCCATCTCGGCGATGCCGAGACGGTGCTCCCGCCTCTGGTTGTCGCGACGATCCCCGTCGGTGCTAAGCCGCGGCAGAGGCGCGAGCTCCTGCGGCCGCTCCCGCGTCGGCCGTTGGGGAAGTTCAATGTTCTATGAGGCCACCGGAGGCGCCAGGCCGCCGCGTCGTACGCGCGGGCGGCCTCGTTGGCAGTGTCGAAATTGCCGAGGCCGAGGCGCATCCCGCGGAACCAGATCGCGGCGGAGAAGCCGCCAGAGGAGCGCATGACGCCGCGGTATCCCCAAGTTTCCCGGCGACGCGGCGGCATGGTGGTGTGGCGGCGGCGAGGCGAAAAAGAGCGGGGAGAGAGCGGTGGCGAGGCACAGAGCGGTGACAAGGCACAGGGCAGTGGGAGGGCGTTGGATTTTATAAAGCGCGCCGGACGCCGCGCGCCAAAACTAGCGAGCGCGATCCTTTCCCGACGTCTCTGCTATCTCTACTCTACGGTTATATTTATTTTATATTTAATATTTAATATTTATCTCTACTTCCTTTACTGTCTACTTTTTTTCCCTATACTTCTTTTTCTTGCAATATAGGCCATCCGATTTATATCTGACAGATAGGAAGGAAACAAATGGGAATTTTGCAGAAAGATACCGATACCCCTCTCCAGATTTGCAAATAAGGCCTTCCCTCGTTCATCCTTTTCTCCCACAAGAAAAACTACTCATTCAAATGCATCTTGATGCGTGCAACGCATGGGCATCTTGCTACTTCTAAAAACATTTCCATCATTTGCCACACTACAGGTTGCAGATGAAAAACCTACCCAAGCACAACGCGATACAGGAGCGACGCACAATTACCGGTGATATTACATTTGGACAATGGAGGTCATAACCAATTACTTTTATGGGAACAATAGCACCTGTGAAAATTGAAGGGTAGGTATGAACAAAATTGGAACTACACACGCATCTTTGCTAAGTGATTCAATACACACATTACCAATTGAGGAGGAGAACGATGGTCGCGGCGGCCTCTGTGAGTCATGGTCGGCAACGGGAGTCAGTTCATTGTCCACGACGGTGGTACTTCTGCGCTTGGCGTCGGCTTCCGGGAAGCAGATCCGAGACCGTGGAAGACGATGCCGGGGAAGAGGCTCCGTCTACGACGACGACGGTGGACCGGCTCCAGTGCGGTGTACGAGGTCGTCGATGAGGCAGATGCGCTGCGGTGGACGAGTGCGCCGATGTAAAGGGGAGGAGCACGAAGGCTGCGGTGCCGTGGAGAAGTCTATTTTGCGGTGGGGATAGAAAATGGGGAGTATTCAGGTGTACTACTCTAGGTGCCGGGGTGGGGTTGGCTGGGTAGGGTGAACCTGAAGTTACGAAAATAGTCCCCTACCAAGCGTCGTCCGTAGGCCTGTTCCGAAGGCTATGATGGTAACTTCCCTTTGCTCGAATCAGGTCGCGGAGATTTTCCGCCGACCTCAAAATTTTGTGACACCGGACTCCCCGTGTGGCATGTTGAGTGATTCGGCTAAGCAACTAGCGAGTAGTAGTAGTAAACTCTGCATATTAGGTTTGATCAAGTCAAACTTCCTAAAGTTGACCAAGTTTATATAATAATATAAACATTTACCATAACAAATATGTATGATGTGGAAGTACATTCAATAATGAATCTAATGTTATTTATTTGTTATTGTATATGTTAATATTTTTGTTATAAGCTTTCGAGAGTTTACAAAACTTGACTTTGACCAATGCTAATACGCGGACTTAAATAAAAGCGGAGGAGTACACATTTGTTTTCTTAGTTTGTAGTGAACTAATCATTTGTTGAAATTGTGAAATAAATATATTAGGCTATTGATTTCGAATGTAATGGTCTATACAATTCGATAGTTACAATCATTGTCGAATCCCAAGATGTATACAAGGTCTATAGTACTTCACAACATGCTCAAACTCACATAATCCCAGTCAAATGAGAATCTAAATGCATTTCATAGTTATTACTTTGTAGGATGCAACAAAAACAACCAAAACTCTACATCAGCCATTATAGAAGCAACATTTGTGTGAATGAAACGTGCAGAGAGAGCTTTTGAAGATGGAGCAGATAGGGCGGGAAAGATTGTATGTATGTGGACGAGAGAGCAGGAGACAAACCTAATGAGACACAGAGAGAGAGAGAGAGAGGGAGAGAGAGAGAGAAAGAGAGAGGAAGAAGTTAGGTCTGTGAGAAAGATGGAGACATGTAATATACGTGAGATGCGTGTGCATCCGGATTCTGTATACGTGGAAGGAGAAGAGACAACATGTTTGATGAGAGAGCTAGAAAAACATGGACGAGAGGGGAAGGATCTAATGGGTTGAGGGATTGACAATTTTGTGTGGGGGAGAGAGGGATTGGTAATTTTGTGCAAGAGAGAGAGAGAGAGGGTGGGGGGAGGAGTCAGTCAGCCACCGTCACATCACCCTGCTTCCAAATGACCCCGCATTCTCTAGCACGGTGTGGTCGCCATCTTTGATCTGCTCGATGCCCTCTTTGAAGATTGGGGTGTTGTGCATGTTGGGGTGCAAAGAAGCACAAGCAAGAGTGGTGTGTGTGTGCTCGGTGGAGTGTGCGTGTGTGTTGTGCTGTGTGTGTGTGTGTGTGCGTGCGCGCGTGCGCGCGTGTGTGTGTGTTTGTCAGATATTGAGCGAAAACAAACCTAAGGAGAGAAATGGGTATTCACGAAGAGATTGTGCGGGCCTTGAGGTGGGCAGGGCCGAGTGAGGGTGTCAAAATGTGCGCGTTGATGCATGTGTTGCATGCGATCGTGCGAGGGACGGACGAATCGAGAGAGATGGTTGTTGTGTTACGGATGCTCCTCTCTCTCTCTCTCTCTCTCTCTCTCACACACACACACACACACACACACACACACACACACACACACAAGTAAACTAGAAGACCGTTCTCTCATGTATACACAACGTATCGACATCTCTCTATGTCTCACTCATGCATGATCATTTGCACATTCACACCTCTCTATGTCTGTATCACACGCACACCGTCTCCACATTGCCCTTCCGCCACAACACACATATTGACACATACACACGTTCTCTCTTAGTCACACACACAAAATAAGTATTAAAAAAACTAGGGCGCACCTAAAATGTCCAAATCCAAATAAACACAAACTGGAGCTAAATTCAAATATATGGAAATATTGCAGCGTCAAGAACTTTCCCAGGAAAAAAAGCTTGAGTAATATTCGAGGATTGTTTTCACACACACAAAAAGGTTCGATGGATGTCCTTCGAGCGCGACACGGTGACACACCGTTCGATCGACCGCGCGGCCGTGGTTCACGCGCTTGCACAGGATTCCGTATCGTGGCTGTGGTACTAACTTCAATTTTTTTAATAAAAGCGCTGCCTAAGTCTAATGTTTACGTGTACTAGTACGGTTTTCTTTTAAGTTTGACCAACCTTATATAAAACTAAAGTAAGCTCCCATACGCGCACTCATCAATATGCCGCCGCTGCCGTTGCGCATGCCGGCGCCCGCCTGCTCCGGCCAACAATTTCTCGCCATCACCGCCGTGTCGCCGCCATCCCTGTGCCATGAAGCCGAAGGTGTAACGCCCCGAATACAACTTTCCTTATTCGTAACTCCAACTCTTGACTTTTTCGGAGATGCGATATGTTATTTCCTCCGTGGTTGGGTTTTTGTCTTTTGTTTTGCATTTTGTTCATGTCATGCTTTTCATCATCGCATCATCCGCATTGCATCGGCACTCGTTCCCGTCTTTGTTTTTAAAACTTGCATCCGCTCGTAGTTGCCGCGTCCCTCCTTGCTTTCGTTGACCGTTCTGAGACCAACATTGTTCTTCGTTTGCCCTCTTGCCTAAACTGGAGTCTCTCTGTACAGTGCATCGACCCCTCGCCCGTGTCCGAAACTTGCCCGAACCTGACCCGCTCAATCATCACCGTTGGATTCGGATCATCTCCAAACATCTCCCTAACCAAAACCCTCTTGCTATTTAAACCATCCAACCCTAGCCCTAGCCTGTCCAATCTCCACCTAATCCCCACGCCGCCGCCACTCTCTCCCTTGGTTTAAGCGCCGAGCCAATTACCATCCATCTCCGATCCTCCTCCCTTAAACCCGTGGCCTCCGACCACCTCCCGTGTTTTCCGGCCACGAGCAGGAGCCCCTGCCTCTGCTTCATCTCGACCGCAAGCCACCGGAGCACCAGGGTCCCTCGTGCCCTTCCTCTCCAACCTCCTTCCGTCCAGGAGCCGAGCTCCTCGATCCATCCTCATGACTGCACCTCCAACCTCGAAAGCGCCTCCTCACCGTCACTTTGCACCTCATTTGGAGGACCAGCCCGTCGCCCTCTCCTTCCTTCCTCCATTTCTTCTCTCTCGCTCCCTCTCGATGGTGTCGCGGCCCGCCGTTTCTGCAGGAATCCTGCCGCCCATGGAGCTCCTGGAGGTTCCGTCGCCTCCGCCTCGTTCAGGAGGGAAGCCCTCACGCCCGCTCCTCCCGTGCCTCGAAAGCACCGCCACCATGACCTCAAGATCCTCGCGGCCGGTCTCGCTTCCTCAGATCCTCTACTTCGAAAGCAGGAGGCAAGCATCACGCCAAGGCCGCCAAGAGGATCCCAGCGCCGCCCGGCTTGCCTCGCTTCCACCTCCCCGCCTTGACCATCTCCGCGAGAGTAGACGCCGGTGAAGCCCCGCAGGTCGCCATGCCCTGCCATCCCCGTCTCTCTCTTTTTCCTTGCCCTGTTTTCCCCTCTGAAGGTTCTGTCCTTTTCTTCAGACAACAGCACCATAGCAGCCCGTCAAGTTCGCGTTCCGGCCCCGATCTGGACCAGATCTCCTCTGCTCCGCCGCCTGGCTGCCGAATCCGCCCGTTCGGCGGTTCCGCCGACCCCGGCACCAGGACCTTCGGTGATGCCGCTTTTTGTGTCGCCTTGAACCTGCAGCTGCCTCTGTTCTTCAGTAACGAGAAGGAGCAGCTCGCTCGCCTCGCGTTGACCAGCCACCCCAGGCCCAGCGCCCCTTCCGGCCTCACCTCCTCCATCGACCGGGCCATGAGGCCTGGTGAGCCGCCCAGTTCCTGTAGCTCCAGATTCGGCCCGATGTATTTTTTTCCCCTGCCTGCAAATTTTGACATTATAAAGTGATTCTGCTTTCTGAGAATAACCCTTCTTTGTTCATGCATCTAATAACTAATCAATCATGCATCATATGTAAACAATTTATATATGAAAAATGCTTAGTTTTTCATCTAGTTTCATAATATGCCACTTTCATCCATGTTTAAAATGTTTAAATTGTTGTTTGCATTAATTTGCATAAATGCCATGTTAAAATGATTTATTTCATAACTAAGTAACCGTAGCTCCGTTTTAAATAAACTTTATATGTAGATGGGGTGGAAAAATGCCTAGTTTAACATGGTGCACTTTATTTTCCTGTTTAACAACAATAAAATATGTTTTAGGACAGAACAGTACCAAACTTGAAATATGCACATGAGGATTTTCCGGAATTGTTGTTTCTTATTTCCGGCCTCATTTAAATTTGCCTAAATAGTTAGTTTACTTATGCTTCACCCCTTGCCTTGTTTAATAACTTTTAATATTGTTGAGTACCTAAACGAGAGCGAACTAAATAACTCGAATGTGGTGTTTCGTCAATATGCAACCCGTTGCATATTGATCTCCATTTAACTTGTAGTATTGCTTGTTGCACTTTGCCATGCCATGCTCTTTAAACCGGACATGCATCATACTTGTTTGTGCATCATGCCATGTTTATGCTTGTGCATTTACCATGTTGTTTGTTTCTTTCTGGTGTTGCTTCTTAGTTCCGGTAATGTTGCGATTGTGAGGATTCGTTCGACTTCTTCCGTTTGTCTTCTTCATGGACTCGTTCTTCTTCCTAGCGGGGATTTCAGGCAAGATGACCGTCACCTTGGATCTCATTACTATCATTGCTATGCTAGTTGCTTCGTTCTATCGCTATGCTGCGTTACCTACCACTTGCTGCTCAAGCCTCCCAAATTGCATGATAGCCCCTAACCGTTGTCACCCTTCCTAGCAAACCATTGTTTGGCTATGTTACCGTTTTTGCTCAGCCCCTCTTATAGGGTTGCTAGTTGCAGGTGAAGATGAAGATTGCTCCATGTTGGAATATGTTTATGTTGGGATATCACAATATCTCTTATATTATTAATGCATCTATATAATTGGTAAAGGGTGGAAGGCTCAGCCTTGTGCCTGGTGTTTTGTTCCACTCTTGCCGCCCTAGTTTCCGTCATATCGGTATTATGTTCCCGGATTTTGCGTCCCTAACGCGGTTGGGTGATTTATGGGACCGCCTTGAAAGTTCACCTTGAATAAAACTCCTCCAGCAAGGCCCAACCTTGGTTTTACCATTTGCCTCACCACCACCTATACCTTTTCCCTTGGGTCGGCCAACCCGAGGGTCATCTTTATTTTGGCCCCCCCGGGCCAGTGCTTCTAAGTGCTGGTCCAAACCGAGTAATGTCCGGCGCCCCCTGGGCAATCAGGGTTCATACCAACCCGACGTCTGGCTCATCCGGTGTGCCCTGAGAACGATATATGTGCAGATCCTATCGGGATTTGTCGGCACATCCGGGCGGCTTTGCTGGTCTTGTTTTACCATTGTCGAAATGTCTTGTAACCGGGATTCCGAGACTGACCGGGTCTTCCCGGGAGAAGGAATATCCTTCGTTGATCGCGAGAGCTTATCATGGGCTAAGTTGGGACACCCCTGCAGGGTTTGAACTTTCGAAAGCCGTGCCCGCGGTTATGTAGCAGATGGGAATTTGTTAATATCCGGTTGTAGTAAACTTGAAGTAAACTCTTCTAAAATACACCAACCGCGTGCGTAACCGTGAGTATCTCTTTTCGGGGTTGATCGAGAGGAGAACACGGTTTCTGGGTTATGTCTGACGTAAGTAGGAGTTCAGGATCACTTCTTGATCATTACTAGTTGGCGACCGCTTGCCTTGATTCTCTTCTCGCTCTTATTTGCGTAAGTTAGCCACCATACATTGCTTAGCTGCTGCTGCAACCTCACCACTTTACCCCTTCCTTTCCCTTTAAGCTTTGCTAGTCTTGATACCCATGGTAATGGGATTGCTGAGTCCTCGTGGCTCACAAATTACTACAACAACAGTTGCAGGTACAGGTTATGCGATGATCATGACGCGAGAGCGATGTTTGCTTGTTTTGGAGTTCTCATACGCTTCTTCTTCGATCGGGGATAGGTTCCAGGTCGGCTGACTGGGCTAGCGAGGTGGATATTGTTTGAGTTTCTGTTTATGATTCATCCGTAGTCGGATGTCGATCTTGTATGTTGTATTGTTGTATTCATGTGACATTGTACGTATTGGATGTATCCCCACTATTATGTAATGTTGATGTAATGATATCCACCTTGCAAAAGCGTCTTCAAGATGCGCTTCTATCCTTGGTGGGACCTTCGAGTTACTTTAGGATAGGGTCGCATCTTGGACGTGACAGAAGGCTCGCCCGCTCACGTCGTCTGTAGTCCCTCCTCGCCATGCCGCCGCGCTGCCAAGCACGTGAGCAGCTGGTGGAGCCGCGTCTATGCATGCAGCGTACGAAGAGGAGGACGAGCGCGTGCTCCAGCACGACGGCGAGGAGGAACTACGTGTCATTGTCGTCTCCGCCCGCGTGGAGGAGGCACGCATGGTGGCTGTCACGGCGGAAGCCGGTCGCACGCGCGTCGAGCCCGCAAACCGGGTGCGGACGCGGAATCTACCTTCGAGACCTTGAATGCCACGTGGATCCCGCACTCTGAGGGAGCAATTTGGGTCAGTCGACTCATGTGAGCCGTTTGATGCAACATGGATGGCTAGAAGGGCTTCTTCCACCTCTTCTGTCGTCTTCTTCCTTCGCTCCGTCGAACTTCTTTCACAAATCGACTGACCCAAATTATACTACTAGTACGAACGTATTAAGTAAAGTAGGAGCACGAAGATACGAAAGCAAAGAGTACCAACTGCAAGAAGAACAATGAGTAAGACATAGTACTAGTACTACTCTATGTACTAAAGAGTTCAAATAACGAGAAAGAACATAAACATAGTTCTGCCGGGCCTCAAAGACAACACACCCTTGAAAATAAACTAAGCAACTAGTCCACTTGACATCGCAAGAGAACCAGCATGAGCGACGCAAGATCGCCACCTACTCGGAGTCCGAGTCCACGTCCTCGACTTCCTCCTCGTCCCTCTTCCTCTTCCTCTTCGCTGACACTTCTTTGCATGAACCGGACACTGGGCTCTGCTTCTTCATCCAACCCATGTAGATATTTCAACAAAGGTAGGCTCCATTGCTGCGTACAAGATGTGATCTTCATCTAATGTCTTCGACTCCCATGCATGATGAAACTCGTGATGAGGTTTCTTCAGTTTAGTGTACGAAGGATCAATCATGGCTGCTGCCAGGGTCAGCATTGAAGGTTGAGAGGAGGACACCGTGATTGCCTTCGGGAGATCGATGGGCTGCCCTACAAAGAGACCTATCTGACGCAGGACATCTATGCCGTTCTTAAAGCCTACAGTAACGAATTTCACTCTTTTTGTCCTTGAGGAAGTTCTTAAAATCCACGGCACTCAACGTCGGCATGGCATATGTGGTAGACCAAGCAAATGTTATGTACGCAAACACGGATCACGGCGGGCTTCTTCCTCTCTTCGCCCTTTAGATCCTTCTCTCGTCCCAGACTGTGGTGTACTCAACATCTAGCCCAAATGACCCACTCATCCGTTGAACTGTTGAACCTGCGTAGGAAGCGAGCAAGCCATGCTTTCACCGTCACGGATCCACGTGTGTAGATGACAATGAACTGATTGCCGGTGATGGCTCTAACCTGGTACTCAGCGGCGACCATGGAGATTTGGGAGGCCATGGATTTTGGAGGAGGGTTAGGAGAAGTTGAACTGTTGTACCCCGCAAAAATTGGGAGCGAACTAATGTGAAAGGACGGGACGACTGGGAGCGAACTGTTGTGAGGTAGAAGACGGGGACGAGTAGGGCGTGCGAACGGCGTGGGGTTGCTAGCTTGCCCGGCGGATAAACGGCTGCAAGCCCCCAAAGAGTTCTCGAGAACTATGCGGGACCCACTAGATGTCATGTCTACTAGACCCATATCGTAGGCCTGACGGTATAGCTTCTTCCTGTTCGCACGCCATGCCGGCGCGTGGATGTAACTTCACTTAATTCCGTCAACTGTCGCACCTCCCACGACCTTCGCCTCCCTCGCGCGGTCGCGCCATTTGAGACTTCGACCGGCTATAAATGAGCAATTTGTTTTTGCCTACTCCGCATGCATGATACTCCCTATGGTCCTTTTTACTCCCGTCAACCATTTGCAAAGTGTTTGACCAAATATATACTTTTTTTGAACACCACCCTATATTAATTAACCAGCCACACCAGTACACTCATTCGATACAATATTCACCACATTGTATGCACGTTATTTACAAGAATACCATCTAATCTATTGTCAAAGCTATACTTAGCAATTAAGTGTGCCACCTTATTGGCCGAACGGCTAATCTTTGACAATTGAAGATTGTTGATCAACTTCGAGATGCTCAACGCTTTCATCTTTAGGTCACGCATAGCAGACCTATCATAGTCCCCCGATGCAAGAGACGCTACCACAAAAGCGCAATCAGTCTCTAAAATTACAGGATTATGAAGAGAAATACCTATGTAGAGACTGGCAATGCAAGCCCTAAGCTGCGGTTCCTCCACGCTTTGACAGCATCAATGAAATCCTACGACCAAATTTATACTAAAAATATCAATATCTACAATATTGATTATAATGAGTATAAGAACTACGTTTTATAATGAGTGTAAAAATATTGATTTGACATTGTGAATGTTGATACTCCCTCCGTCTAGGTGAGTAAGTCATCTTAGGCTGTGCCCCATGACCAAGGAGGAGGGGAAAACGAGAGACATTAATGTTTATTTGCTAATTAAATAGTATTGCATGCAATGTACTAACCAATCGCATGTCATGTTTGATAGTCTCGTGTCATTAAAAGCATGCACACCCTCATCTCTTATTGGTTGATATGTCAAGAAACAAGAAACGAGGTAGAAGTTAATGCACCGCGCCTACGTGTTTTGGGATTATTTGGTTTTCGTAAGATCACTTACACACCTAGCTATTAGAGTACCACTACCTCCCTTCTAGTTTAAAGGGCTCGACTCAAAAATTTCACCTACTCTTAGCAAGATAGTAGAGGGGGTGGAATAGTTTTTGAAGTCTGCAAAAGTACTCAACTAATGTTGTCGTTCTTCACAAAAAATGTGTTTACCAATGCATGCATGAACACTAGTTACTCTATACCCATCTCTTCTTTAATTCTTTGCCACATCAGCATGTTTGCTATTCCCGTGTGCATGATACCAGCTAAGATACCACCATTATGGCCAGCCTTAATCATCTCATGCAATAATTTAGTGCACCTTGAAATATGAACATGTGTGGGGCGTGTATGTTTTTAACGACTTGAGACTATACCTAGCCCGGTATGCAAGATGACTTATTATGCACCGTTCCCCATACCTGCAGGAAGCCCGTTCGTCTCCAAATCTTTTCCTCTCCATGTGTGGAAACAATATGCCTGCCAAACTCTCCTTCTCCCTCCGGCGGTTCCACCACTCCACCCCGTGTGAAAAAATCTGCATGCATGACCCTCCTCCCCCCACGCTCGTCCAATTCGTTGTGACCAGCAATATTTCCACCCCTTCGCTCCCCCGTAATTTACTCCAACAAATATGCCCACATAGCTTTTACTTAACTTCAGTTGCATTGGATCACTAACATACGGGCCCAGCAGTGTACTGGCCCACAAGTCAGTGACGCAACTGGACCTGCAGTTAAGTCAGTGCAGCTCAGTCCACATCTTACGTAGGTGTGACATTGGTCGCTATAAATATTGCGCCTCCCACGAAATCGCTATCTCCTCCCCCTCACGTTCATGTTCATCGCTATTTCCTCCCCCTCCCTCTCACGTCGACCACCATGGCATCGCCCTTTCGAAGCCCTAGGAGCCCCTCGCTGCATCGCGCGGACGGTCATGCGTCGCCGTTCCGTTCCTCGCTGCCACTAGTCGAGGAGGACGCGTCAGCATTCCGCTCCTCGCCGCTACGCGACGCGTCGCTGTTCCGTTCCTCGCCGCCACTAGTCGAGGAGGACGTGTCGGCGTTCCTCTCCTCGCCGCGATGCGACGCGTCGCCGTTTCGTTCCTCGTCGCCACTAGTCGAGGAGGATGCGTCAGCGTTCCGCTCCTCGCCGCGACGTGTCGAGGTGGACGCGTCGGCGTTCCCAATCTCCCCAGCACGTGCGTCGAAGGACGCGTCGGCTCCCCTCTACAAGGAGAACTCCGCGCCGCCCGCCAAGCCCCCCCAGCCTTGAGGAGCTTTGGCAAGAAATGGATGTCGCCTTGTGGGAGGCTTTGCCTCCAGCAGAGCGCGCCAAAATAGAGGCGGAGAAGAAGGCCGAGGAAGAGAAGCGCACCGCGCAACAAGCTTTCTGGGAGATCTATGTCGCGTCCGAGAGAGTCAAGCAATTGGTTCTTTGGCATAAGGCTCGTGCGAGGTCCGTGAGGGTGGCGGAGGACGCCCGTGTCGACGCCCTGAGTGCAGTCGGGCCCAAGCGCCTCATCTACGCTTGGCGGTACGTGGACCGGGTGCACGCTTCCAGCCAGGAGGAGTACCTGTTGGCGCCGGATCACCACACCGGTGAGATTGCGCCCGCCCGCCGGCAAGCCGCCAATCATCATCTCGTGAGTTGCGAGGCTGAGGAAGAGGCGTTGTATCGGTGCTCTGGGAAACGGCCGCGCACTAGGGCGCTCGTGGCTTTTAGGAGGAGTATAATTTTTGTTTCGTAAGGCGATCTCATTAGTTTTGGGACGCAAATGATAAATCCCGAACGTTCAGGAATTTTTAACGTCCTTAATTAAGTATGTAAAAGGGAAAGTTTGGAAACGTTGTGTATTATTACGCATTTTGCAAATGCGTGCATATAGCACAAACTTTACTATAGACTATCGGACTACAGGTCTCTCTTGATATATGCTTGCAGACTTTTCTACTCCCTCCGTCCAGGTCAATAAGTCATCTTTGGTTGTGCACGGTGACCAAGAAGGAGGGAAGATTTGTACACCTAGACGGAGGGAGTACTACTATTACTTATGTACATGCAAATGCACGTTTAAACATTACGATGCGGTTTTTGTAAAAGTAGAAAAACAACACTAGTCAAGCTTGTGAAACGATTCCAACGTGAGTACTACTACTAGTAGGAGTACCAGGGGCCAGTTCTTTTAGGCTTCTAGATAAGTAATCCCATAACTACTACCTTCGTCCTGGTTTATTGGTCCCCATTGTAATCATGTCAAATTTTGATCATAAATTTAACTAATGAAATGTTAGTGCATGTCACATGCACTACTCCATCCGTCTAGGTGAGTAAGTCATCTTAGGTCAGTGCACCGTGACCAAGGAGGAGGAGAAAACGAGAAACGTTAATGTTTATTTTCTAATTAATAGTATTGTATGCAATGAACTAACCACTGTATGTCGTGTTTGATATCTCAAGTCATTAAAAGCATGCACACTCTTTATCTCTTATTGGTTGATATGTCAAGAAACAAGAAACGAGGTAGAAGTTAATGCACCGCGCCTATGTGTTTTGGGATTATTTGGTTTTCGTAAGATGAATTACACACCTAGATGCACCGCGCCTAAGTGTTTTGAGTAACATTTTATCAGTTAAATCTTTGGTCAAAATTTAGCACAAATTATAATGGTGAGGAATAAACCAGGACGGAGTAGTAGTTTGTAAGCCCAAATAAATGAGTGAGGCGCCTTATTGTTACTCTCCACTGTGACTAGTCTTGTGGGAAAAGCTGGGGAAGCCGCCAAAAGAACTGGCCCTAGGAGTAGTAGCTAGGGATCGAGTGTGGGAGATGAACCGGAGAAAGTAAATGCAGAGAGATGAAATGCAAAAAGACGGAGGGATGTGATGGTTGCTTGTCCGCTTATTTTACCGGGCCACTTATTACCGGGAGTGGTTGGGTTTTGTGATATGACGGCTTTTATCGCCGCGCCACGAGTGAGAGGTGAGACTCCCGTCGTGCGCTGCCCTCTACACTTGTACTACATTGGTCGTGGTTTATTAGTCCCCATTGAATTTGGATCAAGATTTAATCGACAAAATGTTAGTGCATGTCAACAAAAACTATATCGTTGGATTCAGTATTTGTACATAGTTTTGAATGATTTTATTTTATGTGACATGCATCAGTTTTTTTCTTTCTATATATATTGTTAGTTCAATTTTTGGTCGTACTAATCTATAGTAGTAAGGTGCCCGTCGTTGCAATCAAGAGTGAAATGCATTGATCGGGGAGTTGTTTATATTGACAAAAGATGTGGGGGTCATCTCATGTGTAACGGGTATCGATAGGTTTCTTTGGATATTATCTCATCTCTAGAGCTCACAAACATCCGGGTGAAATAGATAAAAAGGTATCTTTTGCAAAAAAAAGCGTTCAACTGTTCAACCTTTGCATCCAAAACTTGTGAAGAAATAACACTTATTGTGCTTTGCAAGAAATGATCTTTAAGAATTAGTTTTTGAGTATTGATTGTTATACATGTTGGCTCTGAGATGACATGGCACTTTCTTATAGTCAACAGTTGGCTATACTATTAAGTAATATTAACCATGCCCTTATACACCTAGACGGAGGGATTAAATCAGGATGACTTGCAAGGGGGAAGAGGAGATGTAAGAAATGGTTCATCGTAAGTCTTTCACTGGTACTAGTAAAAATTCATACATGGAAGATTCTAGACTAAACCATAAACGGATACACTTTTATTCATGCGCGATACTCCAATAGAGCAAGATTATGCATGGAAGTCTCCACATGCTAAGACAGCGGATTACATTGAGCAAAGACTAATGATCAACATTTAACTTGATAATGCATATTTTTTTAGAAGAACAGGGAGGCTCCTCCCCGGTTCCATTATCAAATGAAACCTAAAGTGTCTTACATTAGCTCACTGAGAGGAGCAGTTCAAAGGAAGGACTGCGGCGAAAGCCACTCAAGTTTAACGACAAGCTTACGTAATCAAAAGCGGCAAAGACACGTGCCATAAGCGCCCACACACACACTACAGGTGTTTTCTAAGTGCACTTGATAATGCGTATGTCGGTGTGAACCTCCTTGGAGTCCCCTGCACCGAGTTGGCGGGTAAAGGATAGAACGGATGCCATGGGTTTTCCAAGTCAACATTGGCGGGATAGTCCCAGCTCCTCGATTCCAAGTCTGTCCGATGAGGCCGGTTTTCGCCGCCACGTGACCGGTGGGTAGTAACATTGACCTCGCACCCGTACATCTCGCCTCGTGTCGGTCGGCGTCGAGACGCCTCGACGATGCTCCAAAGATGGGGCGGCGGCCTGCGCGGGCCTCGCCGGTGCCCACGATCAAGAGGAAGACGCTGCCATCCTCCTCCGAGACTAGCAGGCAGCGGTGATCCTCCAGTGACTCCGTCATGGTGAACCGGTAGCACGTGTCGTACTTGATGTTCTCCGCCAAGGGCCAGCAGTGACCGCTGCACGCATCCGTGAGGTGATGCACCATGTCCGCCGGCGAGCCACAAAACGGCATCGGGCACTCATAGCAGTGGACGAAGGGCTCCTTGGACGCATCGACCAGGCCGTCCATGAAATGGGAGTGGCTGTAGGGGACGTTGCGCCAGTTGAATATGTGAGCAAGTTACTACGAGATTTAATACGAATAAGCACAAAATAAATCATGATGGCTATAACAGAGATGAAACTAATCATGTGGACTTGCATAGTAGTAGGATACAGAGTAGAAACATGAATTCTACCACGATTTCGAACAGGAAGGACAGAAACACATACGGTGCAACGGGAGCAGCACAGTTGGCGTTGAGGTTGTCGCCCATGTCGTTGAGGAAGAGGTTGCCGAGGTTGGGGAAGAAGTCGTCGTCAGTGAAGTCGTGGTTCCGCCAAATAGTCATGAGAGTGTGCTCCAGATTTCAACAAATACCGCCGAATGGAGCGCAGGAGGGAGTGGTCAGTAGGGGACGCTATGCTGCCGAATGGAGCACAGGAGTAGCACACAAGCAGAGATGGTGTCCTTACTAGTACTCCCTAGTCTCTATCTATCTATATCTATATATATCTACTCTTATAGAAAACCGAGTTGGTGATGATGGTATGCCTGCCATCTTGTAATATAGACCGCCTTTGATCTATATCGGCGGATAGAAAGCCAACTATGACAATTTTACAAAAGATACCGCACCTCTCTCCACATTTATAGATAAGGCCTTGCCTCGTTCATCCTTATCTCCCACAACCTCGTGCTCCTCCCTATGTCTCTATCTCTACTACTTTTTTAATAACAAATCGAATAGTGTTGCGCTGGCCCATCGCACGCCGGTGAACACGCCTCCTTGCCTCCATCATCACCAACTGAGTCTTTTATAGGAGTAGGAGTAGAGAAAAAACCGAGTTGGTGATGATGGTGTGCCGTGCAATGCACGGGCATCTTGCTATTTTTTGCATATAAGTCCAAACACCACGTAGACACGGTTTTTGAGCACGGTTCGTAGTCGTTCCACGCTCAGGCATTGAAGTTTGTAACTATTTTAGATTAGAATATACTACTCCTCCGGTGCTAGTAGTAGAGCGGAGTCCTACTCTACTACTCTACTCTAGCAAGCTAGGGCATAGTCTTGTAGTAGGTACCGTAGGGAGTACCAAGATCGTGATCACTCAAGCAAGTTGTCTGGCATCGATATGACCCTATGTTGCTTGTATGTGTCTCGTAAGTCAAGCGGCGTGCTGTAGTCATCATCACCTGTCCACTTCCTGCAGCACATATTCGCTTCTCCATCTTTGTCCGCACATAATCTCGTCCAAGCTTCCAACCCCGCTAAGGCGCCTCCCCCCCTCGTCCAAAACCCAAGCACTAACAATGGCAGAACCGAGTAGTGTCCGCCGAAAGAGTGGCTGGAATTTGCTCCCCACAGAGGTAATCAAGCTCATTGTTTCGCGTGTGGACAATCTCAGTACCATGCCGCTCGCCACGTGCTCGTCGGGGCTGTACCGTTTACTCAAAGCTCTCAGGACGGAGCTTTTTAAGCTAGCTCCTTGCTTGTTGATGCCGTCTGATCTTCAGAAACGACATGTCACGCAGCATAACGATCGTAGGGTGGCGAGCATCAACCCCCTTCACTGTGATCCGATCCCCGTCAGCCTCAGCTACATTAAAGGTATGTACTGGGTCGGCATGAACACGTCTTGGATGTTGCTTTCGACGGTCAATCGCGGCGTTGGATGCTCGTGGAGGTCTACACCGGCGATTGATCCCCTTCCTTCGATTAACATTGCCTTTGCTTTGGCACCGCAACCCAGAATACTCGGAATCTTACAAAGAGCCAACATGATACCAAGTTTGATTTGCTCAAGGTTGTAATCGCCAAGTGCCCACAAGATCTCGCGAATTATAAAGATTTCAGGCTAATTGGGAACCGCGGTCTCGCCTATCTCGATGTGTCATTTGCGGTAAGTGGATAAATCTGCACGCCCATCGCAGGATCATACATCCTCCATGGTTCTCTCGATGCCATTGAACACAAGGGCTTCATTTACGCCGTCGACTCCTTCTATGGCTGCGTATTGCTGGCCTACTCCGATCATCGCTACAAACGATCGTTACAAAGTATGTTACTTTCCTATGATATCATGATGGCTTGCTTATATTACTGTCAACATTTACTGAAAAAATATTCATGCTCATAACATGCTGTTCTTAAGATTGACTAAATCAAGAGCCCTTTTTTATTTTACTCCAACTTGATATGATGTTGTAGGCCGCCTGGTGTCCCTACCCTTCCTAATTCCAGAACCTTTCAAAGAAAAGCGGCATGGCAGTTGCAGGTGGTTCCTGGCTCACCTGGCCGCACGCCACAAAGAAAAGGTGACTCCAACTTGATATGAATTAGAAAATGAGTAAAAATTATAAAAATAATAGCAAATGGGCTGTACACGCCACAAATTTCGAGGCTGACTTGTTTACGCAAGGCTTTGTCAGTGAACACACAATTCTAGCAGCAGTGACTGTTGGATGTCCATCCAACGGCCGACGTGCTTCTTCAATCTCGATCTTCTGCTCCGGCCGCCTAAACTAGCGCCCGGTAGTGCATGCTCCCTCCTCTTGTGGCCTGGTCAGTGATACCGCTGCAGACTTCCTGACCACCCTACTCCCTCCGCTAGCTTTGGCCGCATACACAATCGCCTCCTTATTATGCGAAAAAATGATTCCTCCGATCGACATCCGGGCGCACCGGTTGGGAGGCTGACACAGGGCCTACTACGTTGACGCCAGACGCAGGCTTGTCAACTTAGTCAACAAATGATTCTAGCAAAGACTAACCGTTGGATTTGAATCGAACGATCATGTCGCTTCTTCAATCGCTACTCTTCTTGCACCACCGCCCAAACCAACATGGGGAAACCGGCCGCCTCGCCTCCGGTGGTCGGTCAGGCTGCGTTGAGGCCTCATCGCCCCCTACTACTCCCACCTCTAGCCAGGCCCTGCGGCGACGGCAGCCTCACACCGCAGCCGAACCAGTAAGCCCTCGTACTCCTCTACGCGTAGGCATCCACTACCGCGTCTTCCCCGGCTCTGCGTCGTCCCCTTCCTAGGCCTCGCCGCCGTCCACCGCCTTGGTGCAATCGGCGCGGCGTGGTCAATGTGGTCAACGACATTCCATCGGAAGAGTATCAGACGTGGAGAGGCTGATACCGGGTCCATGGCCACAACCCGCTTTTTTTTGTGATTTGCCAAGTAAGTCGCTTTGTCGTGCCTGTTGGGCTGCAAATCTTTCAAGACGAGGAGAGCTTACATTCGGTGGCCGAGAAAATGGCCCATCAAGAATGAGAAATGGGTTGTACATTTTAAAACACATCAAACCGCAATTAGTTTCAAATATCTATTTTTCATTTTGAGATTTTAAATTACATTAATTTTTATGCTTGGAGAATTTGTTGGATTTTATATTGATATACATTTATTTTAAAATCAGTTTGAATGTGAGTCGAAATTTGGGATTAAGAACAGTTCGAACCGTGACCGAAATATGCAAAATTTCAGATACTTTTTAACTGTGGCCACGGTATGGGCTGTAATGCTAACAAAAAGAATATGGGCTCCAAAAAACCTTAAGAATTACCAAATGGGCTGTAAATTATTAGAAATAATGGCAGATGGGCTATATCTTTGTTTTCCACAGATTTGAGGCTTTCCTAAAAAGGTTGGCCTTTAGCAAAGGATCGTTGGATGTCCATCCAACGGCCGTCGTCTTCTTCAATCTCTGCTCTTCTGCTCGGCCCGCTCAAACAAGCGCCGACGGACTGCTCCCTCCTCCCATGACGGGCTGTCTTTCTGCCAAGCAGCCTCACCGCCCCATCGTACTCCCATCGCTTTCCTAGCCATCCCTCTACTCACTCACACCTTTGTTATTCTCCGTGACGACGGGCAGATTTAACGGTAAACCCTCGACAACGGTCGTACTCCCCTCAGCGTATGAAACAAGCTGCCGAGTCTTCCACGCCTCCGTGTCATTCCCTTCCTAGGCCTCGCCGTCGTCCACCGCCTGGTGCTCTCGGCTGCTCGGTCAACATGGTCAATGACCGACATGCATCTAAAGTGGACTGTATGTGGAGAGGCCGACAGCTGGGTCCACGACCTCACGCAAGGAAATGCCTCCTTATTACGCGCAAAATAATGATTCCTCCAGCTGACATCAGGGACCCACCGAAAGGGCCTCTCAGATTTCGCGAAAAACGTTACCGCCACGGCTTTCGGACCCATCGGCTATATCTTCGCACGCAAGGAAGTGCCTTCTTATTACGCACAAAAAATGAATACTCCCCCGTTAGCTAGGACCCAAAGATAGTGGCAGGCTGACTTGTGGGCCTACTAAGTTGACGGGGACGGAGGGCTTTGCCAACTTAGTCAATATGCACGACTCTAGCTCCAAAGGACCGTATGATGTCCATCCAACGGCCGTAGTGCTTCTTCAACCTCTGGTCTTCTTGCTCCAGCCGCCCAAACCAGCGCCGGTCGTGCCTCGTGCTCCTGCCTCCCGTGGACGGCTGCGATGCGGCGGAGGCCTCGCCGCCCCTACTACTCCCACCACTGGCTAGGCCATCCCTCTACTCACCCACACCCCCTGTTATTCTGCGGCGACGGCAGCCTCACACCGCAGCGAACGGTGAACCTCGTACTCCTCTGGCGTGGGCATCCACCGCCGCTCTTCCCGGCTCCGCGTCGTCCTTCCTAGGCCTCGCCGTCATCCACCGCTCGGTGCTCTCGGCGCGTCGTGGTCAACGTGGTCAAGGAATGGCTTCCATCGGACGTGGATCAGACGTGGAGAGGCCGACAGTGGGTCCACGGCCGCAAAGAAGGAAGTGCCTCCTTATTACGCCAAGAAAATAATTATTCCTCCACCGACAATGGGGACCCACCGGACGGGCCATCATATTTCGTGAAAAAACGCTTCTCGACCGCTGGGACCCACCAGCTACACCTTCGCACGCAAGGAAGTGCGTCCGCAAAAAAACAAAACGATTCGTCTCGACCGCTGGGACCCACCAGCTACATCTTCGCATGCAAGGAAGTGCACGGCGATACCGGGACCCACCTGGTCGAAGCGTACATAGCATTGTCATTCTGGTCGCGAACGTGTACGTACATATTGGTCGATGTAGAGGTGCGCACGTGTCGTAGTAGAGGCGCGCACGTGTCGATGTAGAGGCGCGCACGTAGCATGTACACGTACGTACATCGGCGAGGGTGCAAGAAAGAAAATACGGCCACTTACGTACATATGGGCAGGGTCTCGAATGCCTACCCGCGCATACGTACATGGCTGGGTCGGAACGGAGAAACAACATCTCGTCGTGTTCATGGGGAGCCAACCGGCTGGGTCGGAACGGAATGCGTGGTCGTGTTCATCGGGAGGGCTTGGACGGAACAGGCGATGGAAACGAGGCCTGGCGTACCGCAAAACAGAGGAAACAGACCTCCCACGTTGGAACGGGGTCCCGTTGATCGGGAGGGTGTGGCGAACGCAAAACGGAGGAAACGGACCTCCTACGGTCGAAACGGGGTCCCGCTGACCGGAGTGGTGTGGCGTACCGCAAAACGGAGGAAACGGACCTCCTACGGTCGAAACAGGGGTCCTGTTGATCGGGAGGGGTGTGGCGTACCGCAAAAGGGACGAAATGGACCTCTTACGGTCGAAACAGGGGTCCTGTTCATCGGGAGGGGTGTGGCGTACCGCAAAATGGGACTCCATGGGATACTGCTCATCTCCACCGTCGACCTCCTGCAGCCTCCACGGGCTACCGTCGACCTCCTCCAGCCTCCGCGGGCTCCTGTTCATCCAGCCTCCACCGCGCGCTACTCCACCGCCATCGCTCAACCATCCCTCCACGGGCACCCCTCCACCGTCTCACTGCTCATCCAGCCCTCCACACCATGGGGTCCTGTTCAACCACCCTCCACGGCCACCCCTCCACCGCTTCATCGCTCATCTAGCCCTCCACACCACGGGGTCCTGTTCATCCAGAGGCAACGCCACCGGCCAATCGCTCATCCAACCCCCCGCAACGCCATCGCTCATCCAATCGATCGGCTCCAGTTAGCAGCAGTGAAGGAATCGCTCCATCGGGTTCGATTATGTACCATCGATCGATCGCCGGGTTCGAGAATGCGTAGCTCGCAGCAATCGCCGGGTTCGATTAGAGCCCAACGCCTCGCCGGGTTCGCGAGATCCAACGCTTCACACACACGCTGCACAGACGACGAGAGAAACGCGCATCGCCGCCCCCGACCTCCCACCGTAACCGCAACTCCTCAAATTTTCCTCCCCTCGCTTCTACCACGGTTTTTTCCGTCATGGACGGCCCAAAGAATGTCATGCAGCTGCGTCTCCGGCCCGCCAAGGACGAAAAGTCCATTTTCTGTCATGATTTTTTGTCACAGAAGTAGGAGCCCACCACATCTATGATGATAACGGGTTTTGTCACAATTATCGTCATAGAAGTGTCATATGTATGACAGATTTTTTTTTGTTCGGCCCAAAATGTCACGGATGTGTTTTTTTTTGTAGTGTTTGATCCTACGAAGAGAGTACTTGCTCTAAATGATGTGCCGCTGCAAGAGCTGCCTATATTAATTAACCATGCTCTAAAAAGGTGGACCAGCTTTGCGTAGTAGTAATCTTGTACTAGGTTAGTAGGTGACCTTGTGCTTGGCTCTTCTCCTCTTCTGGAAGTCGAACAATAATGATGGTACTGTACTACTTCTGGCAATCTGACACCAAATGAACTGCTGCACGTCCACCTCTTGTAAGCAAAAGTTTCTCCTCGTGCTGCGAGCCACCGCGCATGCATTGGCGAGGGATAAGGCGTAGTAAGCAAGCTTCTCGTCGTTCTGTGAGTTGACAGGACACATCAAAGTTACGTATTTATTAGTACTCTCTTCAAAAAGAGCCGTCCATGTTCATGGCTACCATCCCGTGCTCTGTCATTGAGTACGTGCACTATTCACGTGCCATCGAGGAGAAAAAATATTGCGTGGTACTAGGTGCCATCAAAGTGCACGACTCATTTACGCACTGCATATCTCCATTTTCTTGCATGACACGCCACCTTGATGCTAGATGTCCCGTGTGTCATGGAGGCATATAGTATGATTTTGTAAAATGGAGGCATATAGATGTCCCGCGTGTCGGCAATAGGATGAACAAAGCTCATGTCTTAAACGAAAGAGTGGAAGAACATAGATTCCCGATGACCGAGAAGGAGCTACAAACCTCGGGGTGGAGCGTCTGCACTCATAATATTTTATATTATTCAGTGATATAAAATCAACCAAATCTCTCCACGTTCCTATACCATTCTATAGTATGAGAATAACTTTGAACATAAGCCATTGATTCACTCTATCCAATGGTCATAGTTGGAAAATCCAAACAAAACAAGCATTGGATCAACTCTTTTTTCGAGATCAACTCTTTTAGCACTTAGATTGTTGCCGCCGGCCCACCTAGCCCACCTATATATCCGCTCACGTGTGACGACCACAGGAGCTATCCACTAAGATTGTATGTTAAAAAAGTAAAGGTCGATAACTAATGCGGCACCTCGGGCCAACGCGGCTAGATCGCATTTTGCA
The DNA here is from genome assembly GCA_021605145.1 of Aegilops bicornis. Classification (NCBI taxonomy): domain Eukaryota; kingdom Viridiplantae; phylum Streptophyta; class Magnoliopsida; order Poales; family Poaceae; genus Aegilops; species Aegilops bicornis. The sequence goes on from CM038673.1 coordinate 276,171,725, forward strand.
CGAGAAATTACAAACCATGTTTCGTTGACATGTGGTCCCGTTCCAACATGTCAGTGAGACGACGATGAGTCCTTTTGTACAATTTCCGAAAGGACGTGTAGGCTGGGGCACCTCTTCGTGTACTGTGACAAACTGGCAACGGTCCACCGACTCTTCGCCTTTCCCTCTCGATTTGAAACTGATGTCGCACCCTCTTCCTCCCTCCTCCATTTGCCTTCACCCTTCCTTCTGCCATTGTTCGATCGTCTTCTCCATGGAGGGAACAAGCCGAAAACGACCCCATTATTCTTGCCCCGATCTGAAAGATCACATGGTGGGGGAACTCATTGATCGGTGCGACGTCATCACCTCGGCTAGCATGGCAGGTTCGTTCAAGACCATTCTCGACTCAACTAATAACATCATTACAAGGAACTCAAGGGTCCAGGATCGGTTTGATCTCCCTTATCTTCTTCACTATAAGCCTGTTCGCATGGGCACGGACGACGGAGGCCTCGCCTTGTGCAAGTTGATGCCGCTTGATAACGATACGTGTGATGTCAAGATGCCATCGCTTCAGGGTAAGGCCTGGGCTGGCACAAATGGAGATTAGGTTGTTTATATTGGGTACAATTGCGAGTGGGAACTTGTGAATGTGTACACTCGTTAGCGGATTCCACTTCCAAAGATCTCCGAGTGCCCTGAGGTTGAGCACACAGATGATCTACGTACGTTCAAATATGATCATGGTGATCGCCGCTCACGGAAGATAGCAATTTCTCGAGTTCCCAATCGCTCTTGGAATTACAAGAACTATCTAGTTGTTGCTATCTTCGACAAGCTTGTTGCCGTCCTTCGTGGTTCGACTGGATTGATATTGCTCAAAAATCAGTTTCTATACACGGATGTGTACCGTGATGCAATTGAATACTAGGGTCTTGTGTTTGCTGCCACCACTCGTGGCACTGTTTTTGCATGGGATCCTCGTAGTTTCAGTACGTTTGTCTTCCACCGTAATTATAATTGTTTCATCCACATGCATGCGAGTTAGCAAGTTTCCCTTCCCTACTAATTAACCTTCTTCTTGTGTTTCCAAGGTCCTGTGAACATTCCACCACCTGTACTTGAAATTTTTTATAACCAACCGGGAGATGACGATGGTGATGATCACGAGCATGAGGACGAGCAGGGCCCATATGCTCACTGGCGGCTGGCAACTAATTCCAATGGATCACCACTTCTTTTCTGTATACAGCCCACTGCTGATGTTACTACTGAGGGAGCAGGTGTTGTCTCCCATGGTCGCACTCTCTGGACCTATTCCAACACCCGTTGCATGGTATTCGGGATGGATACTAGTGTGCTAGCGCCAACACCTTCTCCCTGGTACAGTATTGATAGTCTTGGAGCAAACTTGCTCTTCCTTGGACAAAACTATCCAATGATGGTGAAAGGCGATCCAACTGCTGTTGACACAATGTTACTACCATTTATGAGAAGCAATTGTATCTATACGTCGGACATTGCGGTGGTTCCCTACCCTGGTCGTGATATAGTAGGCCGCTTCAGCCTGGATGATCAGTCCTGCGTTGGTCTCGAGATTGACAGTAGCTGGCTCTTCCCAGAGAATCGCTTGTGGTTCAAAGCCAGTGTTTCCAACGCCGAGGATTGGTTGAGTTGAAGTTCATTTCATTGCTTGTTATTTGTTGTGTGATGAAAACCTTAGTATTTATAATGTATCCTCGTTGTCCTTGTGGGTTGATGACCTGTTGTATGTAATAAAATGATATGCCTGTGATAAACTTACTAAATTTATGAATGTCTTTCGAGTCGCTTCTCTGAGCGGGTGCTGCGACGGTGCAACATGTTATCAGATGAGGCCAATAAATAATAGTACACTATTTGTACTACCTTCACATGCTGCACTATCTCTACGTCTACGTACGTAATACAACAAGTTTTAAACTTGAGACCAGCCACCCATCCTCACAAAGAACTCTTTTTAACCTAGCACAGACTCCAGGAAATTTGGCCACAGTGTGAGGTGGGCCATTGTTAATGTGTTCGCTGTACGTAACCAGCACCTTGAATCCTCGATACTACTACTATAAGTAGTAGGGTGGCATGGGCCAGAACAAGCATTCATGTCCAGGAGTACGGCACACACCACCAGCACAACTTCCATCTGACACCATATTTCTTGGAGTCCGTGCTACATCAATCTCTTCAACCTCATCGTTTCTCTAACTCAGCCATCGCGCGGCGGGCGAGGTGGGGGTTTGCCGATAGTCGGTTTCCTCAACTGCGGTCCCACTTGTAAGGCCAACTCCAACGCACGACCCCAAACGAACCTCTGTTTTGCTCGGATTCTGTCCGTTTGGGTAGGGCAATGGGGTCGTGTCCGGGCCATTTCTCGGATGCGGTGGCCGTGCGCCGAACGCGCGAACGCATCCCAACCGCGTACATTTTTCTTTGCAAAAACATATCTTTTTTTCATCATTGATTTTTTTGGTACATGGAAATACATCACCTAAATTTTGACTAGAAAAGCGAGACCAAAGAAAACAAGAACCACAAGAATACATTTTAGAAGATATCCAACTTCCATAATCGCCTCCCGTAAGTTGGATTAGTGCCTTCTTGATGCATTCATTGTTGATCTGCAGAGGCTCGATCTTGCGTGCTTCTTTATTGTTCGAGTGTAAAGAAGTAGACGTGTCTAGCCTCTATTCTATCAACAAGTGCACTAGTCTCATCTCTAGCCTCTATGCTAGCTAAAAGTGCTAGAACATCTACTAAATTGTGCTCTATCAATATATCGTTGTACTCTTCTTCCCAATACCAAAACTTGCATCCATTCTACACATTAAAATTTTAAGTTAGCACAACTAGTCTAATCCGAGAATACAACCGAAGATTTGGTCGAGTTCTTCCTCCTTTTGCCAACACGTGGGACATCCAAAGATCCGTGTCGTGTCATGCAAGAAAATAGAGTAGTAGTTGAAGCCACGTGATGTGCATTTTGGGTTAAACTGTAAATAGAATCTTACTACTCTTGAGTAACTCCAAAAGCGGCCATCGAAGATCTTTATTGGATTTCTTTTTCATCACCAGCACGTCGAGGTGAAAGATGTGCGTGTTCAAGTGGGTCCTCTTATGCTTTCACCGACATGTGGGATCAAGATATGAGCAAAATGCACGATGGGCTCCATGCGTCTCCTGGCTTGCTGAGAAGATAGATAGAGGAGGGCTGAGCACGGACTCCAGGAAATTTTTTCTACGTAACCAGCACCTCGATATAGTGGGGTGACATGGGCCATAACTAGCATTCATTTCTAGCAGTACGGCACACGCCACCCACATGACTCCCATCGAACACCAATTTTCTTGGAGTCCGTGCTACAGCCATCTCTCCCCCTCCTGTTTTCTCAGCCATCACGCGGTGGGCGGGGTGGGGGTTTGCCGATAGTCGGTTTGCTCAACTGCGGTCCCACTTGTAAGTGAAAATGCAACATAGCACGCATTCCCCCTTGAGCGGCGTGCCGGACCAATCGTGTGGGGGTGCGACGCGAACACGACAGGCTTTTCCTTTTGAACTTATACCTTGTAAATTTTGGTTCTGCTCTGATGGAGGCGAGGGTGTCCCGATCTTTTGAAGAGATGATAACTATCGATTTGGTGGAGAAAACTTTGACGATCCGATGACAAACATGCACGACGTTGCGCCTTAGCAATCGCTAAACCAACTCCGAAAGGTTATTGACCACGCCGGAGCATGATCAACCTGACCACGAAGGTCTATTCCTGCAAGCAATCGAAGAACAAGCAAGAATATGATTAAGCAATCTGAATATTGCGAATATGGATGAAGTATTGATGAAAGTGGGGTTTCATAAGCGGTCTTGGTGCAGTCGTTGGACACAAACGGCACACGGTTGCAGCGATGGCTAACTTTTAAATAAATAAAACCCAAATCTAAACGATGCCTTAAGGGCTATATTTATAGGGAAAAGAGAGGGGATTTTGTCCACCCATGGCAAGGTGGGACTAAAACACCTCCTAAGACGTTTCCCCTACAATATGGACTCTAAAAATAGATTACATGGGCCTGGCCCAAAATAAGGTGGCACAACACCAATAATAAGCTATGGACGAAATTTATGAAAGGCCATCTTGTATATTATGTCCATCTTCTTGTATGTCATCACTGTGGCTTCAAAGTCCGGAAATCTCCACTTGAACCTCCGTTCTTGTTCTCTTCGCACGCACCTTCATCTCCGTGCTTGACCATGCTCCAATGCTCAACCTTCTTATCCGTATAGGCCCTTCAATTGCAAGCAACACAAATGTATCTAAGTTAGGCAACATCATATTCTCAAGAACACTAGAAACATTACCAAGAAACGAAAGTACCTGATAATCTAATTGGCGTATCTGAGCTCTAGCAACTGTTCCAACAGGTAAAACAACAGGGTATATGGGTGTAACTGTGGTAGCCATGTCCTCATCATCCTCCCCTTCTTGAAAACAAAGCCGTCCTCGGTGTTGCTTAAGCTGAAATCTGGCTAACAAAAGAGACAAGGTGTACCCATTGTATATCTATCCATCATCCATTTTTACTGACCTCAGTTGGGGCACATGTGACAAAGTTATACAAGAGCACCCTTCAAAAGTCGTGAAATATAAATCCAATATATTATCACAAGAAGTCAAAGGCATGAAGATAGTGCAACTCAGATTGCACATATAAGTGAAGCTCTTGTTCATATCAAAATATTGACAATGCTTATCATTAAACCATCCCAACATTGATGAACCATCACCAAGATTAGTGGTCATATCAAAATGATTAAACATTGGCACAATTATTTTCAAACGTATTTGATCCAAATCTGATTTATTCCCTGATTCACTTGATTCTTTTGCATCGATAGTTAATTCAATGGGTTCACTCAAAATTGTTTGATCACATGGCAAAGTCAAATCATCAACATAGTCCTCTAAAATAATTGGTGTGATCAAAGTAGTGGGTAGCTCACCGCATGGTGCAAGACATTCATCATACTGATGTGGAGGTGGAATATTAGTACCTTTGTCATTACCTCTTATGATCAACTCAGATGTTGTAGGCACTCTCAGTGATGATGTGTCACATGGTGGAGGTGATGTTGTCCTCACAACAACGGATGTGGTTGTCATAGTATGCCTATTAGTTGAAGGGATAACCGTATCAACTCTTGGAATGCGCACCTTGTGCTTGTTCTCTTTGAGGGCAACACGTCGTTTTATTTCCTGTTCAGCTTTACAAGCAAGACGAAACAAACGATCCATAGGATAACACTCTTCATGAATTAGTATCTCCTGAATATCACGGTTTAATCCTCCCCAAAATCTATCTATAAAATCTTCTTCACTTTATTCTAAAGAAAAATGCAACAAGGTAGTTTGTAAAGCATCATAATATTTTGTTAAGGTGTCACTACCTTGTTTTAAATGTTGCAACTTTTTAATCATGTCACGAGTATAATAAGCGGAAACGAATGTATGTCACATGGAAAGTTTCAAATCATCCCAAGTAGAAGGTATATCATTAGGGTGTAATCGACAATATTCACTCCACCAAACTAAAGCATAACCAGTGAAAGAACCAACCGCAACCTTAACTTTTTTACGTTCATCAAAATTATAGGAAGCAAATATATTATTTATGTCGAACTCCCATTCAATGTATAAAGCACATCTAAAATGGCCATTAAATGGTGGTATAGAAACATTAACCTGATCATGTGCATTTGGACGTTTGTGCACCTCTCGTGACGGTTGTGGTATTTGCATAGGTGGTGGCACGTCTGCCGCAATCGACAAAGCCCATGAATTGACTCTGGATCCTGTCATGATTAGTAGAAACAAGAAACAAAATCCGAAAATAATGTTCCTATGAACTACTGGGAAGTGGTGGTAAAACGCTCACAGTATAGCAAATAAAAGTCTTACAAGTTCTTACCATGCAGTAGGTGGTGACCGGTAACCAGTGGTGTCGAATAACTCCAAAAGTTGGATAAAGCGATGGCCAGGTGAATGTATGCATGCATGGTGTAGAAATATCTGGAGCTGGGGTGGCTTTATATATGTGAGAAAAATGCTACAACCACGTTAATTAATTCAAGCTGAAAATTCGTTCAAAGTGGTCGAGTGGTGATTTTAGGCTAGACTATATTAGAGACGAGAGCTTAAGACACAGACGAATTCACGACCGAAACCAAAATGAAAAATAGTGAGTGCTAGATCAAAAGAGGATATACAAACAAGTAGTGCTAGCAAGCCACTTAACTTTTTTTTTCCCTTTTTGCCTCACCACGATCCAAGTAGTAGCACTACTAGCCACGTGTTCTTTTTTTTTGAAAGTCCACTCTCCAACCTTACCAAAAATAGTAGCACTATATTCCCTTCCAAACACCTGCTCTCTTTTTTTTGCTATCCAATATCCAACGTGGCAAACTAGAAAGAATCAAATAATATAGTTGCCTTTGAAACCGAATCAAATAGTACTCCTATGCGTGGGATACAAATCTTTTTTTCTATCCTTCTATCTCTCTTTTTCTCTCTCTCTTCTATCCATACAGAATCGCCCTTTATCTCTTTTTTTTGGCAACCGGACAATTACCCTTTCCTTTAAACTCTCCAATGGAATGATCCAAGGCAACAAAATCCACGTGACACTTTCCTTCCTTCTAAATCTCTTAAAAAATGTAAGCCCTCTTTATTTTCCTCAGAAATCTCTACCAAATCAGCCCCTTTTTTGCGGATCAGACTTTCCTTTTCTTTCTCGCTTGAATTTCCTTCCAAAGTAACACAAACCACGCGAGAGGGGATCACGCCCCAAAAATGCAACCGAGCTGGTCCCACTTTCCTCTTATTTTTTTACTTCGTCCCAAACAAACAGCAGATCTGCAGTTGCCTTTTTTTCTTCTTGTCTTTCCAAAACGTGAATGCCTAGTAGGACTCAAAAGGAAACATTTTTTTTCCACTTCTCCCAAACGAATCTGCTCTCCTTCTCTTTCCTAATAAGTATGGATCTCTTTTATTTCCCACGTTCTTCTTTCAGTTTTTTTACTTCCAACTCCAAACGTGGCAACTATTAACTTTTTTTTCTCAATTTTTTTCCTTGTTGGGAATGTCCCAAAAAAAGTCAACCGATCTGCTATAATTTCTTTTTTTCTTTTTACCGATCCAAATCTGCCAATTGAAGGACTCGTATCTTTCCAAAGGTGGACCTTTTATTTCCTTCCAACCGTGAGCTTGCCAACTACTCCCTCTGTGTTTTAGGCCACACCAAAACTTGCCCTTATTATTCTGCTGATCCAAACTTACCAAACCAGGAGGATTGAACCTGATCTCGTTTTTCTATACCATGAAAAATGAGGGATTTATAGCAGATCAGCGCTTGCCTTTTCTGTTGCGTACATTCCTTGCTAGACTTATATCCCTTTCTCTCTACAAACATTTTTCTTTCTAAAAAAACAACTAGGATATGTACGGGGCTACGGGCGAGGGACCAGCAGAATCACGTGACCTACTTCCTTCCTTCGATCAACTCCAATGATCGCTGCTTCTTCTGTTTCGATCCAAACTTATGTAGTTTCCAACAAACTCTATCCCGTATCCTCTCCTTTTTTTCTTTCTTTTTCAGATTTCTTTCTCTCTCCCTGAGATGAGTCAAGCAACAAGATGGACCGAGCGACGAAAGTGGATGGATGGTGGTGACGGCGGTGAACAAAATATGTGGCAGCGGATGATGACAATGAAGTGGATGATGGTGGTTGTGGAGACAGCGTGAACGAAACGTGACTAGAACCCAAAATTCTAAAAGTCTAGACACTAAAAACCAGCAACTCGACACACGATGCAACCGAAAATTCAACAATGCAAAAACTAATTGATAATAGCGAAAAGGCTCAGACTGTCTGGGACACGGATAACTAATCTAACTTTTTTGTGGCTTTTTCTTGGACTCTAGGTATGAAGAACATATGCAAACTAGACTATGAAAAACTGGAAAATCTCACCGAGCAACCTGAAAACTGATACCACTTGACAGAGGCGAGGGTGTCCCGATCTTTTGATGAGATGATAACTATCGATTTGGTGGAGACAACTTTGACGATCCGACTACAAACGTGCACGACGTTGCGCCTTAGCAATCGCTAAACCAACTCCAAAAGGTTATTGACCAAGCCGGAGCACGATCAACCTGACCACGAAGGATTATTCCTGCAAGCAATCGTAGAACAAGCAAGAATATGATTAAGCAATCTGAATATTGCGAATATGGATGAAGTATTGATGAAAGTGGGGTTTCATAAGCGGTCTTGGTCTGGTCGTTGGACACAAACGAAGTACACGAAGTTGCAGCGATGGCTAACTTTTAACTAAATAAAACCCAAGTCTAAACGATGCCTTAAGGGTTATATTTATAGGGAAAAGAGAGGGGATTTTGTCGACCCTTGGCAAGGTGGGACTAAAACACCTCCTAAGACGTTTCCCCTACAATATGGACTCTAAAAATAGATTACATGGGCCTGGCCCAAAATAAGGTGGTGCAACACCAATAATAAGCTATGAACGAAATTTATGAAAGGCCATCTTGTATATTCCATCCATCTTCTTGTATGTCATCACGGTGGCTTCAAAGTCCAGAAATCTCCACTTGAACCTCCGTTCTTGTTCACTTCGCACGCACCTTCATCTCCGTGCTTGACCATGCTCCAATGCTCAACCTTCTTATCCATGCTAGGCCCTTCAATTGCAAGCAACACAAATGTATCTAAGTTAGGCAGCATCATATTCTCATGAACACTAGAAACATTACCAAGAAACGAAATTACCTGATAATCTAATTGGCGTATCTGAGCTCTAGCAACTGTTCCAACAGGTAAAACAGCAGGGTACACTACTAGGGAAAAGCCTAGCAGCAGCGCGGGTTTTGGGTGTATCAAGATGGCGTGGGTGCCCGCTATCGTCTGACGCCACTGACTAACTTGTAGCGAAGAGCGTGTTGACACACGCCATCGCTATACATGGTTAGTCAGAAGCGTGTGTTGCAAACAGCGCTACTACTAATTAGTCAGTAGCGGGTCTTATACCCAGCGCCATCGCTATTACTTTCAAAAACAAAAAAAATCCCGTGCGTGCTGTCAATGGCAGCAATGGTAAGATCTAGCGATGATTGGCGTCGCCAGAGGCATGAACGGACAGCGGATGACCAATCCAGCAGTGGCTGTTGGAGAGGGCCCGTTTCTATGGCAGAGCCAGGCCGCGGCATGGGGTTCCTCTTCCCGACTATGCCAGATAGCTCCGGGTCATCCATGGCGACGACCTGCACGGGCATGGACATGGGAGGGTGAGTCAAACCAGAGGGAGAGAGAGAAAAGGAAAACCGAGGGAGAGAGGAAGGTGATGTAGGGAGCAGCGGAGCTAGTCACGGTGGCGAGGTGCTCGGTGTAGTGGTTGGGCGGCGGCCTCCTAGACGTCGGTGGAAGACCGGGCGAGCTCCTAGACACCGGTGGCGCGAGGCGGCAGCCTCTTTCGGCGCCATGGAGGAGGATGGGTGCATGGGCAAGAGGTCCATGTGAGAGCGTATGGAAAGTGAGAGGAGAGAATGGTGGAAGAGAGGAGGGATTTGGGGGAGGAGATGGGGATTCGGCCGAGGATATGACGACTTTACCTACCTCGTACTTAGTACTAGTGAGGGGTATAAAACCGCGCTACTACTATCAACTTAGTAGTAGCGCGGGTTTATATCCCTCGCTACTACTATGGCATGTGTCGGGGGCACGGTAGAGACCGCTTATTAGTAGCGAGGGTCAAAACCCGCGCTACTACTATCAACTTAGTAGTAGCGAGGGTTAAAAACCCGCGCTACTGCTAATTAGCAGTAGCGCTTCTTTTTGTGCCGCGCTGCTGCTAAGATTCTGTGTATAAGGTTTTCCCTAGTAGTGGTATATGGGTGTAACTGTGGTAGCCATGTCCTCATCATCCTCCCCTTCTTGAAAACAAAGCCGCCGTCGGCGTTGCTTAAGCTGAAATCTGGCTAACAAAAGAGACGAGGTCTCCACATTGTATATGTATATACCATCCATTTTTACTGACCTCAGTTGGGGCACATGTGACACAGTTATACAAGAGCACCCTTCAAAAGTCGTGAAATATAAATCCAATATATTATCACAAGAAGTCAAAGGCATGAAAATAGTGCAACTCAGTTTGCACATATAAGTGAAGCTCTTATTCATATCAAAAGATTGACAATGCTTATCATTAAACCATCCCAACATTGATGAACCATCACCAAGATTAGAGGTCATATCAAAATGATTAAACATTGGCACAATTATTTTCAAACGTATTTGATCCAAATCTAATTTATTCCCTGATTCACGTGATTCTTTTGCATCGATAGTTAATTCAATGGGTTCACTCAAAATTGTTTGATCACATGGCAAAGTCAAATCATCAACATAGTCCTCTAAAATAGTTGGTGTGATCAAAGTAGTGGGTAGCTCACCGCATGGTGCAAGACATTCATCATACTGATGTGGAGGTGGAAGATTAGTACCTTTGTCATTACCTCTTATGATCAACTCAGATGATGTAGGCACTCTCGGTGATGATGTGTCACATGGTGGAGGTGATGTAGTCCTCACAATAACGGATGTGGTTGTCATAGTATGCCTATTAGTTGAAGGGATAACCGTATCAACTCTTGGAATGTGCACCTTGTGCTTGTTCTCTTTGAGGGCAACACGTCGTTTTATTTCCTGTTCAGCTTTACAAGCAAGACGAAACAAATGATCCATAGGATAACACTCTTCATGAATTAGTATCTCCTGAATATCACGGTTTAATCCTCCCCAAAATCTATCCACAAAATCTTCTTCACTTTATTCTAAAGAGGAATGCAACAAGGTAGTTTGTAAAGCATCATAATATTTTGTTAAGGTGTCACTACCTTGTTTTAAATGTTGCAACTTTTTAATCATGTCACGAGTATAATAAGCGGAAATGAATGTATGTCGCATGACAAGTTTCAAATCATCCCAAGTAGAAGGTATATCATTAGGGTGTAGCCGACAATATTCACTCCACCAAACTAAAGCATAACCAGTGAAAGAACCAACCGCAACCTTAACTTTTTTACGTTCATCAAAATTATGGGAAGCAAATATATTATTTATGTCGAACTCCCATTCAATATATAAAGCACGTCTAAAACGACCATTAAATGGTGGTATAGAAACATTAAACTGATCATGTGCATTTGGATGTTTGTGCACCTCTCGTGACGGTTGTGGTATTTGCATAGGTGGTGGCACGTCTCCTCCAATCGACAAAGCTCATGAATTGACTCTGGATCCTGTCATGATTAGTAGAAACAAGAAACAAAATCCAAAAATAATGTTCCTATGAACTACTGGGAAGTGGTGGTAAAACCCTGACAGTGTAGCAAATCAAAGTCTTACAAGTTCTTACCATGCAGCAGGTGGTGACTGGTAACCACTGGTGTCGAATAACTCCAAAAGTTGGGTAAAGCGATGGCCAGTTGAACGTATGCATGCACGGTGTAGAAATATGTGGAGCTGGGTTGGCTTTATATATGTGAGAAAAATGCTACAACCACGTTAATTAATGCAAGCTAAAAATTCGTTCAAAGTGGTCGAGTACTGATTCTAGGCTAGACTATATTAGAGACACGAGCCTAAGACACAGATGAATTCACGACCGAAACCAAAATGAAAAATACTGAGTGCTAGATAAAAAGAGGATATACAAACAAGTAGTGCTAGCAAGCCACTTAACTTTTTTTCCTTTTTGCCTCACCACGATCCAAGTAGTAGCACTACTAGCCAGGTGTTCTTTTTTTTGAAAGTCCACTCTCCAACCGAACCAAAAATAGCAGCACTATATTCCCTTCCAAACACCTGCTCTTTTTTTGCTATCCAATATCCAACGTGGCAGACTAGAAAGAATCAAATAATATAGTTGCCTTGGAAACCGAATCAAATAGTACTCCTATGCGTGGGAAACAAATCTTTTTTTTCTGTCCTTCTATCTCTCTTTTTCTCTCTCTTCTATCCATACAGAATCGCCCTTTATCTCCCTTTTTTGGCAACCGGACAATAACTCTCTCCTTTAAACTCTCCAATGGAATGATCCAAGGCAACAAAATCAACGTGACACTTTCCTTCATTCTAAATCTCTTAAAAAAATGTATGCTCTCTTTATTTTCCTCAGAAATCTCTACCGAATCAGTCCTTTTTTTTGCGGATAAGACTTTCCTTTTCTTTCGCGCTTTAATTTCCTTCCAAAGTAACACAAACCACGCGGGAGGGGATCACGCCCCAAAAACTCAACCGAGCTGGTCCCACTTTCCTCTTATTTTTTTACTTCGTCCCAAACAAACAGCAGATCTGCAGTTGCCTTTTTTTCTTCTTGTCTTTCCAAAACGTGAATGCCTAGTAGGACTCAAAAGGAAACATTGTTTTTTCCACTTCTCCCAAACGAATATGCTCTCCTTCTCTTTCCTAATAAGTATGGATCTCTTTTATTCCCACGTTCTTCTTTCAGTTTTTTTTAATTCCAACTCCAAACGTGGCAACTATTAACTTTTTTTCTCAATTTTTTCCTTGTTGGGAACGTCCCAAAAAAAGTCAACCGATCTGCTATAATTTATCTCTTTCTTTTTACCGATCCAAACCTGCCAATTGAAGGACTCGTATCTTTCCAAAGGTGGAACTTTTCTTTCCTTCCAACCGTGAGCTTGCCAACTATTCCCTCTGTGTTTTAGGCCACACCAAAACTTGCCCTTATTATTCTGCTGATCCGAACTTACCAAACCAGGAGGATTCAACCTGATCTCTTTTTTTATACATGAAAAATGAGGGATTTATAGCAGATCAGCGCTTGCCTTTTCTGTTGCGTACATTCCTTGCTAGCCTTATATCCCTTTCTCTCTTCAAACATTTTTCTCTCTTAAAAAAACAACTAGGATATGTACGGGACTACGGGCGAGGGACCAGCAGAATCACGTGACCTATTTCCTTCCTTCGATCAACTCCAATGATCGCTGCTTCTTCTGTATCGATCCAAACTTATGTAGTTTCCAACAAACTCTATCCCGTATCCTCTCCTTTTTTTCTTTCTTTTTCAGATTTCTTTCTCTCTCTCTGAGATGAGTCAAGCAACAAGATGAACCGAGCGACGAAAGTGGATGGATGGTGGTGACGGCGGTGAACAAAATAAGTGGCAGCGGATGATGACAATGAAGTGGATGATGGTGGTTGTGGAGACAGCGTGAACAAAACGTGACTAGAACCCCAAAACTCTAAAAGTCTAGACACTAAGAACCAGCAACTCGACACACGATGCAACCGAAAATTCAACAATGCAAAAACTAATTGATAATAGCGAAAAGGCTCAGACTGTCTGGGACACGGATGAACTAATCTAATTTTTTTATGGCTTTTTCTTGGACTCTAGGTATGAAGAACATATGCAAACTAGACTATGAAAAACTAGAAAATCTCACCGAGCAACCTGAAAAATGATACCACTTGATAGAGGCGAGGGTGTCCCGATCTTTTGATGAGATGATAACTATCGATTTGGTGGAGACAACTTTGACGATCCGACTACAAACATGCACGACGTTGCGCCTTTGCAATCACTAAACCAACTCTGAAAGGTTATTGACCACGCCGGAGCACGATCAACCTGACCACGAAGGTCTATTCCTGCAAGCAATCAAAGAACAAGCAAGAACATGATGAAGCAATATGAATATTGCGAATATGGATGAAGTATTGATGAAAGTGGGGTTTCATAAGCGGTCTTGGTCTGGTCGTTGGACACAAATGAACTACACGAAGTTGCAGCGATGGCTAACTTTTAACTAAATAAAACTGAAGTTTAAACGATGCCTTAAGGGCTATATTTATAGGGCAAAGAGAGGGGATTTTGTCCACCCTTGGCAAGGTGGGACTAAAACACCTCCTAAGACGTTTCCCCTACAATATGGACTCTAAAAATAGATTACATGGGCCTGGCCCAAAATAAGGTGGCGCAACACCAATAATAAGCTATGGATGAAATTTATGAAAGGCCATCTTGTATATTTCGTCCATCTTCTTGTATGTCATCACAGTGGCTTCAAAGTCCGGAAATCTCCACTTGAACCTCCGTTCTTGTTCTCTTCGCACGCACCTTCATCTCCGTGCTTGACCATGCTCCAATGCTCAACCTTCTTATCCGTGCTAGGCCCTTCAATTGCAAGCAACACAAATGTATCTAAGTTAGGCAGCATCATATTCTCATGAACACTAGAAACATTATCAAGAAACGAAAGTACCTGATAATCTAATTGGCGTATCTGAGCTCTAGCAACTGTTCCAATAGGTAAAACAGCAGGGTATATGGGTCTAACTGTGGTAGCCATGTCCTCATCATGCTCCATGGCGCGACCGGTAGATAGAAATAACGATTTTCCCTAGTGTAATGAGAAGTTTGGTTCATGCATGGAGTACGTAGGAAAATTATGAAGTTGATGCGAAAGGTAAGATAATTACTAGTAGTACCATATACTACTACATGGATTTGACGGAAAGATAAAGATACATACAGATCCATCAACGACATCCTCACGCCCTAGTGCACCGGGTCACCAACCGACGTGTGAGGAGCAGTGACGTTGGCGGCAAGCTCAACGTGCTTCTGAACAATGTCGTCCAAGGTTGCCCTGCGGTCCAAGAAGGCCAGCATCCTATCGTCCTCCTCTTGCATGTAGTAGTCCTTGTGGATGATTTGCGCGTAGACGTGGGTGATTATGTCGATGGTGTCTTGCTGCGCCAGGCGCTGCGCGGTGAGCGCGACCTCGAGGTGGACATTCTCCGGCGCGACGGCTGGCAGTCGCAGGGCCACCAGTGCGTCGAAGAGGTTGTCACCATAGAGGCCATTGAGGGTGGCAGGCATCGCAGAGCCTGGGCGCATGGGCTGGAGGCATACGTAAAGGTCGTCCGCGAGCTTCTTGACGACGGTGAACTTGTCGAGGAAGCCGATGAGGACCTCGTTGAACAAGGAGATGAAGCTGTCGTCCAAGCAGCCCCTTGCCCTGGTGGCCTCAAGAACTACCTAGAGACGTTCCTCGGTGCCGGGCCGCAAGCCGGCGTCGTGTACCATCTGGCATAGCCGGCTAATGCTCGCGCTCATCGCCTCCATGGGTCTAGCTTCTAGTCAACTAATCTTGCGATTGGAGTGATCACTCTTGCCCTTGGGTGCGTAGGTGCGTAGGATTGTAGATTGATGGCGGGAGCCTTTATATGAGAAGTGCAGACTGCGTTGAATTCATGTGCGTGTTGGCCATCTACTCCTCGCCCCTCTACTGCACCTGCCTTTGGATGAATGACAGGTTGGCCAGCCACCCGTTGGGCCCACGTGTCATACACCCAAAGGCAGGTGCAGTAAGTCAATGAAGATGCGTCCCCCTCCGTGTCCGTGCATGCTTTTAGTGACTTGAGACTACCAAACATCACATGCAGTGGTTAGTTCATTGCATGTAATCCTATTAAGTAGCAAAAAGACATTAAGTTATCTCGCCGATAGGAATAAAACAATAACCATGTATTTATTTACAGAGGGAGTAGTACAATTTTTGTGACATGCATTACTAGATATTGCTAGTCAAATACTAAATCCAGATGGATGTGGTAGTACTACTAAATCCAGACGGTGGTGCTAGTACTAGTAGTAGTACTACAAATGTAGTAGCACTGTACTACCCGTTGGTCAAATTATTACGTGCTGCTCCTCATAGTGAAGTGACAAGATCCTACGCCAGAGATGACACCTGAGTATAGGAGCCGTGTTCGGCATACCATAGTCAGCCTCACCGTCTGCAGTCACTATCATCATGGCTGTAGACCTAGCCTGCTTACAACTAGCCGTGTTCGACATAATTTCCCATGCGTAGATGCTCGTGCATTACACAGAACACCAAGATTGGGGGTGATTTGGCCGGCAAATGCCATCGCGCCAGATTTTTCCATGGCCTTCTAGATGTGGTGGGGAGGAGATAAGGCTGATTGTGAGAGACAAGGAGTTGTTTGTAACTAGGGAACAAGTGCGAGCATCTTTTTGCAAACCGGAGAAGTTTGGTTTGTGTGCGTCAGATCTAGATCCGACGGCTATTGATGAAAGATGGCAGGCACAACATCATCACCAACTCAGGACCTGTTTGATTCGCAGGATTTTGAAAACGCAGGAATAGGACACGGCAATATTACAAGTTTCAAACTGATATTACAAATGTTAGGAGTAATGCTGCACCTACGAAGAGGGAATTACTAGGAAGTTTATGTAAGAACTTACGTTACTTTAGGCGGATGCAGCATTATCGTACAAACTAAAATCCACCGCCCTGACAAATCACTAATGGGCAAATAAGTTTTCGAGTCTCTGGCCACTTGATGTTTCAAAAACAAATTCAGCTTCTGTGGAGACTTTGTCATTTAGGCTTAGACGGTTGCGGTGATCAACACGCCATTCATTGTTGCGCCAGAGAACACCAAACATCATTACCTTGAGCACACTTGCCTCCAGAACAAAGAACCCGGCCAATTTAATCTCAGATGTGCTGCCTCGGTAGTCGATCAAATCAATTTCTGTAAGATGGAGATCAAGGCATTCAGTGAGATTGTTATAGTGCAGCACATTTTTCACTTTCGGGTCTGTCGGATCACGGGTTCCGGCAAAACCCTTAAGGTTCGAACACTGGGGTGCGCGCCAAGATTTCCTCCCTACCGATCCACGTCCTAACTGGCTAAGATCTCAAGAACGAACTCACAAACTCACAACACAAGGGACACAAGATTTATACTGGTTCAGGCCACCGTTGTGGTGTAATACCCTACTCCAGTGTGGTGGTGGTGGATTGCCTATTGGGATGATGATGAACAGTACAAGGGGAAGAACAGCCTCCTGAGGTTGAGGTGTTCTTGTGCTTGGCGAACTTGTGTATGTGGATTCGATCGGCTTAGGCTTGCTTGCCTTCTACTGTGGTGTCTAGTCCTATTTAGAGAGGCCCCGGTCCTCTCCGCAAATATTGAGCGGGAAGGGAGCCAACAACGGCCAATTTGAAAGGGGACAGCTAGTACATCTTATCCTGACAAAAGTAGTCTTCGCCTGCAAAAGGCTCTGGTGGTGACGCCGCCTTGGGCTCCATGGTGACCTCCGTCTTGCTGTCCTGCTGGTCTTGGTCTCGTTGCACCGATATGGAAACCTTTGCTTGATGCCTCGGTACTCCGCGCCTGCGCTTGCCTCCTTAGCACCAAAGAGGAAACAAGGACGCTGCGCGCACTGGCGCCTGCCTGGTCTCAATCGTCATGGCTCACGTCACGAGAACCTCGCGAGGTTTGCCTTGCCTTGATCTCTCCGCCCCTCACGAGCCTGCCTGGTGAGGCCGCTCCTGAGGAGGTCTTGTGTCATCCGCCTCGCGAGGCTTGGCCCCTTGCGAGGGTCTTGAATTCCTTGTTGATGAAGATGGGCCGTACAGGCCTGCTAGCACAGCCATGCCGTGGGCCACGGGCAGGCAAGTCTGGGACCCCCATTCCCAGGACGCCGACAGTAGCCCCCGGGCCCAAGGTGAGCTCGGGCTTGGCTTCGAGGCGAAGCCAATGGTCAAGTACGGAGCGCCACGGGCCCCAACAGCCTGCGGCCTTGGTCGACGCGTGGCAGTTGATTGGACGTGGGCGTCTCCGCTTCCCCACGCTGCCTCGGCAACTGCCCGACTTGACAAGTCCCTGTGACATGCAAGAAAAACCATCATTACCTGTGATCGTGGGGGGCGCTGGTTGGCCTTCTCCTGCTATAAATGAGGAGGGGGGCAGAGCCCCCATCGCCCATTTCTTCCCATCCCGCTTGCTTCCTCTTTTGCTCCACCACCGAGTCCAATGGCGCCGTCGAAGAGGTTATCCGCCGCAGAGAAGGGAAAGGCCCCTCGCGAGGGGCCCGGCTCCCCGGTGCCCAAGCGTGGACGCGGCCGTCCCAGTAAGCACACCGCGACCCCTGCCGCGGCTCCCCGCTCTCGGGGTGGCGCCGCGGCGCGTGGCCGGGGTCGCTCCGGTCGCGACAACCCTGTTGACGAAGGGAGACGTGCCGTGGTTGCGCGGACTCCCCGGCCGCACTTCCACTCGGAAGAGGTGCTGCCAGAGTTCGTCATCTGGTCGGAGAACCCATCCGGCAACTGGCTTCAACTCCCGCGCTTCTTCGTCGACGAGCTGCCAGCCTCTGGTCCAGGTGGGCTCTGGCTGCAGGCGGACGGTTGCTGCAGCAGGGCTTCTTGGGTCGTGGTCGAGGTCTCCGCCACGGGCAACATAGCCCTGGCTCGCGGCTAGAGGACGTTCGCCCGGGCGCGTGGCCTGGGCAGGCGGTGCACCCTCCATTTCGAGTATGATGGTGACGCGACCCTCTATGTGAGGGTGTTTGGAGAAGATGGTGACCGCGCCGGGTGCTGCCCCGAGGTGAACGACGTTGAGGAGGTGCTCGGCCTTGGCGATGGTCGGGGCGAGGAGGAGGGTGAACCCGCCCTTGGTGCCGACCGCATCTCGTCCAGCTACGGTGGCTCTTCCCTCAGCGACAGCTCCAGCAGTGGTGGCTACGACTAGCCGCCACGCCGGCGCGCCCGCTTCGAAGGTGGCAGCGGGTCGACTCGTCGTCGCGCCTCCGTAAAGCGTGAGGAGGGGTCCGGCTGAGCTCAGGGCGACGCCTAGGGCCTGCCCTCGTGGACCGCTGTAGAGGCAGGCGCTAATTTTGTTTTGTTCTTCCTTTCCTTCCTGCATCAAAAAAGAAACTAGTATGGGCCCCGGAGGGCATGTATCGAATTATGATTTCCCAATCATTATGCTATGTTTGTTGTTTCCGTGCTGTCCTGTTATTTTGTGTAGAGGTAACTTAGCTTGGCACGCTTGCGGTAGCCTCCTTCTCGCGAGGGACTTGCTTCCTGGTGCCTGTCGAGGCCTTCCTTGACTCAGTGGTCGTTTTAGGAACTGCAAAAAATTTGTTAGGAGGCTCGCTAAGAGGCTTATCGTTCACCCGAGCCTTGACCCAGCGCTTCATATCACGATACCCGAGGGGCACGGATTAGGAGAGGTGCGCCTGCTTGTGGGCTTGAACGAGGATGCCTCGCGAAAAAATGGACGAGGGGTAGAGAAAGGGGAAAACGCTCGCGAAGGGACCTGCCCAGCCCCCTCGCGAGGTGGGCGAGAGAGAACAAGTTAAACCAGAAACAGAAATACCGAAAAAAAGCGACATAACCAAACCAGCAAGGAACACCAGGAGCAAATTTCAACTAAAAGGAGGCGAGCCAACTACGGAAAGCAAATGAAAAGCCGCGTCCGGCACCTAGTCTAGTCTTCAAGTCTTCTCACCAGCGCGGAGCTAAGTGCTGCCACTTGGACGTGGGAGGGAGCCCCCGAGGCCCGAGGGCGGCACTCCTGAGACTCCGGGGTGTGTACAGCCCCACTCATTATTACGTGAGAGTGTCACGGGCGGCGATCTTCACACTTGGACTTGGGAGGGAGCCCCCGAGGCCCGAGGGCGGCACTCCTGAGACTCTGGGGTGTGTACAGCCCCACTCATTATTACGTGAGAGTGTCAAGGGCGGCGATCTTCACAGGCACTGGGCCTTCTTCATAGGCACTGGGGCTTTCTTCACAGGCGCTAGGCCTTCTTCACAGGCACTGGGCCTTTCTTCACAGGCGCTGGGCCTTGCTTCATGGGTAGAACTTCCGGAGGTGCTAGATGTTCCAGGCGTTCTGGATGGGCACCCTGTCCTGTGTCTCCAAGCGCGCGGCACCAGGCCTGGAGACATGGACGACCTTGAACGGGCCCTCCCACATGGGTGAGAGCTTATGCAGACCTTCCCTGGAGAGGACCCGCCTCAGGACGAGGTCACCCGTCTCGAGTGTCCTGGAGCAGATGTTGCGTTAGTGGTATCGCCGCAGCGCCTGCTGGTACCTTGCCGCTGTAGTGCGGCTTCGCGGCGGCGTTCCTCCCCCAGCACGAGGTCCATCTCCCGTGTGGCGTCCTGTTGCGTTTCATCAAACGCCAGGACCCGTGCGAAGCGATGCCTGACCTCGTGAGGGAGGACCGCTTCTGCTCTATAGATGAGGAAGAATGGGGTCTCTCCCGTTGGCTTGGTGGCGGTGGTGCGGATGGACCACAACATGGACTGGAGCTCGTCGTACCAGCCCTTGCCGTAGTCTTCGAGCTTCTTCTTGAAAGTACTGGTCTTGAGGCCCCTCAGGACCTCTGCGTTGGCGTGTTCGGCCTGACCATTGCTCCTGAGGTGTGCCACCGAAGCATAGCAGATCTGCGTTCCAAGGTTAGCACATTATGTTCTGAAGAGATTACTAGTGAACTGCAAGCCGTTATCAGTGATGATGCGGTTGGGGACCCCGAAACGGCTCACGATACCCTTGATGAACTTGACCACGGAACCAGCTGGGATGGTGCAGACGGCTTCCACTTCCGCCCACTTGGTGAACTTGTCGATGGCGAAGTAGAGGTAGCAGTAGCCCCCTGGCGCTCGAGGAAATGGGCCCAAGATATCCAGCCCCCAGACCGCGAACGGCCATGTGAGTGGGATAGTCTGGAGGCCCTGAGCTGGCTGATGGATCTACTTGGCGTGGAACTGGTAGGCTTCACAGGACTTCACCAGCTCGGCTGCATTGTCGGGCGCCGTGGGCCAATAGAATCCGCTGCGGAATGCCTTGCCGACGAGGGTTCGCGGCGACGAGTGGTGCCCGCAGTCCCCACCATGTATGTCGGTCAGCAACTCCTTCCCCTGGTCTCTGGAGATGCAACGCAGTGAAATGTCATTTGGTCGCTTCCTGTATAACTCACCGTCCCGGATGCAGTATGTCGTGGCTTGCCGGGCCACGCGCTCGGCGTCCTCCTCCTTCTCCGGCAGCGTCCCTTGCATCAGGTATTCCTTGAATTCCTTGGTCCAGCATCCCTCCTGGGGCTCGAGCGCCAAGAGTAGGCGCGCTCCCGAAGTTGGTTCACAGGCTGGGGCTCCTGTGGCCGGCGGCTGCAGGAGCTCCTCCCGCGGCTGAGCTGTCCTTGAAAGTGGTGGCATTGCTGACGGCTTGAAGATCCGCTCCTCGAAGACGCCAGCCTCTTGGGGCTGCCGCTTGGACGCCCTCTTGGCGATGTCGTCAGCTTCCTTGTTGGTGCCATGAGGCACGTGCTGTACCTCCAGGCCCAGGAACTGCTTCTCAATCTTATGCACTTCTGCGAGGTATGCCTCCATGTGCTCGTCCTTCGGCTCGTATACTTTGTTGGAGAAGTTGACGAGAAGCTGCGAGTCGCCCCTAACTGTGAGGCGCTTCACCCCAAGAGCTGCCGCAGCCTTCAGGCCAGCTATGAGGCCTTCGTATTCTGCGATGTTGTTGGAGACCTTCTCGCCCTGCTAAAAGCAGAGTTGCATGGCGTAGTAGAGTTTGTCTTGAGCGGGCGAGACGAGTACTGCTCCAGCCCCCGCGCCCTGGTGCGCGAAGGCCCCATCGAAATACATGACCCAACCATCGGGCGCCTCACTTCTTGGTGAGGTGGACCGGTCCTCTCCTACTTCAAGCGTCGGGGCATCCGTCCATTCCGCCACAAAATAAGCGAGTGCGGCTCCCTTGATGACCCTGGTGGTGCTGAACTCCAACTGGAATGCCTGCATCTCGATGTTCCACTCGGCGACCCTTCCAGCAGAGTTGGGGCTCCTGAGCACTCTCTCCAATGGGTAGGCTGAGACGACCTTGAAGGGGTGGCCCTGGAAGTAGTGCTGCAACTTGCACGAGGCCACCAAGAGCGCGAGAAGGAGCTTTTGGGGCATGGGGTATCGCGCCCTTGCGTCCCGCAACACCGTGCTGATGAAATACACCGGGTGCTCGACGAGGGCTGGCGTGTTGGTGAGGCTCGTGTCATGCGGAAGTTGGGGTGTCTCGCGAGGTGGCGGAACCTCCAACGCTTGATCGCTTGGCGGGACATTGACGGCGTCGTCCTGCCGTGCTTGGTCCCCTGTTGATGCTGCTACGGCTCTTGCTGCGCCTTCCTGATCTTGTGTCACCCCGGCTGTAGCTCGGCGCGACGCGCCTTTGGCTTGGTGCTCTTCCCAAACCTCTACCATTGCTGCGCTGACGAAGTACGGAGTGGCGGCAAGGTAAAGCACTAGGGGCTTGAGGGGTAGCGGCGCCACCATCACTGGAGGGCTGGTCAGGTAGCTCTTGATGTCTTGAAAAACTTGGTCGGCCTCCGGGGTCCACTCGAATGGGCCCTTCTTATTCATCAGCTTGAAGAAGGGTAGGGCGCGCTCTCCCAGCTTGGAGATGAAGCGCCCCAATGCGGTCAACCGACCAGCCAGCTTCTGCATTTCCTTGAGGGTCTGCGGTGGGTTCATGTCTTCAATGGCCTTGATCTTCTCTGGGTTTGCCTCGATCCCTCTGTGGGACACGAGGAATCCTAGCAGCTTGCTGGAAGGGACACCGAACACGCACTTTTCTGGGTTAAGTCGCAATTTCACCTGGCGCAGGCTCGCGAAGGTCTCCTCCAGATCTTGGATCAAGGTTCTGGCCTCCCGAGATTTCACCACAATGTCGTCGATGTAGGCCTCCGCGTTTCTCCCGAGATGCCGCCCTAAGGCGATGTGCATCAACCGTTGAAAGGTTGCACCCGCGCTGCGCAGTACGAAGGGCATGCAGGTGTAGCAGTACACACCATACGGGGTCAGGAAGGCTGTCTTCTCTACATCTTTGTCAGTGTGGAACGACACCTATGGGATCACAAGAATCCCTACTATGGTTGCCGGGGCACAGGGTTGTGAGAAGAGCAGGATTAGTAATCAGCACAAGGGTCGTTTACCCAGGTTCGGGCCGCGAGGATGCGTAATACCCTATTCCTGCTTTGGTGGCTGTATTTCAGAGAGTTCTTGAGCTGTCGAACTAGCTATGGTGGGTGCGTGGTTCCAAAGAGCCGAATCCTTTTGCAGTGTGCCATGGGCCTCCTTTTATAGTCGAAAGGGGCTGCCACAGTGGCACACAGGAGGTGGAAAGCCGTACAGTGCTACGAGCTTATCGCTCGTATTACAGGACAAGACGCATTTAATGCGCCGCTGAGGTGTCCCTAGCTTTATCGGGGACGGGAGTGAGGCCCATCCCATCCGTCGCCGCTCCTCCTCGCTTCGACACGCGCCCTGGCCAGCGGGGCATGCGGTGCCATGTAGGCAGGCAGGCAGCTGAGGTGGCGCGGTGGTAGGGTCTTCACGAAGATCTGCATGCCGCCACGCAGGCGCCTGCTGAGTTGGCCTGGAAGCTGCATGTTACCACGCAGGTGCCTGCCCAGCTGGTTGGGCTAGCAGCTGCATGCGAACGGTGGTGGAGACTTGGCTGGTGCGGTTCTGGAAGTGGCCCCGCTGATGCCCTTTGTCGGTGTCAAAACCGGCGGATCTCGGGTAGGGGGTCCCAAGCAGTGCGTCTGAGGATCAATGGTAACAGGAGGCAAGGGGCACAATGTTTACCCAGGTTCGGGCCCTCTCGATGGAGGTAAAACCCTACTCCTGCTTGATTAATATTGATGATATGGGTAGTACAAGAGTTGATCTACCATGAGATCAGAGAGGCTAAACCCTAGAAGCTAGCCTATGGTATGATTGTTGTTGTGTATCTATTGACTAGCCTGGCCTCGGTTTATATAAAGCACCAGAGGCCTAGGATAACAAGAGTCCTAGCCAAATACGCCGGTGGGGGAGGAGTCCTTGTCTTGATCGCCAAGTCTTGTGGATTCTTCCTTGTATGCGGCAGCTGTCCGGACTGGCCCATGAGTATACGGCCATGGGGGTCCTCGGCCCAATCCAACTGATCGGGAGACGACATGTTGAGTACCCCCTAATCCAGGACACCGTCAGTAGCCCCCTGAACCGGTCTTCAAGTTGGGGACGCTCCTCGATTCTTCCGAACAGTTCTTCATCTTCGGTCGTTGGTCTTGAAAATTGGTTCAACAAATCTTCTCATCTTCGGTCTTGAGGATCGCGAAGTAAATCCGAAGAGTTTATATGTCGGGTATCCGAGGAGCCCCTTTAAGTTTCCGACCTTTATCAATGCCTTGTTTATTTTTATGCCACACCTCGGGTTTGAAGTTGTTCCCGGGCGGCAGCGTCCTCTTGCGTCCGAGCTCCAACGCCGGACTGCATTCGAGGTATCTTTTGCAGCCGAGCACCAATGCCGGACTGCTTCCCAGCTCTAACGCCGGAATGTATCCGAGCTCCAACACCGGACTATGTATCCGAGGTGTCGTAAATCACCTTGGTTCAAAGAAGTTTGAAGGAGTTTAGCCGAGCTTAATGCCGGAAATGCCCTCTATGGAGCCAGCCACTAGCGCCCGAGCTTTATGCGGACTGCTTCGAGGTGGTGCACCACCCGAATGTGGGCCGATTTTGTCAATATTTTGATTGGTGCAATTTATTCTCTACCGAGATACATAGCCGTAACCCTCAAGGTGGGTATCGGTCTAAAACCCGAGATGCACATGAAGGATGACATAAGACCGCTGATCCCGTAGCTGCTGAGACTCAAAGGTTGATTTGCAAAATCGATGCGAGGATCAAGTCCTAACAGCAGAATTCTTGGGACACAAAAAGCGGCGTGCTCAGTCCTCAAGACTCAGGTTGGGTGCGGCCGACCAACCTGAGGATCAAAATCTCCTCGGAGACCGTATTACACTTCAAATTTTCTGCATTGGACAGGCAATGCAGTAGCCCCCGAGACACTATTCGGGCAGCAACACCAGATCAGGGGATCGATGTGCCCCTTTAATATTTGTAAATAATAAGCCCGAAGCCCAAGATGGCCCCGAGCCTTAATGCGGGCACGGGAGGCCGAATTAAGGATCGATATCCATAGTAAAATCACAAATTATGTGTAATGACTCTATGTATCCAAGTAATTTACGTCATTAATGCTCGGATCCGCATTGTACAAAACTTTGTTGACCGACCATCGGCTTCCACCTCCTCGGCCAATAGCCGAGGAGTGTTTGTCCTACTTTATAAAGCCTTTATGAGGGCAAAGATTTACAACAAACAAGGCAATCTGGCCATACGGTTTTATAAATAAAGGTATGCGGAGAGACATGTTATACTACTGTTTAACAGAAGAAATGTCTTCCAAAGAAAATAGTCCCGCTATCGGTTCCTTTCTTTCGGTTGTCATGCTAAGCATGATCATGAAACCTCAGCTCCAATGTAAGAGCAAAATATCGAGGATTTAGTTTGGTAGGCCAGTTAATAGCCCCCGGTAGTGTTCGGCGACAGTCGAGGTCAAGCCGGAAACACTTGACCAATTTTCTGAATGGCCCGTCATTTTATATAGTAATCGGATAGCTGTCCAGTTTACACCTATTGTGACAGTCAGTTTTCGGCTTTCTCCCCTGAGGTGCTTGACCATGCGATCTGGAAGCACAATCGTGATGGTTCTCCTTTGCACACCTAGCCGAACGAAGCGGGCGTAGGAGGCAAGCGCGGAGCCGGGCAACCCAACTATTGACCGAAGACACAATTCAAATTGATGCATATATAGCAATATCCGAGAATGTTTTTGCCGAATCTCTAAAGGTGTCGGCGTTATCGCGAGACTTGTGCTGAAAACACACAAATAGTTTAAAAGTGCCAAAAGCTTGGAAAACCAAAAAACGTCAGTAAAAACATGACGTCCGAACAAGATCAAGTGTTCGGTGCCAATCCGAAAATTGGACTTTAGAAAAAAGTGCTTCTGTCGTGCTTTAACATGACACATCCTATCTCAAGACTTCAAGCGGGTCAGCCTACGGCTTCAGTCTCCCATCCCGAAGGCGGAGTACTTCTCATTAGGCCAGTTTAGAAAACTAAACTCTAGCGGTTTGGAGAGAGAAATTAGGCTCCCCGGCTAGTGACCGCACACTCGTGTCGAGAAAAGAGTGATAAATAATAATAAAAACTCTGCAACGACTAAGAAGAAAAAAACTTACTATAAAACGGCTCAAATAAACATAAGAGCCCCCAAGTGACTTGGGTAAAAGAATGATTCTATGTGCAAGTACTTATATCATATCTATGTTCAACCGAACTTTAAACGCGTCTTAACCGACCGTCGGCTTCTCCCTCTTCGGTCAAGGACCGAAAAGTGTTATGTACTCCATCTTTCGAGAATATCGACGCTGTTTCCAATAACCAGGAAATCAGGTCATAAGGCTGTAATGAGACAAAAGCGCTCAGTGGAACTTATGCTATATTCTTGATAAAGTGTAAGAAGCATCTTGAAGAAAATAGTACCCCCACCGATACCTTTCTTCGGTGCTCATTGTTAATATGAGACTTGTGCAATAGATTTTTGTACTCATGAGTTCCGTTGTGTGTGCCGACCATTATTGAAAACAATAAGAGCGCTTAGCTTCGACCGCCCTAGTCTGAGGTCCGGCTCGGGTGACCCGATCGTGACAATCGCAGAGGTGGTCCCTTTACTCCCTAGTCGAACAATCGGGAACGTAGGGGTAAACACAGGAGCAAGGCAACCCATCTTGCAAATCACTTAAGTCAATATGGTGCATATTGTGGCGTAATACACGAACAAGGAACGAAGCCATACAAGTATAATCATGTGCAAGAGGAAAAAACTTCATGAAGGAAGCCCCAAGTAAACGGGGTATTTGAATTTGCGCATCACAAACAAAGTTTGGACAAGGGAAAATTTTACAAGCAACTTTTTCGCAAAAAAGTATAACGCTTGGTCGAGCCGAACACGAGTTAAAAATTTAAAACTTTGAGCATGAAGGCAACTTAGCTGGTTAATGTGTTCGGTATTGACGACGCGGTTCGAGCTTGATGCGGGACAAGGTTCCATCCCCCAAGCCGATCCCGAGGTGGCGGAGCAAAGAGCTCGGCACTCTGAAGTGGTGACATAGCATGGTCAATGCAGGACGGCAGAGTGATGCCGAAGTCCCCTGCATGGGGTAATGAAGTGTTGACGAAGCCCTCCGTCCAGCCGAGGTGACGCCAAAGGATATAGTCCGGCTGGATCATTTTCTTGTGCACAAAAAATAGTGCGACCGGGGATAATAGTAATAATAAGAAATAAAAAAATGTTGCATAATAAATAATTTAAGCAAAGTGCGTAATAAAAGAAATATGGCCTCGCGCCGAAGTCAATGTTGATGCAGGTCATCGGCGTAATGCAATAAAGGCGTGGCAAAGCCTGAATTCACAGGTCGGTCCGAGTTCGGATCGGCGTTAAGCGGACTATGTACGGAAACTGACCGAACCACCATGCGATCGTCGTTAATGCGGCCACCATTTGATAGACCTACGTATATATGATGGACAAACCAGAGTAATAATTCCATGGGAAAAATGAACCCAAACAAGCAAAAAATACTGGGATTAATAACACCTGGTTTATTTGTTGCAGCTATCCGAAGGAAAGTGATTCCCAAAATTAGGACTCGATCCGCGCACCCATTGCCTGATGGGCGATAAAACGACGGCATGGCAATGCTGGCAAAGGTTGGCTCGCCGAGGCAAAGCCCTCGGTCCAGCTAACGTGTGAGCTGGTCGGCTAGTGACGCCGAAGTGTCCGGAGTAGGTTGATGAAGAGATGGCGAAGCCCCCGGCCCAGCCGAGATGTCGAAGTAGGTCGGCGTGATGGACACCAACTTGAAGAAGCAATAGTGCGGCCCTGCCGATGCAGGTCGTGACGCGGTCGATGCCGGCTTGATGAGGCGACCGTGCGGCGATGCCGGTATGCCTGCTCCGTGTAATCCGTGGGGCGGCGATGTTGGTGATGATTTATCCTTCGCGATGCCGGACTCTTGTTCGGCTTGCCGAGATGATGATCCGAAGAAGTTGAGCTCGGCTCAACAAAGTGACGACGTGTCTAGCGTAGGTCGGCAGCCGTGGAGCAATATTGTCGGACTGGTTTGACACCAGCATGATATTGAAGATAGTGGGATATGTTCGGAAACAAAACACAACACCCCATACAAAACTTCCTTCAAAAAGGATGTCCGAAATCCCATTCATAAAAAAGACGAACTCGGGTCGGATTCGTTTTCGCGCAGAAAACAGATCCGAAAAGTGATGCACTAATCGGAAGGTTCCCGGAGTTTGGACGGTCGGATCGAGCTGAAATTTTGAGGGGTGGTAGATATAGGAATTCCGCAGCCGATCAACGGTTGGATCTTCCAAAGGAAGTCCAAGCTAGAAGCTGGACACCAGGCCCTAAACTCGTCCAGATTCTCGTCCAGATTCAATGCGGCTTCGGTATATCGGAGATTGCCAGAGATTCCTCCATCGGAACTCGACGAAATTTTCCAGGGTTGTTGTAGAATCAATTCCGCATAATTCCACTGAAGCAATCGTTAAAACGAGGCTTGAGGAGGCGGTGGCAGCGGACACAAGTCCGCTGTCCAGAAAAACAGTACGGTCGTCCGAGGGCAATGTTGACGTTGAGTATCCGGGCTCCCTGGATGATTCCTCCATGATCTTGATAGAGATCGGAGTTGATGTTGATGAAGGCCCTCATCCGAACATGACGATTGGAGGTAGGGCGCAGTCCTTGGTCGAACCAAGGTGACTAGTCGAGCTGGTGACGAAGATGCCGAAGTCGCATGATTGATCTCAGGCGAGCCATCGACCTTTTGCCGAACACACAGCGGAACTCCCAATGAAAGCACCAATGTCGGTGTCAAAACCGGCGGATCTCGGGTAGGGGGTCCCAAGCAGTGCGTCTTAGGATCAATGGTAACAGGAGGCAAGGGGCACAATGTTTACCCAGGTTCGGGCCCTCTCGATGGAGGTAAAACCCTACTCCTGCTTGATTAATATTGATAATATGGGTAGTACAATAGTTGATCTACCACGAGATCAGAGAGGCTAAACCCTAGAAGCTAGCCTATGGTATGATTGTTGTTGTGTATCTATCGACTAGCCTGGCCTCGATTTATATAAAGCACCAGAGGCCTAGGATAACAAGAGTCCTAGCCGAATAAGCCGGTGGGGGAGGAGTCTTCGTCTTGATCGCCAAGTCTTGTGGATTCTTCCTTGTATGCGGCAGCTGTCCGGACTGGCCCATGAGTATACGGCCATGGGGGTCCTCGGCCCAATCCAACTGATTGGAAGACGACGTGTTGAGTACCCCCTAATCCAGGACACCGTCACCCTTGGTGAGGGCCTTGCTGGGTAGCCCGGCAAGGGTCTTGCCGTGGTGTGATGTCGTCCCCGGCAAGGATCTTTCTGCGGGTATCGTGGCTCTCCTCGGCAAGGATCTTGCCGAGGATCGTTGTCTCTTAATCCTCATATGATCATGCATATTCCTTGGTCTTGACAAAGATCTGCATGCCACCATGGAGGTGTCCCCCGAGCCCTAGTTCCAACGTGGTTGGTTGAGTTGGAACCCGTGGGCTCGAGGGTGGCTCACTCCGCTGGTGTGGGCGAGTCGCCCCGGCAAGGGTCTTGCCGGGGCTGCTGAGGCTGCCCCTGGCAAGGATCTTGCCGGGGGAAACCTGCTTCGCCTCTCTGCTTCTTTGTGGTCTCGGCCTTGGCGTTGCTCTGGCTGTCTTGGGCTTCGGTTTTACCTCGGTTCACCTCCCCTGTCTGCTTGGTGTGGCCGCGGGCGAAGCTCCGACTGCCCGTGCACATGTAAAGGGGTACAAAGGTGCGCCCCCTCTTTTGTACACCGACAGGAGCCCCCGGGTCTGGGCCACACATAAGGGTGACACGTTGTTGGGCCAGGCCCAAAATGGTGCGTGGGCAGGCGGGGCTGTTTTTGCCGTGGTAAAACTTTTCGCGCACTGCGCTTCCCATGACCCGCGTTGAATGCGCGACGTGGAGAGGTGCGCGTGACGTGGGCGGCATGCGTGGGGCGCTTCCCGCACGCATGCGTCACATCGCAGTAAATGGGCAGCGTGACCCGCACCTTCCCCATAAAAAGGGATAACCGCGAGCGCACTGTTCCTTTTACCCTCCGCGGAATCCCAATCTCGGAAGCCTCCATTCGTCTTCCTCTTCTTCCCTAAGCTTCGCTCTTACTCGCCGCCGTCGCGTTCCCGCCGTCCTCTTCCTCTTGCCCCCTTCCCCCAGCTACCATGGCGCCAAAATCCACCAAGGGCAAGGGAGTGGCCAAGGATGTCGGAGCGACGGAGCCGCTGGAGAGTGCGCCGGCGGTGCAGCGGACGCAGTCCGCCTACTTCCCCTCGACGGTTGATGTGTTTGAGCTCCGGGAAGCCTTCAAGCCCATGTGGGGGGCGAAGACGGGGGGAGAGAAGACGGGGCACCCAGCCACGCGCGTCATCCCCGTCAACTGCTCCGAGGCTGCCCTGAATCGGTACCCTTTCTTTGTCGACTATTTCTCCTGCGGGCTTTGTCCACCCTTTTTAGATTTCTTCAACGACATCATGCATACCTTTGGCTTCCGCCTCTTGGATTTTACCCAAAATGCGGTGGCGTGCATGGCCCTTTTCGCGCACCTCTGCGAAGGTTTCGCCGGGGTGCACCCCAACACGGCGCTTTTCCACCACTACTTCTTCTTTCGGATTCAAACGGGGGGCGCCATCTCCGGTCGCGTCACCTGGATACCAAGATCCAAGGGAGCGTACCCGGATGGCGCCATGAAGGAGAGGTGGGAAGAGTGGCGGGGCCGGTGGTGCTGGATCGAAGAGAAGGACCCGCCGACGTCCTGCGAAGTTCGCGGGGTGCCGCCAGTCCACTTAAGCGATTGGATTGCGTCGATGCCGACGACGAGAAGCTCTCAATTGCCACCACCAGGATCCTTCGGCTCACCGAGGCCAAGCTCACCCTTGAGATGATCGGGGCAGACTTCATCCGCCGCCGGATCGCTCCACCGCACAACAAGGGGAGGCCGTCCTGGCTGTTCACGAACCCCGCCGACATCATGCGGCTTCGCCCCGGCCTCGACCACAATTTCACAGTGATGGGGCATGCCCATTTCTTCCAGCGACTCTTCTAGCTCGATGTGGGCCGAAATGGCGAGGTCGAGCGGACCGGCAAGGTCGCGAGGGCTGCCCCGAAGGCCGGCAAGGTCGTCAAGGGGCCTATTTACAAGCTGCCGGCAGGAGTGGTCCCACTGTGCAATAATTCGCGCCGGACCGACTACATCGCCATGATGCCGGACTGCAACGTGCATGGCCCTGACCCGAGCTGGGTCGAGCTGGAGGACATCCAGGTGCAGCAGTTCTTCGACACTCTGCACGAGGGATACATCAATGCCGACGCCGAGCAGCTGCTTGTCCAGGACAGCTCCCAGGAGGAACTGGGCTACATCACCGCCAGGGCGAGGGAGGCGCAGCTTGCCAAAGAGGCCGGCAGCGCTACTGGTGTGGAGGACAAGGCCACGGCGGCCGTGGAGGAGGAGGCGCTCGCCTGGTGGGCGGCGGCCGCCGGGGAAGCCAGCAGCGCCGGCACCGAGGCTCCTCTGGTTGACCCTCCGGCCACGGGGAGAGGGCGAGTCCTGTGTCCACTTACAGCGAGCAGTGCGACCCGTCGAGGAGCGCCTGGCGACCAAAGTCTCCAGAGAATCCAGCAGCGTCGACGAGGGGCAGCGTCGGTGAAGAAAGTGGTGAAGGCCACGGCGGAGAAGAAGAGAGCATCTGCCTCCTCTCCGCCCAAGAACGCCTAGACTCCGCCCTCCTCCCCTCCTCCTCCGGACGCCGACGCGGGGGTCACCTTCGACTTCGGATCCCTCAGCCCAAGGAGGAAGAGGAAAACAACAGAGGAGGAGGTGGACGACGAGTGAGTATCTGGCTCTTTCCCGTCATCTCTGTCTCCTCAATCTGTATCGCTTGTCTTGACTCGTTTTCATCTTTCCAGGGACACAGAGACGCTGGCCCAGAGGGTGAAGAGGGCCAAGACTTTGGCAGGCGGCCAGCCCCCGGCTGGTACTTCAAAGGCGCCACTGGTGGTGTTGAGCAGCCCCGGCGCAGCCCCCAGCGTAAGTTCACCGCTCACTCCTCGTCGACATGTGTCAGGGGTATGATACTTTGGCGCTGACCTTGTCGCGTATCACGGGGAGGAGAAAGCAGCGGGAGGAGCCACAGAGGGCTACTCCCACCACGCCGCCCCCATCAACCACACCGCCCCGAGGGGCGTCCCCGACAAGGGCGTCAAGCACCAGCCCACGCACATGGAGGAGGAGGAGGAGAACTTGGGTGGTGGTGGCTTCGCCTCGGCGCCAGATGCTGGCGTGGAGGGGACTTCTGCTTCCTAGCCCGGAACTGGTAAGTCTCTGGCCTTTCATCCCTTATTTTTCTCTTCTTTTTTTTGAATCTTTGATCTTGGCTCTACCCCACCCTCTTCTTGATATCCAGATCCTCTCTCGGCGGACCTGGAGGACCTGGACACCGTCATCGAGGACGTGGCCAAGGACGCCGTGGCGGAGGCCGAGAAGATCGCCGCCGAGGAGGCTGCCAGGGGCGTCACGGATGACACCGCCAAAGGGCCTGCCGGGGAGGCCGGCAAGGCTACCGCTGAGGAAGCCGGCAAGGGGCTTGCCGGAGAGGCTGGCAAGGCCGCTGCCGAGGAGGAGGTAGTCGATGACCAGCCTTCCTCCTATGCTGCCTTTGGCTTCGGCAGGTACCTGAAGGTGAGCGACGATCTCTTCGTCCACCTCCTAGGCGCGTCGAGCACCAGGGCTCCCGTCGAGGGGGAGGTGTTTGACGACATGGTGCTCGCCACCGCCGGGCTTGAGATCGTTGACGAGCCGAGCGCTGGTGGCGACGGCTCCCAGGAAGAGCGGCTCCTCCACGCCATGGGCGCCAGCTTCCGGAAGCTCCAGGCGCTCCACCGCGCCCGCCTGGACAAGGCTAAGTCCAGAATGGCGGTGGTGGAGAAGGCGGAGGCGGACCTCCAGAAGCGCGTCGCCGAGGTGCAGGACTGGTTCCGCCAGGCTCACTAGAGGTTGAAGACCGCCCAGGGCGAGCTGACCAAGCGCGACGTGGAGCTCACCATGAAGCTGGACGACATCGCGAAGGCCCAGGAGACAGCGGAGGGCTTGGCCGCGGTAGCCGGGGCCGCCCGGACCCAGCCCCAAGCCGCGCTGAACTCCCAGGAGGAGGACCTTGCCAAGCGCGAGGCGGACCTCGATGCCAAACTCCGCGCCAAGGACAGGGAGGTGGAGAAGCTTGTCAGGCAGCAGACCCAAGAGTTGGAGCAGAGGCACAGGGAGGCGCTCGATGCCCAAGCTCTAGTTCACGCCGGCAAGGTGAAGGAGCTGGAGGTGGAGCGGGACGGGCTGAAAGACCAGGCCCTGAAGCTGACCCAAGAGAAGGACACGCTCAACGGCGCCCTGACGGAGGTGCAGGGCGCGGCTGTCAGCAGGGCCGGGGAACTCTCCGAGGCCAACAAATCCATCAAGGACCTCAAGCTGAAGCTGGAGGGCCTTGAGGGAACGCTCACAAAGGCCAAGGCCCGGGAAGGGACCCTGGCCAAAGAGCTGGAGACCGAGAAGCAGCTGCGGAAGAACGAGGCCGCCGAGCACAAGGATTCCGCGGAGGGCGTGAACCGCTGGATCAGCCGTCTCGAGGACGTCGCCGGTAGGATCACCGTGCAGCTAGCCGCTATGGGGATGCCACATGTGAGGTACGCCCCAGAGCGCAGCGGGACCACCAACGCCAAGTTGACCCTGTTCTTCGAGTGTGTTCTCGGGGCCCTGGAGAAGCTTCACGCCAATCGGGCGGCCTCGCTGGCCGACGAGGCCCGGAGGCTTTGCGAAGGCGCCATGACCAAGGTTCTCACCAAGGTGGCATATTGGTACCCTGACCTCGACTTCGACGCTGCGCTGGAGAGCTTGCCGGAGGATACTGACCTTGCGCCGCTCAGGGAGCGCATCAAGCCCATCATCAGTGGCGGCGGTAGAATTCTGAGGGTGGAGGGCCAGCGCCGGGATTAGGCACCCCGTTTCTTATTGTCGCTGCAGGTTCATGGCCAAGACAATTTCTATCTTTAGTTAGAACTGCAACAATAATTTGATGTAACATAACTCTGCAGTACTTTGATATTATGCATGTTATTTTCCTGTTCGACCTTTCTCTGTATGTCCACCCTACGTTTATCGGGTAGGCTTGCCGGCGCGTAAACCCAAGGCGGCGTCTTGAGGACAGGTCCCCATTTTCCTGCCGGGTGTGCTTGTTGCCGGGCGAACCACCTTACCGCCCTTAACGCAGCCGCCTGAACTGTCAAGCTTAACTCGAGTCAGAATCGAGGGCCTTGCCAGGTGCGGAAGGCTACCCCGCCACTCTCGACGTGGCCGCTTGAGCTGTTGAGCAGACTCGAAACAGAACAAGGGCGTTGCCAATTGCGGGAGGGCCCCTTTGCGTGCAGGTTTCCCATACATAGGGAGGATCTCCGAGGACGATAACCTTATATAAAAAAGAGGAAATAACTCAAGTCTCTGAATGACTTAGCTTTTCTGTTGCCGCACTGGCGCCCTTCGTGCGTGCGGACGGTGCCGTTTTCTCCTGGCAGTCTTCTTCTTTTAGAAGCCATGGCGATGAAGAAACGCTAGGCTAGCTACTAGACCAGATTCTCACAATTGCGCCCCCTACCTGGCGCGCCAAAGATGTCGGTGTGGAACGACACCTGTGGGATCACAAGAATCCCTACTACGGCTGCTGGGGCGCAGGGTTGCGAGAAGAGCAGGATTAGTAATCAGCACAAGGATCGTTTACCCAGGTTCGGGCCGCGAGGATGCGTAATACCCTAGTCCTGCTTTGGTGGCTGTACTTCAGAGAGTTCTTGAGCTCTCGAACTAGCTATGGTGGGTGCGTGGTTCGAAAGAGCCGAATCCTTTTTGAATATGCCATGGGCCTCCTTTTAGAGTCGAAAGGGGCTGCCACAGTGGCACACAGGAGGTGGAAAGGCGTACAGTGCTACGAGCTTATTACTCGTATTACAGGACAAGTCACATTTAATGCGCCGCTGAGGTGTCCCCTAGATTTATCGGGGACGGGAGTGAGGCCCGTCCCATTCGTCGCCGCTCCTCCTCGCTTCAACCCGCACCCTGGCCAGCAGCACATGCGGTGCCATGTAGGCAGGCACGCAGCTGAGGTGGCGCGGTGGTAGGGTCTTCACGAAGATCTGCATGCCGCCACGCAGGCGCCTGCTGAGTTGGCCTGGAAGCTGCATGTTGCCACGCTGGTGCCTGCCCAGCTGGTTGGGCTGGCAGCTGCATGCGAACGTCGGTGGAGACTTGGCTGGTGCGCTTCTGGAAGTGGCCCCGCTTACGCCCTTGGTGAGGGCCTTGCTGGGTAGCCAGCCAAGGGTCTTGCCGTGGCATGATGTTGTCCTCGGCAAGGATCTTGCCCGGGGTCTCGTGTCTCTCCTCGGCAAGGATCTTGTCGAGGATCATTGTCTCTTAATCCTCATCTGATCTTGAATATTCCTTGGTCTTGACTAAGATCTACATGCCACCATGGAGGTGCCCCCCGATCCCTAGTTCCAACGTGGTTGGTTGAGTTGGAACCCGTGGGCTCGAGGGTGGCTCACTCTGCTGGTGTGGGCGAGCCGCCACGGCAAGGGTCTTGCCGGGGCCGCTGAGGCTGCCCCCGGCAAGGATCTTGCCGGGGGGAACCTGCTTCGTCTCTCTGCTTCTTTGTGTTCTCGGCCTTGGCGTTGCTCTGGCTGTCTTGGGCTTCGGTTTTACCTTGGTTCACCTCCCCTGTTCTGCTTGGTGTGGCCGCGGGCGCGGCTCCGACTGCCCGTGCACAGGTAAAGGGGTACAAAGGTGCGCCCCCTCTTTTGTACACCGACAATCTTCTACCGCCATCTTGATCTGGTGATACCCTGAGAATTCATCCAGGAAGCACAGCAGGTCGCACTCGGCGGTGGAGTCGACGATCTGGTAGATGCGTGGGAGCGGGAATGGATCTTGGGGGCAGGCCTTGTTGAGGTTGGTGAAGTCGACGCACATTCGCTTCTTCCCGCCTTTCTTCGGCACTACGACGGGGTTCGCCAGCCATTCGGGGTACCGAAACTCGCGAATGGCACCCGCCGCCTCTAGCTTGCGGGTCTCTTGGATGATGAAGGCCTGCTTCTCCGTGGACTGCCGTCTCACCCGCCGATTCACTGGGCGTACGTTGGGGCACACCCTCAAGTGATGTTGGATCACTCCTCTCGGGACTCCCACCAGCTGCTTGGGCTCCCATGCGAACATTTCCTTGTTTGCGCACAAGAACTTCACCAACGCTTCCTCTTGGCTCGGGTCGAGGCCGGCACCTATGGTAAAGGTGGCACCCGAGGACCCGTCTTCATCAACCGGCACCTGCTTGGTTTCCGCCTTGTCTTTGGTGAACAACTGCTTCTTCTTGGTCGGTGTGGCCTCCTTGGCCTCGGGGGCGCCCGTGCCGACGGGCTGCGCCGCCGCGGCGGTCTTGAGGGAAAGCTTGAGCACTGCCAGGGCCTCCTTCGCGTCCCCCTTGATGGTGAGGACGCCCTTGCTTCTAGGCATCTTCATGAGGTTGTATGCTGGGTGGCTTGCTGCCATGAATTGGGCCAGCGCTGGGTACCCGAGGATGGTGTTATACGGGAGGCCGATGCGGGCGATGTCAAAGTCGACCAGCTTGATACGGTAGTTGTCAGGCATGTTGAAGGTGATGGGGAGGCAGATCTGCCCTAGGGAGAGGGCGGTGCTGCTGCCGACTCCTGAGAAAGGTTTTCTGAGGCTGAGCCGCTCGAGCGGCACGTGAAGAAGGCTGAAGGCCTCCACAGAGAGCATGTTGAGGCCGACGCCGCCGTCAATGAGGGTCTTGGTGACGGCTACGTTGCAGATGGTGGGCGTGCAGAGCATAGGGAGCATACCCGAGCCGGCGGTGGTGACGGGGTGGTCTTCTAAGTCGAAGGTGAGGTCAGCCTCGGGCGCAGCCCAGCCCGGCGGAGCCCCCGAGCGCTTGGAAGCGGCGTCGATCTGGCGAAGGAATGGCTTGACATGGCGATCTGAAGGTGGAGCTTGAGAGACGCCTAGTAGGGCCACGGCCACGTGGTGCACCGGTGCCGCATAGTGCGCAGTGAAGAGGTCGCACAACTCCTCCCAAGATGCCACTGTGGATCTGGGGAGGTCGAGCAGCCAGGCGCGCGGTGCACTGGTGAGGGCCATGGGAAATCGGTTGGCCATGACCTTGTCCTCACCCCCAGCCTCGAGGACGCCCTCCTCGTATGCCAGCAGGAAAGCTGTCGGGTCCGCCGCACCGTCATAGCGTGGCGGCATCTCCGGCTTGAACTTGGGTGGCCACTGTACCTGCCGCAAGGCGGGGGCCAGGGCTTGAAGCCCCCTGGCCCCGTCGTCGGCACCTACCGTCGGAGCCGGTAGCAGGGCGCCTGCCATGGGGAGGCGCGGTGGTGGTGGAGCGTAGATTGGTGGAGGGAGGCTACGGTGTAGCCCTACCTGGCGCGCCAAATGTCGGATCACGGGTTCCGGCAAAACCCTTAAGGGTCGAACACTGGGGTGCGCGCGAAGATTTCCTCCCTACCGATCCACGTCCTAACTGGCTAAGATCTCAAGAACGAACTCACGAACTCACAACACAAGGGACACAAGATTTATACCGGTTCGGGCCACCGTTGTGGTGTAATACCCTACTCCAGTGTGGTGGTGGATTGCCTCTTGGGCTGATGATGAACAGTACAAGGGGAAGAACAGCCTCCTGAGGTTGAGGTGTTCTTGTGCTTGGCGAACTTGTGTATGTGGATTCAATTGGCTTAGGCTTGCTTGCCTTCTACTGTGGTGGCTAGTCCTATTTATATAGGCCCTGGTCCTCTCCCAAATATTGAGCGGGAAGGGAGCCAAGAATAGCCAATTTGAAAGGGGACAACTAGTACAGCTTATCCTGACAAAAGTAGTCTTCGCCTGCAAAAGGCTCTGGTGGTGACGCCGCCTTGGGCTCCATGGTGACCTCCCTCTTGCCGTCCTACTGGTCTTGGTCTCGTTGCACTAATATGGAAACATTTGCTTTATGCCTCGGTACTCCGCGCCTGCGCTTGCCTCCTTAGCACCAAAGAGGAAACAAGAATGCTGCGCGCACTGGCGCCCGCCTGGTCTCGATCGTCATGGCTCATGTCACGAGAACCTCGCAAGGTTTGCCTTGCCTTGATCTCTTTGCCCCTCGTGAGCCTGCCTGGCGAGCCCGCTCCTGAGGAGGTCTTGCGTCGTCCACCTCGCAAGGCTTGGCCCCTCGCGAGGGTCTTGAATGCCTTGTTGATGAAGATGGGCCGTATAGGCCTGCTAGAACAGCCACGCCGTGGGCCGCAGGCAGGCAAGTCTGAGGACCCCCATACCTAGGATGTCGACAAGGTCTTTTTTTATCTGCAAAAGAAGAGAACATATTAGAGGTGCTGGCTGTATAAGATTGCCGTGTCATCAAGAGGTACCAATATCATTCGCTCATACGATAAGGTTGGCTGGCTAGTGATATTTTTTCACTCTCTCTCTCTCTCTCTCTCTCTCTCTCTTTCTCTTTCCTCTCATTTACCTAGGAGATGCGTGAAGAGCTTGGGCATTTGTTGCCTTCCACTATGTGGCCGATGCCATATTTCGCAAAAGTATGCCACATAATAAGCATCGATGTCAAATCAAAAGATTTTGGCACCGCTCTCGCGATGTGAGAGAGTTGGCACCGATGTGCACACAGACCCACATGTATAAACAAATCAATCAAACCAACTACACTAGCCTCTCACTCTTCCAAACAAGTGTTTTTTTATTGCCTCAGTCCTCTCTCTCTCCCACACAAGTGTTTTTTCATTGCGTGAGTTAATTTGGCACCGGAGCAAAGTAGGTGATCCAGATTGGGGCACCAGGTGAGCAATGGAGGGGCATCGATGCCAAATGCATCACAAGCGAATTTGGCACGTGTTTTGGCCTACATAGTGGAGGGCCGTTATAGCCCACTTTTGTACTACCTCTTATTTAGTATAAAATTTTGACCATATATTTATATAAGAAAATGCCAATGCATGTCACTAAAAATTACACCATTTGAAATTATGTTCAAATATGAATCCAATGATATAGTTCTTAGTGACATGCATTAACATTTTGTCAGTTAAATCTGTGGTCAAATTTTGATACTACAAAATAGGAAGAGTAAACCAGGACGGAGGTAGTACTTGCTCTTAGGTTAACCATAGAGTTACTGGAGTAGTCTAAGTTACTTTCCACTATGACTAGCCTAGGCTACTATAGTAGTACAACAAAAAAACGATGCAGGTGATCACGTGAGAAAAAAATACTAAAAACATTTCTTTCGGTGCAGTGCGTAGATGCAGTTTTGAACACTACACTTGTCATCGTAATTTGGGAAAATTACGAAATTGAGCTACATTGTGATTACCGTTTACTAATAGGAAAGAAGTTTCACCTCGATGAGTAGCTTCTCCGTGCACGGAAAGCATGTAAGGAATCCAACAACTTGATCCAGATTGGGGCCGATAGATTTTATTGCCAAGATCTTCACTGTGCACATAGACTGGGTCAAGCTCGTGGGAATCATTTTCTGGAAGAAGGTCGTAAATACATCAAGAAGAAATTTAAAAATGTGAATTTCAAAAAGACGGAGAAGAAGATGAGTGCTGTGCACTGAGCGATTCTGAGATCCAATAAAGAGTTCGGAGAATTTGGCAGACGAGTGCACCAATGCTGTCAATTTTGGCACGTCAATGACCCTGATTTTTGTTGGACCTTCTAGATACGATACAAGCAATTTCTCATGGAAAGGCGCATTCTCAATGACCATAACATGGAACAGCTGGAGTGACCTCTTCCCAATTGATGTCTTGTTGCGTGGCCAACAAGACACATAAATCCATCAGAGATTTGTCGAGGCGATGTGGAGGCTAATGAACCCGTGGATCTGCTCAAGACGAAGGTACTCAAGCGCAGTACAGCTGCGGAGCAGGTGCTCCATAGCCTTCTTCGAGATGACAGCATCGAAGAGGTCATGCTGCTTGAGTTGAGGGAGAAGAAGGGCGGGCGCGGCATTAATCTGGGGAAGATAGTAGGAGCTGAAGCTGGCGCGACGCGGCGTTGGCGCGAGGCGGAGCACGGACGGCGGTAGAGAGCGACATCGTCTAGCTTCAAAGCTGAGCTCCTCGATCTGATCTAGGGCGGGGGATAAGAACCACTCGTTGAACTTGGCTTGGACCTTGCAGTTGGTACTGAACATGCGGATGTCAAGGCGTCTGGCTGGCCCAGGGTGCGATGAAAGGATCTTGGAGACTGCGGCCATGCATTTGCAATCCCCACCGCAGAGGCAGCTGTCGACGGTGAGGTTGAGGGGGACGCGGCCCAGAGGGGGCGCCACCACCGGGAGAGCAGGGCGGTCCGCACGGCAGATTTTGTGGGGAGGAGGCCGATGATGACGAGCAACATGTCGTCGGGGAGGCTGCTGATGAAGTCCAGGCTCGTCGGATGCGGTTTTGGCTC
This sequence comes from Aegilops bicornis, assembly GCA_021605145.1. Lineage (NCBI taxonomy): Eukaryota > Viridiplantae > Streptophyta > Magnoliopsida > Poales > Poaceae > Aegilops > Aegilops bicornis. The sequence continues at coordinate 276,212,254 of CM038673.1, forward strand.
GAGCCGCCTCTGCTTGTTGGCTGCCTCGCCGTCCATCTCAACTGGCGGCGACGCCAGTGTACACGTGTGCTGGTTTGTGTTGTGTGTTGAGTGTGCGCGAGTGCGTCCTTCTGTGCATGCCGCCGCACAGTGGTGAATTGTGCGTGAGTGCGTCCTCCACGCGGAAGAAGAGTGTCCTCAATGCGCCCTCAATTTACTAGCGTGCGGGGTGCTACCCCGAGTGGTTTCAACTTTGTTTACTTCACCGCGTGTCAGATGGGCCTCTAGTTTACTTACTTTCACCCACTACCACATGGGCCTGCACACGAAGATACATAACACGAGCTGACAAGGCAGCATGTGGACTGGTTGACCGGTCAAGTAAACAATATACGGAGCTATGCGCTGACAAAGTGAGCGTATAATCCGTTGGTATAGAGTGTTCATGTGAGAGGGGAGGCCCGTGAGAGATAACAGAGAGAGAGAAAGAGCCACTCCCACCGTTCGATAATGTAGTTCCAACATTTTTTTAAAAGTCAAACTTTTGAAACTTTGACCAAGTTTATAAAGAAATTACTTATATCTACAATACCAAAGATAAATGATAGTATGAAGTAAGTACATGTTGTGATGAATCTAATGATCTTTCGAGATGTAAATGTTTTCTCCACATATACCTGGTCAAACTTTTCTGAGGTTTGACTTTTCAAAACATCCATATGCTTATGGACGTGAGAGAGTCCCTAACTAGAGAGAGAGAGAGAGAGAGAGAGAGAGAGAGAGAGAGTGAAATAGAAAGAGTGAGTGAAAAAAGTGTGTGTGCGTGTGTGAAAGAGACATGGACAACACTCAATAAAAGTCGAGAAAAAACGTGTGTGTCTTATGCAAACATATCACACATGCATCTTCGACAACGGAAGCAAGGTGAGGAGATAGTGTGTGGTTGTTTGCAACCGAGAGAGAAAGACCCTAGCACGTGGCCAAGAGGGGTCGACAAACAAGGGAGAGAGGTCGAGAGAGACGTATGGAGAAAATGCAGACATGGGGAGGAGAGAGTGTATGTTTGTCATAGAGAGATCCCCTGGAGATCGTGATGGGACTACATGGGTGGGAGATCGAGTGACAAGGTGTGTCCGCGATAGAAGATACCTCGAGAGATTTTGAGATAGACGTATGGATGGAAGGAGACAATACGTGTGTTCCTGATGGCTAGTGAGAGACAATCATACTTAGGGGGGGGGGGAGTGCTTGCGCCTATGATGGAGTGAGGGATTATGGTACTTATTAGGGGGTGCGTGTCACATAGAGAGAGAATAAGGGTGGAGAGTGTTGGATGGGCCTATATGTATAGCCTTGAGCGAAGACATGTGTATGTGTGAACCAGGGAGATATAAAGTTTGAGAGAGATTGAGGAGCCCCGATAAGGCTGAGTGGTGCGTCGGATAGTGAGAGGGGAAAGAGATATTCCATCCGCTCGATAATGCAGTGCATGTAATATTTTTAGAAGTCAAACTTTGGAAACTTTGATCAGGTTTACACAAATGTTATTTATATCTTCAATACCAAAGATACACCATACGAAACTACATCTCATGGGGAATCTAATGGTATATGTTTGCCGTTCTAGATGTAATTGTTTTTCTCCACGTACATGGTCAAACTTTGTGATGTTTGACTTTTCAATAAATCAATATGCTATGGACCGAGGAGAGTGCCTAAGTCGAGAGGGATCAAGTGTGTGTGAAGGAGAATGAGTAAGTGTGCAAAAAGAGTATGTGTGTGAAAGAGAAAGTGACATCAAACGATAAATTAGAGAGAGAGAGAGAGTGTGTTTTTTCGTTTTTAGGCGAACATATCACGATGCATCTCCGAGATAGAAAAGCGAGGCGAGGAGATACACGAAGATAGCTAGTGTGTGATTGTTTGCAACGGAGAGAGACACCCCTATAGCACATGTCCAATAGAGGTCGCCAACAAGGAACAAAGGTCGAGATGGACACATGGAGAACATGGACGCATGGGGAGGGCGAGAGGGTGTGTTTGTGATAGAGAGACCCCCTCGAGATCGTGAGGGGACTATATGGGTGGGAGATAGAGGGAGGTGCGTGCGCGATGGAAAGATGCCCCGAGAGAAATCAAGATAGACCATGCACATGTTTGTGATGGAGACTAAGATTAGCTAGTCATATACATATAGGGGGGACTGCGTGTGCCTACAATTGAGTGAGAGACCATCATACATGGCTAGCTAGGCATGAGATTGTGTGTGTGTGCATGTGAGATGGAGAGAGAACGAGGGAGAGAGATAGAGTTTTATATGGGCCTATCGAGTGCGAGTGATATATGCATGTGTATGTGTGACCTGTAGATGGAGAGTTTGAGAGAGAGGGGAAGAGCTCAGGGGCAGCGGTGTGGTGCGTGAGAGAGTTCTGAGCAACGAGCCAAGGAATTTGTGTGCGTACGATGAGTGCACCCAAGATATCTAGCTTGGACTAGAGAATCATACATAGTGTGCGAGAGAGACCTATAGATGGAGTATATATGCATGCGAACTAGAAAGACCCCCCCCCCCCACGCACACACACAAAGAGAGAGAGAGAGAGAGAGAGAGAGAGAGAGATGGAGAGAAAGCGAGAGGGACCAACAAGGTTTGTGTGTTGGATGCGTGCGACAGAAATGAAGATTGTCGGCGAGAGAGAGAGAGAGAGAGAGAGAGAGAGAGAGAGAGAGAGAGAGAGAGAGAGAGAGAGAGAGAGAGAGAGAGAGAGAGAGAGAGAAGGAGTCCGGTAGAGGAGGAGTGAGGGAGTCCTGGATTAGAGGGTATCTGGACAGCGGGACTATATCCTTTGCCAGACTGTTGGACTATGAAGATACAAGATTGAAGACTTCGCCCCGTGTCCGGATGGGACTCTCCTTGGCGTGGAAGGCAAGCTTGGCAATACGGATATGTAGATCTCCTCCCTTGTAACCGACTACGTAACGCTAGCCCCTCCGGTGTCTATATAAACCGGAGGGTTTAGTCCAGAGGACAACAACAATCATACCATAGGCTGGCTTCTAGGGTTTAGCCTCTACGATCTCGTGGTAGTCAACTCTTGTAATACTCATATCATCAAGATCAATCAAGCAGGAAGCAGGGTATTACCTCCATCGAGAGGGCCCGAACCTGGGTAAACATCGTGTCCCCCGCCTCCTGTTACCATCCGGCTTAGACGCACAGTTCGGGACCCCCTACCCGAGATCCGCCGGTTTTGACACCGACATTGGTGCTTTCATTGAGAGTTCCACTGTGCCGTCACCATAAGGAAGGATGCCTCGTCCCTGGCTGTCAGCCAAACTCTCCGGCTAGGCGGCTTCGTCATGACCGCCCGTTCGGCTGCTGCACCGACAATGACTTCTGGGGTCATCGAAAACAGCCTCCACGTCAGCTCGGAACTTGCCGAGCAGATGAATCCAATGGATCTCTCTTCGCTAAACGAGCTCTTGGATCACATCGCCGCTTTGGGAGTCGCTATGGACTATGATCGGATTGGGCTTAAACCCGACCAAAGGGAGATTAACTCTCCGCCGGTCACCCATAAGATAGCGGTGGTGGAGGAACAATGCGGCGATTCTTCCTCTATCTTGAGGACAAACTATGTCCGGATTCCCGAGCTCTTCGAGCCGGATACCCGTTTACGGGAGGACATTGCCCAAGCCCTGAACCTAGAACAGGTAGCGGGCCAGACTTATTGGGCAACATCCCGGAGCCCGAACTTCGAAGATCGGAAACTCCTCTGCCCCTGGATCTCAGATCGGGTCAGGGTTCGGACTCAAATCCACCCACCCACCGAGATATGAACGATCTTTCCCACATTAGGCAAGAGCCCCAGGAAACAGTACATCATTATTGGGCCAGATTCCTCCTTGTAATGAACAAGGTCAAGGACTGTCGCGAGGAAGACGCAATCTCATTTTTCTACAATAATTGCACGGACAAGGGAATCCTTAACGCCATAAGTCGCCGTGACATAGCACGCTTCGCTGACTTGGTGGACATAGTACGGAAGTACTGTGCGATGGAAAGCGCCTGGAAAACCGAAACAAAATTCTAGGATAATCCGGCTCTGACTAAACACCCAGTCCAAATTAAAAGGGTGCACTCTCATAAGACGCCCGACTCAATTACAAAGAAGCAAAAGCCCACTACAGGGCGTGGAACCGTATTGGAGGGATGGCTTAACGGGCCCTGCAAAATTCATAGTACAGTGGATACCATACCAACACATGGCCTTAGAGCATGTTGGGTACTCCGGCAGGTGGCCAAGAGCGGTGAGGATCTCCTCATTCCAAACACCGCAGAGCACCATCCTGTGGATAACAATACATTATTGACAGTCTTCGAGACATTCGCCTCAAATAATAGGCGCAAGCGAGCACTCCGTAGCCTTGCCGAAGTCTGCCACGTGGCATCAATAAATCCACGAAGCGACACGGCTATCACCTTCAATGCCAGTGACGAACCTAAATTCCGAACAGCCTGAGCACGAGCCGCATTGGTCCTTAGACCAATTGTGGACGGCTTTCGGCTCACTAAAGTGCTCATGGACGGCGGCAGCGAATTAAACTTCATTTATGAGGAAACTCTTCAAAAAATGGAAATAGACAGAAACCGCATCAAGCAAAGCAGCCCAACCTTCAGAGGAATCATCCCTAGTCGGGAGGCACGCTGCGCTGGGAAAATCATACTAGATGTGGTATTCGGCACTCTGGAGAATTATAGGTCCGAAGAAATTACATTCCAAGTGGCCCCGTTAAGTAGCGGATACCACGCCCTTTTAGGGCGGGAGGCATTCACGGTCTTCCAAGCCATACCCCATTACGGGTACATGAAGCTCAAAATGCCCGGGCCCAATGGAATCATCACTCTAGCTAGTGATCCGGACATAGCGCTCCGCGCCGAAAACAAAACAGCCGCACTGGCCCTCGAGGCATTATCCGAAGCCCTCGCGGCAGAGGAATTAACTGCGCTACGCTCCACAGTGGACAGGGACGACATGATACTCGACAAAAGACCCAAATCCACTTCTTTTAAACCAGCGGATGAAATAGTCAAATTCCAAGTCCACCCAACGGACCCTACAAAAACAGCCTCCATCGGGGCACAGTTAAACCCCGCTGTAGACGCCGCACTACGGGAGTTCCTGCGAGAATTGGGACATATTTGCACGGCATCCTCGGATATGCCAGGAATCCCACATAGGCTGGCCGAGCATAGCCTTAACATTCTAAAGGGATTCAAGCCGGTCAAGCAGACTCTTCGGCGTTTCTCTGAACCTAAGAGACAAGCCATGGGAGAGGAACTAGCCAAGTTAGTGGAGGCCAGATTCATTAGAGAAATAAAACATCCAGACTGGCTAGCAAACCTAGTGATGGTACCAAAGAAGGACAAATCCTGGCACTTATGTGTCGATTTCAAGGACCTCAACAAGGCTTTCCCAAAGGATCCCTTCCCCCTCCCTCGCATCGATCAAATTATCGACGCTATCACAGGACACGACTCATTGTGCTTCCTCGATGCATACTCCGGCTACCACCAAATTAAGATGGCGGAGTCCGACCAAGCCGCAACGGCATTTATCACGCCATACAGACCCTTTTGTTTCGACGCAATGCCCTTCGGGATCAAAAACGTCGGCGCAACGTATCAACGCATGATTCAGACATGTCTGGAAAAGCAGATCGGCAAAACAGTGGAGGCATACGTAGATGATGTGGTCGTTAAAACCAGACACGTCGATTCTTTAATAGACGACTTGAGGCTCACGTTCGACAATCTCTGAACATACGACATCAAGCTCAATCCAGAAAATACGTTTTCGACGTAGCCGCCGGAAAGCTCCTGGGCTTCATCGTCTCTAGTAGAGGAATTGAAGCAAATCCGGCTAAAATCCGAGCCCTGTCACAGTTGGCTATCCCAACTGACCTCAAGCAAATCCAGAAATTAACTGGATGCGTGGCGGCCTTAAGCCGCTTTATCTCCCGATTAGGAGAAAAGGCATTACTCCTTTATCGCCTTCTTCGGCGCACCGAAGACTTCGAGTGGACGGACGCGGCCACGGACGGACTAGAAGACATAAAGGCCATCCTGGCCACCAACCAAATCCTGGCGGCGCCAAACATCGGCGAACCAATGCTACTATACATAGCGGCAACTCATCAAGTTGTAAGCGCAGTGCTCGTCGTCGAACGAGAAACGGACGGACATAAATTTCCACTTCAAAAGCCGGTATATTATGTATCCACTGTCCTCACTCCATGCAAATCACGGTACCCGCATTATCAAAAGATAGCATATGCGGTATTCATGGCATCCCGGAAACTACGACACTACTTTCAAGAGTGTTCAATCATAGTGGCCTCGGAAGTACCACTCAGCGACATAATAAACAACGGCGACGCCACGGGCCGGATTGCCAAATGGGCCATTTAGCTCCTCTCGTTCGACATAACATATAAACCTGGGCGAGCCATTAAGTTGCAAGTATCGGCCGATTTTGTCGCCGAATGGACAGAAGCTGAACTCCCTAAAGAGTACGGCGCGTACTCCAATTGGATCATGCACTTCGACGGCTCTAAAATGCTGGCTGGTCTGGGGGCTGGCGTCGTCCTGACGACCCCCACCGGAGATACAGTCCAATACGTACTGCAAATACTGTACATAAACTCCAACAACACAACCAAATACGAGGCCCTGTTACATGGTCTTCGGATGGCAGTTTCCATGGGCATTCGACGCCTGGAGGTGCGTGGGGACTCGAACCTCGCAATATCCCAAATAAATGGAGACTTCAATGCCAAGGATCCAAAAATGGCGGCTTATCGCAACACCGTCCTCAAGATGTCAGCTCGGTTCGAGGGGCTCGAATTCCACCATGTGGCTCGGGAAAACAATCAGGCGGCGGATATCCTCGCCCGTATCGGCGCTAAGCGCGACGCTGTCCCACCTAACATCTTCTTGGAAAGGCTGTTTAAGCCATCCGTGGTATGGGAAGGGGACACCGGTAACAATAGTCCGGACCCGGCCACAACGCCAGATACCGAACACTCTGACATAATCGAAGGCTCTGCCACCGAAATAACACCTTCAGCCCACGTAATAATGGTCGTCATCGCCCCGTGGACAGAACCATTCCTGTCCTACCTAACGAGGCAAGAACTTCCCGAGGAGCAAAATGAGGCACGCTGTATAGTGCGGCGATCTAAAGCCTACAAGTTTCACGAGGGAGAGCTTTATAAGAAAAGCGCTACCGGAGTCCTTCAAAGGTGCATCTCCGAAGAGGAAGGGCGGAAGCTTTTGGTAGAAATCCATGCTGGACTCGGCGACCACCACGCCGCAGCCCGGGCCCTTGTAAGCAAGGCCTTCCGTACAGGTTTCTATTGGCCGACGGCCCGTGCAGATGCACAGGACTTGGTCCAATGTTGCGTCGGTTGCCACCTTTTTGCAAACCAAAGCCATATGCCGCCCACCGCTCTCCAAACAATCCCCATTACCTGGCCCTTTGCAGTCTGGGGGCTTGATATGGTCGGACCCCTTAAAGGGGGAACCCATAAGAAAAGATACTTACTGGTCATGGTGGATAAATTCACCAAATGGATAGAAGCTAAACCCGTTAATACGGACGAATCCGGACCAGTGATAGACTTCATATCTGGGGTTGTACACCGTAATGGCGTCCCCCACAGCATCATTACCGACAACGGCATGAACTTTACAGCCGACGAGGTAAAACTTTGGTGCAGCAACATGGGCATCAAGCTCGATTGTGCTTCTGTCTATCACCCGCAAACTAACGGTCAAGTCGAGCGAGCAAATGGTCTTATCATGAGCGGCATAAAACCCATATTAGTGCGGTCCTTAAAGGAATCTAACACACACTGGGTAGAGGAGCTCGACTCTGTCTTATGGGGGCTGCGGACCATGCCGAATCGCGCTAGCGGATACACACCGTTCTTTATGGTGTACGGCGCAGAGGCGGTTCTGCCCTGTGACAAAATTCATGACTCACCTCGAGTGCGCATGTATGAAGAAAAAGAGGCTGAGCTTGATCGGCAGGACAGTTTGGACGCCCTGGAGGAGGAGCGCGACATGGTAAAAGCCCGTTCCGCATTCTATCAGCTACAGGCTCGAAGATACCAAAGCAGAGAAGTACGAGCCAAAACTTATAACGTTGGCGAACTAGTTCTACGCCTGCCGTAGAAGAAAAAGAACAAGCTTCAGCCCAAATGGGAAGGTCACTTCATTATTGACCAAGTTATGACCGGCGAAGTGTACCGTCTGCGGGATGCATCGGACAACCGACTTGAGCCAAACCCATGGAACGCAGCCACACTCCGAAGATTCTACGCCTAGTGCCGGACTCTATGTTCGTCTCCTTACCCCTGTTCATTTTTCGCATATACATTATCTGTCTTTTCTCTCTTTTCTTCTTCTTTTTCCTTCTCCTCAAGGCCTTAAAAGGCCAACATGTGTTTTGACTACACAATATTAACGCGCTAGCCGCGCTTATTATACCTGGGGGCTTCTTATACAGAAGCTTAATATAACTATTTTTCCGGGCTTCATGCCCCGCACATGTGTTATTCTTCCGCATGTACCTTTTTTTCTCCACTATATGCATCGATATGACTTAAGTTTTGGCCAAGCTAGGTTGCCTGGCTCTTGTATTTATGCCCTACGTCCCCGTTAATTCGGCTAGGGCATAAGGGGAGCACCTCTGTGATTATTCTTGCCGGGTCATTGGGACGTGTACCTCAGACTGGGTGAAGCAGAAAGCTAGCATTCTTAAGGGAATATCCGGTCGGTGAACAAAAGATGACTTTTATTTATTTTGATACATGCCCCTAGATGTTTTTTGCCTGCGTCTCTTCTCGCAGTCCGGACATGCACATTAGGGCATGCGTATCCAGGGAAAGGAACCCTTAACGGAACTATTCTCCCTGGAAGATGTTTCTTACTATCCATGTAATATAACATAGCTAGTTGGGTACTTGTCTGTTCAAGCACTTATGACCCCTATGCCTGGTTTCCACGCATACCCCGGTTTTTACATAGCGGCGGGTATTCGGATACACTCCGGACTATCGGGTCCCGAGGTCGAAGCGAAAAGTTCCGCCATGACAAATGATTTACAATCCGGCTAGAGACATTATACATGTCATTTCAATTACACAGTCACTTAGCTGACTAAATTCTTCTTCTATCCCATCCAACAGGCTGTCTAGCCTACAATCCTGTTGGGAATACTTTATGCTAATTCTACTTGGTCATACACCAAACCGACGGGATCTCTTTCCCATCAGGCCCCACAGGTCCGACCTCGGCCATGTGGTTTGGGTCAGCCTTGGTATACCGCGTCTTCACCATGGCCCAGGCTTCCCTGGCACCTTGACGGCAGGCCGATATCTTCCATAATCGGAAGCGCTGCCGCGCTCCCTTGTGCTTCTCTACAAGCTCTCCAATGCCTCCTGGCAGGGAGACAGATGGCCACAAGGCCTGGGCAATACCCTGCATCACCTGCCGAACTTGTTCGTGCAGTTGTGAGAGCTCTGGTAGAAGATCACCCGCAGACCCGGGCATCTCCTCCGCGGGATGACCCGTCAGCATACCTGCAGACATAACTCTGTTAGTCGGCTTCTTCGCTGAACTCTTTAAAAGGTTCGTTCAAGCACTTACTGAAAATGCCGCGTCAAAGCCGCTTATTCTCCTTCACGGAGTCTTCAAGCTGGGCTCGAACATCCTTTAGTTCCACGCTCAGCTGGGTATTGGCGTCTTGGAGATCGTTTTCCTCCCGCCTAACTTTCATAAGCACGCGCTCGCCAGCCTTTAGCTGTCGTATGACATGTTGCTCATCCGGATTCACACCGGAGTCATCTGCAATATCTATTGTTAGATTTGCATGCATGCCGCACACTATATGGTACCTATCATTATTTGAAACAAGTGTTACCAGAGGGGACCTTCTCGGACTCCTTCAATGCGGCAACTGCGGCCCGCAGCTGGGCCTTGCACTCTTCCAGCTCTTGACAATTGGGTATTCTTCTCTGTAAGAACCTGCACAAATAATGATCCTTAAATCAGTTGTGCCAACTGTTTCAAGTCTCAGGGGCTACTGATATATATAATCATTAAATTTTCTTACCCGTATATCCTTTACATCTTTGGTCCGTGGCTCTGGCAAGACCATTTTGAGCAGCACGGATGTACGCGTCTCCCGAGTTGAAGGCATCAAACGCCTCTTGGGAGAAACAAGCGTCACAGAGTACGGCCCGACGACGCCTGTGATTCATGGCGCTCTCCACTTTGGAATTTGTAGAGGATATTTTATCTGCATCCTCTGTAGGAGGAGCATCCGGCGCGTGCCCCGTGTTAGCTTCCGCCTGTGTGTCCGGCCCTGGAGCCCGACTGGTGGTGGCGTGATCGGCAACCTCTCCGGATATAGTCCGGCGAGCGTTTTTCCTTCTAGGAAACATGGGTATTATTATGTTTTTAAAGACGACAACCACAGAGCAAGGTTTTGTATCATACCTCTGCGCCGGCGTCTCAGTCCGGATCGCCTTCCTTTTCAGCCGGCCCGGCTTCGGCGCCCCTTGTTGGCGAGTCACCGCGGGTTCGGCATGGCGTCCCGAGGGCCTTCCCTGTAAAACACCATACATGTACGATGGGTGAAGTGAATAAAAGGGGATCCTTCTTGGAAGACGGGACTCTGGTTTTACTTACATGCGAGGCGGGGAGTAGCCCAGGATAGTCAGCTATAATGGCCACTGATACGTCTCCAACGTATCTATAATTTTTGATTGCTAAATGCTATATTATCTATTGTTTTGGACCATATTGGGCTTTATTTTCCACTTTTATATTACTTTTGGGACTAACCTATTAACGGAGGCCCAAATTCTTAATTGTTTTTTGCCTATTTCAGTGTTTCGAAGAAACGAAATATCAAACGGAGTCCAAACGGAATGAAATCTTCATGAACGTGATTTTCTCATCAGATAAGATCCAGGAGACTTGGACCCTCCATCAAGAAATCCACGAGGCAGCCACGAGGGTGGAGGGCGCCCCCCCTAGGGTGCGCCCCCTGCCTTGTGGCCCCCCCGAAGCTCCATCGACGTACTCCTTCCTCCTATATATACCTACGCACTAGCAGATCGACACGGAGCCAAAACCTAATTCCACCGCCGCAACTTTACGTATCCACGAGATCCCATCTTGGGGCCTGTTAGGAGTTCATGGAAGGGAATCCACCACGAAGGGCTTCTACATCATCATCATAGCCTCTCCGATGAAGTGTGAGTAGTTTACTTCAGACCTTCGGGTCCAGAGTTAGTAGCTAGATGGCTTCTTCTCTTTTTGGATCTCAATACAATGTTCTCCCCCTCTCTCGTGGAGATCTATTCGATGTAATCTTCTTTTTGCGGTGTGTTTGTTGAGATCGATGAATTGTGGGTTTATGATCAAGATTATCTATGAGCTATATTTGAATCTTCTCTGAATTATTTTATGTATGATTGAGTTATCTTTGCAAGTATCTTCGAATTATCCGTTTGGTTTGGCCAACTAGATTGGTAGTTCTTGCAATGGGAGAAGTGCTTAGCTTTGGGTTCAATCTTGTGGTGTCCTTACCCAAAGGATGTAAAGGGTTGCAAGGCATGTATTGTATTGTTGCCATCGAGGATAACAGGATGGGGTATTTATCATATTGCATGAACTTATTCCTCTACCATGTCATCTTGCTTAAGGCGTTACTCTGTTTTCATTAACTTAATACTCTAGATGCATGCTGGATAGCGATCGATGGGTGGAGTAATAGTAGTAGATGCAGGCAGGAGTCGGCCTACTTGTCTCGGACGTGATGCCTATATACATGATCATACCTAGATATTCTCATAACTATGCTCAATTACATCAATTGCTCAACAGTAATTCGTTCACCCACCGTAAAATATCTATGCTCTTGAGAGAAGCCACTAGTGAAATCTATGGCCCCCGGGTCTATTCTCATCATATTAATCTTCCTACGCTTTATTATTACTTTGCTCTTTACTTTGCCTTTTATTTTACTTTGCATCTTTATATCAAAAATACCAAAAATATTATCTATCATCTCTATCAGATCTCACTCTCGTAAGTGACCGTAAAGGGATTGACAACCCCTATTCGCGTTGGTTGCGAGGAGTTATTCTTTGTGTAGGTACGAGGGACTTGCTGGCGTGGCCTCCTCTTGGATTGATACCTTGGTTCTCAAAAACTGAGGGAAATACTTACGCTTACTCTGCTGCATCATCCTCTCCTCTTCGGGGAAAACCAACGCAAGCTCAAGACGTAGCAAGAAGGATTTCTGGCGCCGTTGCTGGGGAGTCTACGCAAAAGTCAACATACCAAGTACCCATCACAATCCCTTATCTCTCGCATTACATTATTTGCCATTTTCCTCTCGTTTTCCTCTCCCCCACTTCACCCTTGCCGTTTTATTCGCCCTCTCTTTCCCAATCTCCTCCTCTCTTTTCCGCTTGCCTTTTTCTGTTTGCTCGTGTGTTGGATTGCTTGCTTGTCACTATGGCTCAAGATAATACCAAATTGTGTGACTTTACCAATACCAACAATAATGATTTCCTTAGCACTCCGATTGCTCCTCTTGCCAATACTGAATCTTGTGAAATCAATGCTGCTTTATTGAATCTCGTTATGAAAGATCAATTCGCCGGCCTTCCTAGTGAAGATGACGCTACTCATTTAAATATCTTCGTGGATTTGTGTGATATGAAAAATAAGAAAGATGTTGACAATGATGTTGTTAAATTAAAGCTATTTCGTTTTCCGCTTAGAGGTCGTGCTAAAGCTTGGTTTTCGTCTTTGCCTAAAAATAGTATTGATTCTTGGAACAAGTACAAAGATGCTTTTATCTCTAAGTATTTTCCTCCCGCTAAGATCATCTCTCTTAGGAACGATATTATGAATTTTAAGCAACTTGATCATGAACATGTTGCACAAGCTTGGGAGAGAATGAAATTAGTGATACGTAATTGCCCTACTCATGGTTTAAACGTGTGGATGATTATACAAAAAAATTATGCCGGACTGAATTTCTTCTAGAAACCTTTTAGATTCGGCCGCGGGAGGCACTTTTATGGAAATCACTTTAGGAGATGCTATTAAACTCCTAGATAATATTATGGTTAATTATTCTCAATGGCATCTTGAAAGATCTACTAATAAAAAGTGCATCCGATAGAAGAAATCAATGTTTTGAGTGGAAAGATGGATGAACTTATGAAATTATTTGCTACTAAGAGTGTTTCTTCTGATCCTAATGATATGCCTTTGTCTACTTTGATTGAGAATAATAATGAATCTATGGACGTGAATTTTGATGGTAGGAATAATTTTGGTAACAACGCATATAGAGGGAATTTTAATCCTAGGCCTATCCTATTAATCCTTCTAATAATTATGGAAATTCGTACAACAACTCTTATGGAAATTTTAATAAGATGCCCTCTGAATTTGAGAATAGTGTTAAAGAGTTTATGAATTCACAAAAGAATTTTAATGCTTTGCTTGAAGAGAAATTACTTGAAGTTGATGAATTGGCTAGGAACGTTGATATAATTTGTCTTGATGTTGATTCTTTAAAGCTTAGATCTATTCCTCCTAAGCATGATATCAATGAGTCTCTCAAAGCCACGAGAACTTCCATTTATGAGTGCAAGGAAAGAACCGCTAGGATGTGTGCTATGAAAGATGCCTTTATTAAAGCGTGTTCTTCCAATTTCCATGAAAATCAAGATGAAGATCTAAAAGTTATTGATGTGTCTCCCATTAAATCCTTGTTTTGCAATATGAATCTTGATAATTATGAGATTGAATATGAGTCACCTTTACCTAGAAGGCGTTCTAAAAATTCGGAGCTTTTAGATTATGATGCTAAAATTGATAAAAGTGGGATTGAAGAAAGTAAAACCTTAGATGTTGCTAAACCCATTATTTTGAATTTCAAGGAATTTAATTATGAAAGTTGCTCTTTAATTGATTGTATTTCCTTGTTGCAATCCGTGCTAAATTCTTTGCATGCTTATAGTCAAAATAAAGCGTTTACTAAACATATCGTTGATGCCTTGATGCAATCTTATGAGGAAAAACTTGAGTTGGAAGTCTCTATCCCTAGAAAACTTTATGATGAGTGGGAGCCAACTATTAAAATTAAGATTAAGGATAATGAATTTTATGCTTTATGTGATTTGGGTGCTAGTGTTTTCCACTATTCTCAAAACTTCGTGTGATTTGCTAGATTTCCGTGATTTTGATGAATGCTCTCTAAACTTGCACCTGGCGGATTCCACTATTAAGAAACCTATGGGAAGAATTAATGATGTTCTTATTGTTGCAAATAGGAATTATGTGCATGTAGACTTTATCGTTCTTGATATAGATTGCAATCCTTCATGTCCTATTATTCTTGGTAGACCTTTCCTTAGAACGATTGGTGCAATTATTGATGTGAAGGAAGGGAATATTAGATTCCAATTCCCATTAAAGAAAGGCATGGAACACTTCCCTAGGAATAAGATAAAATTATCATATGAATCTATTATGAGAGCCACCTATGGATTGCCCACAAAAGATGGCAATACCTAGATCTATCCTCGCTTTTATGCCTAGCTAGGGGCGTTAAACGATAGCGCTTGTTGGGAGGCAACCCAATTTTATTTTTAGTTTTTTGTTTTTGTTTCTATTTAGGAATAAATAATCCATCTACCTTCTGTTTAGATGTGGTTTTATGTTTTAATTAGTGTTTGTGCCAAGTTAAACCTATAGGATCTTCTTGGATAATAGTTATTTGATCTTGCTGTAATTTCCAGAAACTTTCGGTTCACGAAAACAATTGTTAAAAATCACCAGTATGTGATAAAATAGTGATTCCAATTTCTGATGATCAATAAACAAATATCCTAGGTCGTCCTATTTTTTCTGAAATTTTGGAGTTCCATAAGTTTGCGTTAGTTACAGATTACTACAGACTGTTCTGTTTTTGACAGATTCTGTTTTTCGTGTGTTGTTTGCTTATTTTGATGAATCTATTGCTAGTAAAATAGTTTATGATCCGTAGAGAAGTTAAAATACAGTAGGTTTAACACCAATATAAATAAAGAATGAGTTCATTACAGTAACTTGAAGTGGTCTTTTGTTTTCTTTCGCTAATGGAGCTCACGAGATTTCTATTGAGTTTTGTGTTGTGAAGTTTTCAAGTTTTGGGTGAATTTTTTTGATGGATTATGGAACAAGGAGTGGCAAGAGCCTAAGCTTGGGGATGCCCATGGCACCCCCAAGATAATCCAAGGACACCAAAAATTCAAAGCTTGGGGATGCCGGAAGGCATCCCTCTTTAAATCCACTTCCATCGGTAACTTTACTTGGAGCTATATTTTTATTCACCACATGATATGTGTTTTGCTTGGAGCGTCTTGTATTATTTGCGTCTTTGCTTGCTAGTTTACCACAATCATCCTTGCTGTACACACCATTTGAGAGAGCCATACATGAATTGGAATTTGTTAGAATACTCTATGTGCTTCATTTATATCGTTTGAGCTTGATAGTTTTGCTCTAGTACTTCACTTATATCTTTTAGAGCACGGTGGTGGATTTGTTTTAAAGAAACTATTGATCTCTCATGCTTCAATTAGATTATTCTTAGAGTCTTAAATAGCATGGTAATTTGCTTAATAATAATATGTTGTTATTCAAGATTTGTAAAATTTTCTTTTGAGTGCGTTGAATACTAAGAAAAGTTTGATGCTTGATAATTGTTTTGAGATATGGAGGTGATAATATCAAAGTCGTGCTAGTTGAGTAGTTGTGAATTTGAGAAATGCTTGTGTTGAAGTTTGCAAGTCCCATAGCATGCACGTATGGTAAACGTTATGTAACAAATTTGAAACATGAGGTGTTATTTGATTGTCCTCCTTACGAGTGGCGGTCGGGGACGGGCGATGGTCTTTTCCTACCAATCTATCCCCCTAGGAGCATGCGCGTAGTGCTTTGGTTTTTGATGGCTTGTAGATTTTTGCAATAAGTATGTGAGTTCTTTATGACTAATGTTGAGTCCATGGATTATCGCACTCTTACCCTTCCATCATTGCTAGCCTCTTGGTACCGTGCATTGCCCTTTCTCACATTGAGAGTTGGTGCAAACTTCGCTGGTGCATCCAAACCCCGTGATATGATACGCTCTTTCACATATAAACCTCCTTATATCTTCCTCAAAACAGCCACCATACCTACCTATTATGGCATTTCCATAGCCATTCCGAGATATATTGCCATGCAACTTTCCACCATACCGTTCTTCATGACACATTCATCATTGTCATATTGCTTAGCATGATCATGTAGTTGACATTGTATTTGTGGCAAAGCCACTGTTCATAATTCTTTCATACATGTCACTCTTGATTCATTGCATATCCCGGTACACCGCCGGAGGCATTCATATAGAGTCATATTTTGTTCTAGTATCGAGTTGTAATCATTGAGTTGTAAATAAATAGAAGTGTGATGATCATCATTTTCTAGAGCATTGTCCCAAAAAAAAGGCCAAAGAAAAAAAAAAGAAGGCCCAAAAAAAAGAAATAAAAAGGGGCAATGTTACTATCTCTTTTTCCACACTTGTGCTTCAAAGTAGCACCATGTTCTTCATATAGCGAGTCTCATATATTGTGCTTCAAAGTAGCACCATGTTTTTCATATAGAGAGTTTCATATGTTGTCATTTTCATATACTAGTGGGAATTTTTCATTATAGAACTTGGCTTGTATATTCCAACAATGGGCTTCCTCAAATTCCCTAGGTCTTCGTGAGCAAGCAAGTTGGATGCACACCCATTTAGTTTCTTTTTGTTGAGCTTTCATACATTTATAGCTCTAGTGCATCTGTTGCATGGCAATCCCTACTCCTTGCATTAACATCAATTGATGGCCATCTCCATAGCCCGTTGATTAGCCTCGTTGATGTAAGACCTTCTCCTTTTTTGTCTTCTCCACATAACCCCCATCATTCTATTCCACCCATAGTGCTATGTCCATGGCTCGCACTCATGTATTGCATGAAAGTTTATAAGTTTGAGATTACTAAAGTATGAAACAATTGCTTGGCTTGTCATCGGGGTTGTGCATGATGAGAGCATTCTTGTGTGTGAAAAATGGAGCATGACTAAACTATATGATTTTGTAGGGATGAACTTTCTTTGGCCATGTTATTTTCAGAAGACATAATTGCTTAGTTAGTATGCTTGAAGTATTATTATTGTTTATGTCAATATGAACTTTTGTCTTGAATCTTTCGGATCTGAATATTCATACCACAATTAAGAAGAGTTACATTGAAATTATGCCAAGTAGCACTCCGGATCAAAAATTCTCTTTTTATCATTTACCAACTCAAGGACGAGCAGGAATTAAGCTTGGGTATGCCTGATACGTCTCCAACGTATCTATAATTTTTGATTGCTCCATGCTATATTATCTATTGTTTTGGACCATATTGGGCTTTATTTTCCACTTCTATATTACTTTTGGGACTAACCTATTAACCGGAGGCCCAGCCCAGAATTGTTGTTTCTTGCCTATTTAAGTGTTTCGAAGAAACGGAATATTAAACGGAGTCCAAACGGAATGAAATCTTCGGGAACGTGATTTTCTCATCAGATAAGATCCAGGAGACTTGGACCCTCCCTCAAGAAAGCCACGAGGCGGCCACGAGGGTGGAGGGCGCGCCCCCCTGCCTCGTGCCCTCCCCCCGAAGCTCAACCGACGTACTCCTTCCTCCTATATATACCTCATTACCCCAACAGATCGAATCTGGAGCCAAAACCTAATTCCACCGCAGCAACTTTCTGTATCCACGAGATCCCATCTTGGGGCCTGTTCCGGTGAAGTGTGAGTAGTTTACTTCAGACCTTCGGACCTCTCCGATGAAGTGTGAGTAGTTTACTTCAGACCTTCGGGTCCATAGTTAGTAGCTAGATGGCTTCTTCTCTCTTTTTGGATCTCAATACAATGTTCTCCCCCTCTCTCGTGGAGATCTATTCGACGTAATCTTCTTTTCGCGGTGTGTTTGTTGAGATCGATGAATTGTGGGTTTATGATCAAGATTATCTAGGAGCAATATTTGAATCTTCTCTGAATTCTTTTATGTATGATTGAGTTATCTTTGCAAGTCTCTTCGAATTATCCGTTTGGTTTGGCCAACTAGATTGGTAGTTCTTGCAATGGGAGAAGTGCTTAGCTTTGGGTTCAATCTTGTGGTGTCCTTACCCGGTGACAGAAAGGGTTGCAAGGCACGTATTGTATTGTTGCCATCAAGGATAACAAGATGGGGTATTTATCATATTGCATGAATTTATTCCTCTACATCATGTCATCTTGCTTAAGGCGTTACTCTATTTTCATTAACTTGATACTCTAGATGCATGCTGGATAGCGGTCGATGGGTGGAGTAATAGTAGTACATGGAGGCAGGAGTCGGTCTACTTGTCTTGGACGTGATGCCTATATACATGATCATACCTAGATATTCTCTTAACTATGCTCAGTTCTGTCAATTGCTCAACAGTAATTCATTCACCCACCGTAAAATACCTATGCTCTTGAGAGAAGCCACTAGTGAAATCTATAGCCCCCGGGTCTATTTTCATCATATTTATCTTCCTACGCTTTATTATTGCTTTGCTCTTTACTTTGCCTTTTATTTTACTTTGCATATTTATATCAAAAATACCAAAAATATTATCTATCATCTCTATCAGATCTCACTCTCGTAAGTGACAGTGAAGGGATTGACAACCCCTATTCGCGTTGGTTGCGAGGAGTTATTTGCTTTGTGTAGGTACGAGGGACTTGCGCGTGGCCTCCTACTGGATTGATACCTTGGTTCTCAAAAACTGAGGGAAATACTTACGCTACTCTGCTGCATCATCCTCTCCTCTTCGGGGAAAACCAACGCAAACTCAAGACGTAGCAGCCACCATGGCGTCATCACAACTTAATTGATAGAATATCCTATCGATCAGCTCCACAAATATGTCCGGATCCTCTTCGAGGCCAGGATCGAGGGCCCGGCTAGGATCCTCCGGTTGTGGAGGTGGGCTGTTGACCTACCTTACAACTTTTCGCAGTTCCTGCCATGAAACGGCAAGGTAAAAACGTATGACGATGAATGCGGGAAGGATAGGAGTAAAAAGTGGCAACTCACCCAGCTTGGAGGATTGTACATGGAGAATCCATCCCGTGGCTTGATGCGGAGGAACTCCTCTTCCTCTCCCTTATACAAATCAGACAGAATTTTTGCTAGAGCAAAGAATCGAGTCCAGTCCCTTACGCCCGCGGCGAGTGGCATCATCTTCCCCGTTGAAGTGCCACATGGGGTGGCCTCGACATTGAAGTGGCTGCACCCCCCGCATAATGCATATTGACATAACCTCGGTTATTGTCAGTCCTGATTGAGCCAGCAGCTTTATCCGATCCATCAGGTAAAGGACGTCTCTGTTATCTTCCTCTTGAGGGCTCCTAGGGTGCCAGCTTCGGCGTTTCTTCAAAGGGGCATTGTCGAACTCGGGAAGACCAATCCAAATAGGATCCGTAAGGGGGACGTCCTCCATATAAAACCACTCCGAAGGCCAGTGTTCGGACGTCTTCTTCGGGGTACCGGACATGTATCCGGTCCCGGCGATGCGCCATATTTCGGCTCCGCCCACTTGATATATTGACCCCCTCTGTGTACGGGGCACCAGGCAGAATAGCTTCTTCCACAGCGCGAAGTGAGCTTCGCAGCCCAGAAACAACTCACAAAGGGCTACATAACCAACGATGTGTAATATGGAAGCAGGGGTGAAGTTATGCAACTGGAGGCCGTAAAACTCCAGGAGCCCTCAGAGGAACGGATGGATTGGAAATCCGAGTCCCCTTAATAAATAAGGGACGAGGCATACCCGCTCCCCCTTGGAGGGGTTGGGAAAGCTCTCCGCTTGCTCCCCGCCATTGTAGGTGGCGAGCCCGGCTTGAACGGGGACCATATACGCTGGAGGGAGAAATCCCTGGGTCTGTAACTCCACTAATTGACTGTGCGGGACGGAACACTTCTTCCAATCTCCGGGCTTAGGGCTACGGGAGCGAGAGGAAGAGCTGCGGTGGCCGGCCATGTTCGGATGGATTTTTTCGGGCGCGCTTTGATGAATGCTCGCCATGGAAGGATGGTGTGATTTGGATCTAAGAATCCCCGTCTCTTTAATAGACAGTTCGCTCACATAGCTAGGGTGGCAAATGTAAAAATACCCCGGCTTCTCGCATTCGCTCGACACGTGGAAGATAGCCATTATTGGACGTGGAAGCCAAGAAGCGCAACATTTATGGGAAGCCGAACACTATTCAACAGGTATTCAGGATTTGGAGAAGAACCCGCCTTGCAATGCCGAAAACAATCTGCGCGCCGGACTCATCGTCATTGAAGCTTGGTTCGGGGCTACTGAGGGAGTCCTGGATTAGGGGTATCTGGGCAGCCGGACTATATCCTTTGGCCGGACTGTTGGACTATGAACATACAAGATTGAAGACTTCGCCTCGTGTCCGGATGGGACTCTCCTTGGCATGGAAGGCAAGCTTGGCAATACGGATATGTAGATCTGCTCCCTTGTAACCGACTCTGTGTAACACTAGCCCCCTCCGATGTATATATAAACCGAAGGGTTTAGTCCGTAGGACGACAATAAGCATACCATAGGCTAGCTTCTAGGGTTTAGCCTGTACGATCTTGTGGTAGATCAACTCTTGTAATACTCATATCATCAAGATCAATCAAGCAGGAAGTAGGGTATTACCTCCATCGAGAGGGCCCGAACCTGGGTAAACATCGTGTCCCCCGCCTCCTGTTACCAACCGCCTTAGACGCACAGTTCGGGACCCCCTACCCGAGATCCGCCGGTTTTGACACCGACAGGGAGGTCGCGTTTTATGCATCAAAGACTGATATATTGATCTCTTAGTGTATTTCTTCAGATCAAAGAGATGTGTCGTTCTTAACATTATGTGTTACCTGCATCTTCAGCCACACCGTCTTCCGACTCACCGCAGCTGCTCCAACGAGGGAAGCATACACCAGAAGGGAGCTATAGTCCCCACTCAACAGTTCCCTGCATCGAATGCGCGTGCCCAACATTGACAGCCACAACAACTGCAGGGCCATCGACAAGTCAGCACATGATGCTCACTCCTATGGATGGCGGCCAGATAGATTGTACCCTCATCTTACTTGTGTGCAACATTTATGGCTTTGTTATTCATCTAATCATGGAAAATAGATTATCACATTTCACTGTATATTCATGCTGATCTCTTATGGGTCTTGTTCAAGAGTTAACGCTGTTCCATAGTTCAGCTAAGATACTTGTTCTTTAGGTAACGTTGTTCCATAGTTATCATCCATCAGCCAATGCTATCCCACAGGCTGGTGATTATAGTATTATACCACTTCTAGTATTACCTATGTTGTTCTTTAGTACTTTTGTGTGCCATCTAGTTACTCTCGAGTACAAACGATACATATTCTGCAGCTTTCATCTGTGTTCTCCCTATAGTTTTTGAGACGTGTTGCTGCTAGTTAACCCCAGTCCTACTATTTATGTCATCTCCTAAAGGCACTCATTACATAAATCTAACTACTAGATGTCTTCCATGCATGTCAGATATAATTGCACACACTAATATATCCACAAGAACCTCACGGAGCAATGTAAAGGCCAATAAACTTGATGTCAATGATACCCAATATGGTGGAACATGTAAAAGCATTTCTTCAGAAGACTTGCAGAAAGATGTTGAATCCTCTTCACCCCACAAGGTCCTTGCTCTAACTTGGCCCGTGATATGGGTACAACATGCATATAATGTCCTGGAGTGTATCTACTCTATTGCAATGCCATGTGCTTAGCATGCTGATCATGCATGTAAATATGTCATGCCTTCCAGTTTTTCAGTATCTATTCCATTCATGATAACATGTTTTCAAATTCTAGTACTATCATTCTACTTTATCGCAATGCCATCTGCTTAATTTGGACATCATGCTTCTGAATATCTTATGCATTGTTATTCATCAGTATGTACTTCATCTGTCTACCATACAATGTTTTTTTACGTTGAAGTGTTGTTCTAGTGCTCTGTTGCAATGCCATCTTAGTTTCCCAATCATACACGTGTATGTTGCCTTAGTTTTTTCTATACGTATTCCGCTAGCATACAGTTTTACATTCAACTAGTGTTTTTTACTGTGTTGTCTTGTCGTATCCCTAGCTCTTACACCATTCTCCCTCCGTCCGGATTACATGTTGCCGAAATGGATAAAAAAGGATGTATCTAGAACTGAAATACGCCTAGACCCATCCATTTTTTCCGGATGGAGGGAATACATGTCAATATGTCATGCCTTTCTATTCTTCAATACCTATTCCATCTCTCTGCTGTCGCATGTTTTATAATTGAAGCACCATTCTTCTATCCAAGGCATGCAAGGGGAAAGCGACTATGTTAGAATCTGAAGGGTTACAAATCAGGTCTTTGCAAAAGATCCAAATGCCGGAGATAATAAACCAACTCCGGTTTTTATAGATACCGCTCGGCCAGAGAAACCCAACTCCCTCGATAATAAGCAGATTCCGGTGGCCAAAGAACTAGTCCGCTCCAGTCCGGCAAAAAATATGTCAACTCGATTCTACTAAGCGTGTGTATCCTTGCATCATGAAATTTTATAGCATGCTTATCATATTTTCTACATGTTTCTTACCCATCTCTCTTTTAGAAAATAAGCTTAACAGATAGAAGAATTTCTGCACTGGTATCGTTCGTGAGGAAAGACTCTTGCAGGAATTCTCTGTACTCCAATGCAGATGTAAGTACCTGTTGTATATCACTATATTTTTACATCAGCATGTATTTTGTTAATCAGTGTGAATCCAACCTTTATCTGATCTAAATTTAGTTGTAGAAAAATGTATGATTAAAGGCCACAATGTTGATTTTTGTAAGGAAAACTGCCTGGTAGTTTTGCATCCTGAGCTGCATGAGTGTACTATCTCATATCAGTGGGTTTGATTACTTTGGTTCTACAGTGGGTTTTTTCAGTGTTTTTTTACTGTGTCCTGCCGTATCCCAAGCTCTTACATCATACTCCCTCCGTCCGGATTACATGTCGCGGAAATGGATAAAACTGGATGTATATAGAACTGAAATACGCCTAGACCCATCCATTTATTCCCGGATGGAGGTAATACATGTCAATATGTCATGCCTTTCTACTCTTCAGTACCTATCCGATGTCTGCTGTAGCATGTTTTATAATTGAAGCACCATTCTTCTATATAAGGCATGCAAGGGGAAGACGGCTATGTTAGAATCTGAAGGGTTACAAACTAGGTCTTTGCAATAGATCCAAACGCCAGGAGATAATAAACCAACTCCATTTTTCATAGAATCTTTGCTCCAAAGACGAGAGAAACCCAACTCCCAATCGATAATAAGAAGATTCCGGTGGCCAAAGAACTAGTCCGCTCCGATCCGGCAAAAGAATGTCAACTCCATTCTAAGAAGCGTGTGCGTATCCTCGCATCATGAAGTTTTATAGCATTCTGATCATATTTTCTACATGTTTCTTACCCATCTCTCTTTTAGAAAATAAGG
This sequence comes from Aegilops bicornis, assembly GCA_021605145.1. Lineage (NCBI taxonomy): Eukaryota > Viridiplantae > Streptophyta > Magnoliopsida > Poales > Poaceae > Aegilops > Aegilops bicornis. The sequence goes on from CM038673.1 coordinate 276,235,999, forward strand.
TTAAATGATAGAAGACTTCCTTCATTGGGATTGTATTCGAGAAAAATATCTTGCGGGAATTCTCTGTGCTCCAATGCTGATGTAAGTACCTATTGTATATCACTATATTTTTACATCAGCATGTATTTTTTAATCGGCGTGAATCCAGCCTTTATCTGATCTAAAATTAGTTGTAGCAAAATGTTAAAGGCCCCAATGTTGATTTTTGTAAAGAAAAGTGCCTGGTAGTTTTGCATACTGAGCTACATGAGTGTACTATCTCATATCATGCACATTACTGAATTGTAGTGCTGCTCTTGTTGCCCATTCATTCATTGTGTCAATGTTGCTTTCGTATTACCTTACCTGGCTGATGATAGCTGTACCATATTGTGTTAATTTGGTGTTGGCTAGTTGCCCAAACGTTCGTTGTGCCAATGTTGCTTTCCTATTATCTGACTTGGCCAATGATAGCAATGCTAGTGTCTTAATTTGGTGCGACTCTTGAAGATAACAAGACAAACTCCGAAAACAGCAAAGGCAACCCCATTGTTTCTTTCCAATAAATCTAGGCCAGTAATATGCCAATAACTCATGATTAATCTGTTTGGTTCCCCTCCTAATTTATGTTATGATGCAGTGGTCGAGACACTCTCCACTATCAGTAATACAAGCCTGCCAAAATCGCCATCTGAATCTGTTAAGTATCCTCTTTCTCGAATGCAATGGAAAAAATGTATGTTAGTGAACCAATTAATGGCTGAAGGAATGATGGAAATGGTGGAGGAATCAGAGGTGCAGATTCGTGCGACACAACAACTGATCAATGTTTTCAGCAACAGTGTAGCAAAGCAGCAAGAACTTGCCCACATTATTATGGGTGTCATCCGTGCTTAGGTTGCAGATTGTGATGTTGTAGATCGTTAGGTTCTGTTCATTTATTTGCACTGGCATCAATCTTTGATTGCCCAGTGGGTGTAATTTCCTGTAATATATGCAGGATGTGCAACGTTTTTCCCTGTATGCCATACCTTTGCTTGATCGGTTTTGGTCCTATGCATTGCTCGTTGTAATGGGCTCAAATTATCTAATTTGGCCTAAAGACATGTACGAACTTTAGTGGACCCATTAAGTTAATGGGCCGTTACCAGGCCAAAAGTTAATGGTCGGCCCTCTTAACTCCCGGGTTGTTAACAGGCTGACATCGAAGCGGGTAAAAGGTGGGCCCAATTGATTTCACGGGTCGTTAGCAGGCCGTTACTACGTTCGGGCTACATATGGCCCAACTATACTGTGGGCCTTTAGTAGGCCGAAAGAGATAGCGAGCTTGTATTGGACCATGAAGAGCATGTGCCGCTAAGAGGCCGAAAGTCAGGTCGTATTGTAAATGGCCCAACTGTGTTGTGGGCCTTTAACAGGCCGAAAGTCAGGTCGTATTGTAAATGGCCCAACTGTGTTGTGGGCCTTTAACAGGCCGAAAGAGAAACCAGGCTGGTATTGGACCATGAAGGGCATGTGGCGTTAAAAGGCCAAAACTCAGGTCAGACTACAAATGGCCCAACTCATTTATGGTCCGTTAACTGGCTGAAAGGCACACAGGGTCGGGAATTGGCCCAACACTTAAATGGGTCGCTAAAAGGCCAAAACTCAGGTCCGACTACAAATGGCCCAACAGATATATGGGCCGTCACCAGGCTGAAAGACACACGGGCCGGAAATTGGTCCAACACTTAAATGGGTCGCTAAAAGGACGAACTCAGGTCCGACTACAAATGGCCCAACTGATTTATGGGCCGTCAATAGGCTGAAAGACACACCGGGCCGGAAATTAGCCCAACGTTTAAATGGGTCGCTAAAAGGCCGAAAGATGTACATAGAGAAAATTTGGCCATCCACTGAATGGGCCACTAACAGGCCGAAATCTCATCGGGCCGATATTGAGCCCAAATATATAGCGGGCTGTTAACGGGCTTGAACTGACGATGGGCTGCAATGGTATCAAATCTTTAACGAGTCGTTGATGGGCCGAATTGGAACATCTCATATGAGCCGTGGGCTTAAATGGACCTGACACAAGTAGGCCTTATATGGGCCGGCCTGCTATTTTTTACTGGGCCGACCTTTTTCACTGGAATGGGCCACTGTTGGGCCGTGCCATGTGTCGACCTATCATAGGCGCCTCCTGTCCAATGAGTGGATGACATCTGTCCCAACGGTGAGGTAACACATGTTTCCTCCAGCAAATGATGATTTTACACGTGGAATATCCCCATCGGTCCGGGTTGTTAACGGGTTATCGGATCCAAAACCGGACCCGATAGATTAACGGCGTTCCGTTACGGTGGATGCCACGTGTCGGTCACCCTTGGCGAAAGCACTTCTGTGAGGCGCGATTTATCGTCATGGAAGTGGACATTTCCGTGATGATAATTTTGGTAATGTCATGGAACACTTCTACGACAAAGACGGTATGACTATCTTGATTCTGTCATAAATTTATCATGGATGTACATGCATGACAGAAAATGTGACCTACTGTGACAAACACGTATCATCACGGAAGTGTATTTTTTGTAGTGGTTCTTTGACGTGATGGTGCATCTGTGTGTCCATATTGTGGACGACATAATAGACCTGGGGCCGTCATTTCTGCACAACATGATGCCGTTTGAGAGGATGAATGGGATCATCAAAGGTTTCGTTCGTAACATGTCCCGTCCGGATGGAAGCAACGTCCAGGGCTATCTGACACAAGAGTGCATCTCTTTCTGCGAGAATTTTCTATATGGCACAGACCAGCCGCCTGGTGTTAGTGTTCGTTTGCCCGTTAACAAGTGCGATGGGAGGCCCGAAGGAGAAGGTCACTCCAATGGTCGCAAAGAACTGCACGTGGCATACTCAGATCGACGCAGCGACTTTGACAGATTAAACATGCTAGTGCTACAACACCTAGACGAGGTAGATCCTTTCGTGGCACTGCACAAAGAAATTATCGCAAAGAAGTATCGTGACCGGGGGGTGTGCAGGACGGACGCCGAAGTTACTAGAGAGCACAACTCCACTTTCCTACATTGGTTCAAAGAGCATATTATTGCTAATCCCCCGGAGGAGGGCTCTAAGGACGGATTGCTCATATACACGTTAGCACAAGGCCCCTCGCCCAACCTCGTAACCTATCAGTCATATGATATCAACGGATACACGTTCTACACTGGACTGCACAACACGACGATGATCAGAACTCAGGGGTGACAATGGAATGCATGACCGACAGTGACAACGACGCAACTGAAAGATTTTACGGAAGGGTCGTGGAGATATGGGAGCTTGACTACTCTGGGCTGCACAACACGACGATGTTCCGTGTCAGATGGGCTAAGAATGTCGATAGAGAAAACCGTAATTTCACTACCATGACTATATCCGACACCAAGAACGCTACCGTGAACACTATCGCAAAAATGAGCCATGGGTACACGCTAAGCATGTGACACAATGCTTCTTCATAACCGACCCGCGCAATCCCAGCCGTGTTGCCGCGAGGAGAGGCAAAAGGAACATCATAGGGATGGATGGAGTCGCCAACGAGGAAGACTACGATCAATACGGCAACCCAATGAGGGAAGATGACGATGATGATGAAGTATACGTCAAAAGAAGAATCAATAGTACATTACATAAGAAAAATTATACTCCATGGAAAAGGCAAAGTCACAATGAGGGGCTCAATTATTCTTCAACGAACAAGAAGGGAAATAAGCTGACTGAAAAACGAAAACTATTGGGGACGTAGTAATTTCAAAAATTTCCTACGCATACACAGGATCATGGTGATGCATAGCAACGAGAGGGGAGAGTGTGCACGTACCCTCGTAGACCGAAAGCGGAAGCGTTAGCACAACGCGGTTGATGTAGTCATACATCTTCACGATCCGACCGATCCAAGTACCGAACATACGACACCTCCGAGTTCAGCACATGTTCAGCTCGATGACGTCCGCAAACTCCAATCCAGCAGAGCTTCATGGGAGAGTTCCTTCAGCACGACGGCGTGATGAAGGTGATGATGTTGCTACCGACGCAGGGCTTCGCCTAAGCACCGCTACAATATGACCGAGGTGGAATATGGTGGAGGGGGGCACCACACACGGCTGGAATAGATCAACAGATCAACTTGTGTGTCTAGAGGTGCCCCCTGCCCCATTATATATAGGAGCAAGGGGGGAGGCGGCCGGCCAGGAGGAGGGAGCGCCAAGGGGGGAGTCCTACTCCCACCGGGAGTAGGACTCCTCCTTTTCCTTGTTGGAGTAGGAGAGGGAAGGAAGGGAGAGAGGAGGCGAAGGAAAAAGGGGGGTGCCCCCCTCCTTGTCCAATTCGGACTAGAGGGGGAGGGGGCACGTGGCTGCCCTGGCTGCCCCTCCTCTTCTCCCACTAAGGCCCATGAGGCCCAATTAACTCCCCGGGGGTTCCGGTAATCCCCGTTACTCCGGTTTTCTCTGAAATCACTCGGAGCGCTTCCGGTGTCTGAATATAATCGTCCAATATATCGGACTTTATGTCTCGACCATTTCGAGACTCCTCTTCATGTCCGTGATCACATCCGGGACTCCAAACTACCTTCGGTACATCAAAACACAAAAACTCATAATACCGATCGCCACCAAACTTTAAGCGTGCGGACCCTACGGGTTGGAGAACTATGTAGACATGACCGAGACATGTCTCCGGTCAATAACCAATAGCGGGAACCTGGATGCTCATATTGTGTAACGCCCCGGATCCGATGCGCCAGGTGTCTGCCAGTTATTCGCCGTCGTTGCCATGTCATTTGCTTGCGTGTTGGACTTTGCCATGTCATCATCTGCATTTCATATCATGTCATCATGTGCATCTCATTTCGCATTCGTGTTCGTCTCTTGCATCCGAGCATTTTCCCCGTTGTCCGTTTTGCAATCCGGCACTCCTATGTCTCCCGGCGCCCTCTTTTACCTCTTTTCGTGTGCGGGTGTTAAACGTTCTCGGAATGGACCGAGGTTTGTCAAGCGGCCTTGGTATAGCACCGGTAGACCGCCTGTCAAGTTTCGGATCATTTGGAGGTCGTTTGATACTCCAACGGTTAACCGGGTAACCGCAAAGGCCTCTTTTGTGTGCAGCCCAACACCCCTTCCAAAGTGGCCCAAAACCCAGCAAACTCCCCTCTATGCTCTCGATCGTTCGATCACGATCGTGTGGCCGAAAACCGCTCCTCATTTGGGCTCTCCTAGCTCCCTCTACCTATAAATGTGTGTCTCCCCCCGAAATTCGCGGATGAACCCTAGCCTTCGTCCTCCTCCCGCAGCCGGACACGTCCGGACCCCGCCGGACATGTCCGCGCCGCCGCCCGCCGCGCCGCCGCCAGCGCCCCTCCGACCGCTTCGCTGCCTCTCCAGCGGCTCGGCCCGCCTTGGCGCGCGCCCATCTCGGCAGCGGCTTCGCCCGCCGCCAGCGCCCCGCGCCAGCGCAGACCCGCCACCCGCCGAGCGCCGCCTCCGCCCTGCCAGCGGCCTCCGCCCGCCGCCGTCTTCCTCCGCCGGAAACCCCTCCCGCCAAATCCTCCGGCCGGCCGCCCTTTCTTGGCAAACACCCGCCCTCGTCGTCCGGGCCCCAGCCGTCGTCCCGGCCTCCGCCGCCGGGACCGGCGGATCCGCCTCCCGGCGCTTCTCCTCTTCTCTGCCACCGGCGCCCCGATCCGGCGAGATCCCGGCCGTCCTCGTCGTCCGTGCCCTCGGTTGACTTCCCTCCCCCCTCTGTTTTTCCCTAAGTCCCTGTTTCTGCAGTAGTTTTCATGGAATTTCATCGCATCATAACTCTCTGCATATTGCTCCGTTTTGTGCGTGTAATATGTCAAATTGTTCGCCTCGACGAGTATATCATTTGATCTAATTGCATCATTTTCATTTGAGCTCACCTTTATGCCTGAATCTTCGTTGCAAGAGTGCTATGTGATGTTAGTTTCAGATTCTTATCAGAACATGCACTTTTGTCATTTTTGCCATGATTGATGTATGCATCCTATGAACTTGAGTCCTACATGTGTTTTGTAGAATGCCATGCCATCTTTACAGGGGTGTATGCCATGTATTTTTGTGATCTCTGTGGTGACTAGCACAAGCATGCAAAATAGGCTTCATGATGTTGCCGATTTCAGCCCCTGTTCTGCTGTTATTTTTATGCCATCTAAAGTTGGTGCTACCGAGAGATCCATGCTTATTTTGGGATACTTCAGTAAGGATGTTTTTAACATATGGTTTTTATCTATCCATCCATGCCCTTGTTTGCAATTATGGAGTGCCATAGCTTGAGTCAATCGAGATATACTTTTGCTATAAAATATTTCCTGGCAGGTTGTTTACATGTTATTCAATTTTGCCAAGATTTTTGTAGTTCATCTATGTATGGTATGATGTTTTTCTTGCCATGTATAGCTTCTATGCCATGTCTTTTTACTGTGAGTTGCCTTGCCATGCCATGTATTGCTCTGTGGTGGGTGGTTCAAGCTCACCAACATGCCTACTTATTGTTGTTCCTGCCATGCATGAATCTGTAATATAACTTGCCATGTTTACATTGGTGCCATCATATCTTATGATCCTTTTTGGCTCATGGTCACTATAGGACTTTTGTCCTATGCAATTAGTAGATTTATTCCATGCCTTTGTTTTCCATGATAAGTTCCTGTAGCATGTTGTTTGATAGCTCTAAACATTGCAACCTGATGTTATTTCTGCTAAAGTCTGAAACTGTTATTAATTGCAATTTTGCCATGTCCTTTTGAGCATGTTCTAGTGATTTATGGAGATAGATCAGTGTTCATGTTTTGTCATGCTTTACCTGTACATCATGCCCATTCCTTTTGTTATTATGTTGAGGTCCTGTAGCATGTTGTTTTGATGCTGGCAATATGCCTAGTTGCTGGTTTGGACAGCTTGTCCTTTAAACTTGTATAGTGTATGTGTTGTACCGTTGCTCCGTTTTGAGTGTGCTCTATATGAAACTTGCTTGATTTTGCATGTAGTTTCATATTATCATGTTGCATCCTTGTTTTGAGGTGTTTGCTTGATGTTTGTATGCATTTTGCATCAATGCCATGTTTAACTTGTTTTGCTCATATCTTCTAGGCCGTAGCTCCGAATCTAATGAACTTTATATGTAACTTGACTAGAATTTCGTGTAGATCATCGTGATGCATCTTAACTTGCTGTTTAACAACTTGAACATAATGTTTATTCAGATCTGGACCAATTTCGAAATTTGCATATGAGGACTTACCGGATTTGTTATATGTTGTTCCCGGCCTCATTTAAACTTGCTTTGAGGTGTTGTTCTTGTTTGCATCATATTTTGCCATGAGTAGCTCCATCTAGATCTGTCATGCATCATGCTTGTTGTGCATCATGTCTTGTTCATGTGTGGTGTGTTTACTATGTTGTGTGCTTCTTCTTGTTAGTTCCTGTTTCGATGCGATCGTGAGGATTCGTTCGTCTACGCTTGGTTCGTCGTCGTGGCTTCATCTTCTTCATGGACTCTTTCTTCTTCCTAGCGGGATTTCAGGCAAGATGACCGCTACCCTGGATCTCACTACTATCATTGCTATGCTAGTTGCTTCGTTCTATCGCTTTGCTGCGCTACCTATCACCTGTTTATCAAGCCATCCCATATTGCCATGAACCTATAACCTTTGACACCTTTCCTTTGCAAACCGTTGTTTGGCTATGTTACCTCTTTGCTCAGCCCCTCTCATAGCATTGTTAGTTGCAGGTGAAGATGAAGTTTGTTCCTTGTTGGAACATGGAGATGTTGTTCCTTGTTGGAACATGTTTACTTGTTGGGATATCACAATATATCTTACTTAATTAATGCATCTATATACTTGGTAAAGGGTGGAAGGCTCGGCCTTATGCCTGGTGTTTTGTTCCACTCTTGCCGCCCTAGTTTCCGTCATTTCGGTATTATGTTCCTGGATTTTGCGTCCCTAACGCGGTCGGGTGATTTATGGGACCCCCTTGACGATTCGCTTTGAATAAGACTCCTCCAAAGAAGGCCCAACATTGGTTTTACCATTTGCCTCACCAGCCTTTTTTTTTCCCTTGGGTTCTGGAGCCCAAGGGTCATCTTTATTTTAGCCCCCGGGCGGTGCTTCTCTAAGTCTGGCCTTTGAACCGAGTAGATCAGGGGGCCCCTCGGGAAACTCAAGGTCTGGTTTTACTCGTAGGATGTCTCATCCGGTGTTGCCACGAGAACGAGATATGTGCAGCTCCTATCGGGATTAGCCGGCGCATCGGGCGGCTTTCTTTGGTCTTGTTTTATTCTTTGTCGAAATGTCTTGTAGCCGGGATTCCGAGACTGATCGGGTCTTCCGGGAGAAGGAATATCCTTCGTTGATCGCGAGAGCTTATCATGGGCTAAGTTGGGACACCCCTGCAGGGTATAAACTTTCGAGAGCCGTGCCCGCGGTTATGTGGCAGATGAGAATTTGTTAATATCCGGTTGTAGTAAACTTGAAGCAAACTCTTCTAAAATACACCTACCGTGTGCGTAACCGTGAGTGTCTCTTTTCGGGGTCTCTCGAGAGGAGAACACGGTTTCTGGGTTATGTCCGACGTAAGTAGGAGTTCAGGATCACTTCTTGATCATTACTAGTTGACGACCATTCCTTTGCTCCTCTTCTCGCTCTTATTTGCGTATGTTAGCCACCATATCATGCTTAGTCGCTGCTGCAACCTCACCATTTTACCCCTTCCTTTCCCTTTAAGCTTTGCTAGTCTTGATACCCATGGTAATGGGATTCTTTGAGTCCTCGTGGCTCATGATTACTACACCACCAGTTGCGGTATAGATTATGCGATGATCATGACGCGAGAGCGATATTTGCTTGTGTTGGAGTTCTTCTTACGCTTCTTCTTGATCAGGGGATAGGTTCGGTCGGCAGCCTGGGCTAGCAGGGTGGATGTCGTTTGAGTTTCTGTTTATGTTTCCTCTGTAGTCGGATGTTGTTCTCATGTATGTTGTATTCTGGTGACATTGTATGTTTTGGATGTATCCCTACCTATTATGTAATGCTGATGTAATGATATCCACCTTGCAAAAGCGTTTCAATATGCGGGTCTATCCTTGGTGGGACCTTCGAGTTCCTTTTGGATAGGGTCGCATCTTGGGCGTGACAAGTTGGTATCAGAGCCTCGACCGACCCTAGGAGCCCCCTTGATTGATCGTGTAGTTTGGCCGTTGTCGAGTCTAGAAGAAAACTGTTTTCGGAGTCTAGTTATATCGGAGACTAGGAATTCTTTTTACTCCTCAGTCCCTTCGTCGCTCTGGTCAGGAATCTTGACGTAGGTGTTTCGAACTACTCCTCTTCTCATTCAAATTTTTCTTTAGGTTCACGCAGTTGGTTTTCCGTTCGTTGTTCCTCAGCTCTTTTCATCCGGTGCATTTTCGTCAAGTCGACTCGACCATCTTCATCTTTGCAAGTTCAATCCTCAGTTGTCTTCTTTTCCCACCGCCCACCCTTCTTCTTCTCGAACCGAGTCCGTAATTGATTATCCATCCTACTCATGCGAAGTCTTTGCTTTCTTTCCTCAATGATCTCAACCGGTGTTTTCTCTTCAAGATATTCGTCGATTTCCCCTTCCAAGTTGCCTTTGTTTTCCCGCCCTCCCGCCCTCTTCTTCCCGGAGTATGAACCTTTATTCAAGTAATCAATTCCATTCGTGTGGAGCCTCTTCAGTCTTCCCTCAATTATTTCAACTGGTGAATTCTCGTCTCGTTGGTCATTCTTCACCCCTTTCTTTTTCCGGTGCACTCAATTCAAGTTTTTAGGTAGTGATTATATTCTTTTCCTTGGATCAAATGTTCTCCCAGCTCGTTCGTCTCTACTTGAGTTTATTCTTCCGGAGTCCTTAAGACATCTCGGAGATTAAATACGTGTTCTAATTAATTGAGGTTATCACCTCATTTAAATATTTCAATTATTCCGGTGCATCATCTATCTTTTCAACATCCCTTTCCAACATTGTTTTTCTTTTAGTGGGCCCTAACCCATGTGTCTTTTCGAGGATCTTACCTGACTCTTCTAATTCTCCCGGAGTTATTCCCAAATTCTTTCAAGTGTGACGTAAAAATGAATATCATCAGTCACTTGCCTTTTCCAAGATCAATTTCAAATCATTTCATTGTTGGCTCAACCTCTCTGCTTTTCATTCTCCCGGAGTACCTCAGAAATTTTGGTGGTGTTTCTCGTCGTCATTCGAAGACCGAAGAAGAGTCTTTCCTCTAAAGCTTGTCTGTTCTCTCGAAGATTCGCGGTCCTAGCTCGATGTTATCCTTTCTAATTGTTTCTAGTCGTGCAATTCTTTTCATCAATCCGGAGTATTTCAGGTGTTGCTTTCCCTCTCGATCATCCGGAGGTCACCTTTTCGGAAGATTTCTTCGTTCCAAGTTTTCAAATTCGTTCTCCAATTATTCCATATTCGTGCCCCTTCGTTCGTCTCAATATTCTTCTGGAGCTTCGTTCAAGTGTTCTTTAATCAGCTCATGATCTCTTTGTTCTTTTGAATCTAACTCCCCTCTAGCATATTGGTTCTTCTAATTCTTCCCGGTGATTCTTTCTCTTTCGTCAGTCATTTCCGAATTCTTACGGTGGTTCGCTCAAGATTCTTTTTCCTTGATTATCATTTTATTTCATTCGTTCTTTCCAATCCTACCGGTGGTTCCTGAGGACTCTCTCCAGTTTTGTGCTATCCCTTCTCAAGTTTGCGACATGTCACTTCTCAATCCTTTTTCAAGAAGAATAAGTATTATGCAAAATCCATTGCTTGTCATCAATTTAATTTGATGAAGGATAAGCATGCAATAAATCTTATTCTTATTTCATCCAAGTGATTAATCCCTTCCTTCGGAGTTTGTTCTTGAGGAATAAATTCTACTTCCAAGTGTTTTCATCTTTTCTTTTCCGGAGTTCCAAGTTTCCGCATTATCGTCGCGAAGCTCCATCTAAATCACCGCAAAGCTTTAATCTTATTCTTTCATCCTTTATTCTATCTCATCATCCTTTTTATTACCGGAGTTCTTCACGGTGGTTCTTCATGATTTAATTCATTCTTCAAGAGTTCATCAAGATTCTTGTTGGCGGAGTTCAAGTATCTTTTCTTCTCGCATCTTGAAGTGTAATTAATTCTCCATATTCTTTTGAAGTGGAGTTTTGCATTTCTTCGTTCTTCTAAGCTATCCAATCATTTCCGTTTGCGGTTGGTTATCACCTCATAATTTTGAGAGGTTATCCATAAGTCCACAACAAGCTTATTCTCTCGTTGTTGATTTTTTTCAACAACTCCACTCAATCCTTCCTTCTAAGTTCTTTGCACTCAAATTCTTTCAATTATTCCGGAGGCATTGCGTTGTTTATCTCGTCAAGTGTCATTCCATCTTCTGAAGCTCATGTTCTATTCTTTCCTTGTTCAACCGGTGTGCTGCCTAAATCCTTTTCGGTCTTATCCGCTTTTTTTCTCATTCTAACCACTCCGGTTAGAACGAGTGGTTCCATAGTCTATCTCGATTCCGTGAGCTTTTCGATTCTCGTCATTCTCGCTGCTCCTCTCTTCTTCTTGAGTGCTCTCGATTCTTTGCTTCTTCTCTTGAGTTCTTGTTTCACCTCATCCCTTTTCCCTTCCGTCTCGGTCCTAAGATCTCGGACGAGATCTCTTGTTAGTGGAGGAGTGTTGTAACGCCCGGATCCGATGCGCCTGTGTCTGCCAGTTATTCGCCGTCGTTGCCATGTCATTTGCTTGCGTGTTGCACTTTGCCATGTCATCATCTGCATTTCATATCATGTCATCATGTGCATCTCATTCGCATTCGTGTTCGTCTCTTGCATCCGAGCATTTTCCCCGTTGTCCGTTTTGCAATCCGGCACTCCTATGTCTCCCGGCGCCCTCTTTTACCTCTTTTCGTGTGCGGGTGTTAAACATTCTCGGAATGGACCGAGGTTTGTCAAGCGGCCTTGGTATAGCACCGATAGACCGCCTGTCAAGTTTCGTATCATTTGGAGGTCGTTTGATACTCCAACGGTTAACCGGGTAACCGCAAAGGCATCTTTTGTGTGCAGCCCAACACCCCTTCCAAAGTGGCCCAAAACCCAGCAAACTCCCCTCTATGCTCTCGGTCGTTCGATCACGATCGCGTGGTAAAACCGCTCCTCATTTGGACTCTCCTAGCTCCATCTACCTATAAATGTGTGTCTCCGAAATTCATGGATGAACCCTAGCCTTCGTCCTCCTCCATGGCGGACACGTCCGGACCCACGGACATGTCCGCGCCGCCCGCCCTATCACCGGCTGCCACGTGTCCTGCCCACGCTCTCTCTCCTCCGCCGCCCGGCCTTGAGACCGCCAGGGGCCCTTGTAACCCGCCAGCGCCGCTCAGCCCGCCTCGGCGCCGCCCTCGGCCGTGAGCTTCGCCACCGCGCCCGCGCACCAGAGCCCGCCACCCAGCCCGCGCGCCGCCTCCGCCTGCCAGCGGCCTCCGCCCGCCCGAACTCCGCCCGCCGCCGTCTTCCTCCGCCGGAAAACCCCTCGCCGCCCGTCCTCCGGCGGCCGCCCGCCCATGGCAAACCGCGCGCCTCGTCGCCCGGCCCCCGCCGTCCCCGGCCTCCCGCCGCCCGGGACCGGCCGGATCTGCCTCCCCCGGCGCTTCTTCCTCCTCTCCGGCCACCGGCGCCCCCGATCCAGCGAGATCCCGGCCGTCCTCGTCGTCCGTGCCCTCGGTTGACTTTCCTCCCCCTCTGTTTTTCCTAAGTCCCCGTTTCTGCAGTAGTTTTCATCGATTTTCATCGCATCGTAACTCTCTCCATATTGCTCCGTATTTTGCGTGTAATATGTAAAATTGTTCGCCTCGAGGAGTACATTATTTCGTCTCATTGCATAATTTTCATTTGAGCTCATCTTGATGCCTGAATCTTTGTTGCAAGAGTGCTGTATGATGTTAGTTTCAGATTCTTATCAGAACATGCACTTGTCATTTTTGCCATGATTGATATGTGCATCCTATGAACTTGAGTCCTACATATGTTTTGTGAAATGCCATGCCATCTTTACAGGGGTGTATGCCATGTATTTTTGTGATCTCTGTGGTGACTAGCACAAGCATGCAAACTAGGCTTCATGATGTTGCTGATTTCAGCCCCTGTTCTGCTGTTATTTTTATGCCATGTAAACTTGGTGCTACCGAGAGATCCATGCTTATTTTGGGATACTTCAGTAAGGATGTTTTGAACATATGGTTTTTATCTATCCGTTCATGCCCTTGGTTGCAATTATGGAGTGCCATAGCTTGAGACAATCAAGCTCTACTTTTGCTATAAAATGTTTCCTGGCAGGTTGTTTACATGTTATTCAATTTTGCCAAGGTTGTTGTAGTTGATCCATGTATGCTATGATGTTGTTCTTTCCATGTATTGCTTCTATGCCATGTCTTCTTACTTTGAGTTGCCTTTCCATGCCATGTATTTCTCTGTGCTGAGTGGTTCAAGCTCACCAACATGCCTACTTATTGTTGTTCCTGCCATGCATGAATCTGTAATATAACTTGCCATGTTTACATGGGTGCCATCAAATCTTCTGATCCTTTTTGGCTCATGGTCACTATAGGATTTTTGTTCTATGCAATTAGTATATTCATTTCGTGCCTTTGTTTTCCATGATAAGTTCCTGTAGCATGTTGTTTGATAGCTCTAAACATTGCAACCTGATGTTATTTCTGCTAAAGTCTGAAACTGTTATTAATTGCGATTTTGCCATGTCCTTTTGAGCATGTTCTATTGATTTATGGAGATAGCTCAGTGTTCATGTTTTTTCATGCTTTACCTGTACATCGTTCCCATGCCTTTTGTTATTATGTTGAGGTCCTGTAGCATGTTGTTTTGATGCTTGCAATATGCCTAGTTGCTGGTTTGGACAGCTTGTCCTTTAAACTTGTATAGAGTGTATGTGTTGAACCGTTGCTCCGTTTTGAGTGTGCTCTATATTAAACTTGCTTGATTTTGCATGTAGTTTCATATTATCATGTTGCATCCTTGTTTTGAGGTGTTTGCTTGATGTTTGTATGCATTTTGCATCAATGCCATGTTTAACTTGTTTTGCTCATATCTTCTAGGACGTAGATCAGAATCTAATGAACTTTATATGTAAATTGATTAGAATTTCGTGTAGATCATCGTGATGCATCTTAACTTGCTGTTTAACAACTTGAACATAATGTTTATTCAGATCTGGACCAATTTCGAAATTTGCATATGAGGACTTATTTGTTATATGTTGTTCCCGGCCTCATTTAAACTTGCTTTGAGGTGTTGTTCTTGTTTGCATCATATTTTGCCATGAGTAGCTCCATCTAGATCTGTCATGCATCATGCTTGTTGTGCATCATGTCTTGTTCATGTGTGGTGTGTTTACTATGTTGTGTGCATCTTCTTGTTAGTTCATGTTTCGTTGCGATCGTGAGGATTCGTTCGTCTACGCTTGGTTCGTCGTCGTGGCTTCATCTTCTTCATGGACTCGTTCTTCTTCCTAGCGGGATTTCAGGCAAGATGACCGCTACCCTGGATCTCACTACTATCATTGCTATGCTAGTTGCTTCGTTCTATCGCTTTGCTGCGCTACCTATCACCTGTTTATCAAGCCATCCCATATTGCCATGAACCTATAACCTTTGACACCTTTCCTTTGCAAACCGTTGTTTGGCTATGTTACCGCTTTGCTCAGCCCCTCTTATAGCATTGTTAGTTGCAGGTGAAGATGAAGTTTGTTCCTTGTTGGAACATGGAGATGTTGTTCCTTGTTGGAACATGTTTACTTGTTGGGATATCACAATATATCTTACTTAATTAATGCATCTATATACTTGGTAAAGGGTGGAAGGCTCGGCCTTATGCCTGGTGTTTTGTTCCACTCTTGCCGCCCTAGTTTCCGTCATTTCGGTATTATGTTCCCGGATTTTGCGTCCCTAACGCGGTCGGGTGATTTATGGGACCACCTTGACAGTTCGCTTTGAATAAGACTCCTCCAGCAAGGCCCAACATTGGTTTTACCATTTGCCTCACCCAGCCTTTTTTTTCCCTTGGGTTACCTGGAGCCCAAGGGTCATCTTTATTTTAGCCCCCGGCCGATTGCTTCTCTAAGTGCTGGCCTGAACCGAGTAGATCGGGGCCCCTCGGGAAACTCAAGGTCTGGTTTTACTCAGAGGATGTCTCATCCGGTGTTGCCTCGAGAACGAGATATGTGCAGCTCCTATCGGGATTGTCGGCGCATCGGGCGGCTTTGCTGGTCTTGTTTTATTCTTGTCGAAATGTCTTGTAGCCGGATTCCGAGACTGATCGGGTCTTCCGGGAGAAGGAATATCCTTCGTTGATCGCGAGAGCTTATCATGGGCTGTTGGGACACCCTGCAGGTATAAACTTTTCGAGAGCCGTGCCCGCGGTTATGTGGCAGATGAGAATTTGTTAATATCCGGTTGTAGTAAACTTGAAGCAAACTCTTCTAAAATACACCTACCGTGTGCGTAACCGTGAGTGTCTCTTTTCGGGGTTGACCGAGAGGAGAACACGGTTTCTGGGTTATGTCCGACGTAAGTAGGAGTTCAGGATCACTTCTTGATCATTACTAGTTGACGACCGTTCCTTTGCTCCTCTTCTCGCTCTATTTGCGTATGTTAGCCACCATATCATGCTTAGTCGCTGCTGCAACCTCACCATTTTACCCCTTCCTTTCCCTTTAAGCTTTGCTAGTCTTGATACCCATGGTAATGGGATTGCTGAGTCCTCGTGGCTCATGATTACTACACCACCAGCCAGTGTACAGATTATGCGATGATCATGACGCGAGAGCGATATTTGCTTGTGTTGGAGTTCTTCTTCCGCTTCTTCTTCGATCAGGGATAGGTTCGGTCGGCAGCTGGGCTAGGTGGTGGATGTCGTTTGAGTTTCTGTTTATGTTTCCTCTGTAGTCGGATGTTGTTCTCATGTATGTTGTATTCTGGTGACATTGTATGTTTTGGATGTATCCCTACCTATTATGTAATGCTGATGTAATGATATCCACCTTGCAAAAGCGTTTCAATATGCGGTCTATCCTTGGTGGGACCTTCGAGTTCCTTTTGGATAGGGTCGCATCTTGGGCGTGACAAGTTGGTATCGAGCCTCGGCAACCCTAGGAGCCCCCTTGATTGATCGTGTAGTTTGGCCGTTGTCGAGTCTAGAAGAAAACTGTTTTGAGTCTAGTTATATCGAGAGTAGGACTTCTTTTCACTCCTCGGTCCCTTCACGCCTCGTCAGGAATCTTGACGTAGGTGTTTTGAACTACTCCTATTCTCATTCAAATTTTTCTTTAGGTTCACGAAGTTGGTTTTCCGTTCGTTGTTCCTCAGCTCTTTTCATCCGGTGCATTTTCGTCAAGTCGACTCGACCATCTTCATCTTTGCAAGTTCAATCCTCAGTTGTCTTCTTTTCCCACCCGCCCACCCTTCTTCTTCTCGGAACCGGAGTCCGTAATTGATTATCCATCCTACTCATGCGAAGTCTTTGCTTTCTTTCCTCAATGATCTCAACCGGTGTTTTCTCTTCAAGATATTCGTCGATTTCCCCTTCCAAGTTGCCTTTGTTTTCCCGCCCTCCCGCCTCTTCTTCCCGGAGTATGAACCTTTATTCAAGTAATCAATTCCATTCGTGTGGAGCCTCTTGATCTTCCCTCAATTATTTCAACTGGTGAATTCTCGTCTCGTTGGTCATTCTTCACCCCTTTCTTTTTCCGGTGCACTCAATTCAAGTTTTTAGGTAGTGATTATATTCTTTTCCTTGGATCAAATCTTCTCCCAGCTCGTTCGTCTCTCGCCAGTTTATTCTTCCGGAGTCCTCAAGACATCTCAGGAGATTCGTCTGTGTTCTAATTAATTCGAGGTTATCACCTCATTTAAATATTTCAATTATTCCGGTGCATCATCTATCTTTTCAACATCCCTTTCCAACATTGTTTTTCTTTTAGTGGGCCCTAACCCACATGTCTTTTCCCAGGATCTTACCTGACTCTTCTAATTCTTCCGGAGTTATTCCCAAATTCTTTCAAGTGTGACGTAAAAATGAATATCATCAGTCACTTGCCTTTTCCAAGATCAATTTCAAATCATTTCATTGTTGGCTCAACCTCTCTGCTTTTCATTCTCCCGGAGTACCTCAGAAATTTTGGTGGTGTTTCTCGTCGTCATTCGAAGACCGAAGAAGAGTCTTTCCTCTAAATCTTGTCTGTTCTCTCGAAGATTCGCGGTCCTAGCTCGATGTTATCCTATCTAATTGTTTCTAGTCGTGCAATTCTTTTCATCAATCCGTGTATTTCAGGTGTTGCTTTCCTCTCGATCATCGAAGGTCACCTTTTCGGAAGATTTCTTCGTTCCAAGTTTTCAAATTCGTTCTCCAATTATTCCATATTCGTGCTCTTCGTTCGTCTCAATATTCTTACGGAGCTTCGTTCAAGTGTTCTTTAATTAGCTCATGATCTCTTTGTTCTTTTGAATCTAACCCCCCTCTAGCATATTGGTTCTTCTAATTCTTCCCGGTGATTCTTTCTCTTTCGTCAGTCATTTCCGAATTCTTACGGTGGTTCGCTCAAGATTCTTTTTCCTTGATTATCATTTTAATTCATTCGTTCTTTCCAATCCTACCGGTGGTTCTGAGGACTCTCTCCAGTTTTGTGCTATCCTTCTCAAGTTTGCGACATGTCACTTCTCAATCCTTTTTCAAGAAGAATAAGTATTATGCAAAATCCATTGCTTGTCATCAATTTAATTTGATGAAGGATAAGCATGCAATAAATCTTATTCTTATTTCATCCAAGTGATTAATCCCTTCCTTCGGAGTTTGTTCTTGAGGAATAAATTCTACTTCCAAGTGTTTTCATCTTTTCTTTTCCGGAGGTCCAAGTTTCCGCATTATCGTCGCGAAGCTCCATCTAAATCATCGCAAAGCTTTAATCTTATTCTTTCATCCTTTATTCTATCTCATCATCCTTTTTATTACCGGAGTTCTTCACGGTGGTTCTTCATGATTTAATTCATTCTTCAAGAGTTCATCAAGATTCTTGTTGGCGGAGTTCAAGTATCTTTTCTTCTCGCATCTTGAAGTGTAATTAATTCTCCATATTCTTTTGAAGTGGAGTTTTGCATTTCTTCGTTCTTCTAAGCTATCCAATCATTTCCGTTATGCGGTTGGTTATCACCTCATAATTTTGAGAGGTTATCCATAAGTCCACAACAAGCTTATTCTCTCGTTGTTGATTTTTTTCAACAACTCCACTCAATCCTTCCTTCTAAGTTCTTTTCATTCAAATTCTTTCAATTATTAGGAGGCATTGCGTTGTTTATCTCGTCAAGTGTCATTCCATCTTCTCAAGCTCATGTTCTATTCTTTCCTTGTTCAACCGTGTGCTGCCTCAATCCTTTCGGTCTTATCCGTTTCTTTTCTCATTCTAACCACTCCGGTTAGAGCAGGTGGTTTCATAGTCTATCTCGATTCCGTGAGCTTTCGATTCTCGTCATTCTCGTCGTTCCTCTCTTCTTCTTGAGTGCTCTCGATTCTTTGCTTCTTCTCTTGAGTTCTTGTTTCACCTCATCCCTTTTCCCTTCCGTCTCGGGCCTAAGATCTCGGGACGAGATCTCTTGTTAGTGGAGGAGTGTTGTAACGCCCCGGATCCGATGCGCCAGGTGTCTGCCAGTTATTCGCCGTCGTTGCCATGTCATTTGCTTGCGTGTTGCACTTTGCCATGTCATCATGTCATCATGTGCATCACATTTCGCATTCGTGTTCGTCTCTTGCATCCGAGCATTTTCCCTGTTGTCCGTTTTGCAATCCGGCACTCCTATGTCTCCCGGCGCCCTCTTTTACCTCTTTTCGTGTGCGGGTGTTAAACGTTCTCGGAATGGACCGAGGTTTGTCAAGCGGCCTTGGTATAGCACCGGTAGACCGCCTGTCAAGTTTCGGATCATTTGGAGGTCGTTTGATACTCCAACGGTTAACCGGATAACCGCAAAGCCCTCTTTTGTGTGCAGCCCAACACCCCTTCCAAAGTGGCCCAAAACCCAGCAAACTCCCCTCTATGCTCTCGGTCGTTCGATCACGATCGCGTGGCCGAAAACCGCTCCTCATTTGGACTCTCCTAGCTCCATCTACCTATAAATGTGTGTCTCCCCCCGAAATTCGCGGATGAACCCTAGCCTTCGTCCTCCTCCCGCAGCCGGACACGTCCGGACCCCGCCGGACATGTCCGCGCCGCCGCCCCCGCCCTATCAGCCGCTGCCACGTGTCGGCCAGCGCTCTCTCTCCTCCACACAGACATCGCCCGAGCCCGCCCGCGAACCCGCCCGCGCCGCCGCCGCGCCCGCGCGCCCAGCGCAGACCCGCCACCCGCCCGGCGCCGCCTCCGCCCTAGCGGCCTCCGCCCGCGAACTCGGCCCGCCGCCATCTTCCTCCGGGAGGAGCCCCTCGCCGCGAATCCTCCGTGGCCGCCGCCACAAACACCGCGCCTCGTCGCCCGGCCCAGCGCCGCCGTCCGACCTCCGCCGCCCGGGACCGGCGGATCCGCCTCCCGGCGCTTCTCCCTCTTCTCTGGCCACCGGCGCCCCCGATCCGGCGAGATCCCGGCCGTCCTCGTCGTCCGTGCCCTCGGTTGACTTTCCTCCCCCTCTGTTTTTCCTAAGTCCCTGTTTCTGCAGTAGTTTTCATGGATTTTCATCGCATCATAACTCTCTGCATATTGCTCTGTTTTTTGCGTGTAATATGTCAAATTGTTCGCCTCGACGAGTACATCATTTCATCTCATTGCATCATTTTCATTTGAGCTCATCTTGATGCCTGAATCTTTGTTGCAAGAGTGCTATCTGATGTTAGTTTCAGATTCTTATCAGAACATGCACTTTTGTCATTTTTGCCATGATTGATATGTGCATTCTATGAACTTGAGTCCTACATGTGTTTTGTAAAATGCCATGCCATCTTTACAGGGGTGTATGCCATGTATTTTTGCGATCTCTGTGGTGACTAGCACAAGCATGCAAACTAGGCTTCATGATGTTGCTGATTTCAGCCCCTGTTCTGCTGTTATTTTTATACCATGTAAACTTGGTGCTACCGAGAGATCCATGCTTATTTTGGGATACTTCAGTAAGGATGTTTTGGACATATGGTTTTTATCTATCCATGCATGCCCTTGTTTGAAATTATAGAGTGCCATAGCTTGAGACAATCAAGCTCTACTTTTGCTATAAAATGTTTCCTGGCAGGTTGTTTACATGTTATTCAATTTTGCCAAGGTTGTTGTAGTTGATCCATGTATGCTATGATGTTGTTATTTCAATTTATTGCTTCTATGCCATGTCTTCTTACTGTGAGTTGCCTTTCCATGCCATGGATTGCCCTGTGGTGAGTGGTTCAAGCTCACCAACATGCCTACTTATTGTTGTTCCTGCCATGCATGAATCTGTAATATAACTTGTCATGTTTACATGGGTGCCATCATATCTTCTAATCCTTTTTGGCTCATGGTCACTATAGGACTTTTGTTCTATGCAATTAGTAAATTCATTCCATGCCTTTTTTATCCATGATAAGTTCCTGTAGCATGTTGTTTGATTGCTCTAAACATTGCAACCTGATGTTATTTCTGCTAAAGTCTGAAACTGTTATTAATTGCAATTTTGCCATGTCCTTTTGAGCATGTTCTAGTGATTTATGGAGATAGCTCAGTGTTCATGTTTTGTCATGATTTACCTGTACATCATGCCCATGCCTTTTTTTATTATGTTGAGGTCCTGTAGCATGTTGTTTTGATGCTTGCAATATGCCTAGTTGCTGGTTTGGTCAGCTTGTCCTTTAAACTTGTATAGAGTGTATGTGTTGAACCGTTGCTCCGTTTTGAGTGTGCTCTATATTAAACTTGCTTGATTTTGCATGTAGTTTCATATTATCATGTTGCATCCTTGTTTTGAGGTGTTTGCTTGATGTTTGTATGCATTTTGCATCAATGCCATGTTTAACTTGTTTTGCTCATATCTTCTAGGCCGTAGCTCCGAATCTAATGAACTGTATATGTAACTTGACTAGAATTTCGTGTAGATCATCGTGATGCATCTTAACTTGCTGTTTAACAACTTGAACATAAGGTTTATTCAGATCTGGACCAATTTCGAAATTTGCATATGAGGACTTACCGGATTTGTTATATGTTGTTGCCGGCCTCATTTAAACTTGCTTTGAGGTGTTGTTCTTGTTTGCATCATATTTTGCCATGAGTAGCTCCATCTAGATCTGTCATGCATCATGGTTGTTGTGCATCATGTCTTGTTCATGTGTGGTGTGTTTACTATGTTGTGTGCTTCTTCTTGTTAGTTCCTGTTTCGTTGCGATCGTGAGGATTCGTTCTTCTACGCTTGGTTTGTCGTCATGGCTTCATCTTTTTCATGGACTCGTTCTTCTTCCTAGCGGGATTTCAGGCAAGATGACCGCTACCCTGGATCTCACTACTATCATTGCTATGCTAGTTGCTTCGTTCTATCGCTTTGCTGCGCTACCTATCACCTGTTTATCAAGCCATCCCATATTGCCATGAACCTCTAACCTTTGACACCTTTCCTTTGCAAACCGTTGTTTGGCTACGTACCGCTTTGCTCAGCCCCTCTTATAGCGTTGTTAGTTGCAGGTGAAGATGAAGTTTGTTCCTTGTTGGAACATGGAGATGTTGTTCCTTGTTGGAACATGTTTACTTGTTGGGATATCACAATATATCTTACTTAATTAATGCATCTATATACTTGGTAAAGGGTGGAAGGCTCGGTCTTATGCACGGTGTTTTGTTCCACTCTTGCCGCCCTAGTTTCCGTCATATCGGTATTATGTTCCCGGATTTTGCGTCCCTAACGCGGTCGGGTGATTTATGGGACCCCCTTGACAGTTCGCTTTGAATAAGACTCCTGCAGCAAGGCCCAACATTGGTTTTACCATTTGCCTCACCCAGCCTTTTTTTTTCCTTGGTTTACCGGAGCCCAAGGGTCATCTTTATTTTAGCCCCCCCGGGCCAGTGCTTCTCTAAGTGCTGGCCTGAACCGAGTAGACTGCGGGGCCCCCTCGGGGAAACTCGAGGTCTTCTTTTACTCGTAGGATGTCTCATCCGGTGTTGCCCTGGGAACGAGATATGTGCAGCTCCTATCGGGATTGTCGGCGCATCGGGCGGCTTTGCTGGTCTTGTTTTATTGCTGTCGAAATGTCTTGTAGCCGGGATTCCGAGACTGATCGGGTCTTCCCGGGAGAAGGAATATCCTTCGTTGATCGTGAGAGCTTATCATGGGCTAAGTTGGGACACCCTGCGAGGTATAAACTTTCGAGAGCCGTGCCCGCGGTTATGTGGCAGATGGGAATTTGTTAATATCCGGTTGTAGTAAACTTGAAGCAAACTCTTCTAAAATACACCTACCGTGTGCGTAACCGTGAGTGTCTCTTTTCGGGGTTGATCGAGAGGAGAACACGGTTTCTGGGTTATGTCCGACGTAAGTAGGAGTTCAGGATCACTTATTGATCATTACTAGTTGACGACCGTTCCTTTGCTCCTCTTCTCGCTCTTATTTGCGTATGTTAGCCACCATATCATGCTTAGTCGCTGCTGCAACCTCACCATTTTACCCCTTCCTTTCCCTTTAAGCTTTGCTAGTCTTGATACCCATGGTAATGGGATTGCTGAGTCCTCGTGGCTCACAGATTACTACACCACGAGTTGCAGGTACAGATTATGCGATGATCATGACGCGAGAGCTATGTTTGCTTGTGTTGGAGTTCTTCTTCTGCTTCTTCTCCGATCAGGGGATAGGTTCGTGTCGGCAGCACTGGCTAGCAGGGTGGATGTCGTTTGAGTTTCTGTTTATGTTTCCTCTGTAGTCGGATGTTGTTCTCATGTATGTTGTATTCTGGTGACATTGTATGTTTTGGATGTATCCCTACCTATTATGTAATGCTGATGTAATGATATCCACCTTGCAAAAGCGTTTCAATATGCGGGTCTATCCTTGGTGGGACCTTCGAGTTCCTTTTGGATAGGGTCACATATTGGGCGTGACATATTGGCTCCCACATATTCTACGAAGATCTTTATCGGTCAAACCGCATAACAACATACGTTGTTCCCTTTGTCATCGGTATGTTACTTGCCCGAGATTCGATCGTCTGTATCTCAATACCTAGTTCAATCTCGTTACCGGCAAGTCTCTTTACTGGATTACGTAATGCATCATCCATAACTAACTCATTAGTCACATTGCTTGCAAGGCTTATAGTGATGTGCATTACCGAGAGGGCCCAGAGATACCTCTCCGACAATCGGAGTGATAAATCCTAATATCGAAATACGCCAACTCAACAAGTACCTTCGGAGACACCTGTAGAGCACCTTTATAGTCACCCAGTTACGTTGTGACGTTTGGTAGAACATAAAGTGTTCCTCCGGTAAACGGAGTTGCATAATCTCATAGTCATAGGAACATGTATAAGTCATGAAGAAAGCAATAGCAACATACTAAACGATCAAGTGCTAAGCTAACGGTATGGGTCAAGTCAATCACATCATTCTCCTAATGATGTGATCCCGTTAATCAAATGACAACTCATGTCCATGGCTAGGAAACTTAACCATCTTCGATTAACGAGCTAGTCAAGTAGAGGCATACTAGTGACACTATGTTTGTCTATGTGTTCACACATGTATTATGTTTCCGGTTAATACATTCTAGCATGAATAATAAACATTTATCATGATATGAGGAAATAAATAATAACTTTATTATTCCGTCTAGGGCATATTTCCTTCAGTCTCCCACTTGCACTAGAGTCAATAATCTCGATTACACAGTAATGATTCTAACACCCTTGGAGTTTTGGTGCTGATCATGTTTTGCTCGTGGAAGAGGCTTAGTCAACGGATCTGCAACATTCAGATCCGTATGTATCTTGCAAATCTCTATGTCTCCCACCTAGACTTGGTCCCGGATGGAATTGAAGCGTCTCTTGATGTGCTTGGTCCTCTTGTGAAATCTGGATTCCTTTGGCAAGCCAATTGCACCAGTATTGTCACAAAAGATTTTCATTGGACCCGATGCACTAGGTATGACACCTAGATCGGATATGAACTCCTTCATCTAGACTCCTTCATTTGCTGCTTCCGAAGTAGCTATGTACTCCGCTTCACACGTAGATCCCGCCACGACGCTTTGTTCAGAACTGTACCAACTGACAGCTCCACCGTTCAATGTAAACACGTATCCGGTTTGCGATTTAGAATCCTCCGGATCAGTGTCAAAGCTTGCATCGATGTAACCATTTATGACTAGCTCTTTGTCACCTCCATAAACGAGAAACATATCCTTAGTCCTTTTCAGGTACTTCAGGATGTTCTTGACCGATGTCTAGTGATCCACTCCTGGATTACTTTGGTACTTCCCTGCTAAGCTAATAGCAATGCACACATCAGGTCTGGTACACAACATTGCATACATGATAGAGCCTATGGCTGAAGCATTGAGAACATCTTTCATTTTCTCTCTATCTTCTGCAGTGGTCGGGCATTGAGTCTGACTCAACTTCACACCTTATAACACAGGCAAGAACCCTTTCTTTTCTTGATCCATTTTGAACTTTTTCAAAACTTTGTCAAGGTTTGTGCTTTGTGAAAGTCCAATCAAGCGTCTTGATCTATCTCTATAGATCTCGATGCCCAATATGTAAGCAGCTTCACCGAGGTCCTTCATTGAAAAACTCTTATTCTAATATTCTTTTATGCTATCCAGAAATTCTATATCATTTCCAATCAACAATATGTCATCCACATATAATATTAGAAATGCTACAGAACTCCCACTCACTTTCTTGTAAATACAGGCTTCTCCAAAAGTATGTATAAAACCATATGCTTTGATCACACTATCAAAACGTTTATTCCAACTCCGAGAGGCTTGCACCAGTCCATAAATGGATCACTGGAGCTTGCACACTTTGTTAGCTCCATTTGGATCGACAAAAACTTCTGGTTGCATCATATACATTTCTTCTTCCAGAAATCCATTCAACAATGCAGTTTTGACATCCATTTGCCAAATTTCATAATCATAAAATGCGGCAATTGCTAACATGATTCGGACAGACTTAAGCATCGCTATGGGTGAGAAAGTATCATCGTAGTCAACTCCTCGAACTTGTCGAAAACTTTTCGCAACAAGTAGAGCTTTGTAGACAGTAACATTACCGTCAGCGTCAATCTTCTTCTTGAAGATCCATTTATTCTCTATGGCTTGCCGATCATCGGGCAAGTCAAGCAAAGTCCACACTTTGTTATCATACATGGATCCAGTCGTGGTTCTGTCACGGCAGATGTCCTTACGAAAGGACTTAGCCGTGGAGCCATCGCTACGGGTTAACTTGAAGGGGTTAAAGCGGACACAAGGACGCAAGAGAGTTTATACTAGTTCGGCCCCTTCGATGAAGGTAAAAGCCTACATCTAGTTGTGATGGAATTGATTGGGTTTCGATGACTAGGGAGCCAACAAGATTCGCCTAAGTCTCGAGTTGTTGTCTGTTGTCCTTGAACCGCCGCCGGGTCATCCCCTTATATACATGGGTGGCGCCCGTCAGTTCACAGAGTCCCAACGCCGGTTCATAGATGTATCCGGCTCGGTCTCTCCTATTCCTAACTTACAATACAAGTTACATACTGACGCCGGTTTAGGCCCCAGATTAGGCCCCAGATTGATTTGAACAGGTTCATGTCAATCCTTAGCAAAAAAACTTCATCTTCAGCATCTTTGTGTAGTCTGGTGAACCGCCATGATGTCATCTTCTCTGGTCGTCGTAAACCGGCGTGACGTCACCTGTCATAAAAGCTATCCACAATACCTTTTTTGTTTAATAGATCTGCGACAATCGAGGCGACAGCTCCGTTTCCAAACTCGCGGCCCCTTGATTTTTGCGCCTGACACATGTCCCTTGCTTTATAAATAAGACAGAAGGGTCATTTATTTTTTCCCTTCGTGCCCTTCTGCTTCATCTTCCTCGCGTCGCCCAGCTTTGGAGCTCCGCCACCGCCGTCGACTTCTGCACCAACCTTGGCCGCTGCATCACCGTGAATACACCAGAGCATCGCGGCGATCTTCCGTTTCTTCCTCAGCTCTGGTAAGTCTTCTATCTTTTCACCATAGATCTGTTCTAGGGTTTCCATGTTCTTCAGTGTTCATTGCTTGTTTCTTGTTCATATGATAAATCTTAGACAAGTCTGTAAATCTTTGTTCTGCGTAGCGGTAGTTTTTAGCATCCATCGTCACTTGCGCATCTCAAAGCCATAGATCTCCCTGTATCCTTGCTCATTGATTTAGCATCTGCTCCCCTTTGGACCTTGAATATTTATCTCTTTTTCTGAGCATGTTCCAGATCCAAAACTGTGATGTAATTTTGTGAAACCTGTTTTCGCACACCTACTCATCCGCAATCTTGAATCTTCCATATTTTAGACCAGGCGGTTTAACTTTGTAGAAAAATTGATAACTCGGTATATACCATTAGTCCCCTTGTTGAACTGCCAGTATTCCGTAGCTAGGTATTGCCACCTTGGAGAACTCTGGTTTATAAGCAACTTCTTCCGGTTTAGCAATGAATGCATCAATGTATACCCTTCCAACATATTCTTGAACCGGTATTACTGCTTTGCAGATTGCACCATGGCCAAGCAAGTGTACGAGTGCAACTGAGTCCCTTCTCGGGTGACGGAGACTCAACTGGATAACCTAGTCAACACTGGAAATTTAGGCAAAAAAGACGTCATTCACTGGAGGGTCCCTAGCCCGGAATGTCCTCCAGAACCTAAAGATGGAGAGGTTGTTGTTTTTGCTGACCATCTAGCCCGGGGCTTCAGTCCACCCGGTTCAAAATTTTATCGGGATGTCTTGGCCAACTTCCAACTGCGTCCACAAGACATTGGTCCCAACTCCGTAACCAACATCTGTCACTTCCAAGTGCTCTGTGAGGTATTCTTTCAAGAGGAGCCCACAGTTGAATTATTCAGGGATTGCTTCCATCTAAACCGCCGCACTGAATTTACTGAGGGTCCCAACACCGAGTTAGGTGGTATGGAAATTCAAAAGAGGAAATAGGTCACTTACCCTCACGCCAAACTGCACAGCCATCCCAAAGAGTGGAATTCAACATGGTTTTACTGCAAAGATACCTCTCCTGATGAAGAACATCCTTTGCCGGGTTATCGTCCGGAGCGACTAAGCAACACACATCCCTTCCCTCAGAGATTGACTGCTAAGGAGAGAAGCAAATATGCTCCTCAATTATCCAAGCTCCGGGCCTTCATGGCTAACGGGTTGACAGGAGTTGACCTTGATCGCTGCTGGATATCTTGGAGTACATACCCTTAAGCCTGCGCTCCGGTTTGATGTGCAAATACACAGAAGATGTAACAGACCCTCTACGGCATATTGAAATCCAGCTGACAGACGACGAAGTTACTGAGGCTGTTAAGAGGATGTTAAATGAACCGGAAGCTGCTTGCACTCAGACCGGCCTGCCTCCCTTTTCTGCCATTAACAAACCGCCAGCCGTAAGACTCATATCTTATGCTTTCATGAAATCTGACTATGTTTAAGTACCCTTTGTTGATTTTAACATCTTTCAAACAGGGTGATGATCCATTTTGGAGCAAGAAGCCTCCACAAGAGAAACCGGAGAAAACAACCCGGCCCAAGACCAGAGTTGTAAAGAAACCGGCCAATAGAAAGAGAACCACTGCATCCTCCGATCCACCAGCTGACGATGATGTGGGTAATCCGGACCTTGAGGTAGAGCTTGACTCACTTGGTTTATTTTTCACACGCCTTATTGCTAATGATTATTGCCAGGATGACACTGAAGTCAGTCACGCTGATGTTGTAGAGGTAATCGCTCTTTCTTCCGATTCAAACCCTTTGCCTTCATTAAAAATCCGTCGGGCAAACCAAAAAGTTAAATTTTCTCATCCTCTTGCTTATTTGGACCCAAACTTTCTTATGAAGACATAGCAGCATGAAGCTTGCCGCACAACCCGGCACATCGGCCAGGTAGTTACCTCCGCCGGTTTACCGAACAGTCCGGTTCGGAAACGCCATTCAGAGGTCTCTAACTGTTTCGTCAATGCTTATCCTAAAGCGGGTTGTTTTCTTCAACCTCTTAATCCATCTGACTCCGATTATCAGGGCACTTCTCATTCTTCTTCCGGCGAGTCGTCAGCCACCCATCTCCCACCACTCAAAACGGTGCTTGGGTGAGCCATATTCCTTATAATGTTGTTTGATATATCACTTTGAATATTCACTGGACTGATCCATCTTCTTCCTTTCAGGGCCAAGCCTAGGCCAAGCAAGAAAGCTCGCCTGGATAAAGAGGCGGAAGAAAGCAGCGGCTCTGAACCGGACAAAATACCAGATCCCGAAGAACACATCCACGACGATATGCTGAACGACCCACCATTGCAAGATCATGATGTTACTGTTGAAGAGGCACATGTTGATGCCACATGACCTTTGAACCAGCCCACGAGTCATGTTCAGACTGACAAAACAACGAGCCCATCAAAGCATACTGATAAACCGGCGACCCCAATGCGGACCGGTGAAGCCAAAGATGATGATCTTGTTATTACTGGCTTTGGTCATTCTGAGCCAGGCAATCCTATCGCTTTGTCTAAGCACACTGCCAAAGATGAATTTGCTGCATTTGGTAAAGGCAAATGGAATGCCGATTTGGCCACTTATGCCGCTCTGAACCCCCAAGATCTTCATTCCGGCTATCTGAATCGGCTATATACCAGCCATGATTATGAAGTTGGTCTGGTAAATATGGTGAAGGACAAATATGAAGTAAATTCCATATGACTCTGTTTGTATATTTCAATCTATCAACTCCAATAGCCCCCAAGTGACGGTTTTAAAATATCAACTTTAAACCGGGACTTTT
Source organism: Aegilops bicornis (assembly GCA_021605145.1). Classification (NCBI taxonomy): domain Eukaryota; kingdom Viridiplantae; phylum Streptophyta; class Magnoliopsida; order Poales; family Poaceae; genus Aegilops; species Aegilops bicornis. Next base: position 276,265,073 of record CM038673.1, read on the forward strand.
CAACATGAACTTTAATGCCGCTGTATTTTGAGAATGTAGCCCCCAAGGGCCGGTTCAACTTAATGTAGTTAAACCGGGACTTTATACAGTAAGAGCTCCAGTGTCACTAAAAGACAGAGCAAATAGGCATTAGCCCCCAAGTGCCAAGTTGAATACTTGTATTGAGCTTGGGACTTATATAGAATTTGTAGGATGAAAAGAAAATATGCATTAGCCCCCAAGTGCCATGTTGAATACTTGTATTGAGCTTGGGACTTGTATAGAATTTGTAGGATGAAAAGCAAATCTGCATTAGCCCCCAAGTACCAACGTCATAACTTGTTATGTGGTTGGTACTTCAACTCTGCACCGTAATCTTTATCAAATGATTATCTGTATGCAGGCTGATCTGAGCAAGAAAGAAAGTCAAATCGCCGATCTTCAAGAAAACCTGAAGTCCCAGCAAGCTGAAACCTCCAATGCAAAAAATGAATTAACCAGCGCTTTAAGCGTCATGGAAAAGCTTAAAGAGGGTTTCAACAAGGAGCGGGCGGATTGGGCCACTGAAAAAGCCGCTTGAACTCAATGAGCAGAGAAGGCTGAGGCTGCACTCAAACCGGTGGTGGATGAATTGACCAGTGTAAAACGGCAAGTGCATGCCATGACTGCTGCTGTCTTTGGTAAGCTTTCTTGATTTCTGAAGTAACGAGGCCTTCTCATGTAATTGCCGGTTTATTAACCCTTTGAATGATACAGGGACACGTATTGGCCACTTGGGATCAGATGTGCGGAAGAAATTGAAAGCCGCTTATACATTGATAGAACAACTGTATACTGGTGCGCAACGGATCATCAGCACTGCTTCTCACAACAACCCGGCGCCGACCTTGATCCAGGACACTATTAAAAGGTTGTCAATGCTTCCTGCTCGGGTTGAAGAGTTAAAGAAATCTGCTGCTAGAACCGGTGCCATAAATGCCTTAATCCGGGCAAAAGCATGGGTGCCGGATTTTGATCCAGTTGAAGCGGCCCAGGGCTTCCCAAGCTTGAAGGAAGACGGGACAGAATTTAGCAAAAAGGATCTCAGAGCTATAAACCGAGAAGTGCGCCCTTTGGCTTGTCAATTGGCTGAAGAGGCAAATCTGTCTCACTATCAAGCCCAATATGATGGCGAAAACAAACGAGTGGCTGCACCAATTCCTGAAGCGGAGAACCTTATACCTCCAATCCGTAAGCATACTTTACGCTCGACATTGAACCATCGTTGCTGATCAATGATGAAGGTGTATTCAAGCATTAATGGGAATCATTTGGACAGCTGTTGATTTCCGGCTACCGGGTAGGGAAGGCGAAGTTGAAGCGGCGAGGATGACCCGCAACCATCGAGCCAAGTGGCGACCAAGCATGAACCGGAAGCGGTTTACATTCTGCTCCTTTATGTTATGCGAGAAAAACAATTATCTTATCTGGGCACCGTGTTGCCTTGTAATAGACTAGCTGCCACACCTCGTGTTGATATGCCTTCGTGGATACTTATTGCAACTTATGCTTCCGTTGAATCATCAATCTTAAACTGTTGTCTGCAGCAAAAAAGCTTAAAACGCCGCTGTGGTTGTATCACCAGGCGGGTCATAATATCTATGTATATAAAATCAAAGATAATATCTTAGATTTAAACATATGATCAAATATGGGAATATATGATACCTGCCATCATAGGGCATGAAGTTGGCTGGGCCAATCTTGAAGCGGAGTTGTAAGAAACCCACTCTGCTGGAGGAGAAAACAGCTCCTATGTATATAGGGTCGGTTTACCAGGTAAATCGTTCCGGGTTACAATGAACACCGGTGTTACTCCATAATAGGATGTTATCAAAAAATTAAACCGGGCAAAGAGTCTCCGGATTAAGAGTAGACCGTGTTTCGTCAACTGACAGTCGAACCGGTTTAATAATTGTCGGTGTAAAAATGCAACAAGAGAAATATGCAACAAGAGAAACGAATTTCAAGCAAAGACAAAGATAGAATTATTTGCAAAAAGAGGCTGTTGAGCCGATCAAGTGGCATTACCATTGTTGGACACGACCAAGCCCCCGATAGGCGTAGCTATGGTTCAAGTCAGCCAGGTCCCCAAATGATGCAGTGGCATTACACCGATCAAGAGGTGTAGCAATGGTTCAGGTTCGACCAAAGCCCCCAAGTGATTATGTGGCCTTAGGCCGATCAAAAGCGTGTGAGTTCGGGCGTGACCAAGTCCCCAAGTGATTCTGTGGCTTTCGCCTATCAAAAGGTGTTGCATTGGTTCGGACATGACCAATCCCCCAAGTGATATGATATAAAGCTTGTTGCAAAAGCTAACTCAAGGGGTAAACCGGAGGCCGCTTTAAGATAAAAACTCCGTGTAACCACACATGATGTAAAAATAACAAAGACCCCGCTTTAGCTAAGGCTCCGGTTTGTTGTATTGATCATAATATATACATTGTCATAATATGTACATAAGTAGAGCCTATGGCTCAAGTATAGTAGGGCCGAAGATGAGCTATGTTCCACGGCCTGTTGGTCTCCTCCTCACGATGTACGTGAGTCTTTATGCTCTCGAATATCGATCAGATAGTATGACCCGTTGTGCAGATTCTTGCTGACCACGAAAGGTCCCTCCCAAGGTGGGGATAGCTTGTGCATATCAGTATGGTCTTGGATGAGCCGGAGCACCAAATCTCCTTCTTGAAAGGTTCTAGTTCTAACTCGGCGACTGTGATAGCGACGAAGATCCTGCTGGTAAATCACCGAATGGGCAGCTGCGATGCCACGCTCCTCATCCAACAGGTCCAAAGCGTCTTGCCGTGCTACCTCGTTGTCCGCTTCAACATAAGCTGCTACATGAGGTGAATCATGACGGATATCACTGGGGAGAACCGCCTCCGCTCCGTAGACCATGAAGAACGGTGTGTATCCTGTCGATCTTTTGGGCGTAGTATTGATGCTCCATAATACAGATGGTAACTCCTTAACCCAACAACCCGGTGTCCGCTGCAAAGGAACCATAAGCCGGGGTTTGATACCTCGTAAGATCTCTTGGTTAGCCCTCTCTACTTGTTCATTGGACTGTGGGTGAGCCACTGATGAAACGTCAAGCCGGATGTGCTCACGTTTGTCAGATTTCGGGTTCCGGCAGACCCTCTAGGTTCGAACTCTGGGGTGCACGCGGAGATCTCACCTCCTACCTACCTACACCTCGTCGCCTCGCAAGGATCTAAACTACACAAGGAGCAACACAAGGGACACAAGGTTTATACTGGTTCGGGCCACCATTGTGGTGTAATACCCTACTCCAGTGTGTGGTGTGGTGGATTGCCTCAGGGGCTGATGATGAACAGAACAAGGAAGAACAGCCTCGCGAGGGTCTATTCTTGGCCGGTGCGATGAACTGCTAGGGGGAGTTCGGTCACTCTCTCTCTCTCTCTCTCTCTCTCTCTCTCTCTCTCTCTCTCTAGATTGCTTGATCTATATCTCTGTTCTGGATTCCGGATCCCTCTACCCTGTGGGTGGCTGGTCCTATTTATAGGCAAAGGCCCTGGGCCTCTTCCCAAATATTGAGCGGGAAGGGCGCCAACAATTGGCCATTTTGAAGGGGAACATCTAGTACACTTATCTTGACTAAAGTTGGTCCTCGCGTGCCAAAGGATCTGTCGATGACGCCGGCTTGGGCTCCACGATGACCTCCTTCCTGCCGTTGCGTTGGTCCTGGTCTTATTGCACCGAAATGGTTGCCTTTGCTTGATACTCTCGCTTGCGCTTTCCTCCTTTGAACCAAAGAGGAAATGAGGAGACTGCGCGGGCTGGCGCCCGCCTGGCGCCCTTGGTCGTCATGGCTTGCGTCATGGGCACCTCGTGAGGTACCCCAACTTGATCTCTCCGCCTCCTCGCGAGCCAGCCTGACGAGGCCGTGCACGAGGAAGCTCCCTGTCGTCCGCCCAGCAATCTGGCCCCTCGCGAGGGTCTTGAGCTTGTCTTGATGAAGATGGGCGTCTTGGGCCACCCCTTGAGCCACGCCACAGCCGCGGTAGGCAAGTCTGGGAACCCCGTTCCTAGAACACCGGCAGTAGCCCCTGTGCCCAAAGCGGCGCTGGACTTGGCTTAAGCGAGAAGCGAAGGGGCAAGTGTGAAGCGCCACGGGCCCTAACAGCCTGCGGCCTCGGGCGCCGCGTGGCGATTGATTGGACGTGGGCGTCCCTATTCCCCCACGCCTCCTTATTTCGCGCCCAGCTAGGCGGACCCGTGGTTGCACACAGTCATCCCTCTTCTCGCCGCTCGAGCGACTCCTGCTCTTCTTCCTCTCGAGCTCCAGTCTCCGCTTCCAATCCCATCTCGAATACTCCCCCTTTCTGTCGCCATGGCTCCGACGAAGAAGGGGAAAGGGAAAACACATGTGCCTCCGCCCCGCTCGTCGCCGCCGACGGCTCCTGCTGTCGATCGATCGATCATACTCAACCGAGAGGGCTTGGACAAGGTCAGCTCCGGCCTTGCCACCATCTTCAACGAGTGCGGGAGGAAGACGGCCTGGCCCGCGTCTCACTTTTCCATTGACAGAATAGCCACCGAGGTCCGGTGCCGCCCGGCATACGTGGGCGGGGCTGGTTCCCCCCTTTTCCAATTTCTTCAACGCTGTGCTTTCCCATTACCAGATCCACATGATGCACTTGGGTCCTGAATCCATTACTCTTCTTGCCGTTTTTGCTTTCGTCTGCGAGGCGATGATGGGCATTCCTCCTTCAGTTGCCTTGCTGCGCAACTTCTTCTCCTTGCGCCTCAGCGACCCCACCCAATGCTCGGGGTGCGTGAGCTTCATTGCCGCACCAGAAACAGCGGCTTCAGGGATTGATTTCAGCCTTCCTCCGTCCGGCGCTGGGTTCATGGCGGTGGCTGTATGTGGATGTCGGGTGCTTGACCTCCTGCTTTCGGAGCCAACATTACCCGCTATCCCCAATTCGGGCTGGGGCCAGGAGAGCCTCACGAGCCCCCGGCTCGTCTTCGTCTGGCATCGCTTCGCGTACTTGAGGTTGCTTGGCGTGACGGCGCCCAAGGTGGTGAAGGAATTTCTCCTATGCCGCATTGCCCCTCTCCAGCGCCATTCCGCACGGACGTGGGCCTTTGGCGGGCGTGAAGACCGCATGAGGCTCCGGGAGGAGGACACTGGCGCTGAAGTCTTGAGGAAGGTTCTCATGGTCCTTACTAGGGACCCTTCCCTAGCGACATCGGCAAGGGGGTGCCCTGCTATACCTTTGCTCGAATAGGGGTGATTTCGTGAAGCAGATGCCCAGCTTCGACGAATGGGGGTTGCGCCCCGCAGGCCTCATGGGGCCTCGTGAGAACCCAGTTGTGGTGGCTTCCCTTTCGGTTGCCCACGGCGGTCCTTCCTTGAGTGGTGGAGCAGGAAGGCAAGGGCCACCGGGGGCTGAGGGGGCCTCCGCCGGGATGACGACGCCAGGCGGCATTCCTGAGGTGGCAGCTCCTGCGGCCCGTCCTGCGGAGGATGAAGGCGTCGAGCCGTGGCCCACGGCTCCCGTGGCAGAGGCCCCTGAGGCCCTGACTACCCTTCTCGACGAGGCAACTGGCGGCGTGCGCCAGGACGACACCCCTGACGCTGGCCACTTTGGTGCTTCTTCCTCATCGCAAGCTGACCCCTGAGCTGAGCTCCTGGGCTGCTTCCGCGTGGACTTCGAGGCTCTCCAAAAGAGAAAGGAGGCCTTGGGTGATGATTACCCTTGCCGCCTACTGAAGCGCAGGAAGTATTTCACCATTGATGAGTAAGCCTTCCCTTTCTTAGTTCCTTACTTTCCCGTTGCTTCGGCTGATCCTCGCTCTGCAGGCCCTTCTGCCGAGCTCACGGAGATGGCTGAGGAGCCATCCCCCCAGGCCTCGCCCTCTCCACCGTCCCCAAGCGCCCCAAGCTCAAGCACTTCCCTCGTGGTGAGGCCGGTTGGAGAGGTGAGCCATCCTGTGATGCATCATGATTCTGCGCACCTCACGACCCTCCTTCGCGATACTTCCTGGGGTATAGCCAGCCTGCCTTGGGCTCTTAGATTGGTCATGGACGGCGATTGGCTGAGGTCGGCCCTGCGCTCTTCATTTGAGGATGAGCCGGCTCCGGGCAGGGCTTCTGGCGAGGCGTGCCCGGCCATCGCGAGGGCACCAGCCCCTAGCCCCCTGCCCAGAGGGGGAGTGCTGATTCGTGGCCCTCCGCGCACACCTGGGGCGGAGGACGACGCGGAAGACGTGCTCGAGCGCGCCCGGGAGCGCCGCACCTTTCGCCAAGGGTTTCTCCGGAGGGCGGCTGACGCAGTGAGCCAGCTTGATGTAGAGCTCGCTGACGAAGTCACGCGCCTTGAAGCTGAGGGCCTGCGCCTAGCTGAAGAGAGGCGCAAGCTGAAGGTGGCCATTGCCCTTGTGCGCCACCAGCGTGACCTCGACAATGAGAAGGCCGAGGTGTTGCTGGCGGCTTCTTAGGAGGCCCGTTCCTGGGCCGTCGAGGAGGCCCGGGAGGCTGACCGGCGGCGTGAGGCGGCGGAGGAACGGGCGCGGGAGCTCCAGGCTTGGAGCAATTCCCTGGAGCAGCAGGTGGAGCTGCGTGAGACGGCCCTCGCTTCGATGAAGGGGGCTTCGATCGATCAGGCGGAGCTCCAGAGACATGAGGAGGCATTGATCTTTGGAAGCTGCCGCGCGCCGGGACCTCGAGCTTGGAGACGAGAGAGCCCTTGGTGGCGCGGCGGAGGACGATGTTGCCGCATGGGAGGCCCGAGTCTTGGAAGAGGTTGATCGCCCGGGTGGCGGCCCGCTCGAACCTCGAGCGCGAGTTCGAGGAGAGGCTGGAGTTGATCAGGGCCGAAGTGGAAGGCAGGACCGCCGCCCTGAGGGCCAAGCTGGATGAGGTGACGAGGCGGGCTGATGCTTCCCGGGCCGCCCTTGGCGCGGCATAGGAGGAGCTGACTTCCTCCCGCGCCGAGGTGCTTCTTCTCCGCCAATGGGTGGACGCGGCCGAGGCCGTTCTTGGCAGTGAGGGACGAGATACGTCGTGGCGAGATCCTGGAGCACGAGCATGGCCTTATGCTCCGCGACGCTCAGGAAAGGGCTAACACAGCACAGGGCAACATCTGTGAGGCGGCCGTTGGGGAGCCTCACGCTGTTAACTATGGTGGTAACCTCCAGTTTTTCACTGACGTGGTGACGCAGCTGGAGGCGCGGTCGGGCAGAGCCAACAGGTTGGTGGAGGAGAGGAGCCATGCCCTACTCGGGCGTGCTTTTTCTCGCATCTTCAGCCATCTTCAGAACATGGATCCCAACTTTGACTTTGATGCCGCCATCGCCTCGGTACCCCAGGCCATCCGGGGCGACCTGGCGCACTGGGTGGAGGACAACGTGGATGCCCTCGTCAGGGCCTTCACTACGGACAATGACAGCGTGGTCGTGGCGGCTGATGAAGGCGGCGTGGTGAACAACCCTGATGGCGCTGACGAAGACGCGGAGGGCGACGACGAGGCCAGCGACGTCAGCGACGATTCAGGATGTTCCCTTGAGGATGCATTGGGGGATTTATCCGACTGACCGCGTGTTGTTCCTGCTTTCTTACCCTGCGCAGATAGAGTTCGGGCTTTGCGTAAGAGCATTTTGGGAGGGGGAGCCCCTCGTGTAAAAAACTTGCAGTTAGCGCATTAGTAGATGCGATATCACCCATATGCCTGCGCCAAGTGGCTGGCCTTGCGACGAGCTGGTTGGCTTGTTTACCTTTGGCCTGCAGAGGGCTGCGGTGTCCCGAGTGCCTCCTGAACGAGCCCGTTGAACTTGTAATGAGAACCTCCTGAGAGGGCATGGTGGCGGCAGTCCGGGCTGCACGCATGCTAGGCCTGGCCCGGCTCGCGAGGGGCTCACGAGGGGAGGCATCTAAGGCAAGGTGGTAACCAGAACGCGAGAGATTGCTCGAACGAGACTAAATACCCCTTCCCCGAACACACACAAATCTCAAGCTCAAATCCAACTTAAATCCAAATGGTGGGAAAAACGACAGCCAAGGGGAAGAGCAAGAAAAGCAGAAAAAGGCCGCGTCCGGCACCTAGTCTAGTCTTGGACGTCTTCTCACCAGTGCGGAGCTAAGTGCTACCACTGAGCGTGGGAGGGAGCCCCAGGGCCTGAGGCCGGCGCTCCTAAGACTCCGGGGCGTGTACAGCCCCACTCATTATTACGTGAGATTATCACGGGGCGGCGAGCTTCACAGGCACTGGGCCTTCTTCACAGGTACCGGCCTTGCATCATATCGCCAAACGAGGGCCCCGCCTTGCGCCACACTCTAGTGCCATCGAAGACGGCCGGAGACCGTGGACGCCGCCAATGGGGTAGAGCGGTCGCCAGCGGTTCCCCCGACGACCAAGGGTCCTCTGCCGGGGGTAGGCCCTGAGGCACCTCCCCGGCAGAGGGCCTACCTCCTGAGGACGCCTTTCTCCGAAGGACACGGTGGTGATGCCGGATTGCGGCCCCTCTCCTGCAGCCCCCGGCGCCCTCCTCCTGAGGGGTAGGAAGTCGCTATATTGGGGCAGCCATCTGCCGCGACGACCTGTACCTCCTACGATCCACGGTTAGCGTATGCCTGCTCCTGAGGAAATAGTGGTACCCGATAATAACTGCCTCCAGTGCGGTCGACGGGGCCTTCCCGGGGCTCCTGAAAGAGCTCAACTTCTGGTGTCTCTTCCTCCCAGCTTGGGCCGAGGAGCGAGCCATGGTCTTCCTCCTGCGCGTGCCCTTGATCCATCATGTGGGGCACATACTCTTCCGGGGCCGCCACCCCGAATGCTTCACCGTAGTGCCCCGTGTGCCATGCAGCCCTGCTCGAAGCACCCACCTGGGGGTGGTAGCGGCTGACCCACTCGGGCCGTGGGCTGTCATGAGTCCTCCTTCGCTGGCGGGCGGAGGCAGCGCCCTGTTAGCCAGTCTTGTGGCCTGGTTGGCGTTGGAGTGGCCTTGGAGACCGCTTGGAGTTGTGCGGGAGCGCGCGGGGCCTCCGTGTGGCCCGCCCTGGATCTGAGGTGGCAGCTGGGTGCAGAAGGGGTGAGCCCCCGATGCGGCGAAGCCCAGGAGCTCTGCCACCCGCTCCAGCAGCACGTCGTGGCCGCCCTCCAGTAGCCTGCATTGCAGTAGCTCTCGGGCCACCGTGAGCGCGGCCCTTGAGTTCGCCTGCTCCCGTCGGGTGTACGGTGCCGTGATCGCGGCGTGGTTCGAGGCCCTTGCTGCCGACCGCACCTGCCGTGGCGTGAGAGCTGATGTTGCCTGACCGCGTCGCCCGCGGCCCGCAGCGCCCTGCGGACCACGGGCTGCCTGGGGCACGGGGTTGAGGTCGTCCGGGGCAAGCGGCTCTGCGTAGGCAGGCCAGGCCGCCCAGGATCGAGGTTGCCCGTTGGGTCGCCCGGACATGATGATGACGATGCGACGGGCGAGGCGGCGAAGGAGGATTCGGCGCACCCTACAGCGCGTCAAATGTCGGATTTCGGGTTCCGGCAGACCCTCTAGGTTCGAACTCTGGGGTGCACGCGGAGATCTCACCTCCTACCTACCTACACCTCGTCGTCTCGCAAGGATCTAAACTACACAAGGAGCACACAAGGGACACAAGGTTTATACTGGTTCGGGCCACCATTGTGGTGTAATACCCTACTCCAGTGTGTGGTGTGGTGGATTGCCTCAGGGGCTGATGATGAACAGTACAAGGAAGAACAGCCTCTCGAGGGTCTGTTCTTGGCGGTCTGACGAACTGCTAGGGGAGTTCGGTCGCTCTCTCTCTCTCTCTCTCTCTCTCTCTCTTGATCTCTAGCTCTAGCTACATTTGGATTCCGGATCCCTCTACCCTGTGGGTGGCTGGTACTATTTATAGGCAAAGGCCCTGGGCCTCTTCCCAAATATTGAGCGGGAAGGGCGCCAACAATTGGCCATTTTGAAGGGAAACATCTAGTACACTTATCCTGACTAAAGTTGGTCCTCGCTTGCCAAAGGCTCTGTCAATGACGCCGGCTTGGGCTCCACGATGACCTCCTTCCTGCCGTTGCGTTGGTCTTGGTCTTGTTGCACCGAAATGGTTGCCTTTGCTTGATACTCTCGCCTGCGCTTGCCTCCTTTGCACCAAAGAGGAAATGAGGACACTGCGCATGCTGGCGCCCGCCAGGCGCCCTTGGTCGTCATGGCTTGCGTCATGGGCACCTCGTGAGGTACCCCGCCTTGATCTCTCCGCCTCCTCGCGAGCCAGCCTGACGAGGCCGTGCCTGAGTAAGCTCCCTGTCGTCCGCCCCAACAGTCTTGGCCCCTCGCGAGGGTCTTGAGCTTGTGTTGATGAAGATGGGCCGTACTGGGCCACCCCTTGAGCCACGCCGCAGGCCGCAGGTAGGCAAGTCTGGGTACCCCCGTTCCCAGAACGCCGACAGTAGCCCCCGGGCCCAAGGCGCGCCTGGACTTGGCTTAGCGGAGAAGCGAAGGGGCAAGTGCGAAGCACCGCGGGCCCTAACAGCCTGCGGCCTCAGGCGCCGCGTGGTGATTGATTGGACGTGGGCGTCCCTGTTCCCCCACGCCTCCTTATTTCGCGCCTAGCTAGGCGGACCCGTGGTTGCACACAGTCATCCCTCTTCTCGCCGCTCGAGCGACTCCTGCTCTTCTTCCTCTCGAGCTCCAGTCTTCGCTTCCAATCCAATCTCGAATACTCCCCCTTTCTGTCGCCATGGCTCCGATGAAGAAGGGGAAAGGGAAAAAACCCGTGCCTCCGCCCCGCTCGCCGCCCTGACGGCTCCTTCTGTCGATCATACTCAACCGAGAGGGCTTGGACAAGGTCAGCTCCGGCCTTGCCACCATCTTCAACGAGTGCGGGAGGACGACGGCCTGGCCCGTGTCTCACTTCTCCATTGACAGAATAGCCACCGAGGTCCGGTACTTCGCTGACGCCCTGTGGGCGGGGCTGGTTCCCCCCCTTTTCCAATTTCTTCAACACTGTGCTTTCCCATTACCAGATCCACATGATGCACTTGGGTCCTGAATCCATTACTCTTCTTCCCGTTTTTGCTTTCGTCTGCGAGGCGATGATGGGCATTCCTCCTTCAGTTGCCTTGCTGTGCCACCTCTTTTCCTTGCGCCTCAGCGACCCCACCCAATGCTCGGGGTGCGTGAGCTTCATTGCCGCACCAGAAACAACGGCTTCAGGGATTGATTTCAGCCTTCCTCCGCCCGCGCCTGGGTTCCTTGAGCGGTGGCTGTATGTGGATGTCGGTGCCCAGCCCCTGATTTGAGCCAACATTACCCGCTATCCCCAATTGGGCTGGGGCGAGAGGCGCTCCACGAGCCCCCGGCTCGTCTTCGTCTGGCATCGCTTCGCGTACTTGAGGTTGCTTGGCGTGACAGCGCCCAAGGTGGTGAAGGAATTTCTCCTATGCCGCATTGCCCCTCTCCAGGGCCATTCCCGCCGGACGTGGGCCTTTGGCGGGCGTGAAGACCGCATGAGGCTCCAGGAGGAGGACCTGACGCCTGAAGTGCTGAGGAAGGTTCTCATGGTCCTTACTAGGGACCCTTCCCCTAGCAGCATCTGGCAAGGGGGTGCCCTGCTGTACCTTTGCTCGAATAGGGGTGATTTCGTGAAGCAGATGCCCAGCTTCGACGAATGGGGGTTGCGCCCCGCAGGCCTCATGGGGCCTCGTGAGAACCCAGTTGTGGTGGCTGCCCTTTCGGTTGCCCACGGCGGTCCTTCCTTGAGTGGTGGAGCAGGGAGGCAAGGGCCACCGGGGGCTGAGGGGGCCTCTGCCGGGATGACGACGCCAGGCGGCACTCCTGAGGTGGCAGCTCCTGCGGCCCGTCCTGCGGCGAATGAAGGCGTCGAGCCGCGGCCCGCGGCTCCTGTGGCAGAGGCCCCTGAGGCCCCGGCTATCGTTCTCGATGAGGCGACTGGCGGCATGCGCCAGGACGACACCCCTGACGCTGGCCACTTTGGTGCTTCTTCCTCATCGTAGGCTGACCCCTGAGGTGAGCTCCTGGGTCGCTTCCGCGTGGACTTCGAGGCTCTCCAAAAGAGAAAGGAGGCCTTGGGTGATGATTACCCTTGCCGGCTACTGAAGCGCAGGAAGTATTTCACCATTGATGAGTAAGCCTTCCCTTTCTTAGTTCCTTACTTTCCCGTTGCTTCGGCTGATCCTCGCTCTGCAGGGCCCTTCCTGCCGAGCTCACGGAGATGGCTGAGGAGCCATCCCCCCAAGCCTCGCCCTCTCCACCGTCCCCAAGCGCCCCAAGCTCAAGCACTTCCCTCGTGGTGAGGCCGGTTGGAGAGGTGAGCCATCCTGTGATGCATCATGATTCTGCGCACCTCGCGACCCTCCTTCGCGAGCCTTCCTGGGGTATAGCCAGCCTGCCTTGGGCTCTTCGATTAGTCGTGGACGGCGATTGGCTGAGGTCGGCCCTGCGCTCTTCATTTGAGGATGAGCCGGCTCCGGGCAGGGCTTCTGGCAAGGCATGCCCGGCCATCACGAGGGCACCAGCCCCCAGCCCCCTGCCCAGAGGGGGAGTGCTGATTCGTGGCCCTCCGCGCACACCTAGGGTGGAGGACGACGCGGAAGACGTGCTCGAGCATGCCCGGGAGCGCCGCACCTTTCGCCACTCCGGAGGGCGGCTGACGCAGTGAGCCAGCTTGATGTAGAGCTCGCTGACGAAGACGCGTGCCTTGAAGCTGAGGGCCTATGCCTAGCTGAAGAGAGGCGCAAGCTGAAGGTGGCCATTGCCCTTGTGCGCCACCAGCGTGACCTCGACAATGAGAAGGCCGAGGTGTTGCTGGCGGCTTCTCAGGAGGCCCGTTCCTGGGCCGTCGAGGAGGCCCGGGAGGCTGACTGGCGGCGTGAGGCGGCGGAGGAGCGGGCGCGGGAGCTCCAGGCTTGGAGCAATTCCCTGGAGCAGCAGGTGGAGTTGCGTGAGACGGCCCTCGCTTTGATGAAGGGGGCTTCGATCGATCAGGCGGAGCTCCAGAGACATGAGGAGGCATTGATGCTGGAAGCTGCCGAGCGCGCCCGGGACCTCGAGCAGCTGGAGACGAGAGAGCCCTTGGTGGCGCAGGCGGAGGACGATGTTGCTGCACGGGAGGCCCGAGTCTTGGAAGAGGTTGATCGCCGGGTGGCGGCGGCCCGCTCGAACCTCGAGCGCGAGTTCGAGGAGAGGCTGGAGTTGATCAGGGCCGAAGTGGAAGGCAGGACCGCCGCCACGAGGCCAAGCTGGATGAGGTGACGAGGCGGGCTGATGCTTCCCGGGCCGCCCTTGGCGGCGGCATAGGAGGAGCTGACTTCCTCCGCCGAGGTGCTTCTTCTCCGCCAATGGGTGGGCCTTGGTGAGGCCGTTCTTGTGGCGGAGTGAGGACGAGATACGTCAGCGGCAGATCCTGGAGCACGAGCATGGCCTTATGCTCCGCACGCTCCGGGAAAGGGCTAACACAGCCTGGGGCAACATCTGTGAGGCGGCCGTTGGGGAGCCTCACGCTGTTAACTATGGTGGTAACCTCCAGTTTTTCACTGAGGTGGTGACGTAGCTGGAGGCGCGGTCGGGCAGAGCCAACAGGTTGGTGGAGGAGAGGAGCCATGCCCTACTCGGGCGTGCTTTTTCTCGCGTCTTCAGCCATCTTCGGAACATGGATCCCAACTTTGACTTTGATGCCGCCATCGCCTCGGTACCCCAGGCCATCCGGGGCGACCTGGCGCACTGGGTGGAGGACAACGTGGATGCCCTCGTCAGGGCCTTCACTACGGACAATGACGGCCTGGTCGTGGCGGCTGATGACGGCGGCGTGGTGAACAACCCTGATGCCGCTGACGACGACGCGGAGGGCGATGGCGAGGCCAGCGATGTCAGCGACGATTCAGGATGTGCCCTTGAGGATGCATTGGGGGATTTATCCGACTGACCGCGTGTTGTTCCTGCTTTCTTACCCTGCGCAGATAGAGTTCGGGCTTTGCCCTGAAGATTGTAAGAGCATTTTGGGAGGGGGAGCCCCTCGTGTAAAAAACTTGAAGTTAGCGCATTAGTAGATGCGATATCGCCCATATGCCTGCGCCAAGTGGCTGGCCTTGCGACGAGCTGGTTGGCTTGTTTACCTTTGCCTGTGGAGGGTTGCGGTGTCCTGAGTGCCTCCTGAACGAGCCCGTTGAGCTTGTAATGAGAACCTCCTGAGAGGGCATGGTGACGGCAGTCAGGGCTGCACGCATGCTAGGCCTGGCCCGTCTCGCGAGGGGCTCACGAGGGGAGGCATCTGAGGCAAGGTGGTAACCAGAACGCGAGAGATTGCTCGAACGAGACTAAACACCCCTTCCCCGAACACACACAAATCTCAAGCTCAAATCCAACTTAAATCCAAATGGGGGAAAAACGACAGCCAAGGGGAAGAGCAAGAAAAGCAGAAAAAAGCCGCGTCCGGCACCTAGTCTAGTCTTGGACGTCTTCTCACCAGCGCGGAGCTAAGTGCTGCCACTGGGCGTGGGAGGGAGCCCCAGGGCCTGAGGCCGGCGCTCCTGAGACTCCGGGGCGTGTACAGCCCCACTCATTATTACGTGAGAGTGTCACGGGGCGGCGAGCTTCACAGGCATTGGGCCTTCTTCACAGGTACCGGCCTGGCTTCATAATGCCAGACGAGGGCCCCGCCTTGCGCCACACTCTAGTGCCATCGACGATGGCCGGAGACCGTGGACGCCGCCGATGGGGTAGAGCGGTCGCCAGCGGTTCCCCCGACGACAAGGGTCCTCTGCCGGGGGTAGGCCCTGAGGCACCTCCCCGGCAGAGGGCCTACCTCCTGAGGACGCCTTTCTCCGAACGACGCAGGGGTGATGCCGGATCGCGGCCCCTCTCCTGCAACCCCCAGCGCCCTCCTCCTGAGGGGTAGGAAGCCGCTGTATTGGGGCAGCCATCTGCCGCGACGACCTGTACCTCCTGCGATCCACGGTTAGCGTATGCCTGCTCCTGAGGAATTAGTGGTACCCGATAATCGCTGCCTCCAGTGCGGTCGACGGGGCCTTCCCGGGGCTCCTGAAAGAGCTCAGCTTCTGGTGTCTCTTCCTCCCAGCTTGGGCCGAGGAGCGAGCCATGGTCTTCCTCCTGTGTGTGCCCTTGATCCATCATGTGGGGCACATACTCTTCCGGGGCCGCCACCCCGAATGCTTCGCCGTAGTGCCCCACGTGCCACGTAGCCCTGCTCCAAGCACCCTCCTAGGGGTGGTAGCGCGGCGGCCCACTCGGGCCATGGGCTGTGGCGAGTCCTCCTTCGCTGGCCGGGGGCGGAGGCAGCGCCACTGTTAGCCCGGTGCTGACGGCCTGGTTGGTGTTGGAGTGGCCTTGGAGACCGCTTGGAGTTGTGCGGGAGCGCGCGGGGCCTCCGTGTGGCCCGCCCTGGATCTGAGGTGGTAGCTGGGTGCAGAAGGGGTGAGCCCCCAATGCGGCGAAGCCCAGGAGCTCTGCCACCCGCTCCAGCAGCACGTCGTGGCCGCCCTCCACCAGCCCGCATTGCAGTAGCTCTCGGGCCACCGTGAGCGCGGCCCTTGAGTTCGCCTGCTCCCGTCGGGTGTACGGCGCCGTGGCCGCAGCGTGGTTCGAGGCCCTTGCTGCCGACCGCACCTGCCGTGGCGTGAGAGCTGACGTTATCGTGTGTCGCCGCTGACAGCGCTTCGCGGACATGGGCTGCACTGGGCACGGGTTGAGGTCGTCCGGGGCAAGCGGCTCTGTGTAGGCAGGCCAGGCCGCCCAGGGATGAGGGTTGCCCATTGGGTCGCTGGACATGATGATGACGATGCGACGGGGCGCGAGGCGGCAGAAGGCGGATTCCGGCGCACCCCTACCTGGCGCGCCAAATGTCGGATTTCAGGTTCCGGCAGACCCTCTAGGTTCGAACTCTGGGGTGCACGCGGAGATCTCACCTCCTACCTACCTACACTTCGTCGCCTCGCAAGGATCTAAACTACACAAGGAGCAACACAAGGGACACAAGGTTTATACTGGTTCGGGCCACCATTGTGGTGTAATAACCTACTCCAATGTGTGGTGTGGTGGATTGCCTCAGGGGCTGATGATGAACAGTACAAGGAAGAACAGCCTCTCGAGGGTCTGTTCTTGGCCGGTCTGACATTTAACTGCTAGGGGAGTTCGGTCGCTCTCTCTCTCTCTCTCTCTCTCTCTAGATTGCTTGATCTCTAGCTACATTGGATTCGGATCCCTCTACCCTGTGGGTGGCTGGTCCTATTTATAGGCAAAGGCCCTGGGCCTCTTCCCAAATATTGAGCAGGAAGGGCGCCAACAATTGGCCATTTTGAAGGGGAACATCTAGTACACTTATCCTGACTAAAGTTGGTCCTCGCTTGCCAAAGGCTCTGTCGATGACGCCGGCTTGGGCTCCACGATGACCTCCTTCCTGCTGTTGAGTTGGTCTTGGTCTTGTTGCACCGAAATGGTTGCCTTTGCTTGATACTCTCGCCTGCGCTTGCCTCCTTTGCACCAAAGAGGAAATGAGGACACTGCGCGTCTTTGGCGCCCTTTGGCGCCCTTGGTCGTCATGGCTTGCGTCATGGGCACCTCGTGAGGTACCCGCCTTGATCTCTCCGCCTCCTCATGAGCCAGCCTGACGAGGCCGTGCACGAGGAAGCTCCCTGTAAATCCGCCCAGGCTTGGCCCCTCGCGAGGGTCTTGAGCTTGTGCTGATGAAGATGGGCCGTACTGGGCCACCCCTTGAGCCACGCCGCAGGCCACAGGCAGGCAAGTCTGGGTACCCCCGTTCCCAGAATGCCGACAACATTCACAGAACTCCTTCATAGCACCCTTGGATAGGTTGGTACCATTGTCAGTAATGATGTTGTGTGGAAAGCCAAACCGGAAAATCACCTTTTTGATGAATTGAACCGCCGTGGCTGCATCACACTTGCTAACGGGCTCCGCCTCCACCCACTTTGTAAACTTGTCAACCGCCACCAAAAGGTGGGTCTTCTTGTCCTTGGACCTTTTGAAAGGCCCAACCATATCCAGCCCCCAAGTCGCAAACGGACAGGTAATTGGAATCATCCTCAATTCTTGAGCCGGCACATGAGCGCGTCTTGAGAACTTCTGACAGCCATCACATCGCCTAACCAGGTCCTCCGCATCAGCATGAGCAATCAACCAATAGAAGCCGTGACGAAACGCGTTAGGCACCAAAGACTTTGAACCGGCGTGGTGACCACAATCCCCTTCGTGGATTTCACGCAAGATTTCACAGCCTTCCTCAGGAGACACACATTGTTGAAACGCCCCTGACACACTACAATGATGCAACTCACCATTGACAATAGTCATGGACTTGGATCGCCGGATTATCTGCCTGGCTAGAGTCTCATCCTCTGGTAACTCGCCCCGGTTCATGTACGTAAGATAAGGAACCGTCCAATCCGGAATGACATGCAGAGCCGCCACCAACTGAGCCTCCGGACCAGGAACAGCCAAATCCTCTTTGCCAGGGAGCTTGACAGACGGGTTATGCAGAACATCCAAGAAGACATTAGGCGGGACCGGTTTACATTGAGAGCCCAGCCGGCTTAAAGAGTCCGCCGCTTTGTTCTTCCGTCTATCCACGTGATCCACCTGATACCATTTGAAGTGACCTGCAACAATATCCACCTCACAACGCTATGCTGCCATGAGCGGATCCTTGGAATCCCAAGTGCCAGATACTTGTTGAGCCACCAGGTCCGAGTCACCGAAGCACTTAACTCGGCTGAGATTCATCTCCTTAGCCATCTGGAGACCATGGAGTAAAGCTTCGTACTCAGCTGCATTGTTAGTACAAGGGAACATTAAGCGGACGTAACAAAACTTGTCACCTCGTGGGGAAATTAACACGACTCCAGCCCCCAAGCCTTCCAGTTGCCTGGACCCATCAAAATGAATAGTCCAATAGGTGTGATCCGGCTTTTCTTCAGGTGCTTGTAGCTCCGTCCAATCATTGATAAAATCTACAAGTGCTTGAGATTTGACCGCCGTCCGAGGCACATATTTCAGTCTGTGTGGCCCAAGCTCTATAGCCCACTTGGCGATCCGGCCAGTTGCCTCCCTGTTCTGAATTATATCTCCCAAAGGAGCAGAGCTGACCACTGTGATGGGATGTCCCTAGAAGTATTGCTTAAGCTTTCGGCTTGCCATGAAAACTCCATACACCAGCTTCTGCCAATGCGGGTACCTTTGCTTGGACTCAATAAGCACCTCGCTGATATAGTAAACCGGACGCTGAACCGGATATTCCTTGCCCGCATCCTTGCGCTCCACCACAATAGCTATGCTGACTGCACGAGCATTAGCTGCCACATATAGTAGCAATGGTTCCTTGTCAATCGGAGTGGCAAGAACAGGCGGATTGGCTAGCTGCCGCTTGAAATCCTCAAATGCTTTATCAGCAGCCGAACTCCAGACGAATTGATCTGTTTTCTTCAGCATCTGATACAAAGGGATCGCCTTCTCACCGAGGCAGCTGATAAACCGGCTCAACGCGGCAATCCAGCCTGCCAAGCGTTGAACGTCATTGATACACTTAGGTTTAGCCAGGGAGGTGATAGCTATGATCTTCTCCGGATTAGCCTCAATTCCCCTGTTGGATACCAGAAAACCCAATAACTTGCCCGCTGCAAGACACCAAAAACACACTTGGCCGGGCTGAGCATCATCTTGTATGTCCGTAGGTTATCAAAGGTTTCCTTCAAATCGTCAACCAGAGTCTCCTTGTCCCTTGACTTAACCACAATATCATCCACATAGGCATGTACATTACGGCCAATATGCTTATGAAGGCAATTCTGTACACACCGTTGATAAGTTGCCTGGGCACTCTTGAGCCCAAAAGTCATAGATACATAGCAGAAGGCTCCAAAGGGAGTTATGAACGCCGTCTTCTCCTTGTCCTTAACTGCCATCTTGATCTGATGATAACTAGAATATGCATCCAGAAAACTCAAACGATCACAACCCGCAGTAGCATCAATAATCTGATCGATGCGGGAGAGGGCAAAAGGATCTGTTGGACAAGCCTTGTTAAGATCTATGTAATCCACACACATGCGCCAGGTGCCGTTTTTCTTAAGGACCAGCACTGGATTAGCCAGCCATTCAGGATGGAAAACTTCGACAATAAAACCAGCCGCTAAGAGCCTGGCCACCTCCTCTCCAATAGCTTTGCGCCTTTCTTCGTTAAACCGGCGGAAAAACTGCTTCACCGGTTTGTACTTAGGATCGACATTAAGAGTGTGCTCAGTGAGTTCCCTCGGTACACCTGGCATGTCAGAAGGCTTCTATGCAAAAATGTCCCGATTCTCACGGATGAACTCGATGAGCGCGCTTTCCTATTTCAGATCCAAGTTGGTACCGAGCATCGAACTGCTTGGACGAATCGCCAGTCTGAAGTCAACAAGCTTAGTCTCAGCTGCCGATTTGAACTTTAGAACCGAATCATGCTCTGTAGTTGGCTTCTTCAACGGAGTCATGTCCGCCGGATCAACATTATCCTTGTAGTATTTCAACTCTTCCGTGGCACAAACCGACTCTGCATAGGCCACATCGCCTTCTTCACACTCCAAAGCAATCTTGCGACTTCCATGAATGGTTATTGTTCCCTTGTGACCCGGCATCTTGAGCTGCAAGTAAATATAACAGGGCCGTGCCATAAATTTGGCATAAGCCGGCCGCCCAAATAGGGCGTGATATGGGCTCCGGATCTTCACCACCTCAAAAGTCAATGTCTCTGACCTGGAATCATGATCATCTCCAAAGGCCACTTCCAGAGCTATCTCGCCAACAGGATATGCTGACTTACCGGGCACCACACCATGGAATACCGTATTGGACGGTTTAAGGTTCTTATCTGTTAGCCCCATACGGCGGAAGGTCTCATAGTATAGGATATTAATACTGCTCCCTCCATCCATGAGCACCTTGGTGAATTTATAACCTCCCACCGAGGTGCCACCACCAACGCTTCGTGACCGGATTGTCAACCCGGGAGGGTGATCCTCTCTACTCCATATGATTGGCTGTTCAGACCAGCATAAATAACGAGGCATGGCCGGTTCAACAGAATTTACCGCTCGCTTGTGAAGCTTCCAGTCTCGCTTATCCAAGCTAGTGGTGAATACATGATATTGCCCACTGTTCAACTGCTTCGGATTGCTCTGATAGCCCGATTGCTGCTGCCGCTGGTTGTAACCACCCTGGCTATTTTGATTATTTTGATTGTTATGTCCACCTTGATTACTATTGAAGCCTGAACCAGAATTTCCTCCATCGTGACCCGGCCCCTGGAATCCGGATCCTGAACCACCACCTGATCCGTGATCATATCGAAAAGCATTAGAATTCTTGAACTCCTGCATGATGTAACAATCCTTCCAAAGGTGGTTGGCTGGCATCTCCTTCGTCCCGTGCTTTGGACAGGGCTGGTTTAACAGATAGGTCAGGCGGTCCGGATTAGGATTTGGAGCTCCACCGCGATTCGACGGTTTACCCTTTCGTCGCTGGCCCTTGTCCTGCGCGCTAGTATTAGCCACGAAGTCGACGCTGCTATCCGCTTTACGTTTGCCTCCGTTTCCATTACCGGCCGTGTTGTGTTGCTTCCCTTTGGAGCTACTGCTCTTATTTCCCTTGCCTGTCTTGTCATCATCAGATTCGGGATCCTTGGTACTATCAGAATCAGCATACTTCACTAACGCAGTCATGAGGGTCCCCATATCGTTACAATGGCGCTTCATCAGTCCCAATTTCAAGTTCAGAGGCTTAAACCGGCAGTTGCTTTCCAAGGTTATAACCGCGGAATCGGCGTTGATACGGTCTGATGAGTGCAAAATTTCCGAGACCCGGCGCACCCAGCGGGTTGTTGACTCTCCTTCCTCCTGGACGCAGGCTGCTAAGTCCACTATCGACATGGGCTGCTTACATGTACCCTTGAAATTTTGGATAAACCGGGCTCGCAACTGGGCCCATGAACTGATAGAATTAGCCGGTAAGCTCTTTAGCCAAATACGGGCTGTCCCTTCAAGAATCATGGTGAAATACTTCGCACACGCCGCCTCATCCACGTCAAGCATCTCCATGGCCATCTCATAGCTCTCCACCCATGTTTCTGGAGATAAATCGGCAGTGTAAATTGGCACCTTGCGCGGGCCCTTGAAATCCTTGGGCAGGCGCACATTGCGTCATGAGGACAAGACAAGGCACTCCCAAAGAACTAGAAGTAACTCCTGGCTCGACCGAGGTGGTTGGACGAACGGCGTGGTCGACGAGCCTCATGTCGCGCCGCTAACTTCAAGGCGTCCCTCGCACGCCGGGCCGGTCCACCACTTCACGAGCATCACTGCCGGGTTATTGCCACGGGGCGCTTCACATTTCCGTGCATTACTGGATACGGCCGGTTCATCCATACGCCTGCTGTAACTCCGGCTCGGACGGGGGGTGGAATGAATTCGGTCACGGCTATATGAATATGCTTCCTGTTGAATCAAGGTTGTCCGAAGAAGCTCCTTAACCCGGCGCGTCTCCACCGCTTGCGGAGAATCACCTTCAATCGGGATGGCCTCCAGTCGTGAAGCGGCGGCGACAAGATTATCCATTGGATTGGAATAATGACACGAGGTGTGCGGACGGTGCCGAGGCACGACATTGTTCTGTCGAGGCGGCTCCATCAGGCGAGGCTGAACCGGCGCACCCGGCCCAGGAGCCTCCGCCCGTTTTATCACCGGCGGGTTACTAGTTCTTGCTCCTGGGGTGTTAAAGAGGTTTCTGGCATCGAAAACCGTAGGCAGGTGAGACCGATGCTTCCTCTTCAGAACTTCATGCGGCCTTGATGCGATCCAAAGATGAGCCTATAGGCCTGCGCATCCAAAGCGGCTCGCTCTGCGACCATCCTGTTATTCTCGACTGCTAGGTCGGCCTTGGCCTGAGTGATCTGTTCCCTCACCTTTGCAATTTCCGTGTTGTGGGCGTCCTGATCCGCCGGGTTAGCCTCCGCCATAAGCACAGCCAACGCATCAAACAGATCAGATAAAACTTGAGCCGGCGGGTGCACAGGGCCTCCTGCCCCGGCAGCCGTCGCCGCTGCTGACCCGGAGATCATCGCTGCTGCGGTCGAAGAGTGGATCGCCGCCTGTGTACCGGCCATGTATATTCCAACCCGGTTGGGCGGATCAGAGGGGTCTGGAATACTGTCGCCATCGGAACAGCCCCCAATCCGGCCATCTTGTAGCTGATACAATGATTCGGTTTCTCTGGTTGAGGATTCGTCGTCGGAATAAACGACGGTCTCGCTACCCGACTCCGATCAATCCTCATATTCTCCTCCGTGGATGACTCCCACGAAGGCACGCTTCACGGCCGGTTTAACCTGGGCAGATCTCGCACGCTGAGCCGTTTCGACGAGGTCGGTGCAGATGTCCGGCTCAGGGCCCGGCACCGATCTTGCCGATGAAGACGTGTATGCCACCAAAGGGGACCCGGTACCCGTACTCAATCGAGCCGGCCACGGGGCCCCACCCTGCATCGTCGATGTAGAGCTTGCCGCGACGACTCTTGGTGATCCGGCCCACAACATAGCCCTTGAGTCTTTCGAAGTTGCCCTCCAAGAACTTGAAACCATCGTGCGATAGCCCCACAATGGGCACCAACTGTCGTGGTTCTGTCACGACAGATGTCCTTATGAAAGGACTTAGTCGTGGAGCCATCGCTACGGGTTAACTTGAAGGGGTTAAAGCGGACACAAGGACGCAAGAGAGTTTATACTAGTTCGGCCCCTTCGATGAAGGTAAAAGCCTACATCTAGTTGTGATGGAATTGATTGGGTTTCGATGACTAGGGAGCCAACAAGATTCGCCTAAGTCTCGAGTTGTTGTCTGTTGTCCTTGAACCGCCTTGGTCATCCCCTTATATACATGGGTGGCGCCCGTCGATTCCACAGAGTCCCAACGCCGGTTCATAGATGTATCCGCTCGGTCTCTCCTATTCCTAACTTACAATACAAGTTACATCTCGACGCCGGTTTACGGCCATGTGCCTATGAACCGGCTATGGGCCTGGAGCCCTCATCTGCCTACTTGGGCTTTAACATACTCAACTACTGACGAAGTTAACCCGGCCTGTCCTGGCCGGTTTACACCCAGTAGTAATATCCCCAACAGATCCCATCTCAGATTTCATGGCCTCAAGCCATTTCGCGGAATCTGGGCTCCCCATCGCTTCTTCATAGTTCGTAGATTCGCCTTGGTCAAGTAACATGACCTCCAGAATAGGATTATTGTCGGTGTCAAAACCGGTGGACCTCGGGTAGGGGGTCCCGAACTGTGCGTCTAAGGCGGATGGTAACAGGAGGCGGGGGACATGATGTTTACCCAGGTTCGGGCCCTCTCGATGGAGGTAATACCTACTTCTCGCTTGATTGATCTTGATGATATGAGTATTACAAGAGTTGATCTACCACGAGATCGTAGAGGCTAAACCCTAGAAGCTAGCCTATGGTATGATTGTTATTGTCCTACGTACTAAACCCTCCGGTTTATATAGACACCAGAGGGGGCTAGGGTTACACAGAGTCGGTTACAAGGGAGGAGATCTACATATCCGTATTGGCAAGCTTGCCTTCCACGCCAAGGAGAGTCCCATCCGGACACGAGACGAAGTCTTCAATCTTGTATCTTCATAGTCCAGCAGTCCGGCCAAAGGATATAGTCCGGCTGTCCGGAGACCCCCTAATCCAGGACTCCCTCAGTAGCCCCTGAGCCAGGCTTCAATGACGATGAGTCCGGCGCGCAGATTGTCTTCGGCATTGCAAGGCAGGTTCCTCCTCCGAATACTCCATAGAAGATTTTGAACGCAAGGATATTGTCCGGCTCTACAAAACAAATTCCACATGCCACCGTAGAGAGAATAATATTTCCACAAATCTAATCTGCTGACACATTCTGTAGCATGACATCACACTACGGCCCGATCATTATTCGAACAGTTTTTCTCAACCAGCCATGGCACATATTGCGAGGCGGTTTCCTCGGCACGTCTTGTCGAAGCAGAGATCGTGTCCCCTTATCATGGGATTCTCATCAATACTGGTGTGGGTAACCCAACCGCACCATCAATTACGGCGCTTGGGGAATAAACGAGTTTACTAGGCAGGTGGGGGAGTACAGTTTCGTCCGCCCTTATAAAGGGATACGGATTCACCTTTTTCACCCACGCCTTCTTTCCCCTTGCTCATCCATTCTTGCGCACTCGAGCTCCAGCACCCAAGTTCGCGTCCTTCTCCTCAAACCGCTCCAAGCATGTCCGGAGCGGGAGGCAAGTGGATGAAATCCTCCATCACGGAGGAGGACATCAAAAAGCTGCGGGGAGCCGGATACTTGGCCGCGGATATCGCGCACCGGCTGCCCAATGCGGGGCTGATCGTCCCTACTCCAGAACCCTATGAGAGGGTAGTTTTTATTACCCACTTCGTCCGCAAACTGGGATTTCCCCTCCAGCCCTTTGTCCATGGCCTCATGTTCTACTACGGGCTGTACTTCCACGATTTGGCCCCTAACTTCATCCTCAACATCTTGGCGTTTATCGTCGTGTGCGAGGCTTTCCTCCACATCCGGCCCCACTTCAGCCTATGGCTGAAGACCTTCAATGTTAAACCGAAGGTGGTGGTCGATCAACAAGTGAAGTGCAGAGGCGCCATGGTGGTGGGAAAAATGTCCAACGTCACATGGCTTGAAGGCTCCTATGTGGAGACCATAAAGGGGTGGCAATCGGGATGGTTCCACATCACCGAGCCGCGCGACACCAACTGGGTGGCGGCCCTCGAATTTCGATCGGGCGTCCCCATGCGGCTCACCTCCTGGAAGGAGAAGGGCATATCTTGGGGTCCCTCGGTGGAGCTGACTGGACTACGAAAATGCATCAGAAACATGATGAGCAAGAAGATCAAGCTCGTCAACATGGTCCAGGTCATGCTCTTCCATCGGATCCTCCCGTGTCAACGACATGCATTCAATTTGTGGGAATTCGACTCGGCCAAGCACCAGACGCTGCAAGAGCTCTATGACATGACGCACAAGGACGTCTGGAGGGTGCTGTTCAAGGGTGCCTAGGTACCTCCTCCCCTTACCGAAGACCACGGACTCAGTGCAAAGTGCCATGCCAATCCGGTAAGTTTTCATATCTCGCAGGATATTTATTTTCCCAGTTTGACCATGTGCGGGATCTAAGCTTCCACGCCATTTTCTAGGACTAGGTCGAGACAGCGGAGCAGATCAATTGTCCAGCCCCCCTGCCCTAAGATCCGGCAGACGCTCTCCTAATGGAGATGCTGGTTCCGGCGCCTTATGAGGTGCCGGAGAAGAAGGCCAAGAAGAAGGCCACGAGGACCCGGAAGGGTCTCCGGCGCAAGGTTATATCGGACTCATCGTCCGATAACTCCGAGGCGCACTCCTCCCATGAAAACGAGGAGGAGGAAGAGGAATGTTCTCCCCCCCCCCAGCCAGGGAAGACAAGAAGAGGAAGGCCGCCCCAACCGGGGAGGCCGAAGGGTCAAAGAAGGGAAGAACCCTCCTCCAGGATTGGTCCACGACAGCCGCCTACAGCGACGACGAGTGGTTCCTCAGGGACAAGCCCCTGGCGAAGTTGTAAGTATCCGGATTCCATAGTAATTCATGGTATGTTTTATTGCGCTGCTTCTCATCATGCCGAACATGATTATGCAGTCCGCCCCCAGCCCACATCTACGTATCTTCGTCGGATGGCTCTTTGGACCCGTCGGATATGAATAGCGATTCACTTCCGACCTCCTCTACCCCTCGCCCCATGGACAACGTCGAGGTGTTGTCCCAAAGAGCACCGAGCCGAGGGGAGGTAGTCCCAGAGGCTCCTCGAGGCGACCTTCCAGACCCCGGGCGTAAAGGGGGCAAGCCTCCCACGGGCTCCAAGTTCGGACCCCAGCCGAACACTGCGCCGGAACCTCCAGTGGTTCCGGACTCCGGCAGGCGACCCCCTATTAAAAGGGGCAAGCCGCCCGTGCCGGTGGCCTCTGTCCATCGAGAGGCAACGGACAACTTGCTGGAAGCGCTTCGTGGCGCTTCCATCGACGAAGAGCACTGCACTATCATGAATGCGGTGATCGAGAAGGTTCAGTCCGCCAAAAGTGAACTAACTGAAGCTTGTGCCAGCCTCCTAACAGGCTTTCAGGTAAGTAGTCAAAATATAGGAAAATATTATTGCATAGACAGTAGCCCCTGATGCTCTGTTTGGCGTTCTCGAAGAAAAGCCGAATGGAGGATCAAATAATAATCGTAGGAGTCTAACTATAATATGTCTATGTGAATATGCAGGCTTCACTGCTGGCCGCTGCCGCATGTACTACGGAGGTCGCTGCACTGAAGCAGGACCTTGAGCGGTCCGAGGAAGAGCTCGTCCTTGTCAAGAGGCATCTCGAGGAGAGCAAAGGTAAGTAATACCTTGTCTATATATATACAAGAGATTTGGTTGCAAAATAATAGGATCATCATGAATGTGCCAGGGGCCACGACCAAAGTGGCGACCCTGAAGAAGGCGCTGTCCGAGGCCAAAAACAAAATGGCCAAGGAGCGCATTGAGCGAGAAAAACAAGAGGCCCGAGTAGGCGAGGTGCAGCAAGAGCTCCAGGCTCTCATCAAGAAGCACGAGTCCTTGGAGATTGACTCTAAGACGCGAGAGTCCGAGCTTGTGAAGGCCCTCGAAAGCACAAAACATGCCAAGGCCGAAGCCCAAAAGGCCCTCCAGGAAGTTGAGGCGGTTAAGAAGATAGCGGCGGGTAAGGCATTCATTATGCAAAGCAAGCACGTGAAAGAAAATTTCTTTTTGCTTACCCGAGTCCGGGGCTCTCCAGGAGCGTTTGCAGATCTGCCCCGCAGTGTGTCGGATGCCGCGGAGTTCTACCGGGCCGAGGAGGGGAGCTCGACAGAGTAGTTGTTCTGGTCTAAGTATACTGGGACCGAACACCCCATGCCTTTGAGCGACCAGCTGAAGCAACTGGTCGAGCTTCACAAGGCTGCTGAACAAGCCATGAAGGATCTCATAGTCCGGATGTGGCCTGGCGAGCCTCAGCCTGGCAGCTACTTCGGCCTGGTGAGGCGGCTTGTGAATGCCTGCCCCCGGTTTGAAGTCATCAAGCGGTCCGTCTGCATCGAAGGTGCACGCAAGGCCTTTGCCCGTGTGAAAGTGCACTGGGCGAAGATGGACGCCGATAAGCTAGTGAAGGAGGGGCCACCGCAGGGCAAGAAGCATCACCACCCCGAAATGTATTATGATGGTGTCCTGAAGGGTGCCCACCTTGTGGCGTGGGAGTGTGCTAAAGATGTAATTTTTGAATGAACGTGCTCATGTGATCCTGTAATGTGAAAACTAGTTCATTTTTGCTATGCAACGCTTTTTGAATTTGAAATATTACCTTCTGTGCGGCCGTTTATAAAAATCTGAGAGTTGGCCAGTCGTCGGCTTCCGCCCCCAAGTAACTAGTACTGAGGTGTTCGGGATAAACCTGAGCACTCTTTATCCCAATTTTGGGTCCTTCGAGGGAGGTGTTCAGCGCAACGAACCAGGCAATCGGACTATATGGCTTTATCACTCTCACTTAGCCATAGAAGTCTACAATTTTAAATTTTGGCGAAGCCCCTAGTATTCGGAAGGCCGAATTTGGGGCGCTATATCGCCCTAAGTCGGGCAAGGCCGACTCCTACTTGACGGAAAATGTCTTTAAGGACTTGAGACCTCTCGAACAGCGACCAGCTCTCGCCTTATCATGACAGTCAGTTTTGGCTTTCTCTACTGAGTTGCTTGTCCGGAAGAACCGGGACACAATCACAGTAGTTCTCCCAGTGCTACCTTAGCCGATACTGTGGAACGTAAGGTACCAAAACATGGGAGCCGGGCAAACCCAACTATTGACCCAAGACATGATTCGGAGCTGATGCATGTAATGCTATAAGTTCGGGGTGCCGCACTGTCGAAAGTATTCGGACTTCTCACGCCGTATTATGGGGTATACAAAAGCCCCTGGCGTACTAGCCGTACCAGAATGTACGGGTGCAAATTGTCGTAAATAAACATGCAAGAAAAAAGGATGGATAATGCAGTAATAGACTAATGCTATGCATTGTTATTTAAATAATACGTCAAAGCGTATGTATATAGGTAGTGCAAATAAGCAAGGAATAGGACTATTTGACATGTCCTATCCAAGGGCAGGCTGCATATGGGTATTTAAAACAGGTATTTCGATCGTTATCAGAGACCACCTTGGGATTCCATTGTACGAATTAGCTTCTTGCCCCCTTGGTTGTTCCTTCCTGTAATGTGTCCGACAATCATGCTGCCGAAAAGGGCTTCCAGAGAGTAAGGTCCTGAAAGAGAAAAAATGATAAAGGTATGCAACCCCTAGGGCGATTGAGCCGCATTATGGGACATGCCCTAACCGTGCCCCCGTCTATGCCCATGGTATTTTCAGTGTGCAATTATGTACCCGCGACACGAATTTCATCGCTTGACTGGGACTAGGATGGGGGCCGAATTGCTAGGAGAGCTCTGAATGTGCCAGACGATCCTGCTGTAGGTTACTCCGGACTCGCTTGACGGTGTCCCGGGGGTGTATCGCCAAATTGGCGGTTTGCCTTAAAAGGCTGCTTTGTGCTTCTGCTGCGAGGCCATAGTGTGCTCCTCCGTGCGGAGCGAGCGCTCTGTGTTTCTATTGACTGTTATGACCCCCCTAGGTCCTGGCATCTTGAGCTTGAGGTATGCGTAATGCGGTACCGCGTTGAATTTTGGGAATGCGGTTCGCTCGAGCAGTGCGTGATAGCCACTGCGGAACAGGACGACATCGAAGATTAACTCCTCGCTTTGGAAGTTGTCTGGAGATCCGAAGACCACTTCCAGTGTGATTGAGTCCGTGCAATGGGCCTCTACACCTGGGATGACACCCTGTAAGGTGGTTTTGGTGGGTTTGATCCTCGAGGGATCTATGCCCATTTTGCACACTGTGTCCTGATAGAGCAGTTTCCATGGGTTGAACTTTGGGGCGACAGGCTCCATCGCATAGACATCCCTTAGTGCACGCTTCCGTTCTCTCTTGGGAATGTGGGTTGCGTATATCATGTTCACCGTCTTCACTTGTGGGGGGAACCTTTTCTATCCTCCCATGTTCGGCGGTCGGGGCTCCTCTTCGTCATCGCTATGTAGCCCCTTGTCTTTGTTTTCAGCATTCAACTTGCCGGCCTGCTTGAACACCCAGCATTCTCTGTTGCTGTGATTGGCTAGCTTGTCGGGGGTGCCATAAATTTGACACGAGCGATCGAGTATGCGGTCCAAACTGGACGGGCCCGGAGTACTTCTTTTGAATGCCTTTTTCCGCTGACCGGATCTAGAGCCTCTGAATCCGGCATTGACTGCCATATCTTCGGTGTTATCGCTGTTGTTGCGGCGCTTGTGTCTGTTACGACATGGTCTACCGTTAGCATCTTTAGTATTTGAGGTGGCCGGATTCCTTGACGTGTTGTTGCTGCGAGCTAGCCAGCTATCCTCGCTCGCGCAAAAGCGGGTCATGAGTGTCGTGAGGGCTTCCATAGATTTCGGCTTCTCCTGACCGAGGTGCCGGGAGAGCCACTCGTCACGGATGTTATGCTTGAATGACGCTAAGGCCTCTGCATCCGGAAAGTCGACAATTTGGTTTTTCTTAGTTAGGAACTGTGTCCAGAATTGCCTGGCCGATTACCCTGGCTGCTGAGTTATATGGCTCAAGTCATCAGCATCCGGTGGTCGCTTTATAAGTGCCTTGGAAGTTGTCAAGGAATGCATCTTCCAAATCCTCCCAATCACGACAGTCTGCTGGCAAGCTATTCAGCCAATGCCGAGCTGGTCCTTTGAGTTTTAGTGGAAGGTACTTGATGGCTTGTAGATCATCACCGCGAGCCATGTGGATATGGAGGAGAAAATCCTCAATCCATACTGCGGGATCTGTTGTACCATCATACGATTTGATATTTACGAGTTTAAAACCCTCCGGGAATTCATGATCCATAACTTCATCAGTGAAGCATAAGGGGTGTCTTGGCGCCTGCATGCGGGCTATATCACGACGCAGTTCATATGAGTCTTGTCTGCTATATTCGGCCCGGCCGGATTTACTTTTAGTGTATCCGGCGTGACGGTCATCGTCCCGCGTTGGTGCGCGCCCCCATGACCCGTATATCGATCTTGCATGTTTTGCCCTACTTTCCAATACATCTCGCAGGTCCCGCGTGTTGCCCCAGGCTTTGGTGTATTTGTTTGGTTGGCGGCGGGGTGCAGGCTGAACTTCAGGCTGAAATGCCTCTCTGTCTCGGCCACGAGGTGGCCGGTCAGCCGCATCGTATGCTGCTGAAGTAGGTTTCAATGCTTCCTCCTCGAGCGACCTACGCTTTGGGAATCTCTTGGAGGGGCGTTCGAGTTCGTATTCCTGAGCCGCAAGGACTTCGGTCCATCTGTCTGCTAGCAAATCTTGATCAGCTCGAAGCTGTTGTTGCTTTTTCTTTAGGCTATTTGTTGTGGCTATAAGCCGGTGCTTGAAGCGCTCCTGCTCGATGGGATCCTCAGGCACGATAAATTCTTCGTCGCCGAGGCGCACCTCGTCTTTGGAGAGAGGCATGTAATCGTCATCCTCCGTTTCTCCATCTGCTACCTGTTCTGGGGGGCTAGCTTGTTCATCGTCCTGCTCTAAATCTGGCTGGAGGGGCTTGTCATTTTCTTCGGCACTATCCGGAGTGTTATTGTCTCTTGTGCCTGTATCACTGCTTTTGCTATGGCGGGACTTAGAGCGGCGCCGCTGACGATGGTGCTTG
Organism: Aegilops bicornis; assembly: GCA_021605145.1. Lineage (NCBI taxonomy): Eukaryota > Viridiplantae > Streptophyta > Magnoliopsida > Poales > Poaceae > Aegilops > Aegilops bicornis. Next base: position 276,295,966 of record CM038673.1, read on the forward strand.
GGTTGCTTCTTGGAGGGGTCATCCTTCACTGTCTTGTTGCCATTGCCTTCTTTGGGGGTATCCACCATATATATATCGTATGATGAGGTGGCGGTCCGGTATACATGGTGATGGTTCCTCTTCGTCCCCTACATCGTCATCCATACCGTCGATGTCTTCGGAGTCGAAGTCGAGCATGTCGGTTAAATTGTCGACAGTGGCTACTAAGTGGGTGGTGGGTGGGCAACGAATTTCTTTGTCGTCCGCATCCCATTCTAGACGGACACAGTTCGGCCAAGGTTCTCCTGACAAGGAGAGAGACCTTAATGAATTTAGCACGTCGCCGAAGGGCGAGTGCTGCAAGATATCCGTGGAGGTAAACTCCATGATCGGTGCCCAATCGGATTCGATAGGCACGGATGCAGGCGGCTCGTAGTCCGTGGCCGGAGACGAATCCAGTGGTTTGGCAACACAACTCTCGTAAGGGGTGAAATCAGTATCCGGCTCTGTCGCCACTGAGAGTACGGCCTCCGTGGCGGGGTCTATCCACCCGTCCTCGGATGGCGCAATTTTCTCAGGATTGAATGTTGGAGCGGTCCCGCTGTGATCTCCCGAACACTGTCCGACGACAGAGCTAAATCATGCTCGTCGTGATTGTGCGGCGCACCGGGCATGGGCTCGAATCCGTCGAAGATCAAGTCTCCGCGGATGTCGGCGGTGTAGTTCAAGTTTTCCGAACCTGACCTGATGGCCAGGGGCGTAGCTCTCGATCTGCTCCAGATGGCCAAGCGAGTTGGCTCGCAGTGCGAAGCCGCCGAATACGAAGATCTCTCTGGGAGGAAAACCTCACCCTGGACCACATCGTTACCGATGATCGAAGGAGCCATCAAGCCTTATGGTGACAACACAGTGGAACTCTCAATGAAAGCACCAATGTCGGTGTCAAAATCGGCGGATCTCGGGTAGGGGGTCCCGAACTGTGCGTCTAAGGCGGATGGTAACAGGAGGCGGGGGACACGATGTTTACCCAGGTTCGGGCCCTCTCGATGGAGGTAATACCCTACTTCCTGCTTGATTGATCTTGATGATATGAGTCTTACAAGAGTTGATTTACCACAAGATCGTAGAGGCTAAACCCTAGAAGCTAGCCTATGGTATGATTGTTGTTGTCCTACGGACTAAACCCTCCGGTTTATATAGACACCGGAGGGGGCTAGGGTTACACGGAGTCGGTTACAAGGGAGGAGATCTACATATCCGTATTGCCAAGCTTGCCTTCCACGCCAAGGAGAGTCCCATCTGGTGTAGCAACCCGACCTCAAACGGTCAAGTCTCTGTGCTTCAGTGTCATCCCTGGATAGGTAATGCTTACACACACAGTACTTGAAGGATTTATAACAGAGTAGTTATCATACACTTATTACAATCGATTGTCTCAAAAGAGAACTTATTACAATAAATATGGCTTAAGGCCATCTAAAACAAAAACAACGGAAGGCTTGGAAGATAAAGTGAGTCCATCAACTCCAACGGCATAGCTGAGCTGCACGACAACGACCTAACGAACCTTAATCCTCGTCTGAAAAGTCTGCAACATAATATGTTGCAGCCCGAAACGGGTCAGCACGTGGAATATGCTGGCAATATAACACAGTAGAGCAAGAACAGAATAATGCTACCACTACATGCATATTTGGCTGGTGGGAAGCTCTATGGTTATAGTTTTGCGAAAAGCCAATTTTTCCCTACAACAAAGGAATAGATTTTAATTTAACTATCATGGTCGTTGAAACATCATTGAGAAGGTTCCTCCAACTCAATCCCAATTAAAGTAATTATCAACCCAACAATATTAAATTAAGAGTGATGAGATACTTAAGATACTCCAAGTACTAGATACTCAAGACTGTCCATAATTGGGGACACGGCTAACCATGATTAGATTGTACACTCTGCAGAGGTTTGCGCACTTTTCCACACAAGACTCCATTGGAGTTCTCGCACTACATGGTGTTTGAGAAACGGATGACCGAGACACAATCTTTCATAAACATTAACTCTCTACTCCGGGCAGACCATACCAAACCTACAACCCACTACTATCGCATTTCGGTTTCTGGCAGACCCTTGAGGTTCGAACACTGGGGTGCGCGCGGAGATCTCGCCCTCTACCTACCTTCACCCGCCGCCTCGCTAGGGTCTAAACTACGAAAGGAACAACACAAGAGACGCAAGGTTTATACTAGTTCGGGCCACCATTGTGGTGTAATACCCTACTCTAGTTTGTGGTGTGGTGGATTGCCTCTTGGGCTGATGGTGATGAACAATACAAGGAAGAACAGCCTCTCGAGGGTCTGTTCTTGACCGGGGCGATGAACTGCTTGGAGGAGTTCAGTCGCTCTCTCTCTCTCTCTAGATTGCTTGACTCTAGCTCTGTTCTGGATTCCGGATCCTTCTACCCTGTGGGAGGCTAGTCCTATTTATAGGCAGAGGCCCTGGGCCTCTTCCCAAATATTGAGCGGGAAGGGCGCCAACAATTGGCCATTTTGAAGGGGAACATCTGGTACACTTATCCTGACTAAAGTTGGTCCTCGCCTGCCAAAGGCTCTGGCGGTGACGCCGGCTTGGGCTCCACAATGACTTCCTTCCGGCCGTTGGGCTGGTCTTGGTTTTGTTGCACTGAAATGGACGTCTTTGCTTGATGCTCTCGCCTGCGCTTGCCCCCTTTGCACCAAAGAGGAAAGGAGGACACTGCTTGTCTGGTGCCCGCCTGGCGCCCTTGGTCGTCATGGCTTACGTCATGGGCACCTCGTGAGGTACCCCGCCTTGATCTCTCCGCCTCCTCGCGAGCCAGCCTGATGAGGCCGTGCCTGAGGAAGCTCCCTGTCGTCCTTCCCGCGAGGCTTGGCCCCTCGCGAGGGTCTTGAGCTTGTGTTGATGAAGATGGGCCATGCTGGGTCCCCCTTTGAGCCACGCCGTAGGCCGCAGGCAGGCAAGTCTGGGGACCCCCGTTCCCAGAACGCCGACAGTAGCCCCTGTGCCCAAAGGCGGCGCTTCGGGCTTGGCCGAGCGAGAGGCGAAGGGGCAAGTGCGGCGTCGCGGGCCCCTAACAGCTGCGGCCTTGGGCGCTGCGTGGCGGTTGATTGGGCGTGGGCGCCTTAGCAACAGCGAGTTGATAAAGGAGCGGCGTCTGCCTAGGCTTTGCTTCCCTTGCTTTCTCTGGTTCTCGCTCAGATCCCTTTCTTGCGCCTCTCCTTCCTGCCTCCGAAATCTTGAGATCCACTGCCCAGACGCCCTAGCAAGGCATGGCGCCTCGCCAGAACCCGGCGGAGCTTGGTACTCGCCTTCTGGACTACATTGAACGTGTCGGAGGCGAGCCTTGCCCGGTGTGTGTGCGAGATGGTGGCAGCCTTGAGGGCATCGACGGGCGAAGGTGTTCAAGGCGGCTCCGCCCTCCCGAGGGCCAAGGGAGCACCTTTATCCGCTCTTTGTAAGCGCCATTGTTGCCGGTCGATGCCTCCCTTTTTCCGAGTTCTTCTTCTCTGTCCTCCGCCATTACAAGCTACAAGCTCTGCATCTCCACCCCAACTCTGTTCTCCTTCTGGCAATCTTCGCCTACTATTGTGAGGTTCACGTCGGGGTGCAGCCCTCAGTGGCCCTGCTGCGCCACTATTTCTCCCTCCAGACCTCTCATGGTCCCATCTCTGTGTGCGCGAGCTTTGTAGCGTACGGTAGCTCCATCGCCATTTCGAACCCCGGGAAGAGGATTGAGGGCTTCAGGAGCAAGTGGGTCTTGGTAGATGTTGGGCGCATCCACCCTCGGCTAATCCTGCCCACGGAGCACCCCACGAGCTCCGACGATGTTGGAGAAGATGGACACGGATCTGAGGTCGGCCAGCATGGCGTGGCGCGGTTGGCGGCGATCGTTCTTGAGGAATTCTGGAGCACCAGCTGGCTCCGCTTCGTCAGTACTCACTTCCGATGTGGAGACCCCACCCGAGCCCCGCGGTCTTGGCCGACGAAGAACAGGCTGCGGTTCTCCAATCTTTGGTCGGGGGCAACGTGGCGAGGTTGGAGGGCGCTCCTACGCCCCTGTTCCTCCGCGACGACTGGGAGCAGGTAGCGGAGTCCATGCCTGTCTTCAACGAGGACGGGCCCGTGCCCGCGGAAGTTCCCGAGGACCCGGTGGACGTGTCCTCCGGCGACTCCAGCGAAGAGAAGGGAGAAGGGGAGCGGGAAGGAGGGCTCGACTCCGAGGCGACCGACGGAGAGTCGAGGGCTCCCCTCCCTCGGTGCAAGTCCCGCATTCTCCGCCTCTCACCGAGCGACGACGACGATGATGATGACGAGCAGGGCGGCAGGAGCTTGCCCCCGATCCTGAGGAAGGACAGGACCGGGCTGATCCCCCGCAGGTGTGCCCCAGCCCCGAGGCGATCCGTAGGCGCGCCTCCTGCTCCCGGGCTCCTTGAGGCTGATCCTTGCAGCCGGCTCTCGGGCTTCAAGTATGGCCGGAGGTTGCTCGAGCCCGCGAGCGACGACCAGTAAGTGCTCGATTCCCATCTTATTTCTTGTTTTGTCGCTGAGGCTTGACGCCTGTATCTCTTGGATAGGCTAGCGCCCGCGAAAAAGAAGCCGAAGGGATCTCCTGAGGTTCCGTCTGGGGCAGCGCCTCTGCCCGCGAAAGAAGGTGACCGCAATGCACGGGCCTCTCCTGCCCGGTCGTCCTCACGATGCTTGGCTGAGCCGGCTGGGGCGAGCCCAGTCCCCACGGCCCAAGCGACTCCTAAGGTGCCCTTGCCTGATGCTGCCACCACAGCCGTTGGGGCGCAGCAGGCTCCGCCTCAGGATACTGTGGTCACGCTGCCGCCTTCTCCTCCTACCCCACCGACTGTTGTCTCTCCGACTCCACCTACCATCCTGGATCGTGCTGCTGCCGAACTGGACCGGCTGCGGCAGGATCTTTTGGGTGCCGACCCTCGTCTAGTGGTCGGGCGCTTGGAGCTGGCTTCTGGCTGGATTCGCTCCGACGCTTCGATTCGGGCAGCGCTGGTCCAGGCCTCGACGGCTTGCGACGAGGAGAAGCAGGCCGTCCTTGGGGCAAAAGCTGCTCTCGACGCCTCCTTCGGGGAGGTAGCCTATGTCCGAGGTCGCTGCAAGGCACTAGAGAGCGAGCTGCAGGGCCTGCAGGACCAGCTCGCCAAGGAGGCCCGCCTTCGCCAAGAGCAGGAGGAAGGCATGAAAGCTCGCGAGGTGGCCGTCAAGGACCGGGACGCCAAGCTCAAGAAGCGCCGTGACCGCCTAGGCGCGCTGGAGCAAGAGTTGGAGGTGAGGAAGGTCGAGCTGGACGGCAAGGCACGGGTCCTTGCCAAGGATCGCGTGGCCTTCACGGAGATGGAGGTGAAGGCTCGCGCCTTGCTGAGGACGCTTTATGATAGCGGCCTGGAGAGCCCGCTGGCCGGCACAGAGGACAGCCCCGCCAAGCTGCTTCACTTCCTGGTTCGCGCTCTTGAAGATGTCACCCTTGGCCTTGGCCCTACGGCTAAGGCCGAGGCGCATGTCGTGTCTTCTGCAGCGCTGACGCGGGTCCTCACCCACATCTACCTTCGCGATCCCAACGTCGACCTCGACCTTTCTTTGGAGCCAGACGACAAGCTTGCATTGTCGCTGCTAAGGCCGTGAAGGGTCGTGCGGAGGCTCTGCTGGGGAAGTTCCGGGCCTTCAACACCAAGCCGAAGCAGGGCGCTGCCAACCCTACGGCTCCACAAGGCGAACCCGCTCCGCGCAGCTCCACGGCCGACAAGTGACTCCGTTGTGGCTCCTGTTCTGCTTTTAATTCCTGCACATGTATCATGCCTCGGGGAGGCGTTTAAACTTATATTTGGCGTTGTGATAACAGATATGGACTGTAATATTTGCTTTTGAATTCCTTGAAATTTGCGCTTTTCCTTCCTACTTGCTTATGTTCTACGCCGGCAGAGCCTGCCCTCACAAGATACCTCGGCCGGCCGTTAGCCCCGACCGGAAACCGGGGCCGGGACCAAGGAGTGAGGGGCTACGTGACAAGTTAGGCTCTGAGTCGCGATGCTCAGGAGTCCCCTTAGCGCCTACGAACAACAAGTAGGGAGGTGAGATGTGGGTGGATCTATCGTTCTCGTCTGCAGAGCCCGGCCCGCGCATACCTCAACCGCCGTTAGCCTTCGGAACTAAGGAGTGAGGGGCTACGTGACCAGTTAGGCTCTGAATCGCGATGCTCAGAGTCCCCTTGACGCTCAAACGACCTTCGTACCTTGGCTCCGCCGGGGAGGGGCGTGACGAACCAGGCCCGAGGGCTGGCTGGGTGGCGTGCATCTGGGCGTGACTCAGGCGCAGCCCCCGTGCCCAGCCCCTCGCGCGGCACTCCCGAGGGGAGGCGTTGCGATGAGGCCAGACACTGAACTCTGGGCTCCCTGAGGTTGATGCAGCCCGGGGGCCACCCTCAGCTGTTTATCACCAGCGCGGAGCATAGCGCTTCCGTATGTGTACGGGCATAGCCGCTCCTCGGCAGTGTCGTCAGCCAGCGCGGAGCATGGTGCTTCCGCTAGTGCGTGGGAGGGGGCTCCCCTCCGGGAGGAGCCCAGGCGTGCAGCCCATACGACACGTGGCTGGCACGGTAGGGCTGACGAGGTGTGTCTGGGCACCCGTGAGCAGTAGCAGGACTCACGGGGCCCTACCTCAAGGCGGGTTGCGCCTGGCACTGGGCCTTATCTTGTGATGTGTTCCTGCAGATTTGGTTAGATGCCGGCGCTCTACGTCCTCGGGTCCCGGCCCTCGAGCTGGTCTCAGCCATCGCTGGTATGCCAGGTCACGATGCCGTGGACAAGGCCAGACGGTGAGTGCTGGAGAGCCAGTAGGAGCCCTGAATCGCGATGCTCATGTACCCCCCTTTAACGTGCAAGCGGTCGACATGAACGAAGAAAAGGTGCCATGGATTGGCATCAAATAACAAGCATGATGGGTCGAACGCATGACCCGAAATAAACGCAAGAGGGATACATGCCGCCGGGTCTGGCCCGAGCGACTTGGGGATGATGCAGCCCGAGGGGCGCCCCCCAACAAGATAAGCTAGGAACATGAAGTAAAAGGGATACACGCCGCAGGGATGGACCCACGCGGCCTGGGAATAATGCAGCCGTGGGGGGCGCTCCTAGCTGGAAATGAAAGTTGAAAGATGTCACCTGATAGCGTTGAAGACGAAAGGGTGTTGGTGCAGCAGACTCGGTGGGCTACGGGAGCCGATCCTCACGAGCCCCTGTGCTCGGGGCCTCGGGAGGCTCGGGAGGCGCCTGGTGGCTCCTCGTGGACCATCTCCATCTCTGCCAGGCTGCGGAGCGCTGGCCTCTTGAGCCTCAGGATGCTCCTAATGAGGCGGCGGCGTGGCAGCCGCGTTCGGCAAGCCATAAGGCATGCAAACGTAGCTGTGGGGTGGACCTTCGCAGCGCCCCACGTGAGAGGGCCAGAGGCGCTCCTAAGAGGTGGCTCGGTTGAGCCCTGGTATGTCGATGCAGACGCGCAGCCCACCATCCTCGCCTGGATGGGGAGCTACGGCAGGTAAGCGGCGGCTGCCACTCATGACTCTTGACTCCTGTAGCTCCTGAATGACCTTGCTGACGAACTCCTGAGGGTTTGGCCCTCCTTGCCTTGCTCCTTCTTGAGGGAAACGTGCTCCGAAACACGCCTCTAAGTGGTGCCCAAGCATCTCCCTCGTCACCTTGGCAAGGTCGGTGGCCCTCCAGGGGGAGCCCCCGAGCCCTGCCTGAGGAGGGCGCCGGGCGCACTTTCCTATGCGATAGAAGGAGGTTCCCCCTGAGCAGGCGCAGACCCTCAGGGGCCTGCCTCCTGAGGGGCTGGGCCGGACGATGTCTTCTTCTTCTTGGGGGCGGTCTCGGGAAGACTCCTGCTTCCGCGATCCGGGTCTTCCAGCGATGCGGCCTGAAAGGCTCGCTCCAGGGAGCACACCGCGTCTTTCTCTTCGCAGGGCACCGTGATGACTCCGCCACTTCCAGGCATCTTGAGGACATTTTAGCCGTGGTGGGTTACGGGCATTAACTTGGCCAGCGCTGGGTACCCGAGGATGGCGTTGTATGGCAGGCGAATGTGGGCGACGTCGAAGTCGATGAGCTCGGTGCGGTAGTTGTCGCGCCTTGAAGGTGACAGGGAGGCGAACCTGCCCAATCGAGACCGTGGAGCCGTCGGTGACCCCAGAGAAAGGCTTGGTTGGCTGAAGCTGATTGTAAGGAACTTGGAGATTGTTGAACGTTTACACAGACAGGACGTTGAGCCCTGCCCCGCCATCGATGAGGGTCTCAGTGACTAGCACGCGTTCGCGATGATTGGGGAGCAAAGCATCGGGAGGACTCCGGCTGTGGCCGCACACTTGAGCTGATCCGCTGAGCTGAACGTGATGGCACACGCCGACCACCTGAGGGGGCGTGTGGCTTCGAGCTTGGGGAGGACTGCATTCACTTCGCGGGCGAACTGCTTGAAGATGCGTTGCGAGGCTGGGGCTTGAGCTCCGCCCAGGATGCAGGCGATTGCGTGCGGCTTCTGGAAGCCCCCAGCCCCTGGCCCCGATGATGATCCTCATTTCTCCTTGGCTGCGGCGGCAGAGGAGGGAGGCCTGCGTTGCCTTGTGGGCGATCCTCGCGAGGCTGATCCCTCCAGCCTCCCTCGCGAGGCGGGTCCCGCCAGCGATCCTTGCGAGGTTGGTCGCGCCACCCTTGGCGAGGGCCGTGGTCTTCCCAGCGTCCTGCGTTCCTTCCTCCTGCTCGGCTGTAGCCCCGGTCGCTACGGTCGGGACGTCGGCCGATCCTCCCTTCTCGCACGGCTCGGAGCTCTTGACATTCGTTGGTGTTGTGGGTGTGGAGGTCGTGGTACACGCAGTACCGGCTGCCCTTGGAAGACTCGGGCTGATCTCTGCACCGCTTGGTGTCCGGGTTCTATCACAGCACGGCAGCCCCCTTGCGCTTCACATCCTTGGCCTTGGGTTTCTTCTCTTCTGGGTCTGCGGCAGGCAGCTTGAGGAGGGAGAGACGCCCTTCCTCGGCCTTGGCGCACTTGGTCGCCAAGTTGAACAGCTCCAAGGAAGTGCACAAGTCTTCATGCATCGCCAGCTCCTCCTTCATCTTGACGTCGCGCACACCGTCGGAGAAGGCGGAGATGATGGCCTCCTCGGTCACCTTGGGAATCTTGAGGCGTGCGTTGTTGAAGCGCTGGATGTATTTCTGCAGGGTCTCCCCTGGTTGCTGCTTGATGCGGCGCATGTCGCTCACGGCGGGTGGCCGGTCACGAGTACCTTGGAAGTTGGCGATGAAGCAGGTGCGCATCTCGTCCCAGGAGGAGATCGTGCCTGGAGCCAGGTTCAGGAGCTAGGTGCGGGCCCCGTCCTTGAGCGCCATGGGAAACCTGTTCGCCATGACCTTCTCGTCTCCGTTGGCGGCTTCGATGCCCAGCTCATCGAGCTGGAGGAACTTCATGGTCGGCCGTACCGTCGTAGCGAGGAGGCAAGTCTGGCTTGAACTTGCCGGGCCACCCGACGCTGCGTAGCTCGATGGTGAAGGCACGGCAGCCTACTGTGGCCACGGGAGGCCTTGGGTGACGAAGAGCTTGGTCTTGCGGGTCCCCATGTGCTGCAGATGGGAGCAGCACAGGGTCATGACATGCTGGAGCAGGAGCGTGGTCGCGACGAGCTGGAGCTGGGAGCACTCGGGCAGCTTCTTGCGGGCGAGGACTTCGGCAGCTTCTGCTCTTGCAGCTACTGGCGCGCCAGACGGAGCGGGTTCCGCCCGAGGACCACGTGCCTTGGGGTCAGGCGCCTTCTTGAGGGGAGGCGGCCGAGGCGCCCGGAGCTTCATCGCCAGCAGGGCGGGTGCGGTCTTGACAGACGGCGTGGGGGAGCCCCCTGCGACGCGGACGAGGTCGGCGACGCGGTCGAGCCACTCTTCGTAGACGTCGTCGACTGGACGGTAGCTCAGGAGCTCGTTTGCCGTGATGAGCGCAACTCGAGCCTCCATGGGCGCGCGGAATGCGCGAGACGAAGAACCAGCTGGGGCAAGTGAGGGGGTAGCAGTGCGGCCGTCTTGCCTCACAGAGGGATGCTGGGACGATGCTTGCTGCTCGTTCCCCGCCGGGTCGGTGGTGGCGTTGACGGCTGGCGACGGGGAACGACGAGGGCACCCGCCGATGGGAGCCGTCTGGGCGACGTGGGAAGCGAGAGCGGCTCGGCGCTCGGCACGGGCCCGGCGAGCGTCAGACATGGATGCGGTGGTCGACGGAGAACAGGGCGGCGGAAGTCGACCTCAAGACCCCTACAGCACACCAAATGTCGGATTCGGGTTACGGTAGACCCTTGAGGTTCGAACACTTTGGGGTGCGCGGAGATCTCGCCCTCTACCTACCTGCACCCCGCCGCCTCGCTAGGGTCTAAACTACGAAAGGAACAACACAAGAGACGCAAGGTTTATACTCGTTCGGGCCACCATTGTGGTGTAATACCCTACTCTAGTTTGTGGTGTGGTGGATTGCCTATTGGGCTGATGGTGATGAACAATACAAGGAAGAACAGCCTCGCGAGGGTCTGTTCTTGGCCAGGGCGATGAACTGCTTGGAGGAGTTCAGTCGCTCTCTCTCTCTCTCTAGATTGCTTGACCTCTAGCTCTGTTCTGGATTCCGGATCCTTCTACCCTGTGGGAGGATAGTCCTATTTATAGGCAGAGGCCCTGGGCCTCTTCCCAAATATTGAGCGGGAAGGGCGCCAACAATTGGCCATTTTGAAGGGGAACATCTGGTACACTTATCCTGACTAAAGTTGGTCCTCGCCTGTCAAAGGCTCTGGCGGTGACGCCTGCTTGGGCTCCACAATGACTTCCTTCCTGCCATTGGGCTGGTCTTGGTCTTGTTGCAGAAATGGATGCCTTTGCTTGATGCTCTCATCAAGGCTTGCTCCCTTTGCACCAAAGAGGAAAGTAGGACATCAGGCTGGTGGCGCCCGCTTAGCCCTTGATCGTCATGGCTTGCGTCATGGGCACCTCGTGAAGTACCTCGCCTTGATCTCTCCGCCTCCTCGCGAGCCAGCCTGATGAGGCCGTGCCTGAGGAAGCTCCCTGTCGTTCGCCCCGCGAGGCTTGGCCCCTCGCGAGGGTCTTGAGCTTGTGTTGATGAAGATGGGCCGTGCTGGGCCCCCCTTTGAGCCACGCCGCAGGCCGCAGGCAGGCAAGTCTGGGGACTCCCGTTCCTAGAACGCCGACAACTACCTGCCGATCTACCTCTTCGAGAGCTTCGCGTAACTTACTCAACTATGCTAGAGCCCATAATAGCTTGTGGCTGCACACGGAAGTTTCTAACATGAATCATCTTAGTTCCCTTTGAGCCTGGGTGGCGGTCCATAGGAAGATCACACGGAACCCCGGGATTTCCAAAAATACTGAGCAACCTTTGGATTCTCCAGGTGCCTCAATCCACCCAGATGTGTATTCAAGTTGCCACCTTAAGTTGAACCATTAATTAACAATCTCACATCTGTCATGGATTTCACTCACTCAAACCACGTCTACAAGCATAGCATAGCAATATAAGCAACGTGTAGAAGTAACTCCCAAGGTTTTGAATATAACAGGGCAATAGGTTCTACCTCATGAACTACTTCCCATCCCACATGTTAATTACATCCTAATCGTGCAGTGTTTGAGGATTGAAACTAATGCATAAAAATTGGGTATGGAAAGAGTATGATCAATATGTTACTTGCCTTGCTGACGATCCGTGAAACCTAGGACTCATAGTAGCACTCTTCGCACTCTGGGAATTTTATCGCAAACAAACAATAGCATACATAAGCAATCAAGCAAAGATGCACGGGCGAAACTAAAATAAGAGGAATTGACCAGAAAGTTCAACTTAAGAACTCCGGTTTGCAAAAACAATCAAATCAAACGGAGCAACGAAACTCAAACGGCGGAAGAAACAAGATCCGTTTACTAATCTGAACTAAAGTCAAATTTTACAGTACCAAAATCTTGTTTGAGTTGATTAAACAGAAAGAGGGTCTCGAGACGAAGATCTAGGCGCTTGAATTGTCTGATTCCGATAAACGAGCGAAAAGATAAACTGAAACGAAAATCGGATCATAAATCACGATCGAGAATAATCGCGGATAAATCCGAGAAAAAGAAAACTAACGAACAAGCTAACGAATGAGCGTTCGTTATCTGTAACTAACGAGCGAAAACCGTTTGTTAAAACGAACGTACGGACAAACGTCCGCTAAATAGAAGAACCGGGAAAAACCAGCGAACCGATCTAATAAAAAAATGAACTAGGGTTTTCTTAAAAAAAATGGCGGCGGCGAAACGGTGCGGTACCTTTCCGACGAGGCGGGGCTCGAGCGGCGGGCTTGCGGGGTGGCGTGGTGGACGGTGCGGGCGCGGGCGTAGGGCGGCGCGGCTCGGCTGCAGGCTGGGCGGCAGGCGCTGGAGGCGTGCGACTCGGGAGGCGGGGCTGCGGGCGGCGGGGTTGGTGGTGGTGGCGGGGGTCCGGGGGGGTATTTAAGAGGGGGGGCTTGGAGGAGGGGCCAAGGTGGCGGCGAGGAGGAGTCCTGGCCGGACTGCTCGTCCGAGGCGGCGGCGGCTCGGTTTCCGGGTGGGATACGGCGCGCACGGGGAGGTGGGCCGGCTCGGCTGGGCTTCAGCCCAGTCGGCGCTGGAAGTTTTATTTTAAACAATTCCGCCGAACAGAAAATAAATCATAGAAAATAAAACAAAAATATAAAAATGCCAAAACAAATTTTCACCGTCTAAATAAAATATTTAGAACGAGATTAACATTTTCTTGGCCCTAAAATGCAGTTTCGAAAACGTGCAATTTTTCTAATGCAAATAAAATCCAAATAAAATCAACTATTTGATTTTAATATTTTTCCTCCAATATTTCGATTATTTTGGAGAAGTCATGTTATCTCCTCCCATATATTTTAATATGAAATATTTTCGGAGAGGAAAATAATTAAAACCAAAAATCCTCGTTTCAATATTTGATAAGAATTATGAAAACCGGGAAATCCCCAGCTCTCTCCAAGGGTCCTTGAGTTGCTTAGGATTTCGAGGATTGCGAAACGAAAATGCAATAAAATATGATATGCATGAATGATCTATGTATAACATTCCAAATTGAAAATTTGGGATGTTACAAACCTACCCCCCTTAAGATGAATCTCGCCCTCGAGATTCAGGCTGGCTAGAAAATAGGTGTGGGTGGTCTTTGCGGAGATCATCCTCTCATTCCCAGGTGGCTTCATCCTCGGTATGGTGGCTCCACTGAACTTTGCAAAACTTAATAACCTTGCTGCGGGTGACTCGACTAGCAACCTCAAGAATCTTAACTGGTTTCTCCTCATAAGTCAAATCACTGTCCAACTGAATCGCCTCCAAGGGTACTGTATCTCTTAACGGTATATCGGCCATCTCAACATGACACTTCTTCAACTGTGAGACGTGAAACACGTCGTGCACTCCTGACAGTCCTTCAGGTAACTCCAACTTGTAGGCAACTTCTCCCATACGTTCCAAAACACGATACGGTCCTACAAATCGCGGGGCTAACTTTTCCTTAACTCCAAAACGTTTCACTCCTCGCAAGGGTGTGATACTCGCAGATATGCTCTATCTCCAATTTCATAAGTTACCTCCTTGCGTTTCGAGTCTGCATAACTCTTCTGCCTGGACTGAGCTATCTTCAATCTATCTCGGATCAGCTTAACTTTCTCCTCAGACTCCTTGATCAAGTCTGGTCCAAACAACTGTCAGTCTCCAACTTCATCCCACATCAACGGTGTCCTGCACCTTCGTCGATATAGGGCTTCAAATGGTGCCATCTTCAAACTGGCTTGGTAGTTATTGTTGTATGAGAACTCTGCGTAAGGCAAATTGTCATCCCAACTAGATCCATAATCCAACGCACATTCTCTCAGCATGTCCTCCAGAATCTGGTTGACTCTCTGTGTCTGTCCATCCTTCTGCGGGTGAAATGTTGTACTGAACTCCAATCTCGTTCCCAAAGTCTGGTGCAGCTGATGCCAAAACTTTGAGGTAAACTATGTTCCTCTATCTGATACGATGGTCCTGGGAACTCCATGCAGACATACGATCCTGGACATATATATATCTTGGCCAACTTCGCACTCGTATAAGTTGTTTTCACTGGGATAAAGTGTGCCACTTTGGTCAAGCAATCAACGACTATCCATATAGAATCATATCCTGATTTGGTCCTGGGCAATCCGGTGATAAAATCCATGCCAAGTTTATCCCACTTCCATTCGGGTACCGGCATAGGCTGTAACAATCCTGCTGGCTTTTGATGCTCTGCCTTCACCCTCTGACATACATCACATACGGCTACATACTCGGTGATATCCTTCTTCATCCCTGTCCACCAGAAACGTTCCTTCAAATCCAGATACATCTTGGTGTTTCCGGGGTGTATCGAGTATGGTGAGTCATGAGCCTCCTGAAGTATTAACTTCCTGATCTCTGCGTTATTGGGAACATAAACTCGGTCCTCAAACCATAAGGTGCCGTGCTCATCCTCACGAAAACCTTTGGCCTTTCCTTTACTCATTCTCTCTTTTATCTCGGCAATCTCTTTATCATCCTTCTGAGCTTCTCGAATCCTTCCCAACAATGTCGACTGAACCTCCATTGTTGCAACAAAACCTCGAGGAACAATCTCCAATCGAAGTTCCCTGAGATCCTCTGCTAACTCCTTTGGTAATCTCGTGCTTGCTAGGATATTAGCATAACTCTTCCGGCTCAAAGCATCTGCTACGACATTGGCCTTACCTGGATGATAGTGCAGCTTCATGTCATAATCCTTTATAAGTTCCAACCATCTCCTGTGCCTAAGGTTCAGTTCCTTCTTTGTGAAGATGTACTTCAAACTCTTATGATCCGTGTACACATCATAACGGTTTCCAAAAAGGTAATGCCTCCAAGTCTTCAATGCATGCACTTCGGCTGCTAACTCCAAATCATGAGTGGCATAATTCAATTCGTGCGGTTTTAGTTGTCGTGAGGCCTACAAAACAACTCTCCCGTCCTGCATAAGCACACTTCCAAGTCCTAAGCGAGAGGCATCGCAATACACTTGGAAATCCTTACGTATATCTAGCAGTGTTAGCACTGGGGCTGTAGTCAAATGTTTCTTCAACTCCTGGAAACTTGCCTCGCAATCTTCCGTCCAATTAAACTTGGTATCCTTCTTCAATAACTCCGTCATTGGCTTCGCAATCTTGGAGACATTCTCAATGAATCTCCGATAGTATCCTGTGAGTCCAAGAAAACTGCGGATCTCGCTAACTGAAGTGGGCGCCAACCATTCAGTGACTGACTAGACCTTGGTGCGGTCTACTTCTATACCCTCTCCTGATATAACATGTCCAAGGAATCCGACTTCCTTCAACCAAAACTCGCATTTGCTGAACTTGGCATACAACTGGTGTTCCCTGAGTTTCTCGAGAACTAAACGCAAATGCTCCTTGTGCTCCTCTTCATTCTTCGAGTATACCATTATATCATCAATAAACACCACAACAAACTTGTCCAAATACTCCATGAATACCTTGTTCATCATGCTCATGAAATAGGCAGGGGCATTAGTCAGTCCAAACGACATGACTGTATATTCGTATAACCCGTACCGCGTGGTGAATGTTGTCTTTGGTATATCCTTCTCTCGAATCTTCAACTGATGGTATCCCGATCGCAGATCGATCTTCGAAACACCTTAGCTCCTTGCAGCTGATCAAATAGATCATTGATCATCGGCAGTGGGTACTTAATATTAATCGTCACTTCATTCAAGGCCCGATAATCAACAACCATTCTTAGGGACTTATCCTTCTTTTCCACCAAAAGCACTGAGGCTCCCCACGGTGATGAACTCAGTCGAATGTAACCTTTTCCCTAATAACTCCTTGATCTGTTTCTTAATCTCCT